>OX291553.1:10005000-11307805 GCA_946406115.1 Apoda limacodes | reverse complement strand
TTAAATAGTGCGTAAACCATGTCGGTTTGGTTTTTTAATAATTTTAATTAACAATATTTTCAAAAAAATGTTTTGACTCAGATAAGCTTCTTGGAGACAAGATACTCCTATTAGTATGAGCCTAGGCAGTAGTGTATATTTTTTGACTAAAAAATCTAGGTGCCTACGAAATTGTTATATTACGTTATATGTAATGTAATAAACTTAAGATAAAATATTTAACAGCACATGATGTAAAGTCACAAATCTATATACACACAAATAAGTACCTGCTAAACAGTGAACTTAACGAACAATTTGTGAGTATAGTTTAGTTAAATTTAAATATATTTCTCTAATTATTACCTACCTAAAAGTGGTTATAAATTGCAACAAGATTTTAATTAAGTGTGAAAATAGATTTCTTATTCTTAAGGCTAAGACTTAATAAATGGGCTACAAGCCAAGTTGAACTTTAGGAACAAACAAAGTTCTAACGTACGATTTTCGGCCGATCTTAATACAATTACATTACAAAAATACTATTTTCTTTAACAAAGTACTATGTTGATAGCATAAAATTACAATTTAGTGTCGTGCATAATGTAAAATTTGTAATTTATTCAAAAAATACCTTTTACTATGAACATCTTCGGTAATTCCTATAATAATAAAACTAATAACATCGTGATTTTAGAAATAAATTTAGAAATAAAAATTCGTTTAATTATTTAAAATTTGAAATCATTAGTTGAAAATTGCGTTAATTTTAATTAAACTATAAGTAAATTTTATTGCGTAAAAAGCGACAATTGCGTTAAAACAATGGTCTTAGTACGAATAATACTAGAAGAAATATTAACTTTTTTAAATGTACCTTACTTAAAGACCTTATTTGAAAGACTAATAAATAAGAGATAGCTTCACATAAGCAGGAAAACAATTAATTGCCTCTTCCTTTTATCAATAAAGTTTTTGCTAAAATTGTCTATAAATTAACACTATTCTAAATCTATTTTATGTCCTTCAGTTTTTAGGAAACAAATCAGATCACGCCTCAGATGTTTTTGGTGCTGCTTTATCTGCGACAAGCAGCCAATCTACAATTGTCTGATAATTACTTTTCATCCACTGTACGTTAGCCGCTGTAGTCTCAAGTACCTGCTGAACTGGTCGCCCTAGCTCGTTGTATGACTCCGAGACAAACCTCTTCAGCTGTGTGAAGCAAAAGAAATTTATTACAAAACAGAAGATACTCCTACTATCTATACACTTGTATATATAGAAATGCTCTAGAAATACGCTCGTTACTAACGTCACAAACAAAAAAGCTGCGGTAACTGTTTACCATCAGGTTAACCGCAAGCTTGTTTGCCATCTTAGTGATATAAACATAAAATTCGGCTAGGTGTGAGTCGTACACGCGCACGAAGGGTTCCGTTGCATTATCTATAAAAACCCTAAATATTTGTTTTATTTTAATTTAATAATATATTTTTAATGACAATATAACTTAACATTCTGTGAATATTTTAAGCGTCTACCTATTGCCGTTATCAATATCGAGTAAAAACGGGCAAAAAAATCACGTTCGGTGTATGGGAGCCCCCTTTAATATTTATTTTATTCTGTTTTTAAGTACTTTTTATTATAGCGGCAACAGAAATACATCTTCTGTGAAAATTTCAACTGTCTAACTATCACGGTTCATGAGATACAGCCTGGTAACAGACGGACGGACTGACAGTCGGACAGCGAAGTTTTAGTAATAGGGTTCCGCTAATTACCCTTCGGGTACGGAACCCTAAAAACTGCTACTGACTTATAAAGTCCTAGTACATCAATATCACAAATACACAAGTTTTCATATAATTAAGAAATACATTATAAATATACATAAATAGAAATTATCTTTCTTTGTTTGTGTCTCCCTGAAGGTTAAAGTCTTAGAAGAAAATACACACAATATCTGCAATATCTATATTATCATCAGCTACATCATCAATCTAAATAAATATTCTCCCTTTTAGGCTATTAAACTTCACGCTACGACCTGCAGAAGCAGAGAAAGCAGAAAAAGCAGAGCAGTACCCCAACTTCACTGCTAATCGAGAATAAATTGCAGAAGAGCAAATGATGTTGGTCTTACTGAAGAAGATGAACTTTAAAACCATTAATTCATTAAATGCTCATTCAGCTTTTGTGTTCTTGCATCATTATGACGAACGAAATTTGTAAAGCAAAAACATGATCATTGATTTGAGAACCTTCTCATTTTCTAAAACTCTGTTAAAAAAGTTAAGACTAGTCTAGAAAATATTTTTTTCTAAAACAATCTAAGCAATTATTTATGTCGTCAATATAAAATTATAATTCGGAGATTAAATAACACATTACAGTTTTCCAGACAAATCGATCATACTAATCTTATTAATTACAGGCGTGAGATAATGGCGACTGAAGACAAATATGGATGGATTATTACGACTGATTGTTTATTTGACTAGTAACCAAAGAAACAACAGTTTAATTTAAATAATCATTCATAGTCAATTTGTACAACATTTTTTTTTTAATCAAAGGATTAAAAGTTTTGCCATGTTCGTGGTAAAGCTTTTATTTAACTTCCTTAGTTCGTTTGTCTGCAACGTTCAAAATTTGTAATTAATCTTTTAAACACTTGCTGGTATTATATTTATCTGAAATTTGGCATCGGTCTCACCACACATACTCCTTTATGACTTCTCGGTGATAATTCAATTGAAATTGAACCAGAAAAATTAAACTTCTCAATTAGTAATGGTACCCACGCCGTCTAGGGCTCAGCAACTTGCGTCCAGGTTTTGATCATGGTGTTAAAAGGTGGTTATATAGGAACTTCTAAACTGAACAAAAGTCTCGTGGTGTTTGGACCTGATTGATTGATTACGAAAAGTACTATAACCGTAGGTATTGTCCAGAATCTGATTATAAAGCCGGAAGAAGGCAGATGGCAGGAAAGGAACTCCACAATTAAGCAACATAATTTAGCCTTTGATCAGGGACCAAGGCTGGGGTTTTCCTGCAGTTTTACTTTTTAACTACATATATTACAACAAACATTAAATACCCAGTATTTCACTTTTTAGTAAAAAAGTTCATAAATAAAAGCTCGTTTTAAACAAGGTTTTTAAAATTATACTTTTTACTATTTCTTAGCTGCAAATAGTTTGGATAAATTACCTCTTCGTATTCGTGTGGTTGATTTAGCCGTCTTGTCGCTAGTTTTACTATTGCGTTGAGAGTCGACACCGATCCAACACTGTGGACAAAAAACACATGTCAATTCATATCTAAGACCAAGGTTCTTGATGAAGATTCATAGTTAGATCATTAGTGGTCGGGGGCGGCCTAGAAGTCTGCCTTGAGTTCTGATGGGTGGGCGTTGGCGTGTACCAATTAGTTTTTTTTTTTTATTTTAATATCTCAAATACATTGTTTCGTTCTAAGCATTAGTGACATAATTCAGTCATGAAAACACCGTGAGGACTATGGCATGACCCAAATCGCCCAAGGAAGACCAATGCTCCAACAGTGGGGACGTTGAAGACTTGTAACAAACTTAGATATGGTACAATGAATTGATATCTGATTGAGAGGGTGCCGATGCATCAGAGCAAATTAAGAGCGTTAATTAGCACCGCCAATTGTTATTTAACCGACTTTAAAAATTGGTGGAGGTTCTCAATTCGGATGTTTTTATTTTTGTTAATGTATTTTCGGGCATAGCTCCATCATATATAGACGGATTTGAAAAATTCTTTTTCAATCTAGTGATCTATTTAAAACTTAAACTTTTGGAGAGAAAAAATAATTGATGTTAATTTTGAACTGATGAAACGCGTCTTTTATGTTGATGATTGTGTTAAATTTTGTTACGAGAATCGATGTTTATAGTGTACGAGAAAAGCAGTTAGTCACTCAAAAGTAAAAAATATAAACTATTTTACAGAAAGGATGCACTATTTTTTTGGTTGCAATAATTACTTATTTCCAAAAATCTGGTCTAAATTACAGTTTGAAGTTGGTGTCTATGTACCTAACAGACTTATCTTGCATGAAACCATATTCAAATTGTAATTCAGAGTTTTGAAAATCAGTAATTATTTTCACCTTTTTAGTGTATCTTTTTGAAGCCGGTGTTTTTTTTTTTGTTAAAAAGTTTTTATTATTTTTCTCTTCGTGCAAAGCGAATTTCAAAAATGTGCATCTACAAACATATTTAACTAGTTATAAGCTATTTTTCAGGGTAACCTATCGATTTTTCGCTTTATTTTTATCCGAATTTCATTTGACCGAAAACGGTTCACAGACTAAAGACGAAATTTATAGGGTAGGTAAGTCCATATTACCTAACCTATAAATCTCACCATTGCTGCTTGCTTACAAAACGAGTAGACGCCGGGTTAGGTTAAAGGCTAAGGCAAGGGCTTAGCCTTCGTGGTTATTTTTTTATTTCTACCCAGTAATCTGGTTAGGGCACCCCATCACGGCCGTGTTAGGTTAGCTTGCTTCGCTTTGCTCCTGCCTTAGCCTTCGTGGTTATTTTTTTTATTTCTACCCAGTAATCTGGTGAGGGCACGCCAACATAGCCGTGTAAGGTTAGAAGATTAAGGCAGGAGCGAAACGAAGCAAGCTCCTGCCTTAGCCGTCGTGGTTATTTTTTTATTTCTACCCAGTAATCTTGTTAGGGCACCCCAAAACATCCGAGTTAGGTTAGAGGGTTAAGTTAGGAGTAGCCTTCGCGGTAATTTTTTATTTCTACCCAGTAATAAAAGAAAAATATTTGATAGTAATATTATACAATTTTATTTCGACAATTCTTTTAGAAATTAAATGTGGCTCAAATCGATTTGAACAACTCTGCATATTTGTTCGACATTTTAGTAAGAGATATCGACCACTTATGAGTTTAGTTGACGAAGTTTGTTGCTGTAAGTATAAAATGTTTAAATGATAGTGGGAAGATCCATCAATGGTATGCGATAAAAGCTATTTCGATTATATGTGTGACTTACCTACACTTGTTTGTTTGTTTTTTGATGTTTTTTACTTTGTTTGTTGATGTTTGTCTTATGAATATTGATATTACGGATTTATTTTTTTGTTGTAAAATAAATTATTTGGCAAACATTCATTCGGAAACTTAATGAGTTAGATTTTGAATTAATAACGAAATACAAAAAAAGTGTTAAAAAAATCTGGAAAATGAAAATATAGTAAAAGAAACTTCGGACAAACAATAATATAGGAAATAAAAAAAAAACATTTCGTTTTCGGGAATTTAATATTCGGAATTGAATTTTTCTAGGTTATGATAGGTACCCATTTTTTTAGAATGCATTGTTAAGTTCTTAAGATAAAACTTCGAATTGTAGATGGCATATCGGCTAAAAACGGCTACTTGTAGCAGAAGTGCTATCTACAACTCTCAGTTTTATTCTAGAAAGAGTACCAAACGTTCATTAAATAGCTTATAATAGGTTACATATTTCCAAAGATTACTTATATGTCTAGATACCGTGTTCAGGCACACAAAACGAGCCAATCCGAGTACCTGATTTTTCATGTACTTGCCGTCAACAGTGCATCATACGTAATCTGTGCGTCGACGCGAACTGTGGCAGTTTGTGCAATAAAATTGTGTAGAAACTATTGGCAAAAAACACTTGATGAAAAAAAAACACTTTTCACAAGTTAGTACTTACACTTATCTGCTTGTTATATTTGAGTTACGAACGAATTTTTCAAAATTATTATTCGCCAGAGTAGCAACAAATATTTTTCTGTCTGTGTTGCCAAGTCAGAAGCCTGTACCTTAAATTCCCAAGTTCAGTAAGGTGAACATTAAAACGAAAATATATTCTTTTTACCTAACGTCACATACCCACGTACATTATTTTAGGTTGATAAAGTATTTCTGTAATGATGACCTCTGTGACACATTGTATTTATAAAACGTAATCACGTTGGATGTAAATCACAATGGAAAAAGAAGTATGTCTAATGTATTAAATGGACTACGAAACTAAATTAATTTATCATCGTATCTTAAAACACATTAGTAGTAAAACAAAAATCTCTTGTCTTCACAACGAAAGGTAACGTCACACCTTGAACTCTTTGTATAAAATTTTTAATATAACTACCTACTACTACTACTACATTAGCAAGACAGCATATGACCAGTAATGACCACGCGCAATTGGGTGTGTAAAATAATAATCATTGTCACGTAACGTCACGCTTCCGCCGCGTGGCGCCAGCTACCTATCTAGTCGGCCGGCGCGGCAGATCAAAAGTGCGCAAACAGTAGGCTACACGGGTGCATTAAGGGCGCGTTTGTTCTGGGATTAAGAGTTCCCACGAATGATACTTTTCACACTTTTGATAACGCCAGTTTTGCCACAGACACCTACTGTTCGTGTAGCTTTGAAACGCTACTAACAAAATTTTTGTTTACAAAACTTGCAAAACGAACGGTTGTCGTACACATACTAAGATAAAACACACACACACACACTACCATAAACAACGAATATGTATAGGCAGTTTGACAGATTGAACACAAAAACCCCACCTCCAGACTTGTGTCTAAAGTTTCATTTTTCGGTGGCAAAAGTGACAAAAATAACAAAAATATCGTAAACGAACTGTTATACGGATTTCGAAAACTTGGTTTTTAAAAAAAGGATTTTAAAATAGAACTAGAAAAAAGGATTTTGAATAATGTTTAATTTAATAGTTTTTAATATTAATCGATAACAATTAATAATTTGGGATCCGTTGGCAGCCGCGACGGGAGATGGGACAAGACTGTCTTACTAAATGCTGATTCAGGGGTCTAATACAGTAAGTAAGCATATCTACATATGTGCTAGGGGTATAACAGCCCCCCGCAGAAGACTAAACTTCGGGGTGAAACTCCGAAGTTTATGGATTGATATTAAACGATTGGTCTAAGTCGCGGTAATGGGATAGGACTTTGCTCTTTATCGTTATCATTAGAGGGTTTAGGTAGGGTAAAACTCTTTAAGTAATTAAACAGACTGCCTCTGGATCGTACAATAAAAATAGAGATACAAATTATGACTAAAAATATAGTAAGTAAATATAAAATAGAGTAATGTGTCCCGTATTTTATTATGTGTGGTTTTTGCACTATTTCGTCAATATTATTTAAAATTGATTTTGACAGTTCTTTATTTGTACCCAAATCGTCTAAATCTAAATTTTGTAAAGCAATACGAGGCACATTCGAAATAGTATGACTAATCTTATCTAGTTTGCAACATGAATCATTAACTAAATTAAAATCAGAATAAGCTATTTCGGTAGTAATATTTTTTACATTAGATTGGGGTATCATTTTGGTACTTTTGCAATAGGCTTTACAATTATTTGGTACAGTGACTACACCTGTACCTAATATGTTAACCTCTAGAGGTTCAGAGTTTTCGCAATCTATAGATAACTTACTTAATTGAGTTTTTATGTATAACCACCTATTGTTTGATAATGGGTTCCAAATGTTTATGTTTCCGTAAATAAATCTCGTTTCACATTGTTTGGGGATATTTGTTATTACTTTTGTCATCATTTCACTTTCACAGCTGGGGTATGCACTTGATGACATTCGTGACGTCACAGATAAATTTCTGTGGATCAATTTTATCGCATTTATCTAAACTGTCTATGTTACAATAATGGGTTTTGTCTTTGGTCATTGCGGCATATTTATTACTAGGTATTACAGTGCTATAGGTATCTGGGTTTTTGGGATCGTGAGGTACTGGTAAGGGTACATTATGATACAAACTATATTCCTTAGGGCTGCTAAGGGGTATTTGCAGTACAAATACTAACCTGTTTGGGGTATAAAAACATACTAACTTAGAAGTACTTAATATAATGTATATATAACTTAGGTCTAGGCTTACTGGTAATTCTACACCAGTGGACAGGTGACTGTAATTATCAGCGAGTTCTTTATAAAGTTGCATGGGTGTGAGCACTGACGGATGTAAAATGTTTTGTTTACTAAACAGCATGGAGTTTGTTATGTCTTCTAATTGGAATAAAATTGTAAGTAGGCATGTCTCTAGGACACTAACTACAGAATCAATTTTTAATTTTAGAATTAAACTATTTGACAAAACTGAAAGGTTTTTTAAGTTCGTAGAAAACTCATTGACAGCGTCGTTTAACCTTGCTTCATTAATTTTTATTTTTTGTAAATTTTTATTAAACTCGTTAATTGATGACGTAGTTACTAATATATTATTTTTTATTAGTGAAGCTAGCATTTTCTCGTCGCTTTGAACAATTTCGATTGCGCTATTGTATTTAAATACGTCATCTTCGTCTAGAGTGCCGAAAATGTGCTTAAAAAGGGTGCCTATACCACCAAACCAGCCTGATCGTATACTTCTATGCGTTACCAAATGAGATATAGATTCGTATTCCTTGGCAGCGTCATAGTAGCGCAAAGATAAGAGTTCTAAAATATAATGACATTCGTGGTCATCAAGGGCCTCGGGTCGTTTACATAAAAACCTAAGTGTACCTAATATTGCGTTAATATTTATGAGATGCGGTTCCACATGCGATATGCCTACGGGTGACACAATACTAAGGTAACCGCTTCTTATCTTCATTTTGCCTATGTGGTCAAAATAGATGCCGGGACTCGATATGATCGGCTGGACATAGTCCGGGCTTGCCATGGCACTGAAATATTTCCATAAAAAAAAGAACATTAATCTAAGTTACCAAATAAAATAAATTTTAATTAAAATGTGTGTTAAAATGCAGAGTTTAGGGTTAATAATTAGTATTTTATTGTAATATATGTGTGTATATGTTATTACAATCTATGTCATAAAATGCAATAGACATTTTACAGAGGAAACGGGACGCGTGTGAGAGTCGTAATAATTTTTTGATCTCTCCTTTGAATTGTTTATATTTACCACGGCTGTAGCACGGGAGTGCTTTAGTTTATGTTGTAACATTTTAACATATTCAGCATATGTGGTGTCTAGGGATGAGTCAAAGATGGAATTAGGAATGAAGGGTTTGTGACCGAAGAGAAGTTCGTATGGTGTAAAGTTAGTCGTGCTATGGACGTTAGTGTTGTACGTCAACATGGCCGTATATACATATCTTAGCCAGTTTTCTTGGTTTTGGTCGACAAATGATTTTAAATATTCTTTGAGAGTCGAGTGACTACGTTCAAGTGCACCTTGGGTTTGGGGATGGGATGGAGAAGACCACAGCTGTTTAACTTAAAGAAATTCGCAAGTCTTTTTAAATAAGTCAGCAGTAAAGTTGGTGCCTTGATCAGTGAGGATAGTTTGGGGAATCCCAAATGAGGAAATGAAATGAACTAAGCAGTCGGTAGTTTCTTCTGCTGAAACAGTGCGTATAGGATAGGCTGCGAAGAATTTGGTTAGGTCATCTTGTAAAGTCATAACGTATTTGAGTTTAGCGGTGCCGGATTCGGGGAGAGGACCTACGATGTCAATTGCGAGGCGTTGGAAAGGAACTGATAAAGTTGTGGTAATTTGCATTGGTGCTTTGTTAATTCTACTTAAAACTTTGTTTTCTTGACATAAAGAACACTGTTTTGCGTATGTTTCTATGTCACTACGCATTCCTTTCCAATAGTATTTTTCTTGTATGCGTTTTAGCATTTTAACTGACCCAAGATGACCTGCGACTGGTAGGTCGTGATTTTCGCGAAGGATCTTTTTTATTTCGCTAAGATTAGTTAAGTATACTGAGTTATATAGTATGTTATTGTGGTATATATTTACGTTCAATTTGGAGTTGTGAAACAGGTAAGTGAGCAGATTGTATATTTTTAAAAAATAATGTATTTGGAAGGGGTTCTTAAAGTCCCCAAGCAACAAAATTATCCTACAGTGCACACTTTACAGGCCTACAGAACTTACTCTCTCTTAACTCTCTCTTAATGGTTCTAAAGTTAGCTACCGCACTTAAAATAGCATACCCGGAGTTTGTTTAGCCTTCTAGTACATTTGTTGTGGTACATATAAGAGAAATTTTCAGAAAACATATCAACAATTAATTCAGGTGGCGGCTTCTGGCTTTGTAGCGGACAAAGAACGTATCGTAGAGGTTGGCAAAGGTTCTGTAAATATTGATGGTTCTGACCAAAACCGCACTTTATCAACAATACGAGATTTAGATTCAGACTACGAGGAGAGTATTAGTGAGAAATCTTTGCAAGAAGATGAAAGAGATATTGAAGATCATTCCAATTTCGAATATGAGGAAATTTTTAAATTGCGTGGTGATATTAGAGTAGAGTACAATATTCGACACGTTGCGTTAAACTCTTTATTAAAAAATTTAAATTTCTTAAATTTAAATGTCCCAAGTAGCATCAACAGCACAATTTTCACTTGTCCTTAGCTTTCCTGCACCTTTTTTGGCCAGAAAAGTACATTATTGTGCTCCCATACATCTGGTACAGCTATTAACTTTAACTGGCCCTTTTCAACAGTTTGTAATATTTTATAAGGCATGGCAAGAATCTGCAAAAGAGTATGCATTTATCAGTATTAAATATTTACAAAGGTAAGTAAACCATAGCCACTTAAAGCATAGTTAGACTAGCAGTAAATGTTTATTTCCGCCCTTGTACGAGTAAACTAACCATACTAAAAATCTGTCTTCTATCTTATATAACGGCTAAATAACTTAACCGCTAAAAAATAACTATTCATTTAGAAATTATGATTATAATGAATGTAATAATTTTATTTTTTAATCATTTGATATAATTCTTGAACATATTAACTACCCAAGTACCTAATATAATATCCCTTTATATTCATTTTAGTATTGAATTTGACTCGTTATGCGTGGGTAGGTTAGTGTATGTTTTATTTAAACTTTATAAGTATATGTATGTAAACGAGTCAGATAGGATATAATGGTAGTTTAGGAAGCACAATTTTCTAAACTAACTCAAATTGACAGGCTAAAAATCATTCATTTCTTCTTAAGACTAACACTTGAGATCTGAATTAGGTAGCTATGTAAGTAACGCCGTGACAAATAAGATTTAGTTTTAGAAAATTTTGCACCCATTTAATAAATTACGTAGTTCACATTCGTCCCTGGTGAAGTGGTCATAAACTGAGTAGTAATTGCAGTTTTCGCACCAAAACTTATCTTTTTTTAACAAAGATTTTATATATTCTTCATTCATTACAAAATGATAAGGCCTTTCTTCAGGATTTTTTGAAACTCTATGGCCACAACCATAAAATTTGTGAGCCAACAAGAAGTGTTTTTCATTCCATGGCCATCTTAAGGTTTTTAAAGCTCGAAAATCCTTTTTAGTCAAAAAGCATTCGATGTCCAGAAACACTACCATAATCAAATGTTGCCACCTAAACATAAGAATATAGTACACACGTCAGCAATTAACAAATCCCTAATTCCTATCAGTATGGCGATGCTGATGCCCACCATTACTGAACCAAGTACCCCTTTAACGGAATTGTTATGTACTTCAAAATGCCAGCTATGAAAAAATGGCAACTTTTCATAGTATGTCTATTTGAAACCAAGATTATTTACATTAGCAACTCATTAAATACGCTAATTTCAAGAGGCGAGTAAAAATTTGAATTTAAAACATAATATACTTCACTGAAAATATACGTTTGCCATGTGTCCTACATACATCTTAATACTTATCAATAATCATAATAGGTAGTAACTTGTTATAATGTAAAACTTTAGACAATACATTTATAAAGAAAATAGGTAGCTTACCTTTAAAATAAATATTGTTTTAAACATGTCCACAACAACGTCTACAAATTCACAATGTTTTTTTAAAAAGCTTGTAAAAGAGACACGAAATACATTAGAGTCGTGTTTAGTTTTATTAGGCGCTTATAGTTAGTTTTGCGGGAGCAGGTAGTTTCGTGTAGTTCAACTATAAGGTTACTATAGGTGTAAGTGGTAGGCACCAAGTCTACTATAGGTGTTTTATTAGGATAAATATGCCTATAAATGGTCCACTTTCCGTGGTTGTAAACCCTTAATATTCTGTTATAGTCCTGATAAAATGTTGGTTCCAGGATAATTATCAAACCACATTTTTTACTTGGGTCCGCAACAGCAATGTCGGTTGTGTTTTCTGACAGTAGTAGTTCATTTCTAACAGTTTTTAAGGTCTTGTATATGTCTTGATAGGAACAATCGTCAAAGTGGTTAACTTTGGTAAATAATAAATAAGCGATTTTGTTATTTATCTCGAATCTTTTAAACGAGTGTAGTTGTCTTTTGGTGCTTAGTAAGTCGTCAGGGTTTTGGAATTTTTCTAGGATTTCGGTCAAATAAGTGATGGATTCATTTAAATCAATTGAAGTAGGGATTAGGATTATTTTACAGTTGATTTTCATGAGGTTTTCGTTATGTTCTTTCAGGTTGGTGTTAAACGTTTTATTTTTATCAAGCGTCGCTTTTAGGAAGTTTGCGTATTCGTCGTGGTTGAGCTTAGCGGTAAGTAGTAGGTCTTGCATTTCAGGAGTAGAAGGTATTTCTGGAAAATCTTGATAAGGTAAGTCGTTTGTATGGTTTTCAGTGTTAGTTATAGGGTTTTGGATGGGTAAGTCGCCGGAAATATTTGTTGTGGGATTATTACTAAGTAGTTTTAGAATGTCATCGTTTGGAAGGCTCAGTAGGTCGTCAGGGATTGGTATGTCTAGTGGACTAAAGTCAATATTTGGTTGGTCATCGAGTGGACTAAGGTTTTAGGGACCGAGGTCAGTTAGTTGGTCGTCAGGATTTTGAGGATAAATAGGGTTTACTGGGAATCTTGAAAGGGCATCTACAGCCGCATTTAGTTTACCCTTACGATTTACGATTTCGTATTCGTATTCTTCCAATTTTTACCGCCACCTTTGTAATTTGCTGCTTGGGTCACGGTGGTTAAATAGCCACTTGAGAGGAAGGTGGTCAGTGATGATATGGAATTTTCGCCCATAGAGGTAGGGTCAAAAGGTTTTGCAACCAAATATTATGGCTAATAATTCTTTTTCAGTGGTGCTGTAGTTGCATTTACTTTTATTGAGAGTTCGTGAAGCGAAGGCTATGGGTCGGTCTTGTCCAATTTGGCCTTGGGATAAAATGGCACCAACGGCGTAGTTTGATGAATCACATGTGAGAATGAATGTTTGAGTGAAGTCGGGATAAATAAGTACTGGAGCCGAGGTTAGTTTATGTTTCAATTCATCGAAAGCGACTTGTTGTGAATTTTCCCATTTAAAATCTACATCTTTTTTCAAGAGGGACGTCAGAGGTTTGTAAATTTTCGAGAAATCAGGAATAACCTGCGATAATAGGAAACGAGTCCGAGGAATGACTTGATGTCTTTGGGAGATTTAGGAGTTGGGAATTCAGTGACAGCATTGATTTTGTCGGGATTTGGTTTTACGCTCTCTTCGGTGATAATATGACCGAGATAGGCGACTTCACGCCTAATAAATTCACAGTTATCCGGCTGCAGTTTGAGGTTGTAACTTCGAAGTCTTTCAAATATACAAGATAAGATTTTAATATGTGATAGGAGGTCGTGACTATAGATAACAATGTCATATAAGTACACGAAACAGCGGATTCCTTGTAGGCCGAATAGAGCCGTGTTCATCAGTCTCTGGAATGTTGACGGTGCATTTTTGAGGCCAAAAGGCATCCTAGTAAACTGAAATTGGCCCTGAGGAACTTGGAAAGAGGTTTTAGGCGCATCATCTTTGTTCATGAGGATTTGGTAAAACCCAGAAGCGAGATCAAGAGTTGAGAAATATTTGCTGTCACCAAGTTGGTCGAGAATTTCGGAAATCTGGGGAATAGGATAGGTGTCACCAATCGTGATATCATTCAGTTTCCTTTAGTCTATAACGAAACGCCATTTTCGTTCTCTTGACGCGTCTAGTTTCTTTGGAACTATCCAAATTGGTGAGGACCATAAGGATACAGAGGGTTCTATGATACCTTGAGCTAGCATTTGGTCTAGTTGCTTTTTGATTTCACCTTTGTGGACTTCGGGGAAACTGTAGGATTTCACGTGAATAGGATTGTTGGTAGGGGTTTTGATGTCGTGTGGCATAAAGGTGGTATGAGTCAGTTGGTTATTTGGAAGATGAAAAATATCAGAGAATTCTGAAAATATCTGGTACAGAGCGTCTGTGTGAGAAGTCCTTAACGTAGTTAAAACTTCTTGGGTGCGCAAATAAGAGTCGTCAGTTCTGTAGTTTTGAGTATCATTGACATTGAAACAGTGTACGGGTTCAAGATCTTGTGTTGATTTGACAGGTGTAAGAGTAAGTTGAAGTTTGGAACTTATGGTTATTGGGGATTCTGATAGATTTACAACAGAAATATATCCTATTGTTGGTTTTAACTCTGACTAAACAATTTGCAAATAGGCTGTGATAAATGTATGGAGGGCTATGTCCTCCATGACAGCGACTCGACCAGCCAGTTCTGGTTTCTTTTTTGTGGGAATCGATATATTAATTTCCGTTAATAATTAAACTCTTAAAGCGCACTGGCTGTCTATGAGGAAAATCCTCTAATTGACTCCAATCGTCAAAATCTTTGATTGCGCAAGCCGCTTGGGCTCTTCCTTCTAATTTGCTAAGAATAAGTTTAAGTAAAATAGTTTCCTGAGATGTGGATGCAAGATCAATGCATTTGTACAGTTATTTAAAAAAGGATTTAGCAGATCTCGACTACCATCGAATGGTTTAATGAACTGGATAAGAATGTTCAAATCAACGTGACCAGATGAGGATGAGCCTCCTTCGTTTTTCGACATTATTATTTATTTATATTAAAATATGTTAATTGCACTAAAATAAAGCAATTAAAATAAAACAAATTGTCTTACTGAACCCTAAAAGTAAATAAATCTAGACACATTCAGGACGGAGAACGCGTAGGCGTATGCGATAAGGAGCATGCCGGCCGGTGCACGACGATAAGGTGTACCACGGTGCGGCTCGATAAGATACAGTGATATATATCGAGTTGTAGAGATGTTATTCAGCATTTGTAGTAATGTATGTTGAGTTGTTCTTCTTGAATATTAATGTTTCTTACAGGATACAGAGTCACTTCACTTTTCAGGAAATAGCAGGTTTGTATTATTAATTTATTTTCAGGGTACAGAGTCACTTCACTTTTTTGAGAAATAGCAAGTATGTTTTTTTAATTTATTTTCAGGATGCAGAGTTACTTCACTTTTTCAGAAAATAGTATTTATTTTTGTTCAGAGACGTACCGGGACCTTTTTAGATCCTTTTAGCTGCCACCATATCCATAAATGTTATACGGATTTCGAAAACTTGGCTTTTAAAAAAAGGATTTTAAAATAAAACTAGAAAAAAGGATTTGAATAATGTTTAATTTAATAGTTTCGCAGCCGCGACGGGAGATGGGACAAGACTGTCTTACTAAACTTATAATTTAATAGGAGTTGGTCATAAATGCTGACTCAGGGGTCTAATACAGTAAGTAAGCATATCTACATTAGGGGTATAACAGAAAGAATGACAGTTTGTCACAGATGATACTAAAATTTTGATATTTTTGATACCAATGCTAAACGTTCGTTTTGGGATGCAGAATCATTATTTTCATTACTTTTGTCACCTGTCATCCGTTCGTAAATAATAAATCCGGGATAAAATTACTCTACGTTTATACCAATGTTTAAAAAATAAAAGTCCACCTGTGCGAAGCCGGGACGGGCCGCTATTACCGAATAAAGGTAAAATTTCTCCAATTTGGGATAATCACTCTAGGGTTGGTAACACCGAAATTACGCACACAGATGTAAAAATGATAGTCGTATTAGCTATACGATATTAGTAAATACGATCGAGAACATTTTATTGCGTGTATACCAATTTGACGAATATAGATTTGTAGAGGTGGCCAAAGGAAGATAAAATTTCATGGGAGAAGGATGACATTTGTGCATATCGCTTTGTTATTATACTGCAACATTTAAAATTTACTGCAATTATGCGTCATTGCGAACACACATTAACGAACGAACATTAATTACTCATTCATGATAATAATAGGTAAGGCCGATAATGTAAGTGGACTATGACACATATTATTATTTTTTTACTTTCTCACTTATTTACTTGTATGCTTATGTGTGTAATTATGAATCAGAATGAACTTGTAACATAGTCCATATTGAGTCATCGTTAAAATTTATTTTTTATCAATAAATTTACACTGATAAAATATTATCCTATTTTATTACTATTATATAGTATAGATTCTCAAAATTGGACGATATTTGACGATGACTCTGGATGGTGAGAGGCGTGTATCCAGAATCTTTTTCGCAAGGTCGGAGGGTCCAGTCAACAGTTTTAGGAAAAAAGTGCACACATGCAATGGATTTTTAATATAATAATTAAAAGGTAGTTCAATAAAGACGAAGTAAATAAACTTACTATTCGTTAAGCCTTTTCCAGTTTGCTCTGACGAAGTTGAAAGCTATAGGTTGTCCAATGGCAGAGCCTGCCACCGCTGAGAATACCCTGACAGTATCCTGCTTCCGGATTCCACTGTCGTTACGTAAAGACAACTCCAAGTATCTGGACAGAATTTTAAAACATGTAACTAAAATGTGAGAGTCTAAAAAAGGCTATGAAATACTACCTATATATTTCAAACGAAAAAGTTTTTACACATATTAATGAATATTTTTATCTTATTTTATTGTACATTTATATAACAACGTAGATCTGTTATTGGTTTTTTAAAACCGATTCTACAGATTTGAATAAAATATTGCATTTAGATTTTCACTCACTGGAGATCAATCTTTGGATATATTATCCCATGTGCATAAGACTTACACAGCTACCCTATCCCCACGTCAATTGCTACAATTTACCTAAAATAGGGCTTGGTGGACGCAGTATAGATACAGCAAATGAAGCAGCACTCTAACTCGGTCTTTCAAATATTAAAAGTCTACATTACACACTGACCTGTATAATAAATATGGTTCTCTGGTGCAGCCGAGCACGGACAGCAGTAACTCCCGCTCGGAGGGGGCGCTGGTTGCGCGGAATCTCTCCCAAGCGAAGCGCCATTCACGAGCACCCCCCGTGTGCACTCCGACACAGTACACTGTACTGCGGATATCTGCATGGATCCTAATGATTAAAAATATCTATATAGTACATTTGGGCAACAATGCATTTTATCAGCAAAATATTTAACCCGGCGAGCGTAAGGTTGGGTTTCATACACTCAGACTGAAATAAATCAATTGATATTTTTAAAGTAATTAGTTAAAATATCCCGTGCGTCTGAGTAGCTAGTCGGGAGGAGTTACGAAAGCAATGATTGCCACGGCTTTGTCGACAGTCACCGGGTATAGCTTTTGAAAGAGGTTAAAGTTGTTGGTTACACCTATCTCAACCAATAATTTTTTTTTGTTTCAATATGATTTAATTCTTTTTTTTGTTAATATTCTAGGCCAAGGATCTTATAAGTTATACAAACAAAAATTAAATAGGTTATTGATTACTTAACATGACAATCAAACCAGTTCTGGCAAGTCTGATGATGAATTCGAAATCGGTAATGTCCTGGATGTGTTGGTAAATATAAAATAACTAAAAACATAAATGATTTCAGCCCTAATTTTAGTTAGCCTTATATAAAATTATAACTTTCAACTTCTTTAAAAATATTACTTTTTTTGTAAATACACACATATCATACATAAATACACCCGAACTCAAGACAAACACAAATGTTTATTACATGAATGTTTGTGCAGTGCAGGAATCGAACCCACACCCTCAGCACAGCAGCCAACCACACTACCAACTAGACTGCGAGAGAGTTTATTTCATGGGAAAGCTAGTATAATTAATTTGCTTAGGTTTCCTTAAAAACTTTTCCGAATTTTTCAAGCCGGGAACACACATGCCAGTAACTTTCACATTGGCAATACTGCTTGATGATAGCTGTTAGCAGAGACCTATTATTATATATTATATATTACCTTAAATGCCAGTTGGTATTGTGGGAGAACTAGATCTTCTACTATCTATTCCCTGGATTGGAACCGAGTCCGGTACGTAGAGTATCCTATAGAATTTTAGTATACGAACATAAGACGCCGCACTCTAACGCTCCTTAATATCCTATGTTCCCCTATGTTGTCCTGTTCGCACAATCATATCTGCGGCACATCCCCACCTCGCGAATACGTAGACTATTCGTAAAAATAATTAATATTTTTTTGCTGTATATTATTTATTATCTGATGACATATTATTAAGTAAGTATGATCATGTCTTCCAATATCATACGCAGTTAAATTGGCTCAATATCCGTTTTAATACTCTTATACTCATCTTCTGACATGTATTTATGGCATTCTTAATAATCCTTTATCCCATCCTTATTTAATAGAACAATTTGAGTTCTTGGGTTCCCAAGAGCGACAGATACGGTTTTGCCGTTCCAATCTCCTCTGCACCCCTGCGTATAGTACGACATTTTATTCGGATTTGTTCATGGTCACAACAATTCGTTTGTGGAATAATTGACCAGTTAATATTCGTAATGCTGTCACTAGAGAGCTTTAAAGATTTACTGCATCGGTACTATATCGACCTCCAAAATACATAGGTCAGGTATTAGCGCTTTTTAGTGAACTGTGCCTAAATATATATGCATTATATATACATATATGTATGTTTATGTATAAAATTATATAATTTATCCATCTTTTTATTTACATATTATACTTTATGATATTATTCTTATATACTATCTTTTATCACAAAATCTATTGTCATTTTTGAAGCGACTACGATCTATTACTACAAAACACTGCACAACCCCTTATTTATATCTATATTACCAATGGTTAATTGGTAGAAAATGCCTGAAGGCATTAAGTTCGCCTATGTGCAAAATAAGTGCAATAATTTTTTTTATTATTATTATTTAATAGGTATTATGATGGTGTATAGTACGTAGGTATAGCAGTTTTCTTTTGTTTGTTCTTATGTTTGGCCTAGTTTTCTTTATTTTTTAAGTTTTTATGTTTTAGCTTAGTCTTAGTTGTCTGTAAGTGTATATAAACTAATTAATTGTAACTTTAACTTAATTGTAAACGCCTTGGGTTAACTGTTAGTTTACAATTAAATAAATAAATAAATAAATAAAAAAGACGTAAGTTTTAAAGGTCATACATTTGTAAAAGATTCAGTTGGAAACTTTGTCACTCAAAAAGTAAATACTTAAAGAAAGTCATTGTTTTACTAACATGGACTAGCCTTCAAAAATTTTGCAATTTATTTATCTTTTACTGCCTATAAAATTTTATCCTCAAACCGGCTATTGCGATAATTTTAAGCTTTATCGGCGTTGATAATAACATATCGACTCAGTACTTTTCCAGATATTATCGGTTTAGTATTACCTATAGGTAAAAGAAATAATTTATTGTGAGTGAAAAAGATTAACAATCTAAGTACTTACTAATAATTTGTAAATATTAGATACCAACTATTCTAAAATTATTTCACTATCAGCTGCTATTTATATTTATGTAGTCGAATCAAATACAACCTAGGTTCATTTCTCAGCATGTGTGTAAAAGAAATAAATAAGCAATTGTAATGAAAATTGGGCTAATAAAACAGCTGTTCGGTAGTCATTTGTGACTAGGATTTTTCAGTGGCTTCGCTTGCGTATATAAATAAAGAAATCGTAGCTTGGGTAC
Organism: Apoda limacodes; assembly: GCA_946406115.1. NCBI lineage: Eukaryota > Metazoa > Arthropoda > Insecta > Lepidoptera > Limacodidae > Apoda > Apoda limacodes. The sequence continues at coordinate 11,287,956 of OX291553.1, read as the reverse complement.
CTAAGACCATTAATGTACAGTTTTTAACTGTGAAACGCATGTAGTTAGTTGGGATAAATAGTTCCAATAAATGAAGTAAAATCACCTTTCTTCATAAGACGTTTATGTTGTTTTCAGTCCTTTAACTATTTCTATCGGTAAAATACCATATTGCTTCATTACAACGTTAATATTATCTTTCGTCCTTCTAACTTCATTACGACGATTATGTCATTCCCCGTCCTTTCAAGAAAATCAAATTGCTTCAATACAACATTTATCTTACCATTCATCTTTATCCAAAAATCATATTGCTTCATTACGAAATTTCTATTGCCATTCGTCCTTCTCACGACTACTATATTGCCTCATTACGACTATTTGTGACGTTTATGTTTTTCTCTGGCCTTTCAAATATCTATATATATAACAAATCATAGGGATTGTTAATTACGACGTTTATATTGCCATTCGTTCTTCTAACTATCTCTATCAGAAAATCTTTTTACTACATTGCTCGGTCTTTGTTACCATCATAAAACATTTTCCGTGACAATAAGTCTCAAACTGTAATGTCCCCGAAACTCAAAACTAGTTTTTATTTTTTAAATTTATTTATTTAAAAACATTATTAAAGACTGACAGCAAACCCCAAAGCGTCATTAACATAATCAAATATAATCAAGTAACATTAATTATCATACCTTTAATTATCTTAACTATATATTCTAACTAACTATACCAAATTACACGGAAACACAAGAATAAATGAATAAAAAAAAAGTAACATATAGTAGAAAACATATAAAACAAAAAAAAACTACTACCCGTATCGTATAAAAAAGTGTATGACGCCACATCCGAACATATAGGTTTTTCTTTAATTTATCAAGATTTGATGGTATATCGTGAGTGTCATTATTACATGGTCAATAATAGCGCACTGTTGTTTTTAATAAGAATAACCAAATAAAGTATCGTACCATCTTTCTTCACATAATACTTATTAATTTTTTTCATACACCACCAAAGTGGAAAACAAGCTTACGCCCCGTTCAACTGATGTGTGGTCACTGTAACCTTTACCCTTGTGGCACTAGGAGCTTTCGTGTGCTGCTGGTCTGTTTCTCTTGAAGAATCATCAATATCATATTATGTTTAATACCTTTATTGTATTCCTTGGGGTTAATTTCAACAAGGCGCTCTTAGTACATACATGTCACATAGTACTATTGTCTATAATCAACAACTTACTCATTAAAGGCATCAGGGTTAGGAGTAAGCATCCAGTTGGTGTACATTCTGACCGCATGCTCCAGGCAGCCTGAGTGCTCCAGGTGACAGGCTGTGGACAGCAAGTCTACACGTTGTTGGGCTTGCACAACGCTTTCGTTCGGAGTCACCTCCCAGCCCAGGTCTTGCACCAGCACCATCCAGGAGACGAAGAACGTAGCGCTATAAAACATAAAAACCAAAAAAAAAGTTTCAAATAAAAATGGTAGCCCTCCAAACAGCCTTTAACAAAAAACTAAATATTTATAAGAAAAAACCCGGACTTTTATTTTATACCACTAAGGTGACAAACAAGCTTGCAGTCAGCCTGATGGTGAGCGGTCACCGAAGCCTATGGACGCTTGCAACACCAGGAGTATATCTCGCGCATTGCCGACCCTGACTTTTTTTGTTTACGGTTAGAGCTTAGAACATTTTTCAAAATTTTGTATGAAATTTTTTTGTGTCCCCATAACCAAAAATTTTGATGATGAGAAACGATACGTTACGAGTACATTGTCGGCAGCAACGTTTGAATGAAGTACTTTTGTCTGTGACCCCTCCCCGAACCGCTGGAGAGTCTCAAATTTTTTTCCAAAAGGGAGTGTTGCCACTTATGATGGACCACTTTTTTAACGGATATCGATAGAGCATATTACCAGAAGCAATTTCTGTATAAACCATACCATTTTGTGTTCATTCTTTCAGTTTTTTTTTTTTATACCACTAAGGTGGCAAACAAGCCTACGGTTTGAGAATTTGCAATGAATAGATAACTAAATGAAACTTTTAGAAGAAGATCGTTCCATGACAACGACAAAACAACTGATATATAGGCGTACTCGGGAAACCACGTTAAAAAAAACGTGTCAAGTACACTACCTCATAGGTGGCGTCGAAACGTATGCATATTATGGGCATATTATAAAATCTTTATCATAAAATTAACCGTTTCGATACAAAATACAAAAAACCCATTTTTGCGAACTTTGGACCTAAACACACATGATTTGCACACATGAGATCGATGGGAACTTTTTACTATTTCATTATAATGAATACAATTGTGATACTGCAACGTACTTGTAAAAATTTAGCTTCTTGGGAATTTTTCTTCCCCTATATTCATATTCACATAATAAAAGATTTGAGTAAGCTTTATTCTTGTGAAAGTATGATTTTTGCGGCCTTGAGTAAAAAAAAAATATTTTTATCAACTATACATAACAACCGAGGCCGGTAGATAATACCTTTCTTTGGAATTTATAAGCAACAATACCTATCTACAATTCGTTTTATTTCCATTTCTAATCTTTTTATTGAAATGCTTTATTTGTCATAAAAAAAATACTGAACTTGGTTGATTATTTTATCCTTCTCGTTCGTTAGATCAATATTAGATTTTGCAAGTGTTGTTTGGAGTCCTAATTATCGCTTTCATATTGACAGAATCGAAAGAGTTCAAAAGAAACTTCAAATTTTTTTGTCATTTTTAAACTGATACCACTTACGAAAGTTTTTTACTCGTTATGGCCTTTTATTACTAGAAAATCGCCATGAATTATTGAATTCGTTATTTCGTTACAAAAATCTCAAGGAATAAACTCCTCAACGTTATTATCCCGAATTCCTTTCGTAGCGAATTGTTGTATCGCAAGTCGCTCCTTACGTCCCAAGTGTATTTTTGAGCAGCCTAAACTAAGAAAAAACTACACATGTAACTGTTTTGTTTTCCGCAGAGCGCGCTTCACTACTTATAACAGAAAATTTAATAATATTGATATTTTTAACACTAGCTTGCCTAGATATAAACGAAAAATCACTACTGAATTATCGTAGTTTTAAGTACCAGTAACAAAAATTAATGTAAATATTTTATATTTCGAATATTCTGCGTAATTATAAAACTAATAATAGAGTTATTTGAAAGTTTCCAAGATAAACCTATTAGAAGTAAGACGTATTTTACGAACCTGTCTAGTAAGTGTGTCGACCTTTTTTGACAAATTAGAGTTTTGTTTTATGATTGTTAGGGTGGGCTACTGAGCCATCTGACTAAAAAAAATTAAACAAGTGACAATACTTTTGATAATTTCAGCCCCTCTGACGTATTTTTTTGGAACTTAAGGAATGAGGCAGAGAAGTGGGGGTGAAATCTGATGTCCGTTCTTGTCGCCCGAACGTTTCATAAAAATTTAGAGCAAAAACTAAGTTTAATTTAAGATATTTTCCGATTTGGTTATTATTCTAACAAAAATAACTTTGCAACAAAAAGTGATACTATTATATTACCAACGATACGTGTGAGTGTTCTAGTCCAATGTCAATCAGTTTATTTGCTGAAGTATAGGTACAAAATGATGTTAACTATAAACATGTTTCCTTACTATACGCTACCTCTTTTAGGCATGCAAATGTTATTTGTAGATAAACAAAGCAGAGATAGTAAAATTAAAACCTAAATAATAAGCATTTAAAATCGATGTAAACAAGCAGTAATTGAAAATAAATATAAATAATAAACATTCACAGATTTATGTATAATATAGGTACTAACTAGTAATCAACTTTAACTTGAGCCGTAATGGTACCTTCATTAAATCTGTGAGTTATTTAGGTTATAAATATTTTTAGTATTAAATTATATATAGTCATTTAAAATTTATCATTCAAAAATTCGTTACCATGTAATAAGCCTTGCTTACTAGGAAAGCTCTTAAGTTTTTCTTGAATTTGTACATGAAAATGGAATGAAACCCAAACAAAAACATAATTTTTGGTTTCATTGGTACACGCATGGCATAGCCATACTAGGCCATACTGCGTGCAAATTCTTACTAAACACAAGTTTCTGCCTGCGGTTCGAACCGCGCTAAATTAGGAATTCCTTCGACAATTTTTTGATTATTGTGAGAAGGTTTAGATATAGCTAGCTATAGCTGTAGCTATTGTTTGTCTACTTGGAATACGGTTATAGTTATTCATGTGGGAACATTGAAATTTTTTGGGATAAAATTAGTCCTACTCCATCTCTTAAAGCCGTGACAATGTGATGGAAGGGGATGATTATCTCGGGTTTTTGTTGACATAAAATTTAAATATTTATTTTGAACTATGGTATTTGCAAATTCCCTTGGTCATATTAATAAATATTTTATGAAATAGGAATATAGAGAATATCACTCTTAGTTGTTCAAACAATTTTAATTAAAGCCCAAAAATAGAGGTCAGAATTTGTTTTTCTAAATGTTTTAATAGTCAAATTATTATAATATTAGCAAATCCACTTAATTAAGATTTAAACTGTAACTTATATTTTTTTCACGTCAAAATGTGTACTCAGGACTGTAACAAAATTAATCAAATTTTGTTACAGACTTTACTCGTTTGGGTATGCCATTTCCTTAATAATACTCCCCCGCCGGGAGCCCTTGAGCCTTGGGCGTTATATGGGCTGTGACTTCTTCAGAGTCTCGCCCCAAAAGCCAGGTGGAGCAGTATTGGCTGCATCAGCCAACTGCATAGTCAATCAAAAAAAAAAACTTAATAATATTAGTATAGATATCATCTACATAGGTACTTTCATGATGATTTACATATAGTATTCTCAACCATTTTACAATTTGTATATCTAGAACGTAGGTCATATATGTAAATACCTAACATAGATTCCAGAAAGAAAGGTATATATGTAGATAGGCCATAGCTATTTCAGATATAACGTGCACGTGATGTCATACTTTGAACATTTTATCAAAGTCCGGTATCGTAATCATGATTCACTCATAATCAGAATCATTGCCACGATACAGGTAAACCCCCTACTTTCATGTTTATGACATTTAGACCTTTAAGAAATATTAGAAGTGAATAGTAGTTTATAAATAGTAAATAGTTGATGATTGTAGCGTAAGGGACCAAAATAGTAGGTAGGTAACATTTACGTCGAGAGCATAAGTTTTCAGAACGTAGCCTAGGACAAATTTTGAATAATATTTAGTAAATTTCATAACTATATTAGTGAAAGCAGAAATCATACTAGTATTATGTTTAAAACATTGATCCAGCAACAAGTCAATAAGCTACGCGTAGGCACTTGCTTTATGGATTGCTATAGGCTTTTATATATCACGCAGGTAAAACTGCGAGGAGCAGCTAGTGTGATACAAATCAAATTAATAATGTAAACAATAATTGTTGCTTAACTTTATCTTTATGTAAATGTTTTTTGCCTTATTTCCAAGACTACTAGTGACATCTATATTTTTTCTTTGTAAAATTGCAATCCAATAGTAACTCGCTTCTTGCCTTATTTCCGAGTATACTAGTGACATCTGTGTTTTGCTTCGTAAAATTGCAAAACAATGGTAAATTACTAATATAAAATATACGAAACAAAATCTTTCTGTAGAATACTTTTCTACTAATTGCCTACCGGCTGCACATATAATTCGAAATATGCATCATTCTAAGCTTTTATGAGGGCGCTTCCTGATAGATGCAGGAATCGGACAACACGTAGATATTACACCCGGTCTCTATCAAACAAACGACTTTATGTCAACATGGAAAAAAGGACCGTTACTTAAACCTTTTGTTTTAAATTAAAATTTGACGCCTTTGCCTCAATACTTGTCGTGGAGAAGTTACTCGGCTAGAACGTTGGCTGGTGTTGTACTTCCACATTTCCGAAGTGAGAGGTCGTTCCCTCTGTAGTACCTACCTATATCAATTTTAGTAACAAAACTAATTCTACGGGGTGGAACAGGGACCTTATTGTGTACAGTCTCAAGTTATTCGAACTCTATAATTCGAGAGAAAAAAGTATGAAAGTAAATTTACGGGTTTCGAGAGGAAAATCAGACTTCCTTACATTTTTCTTTTAAATTCCAGAGACCGAATGGCTTGAGACTGGTCCCAATAAGCTTTGTATTTTTTTATAATAATACTAACCGAAAAACTAAAACCATCAAAAAGAAAAATATTTATAATATTTATTTTCCAGTCATTTAACCAAATGTAAGTACAAAAATTACGCCCAATAAATAGGTATGTAGGTACTAGTAGGATATACTTATTATGTGTGGTGTGATACATTATGTGTAATATACAAACCTAAGAACCTAACGCTAAATTCTAGTTATTTTTTAACCTAAAAAATAATTGGCAATTGGCTGAAACTGAGTATATTTTGTGACACACAAACTATTATCATATCATTAAAGTACAATCAGGTAAATATATCTGAGCAATGTTTAAAAGTGTAGACTAACGCCATCTAGTTTTATTTTGTGATAAAAAATTATTATTTTCTTGTTTCAGTAGGATCACATTTACCTATTATTTAAATATCAACAACTCAATTTACCGGATTTCCGAAACCCTGAGCTGCACATTGATAGCAAAGTATATAGTATAAAATACTTATAGTGTAGTCAATCTACTTACGATAGAAATGTTTAGCGAAGCTTAGCGACCTCATGGAAAATGTTTAGTAATTGTATATGTTATATGTATTATTTTTACTATTCACAGTAAAAATAATACATACTTATGTGAATATCAACATATTGAGTTTCCCTCCCTACCACTTCTGCTAAAAGTGGCCGTTTTTAACAGATATGCTATCTACAACTCGCAGTTTTATCCTAAAAACATAACAATACATTCTTAAAAAAGCTTATAACTGACAACATATTATTATATCTGAAATTCACTTTGCACAAAAAGGAAAATAAAAATATTCATTAGCAGCGCTAGTTAGCAGGGGTAGGTAACGCTCTTAAAGAGTTGCTTAAGAAAATGAATAGCCGCAAATGAATAGCACAATTTTATCCATCCATTCTCTCAACCTACCTACACGGTACAGAAATATTCCAAGACTCAGAACGAACTATTATAATAAATAATGCTAAGGAATTTTATGTTACTTACAAAGAATAATTATGTAATTTTATACCTACTTATAAGTGTATTAATTGTATTTCTTAACGTATAAGTGAATTGAATTCTGTTTTTTTTTATGAAATAATTGTTTATATATATTTTTTTTATTTGTTATAGGTAACTGCAATATCTTGGTATCGACAAATTCACTTACCTTATACTCCAAATAGTACGCTCCTTTCGAAAGCATTGTGTCAATATATCCCAGAGCAACCAAACCAGCCTTCCACGGGACATAGCTCCTCTCGTGTTTAAGATAGTTGGTTATGTCCAGCGCTATCCTGTAGTCCAGACGACCAGAGAACGCGAGGTTCATGGCGTCATCTATTATCTGTGCACGGTTGATGGGATGTATCTCTTCGAAACGCCTCGGATCGTTCAAGATTATTACCAGCATTTGCCAGTTTCGCCGGTCGTAGTTGATGCGGTAAAAGCCTGGAATTAACATTTTTTATATGAATAAGTATTTCTTAAGATAAGAGTGAGGTCTGTGAGTGTATTCATGATACAAGTAATCGATCGCGACTGCGTTTGTGTTTTTCGGGTCGTGAAGACGATATTAAATACATTTATTCTAAATATTCTTTCCTTGTTCCCATTTTACAACGTACACAGTATCCACTCTAATTTTAGGTATACGTAAGTGTAAAAAAGTGTAAAAATATGCTAGTATGTTTTTATTATCTCTTCTGACTCTGCAACAGCTGCTTAAGTGGGATTTCATAAGAGAGACAGATATAAAGTATGTTCAAAAAATACCTACCTACTTTATATCGCAATTAAGAGCTATCAATGAGACTATAGATTTGATGAAACCGGTTGGATTAAGTACACGTGTTTTTAAGAAAATGCGCGTTTCATTATTCGATTAATAATGAATAAAATAAGCTGAAATTGGTGCTGAGCTCTATTTGGGGTCGCTGATCACGAATATGATGCCCAAAAAGGTCTTCAAGATACCTGGGGACCAGGACGTAGAAAAAGTTGGTCATATTTGCGGCTTTATTTTAAATTCGTCCATAATAGTCACTAGGGTGTTTTTAGGTCGCTGATTCTGAATATGATGCCCAATAAGGTCCTTTAGGTAATTGGGACCCAGAACGTAGAGGCAGGGTCGCCGCTTCACATGAAATGTAGTTTAAAATTCATCCAAAATAATTACCAGGTACCTTGAGGACTTTTTCGAGTATCATATTAGTAATCAGCGAACACGTAAACAAAACTAACCAGTTTGTTGTATATTAGCAATGAGCCAATCATTTTTACTGACAGATATATTTTTGACCTCAATCAACCTCTCTCCTTTCAGCCATAACTTTGGTCGCGTAGACTCGAAATCTTTTTCAGAAGCCGTGGTGTAGGACACTGGTATCCACCACACAGGAGACTCTTGCTTGTCGGATGTGTTGTTTATTAGGACGAATCTTTCCTGCAAATTAAAATATAATGTGTTACCGCAATATACAAAAATATAAGGAGTTTTATTACTTCCATTACTGTATACAAGAAAACTCAAGGCTGCCGGTTTTGGTAACTTAACCCTTCCGTATTAGCCAACTTCTAAAAATAGAAGAGGTTTAAATTATTCTTTACATTTTTTGAATGTTACATAAGCTGTCAGCCCTTCTTTTTGACTATTTTTGTGTTACCTACAAGTCTACTTAGAAGGAGCTTATAGGTTGTATACAAGCGATATTCACAACAATAAACTGTTTGATAATTTGTAAGTGCTTTACATAAAACCTATGCTGTTTTTAATGTTTTACAAATTAAAATATATGTTCCAAAAAATTTTAGCAAAAACAGATAGTAATGCATATTATTTTTCTTTAATTGGTAAACTAAATAAGATATTATTTTATAGTCATATTGACTCGCTCGTTGACAGTGAAAGCTTATTTCAAGATATCAAAGAAAAGTATGTAATTTATTCGGTTTAAAAAGAAATTCATCATATTGTACATTCATTCTTTCTGGTGTATCCCGTTATGATGTGGAACCTTATCAAATAGTGTAATTAGTTTTTAGATAAAGGACTTACAATACAAAAGATAAAAAAATGTTTTCCTTATCGTATTACAGATCAGAAAATCACGAATATGATGATAATATAATCCCTAATTATAGGTTTTGGACGAATTTTAAAAACAAATTTTAAGTAAAGCCACGGTGATCATTTCTATGGCATCTATGTCCTGGTCCTTGGAAGCCCTTTTGGTCATCATATCCGTGCTCAGTGGTCCCAAAAAATTTGCTCTTATTTTTTTTGGTTATTCAAATAATTATTATTATTATTAATTATTCTTACTCGTATTTCTTTAATCCACACATAGCATATGACTCTTCCTGACATCTATTGGCGAGTAGAAATAAGCAACATTAAAGCTATTTGACAATATAGATGGCGTTATTTAGCAACGCTTAAGCTACTTAACAATAGATTGCGTTATTTAAAAAAAACGAGCAAAGCTCAGTCCTCCAGGTAGTATAGTTAAATTGTTATTATTAACTAGTTGTGTTAGTCTACATTTACATATTTTTTTTATTAAATTTTGCTATTTAATGATTTTTTTTCTTAGTGCACAGCCTTAGTTACTTTTCCTACTACTATTTAATTCAATGTAGGTTTTTTGGAAGAAATCGCTTCTTTGTGTAATAGCCGCCTATTATGCTCTTTTTTGTTTAAATCCTGTTTAAAATTTGTTTTATTTATAAGGTTATTGGTGTACATTAAAGAATATTTGCTTTATTGATTATATATCTAATACCGTTAAACCAGCGATTCTTGAATATATATATAATCTGAATCTCTGAAACGGCTCCAACGATTGTCATGAATTTTGGTATGCGGGGATTTCGGGAGCGTTAATCGATCTAGTTAGGTTTAACTTTTAGAAAACGTCGTTGTATCCCTGTTTTCAGGCAATGACAAACTGAAAAAAATAGGCTCGTTCTGACAGCTACTGGCGGAGAGTAGTAATACTATTATTTTTACCGACGCAGCAACACTAAAGCTACTTGACAACAGATGGCATTGGTAAAAAAAAGGAACAAAGCTCGGTCTTTGGTACTGTGTTATAGTGGCGGATTACCTAACAAAACAATAATAAAAAATTCAAACACCAAAAATTTTAAGAGGTTACCCATTTTATACCCATGCAAAGACAAATTTTTCGTTGTTTTCGCTCTATCTAAATACATTAAAGTTTCAAACATGCGATGATAGTAGTATGAAATACCAATAATAACAACACATGAGAAAAACCGGCCAAGTGTGAGACGGGCTTGAACCATTACCATCTTAAATTACCGTATCAGCACCATCTCGCGAAAATAGTCTACATATTAAATTAAACCGTAATAACTTTGTTATTGGAAACGTCGGGCTTGGTCAGCCATTGGATGGGTGACACTAGCCGGACTCTAATTGTTTTTATTTTTGTTTGCAAATTACGTAAATAGTGGTACTATGCCCACAGTGTGCCAGTACGACTCGCACTTGACCGATTTTTTAGTATGTTTTTCAATTACTGTTTGCTACTTTATACTTTTCGATTCTATTACATCTTTATTTATACGTATACAACTTGAGTTACATTTCGGTATTACGTATGCAACCAGATTATATATATTCCTATTCATTTATATACTCATATGTATATATTCATACAAATATTATATGCAATGCATTTAAAATCGTAAATACCGTACCTACGTAACAACTAGAACATGCCGGTAATTTATTAATATTTTAGTAAGCTAGATAATTATCTGAGATTAGATTATTATTTAATTAAATAATTTGAATATCTTATTAAATACCTAAACAAATAACGTAATTATGAATATTGATAAGGAAATAAATAGCTAATTTTACTTGTATTTTCATTTAGTAGGTAATCATTAAACTTAATTGCAGCAGAATTTTTGGCAGATTTTTGCAGCTTATTTATTTATTTCTCAAACCAAGATACCACTGATTATAAATAAAACATAATTTATTTATTTATTTATTTGTAATATTTTATTTTATATAGACTTTACAGTATTCCAATTCGTCTATACAAAACCTTATAACTACATAACACTCACTATACATAATAAAAAAAAGAGAAACCGAAAAAGAAAGCACATTTAAAAATAAAATTCAAATTATACGTATGAAAAAAATCGATAAAAAAAACCAACAAACGATACATACTTAAAATGTAATTAAAAGGCCATTTATTTATTATAATTTTTTGAAATTCATTGGTAGAACAGGTAAATAAGTCGATTCCAGGATTTTGACTGATAATACTATTAATAACCAACTCATCTTTAAATTATTATTAAGCAAGTTTAAGTAAAAAACATGGAAAAAGCATCAGGCCATGTTAACATCTCAAACGATCTACTAAAAGGAACCTTAAAAAAACTAGTTCCCATTCTGACCAAAGTCTTCAATGAAGTCTTGACATCTGGATACATCCTAGGACAATTGAAAATATCTTATATGGTTCTTATACACAAGGAAGGCCCAATAGAAAAAATATGTAGGGAATGAATAAGCTACATAATATCCAACATCTACAAAGTTTACTTAAAAGTCATCCTGAATAGAAGCATTACACTGGATGAAAACTAATGCAGCAAGCTGAGTGTAGGAAAAACTTGGCTATGGTAGATCACATACACAAAAAACAAGTCATGGGGAAATATAATTTTTGTAGGAAGGGGCCACTGTCAAAAAATTACAGTTAGAAAAGTAAATAATTTATATTATTTTTAAATAACTTCAATTTTCAAAAGTGTATGAGCCACGCACATTAATACGTAACAATTGGGAGTTTGTATGACAGGCGGCCCATTTACGAACACTCTTAAGAAATAAGACAAAATTCGAAATTCCGAGATAAGAGCAAAACGAGACTGATTGTTATATTTACTTTCCAAAAATAGAGCAATAAAGTGGAGATAGAAAATCCACAGGTATGTTACGGTTATACACAAGATAAGTGGAATAGAATCGTAAAAGACAAGCACCCTATAGACGGCAAAAGAAGAAGGGGAAGACGACACAAAAGATGTGTAGACAAGCTAACAACCAAATCAATGGAGATGTTAGAGAACGGCTTTGCCTAAAACCACACTGAACTCTGCATCATCATCTGATGAACTATAAATACTATAAGATCAAACGTTGAGGATATAAGGGCATTTATAAGGCAGTTACTTTTAAGTGGTCTGTCTTTAAGTGCACACGAAAATCTACAAAAACATTTATCAGATACAGTTAATATCATTCATGGAAGTAATATTTTGATGACTTTTTGATGACGTGCTTAGAAAACCTTGTACTCCTACGCTAACATCACAATCATGTGATAACAGAATAACCGTACGTGTTTCTAATACGTAATTATTATATTAGTCGGTCCTTATATATTATTTAAGATGTATGTAGTTTGAGTATTTATTTTTATATTTTTATTTTTTGTTATATATTTGATATATATATATATTTATTTTTGTACGTATTAGTATTATTTATTATTCATATGTAAATAAATTTAGCTATTGCTATAAATGTATAAACTATTTAACAGTTGCCTTTTTTTTCTTATATTGTTAAGTTTCAGTTAGCACATTCTACTCAATAATTTTATAAAGTCTCCTCTACCCAAAGGTTGTCTGGAAGAGATCGCTCATTAGCGATAAGACCGCCAATTAGTTATTACTTTTATTGTTTAATTGTCTAGTATATTAGTAATAAAGTATATTATTAATGTTAAGATATCTAGGTACAGATACTAGTATCTACAATGATAATCTAATGACAAATTTAATATTCTTCTCTTGAATTGTTCGAAATGCTGCCCACGACATGACTACATTCTACCATAGTACTACAGTATGAGGTTCTTCAAGAAAGAAGTTATTATATTTTTGAAGGGTCCGAAACGCGCGAGTGATGCCCCAGGTGTTGACTGCTTACCATCAGGCGGACCGCAAGTACAAACAAAAAACTCTAAACGAGCTAGCAGTTTCACTCACGTAATGTTACCGCTTCTTCTTGGGGTTGTAGCGTAAATATAAATACATAGGTACTACATATACATTTTTAAGATTAGCGCGTTCAAACGCAGGTTCAAATTCACCAGTTTTTACGTTAAAATAGATAGATAATATAAATAATGTAATCGTACAAAATAAGAAATTTAAAAAACATACCTGTCTTAAAGAAATAGCTCCAGTGGTATAGTCCCTAGTGATAGTGAGCACCGGAAAGCCAGTCTGCAGCGTCCATGAGTCCATGACTACAGCAACGTCGGCTTCGAAAGCACCCTTCTTCCGTGCCGCATTTGTAAGAGCACTCCATAGATCTCGCTGTTCCGCGCTGCTGTATTTTTTAGCGTGTAGGTAATCCGTGATACCATCATTAAACACTTCGTCAGACAGGAAGTGATTTATCATGCGTAGTATTGCTGAACCTGATGTAGAATTAAATGATGAAATTGTTTTCTTGGTGTTAACTATACATCCTGCCACCTATAGGTTAATATAAAAACTTATGTCCTGACTGACTAATATTGGACTTTTAAAAATAGATGCCTTTTACAAAGCAAGGAAAGGATTTTGCGACGAAACGGTAAAATAAGGATTAAAAGTTTGAATGATTTTTTTTTTTTAAGATAAATTCACAAGGTATTTAGCAGGCGTCCAATGCACATTCAAAACATTATTTAAATTTTATTTAAATAGCTTACTTTTTATGGTCTCACTAAGTCTCGACTTCTAAAAATGTAGGTATATTAATGACACATGCCTAGAAAATTATGGTAATGTTTGCGTCTCAAACTCTTTCTTTGCTCTCGTTGCGTAAACAATAATATGAACCAGCCGAATATGACTATGATTAATACTGTGACTATGCAACAGAAAGCCGCTTCTTTTTAATCAATTTACCCGTAAAGATAGCGCATTCAACAGTGCCGAAAAAAACATAAACGCAAGGTAACGCCGTAACGAATAATGATAATAACCACAAAAGTTCAAGTAAAGTAATTTAGCTAAGGGCATCTTATTCGTCGATAACAGTGAATAAAACTCAATTTTACTAACTGAGTGAATAAAAACAAACAGTGAATAAAACTCAATTTCATTTTCTGAGTAAATAAAAACAAACAGTGAATAAAACTCACTTTTACTCACTGAGTGAATAAAAATAATAGTGAATAAAACCTACGTTTACTCATTGAGTGAATAAAAACAAACAGTGAATAAGACTCACTTTTACTCACTGAGTGAATAAAAACATTTTGAATTTGGAACTAATGATAAATTGTTTTAATTGTTATTATGCGGTAATAATTACGGAATATAAACCACTATGTGATAATTTATATTTTCTCGCATTCACTGGTAAAAATTGAGTTTAGCTTTGTGTTTGTAAACACCCGAAAAAACCGCTCAGGATTCTACTCTAGCATACAAGTAAGTCTCTCGAATTAAATTCTCTTTCTTTTCACTTGTTGTAAAATCGACTATTTTAATACTTTAAGGTAGGTACAAGTATCAGGGAAATGCTAAAATTTTGCTACGAACATCACCTTTTCCATAAGAAATTTTGTCAAAGATAGCTCCAATTTCTTCAGGATTTCCGACTTCCACTGAGATTTGATGTGATGACGTCAGCGCATCTAATTTAAATACACTCTGTATTTCGTTTAACACAAACACTTCCATTAACTTCCAAGATTTCTCCACCTGGAATAAGATAAAAAAATGGACCTTACGCACGCAAACATAGAACATAAAGTTATATCTTTCCTTTTCCTTGAAGTCTAATGCCAAAAATTTTAAGCATATATGTACATACATATATACATGCATACATACATAGCGTGGCCAATTTCGTGAGCATATTGCTCAGTTTACAGGACAGAATACAGGACTTAACATCTGTGCGCCATTCTTCATTATTTTTTTTTAAATTAAATCGAGGTAAAAGAATTAAATTTCTACAGCCAGTTCGATTTATTTAGATACTCTTTTATAATAACGTAGGTGTGTGTAAACACGTGGGGTGGAGACACGTGTAATTACCATTATCTATCACAATTATGGATACAGATATTAATAAGTGCATAATATCGTTTTGGGTACGTACCTTAATCATAAAATATCTCACTTAATGCCGCCATACTAAAGAAACTCCTAAATTAACTCGATAAATTAAATATAACAATATTATTTTAAATGTTTTAAGCATTTAAAGCACTAAAGTGATAATTAAATATCCTATCTTATTATGTTGTTCTTCTTATTAAGGTTCCGTACGCAACGGCTGCAAACTATTACTACGCCTCATGTCTGTCCAGGAAAGGACTATCTTTTAAAACGTAATAGATAGGTATCTAATGCTAAAAACTTCCATAGAATATGAGATTTTACAGCGGATTTCGCAACAAATAATAAAAATAACAAAAAGCAACAATTTAAGAGAGAAACTTACGATTATATGGTAGTACGGGACCGTTACTGTGCAAGTCCAACTCGCACTTGACCGGTTTTTACTCTTTCACACGGTATAAGTGGAATTCAGAATTTCATAACAAAAGCGTTTAAGAGTCAGATAAAAGCCAACCACGGTCAATCCCTAGAAGTAAAGAAGCACCACTACTTACAGCATCAACAGCCACGTACTCCACGTAGGAAGCAAAACCTTCATTAAGCCAGATGTCGGACCACCAGGCAGGTGTCACCAGGTTCCCAAACCACTGGTGTGCGATCTCGTGAGCCACCACCGCAGCCACGCGAGCTTTTGCTGTCGTGGGTGACACCCCTTCATCGTACAGCATTGCAATTTCCCTGTAAAAAAAAACAAAATGATTGCCAGATTTACAGACGGTACGATGCGAGGCAAAAAATTATTACCACCAAGTCTTAAACTACAATGCTAATATAAGGTAGTGCCTTTTTTAAAACGATGCGCAAACTTTCTAGATCGTTACAATGTTGCAAGCTCATAGGAGATAAATATTTTATTTTATTACTAGCTTTTGCCCGCGGCTCTACCCTCTCTGAATTTGGTTAACGACGCGGGCTACGGAAACCTCTTGACTATACTAAATAAGTTTGCTATAGCAAGCTTTAGCTGTTATTATAGGTAGTTTTTTTTAAGTGGAATGCATTTAAAATTTTGAATTTTCTGGTATGGTAAAATGCCCTTTAACTATCCCTGTGATAACTTGAATCCTGCAAAGAAATATTTTTCTTTTCCTAAAATACCTTTTATATATAAAGTATTAATTATTAATTGTATAATTTTTAT
The DNA here is from genome assembly GCA_946406115.1 of Apoda limacodes. Taxonomy (NCBI): domain Eukaryota; kingdom Metazoa; phylum Arthropoda; class Insecta; order Lepidoptera; family Limacodidae; genus Apoda; species Apoda limacodes. The sequence goes on along the minus strand of OX291553.1, from coordinate 11,271,443 downwards.
TGTTACAGATGTGGGCGATACACAATAAGAGCAGACCTTGCATGTCTTTTGAAAGGGAATGCGATTTATGGTGCAATTATAAGCAAGAAGCGTTTTTATAACAGAATGTACCAAAAATAATATTTGCTTCAAACTACCAAAAAGGATCACTGAACTGGATTACAGATTTAATGTCTATACAAAGGACTAATATGCGAATCTAGATATTAGGGTCTTTTGCATTATCCCTAAATTTGCCAAAATTTTACTTTATGACGTTTAATTAACTTCAAATTAAAAAAGTATTAGTAAAGAAATTAACAATTCTTTTTATGTGGTTTGATTTTGCAAGGCCATCATTTTTTATTATATTTTCAAATTTTCTCCGTCCAAATGTCAAATTTGAGTCGCAACAAATTGTTGTGCAAATAAATGAAAGTTTGTAATTTATTGTGTCTTGTATCTTAACTTTTTCATTTGAAAGGTGCTTCATTAAATATCTTAATACTTTAATCCTGTCAGAATATACATCTTATATACATATATATTTAAATAAGCAATTGTTGCACATGTACATATATATGTGTATGTATATACAAACAAAATTTTGTATTTAGATACGGTTTTGCTTCTTAAGTTTACCTATGAAGTTGGATTTTTTGTAAAAGCGCAAAAAAATCCGAGCACAGCTACTATACTCTATCCACCGAAACGAGTTAATAGGGGAAAAATGAACTGGCATGTGATTGGTCGAACAATGACGTTAAGGCTGTGTTCACAGCGCGAGTTTTTTTAGTTTGTTCGTGCGACTCGTACTGTTCAGACGTGCTCACTGTGCTAGTGCAATCTATTATTTTATTTTTTGACTCGGCTTGTTATTTGGACTCTGGATAATTTTGTTACGTGTGACCCGGCTTTGTGATTGATTGCATTCCTAAAGACTTGGCGCTTGTATAACGGACTTTTTGAGTTTACTGTCGATTTGCCTAAGTGAGATGGCCGACAGTTTACATGGAGGTAACTCTGTGGAAAAAAGGCGACGACGAGCCTTTTCCTCGACTGAAAAAACAATGATATGGAACATGTATCAATCTATGAGGAGTTCCATGGAATCCCCTTCAAACAATGACGTCATGAAAGCTGTTGCATCATCTATGGGTGTTCATTGGATGTCCATCTATAGAATTCTGAAAGAGAAAGAAACTAAAAATGTTTTAAATTCACCCAAAAAAACAAGAAAACGTACTTTCATTGTAGACACAATCGACGACTTAACTAAATGTGCTATAAGAAGAAAAGTTCACGATTTATTTTCCCGAAATGAGATACCGACATTGGACAAAATAATGAATTCAATAAATGAAGATGGTACTTTGGGGACATTCAAAAGATCAACACTTCATAAAATCCTTAAAATGATTGGATTTAGGTACATTAAAAGATGCAGGAACAGCTTATTGATTGATCGTGACGACATATTTTTTTGGCGGAGGAATTATTTGCGGACAATGAAAATGGCAAGAGAAGAAAAGAAAAAAATATATTATTTGGATGAGACTTGGCTCAATGAAGGCCATACTACTACAAACGTATGGACTGATACAAATGTGAAAAATAAACGCGACGCATTCCTTGATGGCCTGACAACTGGATTAAAAAATCCTTCCGGTAAGTTCTTTAACATAATTCCATTGTTAAAACTGTCTTTGTCATTAATGCAATTCTTTGAAAAGGTTTGAATGTACCTGAGCGATCCTTAATTGGCGGCACTTATTGTTTGTTATGTTATCTTAAACTGTGTGAGCGTTAACTTTGTATCAGATCATTCAATACAATTTTTTATTGTTCCAGGAAAAGGAAAAAGGTTAATAATTACTCATATTGGAAGTGATGATGGATTTGTAGAAGGGGGCTTACACGTGTTCGAGTCAAAAAAGCAAGGAGATTACCATCAAGATATGAATGCCGAAGTGTTTGAGAATTGGTTCAAAAATATTCTTGAAAAGTTACATGATAATTGTATTATTGTAATGGACAACGCTTCGTACCACTCAAGAAAAGTAGAGCAAATTCCGACTGAAAAAAATAAAAAACAAGAGATAATTAATTGGTTGAAAGAAAAACAAATCCCCTTTCAGGATGATTTATTAAAACGAGAGCTACTGAATATCGTAAAAAATCATAAGGAGCAGTACGAGGCGCGTGTCGTAGACGAAATGGCGAAAGCTAAAAATAAAACTGTGGTACGACTTCCGCCGTATCACTGCGAATTAAATCCGATAGAGTTGATCTGGGCTCAAGTTAAAGGACATGTCGCATCCCGCAACAAAACATACAAGATGGCAGAATTAAAAATGTTATTAAACAACTCAATTCAAAATATTGACGCTGCAAAATGGAAAAAATGCATAAAACATGTCGAAGAGATAGTAGAACCGAAAATGAATGCCATGGACAGAAATGTGGAAACAATGACCGAAACATTCATAATAAACGTGGGAAGTGACAGCGACAGTAGTGATACGTCGGAATAATTTAATTAATTGTATATGTTAAACTATTTAAATATACATAATTTTATTTTAAAACATTGTCTTAATATTTTTCTTTCTTTCTCTAAGTTCAATACAAAATACTTAAGTGGTTTTAGTGCTTACTATTGAGCGCACAAAATCATCGCATATGAACACACCTTAACTTTTTATCAGTATAGTTGACGCCCACTCACCTTTTTGTGTCCTTATCTTTTGTAAGGGATTGTGCGACAGAGACAATGCTCTATTAACTCGTTTCGGTGGATAGAGTATAGCCCTGCGGGTCGATTCCGTAAGAGATTGCAAACCTTTTTGAAAGAAATGCGCAATGTATAACTTATTTCTATGGATTTCAAACGAGAATTGTTAGCTGTCATTTTACGGAATCGAGCCGCAGGTACTAACGTTTAATTATACCAGAAGATTTTTTTCGCACCACGTGTGTTTCGCTGTTGTTTGTGATACATTACCCAAATTTTAAAAAATTTAAAAAATTTATACGTCTTCACATTATTACACGTAAATTGTTTATAGGGTTATGTACCCGAAGGGTAAAAAATGGGACCCTGTTACTAAGACTTCGCTATCCGTTTGTCTGTTCGTCGGTCACCAGGCTGTATCTCATGAATCGTGATAGTTAGACAGTTAAAATTTTCAGAGATGATGTATTTCTTATTTAAAATAGTAAATAGGAACGCGTAAATTTAAAAACTTATATGATGTATTTCTGTTGCCGCTATAATAAAAAATACTAACAAACAAAATAAAATAAATACTTAAGGGCTCTCATACAACAAGTAGACGCTTGAAATACTGACAGAATATTAAGTTATATATTCACTTTAAAAATAAATTATTAAATTAAACTAAAACAAATATTTAAGGGGGGCTCCCATAGAACAAACGTGGTTTTTTTGCCGTTTTTATAGATAATGGTACGGAACCCTTTGTGCCCCAGTCCGACTCGCACTTGGCCGGTTTTTATTATTACCAGTGGAACTTGCAAAAAATGTTACAAAATTTCTAATGTTCGCTTCAACTCGTAACTTGAAGCCTAAATCAAGAGACCTACCCCAATTACATTGCGGTGATGAATGGCCGAGACTAATGAAGTGTCGCGCCTCAAACTGTTCGAACTTACTACCCTCCTCGACTCGAGCCTCGTGCGATGCACCGCGTATGGCATACCGAACGGGGAGGGGGGATGTTTTCAAGTGTATATACTTATGTATGTAGGTAAGAGTATGTCTATTACTATAACGTCATACTCTGTAGTCTTAACGATTTCAACATATGAAGTTGCATTAGATTCATTTTTATTGTCGAAGTAAAATTATATTTTTCTTTCAAGTTACTACTTATTTCTCTCTCATATTTTTAACGCCGTCGGATTTTTGATTTTTTTTTAACTTTTTATTGTGTTTGATTTATTCCATAGAAATGTATTTTAATTCATTCTCTCCATTTTAATGTCGTGTTTTTTTTTGTATTTTAACCAAATGTCAAAAACCAGCCGTGTGACATGACTTACACACAAAGGATCGCTTCGGTGGAACTCCAACGGTGATTGTATTTTAATCAATTACCTTTTCCATGGCCGCACCCGTATAGTGCAAAATTGCTTTCATAAAAATCGGCCAAGTGCGAGTCGGACTCGCATTCACGAGAGATCATTATCTATAAAAACGACAAAAAAAATCACGTTTGTTGTATGGGAGCCCCCCTTAAATATTTGTTTTATTTTAATTTAATTATTACTTTTTAAAGTGACTATATAACTCAATATTCTGTAAATATTTAAGCGTCTAACTATAACAGCTCATGAGATACAGCCGGGTGAGAGACGGACGGACGGACAGCGGAGTCTTAGTAATAGGGTTCCGCTTATCACCTTTTGGGTATAGAACCCTAATAAAACCTAATAATCACCCGCAGGTATTTCTTGTAAATACTCAATATAATGGGGATAATAAAATAGATAGAATACAAATTTTTTGACATCCTGGAATGCTTATACATAAATATAAGTTATACGTAGAACCGGAAACTTGTTTATACGCTAAGTCAAGGCGTTAAGCCCGTCACACACGTAACTGTACAAAGCAATGTGTTACACTTTTAATATAGTGCGCAATATTATATGATATTTATAGCAACGTACCACACACGGTAAAGATAATAAAATATTATGTAACTTCGGACACGTACGAAAAGATGAACTTAAAGGAATAGTCTGTTTAGTATAGGTTAGTATCTTAATATATCATAATTTAAAAAATATACATTATATGCATGTGTGTTTATTTACTGATAATTTAAATATGGAAAATACATCGTTATATGTATTTTTATAATTTACACTCATAGAAGTTTATTGTAAGTCAAAATAAAATTATAATTATCGAATAAATTTTCAGAACAGAGTTTGAAAATTGTATTTCATATCGTGCGTTTGGGCACAGAACTTTTAAGCAAGAGAAAGAACATATTTTTGTTAAGTTTAATTTTTTATTACACAAACAGTGTCATTATTAGGGATTGCAGTCCAGCGGCGTTTTCAATCCAGCTGGATTCTTGCTGGATTGACCTGAATCCAGCTGGGTCCAGCGCGGATCCAGCAAAATGTGGAACGATAATAAAAAGACAACATTTTTATGACATTTTTTTATTATTTGTACTTCTCACGATAATCTATGAAATCTTTCACTCATTTGGTGATATCTTATATCAATTTGCTTTGGTTTCTTAATCATTTGAGATCAAAAGAATCAACTTAAAATAAAATAACAAACATATAACCTTATATAACATTTTAGATAATGTTTCTAAGTAAGTAATATCTTTTACGTTTATGTTTAATGATAGAATGGCTAATCAGTGGCAATCAGTCTTACAAATTTTTTTAAAATTAACTATAAAAAAGGATCGTAATAATAATACTATTTTAATCTTCAATCAATTTTTTGTATTAAAAGAAGCTCCGAAATAATCTTCTCTTCACTCGTTAGTTAATAATTAGGCAGTTTAAAATCTGACGATAAGAGACGGACTATTTCTTTTTTTAAATTCTCTGAAAGTAAGACCTTAGAAAACAAATTTTATCTACAGTCTTATTTCCCAACCTGCTTCGCACAGAACTGCATATGTAGCCGGCTGCTGAGAATGCTCTTTCGGCCTCTACACTGGTCGGTTTTAGGGTCATTAAATACTCATAAACCATAGATAAATGTTCACCTCGCACTCCTTCGGTCTCATAAACGCTCATTTCTTTTTTCAGGACCTTTTCGTAATCTAATTGACCACTTGGCTTTTGTTTATTAAAGTTATCCTTCTCTCTTTTAAGTTCCATCTCAAGCTCTTGCTCTAAAGTCATTTTCACGGGTTTTGCGACTGCGTCATCATCATCTAGACCATCCTCTTCTAACTCCATGATATCTTCTTGCACCGGCTCTACAATGCGGTGTTTATTTACTCGTTTTAACAAAGTTTTCATCTCCTGCCGCATAGAATTCTTTTTTGGCAAAGGAAAATAGCCAGGTTTTTTAATTGCTTCTATATACTTTTTGGATTTTTCAAGTACACTAACGTACCAGTAACTTCGGAGAGGCGCCGTTCTGCGATTCTGTTGCGCAGTGCTTCAGCTAGCTCGGCGCTTAGAGAAGTGCCCTGGCTATATAGCTTGTCTAAAACAAATTTCAGGGTTGTGTCGGCAGTTATCAATGTGGACTCTCTTCTGCAAAGAGCTTCTACAGCCAGTTTCAACGGTTGTAGACTGACGATCAACTCATTGATTATTGACCATTCATCGCCGGAAAATTTTATTTCGGAACCGACGTCTATCAATGCTTTATGGATGCAAACTTTAAGGTTGTAGAAACGTTCCAGCATACTGAGCAAACTGTTCCATCTCGTGCGGCAATCAAGAATCAGACTTAGTTTTTTACCTTTCTCTTTCTTAACATACTTTTGCAAAAATAAATCATAGGTGATATAGGTGATTTTTTGAAAATTTTTACAACTTTGCGTACTTTCATGAGCAGTGCGCTGTATCGTGGGATTAATTCACCAGAGTCCACTAATTTTGGTTGGATTGTAACTGCCAATGCCAATCCATCGTTCATCTCTGTCTCTAAGTCTTCATCGTCTTCGCATTCGTCACTTTCATCTGTTGCTGTTTGTTCTACTTCCTTATGAGGTTTCTTCTTGTATAGCACGTCCACCACAGCCAACTGGATACCATGAGCGTAGCACAATTGCTGATAACAAGGCAAAAGTTTTTCAACTTTTACCATTAAGGACGCGCCATCCGTAGTGATACCAATGGTATCGGTTTCCATCACTAAGCTGAAAATATTCAGCCTTTCTGACACTAATTCAATGCAGTGTTCGGCAGTGCAGGAGCCGTGAATTCTTATTAACCCTAAATTAAAATGTTTATCATCATGGTGCAAGTTGAGATTTATGTATCTATGATTTTTTTGGGAGGTCCACTCGTCAAAACTCAATGAGAATCTTTGTCCTTTTTGTTTTAAATTAGTGAATTCCTTAATGAAATCCGCTTGAATATTCTCTGCATACCTGTAAATGATCGCTCTGATGGTATTTGGAGAAGTCGGCAATTGAAATCCTGATTTTGCGAATAATAATCTCAAGTCGGATGATGTACAAAATGTACTAAGACTAAAGCCATCTTTACACACTATCCTAGTGACCAAACTCTCCATAGAATTTTCTTTTTCAAAGTAGGAATCAATAGTCTTCTTGGTCTTCTTGCTCGGAACTACTTCCTGATAATCTTAATTTTTTGAAGTGGTTGCTATAGCATCAGTAGGAGCTTGTGAATCTGCCAGTTGTATTATTATACAGTGATATTATTATACAGTGATATTATTATACAGTGATATTATTTATGACACTGATACAGTGTACTTTTTGTAAATGCCCTTTTAACCCTATAGTGGAGCGGTTGCTAATAAGCAATGTTTTTAAACATAGCGAGCACTTGGCACTTCGACTATCCAATTTTACGAAAAAGTCCCACAAACTTTTTCACCGTCGCTAGAATTCTTGGTCAACATTTTAAACTGTCCGAAAAACAGCGTTTAATCTGTAATGAAGAAAACATCGGTAAAGTTTAAAATGCATTTGAATATTATTTTAATAGAATATAATGCCTAAAGATAAATAAATACAACTATCGCGATGCAATAACTTAACAAAACCAATAAGGTAATATTTTATTTAAACTATCGTGATTACTATTACAAACTATTACTATTGCAAACGCCGCGCCGTGGTTACGGGATGACTAATAGTTTGAACGCGATTTTAAACTTGAAAAACCTATAAAAACCAATCTTTATACACATGACACAGCTTTTTCCAATCAAAATTGCGCATTTTAGCAATCTTGTTAAATATCAAGCAACAATACACACACACATACACAACCTCCTAAATAACTAAATAGTCCACTGTTGGATATGTACCTACTTCCTGCAATCAAAGGTAGGTAATAAAATAAGATCGGTTTAAATATGAAAACAAAAAAAAAATATTTCGCGATGTGTTGATGAACGTCACCAAACGTGTCTTCCTCTTCCTTCTTCGAGAAAGTATGAGACATGACTCAAATCAACATTAATACTAAATTATTTAAAATAAACATTTTACTTTACTTACCATTCAGTCTCGCAAACAACAACCAACACGCACTCCATATGCACTTTAGTGACACAAAAACACTTTCTATCGAGACGAGAGCAGTTAATCAACTGTCTTTGATTTATAAAATAAACAATCACAAGCGGTGGTAAGGGCTATGCTATGGTGACAGAACGGCAACGTTGCCGCGCCGTTTTGAAAATTGCGACAACTCAAAACTATACAATAGAAATTGATAGTGATACGTTTGCGGATCCGCATCGCTGGATCCAGCACTGTATGCTGGATCCAGCATGTTTAAAAAGGCGCTGGATCCAGCTGGATTGCTGTATACTGGATCCAGCTGGATTGCTGTATGCTGGATCCAGCAATTGCAATCCCTAGTCATTATGTCATGTAAAGCGGGCGGGTAAACCCTTAATTAATTACTCCCACGGGCTTTTTTCTTTCTTAAAGCAAAGCACGCGCTCATTTAAAAATTTTTTTTGTTTTGTTTGTGTTTTGTTGAGTTTATTTATTCATCGTATATTTTTATTTATTTACTCGCAAATGAGATGATGAAAAATGATAAAACGTCATTAAAGCCTTCGGCCTTCTTCTAAATAGCCTCTCGCTTGTAATTTTATCCTTAACACCCTTAATACACAATATACTATTTCTGTCGATTAATACATAGTATATTAGCAACGTGTGCGTGTGTTACACATGCAGCTATAATATCTAAATATTTAATATTAAATCTAAAATACATATTAATTCTGCGTGTGTGATCGTTTGAAGATTATACAAAATATACCTTTTAATATAAATTAAGTAGTTATACTAATATTTTATATTAAGCTGCGTGTGTGATAGGCTTTACGGAAACTGTGGCGTTAGCTTTACCCTGAAATAGCACGCGGATTATGATAATGCAATCATGTTGGAAACGCCTCGCGAATATGTCGTGTTATGCATAAATATTTGCTTGCAGGGTTTCGGATATTGGATATTTTCTGTGATCTTGAATTTGAGATACTTTTATGATTGCTGGATATTCTAAGTGCGTTCGGTTTTAAGCTGAAAGCGCTTATAGCGCTTGATAAACCTAGTCATCATAATATTTATTAGGTATCTTATACTTGTCCACCGGAATTAGGGAAAAACGAGTAACTGCAAATAGTGGTTTATGAGTTGCTGAACATATTTTTTACTTGCTAATTGAGTGAGGACGTTAGATACAGGTATATATTGTGTATTTATACTATTGTTAATTTTTTTGTCGTTTTTCACAATTTACTCCAAAACTACGCATGTAAGAGAAAAAAGACCAGTACCCTAAATTGTAAAGCACAATATCTATAATTTATATAGACTTTTCGATTTTCCTAATAATGATTATTTTTTGCTCTAGAGTGCGCATTTATAATTTCTTCTTAATTTATTTATTTTACTTATTATTATAATAACTGTAACAATTCATAGTGACGTACTTGCGCTACTAACTTTTTGTCTAAACTTAAAGTAATAAGTACGCAAAGTATATTTTTATACGTACGTTTAAGAACATATACTTAAGTGCGCTCTAGCAGGAAAATTAGACATTATTAATAAGAATAAAATGGGTACCTATATCGATTGCAATATCTTTGTTCTGCAATTCGAGACTCATGTACATGTCCGAAATTGTTTAGAATTCTCTAAAATGCATAGATTTTGATTAGAATTTGAAAAACGAAAACCAAATAAAAAATGAAGCTAGTACGTAATAAAAACATGACAAACGATTTTTTGGCACGTGCGGTTTAATATTTTAACTAGGTTTTGGCATACCTAAACGAGTTAAGTTTTCAAAAATTTGATTAATTATGTTACAGTCCTGAGAAAAAACATTCAAAAATTTCTGTCACTCAATTTTTAAGCAAAACAAATTTGCTAATTTCATAGTTCTAAATAGATATTTGAATTTTATACCAACAAAAACCGAGAAAATAAAGATTTCCAACGTGCGGTCATGTGCTAGCAACTCTCGTACTTGGAACTGTATCTCTTTGTATGCTTCAATAGTGTAATATGTCTTTATGCACTGGTCAAAACGGCACGCTTTTCCTAGGATATGCCATAGCCTTAAATAAAATTTCAAAGGTTGAGTTTTAGATTATTCGTTACATAGTAGTTTTGGTATTGAACGCAATAGGTAGGTATAACTACGGAATATTTACTGCATAAATTAATAGGAATTATCGAGTGCCAAGAGAAGCCCAGCTGTAGGTAGTCATTTACTATTTTATTATTCATAAATCTATAAACCGTGAGAGCGGTAGTGATTTGCGAGAAAACATATTGCTTATACTGTTATTTAAACATATGGTCCACGCACGAATGAACTTTTATGTTTTCGCAAACTAATGTTTTATTTTGTGACATTCTCGGTGCATTTAATGTGAACAGAAGTTTAGTGCGCTTCTGTGTTTTTGTCGCAGGTAATACAAGCGATTAGGCAAATAACGAAAACAAACGAAGGAAAAAGCAGCATTCCTTATTTTCTTATTCATATTTTGTAGGCAAAGAGCGCGTCTATATAATGTGTTCTGCATTAAATTGTTGTCCGTCAGCTCCTTGCTCTGTTATAAACGTTATTTATAAATTATACGTTCGTCGACGATTTTCCGACGTCAAAAATTAAAAAGGACAGATTTTAAAAATCTTGATTAGTTTTTGAGATATTTTTAAAAAAACTCTTTTTTCAGTAAATTTCTTATAACTTTTGCAATTTTTTTGAGTGGAACTTATTTTTTTTCAAAAGTCATCTAGACGCGGTTCCGAATCGACTGACACCTCATTCATATTTTCCGAGACTGCTAAAAAAAGTTGAAAAAAAAAGCACTTGTTGACTAGACTATATATAGGGTATATAGGGCATAGGGTGCAAACCCCGTGTTGATAGGTGCAATAGGACCGGAAATACGATAGCTTTAGTCTCAAGCTAGCAGGGCAATGATATCTCGAAATCCGGTAAAGCAAAAAATCTATTTTTTAACAAAAAAAAAATTAACAATAATCGCGGCCTTATGATTTGACTACGCCAGCTTTATAGACACGAAGTTTAGAAACCTCATCTGCATTTTTGATGGGTCTCTCTGCGTACAAAATATGTGAAATTACGTAATAATTTTAAATACGAACAAAAAACTAGTGAGTGCACAAGCGTACACACATTTACTAAACGGATCGTTTTATTTTTCGAATACGAATACAAACCGATAACAAGATAGTGCTCAAACGCCCTAAGTATCTTTGTATTTCACGTGCATTTATTATACTAGAAGTATATTTTACGAATTAGTAGCTGTGTGTCATGTGTTCTCCAAATGTAAGAGAAAGTGAGTATAATAATATTAAAATTTTATATAAAAAAAAAAACAGTGATATGTAAAAATAGAATACAGACAATAAAAAATTTGATAAAAATTGTTTTTTAAAAGTTATTTTGAGTTTTATTTTAATTCAATTGTTGTTTTTATTTCAGAATAATAGAAACAAAAATCTTTTTCGATCTAAAGTAACTAAGTGGATCTCGTTTGTAAAGACTTATCCTTAAAATATCTTACAAGGAAGGCTTACCTGAATGTTAACAATCCCCAGTTCTCCATAGCTCCAGCCTTAAAGTCTGGCAGAGCCATCATATCGATCTTAGGTAAAGGGAATTTGATTTTGTAGTATTCTTCAAGAAACTGCAATATCTTGGGTCCTATTTCCAGTGCGTATGCTGCCGATTTCAGGCCTTCAGGCCTGGCCCAAACTGTAAAGTTCTGGTCACTCATCTTGCCGAAATCTGTCACAGCGAATGCTACCAAATAGGTAGACATGGGTAATGATTCAGCGTAGTGGTCCCAAATGTAGTTCTCCAAAGATTGACTGAAAAAAGTTATATTGTTAAAGAAGCCAGGTATCAGATGAACAATCACTCGAATACGCATAATATTTACAATATAAGGAAGACGAATGAACAACTTCCTAGATAAGTAAAAAATCAATAGCTTTTAGCTAATACTATATTCCGCCATTTTCAAACTTAGATATACCTATTTTTTAAGATTCTATAGCAAATATTTAGACCCCTTAGTTACATTTCGCTATCTGTCTGTACTAAATAGATTTATGCATTACAGCTAGAGCTATTGATTTGAAATTTGACGTATTCGTTATACTTATTAATTACTGTCAAAAATACAATAAAAAAATATTAACATTTAAGAACAAACTGCCCGTTTCCTTACTATGGTGGATAAACTGCAAATAATCTATAATATCAACGCAAAACAATGCAACCAGTACTGTCCGGTAAGCAACATAATTTAAAGAATACAATTAAATACTTAAGCTGGGTTGCACCAACTCACTTTGACGGGCCGGTTAAGTTTAAAAAAAGTTGTCTATGGTAATGCAATCTTCCATTTTTGACGGCTGGTTAACGTTAGGTCAAAGTTAGTTGGTGCAACCCAGCCTTAGTAAAATAACAGGAGATACAGACTGTTTTTGCGTTCCAAGGAGGTTCATATTGGAGACGGAGGTCATGTTGGTTGGTCGAGCGATGCTTATTGTGAACCGCGCCTTAAGAGCTGGCTCGTCCCAACACGGAAAAGCACGTCGCGCATCCGTCGCTTGAAACTGTGTTACTGCTATCCACCTGGTAGAAATAAAATAACATTTCTTCATGTAAAATGGGAACAAAAGCAAAGTATCTAGCCACTTTCGCGCCTTTAGCTACAAGTACCTACAATATTAATTTTTAATTTCTTTCATTTAAATTTTCTCTCGAAAAACAATTTTATTGCGTGCGCATAGTGTTAACCTTGAATAAATGAGAAATTACATTTTTTTACAACCTATCAATTTAATAACCCGTTCTTGTCGCTTACTTCTTAGAACTCAAAACGCGTTTCTAGTTACTTTGATAAAGGAAGATAACAAGCAACCCATTCGACATCAGCAACACTTATTAAGTGACACTTACCTATTATGAATTAAGTGGCAATTACCTATTATGAATTAAGTGACAGTTACGTATTATGAATTAAGTGGCACTTACCTATTATGAATTAAGTGACACTTGCCTATTATGAATTAAGTGGCACTTACCTATTATGAATTAAGTGACACTTACCTATTATGAATTAAGAGACACTTGCCTATTATGAATTAAGTCACACTTACCTATTATGAATGGACATCCTACGAAACAAAAACCACTTATCCAGGCCGGAATGTTTCAAGGTTTCAAGGTTGCTTGCTTGGAAATATTGCGCCATTTAGGGAAACTGTATACGATCGCTCATCCACCGCGATTTATCATTATTCTCAACTTTATTTAAGAAATTGTTTGCATTGAATTTTGACAAGAGTGTTTTTTGGGTGTTCTATTTCACACGTAATCCCCATATATGTATTTAATTTATACTTTTTTTTTCTGACACACGGCGCCATCTGGTCCCAAACTAAGCAAAGCTTGTACAATGGATACTAGATATCGGATAAAAATAATTATAAGTATATACTTTTTTTGTAAATATAAACACAGAAAACACCTTCTTAAGTCTCAAGACACATACAAATGTTCATCACGTAAATGTTTGTATTGTGAGGGAATCGACGCCCCTCGATTTAGCAGTCGGAGCCAACAATTTACCTTAATACCCCCCAACCCTTTAAGGATAATGCTGATTTCGTATGAAAAAAATCAGCAACACATTGGTCTTAACACTTAAAAATACAATCAGCATTTCTCGCTGCACTGAGCACCACACAATACTATAACTATCATAATTTAAACATTTGTATTCCTTACAGTTGCGGTCAAAGATCATTTATGCCTTAAACAGAGAGGCGTGCTCCGCGTAGTACAGACTGAGTGACCTCCCACATGGCCTAAAAATAATACCTGCAGATATCTAATGGACCATTGTGTTGGTCTTACCAAGTACCATCTTCAATGTTTATTCGGTGTTTAATAAAGATACAATATACACTAGCAAATATGTATAGTTATGTATAACCTAAATCATCCTTTAAAGCTCTTACTGTTAGTCTTATACTGTTAGGAAATATGTATAATTATGTAACCTATGCTATTCACTTACTTACGTGGTAATTTAAATAACAGAGCAAAGGACCCGTGTGAACCTGAACATCTGGAGAACGAACTTGCACATTTTTTTCATACCACTAAGGTGGCAAACAAGCTTACGGTTCGCCTGATGGTAAGCGGTCACCGTAGCCTATGGACGCTTGTAACACTAGGGGTATCACTCGTGGGTTCCCGACCCATCAGAATTCAATAACTTTGTTCTTGAAGAACCCCATACTGTAGTCCTTGAAGAAAACCTTGGCAGGGAGCTCATTCCACAACCCAAGCGTTCGCGGGAGGAAGTTTCTTTGATACCGCACTGTACGCGAACATTTCGGTTCTAAAGTGTGAGAATAAATTCCCTGTCAATGGCGAGCGGTGCGATGGTAGAAAGTAGCCGTTGGCATATGTTCAGGAGGTACATACTAAAAATAGTTATAGGATGTAGAAACAAAGATTCAGTCGCAAACACATAGGAAAGCACCCAGAAGTCAAACAACAACCGGCCTTCATGCCGTATGTGAAAATGGTGACGGATAAAATTGTATCGGCTTTAAAAAATTATTCCATCAAGTCCGTATACGTTCCCCACTCAAAAGGTTCAAATCATGTTCGCACTCCTAAAGACATGATTCCTTACCAGACACCAGGCGTCTACAAAATTGATTGCAGTTGCTGTAGTTCTCATACCAGACAGTCACAATTTTTTTTTTATTTAATAGCAGAACGGGTTAAAGAACATATCGCAGCTGTAAAGAACTGTCAGACGTATAAATCCGCTATTGCTGATCATATGATTAACGTTGGTATTAATCGCTGAATAGATCTTCCTCTGATCGCCATTATTACAGTAGAATTGTGCGTGAAGCTATTGAAATTTAAAAAAAAACAAAAATTTCAATCGGGAAGACGGTTTTAAATTATCCTCAGCATAGAACCTAGTGATAAATACTATACATGTTAGCCACAATCAGCTGCAATCGAATTTCTCTGACTTTTCCCGGTTTTCCAGGCATTTTTCAAGTTTTTACCTGACCATAATATATACAAAAATAAAAAAGACAAATAAAATTTGAAAATTAAATATTTTTGATAACGGATTTAATGATTGTTTTTTTCTCTCTTAAGAACCCAGATTTAATGAAGTGAATGAAACTTATGCCTCCAATATTGTGATAATATTAATCCTAATTGCTTACCTACCTTATCAGGCAGAATGTCTTATGGACTTATTTAGAGTAGGATATTGACACACAGGTCTTCAATCATCAAGCCATACTTTTAAAACTAAGGTGTACGGTGTAGGTGTAGGGTAGGGCTTAGGGGTTTGGCTTTTCCTGGGATCTGATATTTCTTTCACAGCGAAAGCGTTATGAGCTTGTGAGTCTTGGCCGCCAATTTTACATTCATTCGCAAATGTTTTTGGTGATAATACTTACTACATTAAAGTTAACACTTTTGACAAAATATCAATATCCCATTAATATTATGAAGGCGAAAGTTTGTGAGTGTGTGAGTGTGTATGTTTGTTGCTTCTTCACGCTTCAACCACTGGACGGATCGGGATGAAACTTGGCATATAAAACGCCAAAATGACGAAACATGGGATTAGGTAAGTTTTAAATAGAGTAAAATGCAAAAGCATCCTTAAAGTTTTACATAGATATACCTGGACTTTCAAAATAGTATGTTTAGTTCTTGAAGTATATTACATACTACAGGAACAGTATGGAAGACAGAGCTCACAGAGTCTCTAGTACATTTATAAACTTATTCACACAATTAATGATTGCGTACATTATCTATATTTATTTATAGGTTTAGGTTTTGTCATGCATGTTTTTCCCCTGACCCTTATTAAATTTCCCTGGCAATTCCCTTACTTTTCCCTGATTCGCAAAATTCCCTTACATTTGCCGGTTTTCCCAGCTTTCCAGAAAGTGACCATCCTGACTATGTAACCAAGTCATTTATCACTGGACAACTATAGAAGTTTAGATACTGTTAGTTTCGTGTGCTGTGACATCAGGTTTTTAGATACCATGAGTGCGCGTGTACTGGGCCTTTTTATTCTTAACAACATCGGATATGTGGGTAGTTTTAATACTGCTCGCTCCCATCGACTCACAACACCTCCCTTGAAGCAGTATACTCGTGTCCACGGCAAGTGCAACCTGTCCAAAACTTCGAGAACCAAAAAGGTAAAGTTTGCTGGCGTGTAAGACCCGAAAAATATAAAAATAATTATGTATTACCTAAATCATCTTTCAAAGCTCTTGCTGCTTCAATTATATTGTTAGGAAATATGAATAATTATGTAATATCTAAATAATCCGTCAAAGCTCTTGATGAATGAACACTTAGAATACTTATGACAGTGTAGTTTTTATGTTTAATATTACTAAAAAAAACCTAATTTTAATGACTCACCTTTTAAAATTTTTATCTTCATATGAACTTCTATAGAATCCATGAAGGTTATCATTTAAAATACCAGTATAACTAATATTAAGAATATACTGCTGGCCTGCTCTCAAAATTTCTCCCAGAGACAAAATGTGAAACTGCCTCGGAAAGTCTTCCGTCCTTTTGATTATCTTCACTAATTTCCCATCATCTTTTTTATATAATTTGATACTACGAAATGTCAGTTCTACTCCATGAAAAGTTATACTTTGAGTTTCATTTATAACTTTAATAACTATGCTAATTTCACCATCGAATGTAAAATTTCCATCAAAAATATAAGGTGTTAATTTTAAGTAGTATTTTTCAGGTTTAATATTATTTGGTAACCGTATATCGATAACGGCTGGTTTACTTTCAGTTGTAACTTCGGTTACAATTGTAGTTGGTTCTAAAGGTAGGACACTTTTACTTTGTTCAGTAGTTAACGGTATCACTAAAAGTTTTGACTGTGATTGCTCACAATTACCAAGTTCGTATTTTGTCACATTGGCTAAATGATCAGTCCTAGGGCAAGCTGCAAAATTGTACACTATGAAGGAAGTGGCTACAAGGGCTAACGCGAAGATGATGAGAATAACAAAGGCCAGACTCTTGGAGAGGTAGAGGCCTCGCTTGGTCTTGGTGGAGAAGTCGCAGTTCGGTGGATTCCCGTCCATGATTTTTACCGGTTCCCGAGACTGAGTCATAACATCACAGACATGATATCTGAAAAAAAAAATATAAATAAATATTGCAAGCACATTACAAAACCACTAAGAATTAAGATTAAATGCTTAAATTATTAAAAATACAATTTTATATTAAAATAACACCCTCTTAACTTACACAGCTCCTAGTGACTTATACAGTCCTAAATCTTACACATACACAAAATCTTCATAGAATAAAGAAATACAATTTAAATATACATATATAAAAATAATCTTTCTTCGTTTCATTCAGAAGTCATCGCTGAAGTTTAGAGTTTTTGAAAAAAATAAATTATACATATCATAATAGATATGGCATCATCAATGTAAATAAATATAGCAAAGATGAAATCAAAAGATTAACCTCGAGCCAGGACTTAAACCTGCAACATTCTTACATTCCGTCTAAGATTATTTTTATGTATGTATATTTATATTGTATTTCTTAATTGTATAAAGATGTGTATTTATAAGATTTATGTTCTTTGATTTGAAAAAAATATATTCATAGCAAAGAAGAATAGTTGGAATTTTCACTGGCCGAACTTGTGCCTTGTGTTTTTTTTTTTTTTTTTTTTTTTTTTTTTTTTTTTTTTTTTTTTTATATACCACTAAGGTGGCAAACAAGCTTACGGCCCGCCTGATGGTAAGCGGTCACCGTAGCCTATGGACGCTTGCAACACCAGGGGTATCACTTGCGCGTTGCCGACCCTTCAGAAATCTAATAACTTCTTTCTTGAAGAACTCCATACTGTAGTCCTTGCAGAAAACCTTGGCAGGGAGCTCATTCCACAACTTAAGCGTTCGCGGGAGGAAGTTTCTCTGAAACCGCACTGTGCTCATTTGGTAGAGTACTTACAGTTGAAAAGACTGTACCTTATACCAATTCATACATATACCAGTACCACAGAATAGGTACCCAACAGTACCAATCGATCATTTTCCTCTTCCTATCAAGCGGAAAACTTCTAGTTTGAATGACAATAGTATCAAAGTATTTATTGAGCATAAGATAAAATACCTACAAGCACGTAATAACTGTTTTAGATGCAAGCTCACGCATGATATCCGATACTAATATATTACAGACGGTTACGAAGTTTCTTGACCCTACTCATGAATCTCCCTTACAACTTATTCATTCAACTTGTTAATAAGTATTACATATTGGTAGATTGTGGAAGGAATATTCAGTGACTTTTTTATTCGTTTACACATTTCAGATTCTTCCATTAGCATTATCCTTTAACATTATAAACAAATATTTTAATTTACTTTTTACTCGTTGTAAATTTGCAAACCTGTTTATATTCTTTTCACAATTTACAGTATTTGGTATTGTTTAAAATTATCGACCTTTCATAATGGAAGTGGCTAGTTGAGTATACACGTTTAAGCTATTTGGATTGGTCTAGTTAAGTTTAGTAGACATATCCAGGAAGCGGAGATTAGAGATGTTTAATATCTTTTGATATGAACTTGATAATTGCCAGCATGTATGTTAAATTTTTAAACCATATAACTATTATAATTGAGAATTCGTTTTGTACATTTTTTTTACAAAAAAAATAATATGTATACTTGTAATAAATAAAATGTGTTTTTATGACCAACAGTAAGGTGTCAAATACTGAGGATGCCTAAAAGGTATTATCATAAATATGAAGAATGATAATGATAGTTCACACACCAGGCGTAACATATGTAGGTATTGAAACGAATGCGCAGTTACTAGTAGGAATTACAATGCTGGATTCGCGATCCAGCAATCCATCTAGATCCAGCTCATTTTTCAGCCTTCTGGATCCAAGAACAAGTGCTGTAATATTTCCATACATCAAATACTAAGGTCAACGGTCCCTTGAAGCTGTAAATCAATTCAAGCTTCTAAGTCACCTCACTAAAAAATACGGCGGAAAAACGGCCATTTTAGTCGCATATTTTGGCATTCACCAACAAATCAAAACCTACGGGTACTTCTGTCCTAGAATCATGAAATTTGACAATGAAATTCGTTAATTTGTAGTTAGAACACATTTAAAAAAGAAGTTTGTCCGTCTATCTGTCCAGACCCTTATACTTAAGAATGTGTGGAGTTATCAAGTCGAAATGAATATCAAATCAAATAAAAATATTCTTTGTCAACGCAATAAAAAAACAGCCTTTTTGAGGCATATTTAGGTATTAAGTTATTCACAAATAAATCAAAACCTATGGGATACTTCCTATTCTCCTAAAATCATGAAATTTGACACTAAGCAAGGTTACATCACAAATAATAGGAAAAATCCGATTTTGACAATTTGTAGTTTTAACACATTTAAACTTAAGTTTGTCTGTCTGTCATTCAAGAACCTTTTACTCGAAAACGCGTATCATGCCACGTATTATGTTGAAATTAATATCAAATAGTAAAGTCTGCGGGCAACGTGAAAAAATATGCCCAAAATACGGTAATTTTTATCGCATATTTGTGTCACAACAAATAAATCAAATCCCATAATGTACTTCCAATTTACTTAGGAGACTTAAACTAATGATGGAAGAGCTATATACATATAATAGGAGTAAGTAAGTACGGAAAAAAAAAAAACATAAAAGAAAAACATATATTCGATCTATAAGTGTGCTAGACAATTTTATTGTGAAATTCTGTAAGAGACTACTCATATGTAGCTGAAACGTCAAAACTACAGACTGAATAGCCCAATGATCGCTTACTAGTGTTAGAATGTATTGTTTTTTTCAAGGGTAGAAGGCATACGACCACGGATACCACTGTGAATATTAAATAAATACTTTAAAATATACTACGTGTAAGTTGTTTATTAAATAGACGATAAGTACTGAATAGTTTGTACATTACAATTTCAGATGAGAATACTTTCTTGTTTTGTACTTTTTAGAGCGTGATTTTTCAGTAGTCGGGTTTTAGTTTTTGAACTTTTTTTTTATTATAATTTCGTGGTAAATTGTTTGCAGAGCCGCTATACAGGCTTTCAGCTTTACGTTAAGATTTATTGTTTTCCAGGTACCAAACTTACATATAGGGTTATGTTTCGAAATTTCAAAGACCTTTTAACCTTTCCAATTCCTCAAGAGATTGTGAGTCATAAGGATTTTTCAGTAATTTATTATGATCCAAGGGACCAACAAATAATCCATGGAAAGCCCTGAGTCTGCTGCATGAGGGCCACATAGATCTGTCCCTTAGCGAATTGTGACTTCCCTTTATCAATTACTGCTTTATCCAGAATGCACTCTTGCAACTTGTGCACAAGTACCTGCCCAAGTAAAAATTAACGGTAACCTGTCACGTAAAAGATTTCCCGGTTGTTTTTTTCTCAGTCCTCTTATTCTGTCAAATTTTTTGCAAAACTTATTCCGAAAGGGGGGTAAAATGAAAGTAGAAAGTTTGTATGGAATTCCTTCATTTCTGAAATTAAATTCATAATAATTGGTATTTGGTTTGTGGTTGAAAATTAAGATTGACGATACACTTGTACAGAAAGATCATCCAATAGAGGGCAAAATATGTGAATATAAAATGAAAATTCCGACATTTTTGGGTCTAGTGACTTGAAATTTTTTAGTATAGCATGTACGCGAGCTATTAGAAACGATTTCGCAAATTTCACGCTTTACAACGCTGCTACGATATACGAAGGTAACTTACTTGAAGTAGTCCAAGATGTGTACCGTGGACAGAAAATCCAACTGGGCCAGAATTTTTTTGAGAAGGACGCCGATAAGAGAATCCAGGTATGGTGCCAGCATTGGGTAAGTTTCGTCAAGTCTCCACGTCGCCTATACCGCAAAATCTGGAGACGAAAGTCTTTGACCAGTATGTTCTACCAGTCATGACTTACGCAGCCGAAACGTAGACACCTACAGCAGGGCTTGTCCGCAAGTTCAAAGTCGCACAGTGCGTAATGGAGTAAGCTATGCTTGGAGTGCCTCAGCCGGATCGCATCCAAAATGAGGACATCCGGAAGAGAACTAAAGTCACCGACATAGCTCGCAGAATTAGCAAGCTAAAATGGCAGTGAGCTGGCCACGTCTTTCGGAAGACCGATGGCCGATCGAGCAGACGTGTTCTAGAGTGGAGGCCGAGTATGGGAAGGTGAAATGTAGGACGCTCTTCAGCCCGGTGGACTGACGACCTTAAAAGGGTGGCTGCATGCGGAAGGCAGAGGACCGAGAGAAAGGGCGTGACATGGAGGAAGCTTTTGTCCAGCAGTAGACCAATTTAAGCTGATATGATGAAGGGGGTAAAATCAGGGTTGGAAGTGTGTGTGTGTGTTTGTCATTTTTTAAGCTTATTGCATTTTATATTTCGCCGATTGAAAAAAAAAACATGTTTTACCGTTTTTGGAACTTATTCTCTAGACGGAAATATAGGGGATTAAAATTTGTATGAGAATTCTTCTTTATTATTGTAGGTAAAACCGTAAACAGTCAAAAGCTGTTTTTATTTTAAAATTTCACAGGGACGAAGTTGCGGGCAGAAGCTAATTATTATATGTGTTTTTTGGAAAGGTTTGGAGTTAGGCGTGATTTTAGAAATAATTCCCAATTACCGGTTGCAAAGCCGCAAAAATTTGAAATATGCTTATTAAGCCCTATTATTTGATACCCAACACGTCATCATTAAAAAACATTTTTTGTAGTTCATGACTCTATGACCTGTAGAGGGAGCTATATTCAATTTAATGTGACGTCACTTAGCCTATTACAGCAGACACTTATGTCGCTTTCAACAATAAGTCATTTGTCAAATCATGATAAGTATTTTACAAGTTATGAGAGAGCACATGAACATATAGCTTCGCCGTATTCGGGTAAAAAATAAATCATCAACAAATTATTACAAAAATAAATTAAGAACGAATACTAAAATAAACATAAAAAACCAAAAATACTTAGATAAGAATTAACTAAACTAATGACTATTTAAAATAAGACTGAGTGGCGAAGAACCCGGAATATTAGCCGTGTTTCCCTTTTGGATCGCAATTCTTATCCACTGGGTGAAATAACATTCGCCTTCTTATCTCAGGTAGCACCGACTTCTCTAGGTGTATGTTTTACAATTAAAGTTTTTCGAGAACATGTAAAAATTGTAAGTTGCTGTATCCACGATGGATCAAGCTGGATTCATGTCAATCCAGCAAATTTTCAGCTGGACTGAAAACGCTGCACGATGGACATCACAAGTTAGTTACTCATATTAAATTAATAAATTGGCAAAGGCCACATCCCACCTATTACCGGCTTTATACGCTTATTGTATACGAGACGGTGTTCGAAAATCACACGTTATCTAACGCTTCCAAACAATCTTCCGTAATCTGAGTGATTGATTCAATGACATATCAACGCACAACCCAAACTGCTGGGTCTAGAAAATCTGGCATGTAGTACCTTATGTCACGTTAAAGGCTCCACGTAAAAATTATTACCCTTAATCTTTATCTATGTGGTTCGATTGAGTTAAAATTTTGCGTACAGATGTTAATCGGATAACAATGCAATTATATGCCGTCATAGAGCTGTTCCGATGATGATGGAGCCGGAAGGTGGTCTTAGGCCCACTGTAACGAAACGACGCTACCCCATCGAGTTTGGTCTTATTCTTGTATAATTTGTCTTGACAAGTACTCATTACCAAGGCCTGATGAAGCTTGTTTGTAAAAAATTGTGTATACTTCTTTAACCGTGAGTTCTTAAAATCTGTAGAAATAACAATTTTATATTTTAACCTCTGACCTTATTGCGAAAAGGTCTGCAGTGCGCGGGTCTCGCTTTTTTTGGGGGCAAAAGGAAGAAGAGATAAGTTTCAAGAGTTGAGATGTACTTACACCTTTGCTATAGTTTTTTTTTATCTTAATAGATTTTTTTCAGTATTTTCTTTCTCTCTCTTTGAAAAACTGAGATTAATATTTTTGTTATGAATGTGTTGGTAAATATTCTTTATTTAACCCCTTAAAACCTACATAGTTATTCTATTTAATTCAAAAAAAGTTGGCAACCCTACGCTGTTTAAAAGTAATTCCATCCAGTCTAACAATAGAACATTGTATGCAATTATTAATAAAATCCTAGATAACCAC
This sequence comes from Apoda limacodes, assembly GCA_946406115.1. Lineage (NCBI taxonomy): Eukaryota > Metazoa > Arthropoda > Insecta > Lepidoptera > Limacodidae > Apoda > Apoda limacodes. Next base: position 11,247,889 of record OX291553.1, on the reverse strand, counting down.
TTATCAAAATTATAAGTTCCCAATGACTTGCATGCATAGAACAGAGGGCTTAGCATGAGTTTACTGTTTTTAGGTATTGTTAATTGAAGGAACGTCATGCAAGCTTTTGTATAAAATATAGTTCTACATATTGGCTCACGAATGATTTTCGCGTTTAAATCCGGAACGAAGAAATTCAGTGAAGAGCCAAAGTTACGGACATAGCTGAAACACTTAGCCACGTCGCTCGTGAAACTGTCTTCTAAAAAAAGCTTCTCGAGTGGCGACCATGGATCAAAAGACGCAGCGTAGGAAGGCCTCCAGCCTGACGGATGACCTCGTAGGAGCCGCAGATACAGTTCAAACATATATAGATGCCTCCGTCTAATAGTGTACGTTTTCCAACTGAGACGAAAACGAACTTGCGTCAATCACATTAAGATACATAGACAGTAGCAAACCCATGCTAAGCATTCCGTTCACTTATTTGTTTTCACTTTACAAACACACTGTACGACATTGGACACACGTATTTCATCAATCCTAATGTTTGAAGTGAGGACTGTCGTGGATTGGACATGACTATTTGTATTGAACTGTCACTTTTTAATTATGAATGATTGTCTACTGTGGAGAAAGTTAACGTCCTTCTCCCCAGCAGTCATCAATTATTTGTTAATTCTTTTTTTATGGGAATTTTCCATTGATACTGTATAGGTATAATAAAAGAGGTGTTGTTGTAATTTTCTATACATTGTAATATACCTATATATATATATTTAGAATTATTTGTACGTGACCGTGGCACGCGTATTCAATCAGTACAAATCGAAAGAAACCGTGTGCCCAGTGTGAGTTTCTAACGTAACTATTGCGTTCGCGTCAACGAAATACATGTACGGGAATAAAGTGGACGCGTTTTGAGACGATTTTTTCTCATAGGACTTAATAATAATAATCGAACGCGATATAGAGTAGAGTTACATACACGCAAAAACTCACACTCGGCACACGGGTGATTGCTAAAAAAACTGAATTGAAACGCCGAATCCAGCTGCGCGGAGGGCAACCTTCAATTGCCACAGCAACCACTTTCTCCACTATTTCGAAAATGCAGCAGTGATTTTTCTTACACAGAAATTGATGATCCTACAGATGAGCTTTGGTTTTTTGAGGAAATCGATCATACTACATACCTAAGTACGAAGCGGCGCTTATTATGCTGTTCTACCCTACCCCTGTTCCGAGAAACAAACGATACTTGGGAGTCTTCATACTAGAAATGGGATTTTTAATTTTTTTTAATAGTGTTGTCGAGTAATTTGCATTACATTATGCCATTTCGTGTTCCCCAGAATTATTATTTATATATCTTCAGTCTTATCAAAGAAGGTTTAGTATTGTGGGCTCTTAGACTATAGGAAGTCACTAAGAGTTGTTAACAAAATATTGGAACAGGCAAAAACAGCACAAGGGATACAAATGTGTGTTTGTAAGTAAGTGTACAGAGCAAAACTATGTTAGCAAAACAACAACCTATGTGAAAATTACACATACACAAAACAACAACCTATGTGAAAATTGCGCATACTGGGAGTAAGGGGAGAACGGTGTTGCAAGCGTCTATAGGCTACGGTGACCGCTTACCATCAGGCGGACCGTAGGCTTGTTTGCCACCTTAGTGGTATTAGGAAAAAAAAAAAACAGAAAATATCATCTTAACCCCACCTGCACGGGCCGGACGGCGACAGCGGCCAAATGGCTGCCGTGGTGCTCCCTGCTAGACAACGGACGGGGCTCTGGCGACCGAGCAATGGCGGTATAACCATACACCTGCTCCTACGAGTGGTAGAGGCAACAGCGACCTGAGGGACTAAATACCTCTCGAAATGCTTGGTGCAGAAGGCAACGGGAAACCACTGTGACTATCATCAGTATCAGTAGAGTTATGTCATGCGATCCGGCCAACCCCCGGCGCCACGGCACCCCTGGGATCCGTGGTGTAAAATGTGCTACCGGCCACTCTGCCGTGTTTAATCAGGTGGCGTGTGGAAATAATATTACAAGTGTCCATGACAAGAAGCTATCTAGCCCCTTCAACTATCACAACGACGAAGCCCCCTTCACTAAAGAAACCCATCATTATACGAACTAGGAAAATTCAAGGCCTAATTAAACCCGGCAAACTTGAAACCATCGAGAAAGAAATGGAACGGCTCAATATCAACATACTTGGCCTCAGTGAAACTCACTGGAAACACTCTGGTCATTTCGATACTGAAAATAGTAACACAGTATTCTGCTCAGGTAATCATCCCTAAAAACATTTACCGTTTTGTATTGACATGCCCGCCCCCTTCCAATCAACATCGTTCAAGTCTACGCTCCTACCAAAATCAAAATCAAAATCTTTTTATTCAAATGGGTTACTAAGAACACTTTCGAATCGTCAAGTAAATTATCTCTACCTCTAGCGCAACTGATGATACACTGTTTGATTTCTACCATAAAACTCGAAATGGTCCTGAAGAAAATTCCGTCACGGGAAATTACAATGGTTATTGGAGATTTCAATGCTAAAGTACTGTAATGAACACCATGTTCAAACAACTCCCACGTCGATTTTACACCTGGACTTCCCCTAACGGCAGAACTAGGAACCAAATTGACTTCATTACGGTTCAGACACGGTGGCGTTCTTGTATAATTAACACGAAGACTTACCCTGGCCCTGACTGTGATAGTGATCATGAACTGCTAGTATGTAAATTCAAGTTGCACCTAGTGCCTAGAAGGACAACTAAACTTAATAGCAAGCTCAGCAAATCAGAACTAAAGAACTTTACTTCTGCTGTAACCGATCTTGAACAGCACTTGGACGGCGATCCATTTGAAGACACTGAAACCTCCTGGAGCACTCTAAAATCTATAATTCACACAGCAACTAAGTCGGCCCATACAAAGAAAGTTTCTCTCAAACGCAAGCCGTGATCTCGGACACAACCTGGTTCTTGATCGAAAAGAAGAGATCTGTTAAACAAAGCGGCATAAGCTAAGCAGAAACGAGGCAAACTTATTAGGAATTGCACACAGAAATCAAACACAGCTGTAGACGTGATAAAAACAACTCTCGAACAAAGCCTATAAAAAAGATTTTTTCCGCCACATATCGCTCCTCACAGCTAACTTCAGGACCAAGTCCTGGATACTTGAAGATGAAAACGGACAGCCTATCACAGAAACAAAAAAGTACTTAATAGGTGGCGCTCATACACTGAAAAATTATACAGTGAGAATGGTCAGCAAATCCAACGTCGCTGGGACGATCGCGAAAGAGAACCAGATATTCTACTCGCAGAAGTTGAGAAACCTATTTCAAAGCTAAAGAACAATGCAGTTGGAAATGACCTAATATCTGCAAACCTTCTAAAAGCGCTAGGTCCCTCCGGCACAAAACTTTTCCACTCACTGTGTAACAAAGTCTGGAGAGCAAGACAATGGCCTGTTGATTGGTCGCAATCCGTTGTCATTCCTTTGCACAAAAAAGGTAACACACGCTTATGCAGCAACTACCCCACGCTATCCATCATATCTTACGCCAGCAAAGTAATGCTCCATATCATTCTGGACCGCCTAGCTTACTATTTAAATTGGCAAATACCTGCGGAACAAGCTGGCTTTGTATCGGGTCGCGGTACTCGCGAACAGATTTTCAACCTTCGTCAAATCATTGAGAAATTCCGGGAGTTCAACCAACCACTAGTAATCTGTTTCATTGATTACTCGAAGGCTTTTGATTGTGTGAGATGAGATGAGACTGGCTGACTGGAAGGATGGCCTGTCGATTGGCGGCCAGACCTTAACCAACCTTCGATACGATAACACCACACTATTAGCCACTAGTATGCAGGAAATGTCTCAACTATTCAATCACATACAAAACACGAGTCTGAAATACGGACTGCAAATTAACAAACCCAAGACCAAACTGATGATAATAGACCGCTTCCAAATACTGTGCAAATTGAATTCCCCTCGCTTCGTCGATGGGTTAATTTACCTTGGATCACTCATTACCTGTAATGGCAGCTCTGACAGAGATATCATCAGACGGATCAAAATATCTAAGTCTGCCATAACCAAACTTGACAAAGTATGGAAGGACAAGAACATATCCAAGAAAACTAAAACACGGCTCGTTCGTTCCCTTATATTCCCCGTATTCCTATACGGCGCTGTAACATGGACCATTAAAGTCTCCATTAATGCCAGGATTGACTCTTTTGAAATGTGGTGCTGGCGCAGAATGCTAGGGATAACTTGGACGTCTTACAGTCGTAATGCCTCAATTCTCGAAGAGCTCAAAATTCCTACGCGTTGATCCGATACTTGCACGCTCTAAAATTTCTGGGCCATATTGCTCGGCGAGGACCCAAAAACCTCGAAAAAACTATAATGATGGGAAAAGTGGAGGGGAAGAGATCTAGAGGTCGTGTACCTGTGCCGTGGTGTGACCAATTAAATGATCTGCAACTCCAACTGCACGAAGCGATCCACACCGCTGCCGACAGAAATCACTGGAGACAGCTGATTCGTCCCCTACCATTGACCAGTGACTCATGATGGTCACGATCCCCAACATGGGGCAAACGACTACGAAGAGAAGAAGAGACCCTACCCTTGTTCCGAGAAACAAACGATACTTGGGAGTCTTCATACTAGAAATGGGATTTTTAATTTTTTTTTAATTGTGTTGCCAGGTTATTTGCATTGCATCATGTCATTTCGTGTTCCCCAGAATTATTATTTATATATTTCAGTCTTATCGAAGTAGGTTTAGTGTCTTAGACTTAGACTATAGGACTTAATTGTTCGGTGGCAAAAGTGACAAACAAAAATATCGTAAAGGAACCCATGACAGTTTGTTACAAATAATACTAAAATATTCTTGATACCAATGCTAAACGGATAACAGGCGACAAAAATAATGAAATAATGATTCTGCATCCCAAAACGAACGCGCCCTAAACAGTTTATTAAGTATATTGGCCGGGTGCCATCATTTTGTTGACAGTCTATACCTTGTTAGGAAAACAATTGATAAATTTTAAGAGATTTTGATGTGCGGAGGAGGAGGAGGAGGTGCTCTAAGAAACAAACAAGCAATTCACCTATTGCAAATATTATTCCTGAACGAAAATCACAGTACAAAGCCGTAATAACTACCTTTCTAGATGGAGCAAGATGCGTAAAAGACATCCTATTAGCATTTTTCACACATCACGAGTACCTATTACTTTTGGACTATACTGTACCAAACCATTACGCTGTATATTGCGAAAATAAACGTAAAGATAATAATCCTTTAAACTTTAGTCCTGAACGTAATCTACTACTGTAAAAAGCTTAAAAAAAACTATGGACGAGTACAAAGAGCACAATTCGCCTAAAGAGATGTGCCTTATTTGCTCATCTCAAATATTAGTCTACGACGTAAATCGTCACTAAACCTAGCCAAAATGACACCTAATTAGCTAAAATAATGTGCTTAATACCACGCATATTTAGATTTTTTTTAGTAAAATTTAAAGTATCTCTAACCTTTAAACGAGCAATTCTTGTATATATATATATATATATATATATATATATATATAATCTACATCTCGAAAACGGCTCTAAGGGGGTCTCGGGGGCGATAAATCGATCTAGTTAGGTTTCATTTTTTGAAAACGTCGTTTTATCCGTGTTTTCAGGCAGTGATAAACAAAAAAACTATGACTCTTCCTGACATCTATTGGCGAGTAGTAATACTATTATATTTACCGATGCAGCAACACTAAAGATACTTGACAATAGATGGCGTTGTTAAGCAACACTAAGAGGTTTCACCCGAATAAAATATATTCTCGTGGGAACTTTTTGTTAATATTTTTAAATTGATTGTATTCGGTGCCAAATTTTGTCTAAATACATTCAATAAGTATCTTTATAAATTTTCATATTTACTATTTATTTATTGATTATACACCATCTAGCTAAACCCCACCACGCTATTTTGTGGCTCAGTCTGTTATCCGTAGGGACTCCGGAAAAAAAAATATAAAAAATCACTTAGAAACAAATGCTGTGTAAAAAAGTCAATCCATTAACTAATTTTCGAGTCTTCCACAAATATACGGAAGCTGAATTTTTATACATAAAAGATTAAAATAAATAAGTTGGTTAAATTCTAACTACCAATATTCGTTACCCATCATAGTTAGTTACAAGTTAAGCTTACAAAAGCGATAGAAATAACCGCTAGGAGGGAAGAAATATAAATACAAAACTAAATGAAAAACTCTTAGTACAATGACAGCGCAGGATTCAAAAACGAGCAGTTTGAAATAACACGTCAAAGGCAAAGCCAAACAAAAGCTCGCTTTATATGCTCTGACCCAATTTGAGCGGCTGTGCATCTGTTAGTTGCATCTATACAATGCATCGCTCAGATCATTAGCAGCAATGATCACTGCAAGTGATGAGAGGAAGCGACGAAGTGTATTATAAAAATATTTACTACTCAATTGCTCATTGACTCAGTTAGTGGTAAACTCTAGTAGTAGGGACTGCTATTTTCATTATATAGCCCGATAAAGCTTGCCAAGTGTGATCTTTGAATGTTAAAAACGCTTATTTCCCAAATAATTGTATATATCATATTATTTCAATAAGATTTTGAACAAGATTTTTTAGATATCTGCAATAATTGTCATTACACGGAACCCAAACTTAATGCGTGTACGATATTCATTTTGCTAGTTACAAGTAATATAAACTTATAAGTATATCAATTTATATAAAATAAACTTAAGAATTACAAATGATTTCATAACAATTATTAAAAACTTTTGTGCCTTTCCGCTATCCGTTTATGAAATCTATCCGATTCAAATCTGATTATTTATACAGTTTCATGTATATGAAAGTTCAACATAGAGAGAGGGTTATGAATGCGATCACAATATCATTTTCTATTAAAGCATATAGATACATATATTTATGGTATGGATATACAAAACTACTTGGAAGGGCATAAGTAAAGATTTAATTATGGAATACAAACAAGAAGCATAATACTAAGAATCAGTTAACATTTAGATATTATGAAAAGACCTTAAGTCTTGTATGTGTTCCATACCTGTGAAAAAAAATGATATCATAATTACACCTTGAATTTTTTTTTTTTTACATGAATACTTAATGGTATTTGCGACTACAGTCAAATTATTTACATTACATATGAGATTCTACATAGAAAAAAAGGCGTGTTACGTCTCATCCGGGGAGATTGTTCGAAAGAATCATCTAACGAAAAGCATGTACTTTATTTCGTCGTGTTCGTGCGGCTAAACTATAACAGAAAATAAACCTTAGGCAGCCTAAAAGACTCGTCTGACGATATGTACAGAAATATGCGTTTTTATAGTTAATATAATTAACCATTAACCATACCCTCAAGAATATTACTCCAAAATTTGTCGAAAAAAAACAAATTTGTACCGACGTCTAGCGTCTGTGAAATAAAATATCAAAACCAACAACAAATCGAAGCAAAATAAACCTGCATAAACCCTCTAGTGACATATCAAAAGCACTTTTGGGTGTGGAGGGGGTTACCGCTACCGTACGAAGAAGAAAGAAGCCCAAGAAAATAAATGCAGCTCAAATCAGTTTGGTCAAGATGTTCAGCGCAGACTATGAAATTGCACGTATTCAAGTTCTTACAAAACGTAGTGATTATAATCTCTTTGGTTCTTACGAGTAGCAATCTATCTCAACTAGGCGCTTATTGCATGAATGTGGTGCTTGTTGATGTACATGATCCTGGGGAGACAGAAAATACACAGTTGACAAGTGCCAATACCGATAAGGGGGCGATATGGGCCCGATGGGTCGTTGCAACTAATTTATTAGCATTTGTTCAACTTTTTGCGGTCCGCAGACGGTGCCAATGACTTTCTTTATTCCTTTATAAGTGTATTTTCATAGGTATAGATTTTGCTGTATATTAATTCTAATTAATACAAAGTAAGAAAACTTACAGTTACGAACGCAATATTTAATAAGATTTGCTTCCGTCTTTTAGTTAGGACTTCAAATTCAAATGATTCAAATGCTTTATTTCCTAAAAATACGATATCATTCCATTTTTTTGAAGAACACGTTACTACCGTTTCAAAGTCAAAATGACGTTCTGGCGAGAAGAAACGGCAAAAGTGAGACTCTAGAAATTGTCAAGTAAATTATGTTACCAAAAATTTATTTATTGGGATATGGGGCATTTTTACCTAAGTCTTTAATTATATGGTAAATTTTTTGACAAGTTTCTGGTTTACAAGATTTATAACCTTATTTTACCACGTTTTTAATTAGCAATTTTCTTGAGAGTCTGTCTGTTGTTCCGGGTGGAATTTTGCAACGGTTTTGCTTTAATAACTCCTCTAATCCACTAATGTTCAAATTTTACAAACAACCTCAGTTCCGATGACAACACAATATCATATATTTAATATTACGGTAGATCCAATATGGCCGCCACGAATTGGCGGACTACCTGATTCTTTAACTACCCCTCGACAATGAAAGGGTATAATGAGTAGAAAACAATAAGACTTGTAATTTTATTCAAAATCTAAAATAAAAAAATGGCGGAACACTCGATTCTTCACACCCCCTCGAAATGGGTATCAAATGAAATGAAAGGTTATGACGAGCAGGAAACGTTAAGATACGTGACGTTATTCTAAATCCAAAATGGAGGATTACTGGCCGCCACAACAAAATGCTTACACATAAAATACATGCTTACAGATGAACTCGAAAAACGTGAGGAGCATCTTTCTTCTACGATATTAAATCTTAAGCTTTCATGAACATTTCTTAAGTTTCATCCTCTTTGAATCATAATGCTGTCTCTCTCTAACAGAACGTATCAGCATACGGAAATCAAAAATTGACTTCCGTCCAACTAGCGGTAAATTTCAGTCCTAATTGAAAAGACTTAAATGCTATTCATACTCAAAAGTATGTTTGCGGTAGATTGCTTTTTTTACTTTACTTAGCCTCTTAATGAATGAAGGGCTCAATTTCAAATGAAATATCTTATTGTTCATGTGTATTATTTAATTAAGCAGAAAAAAGATGATTATAGATGATGAATTTGATGACTAAGAGAGTGACCGATGAAAAGAGAATGTTAATATCTATTGAAACATGATTGAAACGAAGTACATAGTTAAGAGGGAGATATAGGCCAGAAAGCTCATTTCTGTTATTCTAACGTTGTGTATGTCAGTGCACTATAAATCATTAGATAATGTCAAATACATTACTATGAGAAGTATATGTTATATAGTTTTTAAGTAATTTATACCGTAATGACGCATTGAAACTTTAAATTTTTTGTATGGAATTTAACGTTATTACCGTTTTGTAGTCACATTTTTTGACTTTTCGCTACAACTTAGAGTCTATGCACTAGATAACAAGCTATTCTAATTATTTAACCAACTTTCATTACAAGCAAATGCAAAACACGCTTAGAAAATTGGCATAAGTGTTGAAACAACGGTCACTTCCAGATTTTTTATTGCATTAAATACAATAAATGAAAATCATTCAGTAAGGTAATGCACTAGACAAAAGCAAGTTTTATAACATATATTTTTTTCAATGCTTTAGATGCTATAGTTTAGCCACAAAATTTGCACAAAAACGGCGTATTTTCGCGGTCTAGTCTATACCCTAGCCTTAAGATGCGCTCATGTTTTAAGAGTTCACCTGTAAGTATATATGTGGTGTTGGTGTGTGTTTTATATGTGTATGTTCCCTTGTGTCACCCGGAGTATTAATTTATTCTTTTTAAGGCGTATAAAAACGTGTTGTTTTGATATTTTTTTTTAATCTACATTCAATATTGATTATATTGTAAAAACGGATACATTGTCCTTTAAATGATTTATCTATTTTCTTAACCCTTTTATACCTCAGACGAATTCGGTGTTCATTTTGAGACCCATGAATATCGCTATTATTTTTAAATTAATCAATATTTTTATAAATATGAATTAAATTATCTTATATAAAAACTGAGACGATAATATATAAATATATAATTATAAGTTTTCTCACAGATCCTTATTTGCTCAAACAGACCTCTTCATTTTGGATTCTCTTAGATAGGTACCTTCTAATTTGTATGTAATTTAATTTCGTAGCTTAGCACAGACTTTAAAAGTAAGAAGTATATACTTACTAACTAAGATTACATTCCAAGCCCAATGATTTTACTACATAGAAATCGATTATGGTTTGTAGGTTCCGTATGTATCATCATAAGCATTTTTTTACTTTATTAAATTGAATTTTTAAGACAAATCTTTTTTTTTAAATTTTAGTGTGGTTTAGTTCTGTTACTTTTTTAATTTTGTTTGCAAATCTCATATTTAACTCTCCGTGACTTTCCTTACTCTGTCGTTAACAAAAAAACCAAAAACCTTTTCGTAACCATTACGTTTTACTCAATCCTATCCATTTAAATCACCTAACATTATTATACTTCGTTTTCGTTGCATCTTCACAGTACATCCTTGACATTATCCCAAAACCGCTCCCTTTCTGTTTGAGCTTTTGGAAGCCACCTGAAACCACATTATTCCAGTCTGCAATCTAATCCAGAGCAGCCTAGGACTCACACATTCAGCCATGCGCACTTAAAAGGATTAACCAAACTCTTTCCTAACCTAAATGCTGCCTCTTAGGGTACTGAACACTTCCGACCAATATGATTAATATGGACCATGCAGGTTACCCGCAGATCCTTACGTTTTGTCTTATTTACACACATAATATGAAACTTATTATTATTATTATATATTCAGTATCTAACATTCATCGTCCATTTTGTTTATCATTCCTTCAATGTAGCAAAGTGGCTCTCCGTGGTCTGCATTTCGCCTCTGTGGAAAACTTTAATACAAAAAAAATACAAATACTTAATAATGTTCTAAGTATGAGTTAATGACCAACCAAAGTTGGTACCAATAATCCTAAACGCCATATTTAAAACTACTCACAAGTAGGTTTTACATAAGCAATGTAAATAAATTTCTCCTCACTTGTTCCGGTAGTCCTATTTACATAAAACGAGTGACTGACTCAGTATGAATAATTTTGTCTAGGCACGTTTTTGTGACGCCTCTTGAAAACTTAATAAGTTGTTGTGCTCTTCTTTCGAACAGCTTTGACCTTCAAAGTAGTGATGGAAGAAGCCCACTACTTCAATATGTAACACCTTACATATTTATTCACAAAATATATTCTTCAACTGAAGTCAATTTTTATATTCTGTGTTCAATTTTATATTTTTTTATGTGCCTCGTTTTGAAGATTTTATAAATAAATACTTGTGAAACTATATTTCGAGTATCTTACTAACACTAATTTGGAGTATAAGAGACTTATAAGGGAGTTTGTACCCGCAAAGACGTTTTCGAATTTTATTATGTACGTATTTAAAATTTCAGGGGCATGCAACACATAATAGTGCATAACATAAGTTTGCCAGGCTGCTCATAACAGATGAAGTTGTAGAACCCACTGATTAGCAGGAGTTCAGCGACTTACGAACAGAAGAAATATATATAGTCATATAAAGATTATTATTGTAATACTTTATGTCAAACACTGTTGTTAATGTCTTAAAATATTTATATTTTATCTTTAATTACCTAATTGAGTTTATCAAATTAAAATTAAATGCCAATAAACGTTATTAAAATTATAGGTAATAAAAATTAAATATAAAATTTCTTAAACTCTTCTACAGTAACTTTGTAGAAGTTGACTTTGCAATACTTCGTTATAAAATGCAGTAATTTATTCCGGGTGTATATAATTAACTCTAACAATACCGCAAGATTCCGATCATTAGAAGGTACTTAGCACCATACGCAAAATATTACGAAAAATCGACTTTACATTGTAAATTAAATACGTGTTATTAAAAATGTATTCCCGAATTATTATTATTAATACCACTAAGGTAAAAGAGGCAAACAAGCTTACGGTCCACCTGATGGTAAGCGGTCTCCGTTTATTTAAAAATTGCAGTAGATACAAACAGTGTACAACAAAACTGATGCAAGGACATATTCAGGTGTATTTTTCGAAATTGCCTATTTAAGACCAGGTCACAGGTACAAGATGACCTATGATACTGATACATACATATTATGAACATTTTCCACAAACCTTTATTCTCAATTCACATATAAATAGAAATTTTTTATCTATTCGTGTTTACATAGTAAATGTGTATACCTAATAAATCATACGGTAGTGTATATAGCCCTGTTTACCTTAACCAAGAAACAGGCGAGTTACGCTTGACTATTAACCACATTAGATACGGTTTTATATTTTCCTTAGAAAAATCTGTTACTTCATTACTAAAATTATATTCAGTTTAGTTCTAGTGTTCATTAAATTTGATCCTCATACCTCTATATATATATTTTTTTTAATTAATTCTTTATAAAGAAAACTAATATGTATATAATATATATATTTTCATTTTCAGCTCACCACTTTTTTGAATAAATCGTTGAATAAACAAATTTTACGTTTTAAAATACTTAAGATTTAGTTATTACACACATGATTGTCGAAGTTCAGTATAAAATCTGGGTCACATTCACATACTGCAAGTCAAGGTTCCTGCAAACGAAATGGTATTGCTGCGACTCGCTGACATAATAAAAGTCAGAAGTGTCTCCGAGAAAATGCATTTATTTTGTAAAATATATACTATAATCACGTTGTAGATTAATTTAATAATATTACCATGCTAACCAATAATTTCATTATCTCTATTTTCCTTTTATCTCTTCTGACAACTCATTTATTGATACTAAAATTATAATAAACTAGATTTTGCCAGCGGCTTCTCCCTTCCAAAATTCTTTAACTAGTAAGTTACTATAATTGTTTTAAGATATCCGTTAAAACATCGCTTTAAAAAAATAACGGCCAACCCTATCGTTTTTCTACTTTTAATTCATAACTCATTATCAACTAGTAGCGGGAACATAATTTATTTCAAGGAATGTTAAGTAACTATAAAGCTAGAAAATGACTGTAATAATTTTTATATCTAATGTGATATATCTGTAATTAATTTTTTTACTTTTTATACTAAGCTATTCGCCTATTTATAATAAATTTTTGTCACAGAAAAATAAGCTCTATTTGAGCCCATAAAGCAAATGTATGTGCGCGTTGTGGGGCCTCTTAAGAGCGTTTATAGTTATTCCGGCGGGAACTTTTTAATTTTTCGGGATAAAAAAAATTATATGTCCTGTTCTAAGACCTAACTATATGTGCCAAGTTTCATCTCGATCCGTCCAGTGGTTAAAACGTAATTAAGTTACCAACATCCAAACTTTCACATTTACAATATTAGTAGGAAGGATTATTATGTTTGTAAATATCTTTAATAATGTAAACATCCTAATCAATAATGTTTATATCTCTATTGTCCCTTTATCTTCTTTGAAATATTAATTTTATTAATACTTAAAATATAGTAAATATTGTAGTCAGAGTAGATACATTCGTATGTGCATATTTATATATCTATTGTCCTTTTATCTACTTTGAAATATTAATCTTATTAATACTAAAATTCTAATAAATATTGTAGACAGAGTAGACATATTCGTATATAATCTGAATCTCGGAAACGGCTCCAACGATTTTCATGAAATTTAGTGTGCAGGGGGTTTCGGGAGCAATAAATCGATTTAGTTTTAACCGTGTTTTTGGGCAATGATATACTGTAAAATATGACTCTTCCTGACATCTATTGGCAAGTAGTAAAACTATTATTTCTACCAATACAGCAACACTAAAGCTACTTGACTACTTGACAATAGATGGCGTTGTTAAAAAAAACGAGTGTAGCTCGGTCCTCCAGGTACTAGTATCTATGTGTATTAAGGAACATTCTCGGTTAGTGCAAGTAAACAATTGACACCAATTTTTGGATACATCCTTCCTTCCTTATCAGCCTCATACGTACGTCTTTTTTTTTCTTAATTTCTCAAGTACATTGATTTATTTATTCATACCACTGGCTTTTCGGTGAAGGAAAACATCGCGAGGAAACCTGCATACGTCAAGAAAAAAAACAGACGTATGTGAAGTTCACAATCCACAGTGGGCCAGCGTGTAGAGAATGGCCCAAATCACCCTCGCTTATGAGGTTAGGCCGTGCCCCAACAGTGGGAACGTATGTTGGCTGGCAAGAGGTACACATTCAAGTGTGGCTAATGTTGTATTTTGTTGTGTGTGAGTCAATATAGGCCCGTGTAATGCAATCAAAGCCTACTCAAATGAATACCATTCAGTTCCACATATGTACAAATATTTTTATTTTCCACAATCTCATACTGCATTTTTTAGTGACAACCATACGATATCGTATCGCGTTGCTCAAATAACGTATGAATAGTCAATCTGGTAGAAATATAAATTGCAATTCATCTATTTTGCAATCGTATACGTCTTAGAAGTGTGTACAATTGTAACCTGCGGCTAGACAATCTCATTGAATCGCAAATTTTATTCAACAGACACTTCGCACTAGGATCAGTACGGCCTTCGAAACAAATGATATAGATTTATAGTGAGTCAATTCATATCAGTGCCACTATGTACAGAGGTATAGTAATAATTTGATTTGATTGTGGCTTAGCTTCGGTTTGTTTATCAAGATTCTTATGATGTGCGTTCTTTTTTTTTGTTGCCAAAGGATTCCATTTCCATGTAATGATAAATGTAGGAAATATTTCAATTTTTACAATTTCAATCCCAGAATGGGGTAATTTCCATATATATTCGTTCGATGATAAGTAACTTTGTATATCTTCATGATGTAATCAGTGAATACACACCGACATCACAAGGTGGGAGACAGCCTATTCACCAACCACTTTAGTCCTGCGTGACGGGTGATAAACCCATCGCCGAAATATATCGGCTCAGACAGTGTATCTGGATAAAAGCGTCTTTATATAGCCTCATTTATTGTAGTTTTGAAATAATATAACAGCTAAACGAAAAAATATACTTACCCCATTTATCAGAAAGTAAGTCAGTTTTTTATTTTAAATAATTACTATTTCACATAACTTGGTGCGAACGAGACTTTTCACTAAATTCTAGCCCCTGGTAACGACATTGAAGATCTAAATTATATCTTTGTTGTTTATGATTTATATTAATAGTCTAAAATAATATTTTATTGCACGCCTCATAAGCGGAGCGGTGAGGTAGTGCTCTACTCTCGACATGTCAAAAAACCCAGTCTTTCGAAACTTAAATGACGTTTTTTTTTTAATATAACACTTACGGGATAATATGAGTGCACTAATATGAAGTTAAATAATCTGTCTAGCACATATGGTACATTTTATAAACAATTAATTTGTTTAATATAATAAATAATAACATTAAAACTAATCATTCTTGGACATCCGTGAGTCTGTGTTTATGTGACCATGTATGTGGCAGAGAAATTGGTCGAAAAATTCATCTTACCGGAATACTTTTGTTTTTAATATATAAAGTATTACACTGTGCTGATTCCTAGTTAATATTAGCGTTCTAAGTACTGTCGTTTAATTATAATTTATAAAAAACTAATATACCACTGTATACTGTATATCTATATATATATATTTTTTATTTTTATTTTATAGTATATTTTTTCCTCACCTTATTTGTTATTTTATTTCAAAAAACTTGAGTTTTTGTTTTAGAATATTTTTTTTAAATGCGAATGACCGCTATGAGGCGTGCACTTTTGGATTTTCCAAATTTTTTTAAACCGACTTCAAAAAAGGAGGAGGTTTCCAATTCGGATGTTTGTATTTTTTTTAATGTATGTTTGGGCATAACTCCGTCATACTCTTATATTCACGGATTTTCAAAATTCTTTTTTTTAATTTCAAAGGGTATACTTCCAAGGTGGTCCCATATTATTGTAGTAAATTTAAAACTAAATTTTTGGTAAAAAAATTGTTGGTGTCAATGTAAAACTGAAGAAACGCCTTTTATGTCGATGATTGTATAAAGCTTTGTTTCGTGAATCGATGTTTTTAGTGTACGAGCAATTCATCACTCAAAAGTAAAAAATTAAATCTTTATAACAAAAAAAAAACAACCGGCTTCTAATAAAGCTGCACTAAAAAGGTAAAAATAATTACTTATTTCCAAAAATCTGATCTGAATCACAGTATGAAGTTGGTGTCTATGTACCTTACAGTTTATAACACACTTCACTTCCATGACACACACTTCAAACTGTAATTCATATCAGATTTTTGGAAATAAGTAATTATTTTTCCCATTTTAGTACATCTTTTTGGAGCCGGTTATATTTTTTTATTTTTTTTTATAAGAATCAATTTTTTTATTAACACTTTATTGTATTATGGTTTTATTAACTAAGATTGTTACTGATTGATTGTTATTCCTGATAGGTAGAATGTGCTTGAAGACGGCTTGTAGTCACTTGGAAGCCCGCATGACTACTTAAACGTTCACTATGCATGTTTGTAATCAATCGTGGTTCAAACCTTCAACCCTCGTTCCAGAAATCTGAAGTTTAAATCAAATTGATCAGAGGTTGGGTTATTAACTTCCCTAATCACTTACAATTCATCAATCTAACAAATTAGCCGCATGCAATATGAACAATGAAAACAGAATTTGACAAATATGAAAAAGATATAATAAAAATACTGAAGACGTTCCAACAAAGACTTTATTATGAAAATTACTACGAATGAAAAATAATTACTTACCAAAGATTTGGCAGCATGGTCTAAGACCTTAGTGTAAACTAATAAAAAAATATACTAACTCGTAATAAAGGTTCTATAACAGACTGAAAATTGAGTGACAAATTCCCTGTTCGTATACAGAGCAAACAATCTTATTGATGTGTGTACAATTTTTGAAAGAATACCTACCTACGTTCCTTAATACTTTGTTTGCAAGAAAGTTGACTTTCTAGTGAAAGTTTGAAGTTAGGTTATTTTTTTTTCGCCATCGTTTTGTACTTATATATCACCGAAATACTCCAATAACAATTTAAACGTAATCAGCTTCAATTTCAAAAGCATGTTTTAAGTAAACAATTTAAAGTTCACATTTTTATAAAGAAAAATATAACTTTTTGTCTCTCGCCTTTGTAAAACGATGTAGATTTTTATATTTGATGGGATTTTATTTACCTCCTAATAAAATTTCGTAAAAGTCAAGACCTTTTTTATTCTACCAAGGTGGTAAACAAGCTAATTTCGAGCCTGATGTTTAACTGTAGCATGAATGCTTAGGAAACAACGGCAAACTGAATAACTAGAAACATTTATTAGACTATAAGTACTCAAATACTATAACCATAGTACCAACCACCTAAGTAGATTTTTAATCAACACTACCTATAGAAAAGTTCGACGTAATTTAGTAAAAAAAACTATGCAAATCAATTCAAATAGCTCTTTATTCAAGTAGTATTTTCAAAAACACTTTCGAATCGTTAAATTTCCTAATTAATGACGACTTTACCACCGGTTCGAAAGGTTGTATCTACTGTGACTTGTTTTAAACATTAAAAATAATACCCTTAGAAAATTTTCTGATTAAATATTTAATTATACAATTATATGAAGCCTGCTAAGTTACCCAAGGATCTCTATTCTCCATAAATTCGGAGATTTTGTAATGTTTTTTTTTTAAATAAAAAAAAATCCTTTTTGAAATGTTTCAAATGTAAATTTTGAATTCTTATTTTAGTTCTGATATAATTACTTAATATGTATTCGACCCTAAAAAATAACCTGATAAAAACAAAAACCAAATTAACTTAATCCAAATCCTTACCAACCGATAAGATAGCGCAGATAAACCAGCTAATAAATCGTTCGTAAACTTATCACAAGGGGCCGGACTGCATCCCCTTGCATGCGCCCTTTGGCTAACCATTGTACCACGCCACGCCATCCCATTGTAGTCTTATGAAGGGCCTCTCCCCTACGATAACGTCAGATTTACAAAGGGTTTGGGACAACTATGTCCCTAAAATAAAAGTAATAAAAAAGTTTGCTGACGCCGTGATTGTCGGCACCGACAATCACGGCGCCGATGCGGTGTTTTGAAAATTGAATTGTAACGTTTTAATAGTAGTTTGACAGTTGGTATTAACTGGCGATTTGGTGTTAACCGTTATTCATATAGTGAAATTAACCACTGTACAAACAGTTAGTATTTTTATAGTTAATAGCTGAAAATTGAGGATATCGCTCTATGGGATAGTTGAAATAATTATTGTTATGCTGTATTAAAAATATAATGTTTAGTCTAGTAACTAAAAGTTAGATTGCAATTTTTTTTAACTTAGATACAATAAATGTATATTATTACTTGTCTCTATCCTAAAAAGTACTTATATTCAATTCCGTTCAGTATCTTTTATAGATAAGCAGAAAGACTGCTGCAAAACCGGCACTGACCTGACATTTTTTCTTAATGATATGTTAAATGTAACTTAAAAAAAATTAGTTACGTAGTAAGTAGACACGATATAAAAAAATTAACTTTAAAGTCTTTGTTTTTTTATTGCATATTACCTGTGCGATTCCATTGATAGTGAATACATAATTTACATAAATACGCATATTTTACTTTAAGTGATTATTATTTAAAGGCTCAGAGAGGTTTTTTTTTAATTATAAGTATTCCTTTCAATTACTAGAGTAGTATTAACCAGAAAAGGATCACGTTTTAGGCAAGAAAACCAAAACACATTCTGACCCCTAACCAGATGTTTACTAATTTCTAAAGCTTCAATGGACACGAAACCTACAAGATTTCACTCTACTTCCTTAAAACACAATCTTTTTTTTAAAATAAATAAACTTTACAGTGTTCAATTTTGATTTCAAATATATTTCCACATTATCATATTGACAGAAGTACTTAAAAAATGTTCACCATTAAAACAAGAACACAAGATAAACTTCAAACTCAAATGAGATCAAAGAAGTCAATAAAATGAAAGATAAAATAAAAACAAAACGTGAAAAGTTAAGCGTGACCGTAACATGTGTTGTTAAATAAACAAACGAAAACTTTTATATAACCGCAATAACATTTTCACGGCCAAAGTGTAGATAAAACCGAATATCGCCGCCACTCACCAAAAGCTCGACCTCCCGTATATTTTTCTTACAAAAAGCTGTTTCACATTGTTTACACAACACGACATAGAGGCAGTAATATCACTACTGAATCAAACAATTGATTGTAAAAAAAATTACCTATGAGTGACGTCTATTCCATTGTTGCTATAATTGTTGAGAACGAGCGGTTCGCAGTTAAGAGTCGATGGGAAACTTGCATTCGTTTCGTTCGAAATGCGCGCGATTTTTTTTTTCAACTTGGAAGTCACGGCTCTTTAGCCGTCTCCCGTCCGTGATGGTTGGAACACAACTGCGGTCCGCATCAGCCTAGCAATGGAACGTTCATATTTACCCTTATAATTTAATCAACTGACAATTTCGCGTTTCACTTATCATTTTCCCGTGTTTTCCAGTTTTCATGGTAGCTGGAATTTGCGCTCGACGTCGCTTAGTACGTCTATGAATAAATTAAAAGTTATTTTTTCGTTGTGAATTGCGCAATTAAATTTATGACATGTAATAATATTAAATAATTCTTATATGATTTCCTGTCAATAAACTACCAGCCGAAATACCTATGAATTATCATTCCTGACAAGCCGTATTTTGAGCCGTGTTGCTGAGGCCAAGCTTTGTTTTGATGAAGATTATGAAGAAAGTTATGAATTGTGTACCTATAGTGACATCAAGCAATTCTATGTAGTGTGGGTATTTTTTTTTTCTTACTTTGCTATTCCAACTTTACTAAAATACAGAATGGTCTCCAAAAGTAACTGAAAAACCGGCAAGTACCAGTCGGTAGGAATTTGTAAGAGTCACAGTTTCTAAACTAGAATATAAATAGGCATCATTTAGTATTTTGCTCTTACAATATATTTAGTATAAATATCTAGCCAGTTTCAGATATATTTTCTTTGTACCATAGGTAATTAATATACAGAAAATTATCTGAAACTGGCAACATTAAGGTTCCTCTGTTTGAGTCCCTTTTTTTATTTTTGAAAAAAATAATATTTTCTCGAGTAGGTAGAGTGCAGCAAACTTTACTGACCCGGTTGTCACCGATCTAAGCTACAGTCCCCATATTAAAATGGTGTAAACTTACATCGACACTAGCGACCAAGGTCACGAGGTCAGAAAACTTTGTTGCAGTGGACTATGGAAATTAACTTTAAATATTTTTTTTCGACTTATCTCACGAGTATGGGACCCACAGAAAGATTTGTTAATACAATTTCTTTTATTGATTTTCCTTGAAGCACATTTCCAAGTCGCATTTTGCCTCGACCGCGCATTTCCTTCTTGCTTATTACATTTTTTTTCAATCACATATTTCAATAATCACGTTTTAGCTCGATTCAAATTTACTCTACCACAATTTTTTATTACTATATTAGCTTTTGCCAGTGGCTTCGCTTGCGCTAAATCGGGGTATTACGAGTAGGGTAACTTGTACTACAAAAGTATTATACTACTCGCTTCTACAAAAATAAGCTTGCCTGACAAAATCCCTGACTTTGCAATAAATATCCTGTCTTTTTGCAGCTATAGGTAAATTTTGCTCTTTATTCAGAAACTTTTTCTCTGTTCCGTTTGTTTAACAAGCAGTCGCTAAAAGCAATATCCGCCGGTAAGATGTACGAGCCAGACCAGATAAATAAAACAATCTTTATCGTTGGGATTTGATTCTTTTATTTAAAAAATATTTTTGTTTTCAATTTTTCTCATTTTATTAAATTTCATATTAATAATAAATTTCATTTTTTCCCTGTTTCCCTGTCAAAGGGGGAAGGGTCAGACTTCCGGACATATCAGGAAAATTCCTGTCATATTATAACCCTTATCAAGGGTCAGCATATGATTTCTACAGTAACTTCTCGATTACAGTAAGAAAATTTGCTATAGGTAGTTATAGCTATGGCTACAGTTCTACATGAAGTTCGTTTATTAAATTATTGTTCCTGCGGGAAATTTTAAATATTCCGGGATATAAAGTAGCCTATGTATGTATGTCCGTGTTTATTCCTTTAACTAAGTATCTCTGTACCAACTTTCAACTTAGTTGGATGCACTATTGCGACGCGAAGAAAGTATAAACAAACGAACAAACTTATTATAATAGGTATTACTTAGTTAGGAAATTCTATTTTGCCCATTTGTACAATTGCATTTATTTTAATAATATTTTTTGGGTTCCGCGTAAACGTAATTAATAATAAAATAAAAAATTAAATACTGAACTCTTATATAGTTTCGTTACGTAAGTTCGTTTGTCAGAACTATTATATCTCTAGCATTTTATAATTTCTCAGGTACATTGATAATTCACACCACTGGCTTAGCGGTGAAGGAAAACCTGCATATGTCACAAAAAAAGACATATCTGAAGTCGACATCCGCACCGCAGTGCGGCTGGTAGTGCTCTGTGCCTGTACACAATAAACGGTTATGGACCCGTTACTTAATGTTATGCATTAGTAAGCATCAAATTGACTAATTTTTTTTCCTTTATATGTATTTTATTTTATCAGTCGTGACAGTTGCATTAATACGTATTATATTGTTTTAATATTAAGTACACTAGATCAATATTTTAATAATAATTCAGGTATTTCAGGTACTAAAAAAAATTCTATAACTTATTTCGTTTATAATTTAGAGACCCGTACCGTATAGATAGACGGACAAACAAGCATCAGAGTAATAGCAATACGCCTCCGTTTTGACATTTGGCTACGAACCCCTAATAAAAACGATGATAGGCATTATATAAAATCTTTAAATAGCACCGTATAAATAATATCACTACATGACATTGTAACTGTTGTGTTACTTTGAACATGAATTTGTATTACATAGCTTTGACAATTTAAAAGTGTTTGTAAAAACCTAATTTGAATAAAAACAATTTACTTTGACTTTGAACTAATTTTTACAAAATGTGTCATGAAAATAATTTAGAGTCTAGGTCTTTGATTAAATTTAATACATATATTATAAATGCTAAAGTGTGATGATTAGTATGTTGGGTTGTCCTTGTTTTTAGCTAGCTACAACGGAGCATGGTTTTTTACCACTAAAAAAATTAAAACTTAAATGAGAGTAGTTTAGTTTAAAATTTGGCAATTTTTTAATGACACCTGTCAAATATAACTTTATATATCTTATAAAAAGTACTTTAGGCTTATTTTACTATTCACATAGATGTTATGAACTCTTTATCGAAAAGTAGAAAAAAATCTCTCCCATTAGACTTTTCATTTTTTTAGAAAAAATCTTTAAAGGGATGCCCCTAATTAGAGATTAAATGTTCCAATGTCGTAAAGAGGAGAAGACATGAATGCTAAAATAAAGGATTATCGGTTCCGTCTTTACCATAAGGGCACGTAGAGCACTGGCCTAGTGCCCTTGAAGTTGCGAAATGCCGAATCTTATGCCCACATATTTATATTATCCAATAAAATTATTCAAAATAAATATTGATTTAATTAACAGAACAGGCTGCAGATGCTGTCAACAGTTACAATTATATTTTAAAAGTGTAACATCAATCGACAGACAGATCAAGCAGCGGGTAACTCTCGACGCTCAATTTAAATTTCGTCGTGTCATCAAATAATTTACGTACGTATTACATCTTTACACCACATCTGCTCGGAAAGAACCTTCATGAAGATCTAACAGTATAGTTGAAAGTTCGTCTTTGCGGAGATGTTTCATTACTGACCTGCTAGGCGGGGCGAAAACGAAACTTCCTAATATATACGACAAAACAGTTTGGGATTGACATCAAGAGTCAGCCCCAGGACAAACAAAAAACGAGGCCCTTCTCAAATAAAAATTATAAAAATAGCAGGGACCAGTCTCCTTACTAAAATATAGACTTCTAAGAATTATCATAAATTAATGGATGACATAAGGATGGACATTGAAACAATTTTACAAATTAACACGGTAATTTCGATCCGAAGAAATAATTGAGAATTAATCTAAATACTACAATAAAACGAATTTCTAATAAAAAACTGGTTGCCTGTAAAGTCGGTATACGGGCGAAAGTTTTACGTGACAACTTGTGCCTTTCACTTTTTATGTCTGTCTCTCTCGCTCTTAGGCGGGCTAACCATGCCGCGTGCCTCTCACTCGCTCTCATTGTGAGCGCATAACGTGAGCGGAGCGTAACGCAGTTTCTTGAAGTGTCACCCGGCAAACCAATTTATAAGACGTTGTCACGTCAAAAATTGCAGCACACGGCCAATAGAAGCTATGTACTGTGCAACAAAATTTTCTGACTCGGTGGTCAACACTTAAAACTACAGTTGCCATATTGAAATTTTATCCCTCAAATCATTGCGGTATTCTTATATCATATCTTTAATTTTTTTATCAATTTCCGCTCGCCATCGACAGGGAATTCATCTCGACCCCTTAGAACCTAAATAGCCGCGCACAGTGCGGTAACAAAGAAACTTCATACCGCGAATGCTTAGGTTGTGAAATATGCTCGTTTTCGCATGGTAATTTTCCCTAGAGACTAAAGTATGGAGTTCTTAAAGGAAGGAGTGATTAGATTTTTATAGGTCCAGTAACTTATAAGTAATGCCCCTGATGTTGCAAGCGTCCATAGGCTAAGGTGACCTGTTAACTTCGGATGGACCGTAAGCTTGTTTGCCAACTTAGAGGTAGGTATAATGAAATATACTGACCAATTATCTTAGGGTTCCATTTTGATAAATCTCTCTTATTGTGATTTGACAACAAAAGAAACATTAATCCAACTTCAAATTTATTGAAAAATAAAAAATAAGTAAGTCCCTTAAGTAGACTTATATGGCAAAACATCCAGTTACATGTTCTATTTGCCTTGAATTCGATTACCAAAAATGAAGACAGGTAAAGATAAGTAAAAACGTTCTATTGATTAGTAGTAGCAAATTACCTCAAGGCATATAAAAAATATAGCTGACTGTTTTGCCATATAAGACTGTTTTAGGGGCTTATTTTTTACTTTTTAGTTAAGTAAAATCGGATTAATGTTTTTTTTGTAAAAATAAGTTTTTTTTTTTTTAATTTACAGTTCTATTAGGTAAACTTTCAGTAGGTCATCAAACTGAATAATAACAGAACCTTAGAACTTTCTCAATTTTTTTTAAACCCACAGTAGTCAAGCGGACTAAGTTACGATATCCTAATATCACCTTTTACGAAATATTGCTTTTCCCGATGCAGGGACGTTAATTGTTCAGTTTTCTTGGTATTTTATACTGACTCCACTTCACCGTATGCATTGTGATAAGCATAAATTGCTTGGCAACCATTTTGAAGTACCTAATTGTATTGCATCCCGTGAAATATTTATTAGTATTAAGTAGTTCCAGTGGCCACCTTTGATCATCAACAGCAGTCCCACTTTACTAATGGAACTTTTCTTCAGTAAATGTACAAGTTACTTTTGAAAAATAGCCAAATTGAAATAGGTCTACTTACAATATTTGAAGAGTTCCCTTGATTTCCCTAGGGTCCCATCCTCGGATCCTGACCAAATCGGTCCAGTCATGTTCGAGTAATCTTACAACGTACACAAAAAAATATTATGACGAATTGAGAACATCCTCCTTTTTTGAAGTCGGTTAACAAATAAAGTAGCTAAGCGGTACTGTAAATGTACGATGGATCGATCGCTAGTGCACTTAGTCATTGTGACTATTTTAATGCATTCTAAATGGATGTATTGTTAGTGGCTTCTTTTAGAGTTTATATATTGGTACCAATTCTGAATTGAGAACATGAAACATGAAAATTTGTTTACTTTCTTAATTTAGTTTTTATTAGCGTAGCAGACGAGAAAACCCTTTTAACTGCGGTAGTTAGTAAATTATGCACGTAATACTTTTAGAGACAAATTTTCATAATCTCATAGGAATAGGAAGCATTATCCACACCAACGACTGTCATTTTACAACTTTCACTGTAAGTCTCGCCAAAAAGCAGCGCTTTTTAGGGTTCTGTAGTCAATAAGGAACCTTTATAATTTTGCAATGCATGTCTTTCTGTCTGTCTGTCCGCGGCTTAGCTCAGAGACTCTAAGTATGGACTAGAAAGCTGCAATTTGGCATAGGTCGACAAAGTAGTAAAATAAAATTTTAAAAAAATGTTTATGGTACCTCCCTTACACATAAATTAGCAGGTAGCTTATTGCGAAAAAGTCTGAAGTACTGGGACCTCGTGTTCTGGGGAAAATTGAATTAAGGAACAATTAATTACCTTCCCGATAATTATTGGATTAGAGATGAAATGTACTTAGGTTACATTTTGCCCCCGAGAACGCGAGACCCATCCATCCCTGGGATTAAACATTTTAATAAAAACTTGCTATTTTCCATTATCGCTGAGGGTTTCCTTACGGCAACTCCTTGATTATAGGGTGATTATAGTAACCAAGTCTGCTACAGCAAGCTATAACTGTAATTACACAACAGTAATTGCAGTTCGTCAACAAGGGATTCGTTTAGTTACCTATTCCCGTGGGAACTTTTTAACTATCTAAAAGGGAAAGTAGCCTATGCTTTTCTCTTCAACTATCCCTGTACCACGTTTCAGTTTCAGTCGAAGCACCGTATTTCCTTTTTTTCTAAATTCCTCCTTTTTTAAACCCATATAAACTGTTCATAATGTAGTCCTGGCGTTTAAAAAAAATATTCACCATTATAGTGATTAAAAACTACTACTGCCACCTAGTACGTAACTACGTAATACGAAACTATAAACTGAGTCTTAGACTACGGCATCTACCGGTCATAGTAAAAATATAAACAGTGGCCATTCACGAATAGGCAAGCATCCTACATGATCATGCTTTATGACCTAGAATTGTGCAGTTTCATATCTAGATGGCACTACTGCATGGAAAACGCTTACAATACGGTAACAAATTCTCTCTCTCTGCCAATCTATCAAATACTGTGCAAAAAAAGGATAGGGATTTATATTGATTAAAATTTCTCTATTCAAAGTTGGTGGATTTCATAACGTTGTATGTCACAGCATTGTAACCTAAGTGTAGGAAATAAATAATACGCCGATGGTACAACTTGGTAGAATTTTATTGTAAGAAAAATTAGTACTAGGTAGGTACGGCAGCACCCAACAAACCTAATTTATACCTAACAAAATAAGTCAATTGCGTACCGTACGCGCATTACCTTAGCATTTCGTAATATTATAATACGTACTTATTCAAACGTTTTACCCGACTACGGCGAAGCAAAAAGAGGGTTATGATTTTGACCGGTATGTATGTATGTATGTTCATCTGTTTCCTTATAACTGCTAAACTTCTTATCATAATTTGGCAAATGAGGTAGGTAATAGGTTAATATACACGTATGTAGCAATACGACTGTCGCAAATCTTCAATTTAATGATTTTTAACTAGTTTGGGATTCAGGACTTCATAATTATCTTATGTATCAATATCTTGTCAGTAAAAAATATAGTTTTTTTAAACCAATTGCTAATCTCGAGAAATATTACCTTAGACGTCCCGTATCAGTTCCCAATAATTATGGCATCCCTACCTATGTGACGTCACAATAAATTTAACATGGCGCCAAACGAAAGCGTATCAAACGACAGGGCTAAATTAGTACATTTTAAAAATACATATACATCGTTAGCTGTTGCTAGCGGCTTTGCTTGAATGCATCCGTTATTTGAAAATCTTTTCTAAAATCACACCTCGCTCCAAACTTACCCAGACTATATATGTATATAATAACTAGCTTCTGCCCGCAACTTCCTTGGCATAGAATTTTGAAAAAAGAAAACGTGTTTTTACTGTTTTACCTACAATAATATCAAAATTCTTATACGAATTGCCATTTCCTATTTTGCAGTTTGGGAAATAATATTTCGATAACAAATAATATCAAAATTTATGCATTAAGCTTAAAAAATTCATCATTTGAATTTCCATACACACTTCTTACCCCCATTTTACCCCCTTATAACATTAATTTTCTAAAATTGTTTCTAATTGCTCACGTACGTTATAAAAAAAAATGTCAAGTCTCTAGACACAAAAACATTGGAATTATCATTAAATTTTTCATTCTCTAATTTGGTCTCTAGGGAACGATTTTTCAGTAACTTTGCAAAATCCTTTCTTTAGGTCGCCAAAGTTCATAATAGGAGCCTGTTTACTGAATTTCAAGTCCCTTGTCACAAAAATATCGAATATTGAAATTCTCATACAAATTTTTATTCCATATTCTGCCCTCTAGGGAATGTTTTTTAACTTAAAGGCCAAATACTTTTTTGTAAGTATTTCGCTTCAAAAATGACTGATTTCCATACAAATTTTAATGTATTCAATAAATATTCACGGTGATGTTTATATATAAATAGCCATGGTCGTATGCCTCCTACCCCAAAAAAAAAACAATACTCTCTAACAGTAGTAACCCAACCAGGAAAAGGGTCCTGCGAAAAAAATTCTATATCTCTAAATGGCTTTGTTAAGGTTATATACAAGTCTTCGTGGTGATAGCTTGTTGTATAAAAGCGTATGATAAAATAATTTGGCTCTATAAACTTATAATATACTAGCTGTCCCGGCGAACGTTGTTCCGCTGCCGTCCCTCTGTACCCGGCGAAAGTTGGTTTTTACCTATAGTGTCCGAGTCCGGCTCGCACTTGACATATCGAGATAAAAACTATCCTATCTTTTAAGTTGGATCAAATAACAGATATTTACGAAGTTTGATCAAAATCGGTTCAGTAGTTTAGGAGTCCATTGAGGACAAACATTGTGACACGAGATTTATATATATTAAGATAATGTGTCTCTTAATAATCGCTAGATGTCGCTGATACAGTAGTTTAAGATGGTAATGGCTCATCCTCACACTTGGCCTGTATTTATTATTTGTTGTTATAGTTTTTACTATAATGGAAAAACAACTTGAACGTGTTTCTTGTTTGGGGACCCTTAAATATTAGTTTTTTTACTTTATATTATTTGTTAGATAACATTATAAAACATATTCTGTGCAAATTTCAGGCTTCTGTACCTGTGTGCCGAGTGTGAGTTTTTGCGTGTTTGTAACTCTACTATCACATTTGCGTATTCATTAAATCGCCCGCTTGAGGCTCTTTACTTTACCTTAGCGTTAAAAACTCACACTAGGCACACAGTTTCGGTCTAAAAGATAGAGCCTTTTAATGGTCGGACAAACATAGAGCGTAGGTTAAGTAATAGAATAGCGCTCATGGCACCCTTTAGGCACGGAACCCTAAAAAACACAATAGGAACTAGGGAAAATATAAACATACCTACATACTTTTAGACCCACCAACTTATTTAAGACAGTGTACTTAACAGTAGGTACCTAAGTCCTTTTAGCAAACAACTGGTGACAAAAGTGCGGTGAATACTGCACACAATCGGGTTGACCCTAATAATGGTTCACGAATAGATTATGTCCCTTGTTTATTTTTTTTCGTTAACGGAACCCTTATAGCTTTGTTGTTCGTCTGTCTTCATTGTGCATTGTGTTCCAAATAAATAAAAACCTATAAGGTGGTTCCCGTTGACATTAAATCATGAAATTTGGCAAAAATCAAGAAAATTAGAGGAAAAAATCAGAAAAAGCATTATTTGTAGTTAAATCCACAGACCTTGGATTTTTTCGCTACGCTAAAGACTAACACAGCAAGGAAAAGAGATATATTTATTACATGAACGCTGCACAAGTAAAATCATTATATGCATTATTTTTTGAGTGGAAACCCGCTTGTTTTGTGACATTACGTGTTTACATAATTATCACATGAATGCTGATAACAAAGGACTAAAAAGTGTAGTGCTCAGCCATGGTGTTTTGTTGTTTAACTAGTTGTTACGTCACAGGAAGATATAACCCGGACAATCATACGTTTCACATGTAAAGGCTTAGTTTCCGTGTATTTTTTTTTTCAAACCATTTTTTGTCGAATTTCTTCTTTATTGGCTCAGAAAACTGTTTTTACGTAATTATATTGCTTTACTTTGTAAAACGTGATATTATTTCATATAGACAGGGTCTAATTAATGTTATTTTAAGTAAAATTGGAAAATGTTTGGTTACGCTAGGGCTTGACAAAAGATGACGTCATAAGTATACTGATACTTATAATGATATCGATACTTTTTCCAGTAATTATTTATCAACATCCAGTTCTTACAAT
Source organism: Apoda limacodes (assembly GCA_946406115.1). NCBI lineage: Eukaryota > Metazoa > Arthropoda > Insecta > Lepidoptera > Limacodidae > Apoda > Apoda limacodes. The sequence goes on along the minus strand of OX291553.1, from coordinate 11,218,391 downwards.
TTCTTACAAATATTACTTGAGCGCACGTGGTTAATAGTCTTTTTTTTATAGGATTCTGTAGCCAAATGGCAAAAACGGACCCTTGTAAATTGTCATGTCCGTCCGTATGTCATGGCCTTGCAAATCCGCCGCAATTGCATCGATTCTAATAAAATTTGCAGGAAGGTATCTTTAACATAAAAATGGAGAAAAAAATTATAAGGGGTAGCTTTTTCACGCAAACACGTAAGATAGGGCTTCAAAAATGCAATTGAGCTTCGCTAATACAATTAGCGAGTTACAAGCTCTAAAAGTTGAAAATTTTCGTTGCCGCTCTTCTAACTTTTAAACCGCGTATTATTTAAATCTTAAAAAAATCCCGATAAAACGTCTTTTTTTTATACCACTAAGGTGGGAAACAAGCACACGGTCCGCCTGATGGTAAGCGGTCACCGTGGCCTATGGACGCTTGCAACACCAGAAGTATCACTCGCGCGTTGCCGATCCTTCAAAAATCCAATAACTTCTTTCTTAAAAAAACCCCATACTGTAGTCCTTAGAGAAAAACCTTGGCAGGGAGCTCATTCCACAACCACAACCCAAGCGTTCGCGGGAGGAAGTTTCTCTGAAACCGCACTGTACGCGACCATTTCGGTTCTAAAGTGTGAGAATGAATTCCCTGCCGATGGCAAGCGGTGCGATAGTAGAAAGTAGCCGTGGGCATCATTTCAAACAATTCCTCAGAACACATCCCATTGTACAAGCGGTAGAAGGGTTCGATACGGCAAGTGACTTTGGGATCGTCGACAATTATCACAGCCCTTCGTTGAACCGAGTCAAAAGGTCCAAGCTGGTATCCGGGTGCACCTACCCAGAGATGGCAGCAGTACTCCATATGAAATATATTATAATATACTGAACATCGCTGGAGATGTCGACACCAAGGATCCCAATGCTCTTGGAGATGGAGAGGGGAGTGTTCTGGAATTGTGGGACTACAGTGAATGGGGTTTTCTTAGCGATGAACGCGCAGACTTGTGTCTTTTTAGGGTTGAATCGGACCAAGTTTACCCGTCCCCAGTCAGAGACCTTGGACAGTCTGGTCTCGATTTGAGACACAAGTTCTCCGCGGTTTTCCGTCACAATGGAACGAGGGATGTTTGCGCGACCCGTGTAATAGGTGTCTCCAGTACTGTCATGTGCATAGCAATGTATGTTGTTGATGTCCAACATGTCATTGATATGCAGTAGAAACAACGTAGGACACGGAGCCTTGCGGGACACCAGCATTAACGTCTATGCTATCATAGCAACTACCGTCGACTACGGTTCGTATGCGTCTGCCGGACAAAAAGCTAGCCACCCATTTGCACAAACCCGCGGGCACTCCGTAAGATGGCAACTTCGATAGAAGACCCGGTGCCAGACCCGATCAAACGCCTTCGCTATGTCCAGGCTACATGCCAATGCCTCCCCCTAACTCTTAATGGCTAGTGCCCATCTGTGAGTTAGATACACTAGAAGATCGCCAGCCGAGCGACCGTGGCGAAAGCCATATTGACGGTCACTGACCAAGTCGTGTTCTTCTAGGTATCTTAGAAGCTGTGTGTTGATTACACCTTGGAGAGGAGAGAGGTAATTGTGATAGGCCTTTAATTTGACGTCTTTTTAATTTCTATTAAAATTGGCTGAAACCAAATCGGTTCTTAAGTTTTTAAGATATTTGCAATAATTCCGATTCCACGAAACCGTAACGAATGCATGCACAACACGCACTTGGCCGGTTTTAAATCTTTTAATTAGATAAGATAAGATAAAGTTTATTATCAAACATTTTTGAAAAACCTTAAGTAACATTGTTGACACTACTATTACTACACTAATTTTGACTTATAAATATATGTTCTGAATAAACTAAAGTGTCATTTCATTTATTTTAATACCAACAGCTTAGGTTTGTTGCCTTGAACATTTGTTCCAGCCCTGAACTCTATATCGACTATTTTGCCTATTCTAGCGTTAGATTACACACAAGACAGGTGCTTACCAAAATGAATCCAACTTTGGAATTCCAATACAATCCACTATTTACAATATTTCAATTCTTGGATTCCTCTCAAATTGTAAAGCATTAGTTTAATATAACTGCTTATGTATTTTGTTTACTTGGGAACATTGTCTCAACATTTTCAATGTTTGCAGAAATATTTTCACCGTCAAATTACATCGCTATATCGATAATGCACAATGACGATAGTGTACGCAGACAACACTATTCTCAACCCACACAAAGACAGTTACTTACCATTACCTACGCAATTTTTTTTGGTATGATCACCAAACTGACATTGTGTATCTTTTACATTCTATATCTATGGTTAAATCACTCAAAAGTATATCTATTTATGTTTGTCTCTTAAGAGGCATAGAAGTAAACTCGAAAAAAAAGTGTTCGAGACCAGATTTTTGAGATAAACTAAATATTTACATACCTACAAGTTGACAGAACCTTCGGTGTCCGAGTCGGATTCGCAGTAATCCGGTTTTTAACCAACTTTAAAAAAGGAGGATGCACTATTTTCGCCGGGTATATTTGTTTTTTATTCATGTCCACCGAGTTCCCTATCAATTGTGACCCAATTTCAAAAAATCTTTTTTATTCGAAAGAGTATGTTCCTAAGGTGGTACTGTATTAATGAAGTGGATTTAAAACTTAAACTTTTGGAGAAAAAAAATAATTGACGTTAAATTTGAACTGGTGAAATGCGCCTTTTATGTTGATGATTGAGTAAAATTTTGTTACCAAGTATGGATGTTTTTAGTGTACGAGAAAAAAATCAATTTGTCACTCAAAAGAAAAAAATAAAAACTTTTGTCTATATTACTAACAGTATATAACACACTTCACTTGCATGATACCAACTTCAAACTGTGATTCAGTTCAGATTTTTGGAAATAAGTAATTATTTTAATCTTTTTAGTGCATCGTTTTGAAGCTGGTTGTTTTTTTGTTTTTATTATTTTTGTTTTTATTTTAATTCACATAATTTCGTGGGTCGCTATATACCAAATAGAAAAAGAAAACAACTTAATTAATTAGTTAAAATCTTTATCACCAATATAGAACAAATAAATTATGCACAAATAAAACCAAATTCCATAAGAGTTTAGAATGGGAAATAAGTGTAGCAACATGGTCCACATTATCTACCACACCATGGACACTTTAACTAAAACCTCGTGATTCTTAGCTACTTACATAAAAAAAAACAAATAACGCGCTTACAGACGCAAAATTGTGTGTGTTCTTTCTATTCCAAAGGTAACAGGATCAATACAGATGGGCTGGGTCTACTAGTAGGTAGAGAGAGCGGCGGAGAATATACTATAACGGAACGAACGTTTCCGGTTGTCCGTCGGGACCGGATGATGTAGGAAACGGTGGAAGTTTCTAGGCATCCATCTTAGATCCATTACCGGTGTCGTGATTTCGAATATCGAGATCAAAAAGTCTCGATGGGTTGTGACATTTTCGTTGTCATAACACTTCTTAACGTTCGTCCTGAGCTGAGCGGACATAAAAAAAATGTTTCTGAGATTATTGGAATTAAATACTTTCAGCTTTATACTAAAACTATTACTTCTACTACTACTACTACTTAACAGTGAAAAAACCGGAGTGTATCTAGGTATTATAACTTTTGCTGTGTTCTTGTTACTGGTAGTGTTATAATACACTGCATATAGTGTCAATACTTTTTTCCTAGCGACACACACGCTCATATAAGTGCTGCCGACTTCTCGGTACTCTTACTGTTGGCAGGCCAGAAGGTCCCCTTACGTACACGCACGCTATGGGACGTCGGAGAATAGACTTTGAGTTTTCGACAATTTCTGTTCTAGGCTGGGACTTTGGACGTATTCTCCGATACAGGCTGACGATAGCCTGACGCAGAAAGTTAACATATCTCTGATAGAGGAGATTTTTAGGTTTATGGGTGCAGCATTCTTCAGATTGTGACCGTTGGCTCTCATTGCTAGATGAAGTTCGTAAGATCCTTCTGCTGGTACGCCCACGAGATGTAAAACCTTCTTCCGACATAAGCATTGTTGAAATTACGGGAACCGTAAGTTTTAAAGTGTCACTCAGGTACATATATTTTTGAAAAAAATAATATTTTAAATAGTTTCGGAATGACGATTGTAAGTCAATCGCTGACAGGTCTCTATTGCACACTAAATGCACCTGCAACGAAATACGCCCTGTTATAGTACCTTAATTAACGTAAATCTCTCTAATCCCTTTTAGAGTGAACGTCATGGATACGATCGTTAATACACATTTAGTACACTAACTTAGAAATATTGATGTCTGTTTGTTTATAATGAACCAAATGAATTTTAATGTTTAATGTTTAGTTAGCGTCCATTATTTTATAAAAAAAATACTTAAACTGTGGCAATGCCCGACTAGTCTGGTGACGTAGGTTTGAACCATTAAAAATATACAAAAAAACTGCTAAAGGAAGTTAGGATTGATATTGAGTGTGGGCTCCTTAGTGAAATACTGCTCCGACGACGAAACCAAATAGTTTCGCCACGAATTTTCCATTTGTATCATCTTCTAGTCATTTAATTTAACAATATATTACAAAAGAGAGTTATTAAGCGGGCATTCTCAGTACTTAAAGTGTTAAAGTGTTTTAAGCACGCAAGTCAAATGTAATCATCTAACACGCAGGGTTACCTCCCAAACTTTAAAAAATAAATTAATTTATTTTAATGTTTTTAAGAGAATACGATTCGCTGCACCTTACAGCGTAGTTCATACAAACGAATATCCCACTTATTTTTGAGACTTACTAATCAAGCACAATGAAATTTTAAAGACGTGCTCTATTTTATGTATTCTACTAATATTATACATGTGAAAGTTTGTTTGGATGGATCTTTGTTACTCTTCAACCACTGGACGGATCGGGATGAAACCTGGCATACATATAGGTTAGGTCCTGGAATAGCATATAGACTTGAACGAACTATAGCTATAGCTACAGCTTGATATACCAAACTTCATTAGTGTAATTAAGCAGTAAATCACAGTCGCCGACAACCGAATTCAGGGCGGGCGGAGCCGCTGGCAAATTAGTATACCTAACCGAATTTAGGGCGTGCGGAGCCGCTGGCAAAGTCTAGTATAATCTAAATAATTTAATATCAATGTCTGCAGTGCCAGTTTTCTATTAAATCATAGTTTCATTTAGTTTTTCATACAAATGATCTCGAATGAGATTAAAAGTTAGGAAAAAACTTTTTTAGGATTTTGGAAAACCACAGACATAGATATTCGGCTTGAGATCATGTCTACAAAATTTCACAGTATTTGATCAGTAAATGTCCAAAACAAGTAGGAAATTCGTTTGTTTGAAAAACGCTGCGAGGCGCCGCCGCGAATCCTATCCTCCGAGGGTCGGCTCGCGTCTCGGTATGAGCCGACATTTAATCAAAATAAAATAACATAATTCTGTTCTGATAGCCTTTCCCTAATGCTTAGGTACACGTATACAAATAAATAAGGCTTTCTGGTGCTGCTGGGTTTCTTTATACCCGTATTCTGTTTCGTCCGGCATATAATGTACTTATTACAATTAAATCCTTTTATGTGATCCTCCTTTCTGTAGTAAGTAACTTTTTTCTCGGATTTTGACCATCTGACCCCATATATCAAACAGTCAGATATTATTTAATAATGGTCTTAAATTAAAATTTAAATCATAAAAATTACCAAAGGAAAAACCTGTACATTGAAATAGTTAATAAATATCATGGTTATTAAATTTGCTATAATGATGACGTACAAATATATGTTAAACTATATCTACATAAAACCTACCTTTTAATAAATGACAAGAATGATTTTTATGTTTTTGGCAGCAACACTTAAACTATTTGTAACCAACGAATTTGTTTCGCAGTACATTTTTTATTTTTATATATGTCGTTTAATTGATGTTTAACTAGCTGTGCCCGCTTTTACTAATGGTAAAACCTATTCTCATGGTTACACTCGATCAGGCCAATAAAAATCGTATATTTTATTTTTTTAACCGTACATTAGGATTAGGATGAGGTACAAAAATATATTTGTTAAAGTCTGTTTGTTTGTTATTGCTTAACTTCGCCACGGAAAAACCAATTGAGCTGAAAATTGGCACAAAGATTGTTGAAAGGATGAAATAGGTCATAAGCTTCTTTTGACGTATGAGCTAAATCTTGCTGTAGCAAACTTCCTCTCTATAATCAAGAAGTTTTTTTGTTTTTAGTTGCTTAAACAACCTTTTTTATTATTGCGTGCAATTTTTTTTTTGTCGACTAACCGACCGAACCCTTCACAAACTGCTTTTTTTTTAACTTTACTATGCGGATTAAACGTTTCGCCACAATTTATTCCTCTAGTATAGCTCACCCGCTCTATCAAACCCTAAAAGCACAATCAGGATCAGGAACGAAAGATTGTTTGCCACCTTAGTGTTATAAAAAAAAAACAAAATTGTCTGCTTTTAAATCCGGTAAACGTTGATGTTAGTCAATAATTCGGTCAGTCAATCAAACAGTCAGTCAGTGACCTTACATTTTTATAAGGATTACCTTGTTCTTTGAAAACGACAAATTATATCCCTTGATTAATTGAAACATGGTTATCAGATATCGAAGTACGGTAGGCAAACAAACAATAAGAAGGTTTTAATTTCATGGTCAAAAACATGCGATATTGCCTGATATTGCCGATGATAATTAGGATTGGTGTCAGTGAAATAGAAAGGCCTTGCAAGATATGACTATGCAACTATGCAGAATATTGAACTTTTAATCAGTTGAGCCACAATGGGTACTTGTTAATTAGGTCGAGCAGCTTCTTGTTATCGGTTTCTTTATTTCCACTATTAAATAAATACGGGCGCCTTGGCTACTTTTGTACAAACGTATATTTTAATAAAGTAATTTTAATGTTCTAACAGAAGTGTTCGTTTTGCTCGTATTATCTTTATCATCTGCAAATTCTTCCAGGACTTTAGCGGACCGGACAGATCAATGGACTGTATAATTGAACAGGGGTTCAACTGGCTCTCAGAAGAACAGATTGAAAGGAAGTGTTCACAGAAGGACGGGCGTATAACATGGTTTATAAATTCAAACTCTGCTTTACATCAACATACATGTACTTTATGTTCGCCCACTGACTGCAAACACATACTTAGGTTTTCGTAGAAACCTACTTAGGGTTTCGTATATTCTTTGGTTTCGTACCCGAAGGCTACCAACGGAGTACTATTACCAGAGAATCTAATAATACTAGGCCTTTATTTGTCAGTCCGATCTTTAAAGGGCTCTAGCTATTAGAAGAAGAAGTAGGAAGAAGCCTGAAATTTTCACATAATTTGTGTTATTATACCATGCCGATTCTCTAACAAATAAAAAAACTCAAAAAATATTACATACACACATACATTTCTGGATTTCAAAATTTACTGCTCCCTTATGAGGTTTTCTTTGTGAAAGTTTTAATATAAGTTTTTTGCTAAAGCACCTACCTGATTTCACTTATATTATTTGGAGATGGCGACGAAGATTCTTGAAGGCTATTGCTGAGTATGCAACACCTTCTTTAGAAGAGGACGGAGACGATAGCACGGGCGGGATGCATTTGAAAAGTACGCTGCGGAGAGCTATGCGCGCAGAGAGTATCTAAAAGTCTTGCTGAAATGTTGCAAGAAGCGCTGATAAATCTGCGTGAGAGTTCTTTCAGTAAGAGACAAGACAACCAACAGTTTGAACCCGGCGGGGTTCAAATCTCCCGTATCATGTCTGCAAAAGATTGGGACGTCAGAATTTTAGAGTTGGGAGACGCAATTCTCTACAAAAGTTTATAAGTTATGAGGGGAGCCCTTTAACAATCATCATACTATTTGACTGTCTTTCCGGGCATAAAAAGGCAAGGTCCAGATGTCTGCTTAGAACAGTTAACAGATGGTTGGGAAGGCGGGTAAGAAAATGTGGTCAAAAATGCGAACCACGGTTGATAAGCCTGACCGCTTCCTCCAAGTGGTCGGAAGATCGCAGTGAACTTGGTATGTGAAGACATGTTGAACTGGACGGTACTGGACACCAAGGGTAAAGAGTATCCCTGGATTATTAGGATAACGATGCTGTTGATGATCGTCCGGTAGGTCAGAAAGAATACGAGGAAAATTAGAAAGCCACATAAACATCTTGATCGAGTATACAGGCTCCGTAGCACGATAAGAAAACGTTATATCTATGAAGGAACTAGATTTCAAGCTGTAGGTGTTTTTGTCTATGTAATTTGATCACCATCATCGGCTTCGATGAATCGTCGCGCCAAAGAATCAATTGACAGCGGCGGTCATTCTAATGAAGCAAGAACATCACAATTACTTGTCTGGAGCTTAAGTCCAGTGCAAAGCCACTGGTCAAGAGTAGTGGGCGTTGAGTCATCAAATATCACTCGAATCCTGCTGTAAGGCTTCTTTAGCACTGCTTCATGGGTTTCATACCATTTTTTATTGATTGCAGATCACAAATATTCTTTTAGTGATACGTAGTGCCTACATGTGCCGGACATAAAAACAACACTAGCATCCTTTTTGTTAAAAATCATAAACTGATGTACGCATAATTCAAGTTTAAAATACTGCGTCCCGCTATTATAGCGGGAATGGTTTAGAAAGATTGCAAATCAACTGATACCAAACCTCCTGCATCTTGCAGCTCTTTTTACCCATTTTCTTTTCTTGCCAGATCTTTTGCAAGGTATATCTTGCTATATACATATCATAAACTCTTATATTTTTAATAATTAGGCCTTGTTATTAAATACCTGTATTTATTGCTCAAAAGGTATAAACAGGTATTACAAGTCCATCAAGACCTAGAAACAAGTTAAACGTAAACTTGTCTGGTATTTTGACGACAGCAGTGAGATGGTACAGAATGGCACTTTAGGTACCGATTCCAAAAAAGATGTCATTAAGTGGTTTTGACCTTTGTACATTGAGGGATTTATTTGTGCTACCAATTAAATCATTTGTTTTCATACCTTAAGACCATCCATTCTTCTAAACCTAACGTACCCAGAAACATTATTTTCCATACTAGCTTTATTTGACCATTAAGATTAAGATAGTAGTCAAGTATTGGATCTTTTAGACGAAATACTTTTTGTTTGTTTGCAAACACTTTTCTGAATGACCATTGCATTGACGTAAATTTTTCTTTCATCCCATGAAAGGTCGTTCCGAAATGATCTGAGTACTTTAGTGCTTACATGTTCTGATTTTCATTATCTTCGTTATTCCAATATCATACTTTTCAAATCACATTTTGCCTTCTATGTGGAGCTTTTTTCGTAGCTTTGTGCCTATTACTCCAACATATTTCTTTCTTTCAAAAGACACTTATCTATTAGTTTCTTTTCCCTCCTGTTTCTTTCGTTTTTTATGATACGAGGTTGAGAAAGTAAAGCGACGTTATTAGTATGTCACGGGCAATGTCATAATTCAAATCTATGAGCTTTCAGAGGCAGTACTACCAAAATACTTAAGTATAAACAAGGACGGCGCCATATGTAACCCAGCGTGCGTGAGTAGTGCAGAGCTACATCTCAACTTACTGAGATTTTCATTTAAAAATAATAATGATAAAAGAAATAATTTTAGAAGCATTTTAAAATTTTAAACATAATTACATCCCAAGTAAATTTGTCGCGGCTTGTTTACAGCAATATTTTATTTTAAGATTTTTTTATGATCATAAAAATTTACTTGTTTTGACTGCTGTCAGCTAGTTATAATAAATCTATAGGGCGGGGTCAGAAGTTAATTTTAAATGGATTTTGGAAAAACTTCACCGTCTTAAATCACACCAACCACGCACTCCTACCATAATGTTCGGTATGCGACTTAACACCTTCCTACACTAGTCTAATCATGACGATAAAAACGGAGTGGGCTCACTCAACGCTTAATATGAAACAATTATCATCAAAAAAATCAAAAATTAATCGATCAGTCTATGTCGACCGGTAAGACAAATAACACAATGCAGATAATTTATTTTACAAACATCCGAGGTGATGATAATGAAATTGTCCATATCGTTTTTTTATGTAACGCAGACGGAAATGGTTACGCTGCGTATTTTACTATTAGATTTTGCTCAATTTTATTTGTCAATATCGACGCGTTGGTTCTTACAAATGACAAGAAACCAAAAAAAAACACACAACTATTTCAAGCTGCAATAAAGGTGAAAAGGTCTTAAAACGAGATGGTTTTAACTTAATTTAAAATACCAGGTTGACAGATTGGTAGTTCCTATAGGATTGGCTTTACCAAACAGTTAGCCAGTATATTCATTATGATAAGGTTTAAATATGTAGCATTGCAAATAGATTTTTGAAGTGAAAACTTCTTTAGCGGCGCTGTGCACTTTTTTTGTGATGGGTAAAAACTGTTAAACTCGCGTCAGGTCACGTGTCCTGGTCGAAAATTCGTAAGATGTCACTCGCGTTAGGACACGTGACCTTTATTTACATTAGGTCAGTTTTTATTTTTAGTATATGGCGATTATGAGTAGTACAGGGAGGTTGGATATAGGATTTTAATTCTATGACAGATTGAGCTGTCAAATATACAACGTCAAAAAAGTAAATAAACAAAAGTTATTATTTTTAATAAATAAATATGGATAAGAAGTGATGGGAAGTAAATAGCGAGTATGTTTTCACTTCTGCCGGCACTCCCGGAGTGCAACCCGTTTTTTTTTTATTGGATTTCTTTTATTAGAGCCAAAAACAAGTTGACAATATAATCTTGAGGTTAACAATTTATGATTTAGTCTTTAGTCATTGTGGACTCACATCGAGGATTCGGATTACCTTTATAATTTATAAGAGCTGAATATATTTATACTCTCTCTCTTCAACAACACGTATACTCTAACATGTTAATTGAAATCAAAAGGTAGCACATAATGCTTAAAAAACATAATAATATAATAAAAATAAATTACAATTTAGGAACTATGCAAAAATTTAAGTATTTTGGAGTAGGATTATATTTTAAACAAAAAAAATAGAAAGAACAACCAGATTTACCGCTGGCTTTCGAAACAAAAAATTACTGAAAATAACAAAAGTAGAACTTTGTGGAACTAAAGTATTAGTTACGAGTACTGACAAAAGTACTTATAACTCTCTTTTTGTAAGATGCCGCATTAGATAAGAAGATATTAAATCTGATGTTGTATCCCACTCTGGGTGGTGGCGAACAGTAGACGCTTCCTGAGCTTACACTTAACAACACTTGGTGGCAACTTATAGTTAATTTTGTTGATTAGATGTATGCAGTCATACTTATTGTGAAGAATTTCATGTAGTAACATATGTAGCTATTTACTATTTAAATCGTCAGCGTATAATTTAAAATTATAAAAATGGAAAAAGCCACCAATATCATAAATAAATAGTATAAACAAAATAGTTCCAAAAATAGATCCCTGTGGCACTCCTGAGCTGACGTCAGAATATGGAGACTCTTATCCGTGTAAAACTACCTTTTGGCTTCTATTAAAAACATAGGATTTAAACCAGCGGCAAATTGTTTAATCTTCATTTCAAAATAAAATTATAACTAAAACCTATGCAATCACAAATATCTACCAAGGTAGTGTTTAAAAACTAGAACATGTATATGAGATTAGCTTGCGATATCTATTACAAATGTTTTTAAGACAATAAAAGTGTTATCAGTCAATATATTAAATGCACTCTTGTACTGGTTTCAAAAAAGGACACTTAAGAATGTCCCTAGATAAGAAGGTAAATGATAAATGATTTCAAAATATGAATAGTTTATGATATCAAACGAGTTATTCTTTTATAAATATTAATTTCATTATTTTTAAAACTCCTACTTTGAACTGTCCTGTCTATGCTAACTAAAACGATTTAAGTAAAAGTTATAAAAATGATCCACAACATAATTTGATTTTGGAACGAAACAGTAATATTAATATTATATAAATAAAAAATTAAATGACTACTTTCGGTACATTTCATAAAGAATCGTTCTTTTATATACATATTTATTTTCGTACAGCAAAGATATCGATGACAGCAACCCATACTTTATATGATAATGAAACCCACGTAGACTGGTTGGTCTATATTACTGACAAGGAAAGTTAAATAGGTATAATAAAGGATTCCTTGTGTGAGGAATATCTTTTTTAAACGACCTGTGAAGCATGATTCGCAATTGCTAAGGGTATCGGTCCCGTTTGCGTTCTGTACCTCCCTATCTTCTAAGATTTTTTTGATCGGTGCATCGTATTTATTTTTTCCTCTTTTTGTCAGTAATGCAATATTTTTACCACCTCTTAACTTTTTTTGCACCGAGGTACTTTTATTGCGGTGAAATAGCAGGAAAAGTTATTGGTTGTAATATACTGCATACTTTTTAATTTTATCGTTTTCAAATGTAAGTAAGTGTTTCACAATTAAAGTAGGGAGGTAATTAGTAGAGGGGCGTTTTGTTGACAAGCATTATACGCATTGATTGCGCTCAATGCTGTCTAATGCGCACATTTGATCGTTCTGTTGACCAAAAATGTATGCGCTATGATGAAGTCACTTCCCGACCGCATTTAACGCATTGGCTGCACATGCTCGGGAGGTAGAGTAGTGGATGCGCTGTCAAAACAGTGAACGGCCATATTCTTAGTTTACATTTAGTGAACAGAACGATTTCTAGGCAATTTAATAACATACACAAAAGAGAAGTGAGTTTCCTGTCAGACCTATAATTATTTAATATTTTTCGGGTTCTGCACTTTATAGATAGGTAAGGACTGGAGATGGAAATTCTTTATATATTTGGCAATAATTAAAAAAGCTATGCCATGTGAAAGTTAAGAAATAGATCTGGAATGTCAAAATAAAAAAGTTTTTATTTAAATTAGGTTTCTTACAAACACTTCTGAAGCGTCACAATTATAACAATTGCTTTTTTTTAATCTGGTTCACAATGTAGATTTCTACGAAGAAGAAACTCGGTATAGGTACTCTTTTAAAAATTTGAATTTGTTAACAACATAAAATACCTACCTACATCAATTTTAAAAAAAGCATAATTTATACAACACTCCCTAACTATTTTTTTGCGTTATTTAAATTATAGGCATACAATTTTAAATTATTTTAATTTAGTTTACCTATTATATATTTAAATTTAAATTATCTTCATTTTCAGTCCATGAATGTTTATCATGTTAATAGTCTGGAAATTTTGTAGTAACGTTTTATTTGATAAGTTTTGAATTTACCTATTAATAGCTGATAATAATATTTTTTTCATAGTTGTTAGTGTTAATAATTTCTAGGAACTTGTAAACATTTCCCCATAACAGAGTTACTTATTAGGGTTCCGTACCCAAAGGGTAAAAAACGGAACCCTATTACTAAGACACCGCTGTCCGTCCGTCCGTCCATCTGTCATCGGGCTATATCTTATGAACCGTTAAAATTTCTATACACTGTTGCCGCTATTACAACAAATGCTGAAAAACAGAATAAAATAAATATTTATCAAACGTGATTTTTTTGCTCGTTTTTGCTCGATATTGATAACGGCAACAGGTAGACGACTAAAATATTCACTGAATATTTGGTTATATAGTCTCGTTAAAAACAAATAATTAAATTAAAATAAAACAAATATTTAAGGGGGCTCCCATACAATAAGCGTGAATTTTTTTGCCGTTTTTATAGATAACTAGCTGGCCCGGCAGACTTTGTTCTGCCTGTAAAGTTGATGCGCTACAAGAAACAATGGGTAGGTAGCAATTACCCACGGCTACACCCGCGTGGAATTCTATTAGATACCTAGCTGACCCGGCGAACGTGGTTTTTTTTTTAAACAACTGCCGCACCAACCTATTGTGAAAGGGTTGTACTAATTCAGAAACCTTCTCCGGCATATGCATAACAACTTACTAAAATTTAATTAAAATCGGTTTACCATTACTGCGCGAGTCCAACTCGCACTTCACCGTTTTATCTTTCATAAAAATCTTTCCCTAATACTAACAAACACAACAAAAATAAATTACCCAAATTGGTCTAGCCGTCTTCGAGTTTTCCTTAGTGCGCGAGTCCGACTCTCACTTGACCGTTTTTTCTTCATAAGAACCTTCTCTTGACAATAAAAAACACAACAGAAAAAGAATTAGCGAAATTGGTCTAGCCGATCACGCGTGATGGCGTGACCAAGGGAACAGGGGTACAGAACCCTTCGTGCGCGAGACCGACTCGCACTTGTGTTTTGTAGACGTGTATCATGCACCAAAAGCTTATTATCACTTCTATTATTTTCTTTGTAAACTGTTTTTGCTGAAACAATCAATATATTTTTATAAAAGGGTTCAGCAAGAAAGCAACTGCCAGAGCAAAATTCCAATTCATCGGCAAAATAGGTGGGCGACTTGTGAGCTATCCTTCTGGGAGTCGTGATTTCTGGTCGCTTGCCAAAGCTGCCGAAGGGAACTTTTGCCAGTCGTCGTTACCACCACTGCGAAAGACCGATGGTGACTTGGCCCATAGTGCTAAAGAGAAAGCCGATCTACTGGGCAGTCTCTTTGCCTCGAACTCAGTATGACTGATGAACAAGATGACAGTACTGCAGACGCTTATTACACGGGTTGTGGAGGAAAACCGCGGAGAACTTGTCTCAAATCAAGACCACACTGTCCAAGAACTCTGACTGGTAACGGGTAAACTTGGTCCGATTCAACCCTACATAGACACAAGTCTGCGCGTTCACCGCTAAGAAAACCCCATTCACTGCAGTCCCACAATTCCAGAACACTCCCCTTTCCATCTCCAAGAGCATTGGGATCCTTGGTGTTGACATCTCCAGCGATGTACAGTTCCAAGATCATTTACAAAATAAGGTGAAGCTGGCGTCCAAAAAACTTAGTGTACTCAACAGAGCGAAGCAGTACTTCACGTCGGGGCAAAGGTTGTTACTTTACAAGTCGCAAGTTCGGCCCCATATGGAGTACTGCTGCCATCCGTGGGCGGGTGCACCCGGATACCAGCTTGGCCCTTTTGACTCGGTTCAACGACGGGCTGTGAGAATTGTCGACGATTCCAAACTCACTTGCGGTATCGAGCTCTTAAGTCTGAGGAGAGACTTTGCCGCCCTGTGTGTGTTCTACCGCTTGTACAATGGGTTGTGTTCTGAGGAATTGTTCGAAATGATGCGCACGGCTACTTACTACCATCGCACAGCTCGCCATCGGCAGGGAATTCATTCTCATAATTTAGAACCTAAATGGTCGCGTACAGTGCGGTTTTAGAAAAACCTTCCTCCCGGGAATGCTCAAGTTGTGGAATGAGTTTCCTGCCAAGGTTTTCTCCAAGGACTACAGTATGGAGTTCTTCAAGATAGAAGTTATTAGATTTCTGAAGGGTTGGCAACGCGCGAGTGATACCCCTGGTGTTGCAAGCGTCCATAGGCTACGGTGACCGCTTACCATCAGGCGGACCGTAAGCTCGTTTGCCACCTTAATGATATTAAAAAAAAAAAAAAAAATTCATATATGCATTCCGCCGCTACAGTTTAAATATTTACCTCCCTAAACCTATTCCTCAGAGATACCCTTGATACTAATTTGTAAATATCACGAATTGCGCTTTTTTGTAACAAAAATATTATATTTACATCAGCAGTGCTATCCCACAATAATATGCCATACATCATTAAACTATTTAAATAGCTAATAGCTAAAATAAACTATTTTTGTTTACCTACATCGGTAACTTACTGTCGTATTACCGCATACACTGCAGAGCTATATTTTTGGCTAGGTTGTAAATATGAGAATCCCATTGAAGTTTGTTATGGCAAAAGAGATCACTGAATTAATAAGCTCTAATTTATAGCTCCCCATAAACACTGGGTAATGTTAATTTTACTTTTTAGCCATTAAGCCATCTTACAATCTCAGAAAGAGCATTATTTAATTTATCATAACATGTCCTATCGTCTCTAAACTTTTAAAAGTAAAGAGGTGGCATCGGCAACCGCTACTTACTGACTGACTACTTACCCTATCACCGTACCGCTAAGACCACTGAACGGATTGCGACTATGATGTAGGCGTGCGCTTTGAAAAAATTTTTCGAAACTCACCTCCTAAAAGGGTAAAACGGGTGTTCAAAGTTTGTATGGAGAGGAGGATTATTTACTATTATGTTTGAGAGAGATATAGAGAGACAGACACACACACAGAGGGAGAGAGAGAGATAAATAGACAGGGAGAGAGAAAGAGAAAACGTCAAGTGTCAGTGAGTTTTTTCTATAATTGAGGAGTTGCTATAAGAATTCTACGCCGATAACCAAATTTAGGACATGTGAAGCCGCTGGCAAAAGCGAGTTCATCACATCAGCCCATTGACGTCCACTGCTTGACATAGGCCTCACCTAACCCCGCTACCGCTACCTTTACAAGGTTATCTGTCCATCTAGCGGGGGGCCGTCCCAAGCTGCGATTTCCGGTTTGTGGTCGCCACTAGAGAACCTTCGTTCCCCATCGGCCATCGGTTCTTCGAGCTATGGGCCCTGCCTATTGCCACTTCAGCTTTGCGATTCGGTGAGCTATGTCGGCGATTTTAGTTCTCCTACGGATTTCCTCATTCCTGATTCGATCACGTAGGAAAACTCCGAGCATAGCTCTTCCCATCGCACGCTGAGAAACCTTGAGCTTTCGCATAAGGCCCATAGTAAGCGGCCACGTCTCAGTGCCGTAAGTCATCACTGGCAACACACACTGGTTGAAGACTTTTGTCTTCAAGCACTGGGGTATTAAGGATGAGAACATAGTACGCAGTTTTCCGAACGCTGCCAAACCAAGTTGGATTCGGCGATTTACCTCTTTCGCGAAATTGGACCTACCTAATCGAACAGTTTGTCCCAGGTTTACGTATTCGTCAACAACTTCGAGTTTATAGTTCCCAACAGTTATTGGAGTGGGTGATACATGGCCATTCAACATGATTTTCGTCCTGTCCATGTTCATCTTGAGGCCCACTCGTTGGGAAGCTCTACTGAGGCTTTCGAGCATTATGCTAAGGTCCTCCATCGATTCTGCCATGACTTGAGGTAATGTACTCGCCATTAACATTGATGCCAAAACCATCCCAGTCCAGAAGCTTAAAGACATCTTCCAACGCCTTTGTGAACAGTTTCGGATATATGACATCTCCCTGTCTCACACCTCTCTGCAGTTGGATCGGTTTCGAGTTCTGATCCTGGAGACGGACTGACATGGTGGCGTTATCATACAAGCATTTAAGCACCCCCAACTTCGATATACCGATGATCAATACGGCATCTCTGTAGAGCCTGTAGCACTGCCCATGTTTCCACCGAATCGAAGGCTTTCACATAGTCCACAAACACTTAGCAAAGGAGCCGATTACACTCTTCCGACTTCTGTATAATCTACCGTAGCGTATGTATGTGATCTACGGTACTATAGCCTCTTCGGAAATTAAAAGCTAGTTACAATATAAAAATCATATCATGATATCAGCGATCATTAATATAAATGAGGAATGGAAAAGGAACAGGAATTGAGCCGTAAGGAACTCCCTCAGTAACTGTTGATCTCGGATATCTTATACTACTGATAACTATTTTCAGTAGGTACTCTGCTACTCAAGTAAGAGGTCAAAGGGTCGAGATAACACTGTAATGTAGCTTCCTGATAAGTTTTTCGTGGTGGACACAGTCAAATGCCTTAGATAAATCACAAAACACTCCCAGAGCATCATGCGATTCCTCACAGGCTTCAAATATATATTTTAATAGTGCGACTTCGGCATCAGTTGTTGAACGGCCTTTCGTAAAGCCAAACTGTTTACTACTAAGTTAGCTATTGACACATAAATGGCTTCACATTTGACACAAAGTATTGACGATTTGACGGATGATATTTTTTCCATAACCAGGTGACCTAATTTTTGACACCTTACACTAGAAGAACAGACAATAATATTACGCATAATATTCTTTAGCCCAGTTAATTATAAGTTTGGACGAAGGAATCAAATTACCAAATTCAGCACTGGTGAAACTGCAGACTAAACTAAATTTCTTAATAAAAATAAGTTAGTTAGTTAGTCGTGCCAATATAGAAGTTAAGTAGTAGGTATTGCTGGCTCAAAAGCTTGGGAACCCTATGACTTGACCACGCTGTGCGTCCAAATCTACCATGCCCAAAAAGTGGCGCTACCCACCTATTTTTTTAGTTTAGTGTATGGTATGGAAAGCGTTAATCTGGTATCTGCCACTAGCTCTGAAAAATCATAAGAAGAAAGTACATGAGATTAAATTCCAGCCATCATCGTTTATTCGTGTGTCTATGTACTATGTACAGTCATAGGCCAATTTCAATGTTATTGTATGTACAGTAAGTCCGAAGTAGTTGGCCAAAATTTTTTGTAAACGCTGTTAAAAAAACTACACGTTACAATAGAAATCTTTATTTGTAATTAAACAATCAACTTTGAAATATCTGTCATAAAAGTAACAATTTAGTAAAGTAGCCGGCTGCTGTGCAGAGGGTGCGGGTTCGATTCCCGCACTGGACAAGCATTTATGTGTTAAACCTTTATGTTTGTCTTAAGTCTGGGTGTATTTATGTAATATATTTATGTATTTACAAAAAGAAAATAATATATATGTTGTACCCGTTGTCTGCTACACATAACACAAGCTTTGCTTAGTTTGGGGCCAGACGGCGCTATGTAAGGTCCAAAAAATATTTATTATTTATTATTATAACAAAAACAAATTAAGACACGCAACGAGTAATGTTGAGGTTAGAACAAAGCGTTATTCACATACTTTACAACAAATACAAAAAACACACTTATTTTAAAAACTAGCATCTTAAACATGTCAAACGCTAAAACCTAAAAAAATATTTACACTTGATAAAACAAATAAACAAGGTAAGTACTTACTTTTTGTTTATTTTTTCCAAAAACTTTCGTCGTTCATTCGCTCCCACGCACCACGCGAAGCGGACTAAACAGTAACTAGAGACTTCGAGTCAGGGGTTCTATAGTTTATTTTGGATTTTTTTGATTGTTGGCCATCTACCCCGGAATCACCCTATAAAGATGACTGTCATGTATTTTGAAACACTTATAGTTGGAATCAAAAAGCTTTTTGAATGTAAATTGGTGACTGGTAATAGTTGCTCGCAAAACTAGCATTTTCATGCAAAACACAATTTTTTGATAGAAATTCAGTGACTTTCTAACAACAAACCTAACATTTAACCTAACCACATCAACGCAACCAATCTAATCCATGGGGGTAAATTAAACAATTATTTTATTTATTTTATTAACTAACACACTCCTAAACACAGCGACACGATACGGCTTTGAGGCTCTGACTCTACAAAGGTAAAGCTATATTGCGTTCTGGCGCCCCC
This sequence comes from Apoda limacodes, assembly GCA_946406115.1. NCBI lineage: Eukaryota > Metazoa > Arthropoda > Insecta > Lepidoptera > Limacodidae > Apoda > Apoda limacodes. The sequence goes on along the minus strand of OX291553.1, from coordinate 11,198,822 downwards.
TAGCGCCACGTCTTTCAAACCAATTATAATCCTGTAAAAAAAGTTGACAGTTTATTTATATAGCAAAACGACGCCAACAAATTTAATTTGTTTTGGTTGTGATTACCTTTAAGATTTACCTACTACTCCTCCCGTAAATTGGGCTAACCTGCGTGTCCGCGACAATTTTTCGAGCGAAGCGGAATTTCGCCAATTTGGCTACCAACATTTATATAGACCGTGTTGATAATTTATTGGCAACAACTCGTCCCCGTATCGACTATTTGCAAAAGCCTTAAAAATCATGATTAATAATAAAAAATATCATTAAAAATATTATATTTTAAGTTAATGATAACGAGGCCTTAAATAGTCCTGAAATTATCACTTTTAAAGCTCTTCAAAACCAGTACCAGCATCATTGGCACCTGCACTCTTCGGTAATGAAACTTTTCGTGGGGGTCTGAATGAAGCTGAAATAGTATATACACAGAGTTTTTAGGGCTCCTTACCAAAAAGGTAAAAAATAACTCTAATGGTAAGACATTGTTAGTCAGTTTTTTTTGTTCCGTACCAAAAGGGTATAAAATGGGACCCTATTATCAAGATTCCGCTTTCCGCCCGTCCGTCACCAGGCTGTATCTCATGAATCGTGATAGACTGTTGAAATTTTCACAGATGATGTATTTCCGTTGCTATAATAACAAATACTAAAAAACAAAATAAAATAAATATTTAAGGGGGCTCCCTTAAATTAATACAACGAATGTGATTTTTTTGCTCGTTTTTGCTCGATATTGATAACGGCAACAGGTAGACGCTTAAAATATTCACAGAGTATTTAGTTATATAGTCACTTTAAAACTCAATATTTTTTTGCCGTTTTTATAGATAATGGTATGGAACCATTCGTGCGCGAGTCTGACTCGCACTTGGCCGTTTTTTTCATAGAAATCACCACATAGAATTAATCGATTACATTGTAACTGTTTGTATGTATTTGATAAATAAGAAATATTTGAATAATATTCTCTATATCCCTCTATCTAAATATTGAGCAATTTTTTAGATTTTCCGGCAAAATATTGGCTAGTTTGAGGGTTTACCGCGACATCTGGCGACAGAAACATACCAACTCTGGTAGTTATTATTATTCATTATTAAATTATAATTTTATGTTTATAAATAATCCAGCCAAAACAAAAGTAACGAAATATTCAATCAGTATGTTTTGTCTTGAATTATTTTTACTCATCAACAAGGTTAATTTAAATTCTGTCATGTTAATAATAAACTATCATAAAAGCCCGTATATGCGTTAACTGTAGAGGTATAATGACTGTTTATTATAATTATTAAAGTCATAGTATCAAGGCGTGTAAAGTGTACCTAATCGCTTACTGCAGTAGCCGCGACACACGCGAGCCGCTAACTCGTGTGCAGATGGTATATCTAAAGTGTTAATGTAACCGTACTTTAATTGACGAAAATTGTGACATATAGTGAACTTAATTGTGTTACAACAGACTGGACTTTATTTATTCTGTAATGTAAGTATTTTTTTTCTTAATATATTTTAATTTTCTACTTTTCTTGGTCACTTTCTACTAGTAAAAAAAAACAATTGTTGTAACAGCTGAACAAATATCACAAATATAGTAAAATGTAAAAAAAAGTTACGCAGTTACTAATATAATTATTTAAACAACTAAATACTTATTATTCAAAGAGTATGATTATATGAATTAGAGCATAATATTTGAAGACAATCGATGTCACAGATAAATGTTTACATACAATAAACGATGCTAAATATAAATGTCACCAAAATAGATCAATGCCGATTACAAAACTCCAGTTAAACGCTTTACCTTCATATCAATGGGAATCCGAACAATATTTTTTGATAAATAACTGACAGAACTATTTGGATATGATCCAGGTATAAAAATACAATGCCTAGCATGTCGTCTCGATGCCAGTCTGCCTGGGGAACCGGCTGTGTGCTAATTCGTTCGTCCGGGACAGTTACTTGCTAAGATTGGGGTTAGTTAATCATGTTTGTGGTTGGTTGACAGAACGTGAGTGGTCAGTGACCATGGGATCCATGTTCAGGAGTGAAGAGATGGTTTTATGCCAGCTCTTCGTTCAGCCGGAAGCTGCCTATGTGTCCATGTACGAGCTCGGAGAAGCTGGCATAGCTCAGTTCAGAGATGTAAGTAAATATTCCATTATTCAATAAAAAATATCAAGCTAGATGTTAAAAAACCTTGCAGGCTGAATTTTAAGAGTTGCGTGTATTGTAGAAGTCTCATATTTATTTTAGTCTGTGTAGTTAGTAGACTATTATTTATGTTATTTTTACTCTCTTATTTATTGTATCCAAATTTTTCGGACACTTGTATTTTAGTGTCAAAACATATTGCATTCATATATGAAACGGATAAGGTTCGCTAATTATTGATATATTCACGCAAATAGGTATAGTTTAATTAATGATCTAAAGTTTTCTGACACTTGTATTTTAGTGTCAAAAAATTTTTCATTTATAATAAATATAGTAAGTTTTATTAATTATTAATAAATTAGTTTAATGGTTTCATAGGTATATGCATCATTATTAAAAAATTATATTTTTGTAGGTAAGTACTTTTATTTGTTTTCCAATCGAACAGTAAGAATAGAGAGATGTATTCAAATAATGAATATTACGAGGCTTAAATACAATATGCTATTGATAAATCTCATGCTATGCCAACATGATCGCTGACTTAACTTGATGAGACGTACATAAGTGTTGGCCTTTTATAAAGATTATTTTAGTTAATGTGATAAATATTTGCCACTTTACATAATAAAAAGCAATGACCAGTGACGAAGAATCGGCCAGTGCCGAAACAATTAGGCTCAATTCATACTTAAGATAACATTTTCTCGATAGTTGTCTAAATAAATTGCCACATTTTTATATACTTGATTGCACTAATACCAAATCTACTAAAAGAGATAGGAAGAAGGTACATGTTAACTTTTATACATTAGTAAATATCACATAGCTGTAAACGAGACAGTATAATATTGCTAACATGTGAGGGAGTTTTTAACATTAAGGTTACGAAGAGCTGACAAATTAAAAAACAAAACTTTATACAGGCAACACAGAATATAAATATTCCGTCGAAAGCCAATTAGCCAAACCATTTTAGCTTTTATCCATATTCGAAAATACACATATTCATAATTTTGTACAAACCAAGCCTAATGCATGCATTTCATAACAGCTTAAATGTATTAGGTTGTGGCTATGGCTATTAGGTCACAATAGCTAATATCGGCATAATCTTAAATATGAACAAGTAAAAATGGTGCATCTTTGCTTCTTTTAATTTTGCAACCAATTGTTTTCTATCTTGCTCATTGCATTTACGTGCCTGGCTAACAATAAATTTATATTTCAAAATACTTTACTGACTTTCTATAAGCTATTTATATATTATAACATTACAAATATGCACACTCATGAATAAAAAAATAAATATGATTTTGATAAAAGATACAAGCTGTCAAAAACTAAAGTTTTGACAGGATTTACTTTCAGACCGTTGATCAAATCATCAAAACGATTATAATTTATTTTTCGACCACTTTAGGTGGATATGTAATCGTTGATTGTGAATATATTTGAAGATACATAAAGATTGCAGAAAGAAGAAATATCAAATTATTTACACAAATCCATACTAATATTATAAATGCGAAAGTAACTCTCTCTGTTACCACTTCACGCTTAAGCCGCTGTACCGATTAATATGGAATTTGGCATAGAGATAGATTGAGTTGAAAGGACATAGGGTACTTAAAAAACGTCAAGTGTGAGCCGGTTTTTTGATTCAGGATTGGGGACTCCAAAGCTAGTATTTAATAAAACATCAAGATTAATCATGTTAAAGGCAATGCTAAAGTCTAGCAGAGAGTTCATAATGACTTGAGTTCCAAGCGTTTACAGGTATCGAGGGTGATGTTTGTGTTATAAGCAGTACGAAAAAGATCGAGTACATAATTGAGAAAAAAAAAATGCCGGTATTAATGCATAAAAATTTTTTTTATGCCGGTGATAGAACTATTTCTGTGATCAGTGTCGGAAAAGAGAGTGTTCCGCTGGCATGCTTACAATATAATATATAATGTGGCAGATATAATCTACTCGTGTGTTTTCAATTATTTCGAACGGCGGCGGGCAGGGCATTTAAAACAATCATTCAATACTAAAAAAATATATTTAAATTGGAGGTTGGTGACCTTCTAGTGTATCTCACACACCGATGGACACTATATAGCCATTGAGATTCAGGGGGAGGCATTAGCATGTAGCCTGGACACAGCGAAGGCGTTCGATCGGGTCTGGCACCGGGGTCTTCTATCGAAGTTGCCATCTTACAGAGTAACCGAGGGTTTGTGCAAATGGGGTTTTGTCCGGCAGACGCATACGAGCCATTAATGCTGGTGTCCCGCAAGGCTCTGTGCAGACTTACGCTGTTTTTTACTGCATATCATCACATGTTGTCCATCAACTTCATACATTGCTGTGCAAATGACAGTACTGGAGACGCTATTACACGGGTCGTACAAACATCCCTCGTTCCGTTGTGATTGAAAAGCGTGGAGAACTTATGTCTCAAATCGATAACACTCTGTCCAAGACTGGTGGCGGAAACTTGGTCCGTTTTAACCCCACAAAGACATAAATCTCCGCATTCACCGCTAAGAAAACCCCATTTACTGTGGTTCCACAATTCCCCTCCTAACACTCCCTTCTCTATCTCCAAGAGCAATGGGATACTGGGTTTTGACATCTTCAGCGATGTTCAGTTATATGATCTATTTACTAAATTAGTATTAAAATTGTAATACTTAAATAAAAAGGAATAAATGAATATTAATTAAAATCATCTTATTAAAATAATAATGACAATAATATAATCAGCTTGCACTGTATTTATTAGGTGTCAAATTGGAACCACTCAGCATTTGCTTTGGTAAAATAACTACGAAAGTGCTGATTTTCAGTGGAGCCCAGATCACTCTCAGATGCAGTGACAGCGTACATATATGTAGAAATAAGCGTTTATACTGATTTATTAAAAAGGCATGCATATTTCACTATAAAGTACACATCTGGGTAAAGGTGTTACTAATCAGTACTTGGTACCTACTGTATTATTTTGATTTTTATAAAGAAGTATGTTGAAATTATATATATATAATATATTATATTTAGTTAAGAGCTACCGGTAGAAGATTGTTTTTGAATAAGTGTTAAATATTTTCGATATTTAATGTTTAATTTTTAATGTACAGCAGTTCCAAATAGGGGGTGGGGGGGGGGGGGTTTAGACTGATCCAGAATTTGGTAGCCGCAAATCGGAAGCTTCCTTGAATGGCCGTTCTATGTTGTAATTGGAAGCTCTGGTATTGTATGAATTATAATCCCAACACCACTCAGCTTTTCATAGTAGGATTGTTGTTGAAATTTAACAACTCCAAACAGAACGGTTGCGAGATACGCTTGTCTAGGGAAAGACCTTTTTAATATGTTTGCGGTGTTCAGATAGGGAGTGGCATGGGCGCGCGGGAGAATGTTAAAGCAGTATCGAGCGCAAGCGTTCTGTACTCTTTGTGGTATTCGCTCTGTGCGCGCCAACAACCGAGGCCCGTAAACAACGTCAGATCATTATGCGTAGCTCAGTGCTAAGATAATTACGTACTTGGTACAAAACCTTAAGCCTGTAAAATGCATTTCTGACCACTTCCAGCACGTGTTTTTCAAATCGAAGACTATTATCTATAGAAAGGCCCAAATTACGGGCCTCCGCTACCCGCTGCTTAGGCGTTCCTCTATTGTTTACTGCAACGTTATGTCCAATAATGCGATCTATTTGATGTTTTCATCCTAGTACCATATATTTGGATTTTTCTGGATTCAGAGTGAACATGTTGGACTCAGACCATTCTACCATGCGTTCTAGATCATCATTTAATTTAGAAATAGCGGAGTATGTTGAATTAGGATCAAATGAAAGATAAAGTTGTATGTCATCAGCATACATATGGAACTTACAATAGTTAAAAGAATTAATGACATCTACAGTATACAAAACAAACAGTATTGGTCGTAAAATTGAACCTTGAGGTACACCTTTAGATACAGGGTTTGTTTCGGATCTGTTTTTTTTTCCTTCTTTATCTTTCAGTTCGACGAGTTGAGAACGACCACTAAGATAGCTATCGAACCATTTAATAGTACTTAATTCAAACCCATAGTAAGCCATCTTTGATAACATTAGCGAGTGATTTGTTATATCAAATGTCCTTGAAAAATCTAATAAAACCAACACAGATCCCATGCCTTCATCTTGAACAACCAAAACAGCCAAAAGGTTATCTACAACGTCGACTAAAGCCGTAGCCGTGCTGCGTATCTTTCGAAAACCTGACTGCAACTCGGGAAGGATTCTGTTGTTTTTTAAGTTCTCAGCTGGGTACATATTATTCTTTCAACCAGTTTGGACAAACTAGGGACAATATTAATAGGTCTTAAGTCTTTTGGGTGAACGGGGTTATCCGTTTTTGGTAAAGGTCTTACCACCGCGATCTTCCAAGCATCGGGAAAAGTGTTACTTGCTATAGATTTATTTATAATAGCACTTTAGGTGCACTTATTTATTTATTTATGGTTCTTAATATTTTTGCAGCAGGTTTTATAATTTTTTTGATTAAGTATTTATTTTTATTAACAGCTTTTTAGTATTAGTTTTATTTTTCTTTTTTTCGACTCCTGCATGACTATTTTATGTACACCATAATATTCGGGAGATGAATACCTTTCATTTGAGACCTCATTTATCAAAATGCGTCCAGCCATTTAGGCTTCAGGAGGTCACAATGGAACGGATACACATACATACATACGTGCAAAAAACATTACCCTCCTGTGTCAGTCGGAATATTAAGATTGTCTGATTTATCTATAGTTATCCTACTTATAAATTTAGTTCAATGATTAGGCTTCAGTCATGACACATGAAAATAGATTTCATTTCGTCGTTTTTGTTTATATAAATGTGCAAGTTATGTCGAAACATTACACAAAAGCATCTACATAAAACATGTTTTTTTTAATGCGCGTATTGTTGTTTGCTGTTTTTGAAAACATTAACTGTCAAAATGACTTCGAACGTAGAAAACGTATTTTTAATTTTAGAAAAAGTAGATTTAGTAAATAAAATTACCGCCACACAGTATATTTGATTACCACATATCATATAATACGAACTAAACTAATGATTGTGCCCCGCCATCCTTCCCTCTCGCGTTTAATCTTTAAATGCTTTACGTCGAGCGTGGAAAGCAAAAGCAGTGTTTCCATCAACAAAAATTTTACGTTTAGTGTAATGTTTCGGCAAAATATGAGCGGGAGAGCCGACTTTACCAGTTTTAACAATTCTTACTTACGTCATTAATTTAAACTTAATGCATTAATTTAAAGCAATGTAAGCGGTTCCTTTAAATAATACGGTTAATAACATAAATAACTACAAATAAAAAGGTTCATACTGACGTAAGTCGCATACCTTGTTTCGTCACACAAGCATGTGTCTCTTGTTCGTTTTTTTTTTCTTCTAAATTTAAACAGTATGTATTAAGTCACACCACACCGCAAGTCCGGAGCAATATAAAAGTCTAGACGCTGTCTAGACAAGTCGCACTGCACAAAGAATCATTTTGATATTAATATTCATTCAATGATGAAATCATTTAAAAATAACAATATAAAGTTTGACAGATAAAAATAAATTTACCTTTTACAATAAGATACTGCAAACATTAAAATTCCTTAGTGGTATATTTCAAGCCTATGAATCTATAATTAGTTAATAAAATGTATAGGTGTGTCTTTCGAAAAATGTTGCCACAGGCTGTCTTGTTTGCATATGTATCTTAAAGCAATTATTTGCAATCAGTGTTAGTTAAATTTGTCCCCATTAATACGGATGAAAAATAACATACATTTTTCAAACACATTATTGTACACGTAATTTAATCACTTTGTTTTAATTTTTGAAGTGAAAACTTCTTTAGCGGCGTTGTGCACTTTTTGTTATGGGTAAAAAATGTTAAACTCGCGTCAGGTCACGTGTCCTGATCGAAAATTCGTAAGATGTAACTCGCGTCCTGACACGTGACCTTTATTTACTTTAGGTTAGTTTTTATTTTTTGTATATGGCGATTTTGAGTAGTACAGGGTGGTTGGATATGGGATTTTAATTCTATGACAGATTGCGATGTCAAATATACTACGTCAAAAAAATAAATAAACAAACATTATTATTTACAATATATAGTATAGGAATTAAATAGCTAGTATAGTGAAAAATAAATAGTTAATATATATATATATTCAAGTTTACACTTCTGCCAGCACTCCCGGAGTGCAACCCGTTTTTTTTTGGTACACTAGATAATGTTAAATTCCGTTTACCGGCCACAATATAATTACCTACTTGTTCGACAAAAAAACATTGAGTTATCTAAAGTACTAACTAACTAGACGTATCTCGAGGTTCAAGTCCTAGCTTGAAGGTCATATCTTTTGACTGTGTCTTTTCAATACAAATAAACTATAACTTAGTAATTAATTGATAGTATACTTTGTAGAAAATTTGTATTTATATTTTCATTCAATTTATTAAACGTATTTTTTATAATATATTAAAAATATTATGTCAATATTGACCTTGTCCTTACGTTTTTACAACTTTCAAACTATGGATTATAAAAAAAAATTGATTACCAGATTTTCATGGAATCAAAATTGCCTAGCTTTAAATTGTTTGTTCTTTTTGCAACGTCGAAATCCACAGTGAATACGAGGTTTTTTAAGCTTACTTTTGTCACTGTATTTGGAGATTATGGCAAACCATTTAACTTGAATGGGTGTTAATGGGTGTTTTACCCTACTAGGCTTGTAGGGTTTGATTTTATTTTAATTACGTTTTGAAAAAAAACGGGAAATGAAAGGATACTGATGTACAAAATTTCAAGAATTGCTAAACTCATTTAAACTCCCTGCTGATGGCCTGTCCACGAAGTGGAAGCAGCCACACAATCATTCACCTCAAAATAAAAATTCAACATAGCTGTTTGTCTGTGTGTTAAGCCAAGAAAATATTTCATCACTAGCCAAGTTTCGCTCCTGGAAAATCTTATTTCTGAGTGGCAAATTTTTAAATTCATCCAATCCGTTTAACTGTTAGGGCGGTGCAAACATCCAAAAACATTTACAAACTATCTTATGTAAAATTTTTATACATATATGATTGATAACAAAAAACTAATATCGTTTTGTAGAAAACATGCCACAAGTCAAAAATCCCCTTAAGACTGACCTTGTACAGGTCAACATTATTTTTTATTGATTACTAGAGAATGCTGTGTTTATTGAAGTTCATCATTGTTTTTATTTTCAATAGCTAATAAGTATTTTTTTCATTTGTAAGATAAAAATACTATTTTAAGATAGTAATCTCAAAGCACGAGTACTTACTTAAAGTCAAAAAGGTTGAAAAAACAAATAAAGTTTAGATACACAGAATCACTTTAAAGCTAACCATAATGAAAATAATAAGTTCAAAAAATACTAAACAAGTATGGAACCGATGAAGAATATAAATATTATATATTATATTTATCTCATATGTACTTACTTAAAGTCAAAAAGGTTGAAAAAACAAATAAAGTTTAGATACACAGAATCACTTTAAAGCTAACCATAATGAAAATAATAAGTTCAAAAAATACTAAAAAAGTATGGAACCGATGAAGAATATAAATATTATATATTATATTTATCTCATATGAGATGAATATAATGACCGACTAATAACAGAAGGTCTAAAACTCTAAACAAACTTACAACAATAAATTCATTGCAAGATTAATTGGTTCATTTCAAATATTATGGCATAAGTTATGCATCATAATAACATGGAAGTGTAAACTGAAGAGGAAATGCCACGTGCTTAGTGTTTCTATTACGAAACAGACGACCTATGCCAAGTCAATTTAAACGTCATCGACAAATATGCACGCACATGTGTTTCTCATGCACATGCACAAATATGCGCATGTGTTTCTCATGTACATGCACGAATATGCAGATAATATAACATATGACTCATACGTAACAATTTATATAAAAACGCATAATTATGCTAACATGATCGTGCATACTTTTAATAGTAATTACCGATAAATTACTTATATTATAAATTTACTTTCGAATTTATAATATACTCTGTCTGTCTGTCTGTTAGCTCTTCACGCTTAAACCGCTGTACCGATTAAAATAAAATTTGGCATGGAGACAGTTTGAGTCCCGAGAAAAGACATGGGCTACTTGGATACGTCAAGTGTGAGTCGGATTTTTTTTCTATAATGGGGTAGTTCCCGTTGAAATGCTACACCAATTAAGAGAACACATTAAGCGAAAATATCTCGCTGTTTTACTCCATACAAACGTATTCCCCTGTTTTATTCCTGGATTTTAGCATTAGAGATGATATTTTGTCATATTACTTTTAATCTTTACCCAATCACTATATCTGTATGTTTTTTTTTGATATGCCATTCCCATAAAAAACTTGGACCCTAAGTCCAAAAGAATTCCTCTTTTTTTGACATCTTTAGACGAGTGCTATACAAATATGAAAACTATTTTTGAAGAAAACAAAAGATACACAGAATAATTCAATACCTTCAAGGTGATTTTTGACGTGACAACGTCTTATAAATTGGTTTGCCGGGTGACACTTCAAGAAACTGCGTTACGCTCCGCTCACGTTATGCGCTCACAATGAGAGCGAGTGAGAGGCACGCGCCCGCCTAAGAGCGAGAGAGACAGACATAAAATCATTGTCACGTAAAACTTTCGCCCGTATACCGACTTTACAGGCAACCAGTTTTTTTTTTTCTTTAATTTGGTTAAGATTTCGAAGAGGAAAGTGGTAAATACGATTCCCTATTTTGATGAAAACTACTACGTGAATTAGCCCGAGGCGCGTCCGTCCCTATCGCACATCCGTATCTTGGACCGGGTCCTAGAGCGACAGCAATTGTTTTTCAAATACCTATTTCTGCATTCGCTTGGTTGTGATGTTTCCTCTCAAAGACTTCAGAGACAGAGAAAATTACCTACTTAAGCACCTCCTACTATCCAATGACACCACAAAAAATGTGGAGCAGGAATGAAAGGTTCATATCCTGCGTACTCTTGTATGAAGAGCCTCCTTACCGTGGTTTTAAATCTAGTAGTGATCAAATACTAGCTGAAAAAAAATCATTTGTATAATTTTCGACTTGAAATTGGTTTTCATCTGATTACTGTTAATTACAATTTCGGATTGTGCCCGATAAAAAGGTCAATATTGTAATTTTCAATTGATCCTTATAGTGTCAATAACAATTTCAAATGCTGCCTGATATAAGCCAAATTTTGTAATATTCGACTTGAATTTTCGTTTAATCGGACTGCATGTTAATAAGGATTTTCAATTATGGCCGATAAAAAGATCAATTTTATAATTTTTCATTTGTAAATAGGTTTTAAATTACTGATGTTACACTGAGAAAAATAGCAATTTCGATTCATGCAAAAATGTCGTTAAGATGTTCAATTGCATCGGTTTCTTAATAAATTATAGGTCATACAGCGGATTTGTCAGTAATAGTAATAGTTTATCATAACGCTGGCCCTGTTCCTGCATATTATTAAGTTTGTCATGAAGAGTTTTGATGTCTTTAAAGTTTAAATAATTATACCTTGTCACGTTAAATTATCGGTAAACTTTTATGATGACGTCTTGACAATTCACTATTACGTACTGATATTTCAACTCGTTATGCCATATAATTTTAATGAAGGCTAAAAACAATATACAGTATGTCTCCTACGGATAAAATTTGGTGACAAACCATGAATAAAACATTAATATCGTATTAATTTAAATTGATAATGTAGTTACAAAGTTACATGATGCGATGTTAACCAGAAGTTTCCTTAAAAAATATGGTGCCGTGTCGTAATGTTGTACGTTAGATACCCCTTTTTTATATATCCTGTCCGTAAGAATTATCTGGAACAGTTGTGATGAAGTGTTCATATTACTTTTAATCTATACCTTAATTTTCGGCAACTTACTATTCAACTGGCTGGCTCAGCGGTTAAATATGGTATGTATAGCGCCAGAGGTCCTTCGATCGATTCCCACATGAATCATCAAAAAGATATGAAGGTTTTTAATCTATGATACAAATGGTGCTCCATATGAACTAGTACAATCATACGTATAGTATGAAAACATCTCATATCTATGGTATGATATAAGGTAATGGCAATGATAATGGTATGGCAATGAGGATGGTGATCGTTATGACAGTGGCAATGACGATGGTGATCATAATGGCAATGACGATGATGATCGTAATGACAATGTTAATGGTAATGTTAGTGGTAATGGTAATAAAAATCATTTCCTGATATAAGAACAGTACATGTTCACATTAACAATACGACTTCTTGTTATTTTTTAGGTATGCCTCTACTATAAAAACATTATTTCCTGATAATTCTTCAGTTCATGCATGATCCAATTACAAGCAATACTTTAGCAGTATCTGTACAGTACTTACATATCATCATTTACTTTACATGACAGTATATCAGTTTCCTGTTAATATATATGTTTGGACGCTGAATCGTTTTTTGTGAGGTATTCCTGATGATTTGTTGAGAATGTTGCCAATAAAAAGTCAATTTTATTTCCGATTTGAAACTAATTAATAAATAAACTTCAGGATATCATTCAAAATTTTTAGGTATTCTTTAAGCATAACAAGTAAACAAGTAACGTTAAGGTAAGTTTAATCACATCAAGTAACAATACCTAATAAAAACTAAGATGACCAAAAAGAAATATGCAATAAAATGCTTGCAAGATGTTTTTAAACAGAAAAGGTAAATGTACTTAAAATACGACTCCAGTACGATTGATAAGAGGTAGAAATTACCTCATCAATGCAGTTAAACCATTATCTCGGAGTATTTGAACTTTGGTTTATTTGTTGAAATTACCGAGCCGATAAGCGGTGCGAGCTACGACTATGGTCAGAGTACCGCATAGCCCACCGATATATTTGTGTAACGGCCATTTCGGATAAAATTTACCACTATCTATTAACAATCTATCTATTAAAAAATTTTTAGAGAGGTAGGGCACTGCAAGTACTCGCTCGAATAAGCCACCCGAACAACTAAGCAGGGCATAGCGAGTACTTGCTCGAATGAGCGGCCCGAACTGGGGAAGTACCTCCACCTTACAGAAAACCGCGGCCATAATAACACTAACATTGAGTAGTGTTGTGTTCCTGGCGGTGAGTAAGGTTGCCAGAGCTCTTTGAGGATTCGCTGCACGGACAGCGGAGGACCGGCGGTGCTTGTTGCTGTCATACTCGGCATAGACGCGGCGTGCTGGTTCGGCGGTCAGGGAGACCTGATGAAACGGCTGACCGCTGGCCGCCCGCAGGTTGAACGGGATCCCGAACCCAGGGATCACTTAATCTCCGCCCTGGGAGGCTGATTCGCCAGCCTGTGTAAAGTATCTGAAGTGGTAGTCGTGCCGGAGAAGGAGACCGGAGTGGACCCGGCTACTACAACAGAGGGGGATCAGGGGCCCTTCCGCCCGCCGTGCCAGCAACCGTATCATCTGTGGCGAGCTTCGGCAGTCTTAGAACCGCACCCTTTGCCCTCTATGCTGTCTGTGCAGTGAATCCTCATCCTTAGTCTTAGTAACTTTTTTTTATATATATTATGGCCAGAAGACAGAAAAAGAAAAGAGTTTGCACAGCGGCTACTCCATCCACATATAATGTGGATTTTTGCAACATCAGGGGTATTCACGCAAATCTTAACGCAGTCCACCACCATCTCGAAACTGCGCAGCCGACCATTCTTTTTCTAACGGAGACGCAGATATCCTGCCCGGCCGACACATCATACCTTCATTATCCCGGCTACAAACTCGAACACAATTTTATGAGTCGTGCCGGTGTATGTATGTTCGTCCGGGAGGATATCTGCTGTCGCCGCCTTCATAGCCTTGAAGACAGGGACCTGTCGATATTGTGGGTGCGCGTAGATTACGGCGGCCACACTCGTATCTATGCGTGCCTATACAGGTCTCATAGCGGTGACACGGACGTAACTCGACTCTTCACGCACCTGAGTTTGACGACTGACAAAGTTCTAGAGCAATATCCCACAGCAGAACTAGTTATTTTGGGAGACTTTAACGCCCACCATCGCGAGTGGCTCAGTTCTCGAACCAATAACTATGCTGGGATATCTGCTCATGAATTTGCTCTGACCTATGGATTCTCTCAGCTGGTACTTTACGAGAATACCAGATATAGAGGAACATACGAGCTCCTTACTGGACCTTCTGCTGACTACTCGTCCGGACGGGTACTCCGTCTCAGTGGATGCGCCTCTTGGCTCCTCGGACCACTGTCTCGTTCGGACTCAAGTGTCATGCACACAACCTGATCCTTCTGGGCCAACTAACTGGCGTCGTGTGTGGCACTATAAGTCGGCAGACTGGGATGGATTGCGTGAATTTTACGCATCGTACCCGTGGAGGCAGATCTGCTTTAACTCAGAAGATCCTGACGTCTGCGCAGCCGCAGTCACTGAGACAATCCTTGCTGGTATGGAATGCTATATTCCTAACCCGCGAGTAGCTGCCGGCGTCAAAAAACGACCGTGGTTTAATAGGTCTTGCAGAAAAGCTAAAATTCTTAAGCAAAATGCATATGAGGCTTGGACCACGGCTCGTTATAATAAGGATCCGAATATTTCTGAGTTAAAACGCAAATTAAATGCTGCCTCGAGGTTCAGTAAGAAAGCAACTGCCAGAGCAAAATTCCAATTCATCGGCAAAATAGGTGGGCGACTTGCGAGCTATCCTTCTGGGAGTCGTGCTTTCTGGTCGCTTGCCAAAGCTGCCGAAGGGAACTTCTGCCAGTCGTCGTTACCACCACTGCGAAAGACCGATGGTGACTTGGCCCATAGTGCTAAAGAGAAAGCCGATCTACTGGGCAGTCTCTTTGCCTCGAACTCGAATATGAACGATGAAGGCGCTGTACCACCTACTATACCGTGGTGCGGTAAGTCCATGCCGGAAATCTCCATAACGCAGCGGGAGGTCAGGCGGGCGTTGCTTTCTCTAGACGTTCATAAGTCGAGTGGGCCAGACGGTATACCAGCAGTGGTGCTTAAGCAGTGTGCTCCTGAGTTATGTCCTGTACTCACGCGCCTCTTCGCGCTTTCCTACCACACTAGGCAATTTCCGTCTACATGGAAGACTGCGAATGTGCACCCGGTGCCCAAAAAGGGCGATAGATCAGATCCATCGAATTACAGGCCTATCGCTATTACCTCTCTCCTCTCTAAGGTGATGGAGCGTGTGATCAACACACAGC
This sequence comes from Apoda limacodes, assembly GCA_946406115.1. Lineage (NCBI taxonomy): Eukaryota > Metazoa > Arthropoda > Insecta > Lepidoptera > Limacodidae > Apoda > Apoda limacodes. The sequence continues at coordinate 11,183,249 of OX291553.1, read as the reverse complement.
TTCTAAGATACCTAGAAGTACACGATCTGGTCAGTGACCGTCAATATGGCTTTCGCCACGGTCGCTCGACTGGTGACCTTCTAGTGTATCTCACACACCGATGGGCACTAGCCATTGAGAGTCAGGGGGAGGCATTGGCATGTAGCCTGGACATAGCGAAGGCGTTCGATCGGGTCTGGCACCGCGGTCTTCTATCGAAGTTGCCATCTTACGGAGTGCCCGAGGGTTTGTGCAAATGGGTGGCTAGCTTTTTGTCCGGCAGACGCATACGAACTGTAGTTGACGGTAGTTGCTCTGATAGCATGGACATTAATGCTGGTGTCCCGCAAGGCTCTGTGCTGTCTCCTACGCTGTTTCTACTGCATATCAATGACATGTTGGACATCAACAACATACATTGCTATGCAGATGACAGTACTGGAGACACTTTTTACACGGGTCGTGCAAACATCCCTCGTTCCCTTGTGGAGGAAAACCGCGGAGAACTTGTATCTCAAATCGAGACCACACTGTCCCAGGTCTCTGACTGGGGACGGGTAAACTTGGTCCGATTCAACCCTACAAAGACACAAGTGTGCGCGTTCACCGCTAAGAAAACTCCATTCACTGTGGTCCCACAATTCCAGAACACTCCCCTCTCCATCTCCAAGAGCATTGGGATCCTTGGTGTCGACATCTCCAGCGATGTTCAGTTCCGAGATCATTTACAAGATAAGGTAAAGCTGGCGTCCAAAAAACTTGGTGTACTCAACAGAGCGAAGCAGTACTTCACGTCGGGGCAAAGGTTGTTACTTTACAAGTCGCAAGTTCGGCCCCATATGGAGTACTGCTGCCATCTCTGGGCAGGTGCACCCGGATACCAGCTTGACCCTTTTGACTCGGTTCAACGACGGGCTGTGAGAATTGTCGACGATCCCAAACTCACTTGCGGTATCGAGCCCTTAAGTCTGAGGAGAGACTTTGCCTCACTGTGTGTGTTCTACCGCTTGTACAATGGGTTGTGTTCTGAGGAATTGTTCGAAATGATGCCCACGGCTACTTTCTACCATCGCACCGCTCGCCATCGGCAGGGAATTCATTCTCACACTTTAGAACCTAAATGGTCGCGTACAGTGCGGTTTCAGAGAAACTTCCTCCCGCGAACGCTTAAGTTGTGGAATGAGCTCCCTGCCAAGGTTTTCTGCAAGGACTACAGTATGGAGTTCTTCAAGAAAGAAGTTATTAGATTTCTGAAGGGTCGGCAACGCGCAAGTGATACCCCTGGTGTTGCAAGCGTCCATAGGCTACGGTGACCGCTTACCATCAGGCGGGCCGTAAGCTTGTTTGCCACCTTAGTGGTATAAAAAAAAAAAAAAAAAAAAAACAATAATTTCAAGGAATTATTTAAACAGAATAATAATATGGAATGGCGTGCTGTCTATTTCCAGACTGCGGCAAAGCCCAAAAGTAGGGTATATGTGTTTGACCTGTATGTATGTGGGACTCTATGTTCCCTCGTAACTACTAAACGGCTAAACCAATTTTAATAAATTGTACGTGGTTAGTTTCGTCTTAACCAAAATGGCGGATTTTTGGCGCCAAATTGCTTTTTGACTTTCCAGTTACTAAGATTACACAGGCGAGTTTTTTAATTTTTTAAATTACTTTTTACTTATTAATGTATTTTTTGGATCTACATATGTGGATAGAAGTCATCATTATATTTTATACCTACTCTTTATCGTAGCCTGAGTGTTATTTCGTGCTATTAATATCAGACGTACCTTCAGTATTTTATTATGTGACCCATTTATAATTTCACCTCTGATTCTGCGGGAAAAGTGGGATAAATTAGCTTTTGGTATGTCTTGCACTGTGAGAATGCTGGGTAGCCAGGGGGGATAGCCAGTAGGAAGATAAGAGGGGTAATAATTAAAACAAAACTTCAGAAGAAAATTAATAAAAAAAGAAATAACGATTGACTGCTGGACATAGGTCTCACCTAGCTTTCTCCATAGCGTGAGCAGGGACTTTGCCTTCCTGTGTGTGTTCTACTGTTTGTACATATGAGGAATTGTTCGAAATAATGCCCTCGGCTACTTTCTACTACGAATTCATCCTCACACTGTCTAAATGTTCACGTACAGTGCGGTTTCAGAGAATGAAACTTGATCCCGCGAACGCTTTGTGGAATGAGCTTCCTGCCAAGATTTGCTCTAAGAACTACAGTATGGGGTTCTTCAAGAAAGAAATTATTCGATTTTTGGAGGGTCGGCGACGCGCGAGTGATGCCCTAGGTTTTGCAAAAGTCCATAGGCTGCGGTGACCGCTTACCACCAGGCGGAAATGCTCCGTGTCGCCTGTTCTCAACGGCTTGCCGCAACTCTCACAAAGTCATCCTTCCTTCTGGCGGGAGGCCGTCATATCGAAGTGGTCGGCTTGTGCTGCGCTTTCTGTAACTTGGTCAGCACTCGAGACCTTTTACCCCCAACGTCAAACGGTTTTTGAGCTATATACGAATTTCACTGCCACTTTAGCTTTGCGATTTGATGATCTATGTCTGTGACTTATTCCGTAGCGTTGTTTTTCTACGGATCTTCTTATTTCTGATTTGATCACGTAGGAAAACTGTGGACAAAGGACAAAGGTCGTCCCGTTGAGCGACCTTGACCTTATTTATTTTTATATTTTTCGACTTTTTCAATAATATACCGAAGTCTTTAGAATTCAATGCCTATGTTACATACATCAAAGGCCGAAACCCTTCATTTAAATTTTGTCAAAGATAACCATGGCCTTTTCAAAAAACTCCGTTATAGACATGTTTACAGTTTTGTTTTCTTTCTAAAAATAATTTTATTCTGTCTTTTGGTATTTTGTTCGTCTGCAGGTAACATAAAATTTTGTAGATAACTTTTAAATTCTGTAAATACTTGAATAAAATGTAATCCCTTTACAAAAGGTCTGTAATATTTAGCACTTAGTAATGGTACAGAATAAAGAATTGTGTATTGGAGCAGTGTTTTAGATACTCACGCCTTTTATATTTCTTTAATGATTTCGTCATTAATTTTACTTGTTCTTAGGGTTCCGTACCTAATGGTAGGAAGGCCATAAACTAGCTTGTACAAGCCTGCGCAGTTACGTATTTATGCGGGAGAGAGGGCTTTTTGTCCACACAAGATGACAGAAATTCCTTCATACAAAATTTAAAAAATATATCGGGGCAGGGGTTTCTTATATTAAGGAAAATACCTTTAAGACTGAGCTTTGCTCGTTTTTTTTAACAACGCCATCTATTGTCAAGTAGCTTTAGTGTTGTTTTTTTATATATATATATATACCAGAATTGCTCGTTTAAAAGTATTAGATTTGCGTGTCGTAGGTAATGCCGTAATAATTTAATAATTTACGGACGGTCCTTGTACATCGACCGTGAGCTTTCGGAGCTTTTTCGCTTCCTTTGTCCGCGTGGGACGATGCCGATGTGCATTGTGGGCTTAGTGTCAAGGTTTCTCGACCTTGTAATTGCTGACTACTAATAAACTACGTTTCTGTATAACATATTTCCATTTATATTTATCCACTACACAGAAAACATCCTTACAATATTAATTAGTTGTCACTGAATTGAAGTCAACTATTTAGTTTAAATTTTACAATACATATTGTAACTTTGAATTTAGTTGACTTTCAATTTTTATTGTAGGTACTACAGGTATGTAACAACTTATCAATGTTTAGTATAATTTTTAAGTATTTAAGTACCTATATAATTTAAATATTCAAATTTCAAAAGTTTCAGTAAAATAAATTAGTATCTAGTGTTAATTGTTTTAATAAAATAATAATAAACTGATTTTTAATATGGCCTTCAGTATGTTTTTAAACTAAAACCTAATTCTTCTCGTTGGCAAAGTTGGATAGTTGTATGTTTCGCACAAAATGCAATTTTTTTTGGTCTTAAGCCTCTTAAACCTTTACTTATTTCAGTAGTCTAAATGAGAAAAACATATAGACCACTTTTCTGGCTCCAGATTTTATAATTTGCACATACACTAAAAAAAAATATTTATCGACTTTAACTTAATCCTGGTAATTCTATGTTACCTAGACCAAGCCGAAATAAGTCAGTGGTGACCTAGCAGTATTGCTGTCTGCCTCGTGCCCTAAGAGGCGCGCGTTCTACCCCAGGCGTGTACCAATGAGTCATTTTCTAAAAGACATGTACCGAATTGGTACAGAGTTTGGTATATTATTTTCAAGTAAATTTAACCAGCCTCCACTGTTGTATTTAGATAAATCTTGAGACAAGGAACTTAGCTGAATAATAGAAATAAATATTTAAATCGATTTTCAAAAATGTAAGATTCTTTATAATCAATTATCAGCTCAGGTCATAACATTCAAAAAAACTTTTCTGAGTGATTGAAAAAACATTTTCATACCAGTTTAAAACCGGTCTTATAATAATATAACCGGTTCAAGAGCCAAACAGTAGTTTAAGACCTGTTTTTTGCTTGTCAGTTTTGGAGCAGCCTTTTAAAAACCTGTTTAAAGCCTTAGTGTTATTATTTTATTTTTTTAGTATTCAATATTACTGACATTTGAGCCGTCAATTTCTTTCTGGTATTGGGCACTGACCATTGGTCCATCAGCCAAAAGGTATACGCTCCGTATCGTTATTCTACGTTTAAAGCTGTTAATTTTCTTATTGATATATTATAACGATCTTTTGCACAACGATTGCAAGTCCAAAAAAATTATTTTTATTTCAGAATTTCTAGATTTTAAGTGCTCCTTAAAAAAATCGACTCATAAGCTGGTTAATTTTTTAATTTATTTTAGTACCAAAACGGAACCGCTCTTTTGTTACATTGTTTTGTTCACACCACTGCAGCATTGGCTTAATTGCGTTTGAAGAAAATATCGTCATGAAACCTCCATACGTCAAAAAGTATGTGAAGTTCAAAATCCGTACTGGGCTATCCGTCCGTAATGGACTATAGACCCAAATTACCCTCGCCAAAGGTGAGGTTAGACCAGTGCCCCAACAATGGGGATAAAGTAAAGTCTATGGCATACCCTACCAATAGCGTACCGTGTCGACCAGTGTATAAAGACATATTACGTTATTGAAGCATACAAAGAGATACAGTTCCGCGTACGATAGGCGCTGGCACGTGACCGCACGTTGAAAATCTCGCTTCTCTCGGTTTTTTGTCGGTATAGAATTCAAACATTTATTGAGAACTGTGGAAAAAGCAAATTCACTTGGTCATATTAATATATATTGTAAGAAATAAAAGAAAAGAGAATATCAGTCTTAGTTTTACAAAAAAAATTAATTAAAGCCCAAAAATAGATGATTGGTTTTTTTTAAAATGTTTTAATTGAATAAATTATAAAAATATTAGCAGATACACTTAATTAAGGTTTGAACTATAATATATATATTTTTAGCGTCAAAATGTGTACTCAGGACTGTAACAAAATTAATCAAATTTTTGCAAACTTAACTCGTTTCGGTATACCATCACCTTAAAGGCTGTTTACGACGCTTTGATTACGACCATGTGTAATGTAAATATATATAAACAAACAAAATAAAAATACTCAACAGTATCAATAATAGATTTTCTGTATTATTTCAATTCTATTTAATGAGTATAATTCTAATAGTTCACTTTGTTCTGTGTCAATAATTGCTAACTATAAAATTCAAGGTCGTCTTTAGCAAATTATATATTTGAAGAGTTTAAAATTTTATGAGCCATTTAAAGTACGTGCTATTAATTTATTTAAGACCACCGTAAACCAAACTACCACTGACAAAGAAGCCATAAAAACAGACTTAGATATAAATATCGAAATAAGCAAATAATAATGTTGTAACTACACTAGGTACAAATTGTTTATTTTGATGTCGGTGATTGGTAGTTTATAGGTGCCTCTATTATATTATTATATGTTTTTTACCTGAATTTTGTTATAATACTGTTGAGTATTTATAACAAACGATATACCTACGTAGGAAAATGCGTAGGAAGGTTATAAGTCATCGTATTTTTTCTATTAAATACATTCTACTTATCAGATTTATCAAATCACTTCTAAGCAATTTACTTAAAATCCTACTAATATTTTAAATGTGAAAGATTGGATTTTTGTTACTCAATTACGCTTTAACTACTGGACGGATTGGGATAAAACTTGGCACACATATAGGATAGGGCCTGAAATAGGACATTTTATCCCGTAAAAATCAAAACACAACCAAGCTTAAATGAACTATAGCTACAGCTATAGCTTGTTATAGTAAACTTCATTATTATAATTAAGGAGTTGATAACCGAATTTAAAAGGTAGACGGAGCCGCCGCAAAATCTAGTACCTTACCCGAATATAACAGACGATATACCTATGTAGAAAGGTCATAAGTCAATGTATTTTTGTTTATACTAAATACATTCCCCTTATCAGATTTATCAAATGACTTATTAGCAATTGTTTTAAAATTATAGAATTCAGCATTCTTGTTGTAGTCGGCTTTATTATTTTCTTCTACACAGTTATTATAACTTCTGAACACTCCCTAGTCTTTGACGGTTATTAACAACCTTGCTTGACTTAGATTTAAATATTTGTACATATATTATATTACACAATATATTATCTAAGTATAAACAAATATTTACGTACGTCTAGCCGAAAAAAATATTTCTAAACAAAACATTATATTTATTTACAGCTCTCAAATAATGAAGTGAAAAAATATCTAAAATCAACATTTACAAGAAGAAATTTAACACAAAAACAAAAACAAGTCACAGTTATTTGTATACATATACGTATTGACGTATGGTTACATTGTGGCGTTCCCTAACCGCAATAAATATTATTTTGTAGGATTTAGTTATATTTTAAATACATGTTTTACATAAGTTAACTCATTTTTCCCAGAATTTTATACACTGCTCCTTAGGAAAAAATAATTCGAGAGATTTGGCACGACCCCTTTCCCCACATAAACGCCTCATATAATAAAGGACGTCACCTACCACTTTTGGAAAGTACACTTGACTGGGTTGTTTTGGTGCCCGCTTCGACTCTAATATCATTGATAGTAAGAAGATGGTAAATAATCATTTTCTCTAAGGCATACTGACCTTCTCTTACTATTTACATGTACAATGTACCTTCTACAATGAGATAAAAGGAACACGTACCAACTTCGTTGTACGTCTTATATTGTTGCTATTATTGCCTCATCAGCCGTTTTACATTCCCACTCCAGAGGCCCAGTTATTTTGTTGGAGAAAGGAGGCTTAGACCATTATTCACCACAGTGGCTTTCTTCGGATTGGCGGACTGTCAAATATTTCAAGCCGCCTGTACTTATTAAAATATAAAACTATATCCAATTATCGCATGAATTAATGAATGAATGAATATTTTTTAAAGCAACTATAACGTGTAAATAAACAACTACAAAATTAAATGAAATATTAATAACCTTTGTTATGATAATAAATAACATAAGATGAAACAGTCCCTCATTCACGTGTCTCTGTTGTGTCATTTCATCAAACAATAGTTAACTTTTGATACGCGTTTACGATTTATTTATTAGCAGTCTTCTTTTTTATTCTATTACGTTACGTATAACATTTGTATACAATATTGTAGTAAATCTTAAAAGGATCACAATGCAGCTGTTTAGGTCACCGAATGATGTAAGGTCGCATGCATTTAACAATAAATAGTTTTTCACAAAAAAAAATATATGTAAGTACCTATTCATTGTCTTACCATAATTTCGTATAAATCACGGCTAAAAGGAAGCTATTATGTATAGGCCGACCCGACGTCGTTGTCGGTCGATGGAAAGGTGAGGTAGAGTAGATAGATCCCTTGCTTTCGCGTGCTTTGGCCTGAAACGTGCCGCTTGCAGTAAGGAACAAGAAGGGAGTGTCTTGTTTCGTGACCAAATTTTACTATCGATTTAACCGTACGACGGACAAGTGCCTTGTTAAATGTGTTTTATATTATAACGAGGCTGTTTTTATTTAGGTGCATACATACATAGTCACAGGTGTACAGAGTGTAATAGGCTTATCAAGGAATAAAAATCTATAATAAAAGTTTCCGAGTTATCGAGTTTTATTTGAAAAACGGTAAATTTGTATGTGTGTTGTTTTACTTTTTACTTTTATTGCTACTGTAATTTAATAGTTTACATTTTTTGGCTACTTTTATTTGCGTGTGTCCCCCTTCCTTTCTCCTCCCCCCTCTCACGACGCCGACGTCTCCGGGTTCGTCGGCGAACGCACGGACCTACCGCCTTTACGAGGTATTAAAGAGTGCCGGGGCGCTTCTCACCCCCACTCAATCGCAATACCGCGTAACGGGGAGCTCCACTCCTGGCGCTGACTCGACCTCACGACCCCATGAGCGACAACCAAAGCCGAGGCTCCCCCGCGAGGAGCCCTTGAGCGTTGGGCGCTACATGAGCTGAAAATCCTTCAGAGTCTTGCCCCAAAAAGCCCGATGGAGTAGTAATGGCTGCAACAGCCAACTGCATAGTCAACTCAGAAAAAAAATTGCGTGTGTCACACGATGTATGCTTTACAGAGCGACAATAGTTCTTACTACATAAACAATGCACATATTATCGTCGGTACCTGTACATGAATTTAATTAATGACTGGAAGGAATGTACGATTCTTATATTTGTGTAAATTGAGAAGATATAGTCAATCAAAATGGGCCCAAAATGACTGATCTCCTTTATCAATTTTGGCCCGAAAATTAAAATGCTGGCCAACGGAAAAAAAAGGTATCAGGTCTATCCCCAACTTCAGCACGAACATTTTTTAGTAAAACACCAAATTTCTAAAACATTTTATAACCTCAAAAATACATTTTTACTAAGAAATAAGTAATATCATTAAAATGTCACGGAATGCTTGCTTGAAGAATGAATCTCTGGCTCGGTGTTATACTTAGTAGGTGCCCAATATTTGTTCAAGGTTACCATTCTAACAAGCTTATATATGTCGCAGACATCTGGTTAAATTAGCCAGTTAATTGGGCGCCTAGGCAGACCGTTAAGTATGGAAAATAAATTATCGTATAACTGCTTCACTCGCTTCGCATTTACCGATAACAAAGGTAAACTGAACCTAACCCAACATACATGATTTATACAGTGTGATTTCTGTTTCTTTCTTTTCCATACTTGACGTTCTGCCTAGGCGTCCAATTAACTTGGCTAATTTAACCAGATGGCTGCGACATGTATTAGTAACTTTTCAACGAAACGATCTTTTAATTTTTAAGCTAATGTATGGTAAACCTAATTTTTGATCTTAAAAAGTATTTGTACATATATGCTGCCATAATAAAAATGCTCAAGCCGATGTTTTAAACAGAGGTGATGATCAGATTCTACCGTAAATCACAAGTTTAGTGTGTTTTGCTTGTATGGCATTATAAAGGACTAGCATTTTACTAAACGAAAAAGAAATATCTGTCTCACTCATGTCATGACTCTTCTCAACTTAAAACACTGAATTTATAGTTTAATTACATAACATAGTATTCAACAATTTATTTGATTATATGACTATGTCCGGACAGATGCTTTTTGTCAGGACTTTTAAAATATTTAAATGGTAACCCTACATGCAGGCATACTACATAGGTATATAAATTTTTTAATGAATTTAGACCTGTATTACCTACCTATATGTATGTAACATATTGATACACTTACGTTGTTGCATGCTAAAATATTTGAAAGTAGACTACTAATTCAGGTTAAGGTAGAAAAATAAGATGCTATCTATACGCATATAAGTTAAAGTAATGAGGCCCGTTGAAACATTTTAACCTAACCGGTGTTTATACTTAGTAATTAACTGTGAGTTACAATTTAAAAAGCGTTACAATCGAGGTCCGAATCGGTGCGACAACCAAAACAAACGATATGAATCAGACGGGTCACCGTCAATATCGTTATCAAACGAACGGTTGTAAAAACACAATTATTAAAAACAAATCACGAATCGATTGAAGCTACTGGCCTCAAGGTTGGCAATTGTTCTAGAAATTATGATTCAGTGTCAAAAAAGACTAATAGATTTTTAATAATCTGGCTGACAGATATTGGCCTTTTTATGGTTTGAAATGTTTGGGGTAGGGGCGTGTTCAGAAGCTACGACCGGGCTGATCCGGGTTGTAATAAATCTGACTACTCACGAACAATTATGTAGGGCAGTCAAAATCTTAATCGAGTATCTTGTATGTATTCAATAGCCTGCACCTCAGAATGTTCTGGCACTCGGTGTATATTAATAACCAATGACGTATTAACTGCTATTTAGTAACAATTGTTTTGTATGTTGATTAATAAAAAGTAAATGATTAAAAAAAAATTCGCTGCTATTTAAATGGGTATTACCTACATACAAAATCATTATTCATTTAGTGTAAAAACTTCCTTTTGTTATAATTTTGCCAGTGGCTAGGCCCACCTTCAATTCGGTTATCAGCGTGAAATTTCCACGTCACCTTCCTAATTATACTAATGAAGTTTGCTCTAGCAAGCTATAACTGCAGCTATATTCGTTGAAGATCGGTTATAGTTACGCCCGCGGACACTTTTGAATTTTTCGGAATAAAAAATAACCTATGTCCTATTCCAGGACCTGACCTATATTTGTGCCAAGTTTCATTCCGATCCCGGTTGAAATGTGAAACACTCAACTTCCACATCTATAATATTAGTTGGATACTCTTTGGTGAAAACATTTCAATAATAATTAGATCGTAATATATGTGGACCAGTGAAGATTCACACTATACAATAAAAATAAGGACTTCGAAAAATTCGTACGTAATTTAAATGCTAGAGTTTGATGTTTCTATGAAACTAGCCCTTCTGCCCTTCGGCTTTGCTTTGTTTATATGTTGAGCAACAACATGACGGTTATTATCAATCAACTCGGCCATTTGGTTTTTCACACAACACTGTGTTGTTTTCGTACTACGCAGGTGTAAAAAGATTTGTAATGTCTATTCAGCTGGATTGATATATAAGGGAAATAGAGATGAAACATTCTTAAAACTACAAATTACTTGACCGTATTTTTTTAGGGTTCGGTAGCCAAATGGAAAAATCGGAAACGTTATAAATTTGTCATGACCATCTGTACAGACCATATGTCTAGTTAAAAAACAATTTTTAACACTGTATAAAATTGCTTAAACAACGATCAAATTAATTTCGCGTTCCACCCGGATGGAACAATAAATTCGTCAGGGCTATTAAAATAATAATTTACGATTATTGCACTAGATAGGCACGTGAAAAGAATTAAGAGAATGAGATCCGTGACTCATTCAATTGTCGCTTCAATTTAAACAATCGAGCATTTGTCGGACGGAATGTACGTACATGGCACTGATGTGCAAACGCGATAGGAACCTACACCAATGTTACAACAGTCGGACAAACAGCCTTTTAGGTATTAAGTGTTGAATATGCGTATTATGTTTAACCGATATTAATCCATATCCATATAAATATTATAAATGCGTAAGTAACTCTGCCTGCCTGTTTATCTGTTACCTCTTTACGCTTAAACTGCTGTACCGATTCAGATGAAATTTGGCATGGAGATAGTTTGTATCCTGGGGAAGGACATAGAAAACTTTGGAAAACGTCAAGTGGAGTCGGTTATTCTTAGAATTGAGGAGTTGCCGTTGAAAGTCTTTATTTGTCGAAGCGTTGTATAGCTAGGATTCCTAATCGAATGCGTTCAGTAAAGTTATGCAACGTGGGACGTGGTCAAGACCTGGATAGGTGATCGACTAGCGCCATCGTTTGTCATCGACAATCAAGAATCAATCAGTCAGGGAATAAAACACGTAAATAATCGATTTTGCAGGCCTCCTCTGAACTACCAAAGAACAAGTTAATTGCGATTAACAATTGAATTCAACTGCAGGGTCTACGAGTAACATTCAATTGCCTCGACCGGTACCATAAACTACAGTGACCTTTACCATTACAGTAGCTATCAACATCATATCATATCATTCACTAAGAAAGGAATTTGCAAAATTAATCCCCTAAGTAGGTGGAATCGGTGTTGGAAGGTTGGTTTTGAAGCTAAGTGTGAAAACATATATGTTAAAATTAAGATTGATGTGTTTCACCGTTTCTGGAAAATCATACCCTTGAGAGCAAAATATGAGATTAAAATTTGTATAAGAATTCTTACATTCTTGAAGGTAAAACCATAAACTGGTTAAAGCTTTCTTTTTTTTTCTTTATTTTACAGGGATGAAGTCGCAAGAATACCCAAGCAAGCATAATGTGTATGAAATAAAGTAGGTAACGAATATGTAGCCCACACTGTTTTCTTTCCAACCCTGGCATTTAATTTAACCTACATGGCTTCTATTTTCGGTCGCTGTGATTGAATAGCTTGGTCAACAATATCGCTACACATACTTTATATTCGTGCTTCAATAATATTTACCAAGGGTGGTATGTCTCTACCACTTAGTAAGTCTACAATTTACGTATTAAACTTAAATATCATAAATCACATTACAAGGTTCTACAGAATCCTCAAGTGCAAGATATCGCTATAAGAACCGCGTAGTTTGTAGAACTAAAAAAAAATATTATACAATATCTAAAGAATTTTGAATATGGCAAGAATATTTTATTGCCATTGAGCTATTATGTTTCTACTAAAAAATACATAGATATAAGAAACGTCACATCACAAATGAAATACTGTTACTACGTCACGTGCCTTACACGAGGCCTGTTCCAGTTTCAGCCAGTGGCTAAGTAGCGTGTGGCCCATAATTGTTAGCTCGTTAGTTCCACGGATAGGCTATATTAAATTCTTTAAAGTTTAGGGTTTCGTAAGATTTACGAGGACAAAGTCGCGACGAACAGCTGGTTTTTTTTATACCACTAAGATGGCAAACTAGTTTACGGTCCGCTTGATTGAAAGCGGTCACCGTAGTAGTAGTTAAACAAATATAATGAAATATGTATGAATAATGTTAGAACCATAGTAGGCAGATGTATCAAATATTTACATGGAATCACTAAGGCTGGGTTACACCAACTAACTTTGACGTGGTTAACGTCGCAAAAATTGGGCGATTGTATGAGCATAGTCAGCTATTTTTAAAACGGTTAACGTTAAAGTTCGTTGGTGCAACCCAGCCTAACAGTAGTTTTTCAACTTAAACACAGATTAAAAGGTCAATCTAAAGGTTAATTTACTCATTTAATATAGGGCAGCACATCGCGTGACAGAAGAATATACTTACTCGTAGCTACAGGAATTTCATGCGTTTTTTTTAATTAAGTAATAATTTCTGAATACTTTGTAAACTTTATTCGTTTGAGCATTATCCTGATTTTGATATTTTTTACGTATTTCTTTGTAATGTATTTTATTTCTAACTAATTGCCTCTATTTGCACTAATGTTTGAAGCTCATGTGCTGTCAAATGAATTTTGAATTATAAAAATTGATGGCTTTGTTTTTTTTGTAATATTTAGTTACGAAAGTGTGTTGTAGAAAATGTTTTAAAAAAAATAATTAAAAAAGTGAAGAACATGATTAAAACCCAATAAAAATTAAGTAAAAGGACAACATTTTAACGCAGTTACATACGGTACAATAAATGTAAGCTCTCGATTACAAAAAAATGCAGTTGCAAACGTTTTTATTATCTAATGTCTATTCTCTCTTTTAAAATCAGTTGTTATTTTAATAGATTTTAAATGTTGCTTAAGTGCATCTTGCCCATTTAAAAAAAAAGAAGTAAATATGCTTAAATTGAATGGTTGTAAACTGCTACTTTTTGGCACTAATACTTTTGTTCGTAACCCCATCTTGTCCAATAGAAAAATCTACTTAAAATGCCTTTTTCAAAAGCCCCCTTGTCCATTTATGTATTACGCTGTATCTATAACTAAAATATGTTTTATTGTAAATTTAGATATTTATTATAACAAATTTAATGTATATTATGATTAAAAATATATCCAAAAGACACTTGTCAGTTGAAAAGACTAAGTATTACATTCCTAACGAACTTAGTACAGGAACAGTTTTTTGTCAATAACTTCTTTTCGGGTCAAAAAGACAAGATTTGGAAATCTGCGAATCACATGTATTGTTAAAGAATAATTCTGTCCTCGTATATTGTTTTGACGGAACTCTACGTAAGTCGAACTCACACTTGGTCAGTCTTTTGTTAATAGTTACTATACTACTTCTTAATGATTTCGTAGTCGCCACCGATTACAATAGCAATCAGTTAATTGGTGTACAACAAAGCGGTCGATTTATAAAACTGAGCTCATCTCAACTGACTAATTTTAGAATGTTAGTTAAATTGATGGCAATTTTTTATCGGTCTTTCAAGCGGACCTCGTTATTTTTAATGATTTACAAAAATACAAAATGAAAAATAATACTCAAATAAAGCAATAACATAAAACTTAAATTAACTTATATACTATTAATATTTTAAATGTGAAAGTTTGTAAGTTGGTTTGTTACGCAATCACGCTGCAACGGCGCTGAAATTTAGCACAGAGATAGTTAAAGACACGGATAAGGATATAGGCTTTTAAGGCAAAATTTCCTACGGGAATAACATACCATAACCGAATTCCACTTAAATGAACTATTACTACAGTTAAGAGGATACACTTCGCGGCGCCTCGCAGCGGGCTTCATCAATCCCTGTGAAATTTCTTAGTCATTATCCCAAGCCGAATAATAGGTTTTTCCAAAATCTTATAAAACGTTCTATTGACTAGAAATCTTTTCAAAACCATTTGTATGAAAAACTAGAAACCTTTATAACTTTTGAACTATAAAATTTTATAGAAAACTGGCACACTGCAGACCTAGATATTTATTACTAGAAAGTGTCTTCAAAATTTCGTGGTGTTTGATCAACAAGTGTCAAAAATAAGTGCGAAATTCGTTTGTATGAAGCCCGCTGCAAAGCGCCGCGAAGTGTATCCCCTTAAATAGTTCACTTCACGTGGTACTGGGTATACATAATAACGTACAAAAAAACAACAAGTTAATGTATGTTGTTGAAGGAGGTTCCTCAAATACAATATGAAGACGGCGCGATATGTAACTAAGCGTGTGTGTGCAGTTATCTCAACTCACTGAGATTTTCATTGAAATACAAAAAAATGTTTTTAAAAAATGCTTTTTGTAAGGCTTTAAGACACTATCATGACTATGCTTTATTAAAGTTTTCTTTACGAAAAAATTGAAAACCTAAAACTACCAATAAGTAGTCTGTCTTTGCATAGCTTAAGACTGAATAAATGTTCACTGCTTTGATTTGATGTGACACAGGAAATTCGCGTTTCATTATTTTCAACCTCTTCACACCCCGACCCCTTGAAGTTTAGCAGATCAAAAAAAGGTAACAAATATCCTGAAAATTCAACACATACCAAGCTGTAACGGAGACGAGACGGACGGAGACGCTCGCTCTGTCGAAAAGACTGAAAAGGGGCCAGTTTAAGTTTTTTTTATCAAACAAAAGGTCATTGATCAAATCCCGAAGAACACAGTTATTAAATTTCAGTCAGACCTACTGAACGGATGCGGAGACATCCTTGCCAAAAAAGATTAAATGTATAATGTTTAAAAAATATTTAAAATTCCTATTAAGTACAGAACCCTCGCAGACAGACAACCACTCTACCGATTCATTGATAATTGACAATGTTAACACAAAGTCAAACTTTATCTGTTAGAAAATAACTCACAATCATAAAAAACATTAAAAATAGATAAATGACGAAAACATCGACAGACATACATATAACAACATTATTTACTAGCTTTGCCAGCGGCTTCGCCCGCCCTTAATTCGGTTATCGGCGTGGATTTTTGCGTCAACTCTTTAATTACACTAATAAAGTTTGCTATAGCAAGCTATAGCTGTAGCTATAGTTCATTTAAGCTCGGTTATAGTTTATTCCCGCAGGAACTTTTTCGGGATAAAAAGTAGCCTATATCCTATTCCAGGACCTAACCTATATGTGTGCCAAGTTTCATCCCGATCCGTCCAGAGGTTGAAGCGTGATTAAGTAACAAACATCCAAACTTTCACATTTATTACATTAGTGGGACAAACATTTCTTTTACGTCAAACAATATATAGGTACAAAATGAAGTTAGCTTTACATGGGATGTCCCCTAACAAATATCTTATTACTAAGTATTAAGAGTAGAAAATGCTCCATTGATGGCACTTTATGTGTGAAACGAACTATTATATTACCCGTAAAGGTAATAAGGGAGGTAATAAAACAGTAGTTGTGCTCAGACGTTAACATTGTGTCCAATTGGTGGCTCTATTTTTAGATCACAGAGTGAAGTTCAATAAAGCGAATGTGCGCAAGTGTTGCTCCGGCTCGGTGCAGGTTGCAACTTCTTATTACCTCATTGAGTCGAGTGGACTATCATTGAATAGGAGATTAAAGGTCATTGTAAGGTTTGTCAGGCCGCGAATGCACTGCTGGTTATTGTCTAACTAGATGGTCGCAAGGCAACTTGTTCAAAAAAACGTTCGAGAATATTGTCCTTAGCTACATGCCAGCCACCACCTCCTAGCGACTCACCTGGATGCGTGCTTCTTGCCAAATTTCATGATTGTAGATCAACGGAAACCTCTACATGTTTTGGTTTTTTGGAAGTGCCAATTAATAAGGCATAAATGACCGTATTTTTGGTTGCATTGTCCATCAAATCTATGAATCAATTTCAGCCCCGGATCTAAACTTTTAAAAAGCGGGGCACAGTGCCACTTTGCCGCCATTCAGGCAAATTTTATAGCGTATTGAAGTAACTGGTGGCTTGCTGCCCGCCCCTAGTCTTTGCTGCCCGAGGCAAGTGCCCCTTCTCGCACCCCCTTGATCCGAAGCTGATCTATTTAGTTGGTCTAACTTGATTCGGATTTTGTTGCCAATTTGCGACCACTTTGGGTTCACGTGACAATGCTGTCTAAAAAGCATTGTCTGTCTGCATCTAATTATTGAGTCAATTAAGACCATTTGATTGTGTGCAATTTTGCGAGCAGTTTGGGTTCATGTGACAACTACAAATACATATATATATATTTATACACACATAATTATATGATAAAAAGCATTTTCTCTATTTCAAAAATCTGTATGACACATTGCCTTGTAGTGCAGCCAAAAGTGCATTATCTAAGCAGTTTTTTAGGATATCGATTTTTCATTTTCAGCCCTAAAAGTGTTTAATATTAAAAAAAATCCATTATGTATGTACCATTATTAATAACGAAATGTAGGTAAAAACTTTAACAAAAAAGCTCGTTCAAAAAAGGATGACCTTCTTACATTTGTCATATTGACGCCAACGTCGTGGGTCTGAAAACATAAAAATAGTGACACTTAACGAGTAATAGGAAAATGGCGACATCTGAGCGTACCTATATATATCCTCCACATTTTTGTTTCTCTTGCACTATGATGTAAACAAGAGCTATTGGAGCTACTTATATGTCGACTAGATTTGATAGATTGTTAATTTTATTAAAGTTAAGTGAGAGGGAGTTTGCTCATGTTCCTAAAAAGCGTGTACTCCATTTTGTAATAGGTACGTCATGGTTTCCTCAGGCAATTAATTGAGCCATAATTTTTAAGTTTCTGTAAGGTAATATTTTTGAGCCATTTTTAACTTCTCTTGAGGGAAGTCATTATAATAGGTCCGTTTTCTCTACGTTTTGAGACCTGGAGAATCGTTTGCCACCATTTTTAGAGTGACGTCTGTCTCTTTGTGTGTGTGTGTGTGTGTATGTAGGTAAGCTTTTTTTGCCCCTCGATATCTTAAGAACGAATGGGCCAATTTGACAATATCAATCGATACGCCATGTCATGACTTAGATCTGAAAATAGTGTGAGCAAAATCGGTCTGGCAATTTGTTTTTATCGCAAAAAACTAATATTTTAAAGACGCAAAGATTAAAATGCGGTCCTTGCTATCGAACTAATTTTTGTCTTAATTTCTGTGTTACACTTGTGTAAAATATTTTTAAATTAATTTCACCTTAAATTCTGTGTTGCTGATGAAAATTATTAATCACAACGTTAGCTCAGTTCCTGACGGAAAAAGAAAAGGGATACTGTAGTCGAGGCAATACAAATATGCTTTATTGTACAAAATAAAAATATTTAAAATAAAAACAAATTTAAATATACAATAGGCGATCTTACGATCAGATGGCGATTTCTGCCAGATAACCTTATATGTAAGAGAAAGTCTAATCAGGATATAGTAAAAGTGCAACAGTTAAAGACATAAAAATTTTAAAAATAAAATAAAAGTATAAGATATTATATGTATAATTATACTATATATACATACATACATAAAAAATTACATACAAAATACCCAAAAACTAAATTTTCTTATATATATTTTTACGCATATATAAAAATAATCATAATCACATATGAAATACATAAACTCAACATAGACATAAAAGGGACATAAATAATAATGAAGTATCTTCAAATTACATACTATTAAATCACAAAAAAAAAGGATTACGGTGACAGGAAGTATGTTTTTACTTAATCCTTAAAGCATGCTAGTGATCGTACATTGCGGATATAAGGAGGTAGATTATTCAGCAGCCACACTTCTAGAATGGTAAACGAATCATAATAAAATTGTGTACTGTGTCGTGTTGTTTGGAGCAGGAGAGTAAAAAAAAAAAAGAGGAGCGAAAGGAAGCAAGATACTCAAAACGCTCTTTGAGGTAGTGAGGATAGTAAAGAAGTGAAAGAATGTGAGAATTCCGGCGAAAACGGTTAGGGAGACACTTAAGCTTCACAGAGAAATTGGAGATATGGTTATACTTTTGCAAGCCAAATATAAACCCAATGCAGACATTTTTAATTCAAGTTTATTTAATTGTTCTTCAGTTAGATCAGGTTAGCTGCCATCTGTGTATTCGAGCATGGGAAGCACAAGAGAGTGTGCAAGAGCAATTTTAGTGTTCGGAGGAAGAAAACTTTGCAGTCTCCTCAGGGAACCAACAGTAGAAAACATCTTTTTGTGGAACCCAAGAAAGGCTACGGACGAAAATAGCACCAAGGTCTTTAATCGTGTCACTAAATAAATGCATTTTCAACCCAAATTTTCGAAAGATTGACCCAGACTATTTTTGAAATGAATTTTGGGCTGCCTATTATTATAGCCTGTGTTTTAGAAGGGTTTGTTTTAATTTTTAAGCCTCTGATCCATTTTGAAATTTGGAGGAGATCGAAGTTATTCAAATTTATTGCTTTATGCAGATTACCTATGACATCGTTGATCGTCTGCATACAAGTGGTAGGGAGAAGAAAGTTTTTGAGTTAAAGTATTAATTAAAACTGCAAATAAAGTTTTTGATTTTATAAAATTTAAAAAGGCACAGGATATACAAAAGAAAATATACTTATCGGGTGACTAATTAAGCCTTTTTATAGTAGAACAATACAAACGGAGAGCTGCAGAGCTTGACTAATTTCTGTCATGTAAAAACTAAATACGCAACAACTAGAATATTTATATCAAATCTTCTTGCATATTGTCTGCAGTATTCAACAATATTTCTTTCTATTTACCTATCTATGATATGATGACTACCTTTATTTATTTATTTAAAAACCATTAGTACAACTTATACTATATATGTTATCGGAAATGTATGTAATCCGTCATTGTAAACAATTCCTAGGAAATGTATGTAATTCCTAAAATCGCACGGAAATGTGTAAAATAAATTATATTAGACACATTTCCTAGGAAATCTATACATTTCCTAAATAGCAATCGGAAATGTAAAACATTTGAGATATCAATGGATACGCGGGGATAGCGGGGCAAGGGGAGGGTATTACTTCGTCTGATCAGCCGATCGCGCAAGTGCTGCTTAAACTGTCAGTATGTACGCACGTCGCTGTTGTTCAAAATGGCTGCCGAATCACGCATCGCGCTTATGAAAGAGCGATTTTATAGTACTTTAGTGTCATTAAGAATGTTAACAAACGCTAAGAACACTGCTTATATTGAAGATGAACGTTATAAAGAAAAAATCTTACCGAGAAATGTAAAATGTGTTGGTAAACTGGAAAAAATTTGCAAGAAATAAAAAGTAATATTTGAAATATCTATAAGTAGATTTAGGTCAAACAATAATTAAGTTGTTGTAAATTTTATATCCAATTTTTCGTGTGATCATAGCCGAAGCCGTGGGTCAGCCACGAATCTACAATTTTTTAGAGACATGGTAAAACTAGACACACCATTGAAATTAATGTTTTTTTTTTCGTTAATGCTACTGGCATTATCATACACACTGAGCACAAATAATATATTCTTTAGGATGCATTCCAAAATCAATTGCTAGGCGCTTTAGTATAACATCTTTTTCTTTCACATAAATTGCCGGCCTATGAACAGGTACCCCTGTCAGGTATCTCAGTTAAGCCAAAATTTCACTTTATATGTCACACAGTACAGTTTTGCCTCCTTAATATGGGGTCACTATTAAGGCGGCAAATTAGAAAAAACATTTAACTTCCCCTGCAATTGAGGCAAGTGCCTCGGTGATCTCCCCTTAGATCTGCTTCTGTATTTTTTTTTCAAAACCTTAAACTCAGTATTTATGGAAATAAAGTACTTGGTCAATTTTCGTGTATTTTCCTAAATAACTTTTTGAGACAAGCCCTTTAAGTAAATTCGGAGCAAATTGGCTGTGGCAGACATCCTGTCAGAGTTCCATTTTTATTGGTATGTACGGAACCCTAAAAAGGGGATAATTTTGTAATGAAACTGCTTAGAGCGCGACTAAAGTAAAATTTTAAGTTTAAATTTAAAACACAGAAATACATGCACAATGGCAGTAAGATCCTATAACGAAAAGTTAGTCAAAATGGACTTCAAACATTTAACGCAAAAACACTGACAACGAAGCAAGCTTTTAAAAACTAATTTAGTCCAGTCTAGAATAAGTCTAATCTGGACATTTGTTATCATCACTTCTACATTATTCAGCCGACTTACTAAGGTGCCAATTATTTAGTCGTCGGCAACATTACTCTTGGCATCAGGGAAATAAATTGCCAGTTACGTTATTAATTGTTACAGCGTTTGGCGCCCACTGTACCTATTAGAATTCTTTCTACAAATAATTTAAGGCGCATGTAGCAGCTAACTAGCGCCGCCATTAGATATCCTCAATTTTCTGTTAGTTCATAACGAATTTCTAAAATCCAAATGTCGCAAATATAAAGCTAGTCATAAGCTATTTTTAGAAGGTTTTATATAGTTTGTAAATAATATCTGTGAGTTGTAGTTGGCATTTTTTCTAAAAGTGGCCGTTTTTACGAAGAGAAAATTGAGGATATCTAATGGCGGCGCTAGTAGGGTGTAAGAGGGCCCTTAATCTCAATCACCTTAAACGCCATGTTAAACTTATAGTAACGTTCTTTTTATATTAAACTACTTTTGCCTTCCTGTTTTGCCTGCAGTAAAATCTCTCTCTCGAGTGATATAAAAATATTCAATGTTTGTGTTAATAAAGAATATTACCTATCTGTGTGCTACATTTCAGCCAAAATTCGTTTATCCGTTTCGGAGCCAATTATAAGTATAATACAAGTATCCTAGCACAAAAGATAGAAACATGTTTTTGAAACAAATAAAAACTAAAATTTTAACAAAAAAAATTTGGGACATGACAGACCATTAGAAAGACGCAATTACTGCAATTTTTTGAAAATGAATAAAATCTCAAAGTCTGGAGAATTTGGTTTGGAACAACAAAATTAGTCAGTAGAAGTAGCAGAATAAAGGTATTCAGCACTATGAACATTTTACAAAAAATAATGCATGCATAATAATACCCATAGATACCATTGATTCCCTTTAACTCAACTTAACTTAGTTTTATTTAAAACTCTAACATTTTCAGCTCAACCCTCACGTGAATGACTTCCAACGTCGGTACGTGACGGAGGTGCGCCGCTGCAGCGAGATGGAGCGCAAGCTTCGCTGGGTGGCGGGCGAGCTGCACGAGCCGCCACCACCGCCCAAGCCCTCGCCGCACAGCCTCACCCCAAGGGAGATCAACATACTTGAGGTACCAACTTTCTTCTTTTCACTTTCGGTATTATAAGACCACTGGTAGAGGCTCACATATCTAGCTGGATAGTTAAAGGGACCCTTTTCATTCCTTACTTGCTTCTTGTAGTTTGTCAGAAACTGTTAAACGATAGTAGTGTATAATAGTAACCCTGGTCTTTCATTTTACCCACTATTTTATTACCCTAAAACTGGTGATTTGCTACTCATGGGACCAATATAAAGCCACCTTAGTCCAGATATACTGAATCAGAAGCCGAGTTGTAACGATGGGCTTATCACTTGTTGCATTACAACTGTAATGGTTAGTAAAAATAGATAATTTAAGCTCGGCGTTTATCTGTTAGTCAGATACCATATTATATTCATACACAATCATCATCACCATCTTACCACCTTATTTTGGTCCCCTGCTAATCATATCTCTCCATGCGCCACTATACGCCCGGTCCTTTGCCTTTCACATCCATGTACCGTGCTAGCTAGTAGTTTATAAAAACGCCACGGAATTGTTACACTAAGCCAAAAAGTATAAAACTCAAGCCTTGGAGCCACGGCGCTAATTTTCGGTGAGGACCTGGGAGGTTAGGCGGAACAGTCTCGAGTTATTCGGACTCTGGAATTCGTGACTAAAATGTATAGAAGTCTGACTTACCTTTCGAAACCTGTGAATGTACTTGCATACATTTTTCTATCGAATTCCAGAGACCGAATAGCTCGAGACTGTTCCCAATAAGGTCCCTAGTGGTTGTTTTTTTGTATAAATATTTGTAAAGAAAATATATTTATTTAATGTAAGTTTTAGTTTTGCCGCGTTTCGCGCTCGTTCTCATCATGACAACTTCATAAAACATATTGTAGACAAACTATACTATCTACTATAGGTATATAAATTATTTTCTTTATATATCTTATCTTATCTTATCTTATCTCATCTATATATAAAAATGAATTGCTGTTCGTTGGTCTCGCTAAAACTCTGGAACGGCTGGACCGATTTGGATAATTCTTTTTTTGTTGTGTTTATTAGTGTTAGGGCAAGGTTTTTATGAAAGAAAAAAAAACGGTTAAGGGCGAGTCGGAGTCGCGCACTAAGGGTAAACCGATTTAAATAAAATTTTGTTAAGTTGTTATACACACGCCGGGGAAGGTTTCTGAGAAAGAAAAAAGGGTCAAGTGCGAGTCAGACAGGGTCAAGTGCGAGTCGGACTCGCGCCATAAGGATAAACCGATTGTAGTGAAATTTTGGTAAGTTGTTATGCACATGCCGGGGAAGGTCTCTGAATTAGTACAACCCTTTCACAATAGATTGGTGCGCCAGTTGATTTAAAAAAGCAAAACAACGTTCGCGGGGTCAGCTAGTTAACATTATATAAATTTATATTAAACTATATAAAGGAATTGACATTTTAATAAATAAACTTTAAATGTCATTTCTTTGCTTACAGGTAAGATTTTTGCTTAATAGTAGGTAATTACAAGTGTAGATTGTAAAACTAGTAACTAATAAAATAAACCTTTGTTTACAGAGCAGCACATGGTCATTTATTTTATTTGTCAATCCTAATAAATTGAAAATAGACTTCGAAATAGATATACCAGCCTAGTTGGTACTGGCAGAGGTTGTAGGTTCGATTCCTGCACTGGACAAACGTTTATGTGATAAACATTTGTGTTTGTCTTGAGTCTGAGTGTATTTATGTATATGTATGTATTTGCAAAAAAATAAGTAATATATATGTATTTGTATCCTGTATATGTCTGGTATCCATATTACAAGCTTTGCTTACTTTGGGGCCAGACGGCGCCGTTTGTAATGTCCAAAAATATCTATGTATTTATTATTTATTTATTTATTCATTTATTATTTATTTATTGTTTATTTATTATTGGTCCATCATTTATTTAATATTTATTTATATATTTATATATTTGTAACTGTAACGTTTATTTTTTCCAGGAAAGAATCGACTACATTGAATCAGAAATTCAAGAAATAACGCGCAATGCACAGAACCTTAAAACAGACTACTTATCACTAAAAGAACTAAAGCTGCTGATAGAGAAGACGCAGACTTTCTTCCAAGATCATAGTGCACACCGAAAGATTTCAGCGTCAGTTCAGGTTTACAACAACGAATCTATAGGACACCTAGGGTTCATAGCTGGAGTGGTTGCCACGGCCAGGGTACCGTCTTTTGAGAAAATGCTGTGGAGGATATCGCATGGAAACATCTTCTTTAAACAAGCACAAATCGATGAGCCGTTGAAAGATCCTGTAACGGTAAGTGTATAACATAGATATTTGTCTTAAAATATCCACGGCAAATCTACATTACCTATAGGTGTTAGACTTTGTCATGAATTACAGAGGTGTCCTGTAATATGCAAAAAGTAATAATAACTATAGATACTAATCTGTAATTTGTATATATTTCTAAAATGAGGTCTTCCACTTAATACCTTCTGACCTTGAGTTTTTGGCCGCTAGTGTCGTCAACAGTTCACACCATTTTAATATGACGACTGTAGTTTTAAGTTTTGACCACACAGTCAGAAAAGTTTGTTGCACTTTAAATAAATAAGAGATTTTTAATTAAAAAAAAACTTAGTCGGCGTGAAAGTTGTATTTAAAGACGGTGAAACTATAAATAATTAATAACTACCTTTGCTTACACACTATCAGCTGCGTATGTCCGTCAGTACTACATATATATGTCGGCGGCCGATCGTAAAATCCGGCAGATCACGAAATTCCTAGGCAGATCGTAAAGTATGGAATTGAAATTATAATATAACTGAACAGATTATTTATATTGTTATTAACTGAAAATATTATATGAAGCTTGGCTGAAACGCTCCGCTCGCTTCGCTCGCTGCGCATCTACGTTAACAAAAGAGAAAGTGAACCTAACCCATCATACATGACTAATACGGTGCGATTTATGTTCCTTTCGTTTCCATACTTTACGGTCTGCCTAGGAATTTCGTGATCTGCCGGATTTTACGATCGGCCGCCGACATATCTTTCATTGCTATGGCCGGTGCTGATTTGTTTTTGACCTTCAACGGCTTTCCTTAGTATATTCACGGCTACATCACAGCTAACTTTGGATAAATTCGACAAAGTCGAAACCGTCATAGCTTCGCTACTACACGTATATGAGCAGCTGTACACCACCCGCCTAGGGTGGTCGGTTGCGCTCGCCCAGCCGCGATTTCTCGATTGCCCAGTATAGATTAGATGGGGTACTGCATGGATTAAATGATTGTTTAGGCTGTTGCTATGGGTTAATGATCTATTTAGTTGCATCCATTCAATTGCCCCTTGAATGTTTTTTGAAAGTTGCAAATGGAAGAAAAAGAAAAACAAAAAAATTATTTATTGTAGGATTTATGTACAAGAAGCGCAAAAGATGCCTAGAGTTTGTGTTGTTCATGATATACATGATCTATATGCCATGCAGGGATAGCATTTAAAGCTACCAGTCCCTCAATTGTTAGAAACCTTTTTCCCTACAAACGATTATTACGTGAAAATCTAGGTCATCATAAGTCAAAAGGTCGCTATAGTAACACACCGCGGACCGTCTCCTTAGGTGTTGAATCGTACTATTATATTTTAATCAAGCGTCACTCCGGTCGGTCACTGCCCCTGCTCTATTTATTGATTGAGCTGCTAACCACGTCGAGGTATGTATGTATGTACGCACGACACAACGTTTTTAACAATATAACTAGTATAATAATATTGAATGACGCACCAACTCGTTGCGCAAATATTAGTGATAAAAAATAAACCTTTTTTAAGGTTGCAGAATAAAAAGGGTTAACAGAATCTTTAAAGAATCACTTCTGTTTTCACAGCATTTCTGTTAGAAATCAGTTTATCAGCTTAGTGGGTTAAAAGACAAATCTGTAAAATTGTTGTAACCAAATAGTGAAGAAGAACGAAATCATCTTTCGTCTGAATTTGACCATTGGCACATTTTAGAGTTAAAAATCCGTTTATAGGATTCTCTAAGATTACATTACGCGGTCGAACGCATGCGATATTTTAGTGATGTTTTTACACTACTATGGTATCGATTAAATAGTAGATACCTAAACTATATGCCAAGCCTGCGCCCTAGACACTAGTCTCTTCCAAAGGAAATTATAAATTTACAAAAAAAATCCCAAAATATTGCTAGTACATTTAATAATAACTTGTATACCTATAACAGATTAAAATTTATCTTTTACAGGGTCACGAGCTCCAAAAAACAGTTTTCGTTGTGTTCTTCCACGGAGAGCAAATCAAACTCAGGGTGAAAAAGGTGTGCACCGGATTCCAAGCTACGCTATACCATTGTCCTGCTACTTACAAGGATCAACAAGAAATGCTTTCGGGAATCGAGACTAGGATAAATGATCTTGAAATGGTTAGTGTCACATCATAGTTACATACTAGGAAATGATTTTCCAAAAAAAAACTTTTTAACAAAAAAAACAACCGGCATCAAATAGATGCACTAAAAAGGTAAAAATAATTACTAATTTCCAAAAATCTGATCTGAATTACAGTTTCAAATTGGTGTCATGCAAGCAAAGTGTGTTATAAACTGTTACATATGTACATAGACACCAACTTCAAACTGTAATTCAGATCAGATTTTTGGAAGTAAGTAATTATTTTTACCTTTTTAGTACATCTTTTTAAAGCCGGTAATTTTTTTTTTTTTAAAAAGTTATTTAATTTTTTTTTTTTTTCAGTGACGAAATGCTTTTTTTTCAGTGACGAAAAAATCATCCTTATTTTACTCTCCAGGAAATGATTATCCATAATTGATTATCCATGAATGAATATCCATGAATGATTATCCATGAATGATTTTCCATGAATGATTATCCATGAATGATTATCCATAAATGATTAATTATATCATTCTTAATTTTTAATCTAGAGACGAAACATCAAGTTTTGTACATTTCAGTATAAAAGTGACGCATTTCCATTCCTATACCCCCATTTTGCCCTCATAGGGGATGAATGTCGCAAAATTAGTTCCTAGTACTCGCGTACGTTATAACAGAAACCTCTGTGAGAAATTTCAAGTCTCTAGAAACAAAAATATCTGAATTGTCATACCAATTTTCATCCCCTATTTTGGGGGAGGATTATCCGCTTTATTTATTTTACGGAGAGGCAGACTTCTAGACCAACTAGTTGACAGACTAAGCTTCGACATCATCGCTCCCATAACGCCCACCCACCTTTTCCCATGCAGCCCTAGCTAGCGCGCCCTGACGTGCTCGACATATAACTTCTTAAGAGTGAAAGACTAAGCTTTCTCTCTATAGAGGTGCTTGACGAACTTGACTCGGACCACCGCACTGTCCTTCTCCGATTAGGTTCCTCACACTCCTTCTGACACTAGTACCGTGACGGACTGGAAAAAATCGAGCAGTTACTCGTAACTCCCAGTTCGCCACATTTAGATCGCGTTCCCGACAATATCTCATCCGCTTACGATATAAACGTGGCTATCGACTCACTCACTAGCCACCTGACCGTTTAACGAGTGCTCAAGATAAGTGCCAGTTGGTGACTACCACCACCTAATCCTGCCTCAGCACATCAGGACGTTAATGACTAAGCGTAACGAAGCCCGCCGAAGACGCGATCGCGCTTCCTCGGCCGAAAACAAAGCTTGCTTCAACGACTTACACTGCCGTGTAATATCAGCTGTAGCTGAGCTTCGCGCCCAACGTTTTGGTGATCTGATGGAAAATATCCCTCCTTCTTATCAAGCTTATAGCCAGAGCGTTGAAATCAGACACATTCAATCCCTCCCACCGCTAACCCCTCCCAACAACGTTCCCGCGTTCAATGACGACGAAAAAGCGGACTTCCTTGCGTCTAGCCTCTAAGACCAATGTTCGTTAAGCACACAACCATTCGATCCCGGTCACACGCGAGAGGTAGACGGTGAAGTGGAGCGCAGAGCATCATCACCCTGGGTCCGTCGGCGCCCGCAAGTATACACGAGGTATCAAAGAGTGCCGGGGCGCTTCTCGCCCCCACTCAATCGCAACCGCACACGCGTAACGGGAAACTTCCTTCCTGGCGGTGGCTCACCTTCGGGTTGGAGACTCACGCCAGTCGAAGGGACGCCCCCGAGAGCGACAACCCAAGCCGAGGCTCCCCCCGCGGAGAGCCCTTGAGCTTTGGACGCTACACAGGCTGAGGTTCCTTCACGACAAAAGCTTTGCCGTTCTCTTCACCATTGGCCGCCCTCTGCGACCATCTTCCATTTCACTCTTCTGCCATGCCATTTCTTGGCAAAACAAGGCCAAATATCTCTGTGTGACCCTGGATAGGCGTGTGAACTTCCGCGATCACAAGTAATTAGTAAGCGATAGTAAGTGACCGTGCCGTTTTTGTCCTCGGTCTTCTATATCTCATGATAGGCAAGTACAGTAAAATGTCGCTTAGAAATAAGCTGACTCTTTTCACCACTAGCATACGCTACTCGCATATTACTAGTACCCCTTACTAGCATACGCTAGTGTCGTCTATGCGTTGTCTAAACGCAATCTCTCCAAAACTGCTTCCTCAGAGCGGCCTCCGGGGCCCCCTGGTTCGTCGGGAATGCGGACCTACATAGGAATTTCGAGCTCCCCACGATTCCCCAAACTTCGAAGACCTGGCAGTTCGCTTTTTCAAGCGAACAACCAATTAATTGTGCAATCCACAAATTACCATTCCCCTGAAAAACCATTGTTAGACGGCCTCGGCACGTACTAACGGCCTCTGACGACGATCTCGCTAGCCGGATAGCGAGACTAGTCTCGACGAACTCCCCTAGCAGCCCTTCAGTCCGCACGCTCACTTCATATGTGAGGTATCAAAGAGTGCCGGGGTGCTCGCCCACACTCACTCGCAATCGCAACTGCGTAACGGGAAACTCCCCTCCTGGCGCTGACTCACTTTCGGGTTCGAGGCTCACGCTGGTCGAAGGGACAACCCCATGAGCAATAACCCAAGCCGAGGCTCCCACCGCAGGGAGCCCTTGAGCGTTGGGCGCTACACGGGCTGAGACTCCTTCGGAGTCTTGCCAAACACTAAACCATTTTCAACTTGGTGGCCAAATACCAAGTTTTATGCATTTAACTTCGAAAATAACCCTTAGGAGTTGATTTTTGCATCCATTCTTAGTGCTCAGCTACGTTTTAACAGGAACCTTTATAAAAATCTCAAGTCTATAGACGCAGTAGTTTAAGCTGTGGCTTGATATATTAGTCAGCCAGTCAGTCAGTTTACTCTTTTACATATAAGTATAGAAGATCTAAATTGACAGAAGATATATATATCCGGCTCCGTGATTCAGTGGGTTCGATTCCTGCACGAGCCAAACATTTATTATTTATGTTTGTCTTGAGGCTTGGTGTTTTCTATGTATGTATTTACTAATATATATATAAGGATGAATTTTTTAGGTGGGCGTGCATGGCAGAATCCGAAACTATGAGGAAAAGCGAAAAGTACTCAAAGAACTTTCGGGCCCGATTTTGATGAAAACTCATGAAATATCAATAATAGCCAGGAATCGAACCCATTGATTTTGAAAAGAAAACGCTGTATTATTACACCATTTGATAGTGTTTCTGATAAGGAACGAATTCTGGGAAGTAATGATATACGGGAATCTTAAGGAACGTGTTGGATTTAAATAAACTGCTTCATATTTTAAAGTAATGTTTTTAATAATAATACGTACTTTACCTTATTACTATTATTTGTTCAAAATGATGCTCAATATTTTTTTCAACACATATTGCCAGCGCTGTCTGCACAAGACGGTCATGTTTTAATTTAAGTTTTCTATTATCTTTTTGCAGTTAAAGCCCAGTCTGGGGTATGTAAGGTAAATGGATCACTTGAAACGATCTTTGGAAAGTATTCTAAACGGAATCAATAATATTGTAATGCTGAATGCAGTACAATCCTTGAGACTTCGAATCCAGCTATGTACTGGGTACAATGGGCATCATTTCGAACAATTTATCAGTTAAGGTTTAATAGGTATAGGTAACCTAAGGCAAAATAAAAAAAAATTTAATTCCAACGTTTTCCTTAAGTTTTCCGTTTGTAATTACTTCCCAGAATTCGTTTCTTAATCCTTCAATAATACAGTGTGTAAACACACACACATTTTTTTGTAAATATATACACTATCACAAACCTTAAATCTTCAGGTTCTGGAGCAAACTGAACAACACAGACGTCTGGTCCTCTCAAATATTGCACGTGATATCAGCACATGGATGGTGGTCGTAAGGAAAGAGAAGGCAATTTATCACACCTTGAATATGTTTAGCATGGATATTGTCAAGAAATGTCTTATAGCTGAGTGTTGGGTACCGAGAAAAGACCTGTATATTCTGCAGAAGGCGCTTGATGATGGTGTGGTAAGTTAATCATCTTAGTTTCTGTCTTCTGTTATACATACATACATATTATACATACATACATATATATTATACTTAGGTACGCTATAAGTCTGTACAATATACGATTAAGACTTTGGCATAGCTGGTGTGGTATTTTTTATTGTCATACTAGCTTTTGCCAGCGACTCCGCCCGCCCTAAAATTGGTTATCGGTGTGGGATTCTTACGGAAACTCCTTGATTATACTTAAAAGTTTGTTACAGAAAGCTCTCGCTGCAGGTCTAGTTCGTTTAAGAAGAAATCGGTTATAGTTACTACCGCGGTAACTTTTAAATTTTCCGGTATAAAAGCCTATATATGTTCTTCTCCGTGTCTTTATCTCTTATCTCTGTGCAAAATTTCAACTTAATTGGATGCTCCGTTGCGGCGGGATTAAGTAACAAAAATTATACTTATTCCCGTCAACATTTTTGCAATTTCCGACATAAAAAATAGCCTACATCCTATTTCAGATTATAATCTATCTCTGTGGCAAATTTCACCCAAAACCGTTTACCCGTTCACGCGTGATAGCGTAACAATCATCCATCGTCATTATCAAAAGTCGCTTTTGCGTAGGTACCTCATATTAATTATAACATAAATCAAATAAAATCAATTTGAGTTTTAAATCTGTGCAGCATTAATAATATCTTTAATTAGGACGTGTAAGGATGTGGAATTTATATAAATTTACAAACATTTTCTTGGTTTGTAGTTTAAAAATTAATCAATAATGGAAAGAGACTAGAAAAAAATGTGATATAATCAAACTCTTTGTTCCAGAAAATGAGTGGTAGTCCCATTCCATCAATTCTTCATCACGTACCCACATTAGAGATACCTCCTACATTCAACCGAACTAACAAATTTACAAAGGGCTTTCAGAATCTTATTGATTCCTATGGAATCGCCAGCTATAGAGAAGTAAATCCAGGTAATTTCAAAACTCCTATTATAATCAAGACATCAATACTATTCCTGAAATATTCAATTAATTATTTATACACGCATCCATAAAGGCAGGCATAGATAACCATTCAATCAGGCACAATCACGCATTTCCTTTAGCGTTTGTGGCTGTTAGGTGCCTGCCTGCTAAAAAACGTGCTTACTCTTAAAACCAATAATATTTTTTTTGTCGCAAAGTCCTAAGATGATCGAGAAATATATGTTGATGCATTTTAAATACAAAGACTAAGCGTTAGTTTTTCTCAATAGCAACTGATATCATTACTATTGGTCACTAAATTTAATTACAAATATAATTACGCCTTGTTGAGCTGTGTCAAGAAACACAGCATCTGCTGCCCATCCTGTATGGTTTTAAGAACACCAATATGTTAATTTCTCCATATTTATTTTACCATATAGACCTGCCCTAACTTCCAGCAGGTCATAAAGTTTTGCGGCACAACGTGAAGTGCTTCGTGTGCCAGTCCACCTTACATATCGAATTACCAGAGCAATGTGCTATGAGAGTCGAAATAAACAAGGTGGCGGCTTTAAATGTAGTTTTATCCGTTAAATAAATTTAACAGACATTAACATTCTATTTACATGTTGACAATATAAAATTATTTGTTTCAGCTCTATACACAATAATCACATTCCCATTCCTATTTGCTGTTATGTTCGGAGACATTGGCCATGGGCTTATTATGACAATCTTCGCATCTATCCTGGTCATATTCGAAAAGCGGTTATCTAAGAAGAAAACAAACAACGAAATTTGGAATATTTTCTTTGGCGGACGCTATATTATACTTTTGATGGGAATATTTTCTATCTATACTGGCTTAATATACAATGACATATTTTCAAAGTCCTTAAATATATTTGGAAGCAGGTGGAAAAATGTTTACGACAATAATACGTTGGTACAAACGAAAGCTTTTAATTTGGATCCTATTGATGCTTACGACGAAACTCCTTATCCCTTAGGAATGGACCCAGTTTGGCAGGTAAGGTAAAATTTTGTTTTATGTTTTAGACGTATTTACGGGATATTTACCATGATAATTTGAAGGTTTCAGCCTCCATTTCCAATCATTTGATGGTCTTACAAATGCCGAATAATGCCCCTGGTGATGCAATTGTCTATGGGCTACGGGAAGGACGTAAGCTTGTCTACCAGCCTTTGTAGTAAAAAAACCATAATCGCGTAATGACCATTGTTTGTATATCACGACTGATTTGCTTAGCAACTTAAAACATTAGCAGTAAAATTTTAAATAATTACATACATAGTTATCCAAAATGTGTGGCTTGCGGGTTTGTAAGCACATTTCTAAACTCTTTTTGTTTATAATTTTAAATAACAAATTTTTTGACTTAAACTTTTAAACCCCATCTCCTATATGTCCGAAGTTTCACGCCCGAAAAATGACAAATAACTCATACGCCGAAAAATGTCAAGGCAATTTTTTTAATAATTACAATCAGTATTTAAAAACAATATTAGATCTGCTCCTTTCCCATATAAATTGTAGATAATACAAAACAAATAGTACTTGATGACCATAGCAAAAAAATACTTAATAAAATCTTTTTCTTTTTCAGCTTGCCACAAACAATATTATATTCATGAATTCCTTTAAAATGAAGCTATCAATAATATTTGGCGTAATACATATGGCGTTTGGAGTAACAATGAGTGTGGTAAACTTCAAGTAATTACTGTGTTCATAGAAATTAGACATAGTTTCAATTTTATTTATATAATTGCACAATCAAGATTGATTTTCATATATTTTTTTGATGTGTTACAGTTTCTTCAAGAAACCTGAGATGATATATCTGCAGTTCATTCCGCAGATGTTGTTCCTCTTGCTACTGTTCTGGTACCTGTGTATGCTGGCGTTTATTAAATGGTCCTGGTATTCAGCTCTTTCTACAGGTAAGTCCAAAAGCAAAGAGAAATTATGGTCACTTTAGTCATAAACGCAACAATAAAGTTTTAATATCTTGGTAAAGTCTTTACATTATGATTGATTGCGTTGAAGTACGTGAAAAAAAATACTTTTAACCGAGGGACCATTTATTTTTTTCTTTTCCTAGATCCTGTATACGGTTCATCTTGTGCTCCATCAGTTCTAATTATGTTTATAAACATGATGCTGCTGAAGAAGAACGAAGCCAAACCACCTTGCTTGCCTCACATGTATAATGGCCAAGACGTTCTGCAAAAGATATTGATAACAATTGCACTTATTTGTATTCCAATCATGTTATTTGGAAAGCCGATATATCAGATAGTGGCAGCCAAGAAGAGAAAAGTAAGAATCACCATTGAATAACTGTATCACGTAGTAATAAATCATAATAAGATATTCTTTCTTTATTATAAAACAACTCATTCCGTTTCTTTATGGACTTTATTTTTCACGATTATTATTTCTTTTACTTTTTACCTATGTTATTATTTCTTTTTATTTATTGTGAAACGGAATTAGACATACTGACTTAACTGCTTTTAAGTTTGCTTGCTGCAAACTCTGGCAAAAAAATGTTTTATGGTCTTTCAATTTACCACTTATTATTCTCAACTTGGTGATTTACGACTTATGGGACAAACTAAAGGCACCTTAGTCCGAATACACTGTATCAAAACGTTGCGATGGGCTTGCAATTTGTCACGCAGGCCTAAAGTGGTTGGTGAAAAAAGACTGTTTACCACATTATTATGTGGGAAATTATCCCGCCACTGGTTACGTCTTCTTTGGGGAATTTAAATCGTGTAGTTGTACATTCATATACTTATATTATTAGCAGATATTAGTAACGCTCTTGTCATACAGTTTTCACTTTCTTGAGTCTTTATGAGTTTGACTTTAATGCATTTATAATATCACTAGCTTTTACCCAGAGTTCCGCCCGCCTTCAGTTCCGTATTCGCCGTGGGATTCTTATTGTTAGACTACTGGTCAGTCTCAGTGATCAGTGGTCAATCATATTATTTTTTATATTATTGTTTGTTACAACAAATTGGATGAAATTTTGTAGACGCTGAGCAAAGCTCTGTCGCCGGATGAACGCAACACTGACTGAATTTATGAAATAGCTTTCGCTTAAATTATGCTTGTACTAATCGTTTCCACTTTATAGCAATATCAGCAAGGTGTTGAAAGTGGGCCTATGATAGAAGAAAAAGACTCCCTTGAAAGCGGTGGCCTAGGAGAAGTTTTAATCACTCAAGCCATACATACAATTGAATACGTATTGGGGGCAGTGTCACATACAGCCTCATACCTACGGTTGTGGGCGCTATCTTTAGCTCATGCTCGTAAGTATTTTTATGTTTTAAATGCGATATACATTTTAGTATAGAGCGCGCCACGTAAGATGAGACTTGGCAAGCGGTAGCGGTGGGGTGTTTGCGCAGCTGTACAGTCACTCACAAGAATAGTTTGTTAAGTTGAGGCCACTACGTTGCGGACCTCGCCCTGTCCCTTCGCGTCTCTGTGCAAGGGACCTATTAACACGTACACGTGGTGTGCGAAGTCTTTTCTCGCGCTATACTTTGCCTTATAAAAATATATATTTATAAACCGGACTCGGAATCTATTTGCAGTTCGGGTAAACAAAAATGACCTTGACCCGCGTCTTTCGCTTTGTTAGTCTATGCAGCAAACACATAAATACGTATAATATTTCTCATCGTAAATTTGGAATTTTGTAGATTTTAGGTTTAATCAGTGTTGTGATTTGAAAACCAGTTAAAGAATGTGTCAATAAAGGTAATCATGTAAGTATTTTAATGATTTATAATTAAATTACCAGAAAACGTGCACAGTAAAGTTAGGTTATGTTTACAAGATTTGCAAAAAGATTCTGAGTCAGGATTTTACATTTCTGCAACTACAATGAATTTAACTCACAATAGAAATTCCATCTCTGAATTTTTATGTCATAAACAAATATGACATAAGTAAGGCAGCAACAACATAAGGCAGCAACAACAACATAAGTCTTAAATGATTTGATCACTTGATATTCTCGAACAAATTAGGTAATACTAAAATCGTAAAAACTTTTATTAACCGAATTCAAGAAAATGACGATGTATATTCCCGCATAACATCTTTATAAACCAATTTTGACGATATTTACATATATAGAAAGAGCTACCTCCAGAATGAGACCTTCCAAATTTGATAAGGATCGGACCAAGAAAACCAGAGTCAGGCTAGAAAATGTTTTTAATTACGTATTACACAGACGATCTTTTGTAAAAAATGTGTTTAGTATTCCGTTAAGGTTCCGTAGCCAAAACCGAACATGTATGGCCATGTTTGTCCGTCCGTCCGTTTGACGAATGACGCTAAATAAATGTTGGCATTAGGGCCTTATTTTTTACTTTTTAGTCGTTTTTGTTTAAATTTTATTGCGTTTTAACTAACCAACTTTTTTTTCTTTATCCTCATCATCTTGGACACATACTATTTGAATCCTCATCAATTCAGTCTGTGCCCTGAACTTTTTTTACCGTTCTCATCAAAATTACTGACCATACACATTTGGCAATGGAAAACGATCAACTTACTATTCATACTATCCTTACATTCTTAGACGTCAACAACGAATTTTAATTTATACTTTGATATTTTAGCGATTCATTTAGGTTCACTAGACAGGGTTAAATGGTTCCATTGTTTCTTGTTTGGACATCGATAGCGTATCTAAATCGAGAACTGTAAAATGCAGATTGGAGTTGCTCTATTTGCCCCATTAAAATCTCTGTTCACGATAACGTTTTTTATCTGATGGCTGGCCCGCAGTTTTACCGTCACTTCTCAATTATAGAAAAAAATCGGCTAAGTGCGAGTCGGACTCGCGCACGAACCACGTACATTATCTATAAAAACGGCAAAAAAATCACGTTTGTTGTATGGGAGTCCGCCTTAAATATTTGTTCTTTTTAATTTAATTATTTATTTTCAAAGTGAATATATAAATTAATATTCTGTGAATATTTTAGGCGTCTACCTGTTGCCGTTATCAATATCGAGCAAAATCTAGCAAAAAATCACGTTTGTTGTATGGGAGCCACCTTAAATATTTATTTTATTCTATGTTTTAGTATTTGTTGTTATAGCGGCAACAGAAATACATCTTCTGTAAAAGTTTTTACTGCCTTACTATCACGGTTCATGAGATACAGCTTGGTGACCGACGGACTGACGGACAGTAAAGTCTTAGTAATACCAAAAAAGCAACTACTCAATTATAGAAAAAAACCGACTCACACTTGACGTTTTTAAGTAGCGTGTCCTTTCTCGGGACTCAAACTATCTCCATACCAATTTTCATCTGAATCGGTACAGCGGTTGAAGTGTTAAGGGGTAACAGACAGACGGACAGAGTGACTTTCGCATTAATAATATTAGTATGGATTGTTGTGTTAACCATCACATCATCTTTAGTGCGCGACTCCAAATCGCATATGACTGCTTTATTCACTTCACAGAGTTGTCAGCAGTGCTGTGGCAGCGCGTTCTCCGCATTGGCCTGGGTGGAGGTTCAGAAATAAACTCCATCCTGTTATTCTTAGTATTTGCTATTTGGGCCTTCTTCACACTCGCCATTCTTGTGCTCATGGAAGGGCTGTCTGCCTTCTTGCACACGTTGCGGTTGCACTGGTAAGCTTGCGTACACTTATAGTGTTATAACGAACCCTAATTTCGTATTATAACACAAGGCTGCGTTCGATAAATGCGTGTTCCAACACTGCGATGAACCAACACCAACAAATATTCGGACGGCAATTAATACAACTAAACGTCACAGACATTTGTGCCGTCAAAAAAGTATGGATGCAGCACTAATTTGGTGTGGCTCAACGGCAACGTGCTTAACACCAACACTGTCGTTAAAATCAATTCGCACCTCGACAACTTTACACAAAGAATTAATGAAAGCTAAAGAGGTGGCAACATTCATTGTCAAAAAGAAGGAAAGAGCAGGCTTACAACTGTCACTAACAGCTTAACAATGCTATATAAGTGCAACGATGACAGCTAACTTAGAATCAAAGTAGTTAAATTGTGTATTAAATACAGCATTTCATACTTCGTATTTCATAAAATAAAGAAAAAACTGCACCTTGTTGAGCATAAGCTAAATAATAGAATTTAGCTTCACTTTGTAAAAAAAAAAAACAACTTTTTTTTTAAATA
Source organism: Apoda limacodes (assembly GCA_946406115.1). Lineage (NCBI taxonomy): Eukaryota > Metazoa > Arthropoda > Insecta > Lepidoptera > Limacodidae > Apoda > Apoda limacodes. The sequence continues at coordinate 11,145,370 of OX291553.1, read as the reverse complement.
AGTCACATGACTTATTAGTCTGACTTAGTAACTGATCAGGCTAATCCTAAATAACCCTTTACTTTTATTTCTAGGGTGGAATTCATGAGCAAATTCTACGAAGGCCACGGTTACGCCTTTACGCCCTTCTCATTCTCAATGATCCTGGAGCATGAAGATGACGAGCCTTTAGTTGAGACCAACGGAGGCCCACCAGAGTGACCCACGCTTGTGGCTTAGCAATATTAGAGAATTAATAACATAAGACTAAACTGTCGTATTAAAAAAAGAAAAATAATGTACCTATCTAATTGGGCAATATCAATTTGAGTTTTGTGTGTGTGTGTGTTTGTATGAACACACGTGTGAAAATGAAATAACTAATATACCAGGTTAAATAGTACAAGTAATGCGTAAATTGTTTATATTTAATGCTTTATATTCAATTGAAGCATAGTGTGTCTGCATAAGCATGCAAATAGGTTACAGCAACCAGAATAGAGCATGTCGTTTTTTAAAACTAGAGAATAGGAAAATGTGTTAATAAACGGCAAAGCCCTTGAAGAAGAAGATGGGAGTCTGCATGGCTTCACAAGGAAGAAGTGGGCCAATTATTATAAGTTATTACTGGTACGAATATTGTTCCCTGTCCTAAAAACCTAGTATGAGTTGATTAGCTAACTAGACTACAGACATATTTCTAATACTTCTGCTAACCACACCAACGTTAGACGTGCAGAAGAAACTTCACGTTTCTAAGTGGAAAACCGTAGAAGTAAGGCCCTACAGATGATAGTAAACTTTTATTAGGGTTCGTATCTCTCTGGTTTGTCTTTCGTCCGACTTTAAGTATGCTCTATCTTTTAGACCGAAGTAGGTAAAAGCCGGAAATTTTCACAAAAAACGTGATATTGCGGTGTATTTATAAAAAAAAAGCTTAAATTCAAAGGTGTTTTCCAAACAATAAACATGTTTTTGTTGCTGGTGCATACACTATATATTACATTATACATTGTCATAATAACGACCTAGTGCCCAAACTGCCAGGCTATCATAGATTCGAGAGGTTGGAATCGAGTAGTTTGTATTGATTTGTATACTCTATCATTGAATGTGATAATCTTTAAAAATTGATCACAAATTGTACCTATAGTGTGTATTATACATAATTATCATAGAAGGTATAGTTAATATATTGCTATATTTAATAAAACAATATTTAAGTAGATATTTATTGACATACAAAATAGTAGATAAGTACGTAAGTTACAAATATATTTTTGTTATGTTTGATTTAATGCTGTTTTGACAGTTTGAAACCAAAGTGTTGTCGTTTGTTTAGTTTTAAGCGTAATGTTCTGATGACGATTTTATGTAGGTATTTTTTCCAGTGCCATGAATTAAAAAAAAAAAAAAATTTAAATGTATCAACTAAAACGTTGCATAGCCTCAGACGCAAGCATTATGTAATAGATTGTTAAAGCGGAGTTTACGAAACTAGTGTCATGTATGATTAAATTAATATCACGGCAATAATTATAAAACTTGTGAAAGAAATTTTGTGAAATATCTGGTTTCTTGATATCCACAGTATCTGAGGGATACGGATATGGCTCTGTCACCATTTGAGCTTTATTTTCTTTGCATAGTATTGTCGTTCAGTTCGTTTACAGTATGAAAGTAGTTTTTGCGTAACACTAATGCATGCATTGTAAAAGTTGAGGTTTACAAGTGAAACTTTTGATGAAACTAGTGTCGTGAAAGTACTTTTGTGACACTAATTTCGTAATGTAAACATAGCTTAATGGTACCAAGTAAAATATTTATATTTTTATCATATTTCAATTCAATTCAATGTTAACTTTTATAACAAACATATATGTCCCTTTGTCGTGTAAAAATGTGCCTTATATGAATACCTTTAATAAACACATAATTATATCTTGGAATACGCAATTCTTGTTGTCACGAAATAGATGCGATAAAAAGCGAAATTTGCATTATATATGCGATAAATGCGAAATTTAAAAATAGAATTGACAAATCTAGATTTAATAGGCGCAGATTTAGAGAACATTTTATTCGGGATCACAGTAGTATGTTGAAGACAGCAGCTTACAAGAGCTTGGATAAATTGTCTGTACCCAGGAAATCTAACACAATAAATTAATGTTACCAGCACATACGTCATTTTTTAATACAAGTTTGATATTAAAATGTTTTGACAAAATTCCATTTCTGAAAGATATACCGCAGAAAGAACTGATTGATGAACCAAGAAATTCCTGTTGATGTTATGCAGATTTTAATAGCAACAACTTAATTGCCCAGTCAAAAGTGTGAATTCTGAGAATTATTTTATAGTATCCGTTTTTTTTTTATTTGCGAAATATACGTAACCCTACTTATATCCCTTAATTGTTCGTTGTTGGTGAACCAACTAGAAACCCATTTTGTTAATCCTTTATTGAATCTAAGCTGACTGTTTTCTTATGAAAGAAATTTATTAATGTCTAAAATAATAATAATAACAATTTTGACAGATTGACAAATAACAACGTATAAAAATACATATGTTTATAAAAATACCTAACAACGTATAAAAATACATATGTTTACTTTTTTCTGTAAATGCTTACAAAGAAAACATCGAGGCTCGCAACAAACACAAATATAAATGTTTGTTCTGTGTGGGAATTGAACCCACGCGTCCGGCTTAGCAGGAAGGTATTTAAACTACTGGGCCACAGAGGCTTAAATAATTGTAATTGTACAATTATGGTTTACTACAATTTTATTATGTCTTTTCATCATCATGCTCTTTTCCCTATAACACGACCAAAAGCAGCTTAGGTTTCTAAGTAAGGAATAGTACTCATAATAAGAAAAGGGTGTTATCAAATAATAGTAACACTAGTGTCGCCGTCACGAAAAGCTATAAATTTTGTAAACAGACATTTAAGAGTTCGCAACCTTTGGATCAAATAAAACAAAAACAAAAAAAAACAACACAAAAAAACTGAGGAACGACATTGTTGACAACGTCAGTTAGTGTTGCTAGACGTTTAGAATGGGATTAAAAATCCACAGATAACTTATTTGGTACCAATCTTAGGTAGCGCCAAATTAGTATGCAAAAGAACCCTAGTGGTAAAATAAAGGATTTTTACACTATCCGCTAGTGTTCTTTTACCAACTAATTTGGCGCCACTAACGATTGGTACTTAATTAGTGATCTGTGAATTTTTAACCCCATTAGCAATCGTACTTTGGTATAAATAAAACTTTTTAACAAAAAAAACAACCGGCTTCGAGAAGATTACCTATTGCGAAAAATCTGATCTGAATTTGCACAGTTTGAAGTTGGTTCTTATGTAGGTAATGTAGCTTCCATATCGTAACTAGCTGGCGAATTGAGTGCTGAAGGGGTACCGCTACCCTTACGGCAGTAAGATTCGGGGATTGTGCCAGGATTCGGGAATCAAAGATGATTAGGGGGGTAACTTATTGTTTATTCACCCCTATACTCTACTAAATCATTGACAATATTTTGTTAATCTAATATATAATTAATTATCTAAACACATTGATCGTCACTTTAACAATTAAAAATAATCTAAATAAATAGACTAAAGTTAGCGGTCTTAAAATATAGTAAAATAATTTAAATTGGTCTAAAATATGTAAAAAAATTGGTCCAAATAAAGCAATCTGCCCCAAGAGTTGACACATAGTACATTTGGAAAAGTAGTTTATTTACATCATCTTTTGTTAGGGACCATAAAAACCTATCCTGCTGAAAATGAGACTGCCTACTGTGGTTTATGTTTACTATAACTATTTACAATTACATTCAGATAACTGTTCAGATTTTAGTACCTATTGTATTTGATCAGACCCTTTTATCTAATAGACATGTATAGCACGTATGGGTTTGCTATGACATCGTTTTTGGCCTCTTTCATCAAAAAAATATTCATAGATGATTTATGTCGTTAAATTTACTTGAATGCCTTTCCTTCATGATGCTATCAGTCATCCAGTAGGATGTTCTGTATATGATAGATCAAGGATAAGATAATTGATTCTACTACAGAAATAAACGTCTTTAATCAAAGTATTTTCTTATTTATCATTTTTACCTACCATAGTTTAATGTGAATAGAGCAATTTATTTATTTTCCTGTGAAATAGATGTTTATGGTCTCGCACAAACACCTTTAATAAACACATGACAAATAAACAAAAATATGAATCTACTCTTCTAAATGTACTATATGTCAACCCTATTAATTTTTTTTACCGAGGTTAATAGAATTGTGCACATCCTTCTTTCCGATTGATTGGGATTTTCTAACTGCCGTAAAAAGAAGGTATAGCTCTGGCATCGACGGTCTATCTGAGTATTTGAACAATAGAGTATTTTTCCCCTAACAATAATGTTTGGAAATGTATTACTCAAGGCTACGAGGCACGATGAAGGAATAGACTGTCAGTGCTAGAGAAAGTAGGTATACATGTAGGTGCGGCGATAATGTTTTGTGTAATGTTTCGGCAAAACACGCGCAGGAGACGCTGCTTAACATTATGTCACGTAAACGAAACAAATACATTTTCGAAACAAAAAGGACTTACAAAAATAAGAATCTCTGTCAAGCATAAATAAATTTCAGTAATTTTTGCGTCAAAATCAGAATAATTTAAAATAATTAACATCTCTAATTGTAAAACAATACTTCAAGACCATTTAAAAATCAGCTAATCGTTTACTATTAAAAATCTCACTAAACCGAAAGCCCTACAAAGTTGTCGTTTAGGACCCTTGACACCACCGGCTCGCACCACTGTTGGTGTCAAGGGGATTTTTAGTACCCATTACACCATCAACAAATAGTGTTGTGTTCAGTTGAACAAAATACAAGTGTTTTGTTCGGTTTACTTAAATGAAAATTTAAGTGTGTAACAATAAAAAAAATGTTCATTAGCTTCATTTGTAATTATTTGCCCGTGGTCCTACCGCGTAGATCGACTAATAGAACCAAGGGCAATGATGTTTGTCCTGGTTCTACCAGTAGTACTGTAACAAGAAAATCAATAGTTTTTTAACACACTTGCTCGTAATCAGTGTCATTACTCCGACGGGCTTTTTCTTTGTAAATATATAATAAATTTCACTTAACAGGAGTGACAGTTTTTTTCAAGATCTTTATTTCAGATGAAAGCTGTCAAACTAGAAACGGCTTTAACTCTGAAACTATTGATCGTAGACTAGTAGTTTCTTTACAGAAGTGATAGATCTCATTAAGATCTTTATTTCAGATGACAGGTGTTGAACTAAATAACGGTATTATCTCCGAAACTATTGATTGTAGACTTGTAGTTTCTTCCCAAAAATGATAGATCTCATCAAGATCTTTATTTTGGATGAAATTACTAGTCCACAATCAATAGTTTCGGAGATAAACCCGCACAAAACACTTGTATTATGTTCAATAGAACTAGTGTGACAGATATTCTTCAATGGAGTAAGTGACAACACTGCTTGTTGATGGTGCAATTGGGACTAAATAATGCTTGTGACACCACCAGTGGTGCGAACCAGTGGTGTCAAGGGGCCTAAAGGGAACTTGTTAAGACACTTGAGATTTTTTTAAGAGTGCCTCCACCTCCGTAGCATCGCTCGAAGCGCTCAAACTCGAGTAACGTTTCCACCTGCTATATCCAGGTCTTCTTGAGAAACTGGAGCTCTGAACGCATCAAGCGACGGATTTGGTCTTAATTCTTACCGGCTACCGTGCCACGCATTGTCATTATTGCTGCATCTCTGAAAAAACACCCAAAATCTGCACCCTGTTCGGATAATGAAGCGTCGGATTAAAATATGGTGAAACTTTAATTAAATAAAGTAAGCGGCGCAGGACAGGCTGCGCGTTTGTATTAGATTGAGTTAATTATTATTTAGCTAAATACGTATCTCATAATCTTTAAAAATACTTAAGCAATGTACAAAAACATTCGATATTATATCGTTTATAGTCTCCGCCGCGGTTTTAGACAACCCATTTTGAAAGACTTCAAGTGAAGTTAAGATTCCATCAAAATAATGTCGTAATAATGCAAAGTTTACTGACGTCTGTGATGTCTGATCAACTTAAGCCATCAAGCTTTGCAGCCAAGTCTGTCAGGTCAACGTCCTCCGCCAACACTACCTTCCGAATCCGAAGGCAAAGCTTTAAAAGTTTTTATGATGACAGACTCGTACATTTTTTGGTTCAACGCAGATGCATATTCACACATAACGTTTTAACTTTTCGAATTATATGGTCTTATTATATTTGATGAACAATATAAATAAATATTTTCATAGCTAAGATGCAGTCAAAAGATTAACCTCGAGCCAAGACTCGTACCTGCAACGATCCTTATAGTATTTGTTAGTATTCTACCAATAGTCTGGCCAATGAAAATCCCAACTACAGCCTGACCCTGGATGCTCGTTTCCAACGTCACAAATACAACTACTAGGGACGTCTGCAAACATACAAATTTTCATAGAATTAAGAAATAAATTACAAATATAATTTTCTTTTTTTTTTATGAGTTCCCTTGATGACTTAAGACAGCATATCATAAATGCTATACCACCGACTACATCATTAATGTAAATAAATATTTTTATAACAACGGTGCATTAAAAAGATTAACCTTAAGCTAGAACTCGTACCTACAACAAACTTACAGTCCGTGTAGAGTATTTTTTACGTTTTTAAAAGTTTTTTTTTTTTTTTTTATACCACTAAGGTGGCAAACAAGCTTACGGCCCGCCTGATGGTTAGCGGTCACCGTAGCCTATGGACGCTTGCAACACCAGGGGTATCACTTGCGCGTTGCCGACCCTTCAGAAATCTAATAACTTCTTTCTTGAAGAACTCCATACTGTAGTCCTTGCAGAAAACCTTGGCAGGGAGCTCATTCCACAACTTAAGCGTTCGCGGGAGGAAGTTTCTCTGAAACCGCACTGTACGCGACCATTTAGGTTCTAAAGTGTGAGAATGAATTCCCTGCCGATGGCGAGCGGTGCGATGGTAGAAAGTAGCCATGGGCATCATTTCGAACAATTCCTCAGAACACAACCCATTGTACAAGCGGTAGAACACACACAGTGAGGCAAAGTCTCTCCTCAGACTTAAGGGCTCGATACCGCAAGTGAGTTTGGGATCGTCGACAATTCTCACAGCCCGTCGTTGAACCGAGTCAAAAGAGTGGTTTGAGTACTCGCTTGAATGAGCCGCCTGAACTGGGAAAGTACCTTTACCTAACAGAAAACAGCGGCTAAAATAATGCTAACATTGAGTAGTGTTCTTGACGGTGAGGATTCGCTGCGCGGGCAGCGCAGGACCGGCGGCGCTCGTTGCTGTCATTGCTCGACGTAGACACGGCGTGCTGGCACGGCAGTCAGGGAGACCTGATGAAACGGCCGACCGCTGGCTGCCCGCAGTTAATCTCCGCCCTGGGAGGCTTAACCATTAACTTTTACATTAAAGTATCTGAAGTAGAAGTCGTGCCGGAGAAGGAGACCGGGGTGGACTGCTATCTATCTATCAACTATAAGGTGGCTGGCTCAGACCAACAAAATAGATACATACAATACAACAGAACAGAGTTCCTATTCAAAAACTTAAGCATCTGAAAGTAAGCCGATATGTATGACTACTACTTAATTACATGGAGTGTAAGCGTCTTGGCTCCGTAGGGCAAAGCGAGACATAATACCTACAGTTCAGCAACTTACACCCAAAGGTGGTTTGCTTATAATGGGCGTCACGGTTCATGCTTTGTTGGTCTGAGGCCGCATGAGCGCACCAGAGAGGTATGTTGACCAGATAAAAAACTATGATTTTGATTGGATTCTACCTTAGATATATAGAATTTATTATGTTAAGGACTAACGAACGAGAAAAGTCACCAAAGAACCGGAGTCACCGGCGTAGCCGGTTTCACACAAGGTAATTTTTGCATTAAGAACATCTTTTCTGTTTTTCTGGTTCCTGCAACTTTTTGTTTTACCAAATCTTTAAGCCAGGGACAGACTAGTCCCACGAACGCAACGTATGCGAAGCATTATGATATCTGAACCTTGGAATTCTTATGGAAACAGATGGCTTAGAGACACAGTACTCGTACGCAACGCTGTTGTACGCGTCTCACGCAACGTCGACATGCGATCTCCAGATCGGCGTGGGAAAGTAGAGGGCAGCGTTGCCAGACGCCCCGATTTTGGCGAGACATCCCAATTTTTTAATCAATAATAAATGTCCCGCGACAGGCTCAATCCCGCTTTTCGGGAATAACTCGACCGTTCGTGCAACGTACTGAGAAAGCGAGGGCGGGTGGCACAGACAAGATTTAACAATAGGGTAAACCTGATTTAAAATATCATATTTTTATTAAAATACATTTTCTATGGATATTTTTACTAGGTACCTATCTATTGTCACTTAAACGGAATTTGAACTCAAATTAAAAGATAAATATATTCAAAACTTTTGATTATATACTTTTTTTTACTATGTCCCGTTTTCGTCGAAAGAATCCCGCTTTTTTCACTCAAAAAGATCCTGAATCCCTTGGCAAAAAAAAAATCTGGCAACGCTGGTTGAGGGGATGATACCACGCGGAAACCAGTGTGTTTCTACAGTGTGTTTCTAGCCTTTCTAACCTACGTTCGCAACGCGTCAAACGTGCACCTGATCGTCGGCGCATGCGTTTAGGTTAAACAATGGGAGATGAACATTTAATAGATTTAGTTAAACGATATGACGCCATTTATAATATTAATGCGTTCAATATCGCGACACTACATTACGAAATGCAGCGTGGGAAGCGATAGCAGAACTACAGGATATTGCAAAAAAAATTACAAAGAGTATCTTCTATATATTTTCTTGGGTTCCTTAGCCAAGTGGTAAAGAGGAAACCCTTGTATAATTTCGTCAAGCCTGTCTGTTTCTTCGTCCTCCCATCCGTTCGACAGGGTCCGTCCGTTCCTGTGATTCTTGTTTCAAAGTCAGAACAGCATCTGACGCCATATGTACGTTGCATACGTGGGATCAGTGTTTACACCAACATGGGAACGTAGCATCGTATACGTGGCATACGATTATGTAGGCTCAGTCTGTTTTTACCTTTAACGTTAAATTGCCATAGATGTTGCGACAAAATGATTAGGGATCACTAGATCGCTTTACTAAATAGCTCGATAGATGTCAGTTGATTTTATTATATTACGTAAAACTGTGATGTGACCAGGAACAAATATATATATTTTAATCGATTAATCGTAAGATGGTATAGTAATTTTGAGTTTCAATTGCGACTTATATTATGACTTTTTAAGCAATTGTTATTGCCCGAAGCCTTATGCTTTGTCTCATCTTGTTATTGAACAAGAAACATCTAGACTATCCTGCTTTTAGCGCCCTTGGCGCCCCTACTTAGTTATCGCGTGTGAAAGAAAACAAATCCTTAGTTAAAGGATACAATAGACACACACATAGCACACTCAACACAGAAAGACTAAATTCCAGAGCATTTATTAAAATATCCAATATTATTAGTTGAATGTCTTCTCCTTTACCATGTTTTTTCAAAATCATTTATTTTAAACAAAAACAGTAGCTTCATAACAATAATCGAAATCATATAACCTGCTGCGATAAATTGGTCTGCTTGCCCATTTGACACTTTACTGAAGTAATTAATTTATAAATAAAAATAATCTATCTAATAAAACGAAGAAATTTTTTTTTTTAAATATTTGTTTTGATTATTTCGTATATATATATATAACAAAACAGAGAAACTAAATTTAAGAGTTATTTATCTTCCTACCTAACAAAAAGGTATGTGTGATTTTACTAACCAGTATCCAATTTAAATTAAACTTATTTTAGCTGCGTTTTATTGACAGCATCAAAAGCCTTATCATCATTATTACATCATAAGCATTAAAAAAGTTTTGTACACCAAATGTAAACAAATAATATGGCAGTGCACTATATAAAGAAGGATCCACCGCTCTACCTTCCGTACATGAGCAAATGGATTAAAAGCATACCGAAAGTGCCGCCATATTGCACATAGAACGCATTAATTTTTGGTCAACAGAATGATCGATGCGTGCATAAATTTTAGAGCGCTTTCAATGCGTATAATGCTTGTATACAAAACGCCCTTTTTCATAATTTAATTAAAATATTAAGTAGGAGTTCCCAACTACATGTCACTCGCGTGTAATTGTAAATTTCATTATAATCGATTTTTATGTTTTCAACAAGTTGCATTTGCATTTACAACAGAAATATCAATAACATTAATTGCATGAAACTGAAGAACAAAACATTTATTTTCAATTAATAATCATTATGAGCTACGCTTGCTTTATCAACCATTACATTTCAAATCACTCAAAGTTCCGTACAACTCTTAGAATAACAATAATAAAGACCATATATATCGATTATTTTTGGCAATTGATTAGTAACTTGAAGGAATGGTAACACTCAGCATTGCCAACTGTTTCACCACTAGATCTGGTGGTTTGGGACCCCCTGCTGGTGGGTATTGTGTCCTTAGGATGTAGCTGATAGCTCTACTGTAAAATTTAATAGTTTTCGTTCTAAAGAAGCGAATTTTTTTCCCAATATGACTTTTTGTGCCATATTAAGTTCTTAGAGCGGTTGTCCAAGCCGAGGTTCATGTACAAGACACCCTTGTGCAAAGCACCTCAAGTTTTCGCAGCTGAGTGCAAGCAGAACCGCTGCAAAAGTGAGTCCGCGTGTAGTTGTAAAGGCCATCTGCGGCCAACAGCCAGTAGTCAGTAGTGAATAGAAAAAAAACTTGAGCTACAGAGGCTCGATTCCGTTAAATGATTGCTAACAATTCTCGTTTGAAATCCATAGAAATAAGATGTACATTGCGCATTTTAAATGACGTATGAAATTCATCGATTGTCGCGAAACCGCAATGTATATCTTATTTCTTTCAAAAAAGATTAGCAATCTTTTTACGGAATCGACCCACTGGTCGAGGTCGATTTCGATTCTTGCAAGTAGGTACGAGTATTCGTACATTTAAATACCGACGGTGATCGTCGGTGATAAATGTGATGAGGGTGATGATAACCAAGTAGTAATAGATGAATTCTGAATCCCACTCGTGTTCATGAGACTTCCCAAAAATTTAATAGTATTGCGTTGTAATAATATTGCAATGGAGACTATTTAATTACGTTTGCTACAAACCCACAGCTCGCATTACAATAAATATAACGCCATCTGTTATCGCGCTACGCGGATTATGCTTATTCTCTGCCATACTGCTTGAAAAAAGAGTGTTATGTTTTTAGGCCTTGAGCCTTTCAAACGAACAAATGCAATAAAAAAACAAAAATTTTATTAATATGTAATAGAGATTAGATATTTATTACGAAATTGTATGATGGTAATTTTTTTTTTTTTAATAAAGTAAACAAAATCATCGCCAGGTGGTAATTTAAATACTATGGCATATAGGTTAGGTCCTGGAATAGGATATGGGCTACGTTTTATCCATAACTATAAACGAGCATAAACGAGCTGGATAAATAGGCTGGGGCTCCTTCAGAGTCTCGCCCCAAGTTTTTTTTTGAGAACAGGGCAGCAGCAGGGACATTAACAATATTGGGCGCCAGGTTTTTTTCATAGGGTTCCGTATTCAAAATGGAGAAACGAAAGCTTTATAAATTCGTCATGTCCATCCGTCCGTAAGTCACACCCTTATAATTCCGCCGTCACTGCATCGATTTAATGACATTTCACATATATGTGTCTTGTTTGAACCGCCATACAAATTTGTTATGAAATTGAGAAAATATATATTTTGACTTTTTTGTTTCACGGGGTGCGTGCTAGTGGGGTATTGTTGGATAGAGCTTCAAAAAGCATTTGAGGTTTATCAGTAGATTTTTCTCACAATTGTAAATTATGCTTTTAAAGTTGAAAAACCTCCGGTCACAAAACTTTAAACCATGTATAAATAAATGTAAAATAACGGTAATAGGGCTTCATAAATATTTTCATTGAAAATTATTTAGAACAAAATAGGTTTACATTTCTTATAGATATGGGAAATAATTCTCACTAACTATTTAAATTTTGTATATGTATAGTACAATATTTACTTTTTATTTATTGATTAAAGAATCCAGTTAAAGATATCTACGCATTAATAGTTTTTAAAGCACCATAACATACGAGAGATGGGTAACCCATTATATAAAAAAAAAACATTTTTTTTGTACATACACCATCAAACCTTAAAACTCCAGAAACTGCCAGGGGCTGGAACCAACGGAACAACACAGACGGCTGGTCCTCTTAAATATTGCACGTGATATCAGCACGTGGATGGTAGTCGTAAGGAAAGAGAAGGCAATTTATAACACCTTGAATATGTTTAGCATGGATATTGTCAAGAAATGTGTAATAGCTGAGTGCTGGGTACCGAGAACGGACCTGTATATACTGCAAAAGGCGCTTGATGATGGTGTGGTAAGTTAATAGTTAAGTTTATAGCTTCACGCTTCAAGTCTGGACCATATACGATTTCGATTTCGACAAAGTTGGTGTAGTATTTTTATTTTCATATATAATATAAATATTATTTGAAATAAAAAACCGCTACAACCTTCCAAATAGTATGCTATTCAATTGGGACGAGCCGTTTTCATTCAACTTACGGACTAATCTTGCAATTTCTCTCCGTGCCAAAAGTTACCAACACAATGCGAAAAATTGTCAATCTCTTAAAATTTCTTTTTGTGCCGAGAGTAAAAGATACAACGCTAAAATTGACAATCTCTTACAAAATTTCTTAGTGCCAAAAGTGAACGGGATAGCGCAAGAAATTGTCAATCTCTTGCAATCTCTTTGTGTCGAAAGATAACGATATAGCGTGGAAAACTAAATATTAGGGGTACTACCTCTACTAATTAGCGTTGCCACTGAATATTGAATTTCTTCTTAATGTAAAGTGTATTTCAAGTATGTACTTCTATAGCAAATTAAGGTGTCATATGCTATTTTCAGAACATTTTGTATGTTCTGTCTAATTATATATATATACACACCGGCACAATTAGCGGAACAGAAAAAAAAGTGAGACTATGAGATAATAACGCATATATTTGACGAAATCATTCAGATTGTTGGGGGGTGGCATTCTGGATTTAACCCTTCTTTTTAGCAAGTCCCAGACATGCTCTATCGGATTCATATCGGGGGAATTTGCTGGCCACTGCATCACCGGTATACCTACGTGGCTCAGATATGCCTGTACCGATTGTGCACTATGAGCACGAGCATTATCTTGCATTAGAATAAAGTCGTCACCAATTAATGGGGCAAATGGTACAACATTTTCTTCTAAAATGTGTCTAATGTATCGATCTGCTGTCATGGTCCCTCCTGTGACTATCACTAACTCCGTGCGAGCTCCCAAACATATCCCTCCCCAAACCATAATCGAGCCGCCACCATAAGCCACTGTGTGTTCAAAATTAGACTGTATGTGGCGTTCTCCTTTGCGTCTCCATATTCGCTGTCTCCCATCGATCTGTTTTAAAAGAACTCTGCACTCATCAGTAAAGAGAACCTGCTGCCATTCGTTCAAATCCTTTTTTTGTGTTCCGCTAATTGTGCCGGTGTGTATATATATATAATATTTTATCGTAGACTAGTAGTTTCCCTACAGACGTGACAGATCTTATAAACATCTTTATTTAGCTGTCAAACTTGAAATTGTCATTGACACTTTATATTGCAAATAAAATGCAAATTTCGATTCAATTAAGGGTTCCGTACTACTAAATTAAAAATCCTATAGCTGCTACATAACATACATATGATATAGTATATAACATTAATTCAAGCAGAATCAAATCCATGATTGCGTTAGAGTTGAATCAAAAGCGAAAAAATCATGGATTGGAATCCATGGAATCAATAAAAGAATCTAATCGAAAAGTGGAATTAAATCCATTAATGGATATGAGTGGACTCAAAAGGGGGAATCTTATCCATCAATGGAAGAGAGTAAAATCAAAATTTAATCCATCAATGGATTATAGTGGGATTAAAAACGGAATCTAATCCATTGATGGATTACAGTGGAATTTAGTGTGAAATCTAATTCATTAATGGATTGGATTGGAGTGGAGTGGAATAGTGGATTGGAGTGGAATAGGCCTTGTTATCAGCCCCTTAATTTTTGTGGCAGTTGATCTTAACGTGTTTTTTTTTTAAAAAAAATCTTGTTAATCACATGTATTAAAATTTATATTTCAGGTAATATGAATAGATTTACAATAATTTCGAGGTTGTTATTGAATTTAATAGTTAGTTTATATGTCCCGGAAAAAAATTCTATGTATGTCCGCCTAACAAGTTCCTCGAGCGATACATGTTTGAATCTAACGGCCTAAATTTGAACTATTTTGTTTGACCGATTTTGGATAAACATATAAATATTTATTGCAATACAGAAATATTTAGTTGTGTTTCATGAATAAGAAATTTATAAAGAATTGACCACATTTATTCAAACATCACACCATAATATATACATATCAAATACTGAAATATTGAAGAAAATTATTTTATTCTATAAATTACTTATTTTAAAATTTTCTCAATAAATTTTTAAATTTATATCAAGCATTGTTTTCATTTCTTTAAATATATTTATCGTTAATACAATATTATAGTATACAAGTTTTAGCCGCTACTCCATTCACGGACAGATTTTGTAGAAACCATTTCTCGTAACTAAAAATGTCCTAAATATTGGAGTATTATACCTATAGTCTGTGAAGCTTGTCAAAGATTTTTTTTATTTGGATGGAACTACCATTAAAATCAGTCAAGCAGATTTTGTGTAATGCTTAAACAGACATTAAAAAAACTGCAGGTTTATGTGCGACACAATAATACTCATTGTTTGTTAACTAAAAGGTTTGTTATTATATATAAAAAAATATTTTAATTTAACATGGAATTGTTTTAAACTTTAGTCACATTTAATCAGACTTAGTTGAATATATTAAATATTTTATATGCTGATAGTAGAAAAAGATTTTACTAAAAAAGGCAACTATTTACCTAACCTATTACTAAGGAATCACAAAATAAAATACTATAATCACAATTCTAGCACATAAACATTACAAGACCCAATAAACTTCACATAAATTTTGCTAACTAACGAATGACATAGTATATAGAAGGTTATAAATAATAAAAAAGCTAAGTAAGTATATACATTACTTTTAATATAATTTAGAAATTCAAACACTAGGGCTGAATATAATGTACCTCGATGCCACGATAAGAAGATTTTAACGACAAATTACCAAATTAATTAAATTATTTCAGTGATTTTTGCGTCAAAATCAGAACAATTTAAAAAATTTAACATCATTAAGTGTAAAACAATTCATGAAAAACATTTAAAAATCAGCCAACCGTTTACTAACACCGCTTCAAAATGTCACTAAACCGAAAGCACTACAAAGTTGTAGACACTTGAGAATTTCTTAAGAGTTCCTCCACCTACGCAGCAGCGCTCGAAGCGCTTGAACGGGCCGCTAGGAACAACCGTGTTTCTGAATCCAGTTCGAGTAACGCGCAACATCAGCTTGTGTCACTGTGCGCCGAGTCTTTTCCACAGCTGTATCCAGGTCTTCTTGAGAAACTGGAGCTTCTAGCTCTGAGCGCTTCAAGCGACGGATCTGGTCTGGAGTCTTACCGGCTACCTTGCGACGCATCGTCATCATTGCTGCATCTCTGAAAAAACACCCAAAATTTGCACCCTATTCGGATTATGAAGCGTCGGATTATAATCTGGTGAAACTAAACATAAGTAAGGTGATAAAGTAAGCGGTGCCGGATAGGCAGCGAGTTCGTATTAGATTGAGTTTATTATCAAGCTAAATACGAATCTCATAATCTTTAAAAATACTTGACAATGTAAAAAAAAAAAAAAATATAAAATCATTTTCAGTTTCCGCCGCGGATTTTGCGTCTGGCAAAAAAATTTTAAAAAAGCTTAGATTAAGCTATAATGTCTTAACCTAAGCATACAATGCTTACATAATTTTATTCAAAGTCAAGATTTCATTAAAATAATCTAGCAATGCCCTCACCTGCAAAGGTTACTGATGTCTGATCCACTGTAGCCATCGAGCTTTATCGCCAAGTCTGTCAGGTCAACGTCTTCTGCCAACACTACCTCTCGAAGGCAAAGCTTTAAAAGCTTTGTTCGAGTTGATTCTGAAAATATACATATACACAAATAACATGAAAATGCTGAAATGTCTTAATTTTTTTTTGCCATCACATGTAGTAATTGCAATCCGGATTATCTGTTATACAAAAAATCCGGATATAGGAGAATTTTCCATTGTTTTTTGGTATCCGGATATTTCGAATTTTTTATCCGTGGTCGCCAATCGAGACTCTTTCTTCCCCATCGGTTACCGGTTCGACGAGCGATGTGGGCTGCCCATTGCTACTTCAGCTTGGTAACTGTTTGTGAGCTATGTCGGTAAATTTGCTTCTTCAGCGAATTTCCTCGTCTCAGATTTTATCAAGGAAACACCAAGCCCTTTCTATAGATCTCTGAGTGTCTGTGAGCTTATTTATGAGGCCCACGTTTTTGTACCATGTTTAATAAAAGGGTATTATAATTCCTTCCTTATTATGAATAAAGAATCTATACATAATTGTCGACCACGCTATCGCCTGATTGCTCTATGATTTTTTTTTACCAACTTCCAAAATGGAGGGTGTTGTATGTTTAACGCGTGTTTTATTTTTATCTTTTTCCATGGAAGTTCATTGATTTCCCTACAACCACGTGATAAAAATTGTGTTTGATAGAACTTAAGCCCTGATAGTTTCGAAAAATATTCTTATAAATTGAATCATAGGTAGGGGATATGAAGGTAAAATATGTTGGTTTGTGTGTAGGTACGTTACGCGATGTCTTTC
This sequence comes from Apoda limacodes, assembly GCA_946406115.1. Lineage (NCBI taxonomy): Eukaryota > Metazoa > Arthropoda > Insecta > Lepidoptera > Limacodidae > Apoda > Apoda limacodes. The sequence goes on along the minus strand of OX291553.1, from coordinate 11,128,304 downwards.
TCTGTCGAATGTGAACCAATTTTAAGTTCATTATTTTTACGAATCCAGCTACAAAACGCAAATAGACATTGTTTTTCGAGCAATGAAGAGGAATACGCTTTGTTGTAAGGATTTCGTATAATCAACCATAAGGTGTTGTCTCAGACCAACAACATAAATAGACTGAGCATCCCATTTAAAAACTGAAGCCTATTCTTACTTCAACATACTAACTTGCAAAACATACTTATTTACATAAAGTGAAGCCAATTAACTCCATTGTGCAGAGCCAGACATAATTCAAGTTCAGCTACGGTGGATTTGCTTAAAATGGTCATGATTCCTGCTTCTCCTACTCCCGGCAAATCCAGTCTTGGAGATTGGGCGTCTTCTGGCTGAGACGCCGACGACAAATGGCTCAGTAGTTTAATTTTTAGTACAGATTTTTGAAAAAAAAATAGGGCTTTAAATAGTGTATTACCATCAGGGAGACCAATATAAATCCTTTTCTCGAACCGTCTTCTAAAAGCCTCGTCAATATCCCAAGGGTGATTCGTGGCTGCCAACACCATGATAATCTTTTCTTGATTGCTAAAACAAAACAGAATACACGTAATATTATTATTTTAGTTGACACATTTGGAACGAACTTTTGCCCGCGAATACGCCTGCGCAGAATTTGGTCATCATCATGAATTTTTTATACCACCAAACCAGCTTGCAGTCCGCTTGGTGCAAAGCGGTCACCGCAGCTTATGGATGCTTGCAACATCAAGTGCATTAATCGCAATTGCCGACCCTTTAAAATTCTAATAACTTCTTTCTTGAAGAACTCCATATTGTAGTCCCAAGAAAACCTTGGCAGGAAGCTCATTCCACAATTCTTTAATTCTTTATTGTACAATACAACACATATTAACAGCTATAACCCATGTGCTGAAATCAAGTCACTTCATTAATCTCTTTTGACATAAACGAATAGTGGATAGCGAAAAAATCTATTTCCGTAATCGGAGCATAAAGTAAATTGTGCCCTTTTTCGTCCTTCCAGCTGTTCCTATATCCCTGTATCATTTATTAGTACCCTGTATCCATCAACTTGTTGCTCCGTGGCGACGTGAAGGAATGGTATCATGTATTTTTTGCAGTTGTAGCAAAAATTTGTTCTTGCAAAGCTTACTCGCTATCTCTAGATTCTTTTTCAGTGACTTCGGTGTAGCATTCCGATAGACATATGAATTTTATGAGAACGTGCTCCCTAATAACATATCGGCTAGCCCAATTTAAGGATACTGGATTTGCAGATAGAAAAAGTACTCTTACTTACAAAACTGCTGAGAGTCCATCCATTTGTATGAGGAGTTCGGCCTTGAACCTTCGAGAGGCTTCATGCTCGGAATCTCCACCGCGAACAGCGCACAAGGAGTCCACTTCATCTAGGAATATCGTACTCGGTGCGTAGAACGCTGCCTATCAATTACAAACATGATGTGATAACTTATTACGTATCCCGAAATGCGTGGGCAACTTTTAGGCAATGATTGCTTGGCAACTGTTTTGTTTTTGAGCACGTATTTTTTTGGAATCGATCGCTCAGTATACTGTGGCGGTAATTTCAGCAATAACACTACATGTTGGGATCGCACTAAATTGCTCGATGTTATCAAAAGGAAAACGACCGAAGCGGCCCAGTAGTGGTAGTGTGTGGGGCTGTTAAGTCAAAGGTCCTTAATAAAATTTCCGGCAGGGCGATGCTTGTGCCCCTGCAGGAGTGGCTGCACAACGGCATCAGCTGACTCGAATCTAGCCTATGAAAGACCTTGTGCATACCGTGGGCGAATGGTAGTTATAAAAATAACGTTTAGGTTTTTATAAATATTTTGTTGTTTTTTTTTATTTTATTTCTTTTAGAGGAAACATAATTTATTTTCTTTGGATTGGCATGCAGGAGATGCTTTGATTTGTATTTATATTTAACTACGAATAATAATTTTTCAGATTGGATTGGACGCATTCTTTTATTCAATATTTTATCTGATTCTCAAAAAAGCTATTTGTTGTCTCACGTCAAGAGACGTAATTTCTATACTGTATATTTTTCTTGTCTATTTGACACGTAATTGAACGTTATTGTATATTTTTTCTCAAAATTAAAATAACGACGACTAATGTCGTTCGTTGATGTCTGCGACATCATTTATTATGATTTACCTGACATAGTTTTAATTACTAATAGAGAAGTAGTACTCCTTCCTTGCGTCGGTTATATGACTTTTACGCCAATATATAGAGACCAAAGATCATGACATGTTTGGCTCATTATTAATTCTAAAAGCTATTGTAGCTTATTATATAAAAATACTTAATTTAATTTACCTTATTTTTCTTTATTAATTTAATAATTATCTAATTACTTTCTCGTTTTACTTTTTAGCCACTTTCAATCTTTCAATTTTAGGCGGTCTCTTTATTATTTATCTCATTTTTAATATTTTGTCCATAGAGGTTTTTAATACAGCGGGGTTTTATTATTGAGCAGTATGACAACTCATTAAATATAATATAGAGATAAAATATGGAGCGGATTGACAACTCCTTAAAAAAGCCCTTGTCCAGGAATTTGAGCGGTGGGATAACTAATTAAATAGGCCTTATATCGTATTCATAGTTGTAATAAGGCATTTGACCAAGATGCAACAAGTCACATCAAGTCCCTTACAGATCGGTCATGGGATTCCTTAGCGGTTATGCCCTTCGTGTGTAGATGAATGAATAGGAAGTATATGAGGTTAGCGTGTTAGGTTAGATTAGTATGAGTGATGAAATTCCAAAACTGACTGACTCCAAGACAAAAAGCGTCTTTGTTCCTAATGCCAAATCATTTTAAATTTGACAGTTAAGCCAAAATGTAAGTAGAAATTAAAATTAAACCCTTGTAAAGGTTGGCACATACCTCTACAAAGGTTCTATGCTACAACACTGCATAACAGACGTTCACTACAATGGCTAGGGTTGAAAACTCTGTGTTATACACCTTATTCACTAGACCTGGCGCCCACTTTTACTTTTTTTTTGAAGTAAAAACTTCTTTAGCGGCGTTGTGCACTTTTTTTGTGACTGGTAAAAAATGTTAAACTCGCGTCAGGTCACGTGACCTGATCGAAAATTCGTAATACGGAGGAAGAGTAGGAGAGGTAGTACCCCCTCTCATTCTACCGTGCGGCGAAAGTTCTGAAGTGTTAAATTTTTAATCTATATATATAAAAATGAATCCCTATTTCCCTTGGTCACGCCATCACGCGCGAACAGCTAGACCGATTTCACTAATTCTTTTTCTGTTGTGTTTGTCAGGAGAAGGTTCTTATGAAAAAAAAATGTAAAGTGCGAGTCGGACTAGCGGACTATGGAAAACTCGAAGACGGCTGGACCAATTCGGGTAATTTTTTTTTGTTGTGTTTGTTAGTGTTTGGGCATGGTTTTGTGAAAGAAAAAAGCGGTCAACTGCGAGTCGGACTCACGCACTAAGGGTAAACCGATTTTAATGAAATTTTGGTAAGTTGTTATGCACACGCCGGGGAAGGTTGAACAGAGTAGTGTGAGTCGGACTCGCGCAATAATGGTAAACCGATTTTAATGAAATTTTGGTAAGTATTGTTATACACACGCCGGGGTAGGTTTCTGAGAAAGAAAAAAGGGTCAAGCGCGAGTCGAACAGGTTCAAGTGCGAGTCGGACAGGTTCAAGTGCGAGTCGGACTCGCTCAATAAGGGTGAACCGATTGTAATAAAATTTTGGTAAGTTTTTATCACATGCTGGGCAAGGGGTTTCTGAATTAGTACTACCCTTTCACAATAGGTTGGTGCGGCAGTTGTTTAAAAAAAAACCACGTTCGCCGGGTCAGCTAGGTATCTAATAGAAATCCACGCGGGTGTAGCCGTGGGTAATAGCTACCTACCTACCCTTTGTTGTAACAGATGGCGCTACGGTGCATCAACTTTACAGGCAGAACAAAGTCTGCCGGGCCAGCTAGTGTGATATAAATTGTCATGTTTGTGTACGATAGCGCAATAAATGAATATTGTATTTTACATAAATAATAGTACTTTTATACTGATGATTAAAGCAATTCGTGCAAAATTATTCGCTAACCATTCCAAAATATCAAAAATGCACAACGTTAATGTTAAAGTTTTCACTTCTGCCGGCACTCCCGGAGTGCAACCCGTTTTTTTTTTATACCACTAAGGTGGCAAACAAGCTTATGGCCCGCCTGATGGTAAACGGTCACCGTAGCCTATGGACGCTTGCAACAGCAGAAGTATCACTCGCGTTGCCGACCTTCCAGAAATCTAATAACTTCTTTCTTGAAGAACCCCATACTGTAGTCCTCGGAGAACACCATAAGTCTATCCTATAATTAGTTGAGTCGAATGCAGAGTCGAACTACCTAACCTACACTGTCGCCCGTCAAGCAACGCATAGTCTATGTAAACTAGATGTTGATTCGACGACTACTCGACACATTCGACAAGTCGACAGATAAGACTAGTCCAAAAATCCAACTAGTCCATCGACTAGTCGATGAACGGAATGGACGGACTAGATTCGTTGCTGAAAAATACATCGATGACCCGACCCATCTCTAGTTTGTATGATAGTTATCTTACCATATCAAAAAGTAGTCGCACAAGTTTTTCAGAGTCGCCCCGATACTTTGACGTGAGGGTAGCAGACGATACGTTAAAAAACGTGGTCCTGCATTCTGTGGCCACGGCGCGCGCAAGCAGCGTTTTGCCAGTGCCTGGTGGCCCCGTCAGCAGCACGCCTTTCCACGGCCGTCGAATACCCTGTCAGCATTTACAATTTTGTATTGTCATAGCAGGGATACAAAAACACTGCCCAGCAAGTGGACAATGAAGAGCAGCGTTTAGCGTTTGCTGCAATTAGTCTTTTAAAACAAAACAAAAAATAAAATATCAAACCCATTAATGAAAGCCAAAACATAACATAGGACAAAATTAGGAAGCACGTAGCTGTGGGCTCACCACGTCTGTAGAAGGACCGACATCTGATAGAACAGACGTGACCAATAGACCGCGTATCGGAAAGCGAAGCGTTGGATCGATAACCCTTTAGAGGATGGCTGGTGGCAATTGGAACTAAAAGGCATCGAGAAGTAGCGCGCCTTGGACGAGGCCTACGCCAAGCAGTGAAGCAAAGTAAGCTGATATGGTGAGTATGATCATAAGGCAGAAACAGAAGCTTAATTTATTCATTTTTTAATGAAAAAACTACATAAATCGTTTCTGCATTAATCAAAATATGACCACCTTCTGAAATACTTTACTGGCATTAAAATATTTACGTAGATAACGCTAATAAAATGCGACCAAGTCCAAACGATATTATCGCTCACGCAAGCCACCGATTTAAAGTAGGCTAGACCCATTCTGTTGTTAAGGAGACCGACACTTAAGTAGTGTAAAATTATGGTCTTTCTTAACATTGCATGACTTCGTTTCAAGAGCTAGTATATAATAGTTAGTACATATAATAAATAATCATTACTAAGATGGAGTAATAAAAACTGATACAGCAAAAATCATAGAGAAAATTAAGTGTGTATGGGCAAGCTACACATGCCGTAAATTAGATGGATGCGGCTTGGATTTTCATGTTAAAACAATATTTAAAATAAAGGTTAAGTTGTTGCCTTACCTTAAAATAATCAGGCATTACTACTGGTAATACCATTGCCTCCTGAAGAACACATTTCGCGTCATCTAATCCTACAACATCTTTCCAACGAACATCAGGATTTCTTTGCAATATGTCCCTTTCTAAAGTCTCTACCAAATGCAATTCATATCCTGTTGCGTCAAACACTTTCTCATCCTTTTCAAGCATAGTGACATCTATTCCATCTGACTGCTCATTTTTTCTGACAATTGGTTTGATCGGCACCAATCTTCTACCTCTTCTAGATGATCTCTCTACTGACCTGCTTTTTCTTCCACTGTTAATTGAAGACCCAGTGGAAGAAGTCTTACGAGTAACTATTGATGGTAGGGTTGGTTGTATATCAGGATCCCGTCGACGTAATGTTCCTGCCCATCTTTCTGTGGTAGGATCTGCTGCCTGTTTTGCTAGATCTGCTGCCTGCTCTTTGAAATTGTTGGATGGTGTTGGTTTAACAACTGAAAACGTAGATTTAGTTACATTATAATTTATGTCAGAAATAAGTAACACATTACCTTAGCTATCTAAAAATATCAGCAGCTAATCAAGAATTGTGCAGTTTTTTTCTTGTTTAAATTATGAGTAATTTTTCTGTCTGTCAGTTTATATAGACTTTTTAAAACTTAACTGAAATTTCACAAGTGGATTGCATACATCCTAAGTAAGGACATAGGCTATCTTTTATGCCGATTAATATTTTCCTGCGGAACATATTTCGGGAATATATCGAATTCTATACGGGTAACATTGCGGAGAAGCATTGGGTACTTAGATACGATTACCTACTTACATATTTTTGCTAGTCGTTAGGTAATACCTGAAATGAAAAAAAGGTGCCTACTTCTTACAGATTTGGCAACAGAAGACAGAAAAACATTTGTTGTTTGTTTTGCGAATAATTATTTTAAAAACTTGGTTTGTAACTCAAATATAGCAAGCAGATTAATGTACCTAATAACTTGTGAAAAGTGATTTTTTTTGTTCATCAACCCTTTTTACCAATTTTTCTACACGATTGTATTGCACAAATCGTCAATTTTTATTACTTTACGCGGGAGTACATTTCGCGTTGACGCACAGATTACGTAATGTAGTGTTGACGGCAAGTACCTCAAAATTCGATACTCAGATTGGCTCGTTTTGTATGCCTGAACACGGAATCTATACGTTTAAGTCAACTTTGATTGTTATTAATAAAAAAAGTGTTGCCATGAAATCGACAACTTTCAAGCGTAGGACAAGAAAAACGTACCACTAAATTTGTTAGAACTACATGACCATTTCACTGTACAAATATTTACTAAGCTGCATACAAAAAACTACCTACTCCTTATTTGGACATATTCGGAGCGAAGGGAGCATCAATCAAACCATCCATTTTGTAGAAAGAACTTACTGTTAGTCAGACAATTTCAACACCCCACCAAATTTACATGTTTTACACCTGCGCACTTCATAAGCTACCTCTATCGAGAATTTTTACAGAGGAAAAACTGGGCATCTCGTCGAACCAAACCTACCCACGAGGATTCAGCCTGTTATCGCTGAAAAAAAAAACAGGCGGTGGCTGCTGGACTATCAGTTTGAACTACATATTTACGTTAACAAAACTCCAAAAAAATAACTCAGATACTGGTACCTTGAGTAGGTGGATGTCGCGTACCGTTGGCAACGTGGGTGTCTGGAGGATGCTTAGCTTTTTCATTTCTCGTATCACCCCTCTCAGTTCGAAGTCCGTCCCTTGGAGGCTCTTGATCGTCTCTGTTGTTGCTTCTCCGGCGCGTCATCCTTGCGAAACCAAAGGGCTGCAAACTTTCGACCATCATACGATCCATCAGTCTGGCCATTTGGTGGAAGCCAGTCGACGGGCTGGCGATAGAAAAGTTCACATATTAATAAGTAAAAAGCCAGGTAATAAGTACCTAATACTTAACTATGCAGTCAAAATCAATTTAGGAATGTCTTCAATTTTTTGCTCTAGAGAAACCTCTTTCTTTGATATCTACTTATCAAATCTCGTTTATAAAGATACAATATACTAGGTACTAAGTACAAAAAACATCAGTAAGTTGATTCATGCTGCGTAGATTAGCCAAATTATAGACGTCGACTGCCCACGTAGCTGGGAGAACCGAATCTTAAATAGCGGCCACGTCCCAGAACACGTATGTAAAAAGCGTCTGAATAGACTGTGATGACCTAATCGGGGAATTTTTAAGGGTGCAAGTTTAAGGCCAGGCCTAAGTTAAGGCGTAAACCAGACAGATAAAGCGAGGACGAGGATAAGGCGTAGGTACAATAGGACAAAGACGTTAAAGCGTCGCGTCTACGCCCCGTACGCCATGTTTTTTGGATTGCCATACAACATTTACCTACATTATGTATGAAAGTATATTACAGACACCACGTTTGCGCCCCATTCTCGCCTTCTGTCTTTTCTGTCTGGCCTACGCCTTAGGAGGCAGTTAAGCAGCACGTTTTCATGCAAAATGCGATTATGTATATTCCCCTTTTTAACCTAGTCCGCTTTTACGATTTTTGAAATTGATGTAAATATTATGGAATACGGCAATTAAAAATATTCTCAAATTAAATATTTAAGTATTGAAACTTGGCAATATTTCTTTAAAATTAAAAATATAATCCGAATTTTCTTTTATATCCATGCTAAATCCTAAATCTAAAAATCAGACTTTTTTGAAAAGATTGGATATGAGTGTACAGTATGAGCTCGTAACTGATGGAAATACAACTAGGTACTTATATATTTATAAATAAAAAATAATGGCTCAATAGTCGTAACAAGAGAGCTTAATGCAAAATGTATGAAAATTCGTGTCCTCTCGTGGCCTAGTTTTTAAGTATATACGGCAGATATAAGTACTTACTTCTTTTTATTTCCCCCCAAGTACTCCAAGACTTTCAAGTATACAAAATATCATTACAATAAAACATACCCAACGAACGGATCATGTTCAAAGAACTGCCGTATTCCTCTTATATTAGGATACAGAGAGTCACCAAATCCGAAATTCATTTTCCGCCTCACCCTTTTAATAACATAGTTTGCCAATAACATAGGTGATTAGCCTGTGACCGCATTAATTAGAGGTTTTTGCGTCACGAAAACATAATATATTTGCCATAAGGTAGGGAACTAGGTTGTTGAATACGTTTCACAAGTTTGTTTGTTGACTGTTGTCATGGAAACGCATTTGCGGAAACTTTAGAAACTATTTGCCCAGCTGACTGTTCTGTCTTTACTGGTGAATCTATTGCTATATTAGAAGCCATAAATTATATTGAATCTCATTCCCTTAATAATTCTAATTCTGCCAATATATTAAGCTGTCTACAGGCAATTCTTGCAAATCAATTCCGTTGCAGATCTCCATTTCCAATCATCTTAAAAATAAAAGAAGCCTTATATAGGTGTCTGCGTTATTTTGGCCTGGATCCTAGGACATTCTGGGATACAAGGCAATGAAGTTGCTGACTCATGTGCTAGGAATTCCCATGACCTTCTAAACTTAACCAAACCACAAATGTTAAAATCTTGGGACTCAATATCGAAAGTTTCCAAAACTCTTAAAGGTTTAACATTACTAGGCACATTTAACCTGATATCCCATCGAAACCATGGTTTTTCAGTCATCGTGATACAAATAGAATGTTTACTACAACTATATGTCGCCGCCGTTTCCGTCATGCTTGTACTCCGGTAAATTTAGCTAAGCTCAGGATCAGGGACAATTCTTTGTATGAATGTGGCTTGGACGAGGGAACTATGTATCATATATTTTTTGAATGTCCAAAACTGTCGTCATCATTGCATGAATTACTCCCCCGTAATATCCCTCATCCTATTAACCTAAAATGCCTCCTTACTTATGTATATTCACGTAAAGTTATCAAAATTTTGTCTAAATTCATTTCATTTAATAACATTAGGCTTTTATATTTATGTATTGTATTGTATTTATGTTTATGTATTGTAATGATATTTATAAATAAGTATGTATTTTAATGTTGTTTTTAGTTGCCTAGTGGTTTTTTGTTGATGTAGTGTACATAGACTGAATGAGCTCAATATTTATAGTAATAGAACACCAGATCTTTTTAATTTCTTTATTATTAACATTGGCAAATAGTTTAGTCTACCGACTTAATGAAACCACAAAAAATAATAGAAACTATCGAGGAACGTTCAGAAGTTAGGTATCGAGTGCGAAAAACGCACCACGGTGCAAGCTATTCATGAAAAAGTATTCGAGATTTTACCTACAATTTTGACGGCTACATATATAGCCGACATATAACAAGCTTCTAAATACCGCCCAGTGGATCATCCATAGATCTCGTGCATACATTCACCCGAACCGATTAATTGTGCATCACCCGAACCAATTAATTGTGCAACCACAATCTACCATCCCCCCGACCTACCTCGGCACAGTCGAAAAACTATCCGGATAGCGAGATTAGTCTCAAAGACCTCCCCTTATAGGGCCCCCCCTCTCACACGACGCCGACGTCCCCGGGTTTGTTGGCGAACGCACGGACTTACCTCAAGAGCGACAACCCTAGCCGAGGCTTACCCCGCGGGGAGCCCTTGAGCGTTGGGCGCTATATGGGCTGAGACTCCTTTCGAGTCTCACCCCAAAAGCCCGGTGGAGCAGTAATGGCTGCATCGGATAACTACATAGTCCGTTCAAAAAAAAAAACGTGCATACAAATGAAAGTTAAAAAAGGTCGTCGGTCTAGTTCCTTATACTTGAACCAGTGATTTTTTTAATGTGTTTTGATGACACTGATGTATATCCGGGGTTCAAGATGATTCAATCCCATAGAAGAAGAATATGAGTAAAAATATGAAAAATGAGTAGTTCCAAATAGTTTTATCCATTATTCCAGTTTTTAGCGTCATGTGCCTACAATGTCACGGTCCAAATTCCATTCAATTAATAAACAACACTTTAATATAACAATTTTTTACATTACCTATTAGAAAACTAGCTAACTGGGCGAACGTTGCTTCACTGTAATCCCTCTCCGTTATATACATAACTAGCCTTTAAACACGGTTATCAAAATCCTTGATTATAGTAAAACTACCCACTCACACTTGTCGTATTTTGAGTAGCCATCTCCAGGGTCCCAACATTCATCATAGTCGATTCAGCGGCTTAGAGTTGAAAGCGTAACAAACAAACTTACTTTCGCATTTACAAAGTTAGTTAGGATTAGGGTATATAATTACTTAGCTTTTGTCCATCTGAATTAATGTTCCTTTTAAATATTGAAATATTTTTGTCAAATAGGTGCAGTCGTGGTTCTCCCTACCCTCCTCATCTAAACAACTTTCAAAATCCGCTCTCTCTCTTTTTATAAAATTTTATCTTTTGTGAGCGGCTCCACGCGCCGCTAAATTCGGATTTTGGCGAAGGATTTCTACGGCTTAATTCATGACAGAAGAGTTTGCTTTTAGCAAGCAAGCTATAGCTGTAGTTATAATTCGTCGTCGTGGAATTCATTTATAGTAATTCTATGTCAACAAACAAAAAACTCGCACATTAAAAATGTACGTATAGTGCTCGCGGGGGGGCGCGCCAGTGAGTAGGTAAACTTTAAATCAAGCCTATGATCACAAATAAAATGCACTAGAACTGTGCGAACAACTGCCGCGCGTCCCTAATTACGATTAAGACTCCACCAGTTTACGTACTGTGTGGTGGACGACACCCGCTCTCCCACCGCACTGCCTCTCCGCAACAATGCTTACCGTTTGGCGCGAGTTGATCAGCTTATAGTATTTTAAGTACTTTGGTATAGATTTCAAAGTCTTGTATGTATCTAAGGCTCGTTTGACAGAAAAGCTGACTGAAGAACATAGTAATAGTAAGGCTACATAGTTTGTAGAACTGATGGACGTTTGAAAGTCTTAGAGCGAAAACTCCAAGTGGGATAAAGGTGGACTAACAACTCTGAGTAGGATGACAGTGGACTAGGAGTCGTAAAAACGGCCGCGGGAAGTCGCAAGCGACTCGTTTGTTTTGGGAGGCCTAAGTACATCACTGGACGTTTAGAGGAAGAATCGGTGTATAAAACTTTATATGCCAACACTAGCTTATTCCCGCAACTTCGTCAACGTGGACTTTTTTTGAAGAAAAGAGGCTAGGAACTGTTTATGGTTTTACTAATAAAAATTTTGGAATTTTCATTAATTTGCATTTTAGGGAATTTTCCAAGTACAGTTAAGAAACTTAATTTTCAACCTAATGGCTTAATACCAATTTTCACTCGTTTAGTTTTAACAATGAGGAATTGCCATACAAACTTCCGACCCCCATTCACTCCCCTTAGTAATAAATTTTGCAATATCCTTTCTTAGTACTCGCCTTCGTTATAACAGAAACCTCTGTGCAAAATTTCAAATCAACAGTTTGGGCTGTGTGCTGATATATCAGTTAGTATTAGTACTTACATATATATTTATAGACAGGTTAAAGGTTGAACAACTCCGTAATATGTAGTTGTTTCCCGATAACTAAAGACTGTTGTTCACCCGACATTTGACCTAATTTTTAATCCAATTACTGTAATCACGTTAACACAGTAAGGCTTTGTGACAAATCTGTCCTACAATCCCTTTAATTGCAGTATCGGCAGGGTAAGTAGGCAGGGCAGGTAAGTGAACTCTATGTTTACCTCCTGACGGAAGGAGGGTAAACTTGAAGGAACTATGTCAAAGGTCAACGAATAGATGCTTCATACGTCCGAGGTCATTAACCCAATCGTTATGCCCTCTACGTACGATTGAACGCGTTCATTATTAACGACTGATGTTACCAATCGGTAACGTACGAATATAAAGGATTTTCTGAAAGTGTGTCAATGTGCTTTTCAATTTTTAACGACATAAGGTCATCGTCTTTTTGTTCTCGGAATCGTTTTTTGGACGACACAGTTTAGGGCGCGTTCGTTTTGGGATTAGGAGTTCTCACAATTGATACTTTTCACACTTTTCATAACGCCATTTTGCCACCGACACCAATCGTTTGTGTAGCTTTGAAACGTTACTAGCAAAATTTTTGGTTTCAAAACGAACGGTTGACGTACACACATTATTATAATAACACACACACACACACTACCATAATTAATGAATATTTATAGGCAGTTTGACAGATTAACACAAAAACCCTACCTCGAGATATGGGTCTAAAGTTTCATTTTAAGGTAGCAAAAGTGTCAAAAATAACAAAAATATCGTAAAAGAACGCATGATAGTTTGTTACAAATGATACTAAAATTTTGATATTTTTGACACCAATGCACAACGATCGGATGACAGATGATAAAGTTTAAACGATAATAATGATTCTGCATCCCAAAACGAACGCGCCCATAGAAACAATATAGAAAGAAAAATACATTATATTATATGCGATCTTCAGTTCCATTCGTGAGTATTTTAGACAAGGTTATTTTTTTCTTATTTTGCTTCCATCATTGACCATTGTATTTTAGACTTTCATTCTTACGAGTATCTATCACGAGCGGGACACAAGAGTTTTAATTTAAATCTTTTATCACTGTTTTTTTACGTATTACTTAATAGTTTGGTATTTCGTGAGCGCAACGTCTTTTGTGTAATTTAAAAGCTAAAAGGTGTGGTGTGATATTTTTTTCAGTTTTATGCTATCAATAATAAATTTAATTGTTAATTCTCTCTTTGTCCCGTTTATGACATCTCTACTCTGAAGTCGGTGGTCATATACGTGGTAATACTACTTACTACTAGAGTACTATATATCATGTCATGTAGTACCGACTGTAGAGTCTCCTAATCTCCGCTTTCTTCCGCCTTCACTTCGGCAGGTAGTTATCCCGTTTATGAAGTGAGTTTAGTGTTGTTTGCTTATACCGTTGGTCAGTGATCGGTCAGTCAGTACTATTATGTGCTATTTATTTTATACGTCGGTACCAGACAACCACTGAAAAAACTCTCGTATAATATAGATTCCTTTAAGTTAATTAATTTTGATGAAAACATCAATAATAATTAGGAGCACATTAATAGCAGGTATCTCATTAATATACCTACTAACAATAATTTTACGATGACTGTATTAACAAAAAAAAACATCCGGCCAAGTGCGAGTCAAACTCGCGCACCGAGTGTTCCGCACTTACCACCATTTACGTAATTTAAAAACAAAAAAAAAAGTGTGCCGCTAAGCGGTCGCCTATCTAATTACCGACCAAGCCCGACGTTACTTAACTTTGAATATCGCTTCCAACAAACAAATATGTTATTATTTCGCTTATTTTAAACGGTGATTTAAGATGGCAAGTGACTCGGGCTCATCTCACACTTGGCCGGTTCTTATTATTTGTATATATATACTTTAGAGCTAACACACACTATTATGGTCAGTACAAGATTATATGTGTTACTGTTTTTACGATAGAGCATCTAGATTATAAATAAGTATGTACTCTGTACCACCAAGCGCGGCGACTGAATTCGAACGTAAATATTGTCATTTATTTAGTAAGTTAGTATTCAGAACTTAACGTTCTTAAATAAGCAAACTTCGACAAGCCTAATTTTTTTGTAATGTTTCACCTTTCATTAACTTTGTTTTACACCACCAATACCAATTTCATCTAAGTTCCTTTCAATGGCATTTCTACGATATTTTTTCTTTTCCGACTACATTTTTGAGTTTGTCGACTATTAATCATTAAATTGTAAAGCTTACTTAGCTATTATAGTTTTCCTTTTAATTTCGTTATTTATGCTATTCCCATAATTGTTTTCTCACACCTTCCTCTATTAAATGAAAAAAAAAAAAACAGTTTGCACTCCGGGAGCGCCGGCAGAATTGAAAACCTTTACACACGATTCGCGCTTAACATTCAAATATGTGTTACAAGACAACTCATACGTCACATTTAATGCAGAACCAATGTCCTTAAAACACAATTCGCGCTTAGCACTGAAATATGTCACAAGACATGTCTTGACCCATTGTTTATTTTTGAGCAATACCCTGCCTATATTTCTTAATAATGTAATAAGCAATATATTAAACGTTATATATTACTATGCCACTACTACTATGGAACTGGCTCTCTATCCTATCACACGTCTCTTACTCCTCTAACTTTCGACTATTTTCTTTGACACAAACCTAACATAATAAATAAAGATTGTTTATTTATTTTCCTTTGAAATCACCTATTGACCCGTAAACACATAGATATACCTTCTATCTAGTGCAACGTAAGCTATGCTCTACAATTACTTTTATCTCAACTCGTATCGTATCTTATCCTATCACATTTTAACATGTGTAATCTGCACTTTCATTATTATAAATAATAATGTTTGTTTAGTTACTTTTTCGACGACTATTTGACATCTCAAAATGTAAATAAATCTGACGCTATCTAATCTAATCTAATAAAAACAAACAACCTGGATGTAAAATTTTAACATGTATAATCCGCAGTTTCATCTTTTCATAAACCCAATTTCCTGTTTCTTTTTATTCGTCCTATAGAGTTTAACATATTTTACACATCACAGAAAAAGTGCACAACGCCGTAAGAGACGTTTTCACCTCAAAATTATAATAGGCGTGGCATTACGGTTTCCGTCTTGCGAATTTTTATGGCATGGCATTATGGTTTCCATCTGACGATCAGTCTGACGCGAGTTTATAATATTTTACCCATCACAAAAACTAAGCTAATGTAAATAAATCTGACGCGCGTTCCGTCTTACGAATTTTCTATGAATTTTCGATCAGGACACGTGACCTGACGCGAGTTTAAAATATTTACCCATACCAAAAAAGTGCACAACGCCGCTAAAGAAGTTTTCACTTCAAAAATCTCAATTTCCATAACATTGTAAGGCGGTTTACAAAAGACACATTAGAATAGTTTCATTAGAATTCGCCTATAGACAGCGGAATTATAAGCCTATGACCTGGGTAGTCTTTTAATGTTCTGCGCCTGTGACATACGCACGGTACAGACGTATGGACCCGAAGGATTTATAAGGGTTTCGTTTAAGCCATTTGGACCGTAGTCAACCCTAAAAATCGGCCAAATACATGTCTGGCCATGCTTGGTGTAGGGTTCCGTAGCCGTACTATCGTGATTGTTTGGGGCTGCAACAAGCTTAACTTCGGTCGGCTATATCTCCAAAATTACTGTTTATATTATTATCATTAGCTTCTGCCAGCGACTTCGCCCGCCCTAAATTTCGTTATCGGCATAGGTTCTTACGGCAACTCCTCAATTATAGAAAAAAAACAAACAATCAAATCTTTCTCTTTAATGGCATACTTCATTCGTGTCTGTGAAACCACGGAAATACACATACAAAATTTCAACACAATCGGTCAAGCCGTTTAGTAGTTGACATACCGACAGAAGCGCCACCTATCGGGTCCAATTGTATTTTTAAATCATCCAGGAAACCATCGAAATACCCATATAAAATTTTAACCCGATCCGTTTAGAAGTTATGTGAAAAAGATAAGTACGGAAGTATAATTCTTACTACCCGTTGTCCTATTACCCGTTTTCCCGTAGGAATGAAAAAGTAGCCTATGTTCATCAGGCATAATGTCGGCTTCTAATGATAAAAGAATTTTTCAAATCGGTCCAGTAGCTTCGGAGCCTATACAATACAAACAAACAAACAATCAAATCTTTCCCCTTTATAATATTAGTGTAGATTATTTGGCTGTAGTGATTCTTGTTATTTTTAAAAGAAAGTTTAGTCTATGAGCTATATATTTAGGGTCATATCATGACCGACACAAAGAACGTAACTGAAGATGTCCCTTTTGGATCCAAATTTTTCAAAAATAAGCCACAATAAAACTTTGTCATCTCCACTTCACAGTTCCATAATGTCGCTTCAAAGCGTTTTAACCGCCGTTTTCGGATCGATTGTGATAAAATTTTCCAGGAAAGTGTTTCATGTGAACTATCTATAGATTTTTATTTCACAAATATTCCTCCGAAGATTATTTTGCAAAAATCTGCACCTCATTATACAAAACTTCAAAGCAGTGCGTGTACATGATGAGATAGAAACACCAAGGTTACTTGACAACAGAATACTGTACCCCAATCAAATAAAATCAAAACTAAATGTTTTCGCGTCACATCTTAGGGCCCAAATTTCCAAATACGTGCCAAAAACATAAATATAAAATCCTATTTCAGATAGACAGGTAAACTTGAAGGCATAACATAAGTCTTTTGTAACTTTGTAAAATATTCGTTTATGTTATATTAAATACAAGTAAAAAAATTAAATCTGTTTTCTTCATTTTATAAAATCGGAATCGAGACAATTTTGCAAGTCTGACCGTCAAAAACAATTGGATAACGAGGTGTTTAATTGACAATAATCTTTAAATAACCGTAAAGGCCGCCCACTGTGCAATCAGTTTTATTGAAACGACGCGTCAGTGGGCGGTAGCCTTAAGGACAAACAGATTCAATTCATGGTAAAGGTTAAAACCCCTCATATTATTGTAAGTGTTAGTACTAGTTATACGGGCGTCATCAAGATTTAACATACCTAATACAATATTTCAAGTTTCACGTTCACTTAGGCGTTATTTTTACTTTTCTAAAATATATTCCAAGTAGGTATCTAATTAGGAATTCTTGTTGACTCATCCCGTTATTTTTATGTGAGAAATATGACTATTAATTATCTACACTGTATACTTATAAATGGGATTTTTCTTAATTAACGATTATTTTAAGACATTGTTACTCGTAGTCTGTCAATGATTCATTATTTAGAATCAGAACCTTGTGAGTCATCTAAGCTTCCACTTTAATATTTCAATTGTGTTGGAAGTAAAGAAAAATATTGAAGTGAGTATGCCTTATCCCGATAAAACGGATTCAATAAGATATAACGGAGCTCTCACAATGGAATAATAACAATGCTAGGATAAATAACAATGCTGCTGAGATAAAAATAACGGAAAACGGATTTAAAAGCTCGGGAAAAATAAAAAAAATCACTTTATTTATCCGATTAAAAAAACCATCATATCATTAAAAGTCATCATATCATAATTTTTATTTTATTCATATAACATAATTTGATCTAGCTGTTATGGAAACTTATGGATGGATCAGAGCCATGACAGAAAATCCAAACTATAATTGGCAAATATTTGTATCTAACTCCTCCCTGCCCAATTCTTACAGTTCGTCTAGTACCTACCTACTGGTAATGTGAGTATATTATTCTGCCCCGGTCCTTTATTTTACTTACTACTTTTAAGCTGGTAATTTATGCCGTATTTATATATAAAAGAAGAAACTGACTGACTGACTGATTTGATGAGATTAATGACACATGTGAACTATATAATATATAATTGGGCATTACACACAGTGCCGTCAACGGATACAAATACATATTTTACTTTTTTTTTCGTAAATACATACATATCATACATAATTACACCCAGACTCAAGACAAACACAAACATTTATTACATTAACGTTTGTACAGTGCGGGAATCGAACCCACACCCTCTCTGCACAGTAGTCGGCCACACTACCAACTAGACTGCAAGGCAGTCAGATATCAACACACAGCCCAAATCTTCGGGACTAGAAATTTGGGATTTGCTACTCGATTTAGGGATACGAAAGGATTTTGTAAAATAGGGATTGGAAGTTTCTATGGAGTTCCATAATTTTTAAATATCAATGCATAAAATTTTCACAATGCATTGGTACTTGGTCTATAGGCGGAAAATAAGATTGCCGTGAAAAACATCTCCTAGGACCAAAATAAGGAATGATAATATGTATGGGAATAAAAGGCTTTCATTATTTTTTAAAAGTACACGCAGACGAAGTCGCGGTGAAATGTTATATGTGGGACATATATAAAGCCACCTTAGTCTAGGTACAGCTTTGCGGCGATAGGATAAAAAAAACTATTACAGTATTTTATTTATACGAAATAAATCAATAAAATTGATGACCATCAATAAGTGCCATCTCCTACCGGCGTCATCATATGTTGTTCATTTGGTTATGATGGGGTTCTTAAAATCCAAAGTTATGGTAGTTAAAAATTTGTGAATTGTAAAGGTGCCTCGTTGTTAGTGCCTAGAATGGCTATAAGTTTATCCTATCCCACGTTTATGGGATGAAACACCATCGGCATGGATGAAACATAGGTATAGGTGCATCCGTTGTTCGTGATTTCAGGATTAATTGACTATGTTAAATAAAGGGAATGTAAAGATAATGCTAAGTAGAACACACTACATTTGTACTTGATTCTATAAGATCGCGTCAAATAAGAAATGTGTGTTGCTTGCTTTTACGTTTTATGTTTTTAGGGTTCCGTACAACAAAAGAAAAAAGCGGAACCCTTATAGGATCACTTTATTGTCCATCTGTCAAGACCCTTTTGTTTCAGAAACGCGTGGATGCATCAAGCTGAAATTAATATCCAAAAAATTCAGGACTGCAATCCTTGGAGCAGTGAAAAAATCAAACTTCTAAGTCAACGCAATCAAAAGATACGCCCGTTTACGCTTCGTTAATGCTGCATATTTTAACGCCCGCAAGGCAATCAAAACCTATAGGGTACTTCCCGATGACCTAGAATCATGAAATTTGGACCTATGTCGATATATGGGGACATCAGTTTTCCAACAGCAAAGTTAAGTTTGTCCCTTAATACTGTTTATCTTTTACGGAACCCTCGGTGAGCGAGTCTGATTCGCACTCGACCGGTTTTTTTACGTTTTTCCTTTTACACTAGAATTACTCTAGAGTTCCTGTATACCTAGGCCCAAATCTGAATGATGTCTACATCCATATTCAACAGCCCGCGACGTAACGGTAAGCTACTTTGCCCAACAATTGGTACTCGAGGTTGTAACTCGACCGTGGTACGTACCATTATTAGAATTGTACAATTTCAGGTCATTGTGATCTTGTTTGTAATTTTGTAATACCATCTTATCTACATTAAGCGCTATGATTCTATTTTCCTCTTCATGTCAAGGTTGTATTACACACACAGTACACAATTTCCTATGTAACCCTCAGTAGAACACTGAACAGGGTCCTTATTGGGAACAGTCTCGAGCTAATCGGACTCTGGAATTCGAGACAAAAATGTATGCAAGTACATTCATGAGTTTCGAGAGTCAGTCATACTTCTATACATTTAAGTCACGAATTCCAGAGTCCATATAGCTCGAGACTGTTCCTAATAAGCTCCCTGAGAACAGAAGAGAGAAACTGTAATGTTTAAAAAAAATTGTAATAAAACTCACTTTCTATCAGCTCTCGACGTAGGTAAGAATTTATATAAAATTATTGCAAATTAAAACGATTTTTGTCATGATTGAATTTAAAAAAAAAAAAAATCTATTTTAATTCAATGAAATTTAAATTATAAGATGACGCAAACGGCTTACTCCCAAACCTACGAGACGAATATAAATGAAATTTAGTTAACTACTTTTTAACCTTAGAAAGGTGGGAAAATATAACAACCGGATTTGGCATTACTATAACAGACTATTGTCTTAAAATCATCAGGCGGAACCGGACTGAAACACTAGTTATTTATAGTTTTAACAGATCCTAGTTAAAAACAGGATTCATTTGTTGTTTTTGCTTTGAATATCTAATTAAATGTATGAGATTTTAATCTCTACAAGATTCCCACAAAACAAACTCACCACTAAACGAAGTGTGTGATTTGAACCATGAAAAACGTGTTTATTATTCAACTATAGGTAGTTCAGTGGGGGCTTTAATTTAGCCTTGGGAATAATTGTAATATTCGTTATCGGCTATGCGGGACCACGCAAGGCTGAAGTGAAGGAGGTCAAGTCAAAGCAAAAGTCGACACTAATGTTCGTTTATTTCCGTAGTTATTGACCTGACCTGCGGTTAAATCAATGGAAATTCAGTAAAAAATATTTTTTTAATGATATATTTCTTGACATTACACACATTGCCATGGAAGCAAAACTTGTACCACGGACAACGGAAACAAAAACTTTTCTTTTTTTTTCATAGACATATACTTATTATCATGTGTCTGGAGATTTCTGTCAACATTTCTTATGTATTCATCAAAGTTTAACTGGTTTTTTTTTTTACTGAAAGTCTTTTTCTTTCTTATTAATAATTCTTAAAAGCCTGTATTTTAGCATATTTTTTATTATATCCAGGTGTCATTAATGATTTCTTACATTCAACTGTTTCTATACTTAGGTACCTTTTTTTTAACTTTTAAAATTAAATTATCCTTTACATATTTTAGCAAACATTCTTCTCCTTTTAGGTTCAGCACTGAGGTTACTGATATTTCTCGAACTGCCCTCATGAACATCTATTATTCGACACTTTGACAACAAACCTTCAAAATTCTACAAAAATAAAAGGTAGATAGAAAGTAAAAGTTAGGTATCATTTCGATAGTAGTAGATACAAGAAAGTTTATTTAATATTAAAAGTAGTAAAATGTAAAGTCAAAAAACTGGTAGTTTACTTTTGCTTTTACTTTCACCAACGTTCACCTCAATTCGTTAGACTACTATCATATTTATCACACCATTTCAAAAAAGGTTCATATAGAAAACAAAATTTTGTATATTCGTTATACTGTTGTATATTGCTAGCTGGTTTTTACGGTTCCGCCTGCTGCTCCGGCTTATCATTCGAAAATTGCGTAAAATTTAGCAAGTTTGCACCGAGTTTTTTGTTAAATATTACATTTATTGAATAAAAAACTTACAAAGTAACGTACAAGTTGTATGGATCAACATGCTTTCACTTTAAAACCTTTTTAATTTACAGAAACGAAGAGAAAAACCTCTAAACTCACCCCATTTTTTTCCAGTTGTAACCCTATTTTACATTTTTTAACATAACACTATGGAAATATTTTTTCCTACGTTTATATTATTTATTATAATGGTGTTGGTTTACGTAGTGCGGCTCATAGAAAAGAGTTCTGAAGGTCGTTGGCGACTTGACAAGCCTTAAGATAATTATAAATATCAAGATTAATATGACTCGTGATAGTTATCGCTTTAAACCCTGGCCTAAAACCTTCTACTGGCTAAGATCTATGTAGACTAAAAATGCAAATTAAACCCCAGGGGATTTTAGCAGGGGATCCTAGTGGACGTAGGCAAAAATATTATTTCAAATCCGACTGCTAATTTTTTAAGTTAACGCGTCCAAAAATACAATATCACAAGCTTTATATATTAAGTATACAATTAAGATATACTGACTGGTATACTTATATCTAATATACAAGCAATATTTATATATTTCTTTGTTATTAAACAATAAGATACAAATGAACGACATATTTAATAAAAATAATTATTTTATTTAAAAATTTAATATAAAAAAATAATAATATAATACATATTGCATTTCAAATGTATATAAATAATATATAATAAAAGGTTGAGACTATTTATAATAAGGTGACGAATACGAAGCGTATGGCTCGCCTGATGATTATTTATTACGATGTATAGTAAAGACTTAAAAGGTAATTGCAAGGAATGTTACTTCACGCATTCTAAAATGACGATATATTTTTCCAATATATTTTACATAGTATCTATACAAATTTTAAGATTTTCTATTGATTTTTTTTGTGTTGCTGATGACCTTAGCCAAACACAGGGAAAAGTGGAAGCAGAAGGAAGAGGCCTTCACCCAACCAGGGATCCTTTCTCTAAAATTTTATATTACTTAAATATATCACCCTACTAACAATTAAATACTGATCTTAATGTAAATACTAACATCTTACTAATGCTTTTACTGTAAACTAATACAAGATTGGAATAAATGGCTCATTTATTTATTATTTATTTAGTACCTATAACCTACATTGATAAAGGCTAAAAAGAATCTCTTCGGTAAAAGTTGCTTTAAAAGATTCGCATTTTTTTATAATATTTTGGTGCGATAAAAATGTGCACAGATACAAAAAGAAGTATATGCGTGAACAAACTTAGCAGAAAAGCTGAAAATAACCAAACATCATTTAAACTGATTTCTGGAAATTTAACAATTTACAATTGCTATGCACACTTCAATTTGTATAAAGTTTATAATAACCATGCAATATCCCAAGCAGAATGGAAAGCTGGATGCGCAGCCATTGATCCCAGTGGCACTCCAAAACCAAATTCAATCTTCACATCCTCACTTCTACGAGGCCAAGAACTCCTTACGTTCTCACGGGACCCACAATCGCTGGCTTTCGTATCGCTAGTCATTTTCCGTCTAACTTTAACACGGAGACTCGTGAAATTTAACTGAAGTCGAAATCAAAAGTAAAGATAATGTCGTAGCAATACATTATGTCGTAGACGGTCTACGGAAACACGTAGCGCTACGAATAGCTACGTGCGCTACGAACTACAGGGCGCGCGTGTTGTCCACACAAGCTGTTGGGTGTCTGGAGGCCGAGCGCCGGCCGATGACCGCCGAGTCAATGCCGACACCCCTTCATTAGGTACAATCGAGAAAGAAGTAAATTTTTGTTTTATTTCACACTGCTTTATATAAATTATTAGGCGTCTAAGAAAATATATTAATAATGTAGAAAATAACATTAAAAGTCGAGCCATATTTCCAGGAAAGGTATCACTGAGCTTGTTGAAATATTTAATAGGTTAACGTTTTAACATATTAAAATATAAACGAGTTTGTTTTTTAATACTTTGCCTACCAACAAGCTAGGTGATATCTAACAGCAAACTGTTCTGCCAAAACATAGTTAATACAGTAAACAATCGAGAATAAAAAGAATAGCAACAAGCTATACTATTCCTTTTTTAATCACAGAGTCTTTGGAGAATTCAATATCTAACAATGGGCCGATTAGTTGATACAAATAAAGAAAATATTATAAAGAAAGCGTAGACTGAATGGGTAATATCTAAAGGCAACGAACTAAGTACTAATTTTCATCCACTACATTCTAACACTTGTTTTCACGACTGTACAAAATACTACTCCCAGAGGTAATAGTGTCGTTCGCAATTACACAGAATTACAGCTCACCGTCAACTGCCGGCGACCGAGTGTCGCTTCATTGTTGTCTGCAAATGTTGATTGAAAATATTCAATATCAACAAAGTACTAACAACTATTTAATTATTATTTATTTTATTATATATTACCAAGGCATAAGAATATCCTGATTTATTCTTATGACCAAAGTGCAAGCAAGCTTACGGCCGTACCACTGTAGCCATAAAAATGAATACTTAAAATACCCAGACTACTTTAGTTTTGCCATAGTCTGTGGACGCTTGCAACACCAGAAGCATTAAGCCACGAATACACCCACACGCGCTACGCACATGTATTAAGAGGCAGTACTACGTGACAGAAAACTTGCATAAAAACAAGGATGATGCGATACGTAACTAAGCGTGCTAGAGTAGTGCAGCTGCATTTTTTAACTCACTGAGATTCTCCTTGAAATTTTAATGTATATAATTTTTATCAAAATCCTTTTTTAAGAATTTTAAATCGCTATTACGCTTATGCTTTAGCGAAGTGGTAAACTAATATCATATAAAACTTGGAAGATCTCTTTGCCAAAACATTTAAAGAAGAGTGAAAAGGGGGATATTTTTTTATCGAACAATAGTCTATTAATCGTGTTTTTCAGCGTTTCTATAGTTCGAAGAAAACAATTAAATTTTAGTCAGATCTACTAGCAGATCTGGAGAAATTTTAGCCAAATAAATTGTAATTTAGTTAGTGGGTATAGCCTCTTTAAGCTTTGCTCTTCATGAAAATATAGGCGAACAAATCTACGTAGCTACACGGGGATGCGCACATCCTACACAGTAGACGATTCGCGGCTTTACTAGCGTGTTGGCGACCCTTTACAACTTTAACCACCCCCTTCTTGAAGAACACCATTATCATTCTAGCTCATTCCACAAAATAATTCTACCTAGACGAGAGCTGAGACTGTCGTTTCAGTACTTTAAGTTCTCATTGCAAAACTTTGGTATTCAACAATTACACCTATTTTTTTCACTAACCGTTCAATAAGAGTTCTAAGGCTGGGATATTAACTTTAATTTACATACCTTCAGAACAAAACGTATATATATATATATATTTGCGCAGAACTAGTATAATTTTTACTAACTAAAAATACACAGCTAACATTAATTATGGGTCAAAATAGTAGACTGCTACAAGCTGATTGACAAGCTTTTACTCGCACTTCGCCAGCCAAAAATGACTGGCTAAATGGTTAAAGTTAAAGTTACAATTGACATGACGCTAAATGATCATAAAATGAGGTGATTTATGTGAAATACAACAAATTTGAATTACCTGGTGTTTTGAATATTATGTAGGTAGCATTGCGGTAATTTTGTACTTCTCTGCACTACGTTATTTTTGCTTAAAATTTATATGTATGATGAATGATGATGCATCCCTTTATACCCAAATGGAATGCAGAAATCGGCGGCCGAAATTTTTTTTGGTATGGATTTTTTTTTAAAAAAATATTTTTTTTAATGTAGATTGGCAGTAATCGTAATAAAAGACAAGGAAGGTGCCATATGTCACTAAGCGTGCCTGAGTAGTGCAGCTATATTGTAACTATGTTGATGTTTTCCTTGCAAAACAAGAAATAAATCTATACTGAAATACTAGTGCTACGTTTATTCAAACAATTTTTTTTTTAAATCCATAGAAAAAAATATTTTTTTTGTATGGATTTTCTGAAAAAAAAATTTTTTTTTCTATGGATTTAAAAAAAAAATTGTTTGAATAAACGTAGCACTAGTATTTCAGTATAGATTTATTTCTTGTTTAACTGCACTACTCAGGCACGCTTAGTGACATATGGCACCTTCCTTGTCTTTTATTACGATTACTGCCAATCTACATTGACTTATAATTTACAGATTTAAGGACTGTTTTGTTCTGGCTTTGCTTTGGCAGCTTCGCACAATATTTCTTTATTGATTGTGAAAGGCATGGATTTAAGTCCTTTATCCTAGCAAAACACGTAAATCACGTAACAATATACCCAACCAAAGTTTAACCCAAATTGGTGAATTGTAACGGTTAAAGTAAAAGCAATTGTTAAAGTTATTTTTGACAATTACTTTAACAATCGTTATGGTGCAATCCAGCCGAAATTTACCTACAGCAAAGAGGTAATATTAACAATAAAATGTATTACAAATTAAAAAAAAATGTATTACCAAGTGCAATATAATTGTAAACACGTTCAATAAATCTTACTACAAAACATTAAAAACAAACCAATAAAAAGTATATCACAAAAAAAACTAACTAATCAAAAAATACAAAATCAAATAGCTATAAACGTATATCGTAAGAATTGTCAAGCCGGTAGCATTGGCTGTATTATGTCCAGCATCCGAACGGATACTGCTTTCATACTGCCTGAGATAAGGTACATAATTCATGACTGTGTCTAAAATATCTCTCTTCCCCACTGTTTGAAACTCTTCTTTCTCGAATACCTTGCGCGATTGCTTCTCAGGTGATAAGGTAAAATTGTAGAAACCCTTACCTTTATAACCGTTATGGGTTTTCAACATTTTACGGCGCGCCTAAAAAAATACAATTATTTATTAATTCATACGTATAGAAATTGGCATGGCATGGCATGGATGGCATTTCTAATCTCTTAATATATACCGAATAAAAATCCTGCAGGATTAGAACTTGCTACCCTTTGCTACACCGTAAGATACGTCGGCGGTAGCCTATGTCACTTTCAGATTACAAACTATTTCTGTGCAAAAAATGGTTGCTCCGTTGTTATGGAACGACAAACGTGGAACAAAAAGTCTTGGCCAAAACGCATGTCTTCATGTACACATTCAAAAACACAAATAACACTCAATCTTAATAAGTTTCATACACAATACCAGTTTCTTATCCTACTTCCTCCTCATTGGTTACAACATCGTGACGTCAGAATATGGCTTAATGCTTCCCTCGCAAGCGAATCCAAGTGACGCTAAAATTTTGTGAAGTGAATTCTAAATGTTTCTCCGCTGAAAAACTCTTAAAATAATAATAATCGACTATAAAACCTAGAGTTTGTAGCTATAGCTCAAAATTGTGAGGATTTTCAAAAGAAGGGTGTTTCTGAATGGTGGACTCTGACCAGTGACCGCACCCAAAGAATTTTGAGGTAGCTTTCTTGTTTCCTCTTTCAATTTATACACCAATGTTAATAATATTAGTATGAATATGGATTAATTGCATAAGGTCTATCAAAAGTTCTTTGTTATTTGTACAGTCTCTATTATAAAATAAACAATACACAATAAAGCCTATACTTAATGTAAAAAGTTACACCAGAAGGTTATTAGTACAATAACTTATTTTACACAATTCTATGAGTCCGGCCAAATGAGAGTGAGACTCGCGCACCATAAAAGATAAACTGTATTGTGGGACAAACTTAACTTTTTGTTGGAAAACTGTTGTCACCATACATCAATATAGGTCTCGGTTAGCTTACCAAAATAGGTTTGTAATCGCAATATTTTTTTTTAAGTTACTACAAACTTACGGTTTTCGAATTTTTCTTTTTAGTTGTGCTACATGGCATTGCTTGTTGCAAAATTTCATGATTTTAAGTCAACGGGAAGTACCCCATAAGTTTTGATATCAGAACGTATGAGGCTGATAATGATTTCATACTTTTGCGAGCGTCAAAATATGCGGCATAAAGATACGGCATCTTTTGATTGCTTTGAATTAGAAGTTTGATTTTTTCACTGCTCCAAGTTCAAAGGGATTGCAGACCTGAGTATTTGATTTTACTTTCAGCTTGATACCTCCATGCGGTCCTGAGAAAAAGGGCCTTGACAGACAGACGGACAACAAAGTGATACTTAAGAATTCCGTTTTTTTTCTTTTGAGGTATGGAACTGTAAAAATACAATGAACGTACCTTTCCATTAATATCAGCTTTCGCTAGCACATGCTCTTTTCTGTGAAAATCTTCTTTAAATTTTGTCTCATTGGTAAATATATCTACAAAAAAAGTGTCCATTAAAACAGTATACCTGTCATATTGAACGAACATTCTGGCATGTATCAATGAGTTTTTTTCTTAATTTCTCAAGTACATCGTTTGTTAATACTGGCTTTTCGGCGAAGGTGAATATCGTTAGAAAAAATATACGTCTTAATAAAAGACCTCGTGCCCGGCCGTGCTCTAACAGTGGGGATGTATGAAGCTGGCAAGAGACATATTGTTGTAAAAAGACAAAGATAGCATATCTGTGATAGGTAATGGAATGAAGGAAGTAAAAATCCTACGGCACTTGCGAAGCCCCAGACAAAAGTTCTTTTTAGTTTTTTTTTTAAGTAAACTCGTTTTTTTGAACTCTTGTATTTTTATACAGTAAACTGTATTTAAACAAACAAACAAGCTGATTGTTATTTTTATCATTCAAATGGAGTGACGAAAAAACACTTGGGTCAACTATGTGAGAGGGAAGAAAAATAATTCGAACTATTGTAATGTTACTGTTCAATAAAAAAAAACTGTATTTCAATTTTCCTTTAAGTTTAAAACAATGTCACAAAGAAATATAAAATAAGTCTTAGAATGTGCAAACAAAGCCCGTACATATGACACCCTACTTCCCGCAGTGACCCTACTGTCTTCTTTATTCGTATGTCCCACTTACAGATTTCTAGCCCCATTTCAGACCCAATCCCAATAACTATAAAACCATTTTTTAAGAAATAGGTATCAGGGCAAGCAAGTTTTACAACTATACAAAATTTCGAGTCGATACCTGTATCATTTACAGTTGCTGTGACAATCAGCCGTGCGTGACATAACTGACATACAAACAGACAGATAATGAAGAAGGTATTTTTACGGTTTAATACAGAACCCTCAAACTCAAATTTAAATTATTATTTAACTATTCTTGTAAGTTCATGTCGAAAAACTTTGGTTTTAAACGTTAGAAACATATTATGAGAATTATTTCTTCCATGTGGTATCAAAAAAAAATAGGATGGGGTAACTGTGATGATAGTTTTTAGAGCCAATTAGAGAGGTTGAGAGTAAGAAATCAAACACCTCTGAAACCTGGATAGCATTCTGTCTTAATATGTAATTTATCTTTGTAATATATGTTTCCAAAAAAGAAAAAGTTTCTTGTACCGAATCCAGGTTTCTTAATAAGAACATTAATTCTTTTTTCGAAACCAGTTACCAATTGAAACTGATTTTTAGTAACCTTATCTGTGTTACAGAATTTAATTATTGCTCGGTATTGGTACTCGAATACTCGTATTAAAATGAATTTAATTATTGCTCGGTATTGGTTCTCGAATACTCGTATTAAAATGAACCCCTAGTTCCTTTGGTCACTTCCGAACGACTGCACCAAATTGGATAATTCTTATTTTGTAGTGTTCGTTATTGTTAGAGCAAGGATCAAATGCGAGTCGAACTCGTGCACTAAGGGTAAACCGATTGTAAATTTTGGTTAGTGGATGTGCACACGCCGGCGTGTGGCGTTGTGGTTTCTGGATTACTTTCATAATATGTGGTGCGCCAGTTGTTTGAAAAAAGCGAAACAACATGTGCGGGGTTAGCTAGTTATATATAAAAGTTATTAAATAGAAAAGATACAAACTGTTGTCACAAAGCCCCTCCAGTTTAGGGCTGGAGCTATTGACAGGTTCGTCAACCGAATTCGCACAATCAGCGGCAGGTGGACCTGGCTTCCAAATCGCCTCCCCCTGGGAAGGGCCTCGTGGACCAAAGTTGCATACCAGACGCACAACACTCTGCATCTGACCCTTCCACATGGCCTTCACATAATAATAAAAAGTATAATCTAGCGCTTCCTGAGGAAAGAAGTCAAAATCAGCTCAAATACTTTTATTCAAGTTGGAATTAAGAACAGTTTTAAATTGCCAAAATGAATATATTATTTTCTTTACTTCAGAACCGGTTCACATTGTTTATTTATAAAGAAAAGTAATTAAGAAACGTACCACACGTACAATGACAACGAATCTTCGGTCACTCTTGAAAAACTTTGTATAAAATATCAACAAATAAACATTCTATTTGTACCATAGCCTTATAGGAAAACATATAAAAAGTTTCATGTTTTTGAAAATATAAACTCCATAATATAGTCCCTGGATAAACCTTACCAGAGAGCTCATTTCACAACCTAAGCGGTTGCGGGAGAAAGTTCCTCTACAACCGTGGGTTGCTGTGCGTGACCATATAGGTTCTAAAATAGGTCTATATAGGTCATAAAGGTTCTATTGTACCTATGAAAATTAAAAACTTGTATAAGGATAATTATAATTACCTATTTGGCTATTGCAAATTATTAAGTATACATGATAAAATAACACTAGAATTTATGAGTGAAAAAGTCACATTTTATCAAACAAAATAGGGTATTTAACACAGTACAATAAACAAAATATATTACATTACATGGGAAAATGCCCTAAGTTTTGATTAAATATGACAGCGGCGACTGAATCCCCTACATATAATCCTCAATAAAAAGGATTGACAGTAGGAAGGTTTAGAATAATTTTGTAGTTTTATTATATTGTAAATGTGTTGGAAAATAAATGAAAAAAAAAGGCGAGGTTGAATTCCCTGCTCATGGGGAGCGGTGTGATGGTAGAAAGGAGAACCCATCCAATACTTTACACTACCACAGACTATATTATACCTACTAGAACCATCTAGATCTGCATCTCAACAGAGCGAAGCAATACTTTACGTCGGGGCCAAGGTTGATGCTTTGTCTGTCGCAAGCGCAACCCCATATGAAGCACTTCTGCCATCTCTAGGCGGGTGCACCCGGAAACCAGCTTGGCCTTTTTGACCCGGTTCAACGACGGACTATAAGAATCGTCGAGGATCCCAAACTCACTAGCCGTATCGAACCCTTAAGTCTGAGGAGAGACTCTGCCTCCCTGTGTGTGTCAGTTGTACAATAATGAAATTATGTCCACGGCTACTTTCTTCCATCGCACCGCTCGTCATTGGCAGGGCATTCATTCTCACACTAGAACCTAAATGACCCATATAAATTATATTTCAATACCTGTACTCGGTAAAGTTTATGAGAAATCATAAATATCAAATCAATCAATAAAAAATTGTCAAATATTAAGCCATTTCTGTATTATAATGACTTAGGTAGTAGTAAACAGTTTTGGCTTTATGAAAGGTCGTTCCACAACCGATGCAGAAGTGGCACTATTGAAAAATATATTTAAAGCCTGGGAGGCTTCGCATGATGGTCTTAGAGTGTTTTGTGATTTATTAAAGGCATTTGACTGTGTTCAACATAAAAATCTCATCAGGAAGCTACATCACTATGGTATTAGAGGCAAATCGCTAGACCTTCCTACATGAGTAACAGAGTACAGAAATTAGATGTCAACAGTGAAAGATATCCGGGATCAGCAGTCAGAATGGGAGTTCCTCAGGGCTCAATTTTAGGGGCTTTTCTATTTCTTATTTACATTAATGATCTGCCATATCATGTAAAATCTATTGTCTTCTTTGCTGACGTCACTTTACACGACGCTTTTCAAAGTTAAGAGACGACAGGCATGTTATTTATTGTAAATTTAACGCTAATAAATTGTTACTAAATAAGAAAAAACTACTTAAATATGCTTAATTTACACTACCAAATGTTAGTCAGATCCAGACATTTATTAATATTAATGGCTAGCAATTAGAACTTGATGATTAAACACTCTTTCTTAGCATAACGCTGAACTCCAAACTTCAATGGGGTCGTCATATTCATAACCTAGCCAAAAAACTTATCTCTACTGTGTATGCGATCAAGAAAAAAAGACAATTGACGGATGTCACTGAAAAAAGCTATTTTCATAGTTTAATGACATATGGTACCTTATTGTGGGGTAGTGCTGCTGATGTTAATACTATATTCGTGTAAATCGGGCAATTCGTGCTATTTACAAATTAGGATATAGGATATCTCTGAGGGATAGGTTTAGGGAAGTAAATATTTTAACTTAAGCGTCGCAGTACATATATAAAAATCTTTTATATTTTCATAAAAATAAATATAGTATTAGCAAGAAAAGTGACGGTCACAAAGTAAATACTAGAAGAAAAAATAAGCTGTCGGTGCATGATACACATCTTTACAAAATTAGTAACCCTTTTATAGGGCAATGTATACACTTTAACAACAAAGTTCGTAATCAACATTGTAAGCCGGAGGGTGGGTCGTAGTGTTTCATAACTTTGACAATTTAAAAGTGTTTTTTAAAACCTAATTTAAGTAAAAAAAAATTTGACTAAAAAATAGTATTTCTAAACTTTGACGATTCAAAAGTGTTTGTAAAAACCTCATTTGAATATAAAAAAAAATTTGACTTTGGCTTTGAAAACAACTCTTTAACTTTATTGGTTTATCTGTATAAGTCACTAGGAGAATTGATGAAAGATACTTACATCGAAGTTACTTCTTGCACACCCTACCACGTAGGACTCCGAATATAACATTTGCGCAAAGTCGCCGTAGTAGATCGAATTATTTCCAGGTCTAAAAAAAGTAAACTTTTTCTGTTTTTACATTTCAATAAGTTAATAAATAAATGTAGTTAAATTTGATGTAAAACAAATCCAGCTACTAAAATCACAAATATTCAATATTTACCCAGGGCTCCGTCCGCGCTTAATGTAGTTGCCGGTGTTGGAATTCTAAGGTAACTTTTCGATTAAGTATGGAAGTTTGCTGATAGTAGGCTTTAGCAGTAGCTATAGTTTGTCCACGAGGAATTCAGTTACAGTTATTCCTACGGGAACTTTGGAATTTTCCGGAATAAAAAGTAGCTTATGTTCTGCAGCTCTTAAAGAATATCTAAGCCAAAAATTAGCTCTATAGGTAAGTTTTTCCGCGGCAAAGTTAATCAATAACGAACAAACAATAAAAGACTTTCAGAAATATATATTAGAATGCATTGCTTTTCCTTTTCACGGAGGAGGAATAGTAATTTTTTGCAAATTTTTGGGTCATAAGTCAAAAATAGTTCATATTCATAAATACAAAGCGTTGGAATCTCCTAAATCAATTTTTAAAAAAATAAATTATTTCCAAAATCATTTTACCTTAAACAGATAGTCGAAGGTACAATTAAGCAAACTTACTAACAAACTATAAAATTAAAAGTGATTACAGTAGTAGTTTGCGAGAACGTTATGAACATAAGTGATATACGGAGAGACATGGCGTCCCTTAGATCCAATACATATATAACTTATAACCTAATATCACGTATGAGCACTGACGTAAACGGATAGACCATAAACGATTTAGACACATAGGAAGGAGAGATGTGTTTCCTGATTGCAAAAATCTTTCAAAAAAAATTGTAATAATTTTCTCTATAATAATTATATACTTCGTTGCTGCATCTTAGGAGATTTAAAAAACCATGTAGTCCTTTTTACACGGTACTGCACCTTCCCACGAATTCTAGCATATATCTTTTCACATCTGAACAAAAATATTAGAAAAAGGAATTTATAACTGATACCTTTGCCTCAACTCTGTCTGACAGATGGCGACGCTGCTGGTTTATTCTTTTTTTTTCGAGTATTGCATATGACACGTATGTTCAATTAAAAACTGTATATTGCTTAGTAATAATGTTCTGATGGGTCCAAAATATGCAAAACAACTCTTAAGAAGACAGCTGAAAGAGGCGGAGGCATTGGCATGTAGCCTGGACATAGCGAAGGCGTTCAAACGGGTCTGGCACCGGGGTCTTCTATCGAAGTTGCCATCTTACGGAGTGCCCGAGGGTTTGTGCAAATGGATGGCTAGCTTTTTGTCGGGCAGACGCACACGAACCGTAGTTGACGGTAGTTGCTCTGATAGCATGGACATTAATTCTGTTGTCTCGCAAGGCTCTGTGCTGTCTCCTACGCTGTTTCTACAGCATATCAATGACATGTTGGACATCAACAACATGCCTTACTATGCAGATGACAGTACTAGAGACGCTTATTACATGGGTCGTACAAACATCCCGCGTTCCGTTGTGGAGAAAAACCGCGGAGAACTTGTGTCTCAAATCGAGTCTGAGGACGAGTAATCTTGGTCTGATTCAACCCTACAAAGACACAAGTCTGCGCGTTCACCGCTAAGAAAACCCTATTCACTGTAGTCCCACAATTCCAGAACACTCCCCTCTCCATTGGCGTTGACATCTCCGGCGATGTTCAGTTCCGAGATCATTTGCAAGACAAGGTGAAGCTGGCGTCCAAAAACCTAGGTGTACTCAACAGAGCCAAGTTGTACTTCACATCAGTGCAGAGGTTGCTGCTTTACAAGTCGCAAGTTCGGCCCTATACATCGCACTGCTGCCATCTCTTGGCGGGTGCACCCGGATACCAGCTTGGCCCTTTTGAATCGGTTCAACGACGTGACGGGCTGTGAGAATTGTCGACGATCCCAATCTTTCGTGCCGTATCGAGCCCTTAAGTCTGAGGAGAGACTTTGCCTCCCTGTGTGTGTTCTTTTGCTCCTACAATAGGATGTGTTCTCAGAAATTGTTCGAAATGATGCCCACATGGCTACTTTATACCAGGGCAGCTCTCGCCATCGGCAGGGAATTCATTCTCACACTTTAGAACCGAAATGGTCGAGTACAGTGCGAACGCTTGGGTTGTGGAATGAGCCAAAGTTTTCTCTAAGGACTACAGTGAAGGGTTCTGCAAGAAAGAATTTATTAGATCTTTGAAGGGTCGGCATCGCGCAAGTGATACCCTTGGTGTTGCAAGCGTCCATAGGCTACAGTGACCGCTTACCATCAGGCGGACCGTAAGCTTGTTTGCCACCTTATTGGTATAAAGAAAAAAAATTAAAAATTCAGCCAAAAGAATTTAGAGTGCTTACCGAAATGTTTCACCTTCGAACCGGCAAACCAGTAGGTTATAAAGTTGTATTTCTTTGTTTTCTTGAATAATTGGAATTGAGATAAGCGTTAATACTGTGTACATATGTTGTGCAGTAACATGACGTGCCTTGGTGGAGACGTGGCACACAAATCATCCGAAAAATTGTTCGATAAGTTGGTACTAGTTGCTTACCCACTTTGCTTATCCGGAAAATCTGTTCGAAAAGTCGACAGATACTAACTTAACGCCTACTATCGTCAGTGGTTCAGTTTTCAAAACAATAACTACGCAGGGATATCTACACATGAATTTGCTCTGACCTATGGATTCTCTCAGCTGGTACTTTCTCCAACAAGAATACCAGATACAGAGGACCATACGCTACTTACTGGACCTTCTGCTGACTACACGTCCGGACGGATATTCCGTCTCAGTGGATGCGATTCTTGACTCCTCGGACCACTGTCTCGCTCGGACTCAAGTATCATGCACACAACCCTATCCATCTGGGCCAACTTTTGGCGTCGTGTGTGGCATTATAAGTCGGTAGACTAGGATGTATTGCGTGAATTTAATGCGTCGTACCCGTGGAGGCAGCTCTGCTTTAGCTCAGGAGATCCTGACATCTGCGTAGCCGCAGTCACTGAGACAATTCTCGCTGGTATGGAATGTTTTATTCCTAACCCGCGAGTAGCTGCCGGTGTCAAAAAACGACCGTGGTTTAATCGGTCTTGGAGACCGCTAAGAAAGCCCCATTGACTATGATCCCACAATTCCATAACACTCCACTCTCTAGCTCCAAGAGCATTGGGATCCTTGCTGTTGACATATTTAGCGGTATTCACTTCCGAGATCATTTGCAAGACAAGGAAAGGCTGGCGTCCACAAAACTTTGTGTACTCAACAGAGCCAAGTTGTACTTCACATCAGTGCAGAGGTTGCTGCTTTACAAGTCGCAAGTTCGGCCCTATACATCGCACTGCTGCCATCTCTTGGCGGGTGCACCCGGATACCAGCTTAGCACTTTTGACTCGGTTCGGGCTGTGAAAATTGCCGACGATCCCAAACTCACTTGCCGTATCGAGCACTTAGGTCAAAGGAAACTTGCCTCCCTGTGTATGTTCCACGGCTTGTACAGTGGGATGTGTTCTTAGGAATTGTTCGAAATTATGCCCACGGCAGGGAATTCATTCTCACACCTTAGAACCTAAATTGTCACGTACAGTGCTGTTTCAGAGAAACTTCCTCCCGCGAACGCTTGGGTTGTGGAATGAGGTCCCAGCCAAGGTTTTCTCTAAGGACTACAGTATGGGGTTTTTCAAGAAAGAATTTATTAGATATTTGAAGGGTCGGAAACGCGCGTGTGATGCCCCAGGTGTTGCAAGCATCCATAAGCTGCGGTGACTGCTTAACATCAGGCAGACCGCAAGCTTGTTTGCCACCTTAGTAGTATTAAAAAAAAGTTTACTTAGTTGACCCGAAGAGAATATTTTTTCTTAAACCTTACTATGAAACAAATAAAACCAGCAGCGACGCCATCTGTCGGACAGAGTTAAGGCAAACATATTTGTTACGAATCCCTTTTTCTATTATTTTTTTTAACATGTAAAAAAATATATGATAAAAATCGTGTGAAGATACAGTACCGTGAAAAACGGATTTTGTTTAAAGTTCACTTAAGGTAAGTTTGTTTAATATAAATAGTACATAACTATCGAAGAGTTTGAAGATTGAACTGAAGGTAAGGCTGTCAATAATACGAACCAGTAATGGCCTCGCGGCCTAGACTTGTATAGAGCTTTACTCACAATAAGCCCGGAAAACAGACTGATTAGAGAAAATAGCAAATAGCGAAAATATTATTTAATCACAGAATCAAATTGAATATAAAAAGATGAAAAACTTATGATGTCCCATTTAAAAAATAATTTTTTTGGAGGATTGTATCCTTTCTTTATAACAATTAGCCAGATTTTAAGAAAAGAATAGGAGCCCATGCAAAGAAGAATAGTACAGGATTTTACTGGAGCCTTTTCTGTCAAGGAAACTTTTTTTGGTAATTTATTAGCAATCCAGAAGAAAAAAAATGTCCTCACTGTGTTCTTTTTCCGTATGTAATTTAAACTTTTCATAGCGTTCTAAGTAAAATTTGCATTTGAGTTTTGTGTTGGATGTAGTTTTTTCCTACATTAAGTACATAATATTAGTATTAAAACTACGACAAATTGTCGATGGTACCGTAATATCTATGTCAATAGCGAAACGTACAATATCTTACATGACGTAGTGTGAAACACTGCCCTTGTAATATCTGCTCTGTATGTACCATGTGTCGATCAACGTCTCAACGAGCAGGCCCGGGGCTTCACCCACCAATGTAGACACGCATTGACCAACAGTTGTGACATCTGTAGTAGATACATTAGCAAAATAGAATAAACTCGACCACCCATGGACTACTTATTAATGAAATAATGACTGAATTATTTGTAAAACTTAATATTTTAAATGCGAAAGTGTCTCTGTTTCTTGCCTTTTACGGCTTAACTGCTGGCCCGATCTCAATGAAATTAAGAAAGATGGTAGCTTGCACTTTAAGGAAGGTCACAGGCTGCTTAACTCTCAAGCGGGCGCGTAGACCTTTGAAACGACAGGGCCTTAATTACTACGTCAAGATCTTTATGAACTTAAAAACTAATCAATATTTTTTTTAAATAATAAGTTACTCAATGATATTATCTTTAGATATAATAAAACGTTTTGGCATAAAAACTAAAAAAAAACATATTAAAGCACTTTCACGAATTTAGGAGCGCGTTTACTTTGCAAAACCCACGCAGCGTCTACAAAAAAGATATATTTGAGATTACGGAACTCGCATTGAAAGGAGGAATCTATCGTTTTGAGTTCACATTGAACCTATAAAATATATATATTTATATATATATATATATAACCGAAAATATGTTTACCGCGGTCTTTTCAACTCCGCGCGACTGCTTGACGGTTAAAAAGGTCAAGTGTGAATCGGAAATTCATACTATAATCAAGCGGTTGCCATAGAATACAACGTCTATAAATAAAGCGTGGCCTTGGTAATTCCTAAACCTCTAACATAGCACCATCTAGCCCCGAACTAAGCAAAGCACTGGACAACTCATACAAATACTAATAAACTTTTTCACATATTATATAAATAACAAACATACTTAAGACAGTGTTCATCACATAAGTATTTGTCCTGTCTGCATGGGCGGTGGGCTGTCATGCAGGACTATAGTGATTGATAAAACGACACTGTCCCCTACATTGCGGTAAAGGTGTTTTCAGCCACTGGATAACTTCTTCGGGAAATATAAACCTTGACGTTATACATAAATACATAGGTACCTTCATAACAGTAAAAGTGAAACCACAACCTAAACATTCATTTTATCCATACAGTCGACCATCAAACGCGTCTAAACAGATCAATAGTGAGGTCCTCACATATGGCCATTCAGGAGCTGTCTAGCCAGCCAGCACGTTCGTTCGTAGCGCTATAACTGTCTAGACGTTGTCGGAATTTTCTTCAATATCAAATGCCATGATCGAATGTATCAATAAAAAAATTGAGCCGTCAATGGACCCCTGGCAAATGTGAAACATCGCAACGATTTTGTGAAGAAAATACCCATGAAGGGATGGTTTCCGTGAGGTGAGACTCTCCACACTCACCGAACTGAGTAGGGAGAGTCACGGAGATATGATCGTGTAGCGACGTGACACCACGCTAAGCGCCGCAGTCTGACCCGTCACATAAAAAACCGTTTAGGATGTGGTTATACTATAAGAATAGAGCGGAAAGATACGTTATGTTCTCCACATTGGTAAGAATTGCGTTCCAAAACACTTAAGCGTATTCACTCGCCCAGTCCACCAGGTGCTAAAGGTGGATTTAGCAATGTTCGCGTTAAAAAATTCCGCAATTCACGCATAACAAAGAATATTGCTTAGGTTGATAGTCTTATTAATGATGAAGAAGAAAATTACAGAGGTCGCGGCATGTGTCATGTTCCTCTGGTCCGAGGGTTGGAGCAACTGGTCGACACTGGTCCACCCAGCGCTGCGCCAACCGGGCCAAATCCTCTGCCCACCACTGGAAACAACCTTCAACATTAGTCTCCATTTTAAAATCAAACTCAGTGTTTTCAATAAAGTTGACTATTTAACAACAGTTTTAATTATACAATTTAACTATTATTTAAAGGAATATACATAACCACCGGTTTGGAATGATTTTACCATCAAGTAAAGACGCTGTTGTCCTTCCGTCTGTCCGTAAATAGGTCTCATTTTTTTCGGTAAAAGGTTACGGTATGACATATATTTAAATTAAGTAAAGTAAAAATATAATAAAGGTCCCATGCTTTATATGGGCATTTTGGTTCACTTTCAACATCTTTCAGTATTTGAAATATTTCGCCAAATTATTTTAACGTCATATACCATACATGACACAAAATATAGAGTATCATAGACCTACATCAAACAATAGTAACAAAACTCCAAAAGCAATTATGGCACGAGCAAAGAAAATATTCTTACTAGGTAGTAGGTGTCATACCTAGAATTTAAAACTATTTTATTTAAAAAAAAATCGTCTAAGTGCGAGTCAGACTCGCGCACAAAGGGTTCCGTGCCAAATCTATAAAAACGGCAAAAAAATCACGTTAAATATTAAATATTTGTTTTATTTTTTAGGTGAATATATTACTCAATATTCTGTGAATATTTCAAGCGTGTCCTGTTGCCGTTATCAATATCGAGCAAAATCGCGCAAAAACATCACGTTTGTTGTATGGGATATACGAATATAATACGAATGGAAATATTTATTTTATTCTGTTTTTAGTAACTGTTGTTATAGCGGCAACAGAAATAATTCTTCTGTGAAAATTTCAGCTGTCTAACTATTACGGTTTATGAGATACAGCCTGGTGACAGACGGACGGACAGATTCCGCTTATTACCCTTTGAGTACGGAACCCTAATAAAAGCCTTAAATTGAACGGTCAGTCAAAGTACATCTTTTTTTTACCTTACTGTTTATACTCTCGAGGTGGCTAGCAAGCTTACGGCCTACCTGATTTTAAACTGTTATCGCAGTCTATGGTAACACCACGGGCATTACTCGCACGCTTTAATATCTAAGCACTTGCTTCCTGAAAAATTGCATACTGTCCCTAAAAAAAACCTCAGCAGGGCCAATTCCACAATCTAAGTGTTAACGGGAGTAAACACCTCTAAAACCTCATATTAAGTGACCATTTATGATTCTGGTTCTAAGGTGCAAGAATGAATTTCCTGCCAGGCGAGCGGTACGGTGGTAGACGGTAGCTGTAGCATATACAAGACGTATATAAAATAACAACTGACATCTTCGTACCAATTTGCGCATGTTGGCAGCCCCAGGTAGACCGCGCAGCAGTCCTCTAGCCACTTGGCTCCGTCGTCGATTCAGCCGTTGGACAATCTTTTGCCTCTCCCGACGACTCAACGGAGAC
The DNA here is from genome assembly GCA_946406115.1 of Apoda limacodes. Taxonomy (NCBI): domain Eukaryota; kingdom Metazoa; phylum Arthropoda; class Insecta; order Lepidoptera; family Limacodidae; genus Apoda; species Apoda limacodes. The sequence continues at coordinate 11,087,976 of OX291553.1, read as the reverse complement.
ACACGGTAATTTATACAGCTCTCACTTGGACCTATCTAACAATAAGCATAGTTACATAAATAAAAATAAAAAAAATATTTTTGTCCTAATATTGTGTAATCATTGTTCATTTATTACCCGACATCGGCAAAGCAAAAGGAAGGTAATGACTTTTACCGGTATGTAGGTAGGTATGTATGTTCATCTGTTTCCTCTTAACTTCTAAGCTACTTTTCATAATTTAAAAATGAGGTATCGGTGGAAGCATTTTGATTGTGTGCTATGTGACGCCACATTTAAATAGATATGGCACCCTCAAAATGACATAGTTATTAACTAAAAAAAATTTATGATGCCATGTTGGTTGTCTAAGGAAAGTGCTAAATTAGTCCATTTTAAGTATATATCTGTATGTATATTGTCAGCTATTACTTGCGACTTTGCTTGCATGCACCAATTAGGAATAATTTTTAAAATCACGCCTAACTCCAAACCTCCAAACCCAAAATATACATAATAAAAAATAAGATTAAAATCTAAAACCAAACTACTGAAAAATCACGCTCTCAAAAGTATGAAACTAGAAAATATTCTCATCTCAAATTGTTATGAACAGACTTCTCAGTATTTATCGTCAATTAAATATACAACTTTTTAATTTAATGTATTTAATAAGTCTTTGTTCCAAAACCCGCCGAGTAATTATCGTAATTAATTTTTTTGTAAAAATACAAAACATTAGAAAGAGACAATTTTACTTGCCACGGATTCGCTCCGTCTCCGTCACACTTTTGCGACCGTTATTACTTCAAAGCTGAAGAGATGCGCTGTCGTATCTCTATGTCTATGGGTTTAGTTTAGTAGAGTACAAAATCGAGATTCAAAAAGCGATCATTCAGTTGAATTTTTATTTCATTAATTACAAATTATATTTATACGATAAGTAAAGTATATTGAGGCATACGATTTCCTCTCTACCTAAAACATATACAAAACCAAATAATTACCAAACGCTTACTATAAATCATTAGTATATATACATTGACTGCTCTAAATAGTATTTAATAGAACAAGCCTCGCGCTGACGACGCAATATAAAAGGCTCTCTTCTATCGTTACACACAAAAAGAAGATACGACTTTACTTACTTTATACTGACAAAAGGTGTGCTCTTCAAATCCTTCGCACAATTTCGCTCCACAGTAATCGATCGCACACACACATTCTAAAACTATTGAGATTAAAAATATAAGAACACATGTACCCTGATTTTTTATTCTTATTTTATTTTTGGTAATCATTATATTTGTTTTGACAATACCAAAATTTTGATAATCAACATTGTTTGTTATTACAAGTACCATGTATCAAAGAGCAAAGAGAAAAACGTTTTATCAAAGTACGTGTCAAAGAGTAGAATATTTAAAAAAAAAAAAAGCATGAACCATGCAAGTCAAACATTAAAAACAAAGAAAATTAAATAGGTTACAATCTTCTTAAATATTTCCAAGTTTTATTTATATTTATATTAGGGTTGCGTACCATTTGGCAAATTTTACAACTTTACATTCCTATCATTTACAATGTTGGAATATTGAAACCTATTACTAGAATATTTGTCAATAATAACTTAAACTGTGCCCATTTCTTTCAGTGTCTCAGTTATAAACTACTCTTCGACCTAAGTGTCTTCATTGTCAGATTCACAGAATCCGCTTTCAAGCTTGATTAGGGCAAAGTTCAAATACTATAGAAAATTTTCTTGACTATCTTGATAGAAAGGTTACCGACAGTTAACTCATTACCAGACTTCGTGCGTCTCCACGACTGTTGGGGCACGGCCTACCCTCAACTTGCGGTGGCCTTGACCTTGGCGATATCTGCCCATAGCCTATCACACGGATTCCAAACCTTACATACGTCCTAATAACATGCAGGTTTCCTCACGATGTTTTCTTTACAGAAAAGTCAGCGGTGTGAATGAACCAAGAATTTTTGGTAAGTGTACATACGCCGTGTTAAACTTCCACCTCACAGAAGTTAAATTTACTAATAAGGGGTAAAAGCTTACACTTACGATTTCAATTTCTTTTTGGTTGTGTTCGTAATTGTCAGGTCACAAAAAAACCCCTCAAAAAAAGGGAACATTGAATCTTCAAGTGATGGAATACCCAAACGAGTTAAGTTTGCAAGAATTTGATTAATTTTATTACAGTCCTGAGTAAACTTTTTAACGTGATAAAAAAATATATGTTATAGTTCAAACCAGTACAAATAATTTGTTATTTAAAACAGTTAAAAAAATAAATTCGACCGTATTTTTGGGCTTAAACTGAAATTGTTTGGAAAAGAAACAGTGATATTCTTTATTCTTATTTCATAATATTATATATTACTATGACCAAGCGAATTTGCTAATTTTATACCGAGAAAATCGAGATTTCGTGACCGCACACGTGCTAGCGCCTATCGTATGTGGAACTGTATCTCTTTGTATGTAGTGTAATATGTCTTTGTACACTGGTTGAAACGGCACGCTTTTGCCCATACCCTATATGTCATAGCGTTAAATAAATAAAAACCCAGAAAGTAAAATTCAACCGATTTAATATAACTTAATTTATAAACAACATATGTATACAAAATAATAACACCGTTAAATAACCTAATGCATAAATATTGTACAATTTGTACTCATTCATCGTCACCCAGTTTGGGCAGGTAATATGTTGAGTCGATAAAATATTTTGTGATGTCCGAGACTAGACTACGGTCTGATATTTCTTGTGCAACGCCATATATCGCCATCTGAAAAATAAAAATTAAAAACATATTTACATTAAAAAGTAAATTTCAAGGATCAGTTTCCTATACAACCGTAGTTTACCGATTATTTCAATTTGTAATCTGCTAATGGAAATCTAGGCTCCTATGAATCCGCTGTTTAAAAAAATCGGCCAAGTGCGACTAGGACTTCCGTACCATTATTTATAAAAACGGCAAAAAAAAACACGTTTGTTGTATGGGAGCCCCTCTTAAATATTAGTTTTATTTTAATTATTGATTTTTAAAGTGAATATATAACTAAATGTGAATATTTCGACCGTCTACCTGTTGCAGTTATCAATATCAAGCAAAACAAGCAAATAAATGTCGTTTGTTGTATGGGAGCACCCTTAAATATTTATTTGTTGTCGGCAACATAAATACTTCTGTAAAAATTTCAAATGTCTTACTATCTAATATTTGTTTTAAATATGCACCTATCTAACTGCAACAGAATAATATGCGCACCCAATACAAAAACATCTAAATAAAAAAAAACATTTCTGCCGCCTTAAGTGCCGGGGTTCGCCTTAAGATGAATCCGACCATAATTTTTTCATAGAAACTGCACTACACTTAATATTTTTAACTAATTTAACATTTCGCTACCCAACATGTGTTATTGTCATTCAGCGCTATTTACCCAAGTCGCAAAACGCATATTGATTTATAAAATGCCTATGTATTATTAAATTTCATAGTATAATTTTAAATTACTTTAATGTATAAAATCAATAAAAAACTCTGGTTATTTAATAATTCACTAGTATTTCATGACAAAAAAATTTGCGACAACGATAAAAAGCAATATGATTAATCGCATAATGTTTTATAAGTAGTTATAAATATTTAGTGCACAGAAGATTGAATAGAAAAAATGTTGGAATAAAATGGATTCGGATTCACTTTAAGTATTAAGATATAGTACCCAATTTTTTAAACAGAAACGTTAAGAGAAGAGAAATTAATTCTTCTACACTCATTTGGATCCAAAAAAAAAATGTCTCTAATATACTAAAGCAACATAATATTGGGAATTGTTTAGGAAACACATTTTTTAAAATGTACAATCGACTAAGAAAACCTGCATACATGAAAATGCCTTATGAGGAGTCTACAATCCGCACTGGGCCCGCATAATAAACAATGTCCCAAACGCCCTCTCCCTAGATAAGTATTACAGTGCCCCGTAGTAACAGTGGAAATGTATAAAAACTGGTAAGGAGACGAAAAGGCATTGAATATATTTAAACAGCATTAACTTAATACATACCTTTCCCTCAACAGGTCCACCAGAGGTCCTGAGACAGGTGTGAGCCGTTTCACGGACGTCGTCTAGGAAGCGATCGGCCACGCCTGGTTGTGTGTGCGCGTGTGTGATGCAAATGTGTACTCTGTAACAACGCCGATCAAATTTGTCTTACGTTCTCACAATTTTCTGTATCGTTGCTACAGGATAAAAATCTCCTTCCTTTACTTCCTTCCTTTCCTTTTAGGGATGTTCCGTAGCAAAGTGGCAAAAACGAAACTCTTAAAGTTAAATCATGTCCGTTAATCCCTTTGTCACAGCCTTATAATTTAACCGTCTTTGCATCTGATGATTGTGATAAACTTACAGAAAGGTATTTTTTTTCTTTTATGTTTAATTGTAATGAAATTAATCAGAAAAACGTAACAATTTCGCTCCCTCTTTTTGTGGGTTGTGGTTAATAAGGGTTTCATTTAGTTATACTCTAAGGTGCATACTTTGCGAGGCATTCGCTTCCAAAGTTTAAAATTTTGTGTCCCTGTACCTCTCTAACGCATTTTTTTTAACAAGGATACTTTTCCAGCAAACGTAGCCTTTTTTTCATCTGTACATAATTAACTTCGGCTTTGAAACACACTTTTTAACAAATCGATCAAAACGAATCCGATTTTTAAAGTAATATTGTAAAAGAACACAATTTTATTTATTATAGTTATCTTAAGTAGTCGAATCCTTAAATTAATTTATACAAAAGAAAAACTTACCCTGAAGGAAACTGTAAAGCATTTAAACTCCAACCTTTCTTGTGTAAAAGTTCCGCCATCTTGAATATGTCAAAGTGTTTCGAGCCAAAAGCTATGACTGTCGTCGCCGGCTTTCCAAATATAAATATACCATCCACTTTACGTAACCTGAGACATAAAATAAATACCATCACACCACATATAAAAAACTATAATTATATGATAAAAATTATTAACTACTGAGTTTTTTGCCAGATCTTTTCGGTTGTAAAATCATTCCAAAGCAGTGGTAAAGTCTTCAAAATTAATAGTTAAACTAATACCCACCACTAACAGAACCGTTTCGTTCACAAACTAAAGATACAGCCGCGGAGGGCGCTTATGGTCTGGTCGGCCTGACGCGATTAGACGCGTGATGGCAAACTTTTCTAAACTTGTGTGTGCCAAACATCAAAACTACACCCGCCATATAAAAATGTTGCTAACTTACACGACTCTAGCGACAGTCATATGCTACAGCCCAGTGGTTTCTGTTACCTAAAAAATATATAACTAACCACTGAGTGACAGAGACCTGTTAATAGCGGTATAAAAAAATCACATGATATGCAGTTTTTATGGGATTTTTTTATGCATATGTCGTATAAATAAATAGAAAATAATATTATGTCACATAATCACTTACTCAGTCTCAATATATTTGACTGTGTCAATAATCTCCCTCGTCATTTGCACGTATCGCGTTTTACCAATGTACATCATTGTTGCCCAGCATGCTGCTATAAGACCACCAGCGCGACTTCCTACGAAAAAGTAAGTACCATCAATCACCACGTACCAACTAATGAGTACCTGGGGACCGGGCTTTGTTAGTTTTTTTTTTTTAACAACGCCATCTATTGTCAAGTAGCTTTAGTGTTGCTTAACAACGCCGTCTATTTTCGTGTAGTTTTAGTGTTGCTGTGTCAGTAAAAATAATAGTAATACTACTTGCCAATAGATGTCAGGAAAAGTCAAATTATTTAGTTTATCATTGCCTAAAAATACGGATAAAACGACGTTTTCTAAAAATGAAAACTAGCTAGATTGGTTTATCGCCCCCGAAACCGCCTTCATACTAAAATTCATGAAAATCGTTGGAGCCGTTTCCGAGATTCAGATTATATGTGTATATATATACATATATACAAGAATTACTCGTTTAAAGGTATTAGATTAGTACCAAATAAAGAGTTAATAGTTATGCATATAAAAAAAACTTACGATTACTATTTTTGAAATTTAAAGCTAAATATTCAATACTGGCACTAATGTACACACATACGTATACGTTATACAGTGCCATTATACAAAACCGTAACACAGGAATGCTTTATAGACAAAATATCAGTTGTAGGTAAGTTACAAGATTATTTATCGTAACAATAACGTATGCTAAATATAACCATACATTTATAAAAATTTTTTTGGCCGGTTGCTGTCTGTTAATGACGACCATCGCAGAAGGCCGACTCACTATCCGTCTCGGTCTAAAACACTCCAAAGTGACACGGCCAAATATCTGTCCAAAATCGACGTCCGCCACAAACAAAGTCCAGTCTTTGTTAGTTTGTCCCTTATGCATTCCTTAACTATCTGATTGCGATGACACTGACGAGTTGTGCGCCACCTTTGGGGCGGTTTAAGTGCAAAAGTTTTATCAAATAGGTGTATTTTATAATAAGCGTCTCCGTTTCAGCTTGGGCAAAAATGCTTCTCTATGTCCGTCTGGCGGGCGGGTATCCGGCTGTTCTCTTATACAGATCGAATTTTGTGAGCGGGTTCGATAATATGGATTTTTGTCTTCGATTTAGTTTTTGGAAGAAATAAAATTAAAAATACGGACGGTTGAAAACGTAAAAAAAATCATTATTTAGCCATTTCGAATATTGTCTCAACATTTTTTTGTTACCCTTATTAAGACGCAAATTTTCATCCGATAAACTTCAACACATCCCTGGAGGCCTACAACTGATATCAGTTTTAATCCTAAAGTCCTACGGCGGTCGAGAAATCTACTAAATTGGTACTCTTGAACTTTGTTGTAGCGCTCAATCGAGAACGGAATTTGGTGGCCAATTTCGGAACTATAATCCTATACAAATATTAAGAATCGGTACTCTTTGAGCCATCGGATCGAGAGTGAAATTAGGTACGATGATCTGTGAAAAGACATGTCAAAATTCTAAATCAACAAAACAAAACTATCGCTACGAAGATTTAACTTTCACTTTAATTTTTATTAGTTTCAGTATTATTTTTATATTTTGTGATTTGTGATTCTGAAATGTGTGCAATCCCAATTTCAATCTAATCGCAATTTGGTTTAGGAGTACCAATAGAGATCGAGTTTAAGCTTGCTACGGAATTGGATTGAAACTAGATTGGGATTGAAACTGATATCAGTTATAGGCCTCCTGATGTGAGCGGTGTAATAAAATGAAAAAAAAAAACACAAATTTTAGACTTCGTTATTTTTAGTTTAAGGTGCGCGGCGAACATTTATCCAGTTTTAGGCTATGCTAAGACAGACTTGCGAGGTCTACAGCTCAAAGAGCCACTATTTCCATGTGTGAGACTGCAAAAAAGACTGTTGTGTATATAAGCAAATATGAAGGTTATATGCTTCATCAATTAAATAAAACAGCTTTTACAACCCTACACGCAAAGAAATGGTGGACAGGCAGACTTGTGAAAATGTGTATTGTAACATACCATTAACTGTCGGCGATCCGTATACCCCACCAGGCCACTCCGTAGTCACAGTGTATTGGAAATGTCTGTACTCAGGCTTTCTGTACAGAACTACCGAAGTACCTTTCGGTGCAAAACCATACTAAAACAAAAAAATACAGCAGATAAAAAAGTTACTACGACACATGCTTCGCTGTCATATAAAATGATATTATCTATGCTTTTAAATACCTACTTCTTATTGTTATACTTCCAATAGGCGCGCGATAGACGATAGTCGATAGTTGATAAGGTACGTATTTATTATTTATATTTATATTAATGTTAGGTTTTGAAGGATCAGAATTGCCCCTGGCGTTGCAAGCGTAAGCTACGGTAACTACTTGACAACAGGTAGGAAGTCAGCTTGTCTGCCGCCCTTATTGGTAAAAAAAAACACCCAGACTTGATACAATCACAAATGTTTAGACATAAATTTTATTCTTGTCCGAGGATCGAACCCGCGTACCAGGCAGTGACTCCTATAAACAGAGCCACGGAGCAGTAATTATATAATAAATTATTTCAAATTATATAATGTATAATAAATTATTTATTCTCTGCATTTTTTAATAACAATTTTGTTTATTTTATTTGCATATTAATTAAGAAATTGCATGCAAAAAAAAACCGGTCAAGTGTGTCTCAAACACACGTTAAAAAAGATTCCGTTGTTTCAGGACTATGGCGGATATGATTTAGATTTAGAAAGTTCACAACTTTTCATAGCGAACACAAAATATCCACTTTGGAAGCTAACAACTCGCAAAACTACATACATTTAAAAACGGGGCAATAAATTCAGCACCCAAACCGCGACGACATGACACTGTAGGTACCAACATACCTTTGCAAATTCTTTCTTTCTTTGCAAATGTAAAAAAAATCCGTGGGAACTCAAGATCGGGTCAAAAAAAAATTATATTTTTTGTAATCCCTCCTACTATGCCTGCGCTAAAAATCAGTTCACTTCATTGCTTCGTTGCAACGTACACGAATTGAGCCTTTTTTCTTACGACTTGATTTACAAACATATATATTTCGAACTAAAGACTTATTCCAATCAAAACATTTTATAGCCCATGTTACAAAGAATTTTTAAAATTAATTTAGTAGTTGCAGAGACAAACAAACAAATTTTACCTCTTTATATAATAGTATAGATTACTTAAAATGTAAAGTAACCATAAAGCTACCAGCTAACTAGCGTAGGGAGACCTTTGAGGAGCAAGACTACTGTGCGTGCGCGGATCGACTCCGCGGTTCCACTTTTTCGGGTTCGTAATTTCCTTGTTAAATACCAATATCATAAAACAGCAAAAACGCAGAATTTACCTTATGTGTGTCCGCAGACATGCTTGCAACACCGGGCAGCCTAAAATCGAACACGGGTATGTTATGTCCAGCGTCCGGCATGAATGCCGCTATGAAACCTCCCAAGCAAGCGTCTACATGCAGAGGTATGTCATATTCCAGAGCTAAATCAGACAAAGCGTTTATATCGTCCATAGTGCCGTATGGGAAGTTTGGTGCGGAGCCCACTATCTGAAAATAATTTATAGAGATGTGTATATATCTCACAGTAAGAGCGAGACGTATCAGATAGGGTTTTTTATTGTATTATTTATTAAAGATATTATAATATGATAAAGTAAATAGTAAAACCTTTTTTTCAGTCAGTCTGGTCAGCTTTGAAGTGTATTTTTTTTTCAATCTGCTTATTACGAAATTATGACTTAACAGAATTTTACGTTGATCATCAAAGGTGTGAAATTAGTATGTAATATAAAGTAAATAATAAAATTTTTTTTTTACAGTTTTATAAAGTTTAAAAGAGGAGGTGTTTAAAATAATTTCCTAATTTGGAAAATGAAAATGTGATTAACTAAAATTTTTACATCTTTTATCATTTGTATTGAAAGTAGTCTTAAAAAAATTTAGCTCACCATACATGTGCGCCTGCCAATAGCTTTTCTCACAGCTTTAATATCAACTATATACGTAACTGGATCCACAGGTATGGTCTTGATAGACAGACCAAGGTACTGGGCAGCCTTGTCGAAAGCTGAGTGGGCGGTAGTTGGCATCACTATCTGGGGGTTTGTGATACCCTTACTGTATGCCAAGTCCCGGAATGCCTTGCAAGCCATTATTATGGATTCAGTACCACCAGTTGTAACCTGAAATGTAAATCAATATTACCTACAATGAATGTGAGACGACAATATCTTCAACAACTCGCCACATGATTATTTTCAAAGCGATTTTCGCTTTGCACGCTGCATTGATCGCTTGTGGCTGTAACACTGTAACCAATTAGTGTGATCTTTGATATAGGAAAATCAATCAGTAGGCAAGATGTAATGTTAATAGGTATCTCAATTACTGTATGTTTAATTTTAGTGTAGCTATATGGTGTGTTGATGTAACGTGTGTGAATATTTATTGAAAATCTTTGCAGAATTACATACTACGTAGTCTGATTCATTTAGCATCAACCAGCGATACGTAAATGTATACTTAAATGTATTTTTTGTGCAGTTTTTTTAGAAATGTTAAGCAAAAAAGTAATAAGAAAGTTCAGAGACTGTTTATAGATACCAAGATTCAAAAGTAGAGTTCAATTCATTTTAAATATGTTAGGTCCAAAAGTTAGGTTTAAAATTATTGAACGAGGCATGTCGAAATTCTTGCTTCTAGGTTTCTTTGGCTATTTTTTGTAAGAGGATAAACAGCAATTAAATTATTGAATGAGTCATGTCGGAATTCTTGCTTCTAGGTTTCTTTAGCTATTTTTTGTAAGAGGATAAACAGCAATTATTGAGTTTTCCTTAATACCTATGTCTGGATAATTTACATATAATTTTATTGACATTATTAAAAGCATCAATAAAATTTCAAATTTCTTACTCCCAAATTGTATTAAAATTAAATTAATAATGAAAGAAATTTAGACCTAGGTACAAATTATTTAAATCAACCCTATTATTTTTGAACCTAAACTAAATCTTACCGTTCCACAGCATTCCTCATCTCCATGGAACAAGTTGACAGCCATTCGAATGACCTCTGCCTCCATTTTGTTGATCCCGGGAAATACATCCGCATGCAGAGGATTAGTGTACGCAGTGAGTGCGTACGCATCGCATGCAACTTTCGCTATCTCTTCGTTCACATGGTACACTGCGCCTGATACGTTACCGCCTTTCCAGTCGTATGAACCTAAATTGTAAGGTATAATGAGGCCTCTTGACTCATATGTACTTCATAAACAAAATACCTAATGCAGAAAATCATTTTTGACTGTTAAAGAACAGTCAGTATCTACTACAAAGGTAAGATATGTCACTCACTATACAGGCATGATTCTAGATTGCTACGAGTAAGTAGTTTTATCGTAAATAGTTAATTTAGCAGTAAATAGTTAATAAAGCAGTAAATAGTTTATATAGCAGTAAATAGTTAATTTAGCAGTTAGATACCTTGATGTTTGTAAAACTTAGCAATAGCCCTTAAAACTACAACAACTTAACGTGTACTCCTGCTTATTTTAAGAATCTAGTACCTGGGAACCGAGCTCGTTTTTTTTAACAACGCCATCTTTTGTCAAGTAGCTTTAGTGTTGCTTAACAACGCCATCTATTGACGGGTAGCCTTAGTGTTGCTGTGTCGGTAAAATAATAGTATTACTACTCGCCAATAGATGTCAGGAAGAGTCATATTTATCAGTTTATCATTGCCAGAAAAAACGGATAAAACGACGTTTTCTAAAAATGAAACTAGGCTTATAGATTTATCGCCCCCAAAACCAGTTCTGTTGCCACAAGAAAGTGTTCTTCTTTTTCTTCTTTGATTGCGGGAAAGTTAATATCAAATCGTGCTATTTATCTTAAATTTCAGTTTCACCATTGAGTAGCTGCTGATTTATACAAGTAAAAGTGATCCTTAAATTGTAGACACATAGAGATAAGAGTATAAGTAGACACACAAAATGTATATACCCAGCATCCATATAGTTTTTTTTCTTAATAAAATAACAATGCCCATTCTCCAATCATAATTGGACTAGGTTTAAATCTTTTGGTTGAACAAATCACATTTAGATAGCGTTCAGGAATTAAAGAAGTCTTCAGTAGATTATCAAAGTAAAGGAGCAGAAACCTGGAACTTTTTTAACATTTGCCTACGGAACCCTAAAATAGTCAGAAGGGAATGGATAGACATAAAGGTAACGGGGGTATAAAATCTATCTTCTGACAATCAAGACTACGCATAAGTAGCGCAATTTGAACGCGGAATGTTACCATTAAGTTAATTTAATAGGTCCAAACACGTCTAGGATAATGTTGAAATAGTACAACCGAATATAGAAATTTTAAGGTCGGTTAAAAATACATAGGTGTTCAATTACCAGTATCCTAGATGTCAAAATTAATATAAACAATAGCAGATGTCCATTTATACCTATACTAATATATAAAGCTGAAGAGTTTGTTTGTTTGAACGCACTAATCTAAGGAACTACTAGTTACTACACTAATATAATCAAATGACATATATTTTATAAATTTGACGATTCAAAAGTGTTTGTGAAATCCTAATTTAAATAAAAAAAAATTTACTTTGACACTGAAGATATGCATACGGGATTATAATTGATTTGATTCAAAATCTAATTTTGCTATTAATCTCATATGCTTATTGCTTAGATACAGAAAGTAATAACAAATAATATGTCATTGTATTCTAACGAAGTTATAGTAAAGATTACATAATGCTAATTATTATGTAAGTTGTGTGTAAATAGTTATATTAATGTCTCTATTACTCTACAAGTAATGCAAATAGAATTATGATATGATTTGCATAACAACTTGTGAGATTTCTTAAATCTATCATCAATTAATCAAGGGAAGACAGATTTGATCAATTTATTATCGACTTAGTGTCGTCTCAACAGCGCTAAACGTGTCGGTCAATTTTATTTATAAATATTTATATTTATTTATAAAACTGGCCGATGTTTTTAAATAGCAGCAGTGTACATTTTTTTTTATTTAAGAAAGTAGTTACAAAAAGGAAATTCTATACTATGCAAAGTTTACCTATCTTATGTGTAATAGAATCTAATTAATATACATAGTGCAAAACAAACTTTTCTAACCCGGTGTCTGTCACTAGTGTTGCAAGTTCACAGCAATTCAAAATGGCAACTTTTTGCTGTTTGACCACAGAGTCAGAAAAGTTTTTTGCACTTGAATGTCATTCACATTCTCATAATAACGAGACGCAATCAGGAGGATGTGAACAATGCTAACCTTTTTTTTTATACAACTAAGATGGCAAACAAGCTTACGGACCGCCTGATGGTAAGCGGTCACCGTAGCCTATGGACGCTGGAATGCTATGGAATGTTAGAAAAAGAATGCTCGGCTGCGCAGTCTCGAGATTGTGGTAAGATTGGCGTAAATACCCTTGATGTTGCAGAAATCTATTTTATATTATTATACTCGCTATGTTCCGCTTTAATTCTTCGGGCGGATTATTCGACCGAGTACTCGCTGTGCCCTTCCTGTATATGTATGTATAATTTAGGATCATTAGCATTTATAATTCTTTTACAGACTATCTCAGATAAAAACAAGTTTTATCTTCATATCATAAGCTTGATCTACATTAATTGTGAATTGAAGTGAGCATTAATCTGAACATTGAAAGAAAATCATCAATAAATGTGGTGAAAGGCACAGAAGTTTAGATATCGTCTGGAATGTTCTGGCAATAGGACTTTGAGAAAGATGAAATTTAAATATTCTTATTAATAAATTAGCTATTGCCTCGTTACATAAAATTATGGATAGATAATTATAAATGTAAAAACTGCAATTTGGAGTTTATCCTTAAGTTAACACCGCATCAAAATCGGCTAGTAATTTTTACGTGGTGCTTGAACAGACAACAATCGTCAGTTAAAATTCGTTGACAGGAATAGACGACCGATGCCCTAACTAGTGTTGCACAGTGTACCTATCGATTGCGTGGGATATTCTGATTTCTCGATAGATACTGTTTATTTCTGTTCTCGAGCGAGACGCCTAACGTCTTAATTTAGGGTTAATCAGTTATTAATTATAATCGGTTCTTACTTCGCGGATATTGTTTGCGAAGGAATCAAAAGAAAGAGACAAAGTTATACCTACTACTTAACAGGGTCTTCGCGACAGAATACCTATTATTAAGCCACGCCCTAATTTAGTATCGAAGCTGCTTCGGAGAAAGCATATATGTTTCGATTTTTCGAAAGTTAGAGCGAAATCAAATACATATGAGAATCTATACTAAAATAATAGAACCAAAGAGTTTGTTTAACAGCGCTCATCTCTAGAACTACCAGTTGGATTTTAAAAAACCTATTTGCATTTCATAGCACAATATTGAGAAAGCTTATACACTATATTACACACTATATCACACTTCAGCTCTAAGACTGGAGCAATAAAATAACCACTAGGAACAGCTCGTTTTAAATAATAAACCCAAATTTCATCCCAATCTTTTTCCTACAACAATAGATTTCACTACGGGTCTAATCCCGTAACTCTACGCCTCCACGTCTCAACGGACCTAATATAATTTTCGGCATAAAAATAGTTAGGAAGGGACTGAAGAAGATACTTTTTATCCCAATACCGTGGGGATTAGAATTTTCCGCAAAGAGTAGAACAGCAGTACCTATAGCCACATTTTATGACAAAGAAATAAACTAAAAAATTTCAAAGTATAGTTCTATATAACATATAATATACATAAGTAATCTATTCCAAAGTCATTTAATATAAGAAAATAAGAGCTTCGTGTGTAGGTATGTACAATGTCAACCTACATTACTAAGTACATTTGAGCGGTACATAGTCCGTATAGCATGCTTGATAAGAAAATAATCCTGATAAAGGCCTAACTAATATCTTAATTGAAAAGTCAACAACTGATTATGAAATTGACATGAACTACAAAACTCTTTCAATTTCACAAGTCTTTTTTTCTGTTGCGATTGAAAATATACAGTCAGCCCATGAAAATGCCGAGCACCTTGTCAGTTTGCTATGCCAAAACAGCACCGTGACGTGAGGTTACGTCGGTCTTTCAAAATTTTCTAGTATAGTTTGCAAGGGTTTAAAGAACTATCTTGGCTATGATTTACAAAAGTTGTAAAGTTGTAGCACTTAGAACTTCGAAGAATCTATATATGCTAAAACATTTTAAAAAAAAGTTTAAGATTTTTGGAGTTTACTCCTTAAAAAACGATATAAGGCCCAATGCTTTCCCCACCTATCTTATATATTATACTATTATTTATTTTTTAGTTAGAGAGAGGGAGAAAGAAAGAGAGATAGAAAGAGAGATAGAAAGAGAGAGATAGAGAGAGAGAAAGAGAGAGGGAGCGAAGGGGGAGACATAAATAGAGAGAGGGAGAGGGGTATCAAACTGGAAATGTAAATAGTAGACCAGTAGTTTCTTTACAGAAGCGATAGATCTTATCACGATCTTTACTTCGGATGACACCTGTAAAACTAGAAACGGCTATATCTCGTAAAATAATGATCGTAGACTAGTAGTTTCTTGACAGTTGTGAAAGACCTCATAATAAAAAAAATTTTGGATGACAGCTGTCAAACTAGAAAGGCCCTATCTCTGTAACTGTTGATCTTAGACTGGCAGTTTCTTCACTTTGTCACAGAAATGATAGATCTCATCAAGATCTTTATTTTGAATGACAAATGTCAAATTAGAAAGGGCGTTATTTATCTCCGTAATTATTGATCGTAGACTAGCAGTTCCTTTAAAGACATGCGAGATCTCATCAAAACCTTTATTTCGGGTGACAGCCGTTAATCTTAATAATAATAAGCTTTTATTACTGACTGAATTACATACAAGTTGGTGAATACATATATCTAAAAAACTATCAGCCGTTAATCTAAAAAGGGCTATATCTCTAAAACTGTTTACATAAAAAACGGTCAAGTGCGAGAGCGAGGGTCCGCGCACCGTAGGTTCCGTACTATCATTTGAGTAAGTTACGAACAAAAACAAACCAAAAGTGTGCAGCAAAGCGTTTACCTATCCAATAACTAACCATTTTTAAATACTAACGTTACAATTATATTTGGTGACGAGTAATCTCAATAAAATACTATTTGAATTTGTCACATAAGAAGATTTGATAAGAAGTTTATTCCGGAAACTGCAAGGAACAACATTGTAACTTAGTTTTTGGGAGTTTTGAGTTAGCATCATATTAGCAGAGAGAGAATATGAACTATATGTAAGACCAAGACCGAGAGAGACAGAGACCGACATCGAGAGAGACAGAGACCGACACAGAGAGAGAGTAAGCTCCAGTCATGTGTCAGTGCTAACACACCCTTTTTTTTTTATTGAAAAATGTTCAAAAATTATGTTTGCTCGTTTGTCAAGGTTACTTATATTTCGAAAAACACAGTCATTAAATTTTAATCTAATCTACTCAGAGGATTTGCAGAAATCCTTACCAAAAAATTGTAATTAGGTAGTACAGACTCTTAACTCTCTACTGAGCAAAATTTACCACATTTTACTCTAAAGATGGAACATACATAAAACCACCTTTCTATAGAAACGTTATATCAGAAGCAGTGTTGCAACATAATATGTGTTATAAACTCTAATGGTAGTTTAACTTACTCTCATTTTAGATTAAATCCCAGTACACTACAGGCGCACTGGTACCAGGGCGTCGGTTTTCCTCTCTAATATACCTGGTCCGTAAAAAGGCAAAACTACTATTAGAGTTTATTATACATATGGTTGCGAAAATGGAGTAACTATAGTTATGGCCTTGCAGAATCAAAGTAGTTGATAAAAAAGTCCCTGTCCATCTGTCCCCCAAATTATGATGACAACCCCCTTCTAGGAATTCCAACTGTGATGTTATACTTATCATACATTGCTGATCCTTAAAAAACTAATCACTACTTTCTTGAAGAATATCTTACCGTAGTCTCTAGGGAAAAGCTTCACAGGGAGCAATTTTGCAGGGTTTTACGAAAGCTCCACAAGCAAGTAAAAAATTACGAAAATAAATTGTATAAAAATGTAACCAAAAAAAAATATTGCTTACCTAATTTTACATGTTGCTGAACTTCATCAGTAATCTCCTCTGCAGACAGACCATTTTCTGGTAGCACCCTCCTCACACTAGTGCCAGATAACCTCTTAGTCACTTCTTTTTTAAAATCCTTGTTTATCTCTGTCATTTTTTCTTCTATTTTTCTTCTTACAATGGGTACTTGTCGTAACCACCGGTAGAATTCCTTCCGCAGTCTTGTTGTAACAGCTATTAATAATAATAATGATATTTCTAGACAAATCATATAGAACCATCAGGTCCCAAACTTAGCAAAGCTTATACATTGGGTACCAGACAAAGAATAGAAATACTTAATTCTTTTTTTTTTGTAAAACATTTAAGTGGGTACATATTTAACATAGAAAATAAAGGTGGCTTAAGACAAGCACAAAAGTTTATCACATAAATGTTTTTCTTTTGTGGGTATCAAACCCATACCTCTATATATATTTATTACGCAGTTTTATTAGTTTTATTACCGATTGAGCCACAGAGACGGAAACATTAGGATTTCATTTATGTTGTGTCAAGTATATCTTTTTTTTTAATATTTTTCTAAAACAATAAAATACTAGGAATCTAAATACTTTATATTTTTATGCTGTTTGGTTTGTTACCAAAATTTAGTGTGACCAAAAATTTTACTTAGCTTTTCATATAAGAAACACCAATTACAAATCATTAGTTGGTTTTTTGT
Source organism: Apoda limacodes (assembly GCA_946406115.1). Classification (NCBI taxonomy): domain Eukaryota; kingdom Metazoa; phylum Arthropoda; class Insecta; order Lepidoptera; family Limacodidae; genus Apoda; species Apoda limacodes. The sequence continues at coordinate 11,070,541 of OX291553.1, read as the reverse complement.
GTTTCATTTATTGTGGCTCATTTACCAATAAAAATATTAAATTTATAGACAGACATAAAAGCTGCAAACTTACTTTCTTTACCATTGTACAGCCTATGAGCCCACACTGCAGCTAACACTGCTGAAGCTGTCATAGTAACAATCTGCCATGGCTCTTTGCCTTCCAATAATCTGTTTACAGCTTTGAGGGGTTGTGGTCGCTCCTTCATATTTAAGTGTACTGCAAAGAAAGATAAATTTTCATTTAAAGCAAAAAAATTACAGAAATCACCAATCCTTTACTTCTAAAGTTTTAATATTTAAACAGTTTTAAGGCAATGGCACAAATAGTTATTATGGTATGGCGCAGTAAACTAGCAAACAAATATAAGTCTTTGTAAAGACCAATCTGATATTTATGATTCTTCAGCATACCTTCTTAATTAATAATACTATGCATTTTCTGGGGAAATAAGCTCATAAACTGGAAGTAAATATTAAAGTGGTAATTAATCTTTTGATGGTCGAATAGCACATATAGCTGGCTGGCTACTCATCAATGAGTACAGTGTTTGCTTCCACCCAGCAGCTACATTTGGGAAGCCTTTTTAAGAATTTAATAATCTTGGTTTGAAATTTCATTACATAGACAGTATAATTAACCTAACCTAACTTGTAGAATTTTTTCAGGACGACTTTTATCAGACAGGCTAATTGTAAGTATTCAGAAATGAAGCCAATGGCCTGTCCTACGTTCTAGTATTTTTGGGTAGACAATATTTTTTTATCAGAAATTGTTTTGGTAATTTGATCCGGCCGCCATTTATTGAGTTGGATTTTGGATTTTATTAACAGTAGCATAAAGTTCATTTTGACCCCTGGTAATGTGCTATATATAAAAGCTATGTATTTTTTTTAGTAAATAAATTTATTATTATTACTTATATTTATCATAAACTTATTCTTATTACTTTTTTTTATACTGTATATATTAGGGAACATACCTAAAAATAAATAAAGAGGAATAAACATAATAAAGTTAGGTGTATGTCTGTTTGTACACGGCAATGGCGGATAATTTTCTTAGTATGGGGACGCTTGATGGGTTAATAATAACAAAAATGTGATATAATGTACATATAAATTGTTTATGTTTTGTGTTTAAAAAGTGCTAACTTAACATTTAAATTTGGACGAAGAAGACATTTTACTAATGGAAAATGAGAAATCTGGAATACATAATAATCTGGAAAACACAGTTTATGCTGATTTAAGGTTGAAAACTGACAAATTTTATAAATATACAAGAATGTCTGTAAATACCTTATATATAACATTTTAAATAAAATAGGCAAAATATTATGATATAAATACCTCCTTGCATGCCACCTAATTTAAATCACTGAACTTGATTGTTCACCAATATTTATTATCTCTTAAATTTATTGTCTATTAAAATGGATATTCATACTTACTATGCCCACAACTACTTAATACTATTACACTGCTTGCCAGGGTCACTCTTAGATATCAGAGGTGCTTCAAATATTTTTTGAATAAGTTTAGTCAAGGTTTTGGTCAAAGTAACTAAAAGGGGTACAAGGAAAAAAACCAGACTTTTGACTGTATTGCTTATTTTGGGAATTTAGGGACTTCTTTAGGGTAAAAGTTAGATTATGCAAGTAATACTCCTAATGTTACAAACATCTAAAGGGTACGGTTTTTATGCGAATGCTTGTTTGCCACCTGAGTAAATTGACAATAGCATAGGTATACAGGGTACGGTGTCCGCTCAACATTAGACTGGCCGTAAGCTTGTGCACCAGTTGATATGATAAATATAAGATGCTCGTTATACACATGCCTCAACTTACGTGCCAGTTATAATAATATGACCCTTTTTTTTCTTTAAGGCTACGTTCCAATATATTTTAACACTCTAAACCCTCCGTAAAACAATATACTGCAGCATCATTTTTACAAAACAATATTGATAGCAAACTAACAGCTTTATACATCAAACAGTTATGGACTATAGATAATTAGTTTGCATATCCTGACACTTCTAACTTCATTTATTTTCTTCAAATTACTCACATTATTACCCTCGAAAAGCGACAGCATTAAATACTTTTCTTGAAATAGGTTTTTATTACCAAAACCGTATAACAAACCAGGCACAAAGAGAATATAATCACTACGCTCTACAGGCAATGGCAAATCTTGCAGTTGCACCAATGATAACAAAACTGCCAGCTCCTAAACCAATTCACCCCTAAGCAAACGTCAAAATCCTCCAATTCAATTGTTAAAACAGCTTCTTTGTTAAAACCCTTATTCTATTAAATAATCTATACGTCATACAAATGCGAAAGTAACTTTAGTATTTCAAAGAAATCAAAGTGTGGAGAAATGAAAAATATCATCCGGTCCATACAAGAAGCTTATATGTACGGTCGCGGTCAGAAAATGTTTACCAGTTTTGAAAATAGATCACACTTTTTTCACTAAGTCTAAAAAAATCATAAAATCCATACAAAAATAAACTATCGTTACAGTCCTGATCTGGCAGCGTATGACTTCTTTTTATTCCCTAAAATAAACGGGCCGGGCCGTTAAAAGCATTAATCTCCATTTCTCCAGTGCATAATATTCTCGTGTGATAAAAATCGTGTATGTGCTCGAAGAAAATATTTTCTGTAGACTGCGGACGTGCGCCGACGGATGAAGTTAGGTGTTGCTCGTGTCCAGCGTGTTTGCGCCTACAAATCCAGCGCTTAAAAGTTAATCGGTTGCCGCTTTTTCAGCGACTTTCGGACAATCTTGGTAAGCGTACTTATTTTAGTTTACTCGGCAATTTTGCTTGCCGCGGATCGCTTAAGGTCATCAGATGCTCCAGGGCGCCCCCTCCTTCGCTTGATTACCTGAGGTATGTTTAGCGTAGTTTTATAGCTCTTAAGAAATGCCGCCCCATCCAGCAGCTCCCCCACCGGTGCGCAGAGGCGGTATCCGCTAGCGTGTCGTATGGTTACGCTCCCAGCCCTCCGCCACCGTCGTGGCGCGTAACCTGTTTACGGGTGAGATTTCTGCCGCGAACAGGCCTTTTAATGTAGCCTTTCCCCCACCTCAGCCATCTCCGCGTCGTCGGTCAACACGGCCTCGGAGTCCGGCGACGAACTTTTTAGGGATGAGGACTTATCCGCCCTAACCTCTTTGCTTTCTCCTATTGAGGACACCCAGCCCCACCAGAGACAAAATCGCCGTCTTCAAACGATACTACCCAAGCCTCAATCACGACCCCAATTTCAGCGCCTATTAGCGTTTACCCGCTGTCAATTCCGCTGCCATGCAGGGATCCAAGGATGCGCATGAGAGAGGTGAGACCCTTCTCGTTGAGCCCAACCAACGACCCCGCCGAACGTGCCCGCTAGTTATCGAGAGAGGTCGTGAACGACCATCACAAAAACCTAGTATTTTTGGGTCACAAACCGCCACCGCTAAGCCAAGTCTCCAGAACTCTCCCCCACCCGAAGATATGGAGGTATCCGAGGTTACCCCTCCCCAGCCATCTGTACCGATAACCGCGGCGTCAACGAGCGGTCGCTTGTACGCGCATGCTACAACAAACTCGGCACAACCCCCGTCCCAGAACGCAGAAGCGCACCCATCAACTAGCACCAATCTAAAACCAGCCCCTAACGTAGATCAAATTAGGGATAAAAATAGCCACCCTCCGATCGTAGTGGAGTCGCTCCCCCATTGGACGACCCACCTTAGAAAAATCCACTCCATTTTAGGCCACGCCCCCAACGCTCGCCCTTACGGCAAAAGCGTGCGATTGTTTCCTAAATCGCCGCCGGAATATCGCACCGTTGTGGCGTATATTGACGAGCTGTCCAAGCTGCATAAAACAGTATCGTGGTACTGTTACAGCTCAGACAGTGACCGTCCTCACAAAATAGCAATCAAGGGGCTCCCTATGGACACCTCCTTAGAAGAGATAGCGGAGGATCTCGCTCATGCAAACTTCCCTGTCTCGCACGTTCGTCAAATCCCAGCGGCTAGGGGCCGACCTAATGGAATCTACTACGCTCAGCTACAGGAAAGGCACACTGTAGCTGAACTTCAAAGCTTGTATGCCATTAGCGAGCTCTTGAGCATGCCTGGCATCTCGATTGAAGCGTGGCGCTCACGGCCAGGGCCAGCCCAATGCCACAGATGCCAAGCATTAGGTCACGCCTCAGCGAACTGTCACCGACCAATTAAATGTGTCCGCTGCGGCGATGAACACCCAGCCTCGGAATGTGACCGGTCGGTCGGAACCCTGGGGGCATAAAAGGCAAGACAGCCGCCCTCAGAACGTTGGTCCAGGAACACGATGTTCACATTCTGCTACTTGGCGAAACGAAACTCCGAGGTGAGAATGAGCTCCGCATTCCAAATTGCTTCACCTATAGGCGAGATGAAATTTCTCCCACTAATATGACCTAAAGGGGTACGGCTGTATTAATAAAACGTGACCTTATTCACGAATTACTACCCGTTCCCCAATTTACTGCCACTCGGTCTATAGGTGTAAAACTAAAGTCTGGCAATACGGAGTTTAAAGTCTTCGCTGCATATAAGCCAACAGCTACCCCTTTTGTTCCAAGTGACATCGACAACATTTTTTGCGATGACACTCCCACACTAATCTTAGGTGACCTAAATTCCGAACACCAACAATGGGGTTCACGGATTTCATCTAAATCGGGTCGTGAGCTAAAAGCAGATGCTGAGAACAAAGACTATTTAGTCATCGGTCCAAGTTCTCCCACGCACTATCCCACCACGGATAACCAGACGCCGGACGTACTCGACATAACCTTAGCTTATAAGATCGCCTGGCCAATTTCACTTGAAGTGCTCCACGACGCTGACACTCAGCATCTGCCAATCTTATTGGTCCTCGGAGTATCAGCAAATGGTAAATCATTACCCAGTCCCCGTATAATCACTGATTGGGCTAATTTCCATCACGCCATGCTCAATTACAAACTCCCGTCCGGAGGCGAAGTCGAAGAGGCAGTCAAAACCTTTACTACTGCCATTGCACAGGCTCTAAGGGAGTCCACTAAAACCTCAGCCACGGCGTCGGGCAAGCAGCTCTTACCGGCGCACCTCCGCGCCAAATTAAAAGTAAAAAGGGAACTTAGGAAGCTCTGGTGCCGCACTTGTTGCTCAGCAGTGAAAAGAGACCTTAACAAGGCAGCAACGAACTGCGGTCTGAGATAGCCAACTTTCGTCAGCACGTAAGGGACCAAACCATTTTTAAAGCAAGCAAGGATGACACGGCATTATATCGTTTGGCCTGTAAAGTCACAAAAACCCCTGCCCCAATCTGTCCTCCCATTGACACCGCTGGCATCTGTCACTACCATGCAGCGGTACGCGCGGAACTATTTGCGGATCACTTCGAGAACCAATTCAAACCGAACTATACTGGTATAGACCCTGACCACACGTTAGGAGTTACAGAACGCGTAGAGCAGTTTCTTGCGGCCCCAGCCCCACCACTTAGAGGTCATTATTTTATCTCGCCCAAAGAGGTTAGGAAGGAGGCATCAAAGCTTAATAAACGCAAATCACCTGGTCCTGACGAGATTCCAAACACAGCAAACAAATTATGCTGCCTCCGTGACACCGGTCTAGCTGAAGGTGTTGAAGACGTCCTCGTAGCCCTTTACGCGGACGACAGCGCCTACATGTCCCCCTCCCGTAAATCTAAACTAGCAGCCAATAAAATGCAACGACTATTGGACATTTTGCCTGGCTGGGTGGACAAGTGAAGAATAGCCGTTAATGCCAGCAAGACATCTGCAATACTGAACGGCCTGCAAAGGTTTCTCCCACCGAAACTAGTGTTTTAGTTTTTAAGAACCTTGGTTGCATTACAGACCGCCCCTTGCGCATGCTCAAAATGCTCGACCACGTGTCAGCACACGAGGTCGGAGCACGAGCGTGCCTTAGACCGGTACTTTCCTCTGACTTGCCACTCAAAACCAAAATTCGCCTGTACAAACTGTACATCTGGTCGAGACTGACCTACGCAGCCCCTGCTTGGTACGGACTTCTATCTTCTACCAGCAAACATAACCTTCAGGTTGTCCAAAATAAGTCGCTGAGAATAATAACCGGCGCGGGACGCTATGTCCGCAACTCCACGATCGCTAGAGACACCAAAACCGAGTCACTCGCAGAGTTTATATCTGGTTTGTCCAAACGCCTTTTCACCCGCGCTGATAACAGCCATCACACACACCTCAGGGGCATAGCCCCCCTACACGCCCGTCAGCCGGAAGGCCGGCCTCTCCCCCGAGAGCTTATCCCTGTGGGTGAATAATTTTAGTCATTCACCCCACCCACCTATTCACCTACTTCCTTATTAATAATCATTCCATTATTATTTGTATTTCGTTTTAACATACATACATACATACATAACATCACGCCTGTTTCCCAGAGGGGTAGGCAGAGACCAAAGTCTGCCACTTGCTACGATCCTGGTATACCTCTCTTGCCTCATCTATACGCATCGATGCTTTCATACATTTTCTACGGTTCCGAGTACTCCTGACCTGGCCTTTTCTGAGAACGTACTCAATTTGATCTACATACGTTTGCCGAGGTCTCGTTTTAACTTTGTTTTATTTCGCTTTTATTTCTTTTTATTTAGCATTTTTTTTTTTTTTGTTTTGGTTTTATTTTTATTTTGTTTTAGTTTCGTTTTGGTTTCGCTTCGTTTTTATTTTATTTCGTTTTTGCTTTGTTTATTTTTGTTTTTATTTTGGCGCTTACTTTCGCTCGTTTTTATTTTCATTCTATTCTTCATATCTTCTTCTTAGGCGGTTTTATGTACTGACCATACAGGGGCCTGAGAAGGAGGCTCCCTTATGGTTTCACCGAGGTTGTTCAGCACCCCTGAGCTACTGCCCGGGTCATGGTGGGAGGTAAATTCCGCTCCCCCGACACCAGCACCTCAACACCCTTCGGGTGAGAGAAGAAATCTACGACTCAAATAAAAAATCAGCTGAATCATTTTGCATCGCCGGAAGAAGCGCTAGCAGCGTTCGAGAAAGCCGTGGAAGAGGTGTTTGCGGCGGACTGGAAAAAATGTTTCGAAAATTGGTTGAGACTCATGAAACTTTGTATACAGGCTGGTGGAAAGTTCTTTGAAAAGATTCAATTAAAATTATTTTATCCATAGATGTTAGTTTTTTAGTTTCTCCAAGCTTTCTGAGTGTCCCACGTATATCAGAATTCCAGCGTAAATTTTACAGGGAGCACAAAATACTTTGCTGTAGATATTACCTACCTCCCATCATCTACTTACGCACACTCAACTAGTTACACTAAAATGGTAATTCAGATCATTGCTCATGTGTTAAACGCAGACTTGCTGCTGAGCAGTGTTGCTACTTGTTATTTAATATTGCAGTGACTGAACAAAGTGAACTAGCCCTGGGATACAGCCTTTAGACGATATAGAACACAATCATTTTCCGAATGCCCAATCTAGTAGTAGATAAAGATTGTGATGTTATTTTTAGTAAGGAATTTAAATAAATAACTAATTTAAGGATCATTACATAGTATCTGAATTAAGAGTCCGTATGTGTTATACTAAAAAAATAATCGCAGCATATTGTTTTTAGGTCAATTCGACGCAGAAGAGGTGGTGGCTGGATGTTATAGCCAAAATGGACAAGCTGTTTTGATGGTTTTAATAGAGGCTCGTCCAATTTACTATAAGGAAAAATATTATCAACAAGGATGGGTTTGACCCTGGTTGCAGCTGTAAAAATATTAGTCGCAAACACTCAGATTTTATGAGTTTAGCAACTCGGAGGCAACATCAGGATCTTGCTTAAAATTATTAGGCTGTATTAACGATAACAATAACAAATTATAATTTCACATTAAATTCAATAAATGTTTAAATACACAGTTAAGAAATTATTATGTTTTTTCTTATCCTCATCTTATTTCACAAATACATATGTGATACTTTGATGAAGTTGCAATTTTTCTGCTTTTGTGATAGTTGGAAATTCTAATTAGTGTAAGGAAACTGTATGTGAAAATGCAAACTGTGTTTAAAATTTCCAACAGTAACTAAATTAAAAAAATTGCAATCATCAAAGTCTTAAATAAAAAACAACTATTATTTAAATGCTCTTGAAATTTCAAGAGCAACATGGGCAGCCAAGAAATGGCGCTGAACTAAATTGTCTTTCTTTTGTATGGAGTTGACATTCTTCTCTCCCAGAGTATAAGTGTTCTGTGATGGATACAATTATCCACAGAATACATATACCTATAAAAACGGCTATAATCTGTGATCTGTGGGTTGGCACGAGATTTATTTATTTACATACAGAATTCTATTATAAACATTATTTTTGTGCGATACTGTTAAATGTGAAATAAGCGAGGATTACCTAAATCGACAATTATAATTTATTCACAACGTCATTAAACCGATTTAAGATCTATTATAAGAATGTATTGTGGATGCACTTTCTCCTTACTTTTTCTCTTTATATTATTTGGTAGAGTATATTCTCATGCATATGACGGTAAGTCATGCTTATTATTTGGGTAAAATTGACTGCAGAATATTTTTGCTTAAATAAAACTTAACGATAGTAAAGGGTCAGAGTTACTAAAAGGGGGCGCAAGGAAAAAAAACCAAACCCCATTTTGTACTATCTAGAGTTATTTATGTAGGTACCTAATTTTTTTTTATACCACTAAGGTGGCATACAAGCCTGCGGTCCGCCTGATGGTAGGCGGTCACCGTAGCCTGTGGACACTTGCAACAGGAGAATGCTGGGTCAGCAATTCAAAATTCTATTTAACTTCTTTCTTAAAGAACCCCATACTGTAGTTCTAAGAGAAAACCTTGGCAGAGAGCTCATTCCATAACCCAAGTGTTTGTGGGAGGAAGTTTCTCTCTGTAGTCTTATTTTCCAATTTTTAAAATTGTGTATTGGTTACCTTCTAGAATAATGATTAAACTTTTTCAAACATTTCCTCAAAGATGTTATAAACCTATGTCTGTATTATCCACGTTTCACCAATGGTATTTATATCTTTTTACTAAAAGAAAAACAATTCGCCAACAATGGTTTGACTTACTGAACTTAACCTAAATCTTTGCACTTCTTTAATCATGCACAAAACGTCGGTGAAGTAACAATTTTACTGATGGCTTTGTATACAATGTAATATAAGCCTTTTTATTCTGAACTTTCCTTGGAATTTAGTATCTCATCTCGTTTATTGTATAGCACTGGTCCAAGCACAGATCCCTGAGGTACTCAAATTTTCGGAGAGTCGATCTAGATTCACCCTGTTTTACCTGAAACCACCTGTCAGCCAAGTAAGATTGAACAACGGGGAATATTGAGTGAGGCAAATATTTCTTTATTTTGCACAACAAACCTCTGTGCCAGACTCTGTCAAATGCCTGCTGAACATCCAAAAAAGCAGCTGAGCAGTACTCTTTCTTCTCCAGTGACTGCCGAATAGTGTGGAAAACCCTGTGCATTTGCTCAGTTGTAGAGTGGTGTTTACGGACACCAAATTTGTGGTGGGGAATGTTGTCCACTTCACAAAGGCATTTGTTAAGTCTTAGGAGAAAGACTCGTTCCCAGGATTTTTGAAAACCTGAAACCCAGGACTGGGAAAAAGGAAAGTAGGAAAACCTAAAAGAAGATGGGCAGATGACATAGTTGATGTAATAGGAAAGAAATAGATGGACATAGCAAGGGACAAGAAAAAGTGGAAAGAAGAGCAAAATAAATACATAAATAAAATATTAAGATTAGAAGAGGCCTAAGGTCATTAGACCTCCCACAATAAAAACATTTTTTTTATTATTGTTTAATTATATATTTATCTGTAAATGTAAATTAGTAGAATAAAGGCTTATATTATATTAGTGTATTTTTAGGGTTTATTATTTAAATGTATGAAAACGACCAAGGTTTGCCAGAGTGTCAAGAAACTTCTAGGGGGTCTTGTATTATAACTTCGTCTTCGTAAGGCTAAACTCAAAACAGGATCTTTATCCTGTTATAAAGTTTACTAGTAACCTAGACTTATTATTAAAGATATTCATTCTATTTTTTTCTCTTATCTCAGGGTCGTAGTTTGTATCTATTTTGCTTGGCTTTGCTTTTAATCTCTTAGTTGATCCTGGCGCCATGCTTAAAGAGGTATGTGCATTTAAAACAATGACAAACATATATAAAGACACCCCTGGAGGTACAAAGAGTCCCCTGTCCTGTGATGGTACAGGGGAATGTTTTGATTTTATTATGAATTTGATGTATTAGAAATAATATTCAATTTATGTTATTTTTCAAATTTGTATTTAGTAAAACAAAATTAAATTCATAAGATATTTAAACATAAAAAATATAATTCTTACCAAAGAACTGTTAGGTTTCAATTGGGGCTCCACGGAGCGACGCTTTTGCAGCCCAAAAAAAAAACGTGTCGAATTGGATAAGTGTAAAATTAACAAGTATTTCTGTTTTACCCCACTATGTAGAAACTTACACTTAGTTTATAGTTATAGTTTGCTATTGGACTAACATGTAAAATTAATGTTTCAGTGCACTGGCTTGGAGGCTCTTCAATCATTGAGCGAGACATACCATCTACTAAACAGAGCATTGATGTATATTGCTATGCAGGAACTACTAAAAACATACTTGTATTATGGCAAACTGTCAAAGTGAGTGTATTTTACTGTATCTTTTGTAAGACAATGGGAGTTGAGTAACTGGCATTTCCTGGATAGTATATTTAGCTTTTTTTCCATTAGAAAAGGTAAAAGGTGAATGCTCTTAACCTCAATGTAAAATATCTACTAAATAATCTATAACACAGACTGACTGACTGACAATTCACAGTTTATCGATTGGTGTCTCTAAAATATGTAAAGGATGAAAGAAAGAATGAGGAAAAAAAAAGATAAGTTAGAAATACAGAAATGGATGCTTAGGCTTCTTACTGTTTTTAATTAAGTTACATTAGCGTTTCAGAAAATTCATCCACTAAAGTTTAATAAGGGACGAAAATTTGTATGCAAATGTGTCATTTTCAAAGTTAGAAATATAGACGCATGCATAACTCTAACATTTGAGAAAAGTCAGGTGGTTCCCGAGATGTGGCTAATAGAAAATTCCATCAAGAATACTAGTGGAATCTTAAAAATCTTTCTCCATATGAGGAATACTTATGTTGTAGTACATAAAGCTTATATTTCGTCCTTGTTTATAATTTTGTACACTGTTATCATAGCCCAAATGGGGAAAACAGCGTTTAATAAGAATTGAAGAATTCCCTCTTTCAAGAGTGACGTTAAGAACCTACTTTGACTTATTTTTTTTTTTTAGTTTCATATAAAAATAAAAAACAATGAATTTAGTCAATACATAGGCAGTGGCCCTGATGAAGTGTTCAAAGACTACACTGAAGACAGTTACGGCTGGTCGGTTGTCAACCCATTTCAAAAAAGGTCTTACAAAACAATATCAATTGACCTGTTCAACACAACTTGCATGGCAATCAATACTAAGCAGAAACACAGTATTGAACTACAAATTATAAGTAAGTACAGAATGATAATTGTGTAACTTAAAGTGGACATAAGTTAGCACCATAGTACAAATTGAATAGTATTGTCACTGAGCCCTTTTTTGAAAAAAACTGCCAACACTAGGAGCGCAAGAGCCAACACAAATCTTGACCTGATTTCTAATAAGGAATTAAGTGAGTGCACAGTTCTACGAAGTGTGCGGTGCGTGTGCGTGCCATCGGATGCGTGCCTGTGTTGGCATGAAATTGGTACCTTTGTATGAAGTTTGTTTACTATTCTATTTGTGCTATAATGGTACTCACACAATTGTATTTTCATATAGGTATGAATAACAGCACACAAATGGAAGTGTGTCAGGCATATTTAGTAATGTGTATCTACATTTACGCCAACTCTAATTAATATTTTTTGAATAGAAGTAGAAGAAAAATAATGACTCTCACATACTGTGGAGACTAAAGGATATTCATAATCAACCTAGGACTAGCAAAATGTAGTAGGTATGTAGCGTCGATAGCAATTTCATTACCCGAGCCAGTAATGCAGCAAAATGTAAACAAAATGCAACTTTAGGTTACACACAAAAAAAATGTATTTATTGGGAAAATAACTTGGCTAGAGCTTCTGAGCGACAATTTTGATGCAATATAGTGTAAAGAGAGAAAGAGCGCCATCCTTGGAATTTGTGTAAGAGACATGATTAAGAATTTATGAGAGTTAGGAGTGTAAATGGCCCTTAAACTTGTGGTGGTATTTCATTCATTATTATTATTAAGTTACTATTAAGGATGGTTGGCTGTGCTGTTTAATATTATGATTATTTATTTTAGGGGTAGATATTTGGCGCGTACTATTGATGGCTCTTGGCATCAGCTTGATATTTTTATCAAGATCTTTGAGCAGCAATCCAGTATTTTTTTACCTGTGTGGCGTATTCTTGGGAGTGTTTGCCTCTTTCATGGTACTTGTGTATTATGTCAGCAAACTATTGCCAAAGGTAAGTAAATGAAGCTATATTTTTTGAACACTAAAACCTTAAATTAGGTACATTCTTATAAAGTATTTAAAAAAAAGATCAGTTTTGAATTTCATGTTTAGTTTTTAGGGCTTACATACTGAGTAATGATAAAGATTTCATCATAAAACCTGAACTTCGATTACGATATTTGATATAATCCCCTTTTCTTAGTGAGGAAATCAATGAGACATTGTCATGATAATGAACATGTCCTATCACGATAAACACTTTGCAAATAAAACCTATAATGTAAGACATCTGCTTAAGGGCTTATTTTTTTAAGGAATATCTAAAAACTTAATATAGTTATCAGGGTGTGATTCTTACGGAAACTCCTTGATGGTATCCTCTCTGCGCTAATCCGGCTTAGACTTGACGTTTTTCTAAGCAGCTGTCTCCTTTCCCTTACATCATAAAACTTCGATAAAATCAGCTCAGCGGTTTACCTCAATTCCTTTTATCCCTCTGCGCGCTAATCCGTCCCACCCTAAACATTTTTTAAGTAGTCTTAATCCATCGGCTAGGTACAAGCTATCACATTGCCAAATTTTATAAAGTTCAGTGATTTAGCCGTGAAAATACCATAAATGAAAAGACAGACAGAGAGGTAGTGAGTTTAATAATATGTAAAGACTAGCTTAACCCGGTTAACCACTTTGCTGTGGCTAACTCGCGAGACGCAAGTTCCCGTGAAAACTTTGGGATAAGAAGTATAAAAAACTAAACACTCTAATATGAATTGTGAATTTTGCAGACACAAACATAAGGATAATAAATATTTATATATAAAAATGTGTTCTTTTATTATACCACTAAGGTGGCAAGCAAGCACACGGTCCGCCTTATGGTTAGCGGTCACCGTGGCCTATGGACGTTTGCAACACCAGGGGTATCACAGTAACAGTGCCTAAGTAAAATACTGTTATTTTTTTCAGAAAACATTAACCTACGGCATACTAATTGGTGGTTGGACAGTCGGAATATACATATTCCAACAGATATGGGAAAACTTGCGCAACATGATAATTTCATACCAAACTTATATGTTTTGGTACACAGTGTTAGCTAGCTTGCTGAGTTTTGTGGTGTGTTATAGGATTGGACCACCCAGAAATCAAAGGAGTAAAGATCTCGTCATGTGGACGTTACAGGTATTTTTAAAACACTTTCTGGATTGCACGGTCTGTTAGATTACGACGGCTATACAAAGCCCCCACTTCATAATAGCATCCGCTATTAGTGGTACTGCCCCTGTATCTGAAAAGCGCGGGTTAGATCTCCGTACAAGACAAACATTTATGTGACGTGATGAAAATTTATGTTTGTTTTGAGTCTGAGCCATTTCTACATACCTATATTATGTATGTGTTAACAATAAAAGGTACCTATATAAGTATTTCTATCCGTTATCTGGTTTCCATGTTACAATATTTGCTTGGTTTGAGACCAGATGGCCCTGTGTGTAATGTCCAGGCATATTAATTATTATATATTAATCAATTAATATAAACAAAATTTCTTAATAACAGGTTTTAGGTGTACTGATGATATTCTATAGCAGTGACTACAGAGAAGCCTCGGCAGCAGTCATGGTCGTCACAATATGTGCCAAGTACTTCCCAAAGTCGCTCTTGCACGCAGTACAAGGATATTGGTTAGTTTATAAATATTTATCTTCTTGTCTGCGACTTCAGCCATGACGAATCCTTTTATGCGCCATAAGATTCCTTCTCCTTGATTAACTGGAAGTACCTGGAAGACAGAGTTTTGCTCGTTTTTTTAAAAACGCCATCTATTGTCAAGGAGCTTTAGTGTTACTGTTTTGGTAAAAATAATAGTATTACTTCTCGCCTATAGATGTCAGGAAGTCATATTTTTCAGTTTATTATTGCCTGTAAACACGGATAAAACGACGTTTTCTAAGAATAAAACCTAGCTAAATCGGTTTACCACCCCCGAAAAAACCCCTGCATACTGAATTTCATGAAAATCGTTGGAGCCGTTTCCGAGATTCAGATTATATATATATATATATATATATATACACACATACAAGAATTGCTTGTTTAAAGGTATTAGATAAATTGTACTAGTCGATCGCAGCGAACTGATCAGAGTTACTACTTCAGTTCAAATTTGATTGAGGGTAGCAATAATGCATTGGACGATTGTTTACACTTTTTATTTATTAAAAGTAACATTTTTAACCCACCAAGGTTGCAAACAAGTTTGCGGCCCTCCTGATGCTAAGCGGTCACCGTAGTATAGACGATTACAGTTATTTGTAACCTGGCATTACTCGCGCGTTGCTGACCCTTAAAAATCAAATCATTCCCTTCCTTAAGCAACCCAAACTGTAGTCCCTAGAGGAAACCTTGTTAAGGAAATAATTCCACGTTCTAAGTATTTAATATTTTAGGAGACGGAAATTCCCTCCAAAACTGCGTATGCTATCAAACGAGGAGTATTACGAACAAGGTGCCAGGGAGACGAAGATGGCTTTAGAAAACTTAAGAAAGTACTGCTCCAGTCCAGACTGCGCCCAATGGAAGATAATGCTAAAACTTGAAGACTCTAAGCGGTAAAGTAACTAATCTCTTTACAAGTCTATCTCCCACGAAAAACGGTAATTCGATTTGATTGGTTCGGCAAGTTTCCTTTATCTTTCAGTTGCTTAATAGGACTTTTACGAAAATTAGTTATTTAAGGAAAAAAGTATTTCTATCAGTTTTCTGGAATATAATATAGTACATTGTTTAATTTGGGACCATGTCATTTGTACAAAGTCTAAAAATATTACTTTTATCAGAAATAAGAATTTGAAAGAAAAGTTGAAAGTAGAAAAGGTTCTTTGAATCAACTTAATTTAATTTGTATAAGATTAATTCAAAACTGTCGATTTATTTTTAAGGTTTGCAAGTTTCGTGGAAGGAAATTCTCATCTAAGCGACGACGAAATTGTTGACTACGAGGCGTACGCCTTTTCCTTGAACAGAAGTAGAAAGCCTCATCCTATAGCAAACTCAACTGCCAACAATTTGGAAATATCCGATGACGATGATACTTCTAGCAGTGATGAGATTTGAGGCATTTTATGGTTGCACCACCATAGGAATCTAAACGGTTTAAATAATAGGACATAGTACGTAACGTACAGTCGGAGTCACAGTAGTTTTCTCAGGCTTAAGGCGGATCCGATTAACAATTTTTTCATACAAACCGCGCTACATTAAATATATTTAGCTACAAACATTTCGCTACTCAAAACGCGTTATTATCATATATCGCTAATTACCATAGTCGCAAAAAGGCATATTCGTCCACTCGAGTTTTCAATAAATTAATTAAATGTATTAATATAATAAATACTCTGGTTATTTAATAATTCACTGGCATTTCGTGAGTGTATTTGATTTATGCACATAAATTTATGAAATGCCAGCAACTATAAAAATATATGAGAAGGGTTTTACCTATTTTGAGTATTGGAATGTTTACATCCCCCATTTTTTACTTACTTTATACTCAAAATCAAGAAAACTATGATTTAGGCTCAAAAAGTCACTAGGTAGAATATAGTTCAATCTCTCTGTTTTTATCGAATTATGGATTTTATGCCTTTCCTTATATTTCAAGCCAAAATCATAGTTTTTTTTCGATTTTAAGTTTACAAAATAAGACAAGTAAGAAAAAAAAAAAACAGAGTGTAGATAATTATTTATTGCAATGGAATCTGTATGGAAAAAAATCTGAATATATTTGCGATGAGTGAGATTTAAGATTCTCGCTCGCCTTAATCTGACAAAGCTACAGAGACTCGTACTGTACCATGCCAATCTATGTTGAGTTTTTTGTATAACTGCGCCATACAAACGATCTTAGAATTTAACTTTATGGTCGAATAAGTCGTATAAGTATTGCATAATTCACAAGTGCGATTTATGAAATATCCAGGTGCTTTAAAACTTAAGCTTAATAAGTGTAGGTAACTTAGTTTTTAGTGCTTTAGTGATCTCACAATGACTTGAATTTAGGTACATTTTTCTTCAATTTGATTTAATGTTCTAGAATGTTAATGTTACTAGTCTTTCTCTTTTATTGAACGTTTGGTATTAGTCCAGTCATATTCTACATCAAAATCGCAAAACGCGCTGTAAAGCTGCATTTTTGGTATGTTATTTGAACCCCTTAGAGGATTGTTAAAATTTTCGGGCTTTTTTCAGTTTTTGCAGTTCAATTCAAAAAGTATGGGCTTTGACATTAGTTGCTAGGTTTGATAGAATATGAAATTTGAAACAATTAAAGCCAACCCACAGCTCCGTATGCCTAATAGTTTTTGAAATATGATGGTTGAAAAATTTACATGGTTTTTAGAAATGTTAAAATATTGAGTTTTACTTATGTTTTCAGCCGAATAAGACATAACCGCTCATATTTAGAGAAAAATTGAGAGTTATTAAGTTTTAGCAAATTTAATTACCTTTAATTTAAGCGAAAACAAGGTCTGTAAACCTTATAGTTCTTGTAATCGTAAAAACGAAAATAATACAAGTTTTAAAATATGAGCTTAACCTAACATGAAATTGTGGGCATTATGTGAAAAAAAAAAGAATTTTGCAGTTTTTCACGTATTACTCAGGTAGCACAACCTATTTTTGCTTGCAAAACGTAGTTTCACACAGTCTAAGGGGTCCAAATAAATTTAAATTTTAAGTTTTTTTTGTAACATTTTACTAGTGTATATCTATTTGTGATTATTATGTTTGTTGTTGTTATAATTAATCAAGCTTAATGATAATTGTAAACTCCCAATGTATCTGTGTAACACAAATGTGTGATTTTATTTTGTGTTATTAAAATGATTTTTCAAGTGTCGACAGAAGCTGGAGGTACCTTACTAACTTTGTAGCTTGGGTAAACTTAGTTTGTAACAAAGATGACTTTTGGTTTGTAAAAAAATAAGTTGGAGAATTGATATAACTTCTTTGTAAGGTATGCTTGTAAGTAGTGCCATGCTGTGCATAGCGTATTTTTAGCAAAAATAATGCTTGCGCGCATATAAAAATTGTACAAATTTATTGCTTTCTATGCCTCCAAAAACCTCAGAATAAAAAAAACCGTCCCTAAAATATTAAAAATGTTCCACGCCATAAAAATCTGTGCAGAAATGTTTTTAACACCATGAAAAATCTCTCTTCCGTGCAAGATGACCATAATTTTGACCTGTAATAATTGACTGATTAGATAGATTTTAGACAATATAATAGATATTTATAAAAAACAAAATCAATATTGTTAGTAAATATTATTTATTCATTTTTACTTTTCAAAATAAATACAATTGACATAGTTAGTGTAATTAGCACCAGGTACATTATTCAAAAAGTAAAACAATTTAATACTATTTCATACTTAAATCTTCTAAATATATTTATTGATTATTAAACTTAGTAAAAATTGTCCAATGGTTTTGTAACGGAACTTAGGGCGTGTTTTTACTAGCGTTTGTCGGGCGAGCGCGTTACGCCTGACCAGGGTCCTTATTGGGAACAGTCTCAAGCTATACGGACTCTGGAATTCGATACAAAAATGTATGGAAGTCTGTCTTTCGAAGCGCTTTTTTTATATACTAAGAATGCGCGCCGCATCTTAGCGACGTCCACGCTGGTCAAACGTTCGGGAAACGCACACGCCAAACAAATGCAAGTAATAACAAGGCCTTAACCATATGTCTAATTTGCCTAGTTTGTTTGTTTTTTTGCATTTTTAGTTGGTACAAAATTGTAATATAATACTAAAATAGTTTGTTTTGTATACTTAATGTTAGACTGTAAAAATAAGCAATTTAATTAAGGCATTTGAGTCTACATTTTGTAATTTTTACATTCGTGTTAAATAAAATTATTAAAAAAAATACAATCAACATTATTTATTTATATTACTTACTTACAAAACAATTACACGTAAAATACAAAATCTATCATCTTATTGTTCAAGTCTGTGTAAATGATCAGAGTCAGTGATGAATATTGTGTACTGTAGGGGTATGAAAAGATTCGTCACCTTTGTTTATTTTGCTTGCACCGGTGAGGTAGACGGACACCGACTTATAGAATGAAGATATATCATCTTCATAAATAAGGGGGCTTACTCTTGGCAACGATTCCAATTTAATTGTATAGCAATCTAAATTATTTCTTATAAAGCCATCACTTTTACATATTTACATTGCAATAACATTTGATAAGTAATCTTAATGCTATTTAATTTCGAGGATGAAAGTGGTTCAATTGATGAAAAAAAAGAAATGATACTGATTCCGGCACTAGATGATTTTTACTTCCTTAAATTAAGTGCCAGAATTTAAAACAATATACGTAAGTTTAATGACTGAACCGCGACATATCTGTCTTAACAATAGGGCACTCTAGAAGTAGAATTAGAAACACGCTGGAGTTCTTCAGTTCAAAAATACTCATTAACTATGCGACTTCTCCATTCATTTGGATTAACACAATATGTTCAAAAAAAAAAACAATGAATTGTATGAGATATGATAATAAATATTAATAATGTTAATGTTAAAAATCTGAGATTACTTTTGTTCTTCATGGTTATTTTCACACTTGTTGACATTAAACCTAATCTAAAACTTTGTGGTAGGTTGCTCATAAGTAAAAAATGTTTGTTTCTTTTGTAAAATTCAAAAAAAAATCAGAAATAAGAACTGATTAATACACAATCAGTGTTATTGGAAATACAAAAGCCATTTGTAGAATGAGAGCTACTTGAGTCTAATTAAGTCAATATCGTCAAGTGAAACATCCATTATTACAGTGTTACAATACTAAAAATAATTAGAAGATGAATTAAGATCTGGCTCGGCTGGCCTTCTTGCTCTTGTCTAGAGTTTGCGGCGGCGGTGGGGGTTTGGCCGACATGTGGCGGCTGTTCAAACTGAAAATTAATTAAATTACAACAATATTTACTAATACTTGCAATTAATTGACGCTTCTCCATTTACTACGTGAATAAATAGTTCCCTGCAATATTTCCTGTGGAACATCTATTTCCGAGGGAACTCGTGGGAAAATGCCTATGCCAAAAAAACAGCTCAATTTTTTGTTGCGTTGTGACGGTTTTCAATAAATAAACATACTTTCAGGATTATTACATATTCTGAAAAGAAACACATTTTACGTTCTTTTTCAGGACCTATATCACAAGATTTATGTATTTTTACTTCCTGCTTCATTGTATTATGAACACTTAGAATTGTCAATTCACATTATCTCGGGTAAATAACCTAATGTTTTAATTTCACTAAGTACATAAGACCTTACCCTCTTACTTACTTACTAACATACTTACACTCTGTATGTCTCTGAACAAAGGTAGTCCAGCACATGAGACGGCCCCAACTTGAGCTGGTCTTCAATTGGTGGCACCCAGTAATTGCCTTCCAGCCTCAAGACAGACTTGTTACTGGCCAAGTCCAGTGTGCCTGCTCAATAAAATTTGATTAAAGTTCTATAATATTGAAGTTTCATACCAAAAAGTAAAAAACCCTTAAGGTCATTCAGTTAAGGCTTTGTTGTCTGCCTGTCTGTCTATTGGAATGACACGTCTTTTTTTTCGGTAACAAAATAATTCCATTCATTTGAGATTTGGTACAGTAACAAAACTTGGTTGCTCGCATCTACCTAAGAAAATATATCTTTAAATAAAATATTTTATAGTCCTCGCAAATGATGTCAGAAATCAGAGGTAAAAATGTCAGACAGAGGTTACCACGGTAAGTAGGGGTTTTTATACTAAGCTTACGGTGGCAAACAAACTTACGGTCCGCCTGATGGTAAGCGGTCACCTAGGGCATCACTGACGCGTTGCCGATTCTTCAAAAATCTAATAATTTCTTTCTTGAAGAACCCCATACTGTAGTCCTAAGAGAAAACCTTGGCAGAGAGTGTTTTCCTCTTGTACAATGGGAACAAATCCCATTGTACAAGCAGTAGAACACACACAGGTAAGCAAAGTCTCTACTCAGGGTGTTATACAAATAGGCTCTGATGATTCCTAAACATTTTTTTTATGTTATGTAACATTGTTAGTGACTAACAACAAAAAAATTATAAAAACAATAAGTTGAGACAAAACATCTAAAATAATTTAGACTGATGAACAACAAAATTTCCAAAAATATTTTTTGAGTAATTTATTTAAATATTAATAGGCTATGCTTCAGTGCTCGAGTCTGACTCTCACTTTACCCTTTTTTATTTAAAATATTTATTATTCCTTTTCTCACAATTAATTCAAAGGTTAGTTTTTTATGCTAAACCAAACGGAAAACATGAACATTTTACTCATTACATACTAAGTGTACACAAAATCTGTTTAAATTAAAATTAAACCATTCTAAATTGAAAAGACGTTAAAAACATATACTTTTAAAATAGCATTTTTAACTTTGTGTAGTCAAAATACTAACCAATCTCAGGTGGGAGCACAACTAGCCTATTCCCTTGTAAATGCAATTCTCTCAATCGTGTCAGTTGGCCAAGCTCTCGCGGAACTTCTATTAGGTCATTTTCACGCATTGACAACTAAAAAAGATACATTTTTTTATTTATGAAAAGGTATAAATAAAAGCTCGAAACTATAAGCAATATTTACATAACTGTTTGTCAAATTACAAAGAGCATACAGCAAACCATGTGACCATCCAAAAAAATATTACTGTATAGAACAGTCTTTAAACTAAAACGGTAAGAAAACCCAGAAATCCAAATATTGACAAGCAAATAAATAAACAACTTGAGGAAAGGAAAAGTCTTATAGATATAATTAACAAAACAATAGAAACAAGGGAGAAGATAGCTCAACTAAGTAAATCGATACGCGAACAAATAAGGAAACGCAAAGAGCATAACAGATTAAAAAAAATAGAAGAACACATTATAAAATCTGGCAGCATAAGGAAAGCACAAAAAGCTCTAAACGACAAAAAAGGAAAAGATGGGACATAAACATAACATATGACATCAAACAAATACCAGAAATCCTAATCAGAGAAGTGTAAACAGCAATCTATGCTCAGAAAATAGATAGCACCCGAACCTGAAAACATTACAAATGAAATATTGCTGCACACCAAAAAGATAATAGCAAAAATATTCAACGAAATCCTGGAAACTGAATATATGCCCACACAGTGGAAGGTTTCCAACATCAAAGACGAGGTATTTACAACATCAACAATTACAGGCCTCTCAGACTCATGTCCACCATTTATGAGATATAGATAGATAAGATTCTCCAAGGTGTTGCTAAGAAGATTGTCTACAAAGTTAGATGAGGCGCAACCTATCGAGCAAGCTTGGTTCAAAAGTGGTTTCTCGGTTATGGACCATATACATGTTGTGAAACAGGTAATAGAAAAATAGGAAGAGTACAACTTACCACTATTTTGTGCCTTTATTGACTATAACAAGGCATTTGACTCTCTCGAACATAGCTTAATATTAATAATATTACACAAACAAGGCATACAAAATTAATACATTAGACTTATCAGGAATGTTTATACAAAAAGCTTGGCAAGAATTTTTCTAGAGAAAAAGAGGGGTCCGTGTCCGTGGTGACCCAATAACACCTAAACTCTTTTCAGCAACAATGAAGCATGTATTGTGTCAGCTCCAATGAGACAATATGGGAATAGCAATTTGGGGAAATAGACTAACACATTTAAGGTTTGCAGATGATGTGGTCCTGTTTGCAGAGTCACCAACAGTCCTAGTAATGATGCTTAATTGAGTTAAATGAGAAAAGCAGAACAGTGGGTCCAATAATGAATGCTGAGAGAAAACTCATGACCAACTGTGATAAAGTTGAGATATTTATCAATAATGACCAAATTGAATATTAGTATGAGTACATATTGTTGGGTCAGATTATTAGCCTTAAAAGTTTCAATACAAAGGAAGTAGATTGTCATGTACCCAATGCATGAAAGCAATACTTGTCACTCAGAGAGAAAATTCCAGCATCAAGCTAAATAGAAAAAAAGAATGCATCAAATGCAAGTATCTTAGTTAGGAGAAAGGACAGGAAAAGAAACAGAGATAAGGGAATTGACAAACATCTCAGTAAAAATTAAAAGGTTGAAGTGGAGATGGGGAGATCATACCATAAAAGGAACAGATAAGTGAAGTAGAAGGGTAATTACCTGGTATCTGAGTATTGGCAAAAGGTAAAGATCACACAGACCAATAGCCAAGGATTCATTGTGATAATGTTTAATTATATACAGTATTTTATAAGAAAAAACTAGTTTGTATGATACTTGCATGCAATTGTCTGAATAAAAGGCTTATTATTATTATCATAAGCAAAAGCATAGGGCAAGCCATAACATTACTTTATATTTATGTAATAATTTATTACATTCATACATATCACACAATGAAACAAAACACTCTATGAGAACAAAGGCTCAAAACACACACACAAATGTTCACAAAATATTATATAAGATTTTTTTTAATTATATAATATTTTGTTTTCGTCTCATGATCTATTAAAAGGCTAAATGTGTTTTAAGATTTTGTATTGTAGTTATCTTTAATTTTATTAAAAAACAATATAGATAAACAAATGATCAATTACGTATTCCCTGACTTGTTGTGGGAGCGGATATAGTACAGGAATAGAATTTGAGTACATAGTTTTTAATTAAATTATGACAGAACCACTAGCAGCAATCTCAGTCAACTATAATAAATTATATGTCTTCAATTACAGGAAAACATGTGGCATTTTGTATTGGTTAATAGTTTTGTGACATAAACAAATACCAGATAAATGCAATATAATACTCACAATCTGCAAATTCTTCAAGTTACCAATTTCATGAGGCAAGTATTCAAAATCATTGTCACCTAAATATAAGGCACGGAGACTTTCTGTAAAATAAAGATTATCATTGATAAAATACTAAACTGATCTTCCGTCTAAAGTTAAACCTCCTAAAGTTCTATGGACTAGAGATATAAAATATATATATATATATATTGGTGAGCCTAAACTTCAAAGAACTCAGACAAAAAGTAGAGACTTCCTTATAACAACATTTTTTATATGGACAATTGACTTGGGTTTCGGAATGCAGTAAAACATTTGAATTTGTTTCCTGTCAAGAAAAACAAGTATGTTATTTTAGTTTTGTTGTATAATATGGAACAAACATACAAACTTTTTCTGATTTGTCAAAGTCAAAACTACTTCATCGTATTTATTGTTTCATAACAAAATTGAAAATCCCTTTAAGGACGAAATATATAAATGGTACTAAGTTATCAAAATTTTGTTCTTGTTTTTTTTCAACAAATTTAAAAGTTTTACTGCATTAATATAACATTAATTTCAAACGTACCTAAGCAATGCCCCAAACTCAATACCATTGTCCTGAAAAAAAAAATATTGCCAGAAGTCTCCAATTTTTGTCTGTGTTCTTTGAAGTTTAGGTAAATTAGCTCACCTAATTCCAATCACTGCTCATAACATTTACAAATATGGCATTGTTTTAGTAGTTAAGTTAGATTTATCCACATTTTCAACAAAACTGATACACTATATTATTTTTATTCATCAGTTTATACTAAAAATGAAATATGTTATCTGCACTCTGTACATCCATTGATTTGTTTTAAGAGCAAAATTGTAAGATATGCAGTCTGCCAAAGATATTGTATGTTATCAGTCTTGTTACATACTTAAAAGTAAGTTAAACAGATTCACCTACATACCCATCATGAAGAAGTTTCCAGGGAGTGTCTTTTCATTTAAATTGTTGTATGTCAAATCCAAAATTTCAAGTACAGGAAAAGCTCCAAATCCCCTAGGTAAGTTATTCAATCTATTGAGTGAAATGTTAAGAATACGGAGCTTTGGTAGTGAAGAGAGACTAACAGGTAATTCTTCTATGTGATTGTTAGCAAAATTCAATATTTCTAAATTCATCAAATTTGCAAGAGCTGCAGGCACAACTTGGATTTTGTTGTGGCTTAGTGATAAACGAGTTATATTGGAAAGCGTAACTGTAATCAAAAAAATATTAACAGTGATAATTTAATAACATATAAACAGTTGGTCAAAAGCAAAACGTTAGAGACTAAAATTAGAAATGCAGTTCAATAAAAATTAAACTTACAAAGAGCAGGAATTTCATCTAAGTTTGAAATTCCTTTATCCACCAAATCAATTTCCGGGTTATTGATTTCTTTCGCCTCTTCAATAATCTTCTTTGCTTTCGACATCGTAGGTTTAATTTAAGAAAAGGTATGATATGATAAAACCTACACTACACACCCAAAAACAGATCATCAACAATAGTGATGTCAAAAACTAATTTTAGAAATGTCATCGAAGTTCGATTGTTTCAGCGAATAGGTACTAAAAATAATTTTTTACCCTAATCGATTTAAAAACACAGAGAAAACGTCAAATATACTCCGTTCCAGGTAGCTTATATTCATTTTATTTAAGCTTTTTGCTCCATTCATTATAAAATGTACAATACATGTGCTGGATCAGGCCCGGTCAGAATATTCGGGAGCAAAAATACAAATTAATAGTCAACTAAACAGATAATTCTGCATTTGACTGTACCCACCTTGTATAGGCACGATCTGTACGCATACGTGTAATATACCTACAGATATAACACTAGCACTACCTGCTCATGTAAGTGGCCGCCACTGTCGAATATTACTGACTATTTAACTTTAATTTGTCAACAAGCAAATTATAAGTACTTATGGAACTGGCTGTTTTGTCTTTTTAGTTTTTATTCCCGTTTTTATTTTCTTTGAATGAAATCTCCGAAATGAAGATCTTGATGAGATCTATCACCTCTGTAAAGAAACGACTAGTCTACGATAAATATTTACGAAAATATGGCCCTTTATAGTTTGACAGTTGTCACCGGAAATGAAGATCTTGATGAGATCGCGTTTCTGTAGAGAAACTACGAGTCTACGATAAATATTTACGGAGATATGGCCCTTTATAGTCTGACAATGGCTACATATATTCAAAGTACGGAACGTATCTTTACAACTAAGTGGAACCAACAGTATTGACAAATCATTATAGGTACACCGGTATTGAGTAGTGGAACCATAAGTACTTGAAAGTCCTATTGGATCCACTAGTGGAACCCACCGAAATGGTCGCGTACAGTGCGGTTTCAGAGAAACTTCCTCCCGCGAACGCTTGGCTTGTGAAATGAGCCCCCTGCCAAGGTTTTCTGTAAGGACTACAGCGGGGTTCTTCAAGAAAGAAGTTATTGGATTTTTGAAGGCCTTTTTAGGGGTCCGTACCTGAAGGGTAATTAGGAACCCTATTACTAAGGCTTCGCTGTCCGTCTGTCACCAGGCTGTATCTCATGAACTGTTATAGTAAGACTGTTGAAATTTTCGCAGATGTATTTCTGTTGCCACTATAACAACAAATACCAAAAAACAAAAAAAAATATTTAAGGGGCTCCCATACAACAAACGTGATTTATTTGCTCGTTTTCGAGGATAATGGTACGGAACCCTTCGTGCGCGAGTCCGACTCGCACTTGGCCGATTTTTTTTTGTGACTGACTATGCAGTTGGCTGTTGCAGCCATTACTGCTTCACCGGGCTTTTTGGGGCGAGACTCTGAAGGAGCCTCAGCCCATATAGCGCTCAACGCTCAAGGGGGTAGCCTCGGCTTGGGTTGTCGCTCTCGAGGGCGTCGCTTCGACCGGTGTGAGTCTGAGTCCCGAGGTGAGTCAACGCTAGGAGGGGATTGAGTGGGGGCGAGAATCGCCCCAGCACTCTTTAATACCTCGTGTTAGGGGGGGAGGCCCTATTAGGGCAGGTCGTAGAGACTAATCTCGCTATCCGGACAGCGAAATATTCATCTGGGGCCGTTAGTACGTACCGAGGCCGCCTAACGATAG
This sequence comes from Apoda limacodes, assembly GCA_946406115.1. NCBI lineage: Eukaryota > Metazoa > Arthropoda > Insecta > Lepidoptera > Limacodidae > Apoda > Apoda limacodes. The sequence goes on along the minus strand of OX291553.1, from coordinate 11,043,898 downwards.
TTTTACGACCGTGCCGAGTTCGGTCGGTGGGATACGTTGTTTGAAGGGTAGGCAACGCGCGAGTGATATCCCTGGTGTTAAAAGCATCCATAGGCCACGGTGACCGCTTATCATCAGGCGGGCCGCGTGCTTGTTTGCCACTTTAGCGGCAGTAAAAAAAAAAAAAAAAAAGAAACCAACAGACCTAAGGTTAATTTTGATAACACCGCCTTGGTTCCTACGGCGACTTACAGTGTAGGCGTACCAGGAGTGTTACAACATGAGTCAAACACAATGTAGATTATTTTTCGCCTTAGACTAAGAACTCGTGATGTTTCGTTTTACTTACGACCTTTCAACACCTCGGAAACGTGACACTACATAATATCACATAACATTTTTTTATTTGTTAAGTAATAAGTTATTAATGTCTGAAAGGTTGACGTAAAAAGGGGGTGCCGATTGCGTGCAGTCGCGAGGTTCATTGGTTGTTGCGGGACTCGATGTTTTGATCGTGATTTTACGATCATAAAACTAAACCTCAATCAACCATCGATAGCTAGTGTATGGTAGGTTCTGAAAAAATTAAATTTAAATAAATAATAGTAGGTATTGATATACCATCACGACACCTATCCCCAAAGGGTTCAGAGATATTTATATTGTAAGATGTAGACTATCGATATGTTTCAGTCATAATGTCTTTCCTTAAACAAATGCGAGTAAAGCCAGCGCCAGGTGGTCTTAAACAGTGATAAAAACAATGTGAGAAAAACAGATTAGAAGTAGGTAATAAAGTAACAAAAGTTTTAATTCCATTTATTTTTTAATCACAAAGCCTAAATAAGTAAGGAGTAGTCATCTATCACACTTTTATAACATTAAGGCACTTTCTATGTCAGTAACATTTAAGAAACAAATAAGGTAATAAATATAGGTCATATATTGTTATCTTGAAGTAATATAAAATGCTTTATAATTAAAGTACAGTCAATTGCCTTTTCTGCATTTCATCAAAAAAAATCTGTATAAGAAACATGTACTTTAAAATACAATTAACATTATAAAAAGGTTTTTTGTGTATTCTTACATTAATAAATACAAAAAAATACTTAAAAACAATCAAGGAATGTTTGTAAAAATACTGCCATTAAAACTTAAGGTCCACTGGGAATAATAATACTATTTATTTAAGAAGCTGCCATTCATAATAATTGTACATCTAAAAAAGTTCATATAGGAATGTTTTTTTCTGTATAATTTACAGTAATCTAAGTACACAAACACTCTAAAATAATCGCAAACAGAAAACCATCACAGTTCATTAGCAAGCAAGAAATGGTTTAAAAAGTTTAAACTTTTTGAAAAAGGAATAAAAATTATAACTGTTTTTAAAATATAAAACAATTCATGTGGCTTTTACATGTGTTCCTATTAAAATATTTCATATAAAATTAAATAAGCTATTTTTTTTCTCAAAACTTTTCGTAACACATTAATTTAGGACTAAAATATTTAATTTTTTTGATTACATAGCCTAAGACATGTACTTTCTACGTCATATAAATAGGTATAGTTTTTAGGCATTATTCTACATCATATCATATTGCACTATAATATACCTAGGAACCTTTTAAGGCACATTTAAAAGCACTCGGTTCAAATTGTCTACTCTATATTGTACTCATACTGTGTACTATTATTTTATATTGTGTACTATTTATTTACGTAGTGTACTATTTTAAACGAATATGTCTAAATTCACTAAACGCAGCATAGATGTTTGTTAATTTGCAATCTGTGCTTGGTTCACACTAGGAATGTTGACCTGTGAAAGAAAAATGTTTCATTATAGCAATGTTATCGGCAAACGATACTTAAACTGCTAGAAATGATAATTATAGACTTAGGGCAACCTCTGGTTTTTCATTTATCGGTTTTTACTCCAGATGTGGTGACTCATTCCATATGGAACATATAGAAAACTAACTTTATAAGTAGTGTGACGGCAAAAAATTGATTTGTGTGGATCCACCACACAATTTGCTGTGTATTCAAGCACCAGTCATCCCTATAAATACCTAATATATAATTCTGGTAACTTTTTTCTTCAATATCTAAAATAATATATCAATATTTATTTAAGTAAATCGCCTCGGCCGTTATACGCCATACTGCAGAGATACAGGCCTCTTCTGGAAGAAGAAGGCTTAGGTCATACTCCGTTAAGGTGGCCTAGTGTGGGTTGGTGTACGTTGTCGTCAAGATAGTGGTACTCGACTTTCAGAGTTCTTAAGCCGCCCATGGCATAACGACTGCCGTCATATGACAAACAGCTAGGACCGACGGTTATACGTAACCTCCTTTTACACAAAGCGGTCACCCATACAAATAGTAACCATGCTCGATGTTGCTTAGCTTCGTATATAGTTTCTGGTAGACGAATGTCACTGAACAATATGTGAAAGATTTTTATTTCCTTTAGGCATTAATGTGTTGTAAAAAAATGGCTCAAAAAATAAAAAAAAAATTCGCGAACTCGTCTATCGACATATAACTACTGTAAGTCAAGCTCGCCTTGTACGGCATGTCTTAGTAGTCTATAAAATTATTAGATAGAAGACATGACGATTAAAAAGTACTGTTTAAAAAGTTTGAATTAAGAGTAGATTACCCTAAAACTTTGCTTTAAACTTACGTATCTGATACATTAGCGTGCATCCGGCGGACGGTAGGGTGCGCCGCCATGTCGACTCCACTCACGTTCAAACTCGTGCTCCAATATCTCTGCACCGCGTTTGCGAGTTAGACCCGTCTCGTCCAGGCTCAGTTCGCACATTTGCATGTCATCCACACCTGAACCCAAACAAACTTTAATTTGGTAGAGGTTACTTAGTTTTCTCACTACAATGCTACTGCAGGGCCAATTTAATAAATCACATTTGACACTTCATCAAAATTCAACAACATAACCTTGTAATGGAGGGCACAAAATAATATTTATTATTTTAAAGTGCACTTTTGCTTTTTGTAGTTAAAAATAAAAAATGTAATCATGACGAATTTTACTAATAAAGCATTCTAAACATAATAAACAATTTTTGTTCTAAATACCTGTCATCATTTATTCACAATTAACAAAAATTTTTGAAGTCTCTATCGATTCATTTAATTTAATCGGTTTTTTAAGCAGGTCACCTCACTAGGAAGCTAAGACTGACAAATGACAAACGTGATCTATTATGTTAGCAGTCCGTTACCACGACCACAAGAAACCACGGCTTAAGTTGGTTTTTACCGTATTAAATCAAGTGCACCGGTGGTAAAAATTTGCGGTGACAGCTGACTTACATCTACCTAGAAAATGTGACTGACAACATACTCAATGATATTATATTACAACTAACTACAAGACGCGAGTGGCTAACATGTGAGTAACAGAATACAACACACGAGCGACTAACATTTGACTAACTAACTAAAACACACGATTGACTAACTACAACATGAGAGTGACTGACTAAAACCCTTAAGCGACTAACCACATGTAATTGACGGACTCCAATACGCTGGTAACTGATTACAGCATACGACCCAAGCGTAAGTACAACATGTTAGTGAGTGACTACAATACCGAGAGACTCACCGGCCTGCAGCAGCACAGGCGTTTTGTCCGGGTGCAGCTCCATCTGTCTGGCGACGTACTGCCCGTCGAAGTGCGCGTACCACCAGCCGCGTCGGTCGCCCTCAGCGCCCGGGCGTACGAACGGTATGCGGAAATAGCGGTGTCGAGCGCCTAGGATTTCGCCTTTTTGTTGTATGCGAGGGCTTCTTGCTGCAAAAGATATCAACATTTGCATAAACTGTAATAATAAAAAATGTGCCTCAAATTAAATAAAAAAAAACACCAGCAATTGGACCTATTTTGTGTAAATTTAGTCTCCAAACCAGCACTTTGGCACTTATACAGGCATTTTATGGATTAATATGCGTTTTGCAGTTATTGTAAATAGTGCTTTGTGATAACACATTTAGAGTAGAGTTCGTATTGACCTTAATCTGTTATGTTCCCCTACATTGACTGGTACAAATAATGAGTTAAATCCTTACTGCACTTTTGTTGTGTAATAAAAAAAAAACCAATTAAATCCAGACCTGCATCCATGATAGACTGTGGCGCCCTCTCCTGTTCGGCCATGGTTGTCTTGCGCGCGTTCTTTGCCTTCCATGCATGGTACACCTTCAACCGACGGTGGAATTCATGGCGGCAAGCCTAAAAGTACACATAAATACTCTGAGTAACAAATTTCTTAGGATGGCATAGTCAACCTGGCTACCAAACCATCAATAACCCAAAATCGTCGGTAATGGCCAACAATGACCAAATTTCCAAAATTCTTTGATTCCGAAAGTCGAAAGTCTGTAACCATGGTGCGTTGCTAGTGATGACTTATTCATTGAGCTATGGAGAGAGTTAAATAGGTGTGAATGGGAATGCGAAAGCTAAATTGCTAATGGGTTCTCAAGTAGCGCCACCAGATGGACAGACGACTTGTATGACTGTTGTCTAACTACAATAATAAAAGTTATCAAGTCTTTTATAATTTCCATTGCTGGGAGCGTAAGTATTGTGTACTATTTAATAATGGCTTAATTTACATTACACAAAATACTTTTTATAAATAAAATTTGCATATTGCAGATAAGGCGTACCAAATCCATATTCCATTATGATTTCTTATTTAGTAAATCTTGTCTCTATATTAAAATATTTGGTATACTTTAAACTTAAATTATAAATGCAGTACTTTCAATAGTCGTGCTCCGTTATCCCTAACTACGCTTTTGATTTCCCCACATATTTACCTCTAACAATTCAATATCACATGAAGTGTTTATGGTGTCCCGAAGTTCTGAATATTTCCATTTGGATAGGTCGTGTTTCTGCTGGCCTTGCATCGCTTGCTGCATCCGTACACGTTCCGACCTGTCCCATACAAAAATAAAAATAAACATAGCAAGAGTACTATATATATATACATTCATTTTACATTGCGCTGTATCACAGCCTAAACATTATAATTTCATTCATACAGTAGCCTTTTAATAAATCCGACAACGTCCAGATAGTCATAGACTGTCGACTCCGTGGCTCAGTGTATAATGACCCGACTAATGAATCAAGGGGCGTGGGTTCGATTTCCGCACAAGACAAACATTTAGTTTTTGTATTTTTCTAGAGACTGGGCGTTGTCTATGAATATTATGTTTGTAAAAAAAAAAGGTATATATGTATTTGTCTGGTATTAATAGCACAAGCTTTGCTTACTTTGGGAACAGACGGCGCTGTGTGTAATGGCCAAAACTATTTATTATCATTATTATAGAGCCGCGTCAAAATATATGACTGGCTGGACAGCATCAGACTAACCATAAGTGTCCACATCACGCCTCACAATAAAATTGCTTTGTCTAGATGCCTTCGATGGCGGACGATATAAATGAAATGATTGTTTAGGCTGTGTCTATATCCGCAATGTGGAATATTCCTCACGTTAGCATGCAGTTTTAAACATAAACGCGTTAAGTTGCGGTTTCATATTTACGTTTACAGAGTAGTCAATTGGATACTTAGCCGAAAATATAGATCGAACTTCATAACACACATTATAACTACTCGTAAAAACATTTTACTACTCTAAATACCGCTTTTAAATATAGGCGCAAAAAGCATATAGTGTACAAACAAATATTTCAACAAAAATAAATTTTAAACAATATCTTATTACAAATTGAAATAGATTTTTTGAATCATGCGAAGTTTAATATTCCTTCACCTCACAACTAGATTTTGGTTATATACAATAGGTTTCGTGCAAGGTATATTAAAATCTAAGAAGCAATAGAATCAAGTTATTTGTTAGCAGCCAGTGGAAGAGCTGAAAAAGTAAAACGTCCTCTTTCAATATTTTCTTTTTAATTATTCTTATTTTGTAGTTATAATATAAACACCAAATCATAAGAGTGGTCCATTTGTCATAAGCAAATGACTATTTTGAATATATTTCATCAAATGACGTCACAACCACGTGAACTTCAATCTAATAATCCAACTTAAACCATTTTTTTAAAACGTTCAAAAAGAAATGCATTAAGGGTGAACGCTGTAGATTGTTTTTCGTACAAAATTGATTTGCCATAATCTTCGACGTTCCGTGAATGACACTGCGTAACGGGGAACTCCCCTCCTGGAGCTGACTCACTTTCGGGTTCGAGGCTCACGCTGCTCAAAGGCACGCCCCCGAGAGCGACAACCCAAGTCGAGGCTCCCCGCGCGGGGAGCCCTTGAACGTTGGGAGCTGTATGGGCTGAGACTCCTGAGGCATAATTCATTTTGTATAAAAACAATCTGCGACGTTTACCCTTAATAAAATTTTATTTTCACTTTTTGGCTACATGTCTGTTTTGATGATAAGAGTTATTTAATGTTGTTTTCAAGGTTTGTTTTCAGCAGACTGTTAAAATCATTGTTTTACCTTAATATTTGAATGAAAACAGACCCCGATTGGTTCTGAAACTAGTCGGGGACATTCGATTTAAAAGAGTATCCGTTTATCAACAGATATTTGTCTTTATTATTATAGATAGAGATGGAAGGGTACTTCCTACAAAAAACAAGCAAGACAATAAAAATAAAATTGAACACTGTTATTGAAAGAGGACTAAGTAAAAAGAAAGGCAGCGTGCTACAAGGTTTATACCATCTTACTCAGTACCTGTTCAACTTATTCTCTCCATTGACCGAGTCCATTGTGGGGAAACTGTGCAAACATATCATATTGTTACATATAGGTAGTTCTTGCAGGTGGTCAAAGCTATTTACAGGAAGAATTTTGGTGACGTGACTGCATTATAACATTTTCCTTCAGTATTTTTATTATTATTTATTCATTTTTATTTTAACAGTACTGCAAGTAGCTGCAGTAAGTTCAGAGGCAAATTTCGGTGAATACTTTGGAAAAAAACTTTACCAGGGTGTTATAATATGTTTTCATTACAAGTTTATAGGCAAATCAATACTAATATATTAATCATAAAAAAATAATTTTAATGTACATTTAGTTCCTTATTTTCGAATTAAGTATATTTTTGAAATGTATTTACATACCTCCGTAACTGAGGTGGTGATCCCTCCACGTGACCATTTGTTTCCTTCGCCAGTCGAACTGCCATCTCGTGATCACGACGCTCTTGCTCTAACCTGTACGCACAAAATAATTTCTAAAGCAACAACCATTTTAATTATTTTCTGACATTTTTTTCCCTTTTACCAAGATATGTACTCCATAAGTTTTCCTGTGATACCCTCCAAAGAGAATCTATTATAGCTAGCTGGTCATTTTTAGGATTCCGTACCCAAAGGGTACAAAACTCCCTCTCCCATCTCATCCCATCACACGGTTCTCATACAACAAACGTGATTTTTTTGCTTGATATTGATAACGGCACAGGTAGACGCTTAAAATATTTACAGAAAATTTAGTTATATATTCGCTTTAAAAATAAATAATTAAAATAAAGCAAACTCCCATACAACAAACGTGATTTTTTTTTTTGCTGTTATTATAAATAATGGTACGGAACCCTACGTGCGCGAGTCTGACTCGCACTTGGCCGGTTATTTATTTAATCTCTTTGCAAAAACAAAAGTGTCCAAAAAACTTAATACTATTTTCTACCTGCTAACCATAGGGTACGCAGACAAAAAAACTTAGAGGGTTTATATCGAGACTTTGTGTTTCTTCTTTTTCTTTTTCTTGTTTCTTTTCTTCTTGTTCTTACCTTTAGACGCATAAGAGGGAGAATCATTTTTTATATCCTGCGGCTACCTAACTCTTTTTATTTCTCCTTTTGTAATACATAAAATTAGTGATAAACTGCCACTTCTATTTCTTGTAACTTCTATTGCTGATCACAGAACTATGAATTTACTTGCAATTGTGACAGTGTCTTTAGTATTTCTCAACCACTTACATCTCTTACTCATATACTAACCTCTCTCTATTCTCCTGGTCAGCGCGGGCTGCCTGTTCCAGCTGTTGCTGCATTTTGGCGGCTGCAATTCTGTCCTGTTCCTCTTGGCGCAGTCTCTCAGCTTCTTCTGCTTTACGCCGCGCTTCCATTTCCGCTTTACTATAAAAAAAAAGAGGCAACGTTATAGGCAAGAGCTAGTAATAAGCTAGTAATTAAAAAATATATATATTGATAACTTACAGTCTGCGGTTTTCTTCCTCCTGTCTAATTCTCTCTAGTTCTTTCCGCTTGGCTTCTTCAACCGCACGCATTTCCGCTTCAAGTTTTCGTAGTCTTTCTTGCTCCTCCCTATGGAAGGGAAAACATTTTATCGCTCGATTTGAATTTAATACACTGCTCATTTAAGACAATTGGGGGTCACGCAACTATAGTAGACAGCGCATTCCCTAGTCAGCTGTGAAGTAAAAACGGCCGCTAAAGTGTGAAAGAGACATAGCTAATTTGCGGCGAGTTGTTATCTCATTCTAACGTGTTATTCTTATTTTATAGGAATGGGACGGGTAGTTGCAGCGAATTATCTTTTTCTACATCAACACAATGTTAATTTTGTGAGGATATTGCGCTGTCCGTACAGAACTCGAAGTCTATGGTCAAAGCCAACATTTCTGGTCAAAAAATAGAATGGCGTATTAATGGGCCCTGTTTAAGCAATCAGAAATGTCTTAGCAGCCAAGAAATTTCAGATTTTTTACGAAATGCTGCTAAACGAAAAATAAATACCTATGTAAACTAATTTTGGGTGTAAAACAACTTTACGTACTGATTTTGCTGATCCACCATGGCCTTTTGCAGTGCAGCCATTTGCATTTCGATGTCTTTCGTCAATTTTGTACATAGTTTTTCGATTTCAGGTGCTGTTATTTTTTCATTTTTCTAAAAGCAAAAAAGGCATTAAAAAAATGATACAAAAGAATCTGTGCTAGTAGCTTATATTAGTTTATAAGATTTTTTTTTTATATTAAGATATAGGGTGTGTTTATTTGTGTTTGGGTGCCGGATAATTAATGAAAGAATAACTAATTGATTTTAAATATTATTTATTGATTAATAATTGATTTGAAAGTTACATACTGAAAAGTTAATAATCCAGTAAAAAGATACGGGGACGATGTCGCGGCATAATGCTAGTATGTAGCAAGAGCTGTAGTTTGTGTCAAGACAAAATATTTACCTATTTAAAGCAAAAATTTAGATTTGATATTTTTTAAACACTTTCTTTTTGCTAATTTGAGAATCTAAGTAGCAAAAAAAAACTTTAATTTATATTTATTTTCGAGAAATATTCAAAATATTAACCTTTATAGCATCATAAGCACTCCTTATGCTACTTCTTAAATTCTCGATGTTCTTCTGAGCGCTATTTTTTTCTTTTTTAAGCTGTCCGGTCGTTTTTTCCATATCCTTTAGACTATTTTCTAATGTCTTTATTTTTATAATGCCCTTGTAGCGAGGTTGGTGTTTTCGTCTTACCAAGTATCCGCGGATTGATTTTTGTACTAGTAGTAGACACTGACGGCGATATAGTATTTTGTTTTTCACTAAAATAAAAAAAAAACAAAGTCCAATGAATAAAATTAAATTGTACTAAATGTCATTTTCTAAAAGTTTAAATAGGATTTCATGTAACATATATAATTAGATATAGTTATGCAAAACATACCCCACCCACAAATTCACAACTATCAAATTATGTTAAGTACACAGATAAAATACCGTGCCTTTAATATTATGCAAGGTAAAACCAAGGTGCAATGTACCTGTCCTATTGGGCAGAAACTATTTTAAAGAATATATTTTATGCAGCAAATTTTGCGAAAATCATCAATATCTTGGAACAAACTTGTGAGTTGGTTGCGATATGCATATGCAATTATTCCGAGGATATTATGTCCCCGAATAGGATCTAAACCTCGAATCACAAAATGTTCACAGTCACAGAGCCAGCTGTGTTATTTCATAAAACTATTTATAGAGAGTGCAACTATTCCTTTATTAGATTTATAGTCCCTATTTGTGCTTAGTATGAATTACTTTTTTTGGGATTTCAGAAAATTTTAAAACAAAAATTAAAAAAACCTGTAGACAATAAAATTGTCTTTGCAAAAAAAAAACTACGTATAAAAGAGAATGTATGCTTTTATAGTATAAAAAGGAAAACTTACGTTTAATAATGGAAAGGACACCAAATATTGATCTTCGCCATCTCGACTTTACGAGCCAAGCCAGCACCGAGTCAACAATAGCCTTCAAATTTTCGGGATCCGACTTCATTATAGTGTCGAATTCTGAATACTTCCCCGGTCGGAAAAAAACTCGGGTCACACCGAATTTGAAATCCTTTTCCGAAAGACCGAAACTGTGGATCATTGCCTAAAAAATAAACATCTTTATTAGGTTCCGTTCCAAACAAAAAATTAGGAAGCTATAAAAGTGGTTCTGGAACGCCTACCTAAATAATTTACACTCCATATATATGGATGAATTTTAATTGTGTAGATGAAAAATGAACTGCCAAATACACTTGGAGTATTGACTAGACTTTATTTTCTTGGACCAAGATTCATAGACATTTGCCCACTCTCCTTTGAACAAGCTATTTTGGCAGTTTATAGAATTTGAACATACAAGGGTAACTGTACACTTACCTCGCAAAATAACTTCGGTGTCAGCTTATGCAGCTTCGGTGGCAAGAATGACTTGTACATTTCGTAGAGATCATTGAATGGTGCTCTTGAAGGGTATCCATGTTCCATAAGTTCCAACACCGCTATAGTTCCGCTGCACTCTAACTGGGTCAACACTAAGGAACCTTCAACTTCTATTCCAACCATACGGGAGTTTGGTTTTATGCAGCGAACGAAATTTGTGCCCTGTAAAGTTAAAAAAAAAAATTGTTTACCAAGAACGGAAATATGTAAATCAATTATTTTCCCAAATATTTTTTTTTTTAATGGTGAATTTTGCCACGAATTGATTAATTAATTATGAGTGGTGCAAGCTCTAGAAATCAAGTTTTACTTATATTTCAAGTTCTGGCTTTACGAATTGTGATGAAATATGGCTTATGCACAAAAAAACATAGAATAATTAAACCAATAGTATCACGCTAGTTGTTTTTTGTTAAGTACACCTTTTTTTTATTTAACCCATTTTTTTATGTAAAAATATAATCTACAATATATATTTATAATGAAATCCTTTACAGTGAGAACATAATTACTTTACCATACTTTGACTTACATTTTCTTTCAATTTGTCCATAAGCTGGGTAAGTTGATTTTGGAACTTGGCTCCGACTGATATGAAGTTTAGTTTTCCTTTGGCATTATTATTGTCAGTTGTTTCAAATAGTTGCTGAACTAGTGGACTTCTTGACTCTTGGACTAGAAATTCCAAGGAAGCGTGAAGGGCGTCGTTGTTCTTTTCAATAAATTGGCTCTATTGGGTAGAAAAAAAATGCAATATAATAAAAGAGCATACAGGGAAGTAGTAGTAAAATAATATTAATTTTTATTAAAAATAAAAAAAAATTATTAATAGTGTAAATTAATAGTGGAAGACCAATCAAGATTTTTAAGTATTTTTTAATATAAAGATATACCGTGTTATAACAAACTGCTCCAGCAAAGTGTCTAAGCAGAAAACCTTCATCGTCGCGCAGTGTGCGGTGCGCCTTAAGACGCGACGTTCGAGGAACTTGTATCCTGTGAAATGAAACTGTTAATAACCAGAGATCAAAGAAACGCCAGTTCAAGGGAATTTGTAATAGAGCTTCGGTAAAATGTAAGTAAGTAGGTCGTGCCTGTTGCTTTACACCCGAAAAAGTATTTATGAACATGTAGATCGTCATCATCAGGCAGACCGCAAGCTTAGTTGCCATCTTAGTGATTGCCTTAGCACGAATTCCTAATGTATCGGAAAAGCTTTTAATATTTGGTTTAGGGTCGAAATTCTGCACAAACACACAAACTAAAATTTAGGTCTGTTTTTTTTTTTTACTAAACAGCCAATGCAGTTGGCTGCTGCAGCCATTACTGCTTCATCGGGCTTTCTGGGGTGAGATCCGAAGGAGTCTCATCCCATATAGCGCCCAACGCTCAAGGGCTCCCAGCGGTAGGAACCTTGGCTTGTCGCTCTCGGGGGCGTCCCTTCGACCGGCGTGAGTCTCGATCCCGAAGGTAAGTCAGCGCTAGGAGGGGAGTTCCCCGTTACGCGGGTGCGGTTGCGATTGAGTGGGGGGTGAGAAGCGCCCCGGCACTACCTCGTGTATCCTTGCGGGCGTCGACGAACCCGGGGACGTCGGCGTTGTGTTAGGGGAAGCCCTATTAGGGGAGGTCGTTGAGACTAATCTAGCTATCAGAATAGCGAGATAGGTCTGTCGAACATTTCGTTTAAAAGCAGAGACTTGACATAAAGGCTGACGGACAGTACAGTGAGCGCATTAGGGTTCCGTTCGGGAACGGATCGTTGAAATTTAAAAAAACAGCCGTGGCATGCTATTTTTTAAGGTTGATGTATATTGTATTTCGATTTCAGTTTTTAAACTAAATTTTTCGGAAGTCACTTTATTATTATATATTTAAATAATAAATTTAGTTCCCAAATTCCTAATTTATTAAATATTACAATTGATTTTAAATTGCGAAATAAATTAATCGAATGTTTAAGGGATTTCTTTTTTTTTGTTTGCTGGAAACAATATACCTTGACAAATGACGATATTTTTTGAATGTGCCGTGTCAATACTAAATAAATAAAATGTGAAATATTACCTCGGATTGTTAGCGCCCAACTCCTTTATAACTGAATGAGTGAAATGCCCAAATTCCGGTTTAGGCAACTTGGATTCCTCGTCCAGTAAATGGAATACGCCGTGGTTTTTGCTTTCAATTAAATCTGGGAAAATTAAATGTTAGATTCGTTTAGGTTAAGCGTGTTTAACGTGTCCTGCAAAGCACGAAAAAACAATGCCAACAAAACAAGAGCGGTCACCTATCCAGTAGCCGACCACGCCCGACGTTGCTTAACTTGCCAAATAAGAAAAATGTTGTTCTGCTAGACGAATACAAATGAGCCAGAAGCTACTCCACAACCTCTTATTTATTAGCAATTGTTAATATAATAGGTGTAATAATCACCTATACAGTCCTGGTTGTCAACAAATCTGATTTCTGGTACATTTAGTCCCTCTCTCTTGTATAGTTCCTGTTCGTTCTTTAATATGCGCTCGTTGAAAAACTGCTGGAGTTTCTCGTTGCAGTAGTTTATGCAGAACTGTTCGAAACTGTTCATTTCAAAGTATTCTGTAAATTAAATGCATTGAAATTTTTTTTTTAATAAATATTCTTGGAAATTATACACAGCGCCGTCTGATTCCAAACTAAACAAAGCTTGTGCTATGGATGCCAGACCACGTATATAAAATTTGTGTATTTTTTAAATACATACATATTATACATAGAAAACACCCAGTCTCAAGATATCATAATAAATGTTTGTTTTGTGCGGGAATCGAACACACGCCCCTTTATTCAGCAGCCGAGTCATTACCCATTGAGCCACGGAGCCGATTTGTTACTTATAGTAAACAATTATAAAACCAGATTTTTAGTGGTGGTGATTTTTTTTTAATTCATTGCTTTTTACAAACATATTATGACATAATAATGTGTAATCTTAGTATTTTACCAAATGTTATTAAAGAACTCAACAAAAAAACAATCAAAATAATGCTTATGGTAAAGTTGAATTCCAGACTGGATTTGGGCCATATCTTTTGGTTATTTAAAACTAATAGAAGTCAGGTAAATTTTTACTAAACGGCAACATTGCTCAAAAGTGAAGAAGGCATTCGTCAAGATTAAGAATAAAAGTAAATAGACCACTAAGGTTTTGGAATGGGATTTCAGTCTTAACATTTATACTAGGATGAAATTGAATATTCCCATACAACGACACGTCTAATATTAAGAATCCTAAGGTAAATAATATCTCAATTATATTTTTAAAAATCCAATGGAATGATGAACGCTTGAAGGTGCTTGCAATGCTGAAGGTCTCAGATCGATTCCCGAAGGGGCAACCAATAGTGTACAATCTGTTATTTTGTATAGTGTATGGCAACAGGTTCACAGGTCAGAGAGCAGTTATAATATCCCTGACCGCCCCTTCAGAAATAAGCATCTTGATCATATAATATATTATTATTAGTTAACAAATTAAATACATGACTTAAAATAAAAATTATAATTAAAATTCTGTTTCCTTTCACAAAAGTGTCTAGAGCTCTTACCGAATCCCGCAATGTCGAGCACACCAATGTAGTAAACTGAGGCTTGGAAGGGTATACTGGTGTTGATGCGATGTACTATGTAGTCGAACAGACGACTGTACACCGCCTTAGCCAGCGCGTCCCGTGCGTTACTCGCTTCGTACGTCTTAAGCGGCACCCTAAATACAAAAAAAAAGGTTACTGGCTACAGAATTTTGTTCAAACATTAAATTGAAATCCTTAAATATTGCTACCAAGTTAAATATGCAAGATTCTGAATATTTTTCCATTACTTTTTAGGGTTTCGTACCCAAAGGGTAAAAACAGGTTTACTAAGACTTTGCTGTCCGTCTGTCACCAGGTTGTATCTCATGAACTGTGATAGTTAGACGGTTGAAATTTTCACAGATGATGTATTTTCGTTGCCGCTATAATAACAAATAATAAAAAACAGAATAAAAACAAATTTAAGGGGTCTCCGATACAACAAACGTGATTGTTTTGCCGTTTTTATAGATAATGGTACGGAACCCTTCGTGCCTGATTCCGACTCGCACTTGGCCGATTTTTAGCAATACGGTTACTGATAAACAAGTTAAGTTATACTGATCTAACAATATTATAATAACTTAAAGAAAAAAAAATATGATTTGTTATATTAAATTATATATTATATTATACTAAATCAATTATTAATTTTATGGAATTAACCAAGTGTTCAAAAATTGTTGCTGTAGTGATAATAAACAATACAAATTCACAATTTCTCGGCAACCTATGTGCCTCTAGTACGTGACTCTTATTCAGTTCTTCATAGAAGCGAAAGATATTTGTTTTATACGACTAAGGTGGCAAACCAACTTACGGTCCGCCTAATGGTAAGCGGTCACCGTAGCCTATGGACGCTGGTTGCCGACCCTTTAGAAAATATTCATATGTAATAAATAAGTCTAAAGGACTCCCCGATGGTAGGTGTCCATGTAGAAAAACATTTGATACAGCTAATTGCTTGTATTATAAATACAAACAAGCATATTATTATCTTTACATTTTATTATCATAGCAAAGAGATAAATGAATACTTGAACCTTAGATTCCGTTTTAGTGCTCTGCTAATTGAGCTATCGAGCTTACTTTTAACTTAAATTATCAAGATTACTACAGATCTTTTCATTACCATCGGTGTGTTGTAAAAGTTGGGTACACTAAGGTGGCAAACAAGCACACGGTCCGCCTGGTGGTAAGCATATTTTACAATAACATACCTTCAATAATATAAAACTCACATGATAGCTGTCCCCTTTATCCCGCCTCTAGAGCTCTGCATTAGTCGCGACACTAGGGCCATTCTCAATTCGCCCCCGTCTACTCCTAACAGCGAGCCGGCAGTGGCTAATGAGGGTTCAGACTCAGGGGTCACCCGACACCCTCCTTTCGCTCCCCCATCGTCTTCAAACTGTATGTTCCCTAAATGTAATACTGCAGCAACTACCGAGTAAACTGCTTTTATCTCAGCATCTGTAAGTCCGACGTGTGACAAGGCCTGAAATAAAAAAAGGATCCACCTTTTGATACTCAACAAATGTATTTCCAATTGACTTAGAGTTTTTAGCTGATATGTAGAAAATATGTTGCGGTATACAAATATCAAAAAATTGTGAACATTTAAAACAAAAAATCTCAATGAAAAAAAAAATTGTACCAAACAACTTTTTCTTTATTATTTATTATGAAGCCTATATTATAATTAACTGACTTTATTGTAATTCTTTTTTTTTTAATAGCTTCATAGCAAACAGAAATTTCATAACCCTTTTTTTCAATGGATGGAAATTTATTTTTTTACCTTTTTTAATTGGCTTCATCTCTGTTGCCACAGGAAACTTGCAACAATGCAACTTGTTTTTCAAACTAAAATCAACACATAACTCGAATCAAAACATACCTGATTCAATCTCTTAAAATCTTCGACATCATCTAATATCGGGTCCCGAAGGCCTCCTTTGGCTTGCTGTTGTTTGCTCTTTTGATTGGCTCCGATTTTCTTCTCCGAATTGGCAGTCGTGAAATACTGGGTGCAGCCATTTTTCAAGTACTGTGAAAAACATAAAAAAAAACTTATAAGGGGTAAACGTTTTAGATTACGTTCCAAAACAATTTAACTCTCACGCGAGCAACCTCAACCCCAAATCCAAATCGTCCGATGATTTCAACTTTTCGGTTGTTTCGTAACAGCTTATTTGACACGCGTTTTAACACTGGCAAGAGTATGATTAAAATAAAGTGATTATAGCTAAATAAAGAGCCAAATTTTATTGGTTAAAAATTAACCAGAGGGGTCAGTTTAAAATTATTTTTTTAGGCTGTTTTGGGACTCACATGACCCCGATTCGGTAATTTTCCTCTTTTAAAAAAAATTATGGTATATTTTAATGATGTGATTGATATAGTTTTAATCCAGCAAATTTAATGTAAGGAACTTACGGTAAAAAAAAATCGGCGCTAAATATACTGCAGTCAAAAATATCGCGGGCGGAGTCAAGGGATGTTTTTGGTAAAAACTTCACTAACCAAATAATCATCAGGTTTCGTAATCTTCAAAGCAGTCCTCAACTCCTGAGGGGCACCAGCACAAAGTAGATAAAACACGTGGTAATTCCTTTCCTCGGCACTTTGGGTGCAAATCCTAGATTTTTCTAATAGGTAATGTGATATATGTCCTCCAACCACTTGGTATTTGTTACTGAAGTGCACCTCCATAAACTTTCCGAAACGAGAACTGTTGTTATTTCGCGTAGTTTTTGCGTTACCGAATGCTTCTAGAATGGGATTTGCTGTGAATAAAAAATTTAGGCTTAAGTTGACAAAACAAGAGAGATATGGATGAATATCTTCAGTCACATGACACCCGTCGATAGACCAACTCTATTAGAGTCATTAAAAATTTGACAGTCAAGCGGCCACAATATCTGCTGATTCGCAGGTAGCCAGCGCACTGGTCTCTGAGAAGAGGCCAGTTCCTCTGTTAAGAGGACAAACAAAGGCTGACACATATATAACCCCTCTAGAAGGGTGTAACCAGGGTCAGAATGCGTACCTATATCATCATGTGAAGGAAAACCTCTTTTCACCAACAACAGGCTAAGAACACATGACATACATGACGTGGTTCATTAATAAAAATAAGATTAAGCACAATAGTTTGGTTTATTGACTTTACTTATCTAAAATGGTATGGTTAAATGGTGTTGAGTACACGCGAACCGATTGGTGTGAACATGCACTGGTTTACGAACGTAATTCACAATATTTATTATTGGCGCGTGTCGGCGTAAAGATCTGACAACGCACAACGTGATGTACGCTGCTTGTACCGTACAGTTGTTATACGTTATTCAGCCACTGGTCACTTGGCCTTTCCGGGGATTAAAAACGTGATTTTTTAATACGTTACACAAAATATTCAGTCTTTTTCAAAAGTATTCATTTTTTAAACATGTATATAATTAAAAACTTTGTGTTCCTAACTTTTTCAGTCTATAATTCGGTTTCAGTCGTACTAGGTACTGGCTCATAATTAAAATTATGACTTTACTTACCATCTAGAATCTTCTGTTCTACAGGGCCAGCACCTTTCGCCCACAGATCACAAAGATACTTGAGAATGTACTTAGTCGACTCTGTCTTTCCCGCTCCAGATTCACCTGATACTATGATTGACTGGGACTGTTTCAGAGATTTCATATCTCGAAAAGCTTTGTCGGCTGGAAATATATTAGGCTCATTAAAGCTCAAAAAGATATGTCCTAATCCTGACTAATATATAAATAAGTCTATCGTTCTATTCGTTAGTTATTTCTTACGGTCGAAACGGGGAAACTGTGCCTAGTGCGTTTTTAAATCCACTATTGCGTTCGTGTCAACAAAATAAATGTATATAAATAAAGCAGCGCTCCTAGCGGACGCGTATTGAGACGTTTTTTTTCTCCTAGGACTTACCTTAATGAATATGCATACGCAAAAGCAGACTAAATAACTCATAAGAAATCACACTCGGCACACTGTTTTTCGCACAGCTGTAGTCGAAAGGGGACATATAATATTTTTTATCACGATCTAAAGATTTTTAACACAGGTAATAAATACCGCGGAGCACTTTTACTTAAAATCTCAAAAGAGTAACTGGGTGACCTGATTTTCGGTAAAAGCTAAAAGCTAAAAAGCTGGAAAAGGACAAGGGATATTTTTATCCAGATCGGAAGTTCTAAAAAAAATATTTTTTTCTAATGGGTAATAAATACTGCGGGGCACTATTCCTTCGCGCAATGGAGAAATTTTTTGTCCCGATTTTGGACACAGATAACTTGAAGGGTGGAGTAGGAAATAGAAAATATTTCCTTTTTAAAAGTAGCCAGCCATTGGCAAAGAATTTTCTATGAATGACACTGCGGAACTGAGCGACTTGATTAAACTATCCCGGTTAATCAAGGAGTTTACCTAAAAATCCCGCGCCGAATGCTGAATCCTGCGCAGGCGAAGCCGCGGGTAAAAGCTACTTTTCCATAATCCTGATACCATTGAGTAGATTCGTCATGACAAGCCATGCTTAGTTATTATATTGTAGAATACGTAATTGTAACATGTGAATTTCATTACAAAATAGCATGAAGATCGATGATAAACTATCTCTATCAAAAATTATATTGCTTCATTATAAAAAATATTACAAAATACACCTGTACGTCTACCATGAGTTTGCACAAACGATAGTCGTTACCGTATGTAGTATGGAATTTCTATGAAAAATGGAACAGCGCCTCTACCGGTAACTATAGGTAACTAATGTTCGTACCATGAGTTATTTGCTGGTAACTACTGCAGTAAACGTATGTGACGATACTTACAATGACTGTAGTTTAGTCCGCCATTTCCATACAATTCGCTACCATAAGTTACAAATGTGACAGATGGCATAGTAAGTTGCCTTAACTACAATAGTTGCAGCATTCACTGTATTTTTTTGCGTGATCAAGGTAATAATTATCGCTAGAAGTGCTCCAATATGTTTTCTAGAGCATATTTTGCTTCGGAAATGTTAGCGGCGGCAGAGTTGGAAGACGAAAGACGCGAACAAAGGGATTTCCAAAGTGATATGCGTTGGTTGGTAGGAAATCCTATCGACACGATTAGTGACGCCAAATTTATTAAATTATACCGCTTAACAAAGCAAGCTTTTATAGATTTGTGTGGACTGATGCAACAGTACTCAAATTTGAAGCCAACCCAACGGGTTTCATTAGAAACGAAGGTAAGCTGAAAGAATTTGGAGGTTATCTAAGATAAACCTGTATTTACTTACTATTTACCCCATTCTATTTTATTTCTGCAGGTTTTATGTGCATTATTATTTTATGCCCATGGTGACTACCAACGCGTAGTGGGAGAAGCAAACCATTTCTCTCAGGAAGCTATGAGTGTATACATTCAAGAAGTTACCGAAGCGCTTAACAAACAAACAGTTTTGAGAATGTTTGTTAAATTTCCAACAACCCGTCAGGAAAGAGACATAATTAAACAAAGGTAATATTCAGTTATCAATATCAAACTTTAACTTTATATGGGTATTGGTTAAAAGACAATCGCTGGGTTTCAAAATTTCTTGTCTTAGGAACTAGGTTCCTACTGTTCTGTTAAGTACTCATATTACTCTTCATGTATACTTAATCAAAAGAAAACACTAACTGTCTCTCAAATTTAGTTCTATTTTAGTTTTTACAGAAAATATCAAATTCCTGGAGTAATAGGCTGCATTGATGGAAGTCATTTCAAGTTATTTAAACCAAAGCAAGAAGAGGAGAAAACATTATCACTCACTTAATGTTCAAATGGTAGGCATACAAACTTTGTTATAAACTGATTTTATTTTGTTTAATTTTATCAACTTACTTTTATTTAAAAATTTCAGATATGTGACACCAACTGCAAAATACTAGCTGTAAATCCAAAGTTTGGAGGGGCTACGCATGATGCATTTATTTGGGAAAACAGCAATATTAATAATTATATACAGTCATTACACAGGAACAATGAACGTGTGTGGCTACTTGGTTGGTTTCTTTTTAAGAGGGTGCTTTTTTGTACTAATAAGTAACATCTTAATATTGCTATCTTTATTGATTACAGGTGATTCTGGATATCCTCAAAGACCATGGATAATGACACCATATACAGAAGCAGCACCACACTCTATAGAAGAGACTTACAACAAGAAACATACCACTGCCAGAGTTCTCATTGAAAATACCTTTGGGCGGCTAAAAAATAGATGGCGGTGTTTATCCAAAGACAGAGTGTTGCATTACGCACCTACTAAATGTGCACAGATAATTACTGCATGCTGTGTGTTGCATAACATAGCAGTAGAATATAATGTACCTGACCCTGTTGAGCATTCTACAGATGAACCTTCTTCAACAGGTTGGTTTTGCTTCTGTTTGTGTTTTTGGTTGGTAACTCAATTGGGTATGTTAATTATGTGCCTATACTGGGTTCACATTTTGGACTACTGCCTATGCACATTTCTACTAAGATCTGTGCCCCTGTGGTGAAACACTATTTATTCTATTCCTTGCTTTTATATTTTCATCTTTATTATGATGTGTTTTTACAGAAGAGCAAAGCGATCAAATTGTAAATGAAAGTCAAGCCAACAGCGAGTTAATATTAGGAAGAGCATTAAGAGACCAACTTGCTAGGAAAATTGCTGGCAGGCATACAAATCAATAGTTTTGGTATAGTTGTAGGATTTTACTTAATATAAATATAATTCATTAAGTGTTATTGTATTTAAATATAAGTGCTAGGTTCTAAATAAAAGTGTAGTTGAACTATCAATATTGTGTTCTTATTTTACCTCACATTCAAACCATATATTTTAGAATATTCCACTTGTAGCATTATTCTATAGCAAAGTAGTAACTTTTAAAGCATTTTTAAAGTTCTGTAATTACCCTTATAGTTTCAACATTTCAAACCATCTGTATGTCAAAGCTATTTTATTCAAAGACTACATGGGGTAAAAAGGTGGAATTCGGCATATGTATAACTAGCTGTTTACACCCACTACAAAATTGTGGATGAATGTAAAAAAAACACAATTAACTTGCCGAACTGGGTATTGTTGAAAAGGAATTTAAATCAATGTTTTTAAGCCAGTTTTTAAAGCCAACCAAATTAGCTAAACGCATTTTCAGAAAAATCTAAAGTAATCCAGAACTATAGCATATGCCAAAATTACTTTAAAAAATAAGACATACTAGTCAAATGGTTTTCGAGCTTATAGTCTGCTCTATCTCCAAAATAATTTGGTCAGTCAAATTAGGCTATTTTCTGACTCAAACAACGTAGTAGCGGATACATAACCCTACACTAGGTGTTTGGTTTACAAATAAAAAATCATGAGTAACATAAATAAAACTTCTGTTCTATAAATGTATCAAAAAGTATATTATTATTTAGTTTTAAATGCTTCAATAGCATTACTGATGCAGGTCAGAAAATCTTCAAACAGCTGTTGCCATCGCCGTTGCTGTTCCAGCTCCATTTCCCGCAGTCTAATTCTTTCACGCTCCCTATCCGCTAAGTAAGCTCGCCATTCACGGTCAGAATTAACAAATGCCTGTCTTGCTAATTCTGACTGTGTTGCATGTCGAGGCCTTTTGCGGCTAGGGGACGAAAGATCTTGCCGCAGCAGTGGCCGGCGGCGTCGACGAGGAGAGGAGGCCGGTTGAGTGTTGGCATGACGTGTTGGAGTAGTAGAGCCATGTCTCTCAGGCAGAGGCTCTGTCATTATCTGGTCATGCACCAATGGAAACGGAGTGCTCTGCGAGCTGCTTCCTGGTCGATTCCAGTTTTCAAGTGGAATTTCAATAGAGGGATTCTGTATACTTGTAGCTGCAGGCAATGGTGGTGGTGGTGGTGGTGGTGGTGATAATACCGCTAATTGATGTAAAGGCGAAACTTGAGTATCAAAGATCATTTCCTCTGCAGCAGAGGTGTCCAGATCCACACCAATCTCTGGCACTTCTATAAGTCCTGTTGCAGCTTGAGTTCCAGTAATGGCTAAAACTCTTTGGTCTAAGTCTGTTAATACAATTTTTAGGGCAGGACCACCACCAGTTCCAGTCGCAGCTCTATGTAATTTGGCTGCCTTTCTCTTAACATTATTTTTTGTATCACTCCACACCTTTCTCCACCTTTCAACTGTTCTGCTTTCCCCGCTCGTGTCAGAATTCAGAAGGTCTGTTAATTGAGCCCACAGATTAATGTTTGCTATACGACCTTGTGGACCCTCAGTGGGCTTACTTAAATCACCATTCCTGAAACAAAAACATTTTTCTCTATTGTAGTAGTAGAAATGAGTAGATTCCAAACAATAATTCAGCAATTAACATTAACATGTTTTTCCAAAAGACATGAGAAAACCGGACTTTCAGTAGCATAGGTTCTTTTGACTAATACTGTACATACAGAAACAAAATTGAGAGTCTGGGTATTTCAATTGCTTACAATACCATTCCATGACAGAGTCTGCATTTACTGTTATATCTAAACAAGACAAAATATTAGTTAGGTACTTACTTTTCCATAAACTCTATCATGAGCTGCATCTGCAATGGACTTGTCCTTTTCATTTTAGTAATATGTATTTACGAATTATGGGCAAAATATGTTTACGCACGCGTCTCACGTAAATAAACAATGTTTTTTTTTTTTTTAAATGAGAGGGTCCGGATTAACAACCGCAAAAGACCTCGGAACAGTTTATGGTCATTCGTTTTTTCTTCAATTACATGCTTGTAAACCGATGATCGTTTTATGAATTGAATAAATTAAATGGGTCAAATAGCAGAATTTATTTTCAATCTAATTTGATTAGGTATATGTTTAGTAAATTTTCTAAAACTGTGCTTACGGCAGTTCGTAGTCGTTTGGATTACAAATTGATTGTTTTTATAATATCGTCAGTGGGACCGCGATCATTGCAAAAATAAAAACGGGTCTCTTCTCTCTGTCTGCCTTATAAGGTAAGAAAGAGCTAACAAGTACTATTAATGAAGTTAGACACATGCCAAAGTGACGTCACAAATCAGACTCGTTATCGTCTACACGTTAGCTACAGTAGTTAATGGGACCGTAACTTATGGTGCGTGTTCTTTGTCATACTATTCGACCCGCGCTATGACGTTTACGGTTGTAGTTATGTTATTAAATTTTACTATGCAAACTCATGGTAGACATACTGGTTTAAACATAATTTTAATACATTGATACCTTTTTTAAGAGACCTACATAGCATTAGCTAACACTAAAAAACACTGATGAAATCGTTTAAAAACCAAATTGTTTTTAATGAATTCAATTACTCGCCAGGTCAAAGCCAAATGCAAGCGACTCATGATCTTACGTTATGTATGACATATAACTAATTTAAAATGACTATACAATGTTACCTATAGCAAAGACGTGGGGCGGTAGTTCTCCTAGAGATTTACCCTGGTACTTCTTAATTGTGTTAGAGGAATACATATCCGGAATGTCTTTGTACGGATTGACTGCTATTAAAATATTCGCCACATATGTCTGAAAATAAAGTTATTAATCATACAATGAAATCGCTTCAAGTATAATCAGTTAAAATTATAATTATTATAACCAAAAATATAACAAATTAGCGGTCGAAATAGTTGAAAGCAGCAAATGACTTTAAGGTGACAAACAAGCTAACGGTCCGTCTGACGTTAAGCGTCACCGCAGCCTATGGACGCCTGCAACACCTGGGGAAAAACCTTGACAGGGAGGTCATTCCACAAACCAATTGTTTGCGGAAGGAAGTTTCTCTGAAACTGCACTATGCGCGACCTACCGATGGCGAGCGGTGCGATGGTAAAAAATACCCCTGGGCATCATTTTGAAGAATTCCTCAGAACTGACAGCCATGAATACTACATCACGATTGCGGTATGGAATACTGTCTGTGAAACTTCTTCAACTCTTTCCGGTTGAACGGCTATAGTTGACTAGTAGGGAATACCATGCAATTAAGTCTCCCGTAAAATGTATAATTTATAGGCGTGCAGTAAAAAAAAACATTAGTAAATAGCCCGTACTGCGCAACATACCGACGTAATTATTAAATGCATTTCAGAGTTAAACAAACTCCGATTAACTATTAAACAGTATCAAGTAAATCAAACAGTTTCAAGGTAAAACACAAATATGCGGGTATTGTACGTAGTAGTGACGTACAAGTCGCTTTGTGACTCACGGCGGTATCACACTATACACTTAGACTTACGTAAATCTTGTTCTTGGCGTATCGCGA
Organism: Apoda limacodes; assembly: GCA_946406115.1. Lineage (NCBI taxonomy): Eukaryota > Metazoa > Arthropoda > Insecta > Lepidoptera > Limacodidae > Apoda > Apoda limacodes. The sequence continues at coordinate 11,019,170 of OX291553.1, read as the reverse complement.
CACTATGTTGTTCAGTAATGTGGCTTCGTTTAGGAACATCAGTTCACCTGAAATTAAAATTAAACGCCATATTAAAAAAAAAGAAAACAAATAATAATTGATATTGTTGATGTTTTGAATTCCATGTCAACAATGTCAAATGTTAATGACAGCTAAGCTTTTCTAATACAGGAATATAAAGTCAATTTTATTTATACTAGCTTTTACCAGCGGCTCCATCCGCCCTTAATTTGGTTATTAGTGTGGGATTTTTACGTATTTGCATACATGATTCTATTAAGGAAGTTTGCTATAGCAAGCTACAGCTGTAGCTATAGTTCGTTTGTGGACTTCGGTTATAATTATTCCCGCGGGAACTTTTGATTTTTTTTGGGATAAAAACTATCCTATGTCCTTCCCCGGCATTCAATCTATCTCCATACCAAATTTCATCTTAATCGGTCTAGCGGTTTAGACGTGAAAACGTACTGACAGACAGAGTTAATTTCGCATTTACATTATTAGTATGGATTGGTCCTAGGAAATGGCCTATGACTCACAGCCTATTTTCACATTAAACTATTTAAACATATAAAATTGACTATGAATCAACGTAGAGCTCGTTACAGCACATACGAGCAGGTAGCACATAACCTCGTCATAATCATACTATTTTATCTCAATGATTATAATCATATGAGGTGCGACGCCGTCACTGCTATGTTGCCATAGTATATTCACTATATACCTACTATGCTCACAGCCTAAACATTCATTCCAATTATACAGTCTGTCATCGCCTTAAATAAATCCGAAAACTTCAAGAGAGTCATGGCGCCGCGACAAAATGTATGACTGGATAGACAAACCCCGACTATCGACATATATGACGACATTGCCCACGACTGCGCGCACCTCACGATTACTCTGTCTGAAAGCCTTTGATGGCCGACTGAATGAAGTGATTGTTTAGGCTGTGCTATGCTGTTGGCTTTGTGTAACTTACAACAGTTATCTAGGAATCCTATACAAAAAGTTTACCACAAGAAAGGATAGACTGCTTTGTATATTTGTGGATGAGTAGGGAATGATCCTGCATGCTGAACCGAGTGGTGCGGGTTTGATCCCCACACAGGACAAACATTTAACATTTGTGTTTGACTTACATAAGTCTGAATTATTTCTGTGTATAGGTTTAAACGTATCCATTTACAAAAAAATTCTTCAGTGTACAAGGTCCTGTATGAGACGTCCAAGAATATTTTATTATAAGCAAGTACTGTACAGTAAAAGTTTGACTTCATACTAACAATTGTCATCAACTTCTTTAGCCGGATCCCCAGCAGGGAATATATCGTCGAAGTTGCAAACCCTTCGAGGGTACTTGTTGTCGACGGGGTACACGTCGGCTTCATCCCCCATAAGCTCATGGATACGGGCAAGCACGAACCCCTCAGAGGGGTCGCGCACCCATACCAGCTGCTTATCCACTGTCATGGTTCACTGAAACAAAAAATACATAATAATCATAACTGTTAAATGCTATAAGGTTTTTTATTTTATACTATTTGTTGTAGGTATTTTTAAATTTGAAACAAGAATAATATCACGAATGCGGTTTATCTATCACTATCAATAGTTGATTGATACTAATTAGAACTTTAGTATGGTTTTGGGTATGATTTTGTTAGAAATCACAAAGTTAAATATTTCCAATATATGTATGTAAATACAAAACAGGGCCAAGTGAGGGTTTCGTAGAATGAACAATTGCGGACATCTGAAAAAAAATTTTCGTTGAAAGTAATAAGTACCTATACATTTTTGGTCACCAACAGGGTGCGCAGGGTGTATTTCAAAATATCCTTACAATTTCATAACAATCGATGCAAAGATGACGGAGTTATAAGACTGTGCCAAGACAGAGGGGTATGACGGACATTTACACAAAAATATTATAGTAAAAGTCTCCAATAGATTTTGAGACCTATTTCGTGGGACTGATATCGGACATGCTTACTAACGGTATGATCTTCGGGTGATGGCATAATGGTTCCGTTTATGCCAATTTTTTTAAACAATCAATATTTCTAAATGTATCGATAAGCTTCCTTTGCACTAAAATATAAGCCTTAACCCCACTCTCAAGTACAAACCTTAACCAAAATAAACAATCAAATCAAACAATTATAAACACGAAATCATAGAGGCCGGAAATGCACATATGCGTGCATAATTTAACAGACACGGCATTATACAATAATAAAATAACAAACACAATATTATAACAACCACAGTTTCCGTAAGCAAAAGAGTAATTAACTCACTTTCGACGTAGACCACTAAATTCACACTTTCATACATGTTATGTAATTTCACGATTTTTTTATAACTTTGTGGTTGACCATATGGGTCATATCTTACGTTCCGGTATGCACGCGTGGCTAGAGGAAGCCGTGCATGCATAATGACGGAATCAAGAGCTGGAACTATCGGGGCAAAAATCATACGGGTATGCCGATTTTTTTTTGTGTCTGCCGACGTCCTTGTTTCTAAAACTGGATTTGTACCGCTAGAGAACTGATGAATTTTGCAACAAATGACATTACATTTATATCGATGATCGTCAATAGAGAACAAAAGAATGAAAGAATACTTTTGAAGATGATAAGGAAAAATCAAATTAAAGATACAGTATCAGTTTTTTTAATACATCAATAAGGAGTAGTCGAATAAAAGATACACTCTCAGTTTTTTTAATACATCAATACAAAAAATAAAATAGGAGATACAGTCTCAGTATTATTTAATATATCAATAGGAAAAAATTAAATAAGAGATACAGTCTCAGTATTATTTAATACATCATTACGGAAAAATGAAAAAGATAGTCTCAGTTTTTTTATACATCAATAAGGAAAAATCAAATAAAAGATGCAGTCTCAGTCTTTTTAATACATCAATAAGGAGTAGTCAAAAAAAAGATACAGGCTCAGTCTTTTTAATACATCAATAAGGAGTAGTTAAATAAAAGATACAGTGTTAGTTTTTTAATACATCAATAAGAAATAATGAAATTAAAGATACAGTTTTTATTCAGCATAATTTTTATTATTTACATCTTAATAAGGTACAATGCAAAAAATTCACGATTCTTATAAGGTCATTGCGCTAAAAGATAGATATGAAATTCATGTGTATGAACATGTGGCTAAACATTGCGACCAATATCAACTACTGAAGGTTCGCTTTTTAAGTTTATTGATTCATCATTATAAACAACCTTCTTCTTTTTGAATTTTTTATTGCTGTATTTACGGCCGTCATGTTGCTTTCGAGAGACCGCCCACAAGGTGGTCAGACGACATAGCGAAGGCCGCAGGAAGACGCTGGATGCAGGCCGCTTCTAACCGTTTTCTATAGAAATCTATGGGGGAGGCCTATGTTCAGCAGTGGACTTCTTGCGGCGGAGATGATGAAAATGATGACGATAATGTTGCTTTACTTTAGGCCTGTAGTCTACAGATACGTATCTACTCACTATTCTATTATCCCCAGTTTAAATGTCATAACAGGTGAAAGTCAACAAAATAATGGTGAATTAGACCATAGCGTTAGATAAGTGGTCGAATAAAGTATTGTCACGCAGCGTAATTCCGTTTTATAGCTGTTGCGTTTACAAGTGTTAGAAAGATTGTAAATAAAACAAATACCTTCGTAACTTAACTGGGTAAATGGGAACGCGACTAATTTGCACTGAACCAAAATACTGATGCAAGTGTTGAAATTGTTTTTTCTACACATAAATGTTTTCTTTCGCCGTTGCATAAAACACAAATGTATTTAAAACCAGAGGGGTCACGTTATACACGCTGGTTTTGAACTGAAATGTTTTCATTAGTGTGTATGTTTGTATAAGGCTCCCGATGACCCAGCTGGCCATAAAATAACTGTAAACCATGACAAGTAGGTATACAACGATGGAAAGTAGCGCAGATTTTACGTAAATTACCTACGGTAAAGAACCTAATCACAGGAAATGGTGGATGTGAAAGAAAGCGTGATTTTGTCTGAATTACTAACAAACAGTTATAACATCGCGAGGTCAAAAAGATTAGAAATCTGTATTGGAATTGAAAAAATATTACAGACGAATTGATTTATTTGAAGATACGTACTCTCTCTGCTTATTTACTGCCCTTCAAATGTGTTGAAAACAGTCGTATGGCTCGACTAAGTTACGCCCTTGCCTTCGGTTCGGGCTGCAGCCCACAACCTCGTCTGTAATGAACAGCTTAGCTCATTTGTTGAGATGAAATTTGTTTATTTGTTTGCATACAGGGGTAATCTCTGCAAGTACTGAACCGATTGTAAGGTAATGTAATGGAATAAAATATGGATAGATTTCTTTTACATGTATTTCAAAGTTATTTGTACATACTATTTTATGTTCCGAGCAAATTAATGTTTATTTATTTAAAATCAGTAACATTGGTACTCTTATTTCACTAAACCTACACACTAAGTGAAAAACATAGTCGGTAACCAAAGTCAGCGACCTCTGAACTTTCGGCACGGTTAATGAACAAAGGTCTTCCAAACTAATCTTCACGGACAGTATCGCCAAGATACTATCAACTTTACTCCTCAGACAACAAAACTGGAAGAATTGTAGCGAAAGTGATGGTCAAACTATACAGTTCATTAGAGATGCCCCCGTAACCTAGATAAGATACACCGTGTTTTCAGCAAATGGATCTCACACCGCACCTCCGCAATAACTATTCCAGGTCGACTCCATTTCATTTAATACTGACCAATAAACGCCAAAGTTTTTTTTTAGTATCGTTATGTAAGAAATTAGAACTCTGCGAAGGCTGTAACTTTTACCAGTCAGAAAACCTTACTTTAGTACATAAATTTTTCGTGTAAAGAAATACTTAGTTATACACAATACCTATTGTACACGGGACAAAAACGACAATCGAAACCAGGCTGGATCTGATACTGATAGAATTACAGATAAAGTTTTGAGTTGAGATTCAGAGTGATTCATGCAGCCGCGTAGGTACCGCCATCTAAATGTTCATTAGACTGTCAATAAAAGTTGGTGTAGGTGTTAATAATATGATGATTCACTCATCCCCTACTTTTATACAGCGCGTTATGCTGCTATATATCAGGACATTAATTTATTTAGGACATTCATCACTAAGGTTTTTTTTTTTATACCACTAAGGTGGCAAACAAGCTTACGGTCCGCCTGATGGTAAGCGGTCACCGTAGCCTATGGATGATTGCAACACCAGGGGTATCAGTCGCGCGTTGCCGACCCATCAGAAATCTAATAACGTCTTTCTTGAAGAATCCGCTATTGTAGTCCTTTGAGAAAACCTTGGCAGGAAGTTTATCTGAAACCGCACTGTACGGGACCATATCGGTTCTAAAGTGTGAGAATGAATTCCCTGCCGATGGCGAGCGAAGCGATGATAGAAAGTAGGTAGTAGTAGTAAGGTCTACTAGACGAGGTGTTTGAAGTCAATAAAAAGTTTAATAAAACCAGGCACTGTCAGTGGCACACTACCGTAACCTTTACCCTGATCTCTTCTGATTTTTAATATCGATCTTCTATATCAATAAGATTTTAGAATTCATAATGTTGGAATTATAATTTACAAACGTGATATTACAAAAAAAAATACATTATTTAAAAACTAATATATTACTCTGTTATGCGGAAAAATATCTATGAATAACAAAATATTTCTGCAGACTAGCATTTATATGTATATATATTAAATTGTATTAGTAAGTACGGAGCAGTGCTACCTGTATCAGGCATTTATTGACAAAAAATGTTTTAAATATCTATATAACCGCAAAATACGTAAAGTTTTTTCCTCTGACCTCCAAACGGTAACGTAACATTATTTATGAGGCTCGAGTATGAGACCAGGTCAAACAGGCGAGTGCATACAGCAGCGCATCTTTACCGGTTCGAAACGGTTGACCGGCCCACTTCGACCGACATCTCATCTCTAAAACCAGTATCTTGAAGCAGGTTACTAAATACGGTAAGAACGGCCTGCCTAAACCTTGGCATTGGCAAAAGGCAGTGACTAATTTCCGCGGTTTTTTTAGAGGAAAAAGCATCAGAAATTTAAAAAATACAAAGAGGAAATTGCTTAGATTTCTGGAATTATTTGACATTTTCTCGAATATGCATAAGTGCGGAAAGGTTTTTTTATATTTAAAATGACAATGTTGACTTTAAATATTATACGTCTTTTTGTTTTTGACGCAGACAGACAGGCCAGACAATTTAAAATTCATATATAACTTTTTTTTTAATACCACTAAGGTGACAAACAAGCTTACGGTCCGCCTGATGATAAGCGGCCACCGTAGCCTATGGACGCTTGCAACACCAGGGGTATTACTCGAGCGTTGCAAAGTCTCTCCTAAGACTTAAGGGCGCGATACGGCACGTGAGATTGGGATCGTCGACAATTCTCACAGCCCGTCGTTGAATAGTCAAATGGGCCAAGCTGGTACTAGGGTGCACCCGCCCAGAGATGGCAGCTAAAACTAGTAAACTCCTAGTAACTTATAAAGTCATACAAAGTAGTACATCAATCTTACAAATACACAAATCTTCATAGAAATTTACAATACATTATAAATATATTACTTACATAGATATAATTCCACTTCGTTTAAGACTACCGGAAGGCTAGTCTCCAAAGAAAATATATCATAAATGCCATTACCGTTCCGTATAAAAATCTATTCGCTAACCTATGTGTCTAGTGTTTTTGCGAGTTTTTAACTTTTTCTACTATCACGTAGACGAAAAAACCGCGTGCGCTAGAGTAGCCTCCTTCATTTTCATAGATTAACAAATTTTCGGTGGCCCGTTTTCATAGTGGAAAATTACGGGGGCATTGCTAAATCTGTTACGATTTCGCGCATGATTGCCCTCTTGACTTTGAGATATTGTAAGACAAGACAACTTGCAAAATATTGCCTAATTTGTCTTTATAATAATGGTTGATCCATTGTTTACAGTTTACCTACGCAGTTTTTTATTCTTTTTGTTTAGGTTGGGATTGGGAACACAACCTATTGTTGTGTAAGCGACCTAACAGCACAGAAGATGAACGGATGCGGAATAAGCGTATTTTGTAAGTTTTTTTTTTTAGTAAAAAAGCATAGTATGAATATGATTTTTCAGCTATTGTGATTGTATTATGTTTCGTGCTATTTCTTACCGTTCTGTATAAAAAAAAAACCTATTCGCTGTCCTGTGTGTCTAGTATTTTTGCGAGTTTGTAACTTTCTGTAATATCGTGCCCGCGTCATATAGGAAAACACCGCGTGCTCTAGAGTAGCCATTTTCATAGATTAATTTCGCTGACGCGATCGACTATAGGCGCACGTCAGTGTCGCAATTGCTAAATTTGCAATCAATTGGAACTTCAAAAAACAGGCCCTATGTGAACAAATTATTATTTTTGAACAAAATAGCATGGCATGGCATAACGACCCAGGATATTTATTGAACGTAATCTCCCCAAAGGCCAATTACCTAAAGCACTAATCTTATGTTAACATAGCTTCTCTAGCAGGTCCTTAGTGAAAAAAGGCGTAAGTAGGTACGTTTGAACAAAATACATTGGAAAGATTAACATATTCGAGAAAGTGATAAATTTATTATATGTATCAGTTATTTACGTAGTTACGTAAAAAACTGTAAATACAACGAAGCTTCTACAATCAATTTGCAATATTATAATCATAAATTGCCGACATCCTATCACTGATTTCAAAAATACCTATTAAAACAACAGTTTGCACTTACCAAAAACACTTTCGGGACACCTTAAACCAAATCACAGGACACTTAAAGCATTTTAACACAAAAAATCTATTTATTTTATAGGTATTTCATCAAACAAAAACAGAAATATATGTTAATCTAGAAGTAAACCGAATGTAATGGTTCGCCGACAAGAATGCTCATTGTCTCACAGCCTTGGACGAGATAAGATAATACAGCGGCTAGAAGTAGATTTTGTGGTGTTTTTGTAAAGTTGAATGGTTTGTAAATTAGTCCTAAGACTGTTGGTAATTAATTATCTGTAACTAGTACGATTTCCTGACTAAAAGTCTCACTTTTCGGTATATTCATAATTAACACAACTAGAAGATATACTGACGAAATGTCTGACTTTTCGGTAAATTCATAATAAACACAACATACTGACCAACTCTCTGACTTTTAAGTAAATTCGTCATTACCAGAAATATGTAGTTTATTTCCTGATAATATTACTGAATGTTCAGATTTTTTTTTATTTTAAATTTTATCTTAATATTGTATTGTATATGTGGTAAAAGACTGTGTGTCTGTCTGTGTGTGTAACCGCAACCGCAAAAACACTGGAATGTTTATAAAACCTGCCCTTGGTGAGAGTATGAATTTTCTTTTATGATTTCATAAAAATCTACTAATTTAGTTATATTACTAGTAAGTATTATATAATAATCTGTGGTTATATAATTCTTCTATATTTACAAAACACTTAAAAAAATTAATAAAATAATTCTTTTATATGGAAAAAAATTCTGACAATTCAAAGTTTTCCTTAATTACAGGTATCGCAGGTCATATTTTATTTTATTGTTTTAATGATACCGAAAGATAAACCACAAAGGAAATTACGTTAATACAAAGGAAGTTATCAATCAAAACATTTTACAATTATAACTTGCGCAGTTTGTATTGATTGACAGATAACATTTTATTAATAGAATATAAACTAAAACTATTGCTTCATAAAAAATATTCCTAAATCACGTAAAAACAGCTGGATTGAGTAGGTACCTCATTAATTGTCAAAAAGATTTATGTTAGTGAGTTCAACCTTTCTGAGATAGATGTGGAACAAATTGGATTTATTTATACCTACCTCCAACGTGGCAAACAAGCTTACGGTCCGCCTAATGTTAAACTGTCACTGTAGCCTAAGGACGTTTGCCACACCAGGGGAGGACCGTGCGTCTTGCGGGTTTGGGATGGTCGAGAATTTCCTTAGCTAGTCTTTGACAAAAGGTCCAAGCTGGTATCCGGGTGCACCCGCCCAGTGACGGCAGCAGTACTTCATGGTTAAAAATCGCGGACTTAAGACTATTCTAATGGTAGATATCTTTATGATTAGGTCTCAGCATGATTCTGGTTCATTGAAAAGAACAGAGCAGGCACCTTTACAAGATCAAAATTACTCCATAAAATTGAGATATTTAAAAATTAAAAACAAAAAGGTACTTAAAGGTAACCCATAGTTTCTCAGAAATTCTTGACCAATTATAATTCGTGTGTGTGTGTGCCAAAGTTATTATTCGGTTTGTACGCGTTACCCAATTTGGGGTTACAAAAAATTATCTCAAAACACCTAATATAATTACCTATATCTTACAAAGAGTACTAAAATCATGTAAAATATTCCTCAGTAATAAGGTTTAATCAGTATAAGTAATAGCAGCGTATTAAAGACAATTGACAGCTACGGAGCTTATTGATAAGGTCAAACTGCATTAAAACCGACAGATTAACAAATAAATAATCGCTGGAGCAGGGCCATATCAATTGATGCTGCTTGCCATCCTGTACCACCCATATGACAGCCAACTGACAAATGTATGGGGGAAACTGCGCACTATTGCAAAAAATATGTACTAGTTGGGCATCGAAGCGGCATCCGTATCTAAGTAGACATTTAAATTTACTTATTCATGGTATGGTATGTTCAAACTGTGTGTATTATGTATTGTTTACTAGTTCCTTCGCTTGCTTAGTTATACGTCCCACTGCAGGCTACAGATATCTCCTTAGGCCATAGTTTATCGCGCTGGCTCAGTGACGGGACGTTTATTGAACTAGTGGCCGCTCGACTGTTAGATCGTTAGATAATAAGTGCGAAATGAGAAACCAGGGTAGGGACAGAATAATAAACCTTTTTGGCAGTTCTTTAAGAACTAAGTATAAGTAACTAAGAAGTTAAAATAATGAATTGGACAGATTTAATCCTACAAGGGGGCGTCCATAAATTACGTGAGATGTTTAAGGCGGGGAGGGGGTCGAGTCAAATCTCATCTAATCTTACGTTGGAGAGAGGAGGGTCTTGGCATATATCACGCAAATTTTCTGATTGAAACAAAAAAAAAATATACTATTTTGGTCCATTTAATTCCAGATTGTACATGCTTAAGATTTAATCTTAAGCGTAATCGTAATATGATTAAGATCATTCACTAATTCGTTCGAAAGAAAATTATTTCATTCGATACTTCGACGTTATACAATAACAATCCAACGCGTTTACGTAAGAAACCCACATTTTGAAATATTTCACGTGAGATTGGGGGATGGAGGAGGGGGTTGAATGAAATCTCACGACATCTACCCAGGAAGGGACGGAGGGGCAGAAAACTTTAAAAAACACCTCACGTAATTTATGGACGCCCCCCAAAGGAAATTACGTGAAAATGATTATTTCGTTACATAATTTTAATAAGAATCAAATAAAAACATACCTACAATAAGCTTAATATGTCAACACAAAAAAAGAAATTTTAGTTTGATAACCTACTTCGACGAAAGTTGTGACAAATGATCAATAAAGTTTGAAGTGAATGTCGCCAGCCTTCAAACTTCCGACCACTGCTGTTAGCAGTTAACACTGTTCTTTCACTAATTTATGCATACTTGTTTTTTATATGAATAATATATGTGTCAAACGTATTTAAGGTAAGTAGACAGTTATACTTGTCGCGAAACCTTATGGACAACATAAGAAAAAAAAACCGACATTGACTTGTGACTTTAGAGTTGATTTAAGAAAAAAACTTAAATATTTTGACAAAACATATTGCAATATCTGTTTCGTTGCACTAATTATATTAAACTAGCTTTTGTCTGCGGTTATACCCGCCCTAAATTCGGTTATCGGTGTAGGATTTCAACGGCAACTCCTCAATTATAGAAAAAAAAAACCGACTTACATTTGTCCTCTCCCGGGACTCAAACTAAATCCATCCATGCTAAATTTCATCTAAATCGGTAGAGCGGTTTAAGCGTGAAGAGGTAATAGACAGACAGGGTATTGTGTAGTTCATACCAAAAAGTACATAAAGTCTACGGGAACCGCATTTCGTGGACAGCTTTCTCTAAAATTGCCATAAGTTCGCTTGTTAAGCGAGCATCTTGAGTGCTTACCATCAACGTACCATAAGTGTGGTACGCTTTCACTTTAAGTTTAATTAGTATAACTATTCTCATTCTATATTTTTATTACTGCATTTTTGTTAACAAATATATAATAGAAATGATATAATGTGTAACTAGTCAGATTTCTCTAGATAATAATTAATTAGGTATACTTTTTAGATTTCGTAAATACGGACAATACCTAAACGATGATTTTGATTATTCTGACACCTTTTTACGAATACACCCAATCTTCCACGTTTGTAATCCGAAAAATGTAAAATAATTTATATAGGTAAGTATGTATATGTTTATTTATATAACGACATAGCTATTCCCCAGTGCATGGTAACAAGTGGTTCAATACACACATACACACACATGTACATGACAACGTGGGAAAAAATCTCATTAAACCAACCACTTTGACTTCCTATGAGACCAATGGTGAATCCATTCCTCAATACTGTTTCTTAATATGGTCTAAGGTGAATTTATATGACTGAAAAGTGAAGTTTTACACATTTTTTTACCAGAAAACTGTTGATATTTAACAGATTTCAAAATAAATATTATTCAGCAAGAAACTCTTAGTCTGAGAGGCTGACTGACTTGCACGTTTTTTTTTAATCCACTTACAGCTTGAACATCAGAAATGAGTGAATTAAACTAGTCTTCAACCTCAGACGTAAAAAAAAAAGGAAGAATCTAGTCATTACCTATGAAACCAGATAAGAGGGTTTAATATAAATGAATATCTACATTTTAACAAGAACTTGTCATTCATAATACGTGAGAAATGCACTTATTACACGACGGAATAACGCCATTCCGTACATTGTAGATTTCACGAATTCACATGACTCTAATTGTGTTCAGTAATATAATATACTATTTCATGAGGTATGCATGCATAGCTCCATTTCTTCTATTTGCCTGATACAGAATTTTCCCGAATAGGTAGGGTTGCCTGATTCAAAAATGAGTTTGCCTCACAAAATCCCTGGCTGCAATAAAGTTCCTGACTTTTGAAATGTAATTTTTGTCAATCTTAAGAGGTTTTTTCTCTACCTCTTTTCCATTTTTTTAACATCATTTTATAAATTATCATGAAATACGAACAGTTACCGGACCAGAAGAAACAATTTAATTCTTAAAAATTGATTCCTTTATTACTATTTTTGTGATTAATCGGTTTAATAAATATTTTCATTTTGATTTCTTATACTTTTTTCTTGTTATTAAACATTCTGCAAAATTTCATATTTTCCCTGTTAACCTGACAGACGGCTAAAATTCAGGACATGTCAGGAAAATTCATGTCATCTGGAAACCTTAAGAATAGGTTACCAGTGGCTGCATACATACCCACATCATAATATGGAGGACAGCCTCTTTTAAATAACCAATTTAGTCCCGCTTGACAGGTGGTGAGCACATCATTACAACAGTGCCACTGACAAAGTGCTGTTAAAATAAGGAAGCTTTATACCTACGCTGTAATAAACGCCTTTTTGTATTCGCAATTAAGATTACTAAAAACCAAATGTCCGCGAGACTTCTAAGACACTTTTATTATATTGTCTGGCAGAAACACATGGTGTCCTTAGGAATTTATACTTTCGAAATAGATGAGGGCGAAGATTTTACGGGCCAGTTGTATATTGTACTAATAATGTAACTGCTTGTTTAATTTATCAACTGTCTGAAATTAGAAAGCAAGTTGCGATTTCTCCCCAGCCTAGGGGAGAAAACAGTACTTTTAAAATCCTGATATAGCTCCCCCAGGGAAACCGTCAGGGGCGACACGAGAACGCCACTGAAATAACTGCCTTATTATCTAACAACAGCCATAATAATTATTACCAACAAATACAAGAGTTACTAAAAGAAGGAAGTCATCCCGTTACCTCTCAGATTACGTAACAGTTAAAAGCTTTCAGTCTAATCACCACAAACTAGAAAGCTACCGCTATCGGCTATAAAATATCTACAAGTCACTCCTGCTTCCCATACGAAATACATCGCTGTCTCTTCTTAGCACTCCTATTAGATTTTGTCCACAAATGCAGCGCTGAATGATGTTCTTTTATAAATTCTCGTCTAAAAACTTGGAAGGTTAAATAAAGGCATGGTCAAGTCGATCAGTGTACCGTTTAGGAAGCCTTGCAACTATGATCGATATCACATTACGTGAGAATGTCCATTATCTAAGTAGGTCGTTTAAATATTTAAAAATGTATTTAATGCGATACTTTGTACCGATAACTAACTGGTTCCACGCGGTTTTACCCGCGCGATTTAATTTTTTTTTCGTATAAAACGATGTAACCTATAACGACGTTCTGACCATATTTTACGCCCTCAGGGGATAAAGTTTAAAAATTTCAGAAACACGTAATTTTTTTATTTCCAACCAAGTGTCTGTATATCAATTTTTATGCTTTTAACTACAAAAATAACCGGATTCTCATACAAATACTATTCATCCCCTACTTTATACCCTAGGATATGAAATTCCAAAAACGGTGATACACGTAATTATTAGTGTTCAATCAAAAGGCCATACCCATTTTTCATTATTAAACTTTAAAAACAGAGAGATTTTCATACAAGCTGGTAAACCTAATTTCATCCCTTTAGAGGATGAATTTCGCGAAATCCTTAATGGAACCTTTCGTCATAAAAACAGCCTATTTTTAAAATTTCACGTTTCTAGATTCAGAAGTTTTGGTTTGACATTGAGGAGTCGGTCATACTATGTACTTTTATGCATAGTACATTATTATATACTACGTAGAATTGCCGGCCAATTAGTTTTATATAGATTTCAAAGCCTAACAAAGACTTTAGTCCTTTTCAATTATGCCTCGGTTTATAATTTGTTAGTACAATACAGTTAAAAAAAAAGTCCAATCAAGCTTAGGGTCTAACAAAATTTTATTACCAAACATAGCCAGTTCTTTGTCGTGTGTTTTCAGCAAGATAAAAAAACCTTATTACCATATTTAAGTAACCTAGATTATTTTGAAATCATATCCATGGTAATGATAAATCTAATAGCTTTGGATGTAGCGCACTTTTCAAAACCGTTTATTTTATAGATTTGTGTTAAAACACAAGCCTACATTCATAAAATCGTTTTGCCGTATTCCAATAAGTACGCTAACTGGACACTATCTACATTAGGTATATTCCAATCAATAGTGTAACGGTAATATAAAGTTTCCAAATTCAATATCTTGCTATTCAATCAATAAATTACATTACGACTAGCAAATAACATTTCAGGCGCAACTTTTTGATAAACTGCAATGAATTGCACAAACTGTTTCAAACACATTACTTGCAGACTTTCTAATATCTTGCACGAGACGTTGCTTGGCTAAGATGCGTTCGTTAAATTTGCAATATCACTACAAAATTCGGTCGCAACTAAATGTCAAATAAAAAGGAAAGTTGTATATGTGTCTATGAACCTATGACCATATGTTCACCTTTTTTTTTTTGTTTCACTTTTCGTTTCTTTAAGACTTCTATTGGTAAGTGGGAATTAAAACGATTTTTTTTATTACGCGAATTGTGTGTCCAGTAGTTTTTAAGTTCTTAGGTCTTTAAATCTTTAAACTTTTAACCCTACGGAAAAAAAATTGAAAATTTATTTACGTTAAGAGAAAAAAAAATCTTGAGATATTTGTTATTATAAAAATCAAATTTATTTATACAAAATATATGGTTTTCAAAAAAAACATGACTATTTTAACGATAATTAATTAAGTATTCGTTTTTGCCTTAAAATATTTTGTATAAATCGAAAAGAACGAATCATTTCAATTAAATCAAAGGAAAGGTTTTGTCCTTTCTAGATTCTCAAGAAAAGTTATGTTATATTTTCATGTGAAACAAAAATTTAAACTGTTTGAAAATCATATTGTTTTAGATATTTTTTCCGAGATTTTTTTTTAGATAAAAACCCTGTATAGATAAAAATTAAAACAATACATGAATAACTTTATTTACGTAACTGACAAAACCAACTTATCGGATAATTTTACTAATTCAATTTATGAAAAAAAATATAAACTACTTGCAAAATTCTAATCAAATAGCGAGTCAACCCCGTTTCTAAGTTACCGACCGACCATGTACCAGTTCGTACCACAATATAAAAGTCAATATCTGTAGTGACGCAGAAGGGTGACCTCCGTCCTTGTCACTCCTAATAAAAACGTCCCAGGTGAGAGTATCTGATACATTCGTAAAATGCGTAGATGTTGGTCGGATATGTAAAATATATCCGTGTTTCCGGCAGCAGCCGACGCGTGACGGTGCCTTCCGCTGTAGGGTGCTGACATGAACGTGTCGACTGGTGATGTGATGACGTCATCTAACGCCAAAACAGAGTAGAAACAAGTTGCAGAGGAATAAATTTTTTCAAACAATTAAACCAACTTCAAGCCCCTTAATAAAAAACAATAAAGAAGTGTTTAGCTTGCCATGAGATAACAATAAAAAAATGGTAGAATTGTTATACGTAAGTAAAAGTATGTAGGTAGTTTATTTGTCACAAAAATTATAGTTATGAATAAGAATGTGGTAGCAGGTAAATAGTCGTCTATAACATAAAAATAAATAAATATTAAACAAAGTTAAGGTGATGGCACACCACATACCCAAACAGTTTACACTTTTTGACGAAAAAAATATAATGTTATAGTTCAAACCTTATTTAAGTGAATTTGCTAATATAAAAATAATTTGCCTATTGAAACAGTAAGGAAAAAAAAAATTATTCTGACGCTCTATTTTTGGGCTTTACTTGAAATTGTTTGGAAAGCTAAGAGTGATAGTCTCTTAATCCCTAAAATATTAATTAGAAGACGAAGTGAATTTGCTTATTTCATAGTTATAAATAAATATTCGAATTTTATACTGACAAAAAACCGGAAAAAACGAGATTTTTAGCGTGCGGTAACGTGCCATTGTTTGGAAAGCTAGTGATATTCTCTTAATTCCTATTTCATACAATATATATTAATATAACTAAGTGAATTTGCTAATTTCATAGTCCTTCATAAATATTTGAATTTTATACTGACAAAAAACCGAAAAAATCGAGATTTTCAACGTGCGGTCACATGCTAGCACCTATCGTGCCTGGAACTTCATCTGTTTGTATTCTTCAATAGTGGAATATGTTTTCGTACACTGGTCGAAATGACGCGCTTTTGCTAGGGTATGCCATAGCCTTAAAAGAACGATTCGAATTTACAAATACGAATTTAAAAGTCTTCTAAGTGGTTGTATAACGTATAGGTACAAAGCAGGGCACAGCCCTTGTAATTATACGAACCTATTCTTGGCTTTCGACATTTATTAAAGATTAGTCGTACATAAATTATCTAAGTGCTGTGATTTTCGTTCGCGTAGCCATTGATTGTAAGATTAATATTTTAATCCCGTTGATAACAACAAATGATGGCCATCCCTAATTTTAACGTTTATGAACGCATGCAGATATTATATTTTTTTCTTTTATAAAAGAAATACTTTTACTACCTACTAGAACCTACACAATTTGATCATTAAGAAATAAATTTGCCCAGGCCAGGCGGCATGTCATCACAAAACTTCACGACAGCGATAGGTGGTTAAAAATGTGTTTATCAGATATGTTGATACCTAAACTTTCAAGATAACTAGCGCAGCAACTAAAATATTTTTGATGATGGCTAACAGTTTCAGACCATTCTTCGATAATAATAAGGAAAGTAAAATATGCACAGATGAATGCAAAGTTGCAAAATAAATGCAACGCGAAATGCCCTTAAAAGTTTGTAGTATTCCTATATAATCTTTGCAATCAACTTATGTAACTAGGTAAAATATAAATCACTTCATTTACACTTACTTCAGCGTTGCTAAGTCTTGGGTGTTATCTAATCAAATGGATGTTACATTACATGCAGCAACTACAACTAATTTAGAACACCTCAATGGACACACCTAGTTTAAACACCTACAGTAAAATGAAACAAATACGTATAGAAAATAAAAAAAAATATAATTTAATAATAAATTACATGTACACAATACATAACATCACATCTGGCGTCTGTTGCCAAAGGAAATACCGGACTGCTGACCTTTGTTTGTCCCATATTGGAGGGAAATCACATTTTGACCAGCTTTCAACTGTTCATCACTGAATTCTCTAACGTTCTTGTCAGCCTCCTTGGGTCCGATGGACGGTTTACCGTAATTTCCAGCCTTTCGCCCTAATGATTGTAAGCAAATCACGACAGAGTACAGATTTTGCTTCTCCCAAAGGTCAATAGTTTGAAATGTCTCTTGAGGCGGAACTCCCAATTTCTTAACAGCATCTAGGAAAGCGTTGATGTTCTCCATACATTTAAAGGCCATTGTCGACTGGTTGATCTTTTTGACTGACCCCTCTTGGATTGAATTGACTAGCTTACAGAGCAGAGTTCCATCTTTAAGGACATTGTAAAGGTTTTCGACATCTCCAGTAGTGTTAATGGCCTCGCCTGTTATTAACTTGATCCATTCCAGGGTTTCTCTGGCGATGTCATCGTTGTACTTGCTGTGGATCCTCGCCTGTGCGTCAGCGTTGATACCGGCCTTGGTTGCTCGGTATTCGGCCATTTTCCTTTTTTTTATGGTGACTGGTCTGACGCCACGTAGCCAACTGAGCTCCTTGTGATAAGCGTCCTTTCAATATCGCGAGGGCGATACGTTTGATACCTTTTATCACTTTAACGATCATTTACAATATTATCATTTCATTGTAAGTATTATCTGACGGTCTAAATGATAATTTATAATTATGACTGTGTGATACCAGGTATATGGCAGGCAAAGATATAATATAGATTGTTATATTTTATTTGAAATTCCAGAAAATAAGTAAATAGTTATTTTAAAGATAAGGAAACTGTTGTTTTTAAGGATAGACAATATCCCGAATTATTTTGTCGATTTATGCGTTTTTTATTATTATAATTAGGTATCATATTGAGATTATATAAGTATCAGAAAATAGCAAATAAACATACCTACAGTTTTATTTGGAAGGTCGTGGGACATCGGTGTGCCTAGTGTCAGTTTTTAACGCTACAATCGCGTTCGCGTCAACGAAATACATGTATGAAATTGAACGAGCGCCTTTAGCGGACGCGTTTTGAGATGGTTTTTTCTCATAGGACTTTTAATGAATACGCGAACGCGCTAGTAGAGTTACTCACTTTTATGAGCTCAAAGGCTTGGTGCGCCCAGTTCAATCTATAAATTCGGAAGGTGAAGCATATATCGACTGATGTTGCTTTTAGACTGGTTATGGAAGTATTAATTCGACTTCTGCATTCACTATTTTTTCTACAAGGTATAATTGAAATCTGGGTATTTTTTTTTGGTGGTCATTGATATTTTACAAGGTGTTTAATTATCTATTAAAACTTTCATCCTAATGATATTAATGCCAAAGTTACTCTGTTACCTATGAACCAATAATAATGAAAATTGGCACGGTGACAGTAAAGTTACACAGAGCCGCCAACAACGGTATTACTTTGTGGAGTTTCCCTACGCAGTGTTAACGAATTTAAATATCTGGGTCATTGGGTCACAAAAGACCTTAGTAGTAGGCTTAGATATAGAGTTATATAGAGTAAGAGTAATAGATATAGAGTATATAGTAAGAGTAATAGATATGGAGGTGTGTACAGGCTGGCTCGCAGGTTTGTACGTCGTACTTTATTAAAAACTGCGAACCCGTGTTTCAGTAGGACACAGATATCTGTGATACATATATATATATATATATATATATAGCTTTATAAAATATGAAGTGTATACTTTTGTTAATTTCTACCTACGCAGCTAAACCTAATATTCAGAGATTCACCATGTTATTTTAGGGCCACATACTTCTCATAGGTTTTCCTGTAATCTATAATCTATAAGTACTGTATTCTGTATTTTCTTTCAAAAATTTAGGTTTAGTAATTTTGGAGAGAAGGGCGGAGGGTAATGGTCAATTTATATATATTTCGTTTAATTAAAACTATTAATATTAAAATTATAAAAAAAAAAATGTTTGAGACCCTCACAAGAAACGATACAGTTTGTATATTTTTTTTTAATTTTCTAATTTACCCTTTATAATTGACCCCCATATTTAAAATTTATTTATTAACGTTACACATTCGTGTTTGGATCATAAAAATTCATATATTGTCTACTTAATTTTTCCCGTAAATTCGGAGTAAGTTGGCTGTGACAGACGGGCAGACAGCCACATGAGACTATAACATTCTAAAAATGAGTACTAATTGGAATATTAGTTGGCAAACATTTTCGTGTGGTTCCTAAAAATTGTAAAGTAAAATAGTTCCTCTAATTTTTTTTATCAAAATGCACAAAGCTTAAGATACAGAATATTCCAGAAATAGGTAATTATAGATAGTTAAAAAAATCAGAATTGGAAGTAGGTGAATTTAACTCGAAATCGTATTCGCGGTCATATCAGTAAGGATAATATCAGTGGAAATGGCGATAACAAGCCTTTGTTATAAACAATCAGATGGCGGCTCTATTGTGTAGCGTCCAAAACAACTAAACACAATAAAAACTGCATATCTGTGCCGCAGTACGAGGCTAGGTTTAGCAATAATGCCGCAATGGAAAATTGTACGCCTTTTATCTACTGAAAAATAACAATTACTACAAATCTAGACAGCTGTTTAAGATCTCCAAATCAAAAAGTTGGAACCCAGTCTCATCGTCATGAAGCCAGAAAAGTTAAAAGGTGTACAAATTTCTTTTGCAGCATTGTTTCTAAACCTAGCTTGACCCAACCTCAAGGTGTAAGGTAAGGTACGAGACTGGCCAAACTGCCTAAAACTTCGACCATTTTGCCTGAGCAGTACATTTTTCTCTGCAGTGCATTTGCGCAACCACAGTCACAAAAACAATCCTTGCTGGATCAATCAAAAAAATTGTACGGCTTACATTTTTTATTTAAAACATTGATTGTATTTGTTGTTTTTATGATTTTTTTAAGAGAGTACTTATCGAGTTTCTTACCGGTTTCTTCTCAGTAGAAATCAACAACATTGTGAACCGAAGCGTGGGTGGGAGTTTTCAAAAATAGTATTTCATTCGATTCAAAAGTATTTGTAAAAACCTAATTTAAATTAAAAAAAAATGACTTTGACTTTGAATCTGCTAGTAGCTGCCAGTGCCAAAAAAGACCTTGGTTCATAGGTCTTGCAGGGAAGCTAAAATTTTCGCGTACGGAGCCAGGGCTCGAAACAATAAGAATCTGAATATTTCTTTGTTGATTGATACGCAAATTAAGTGCTGCCTCGAGGTTCAGCAAGTAGCAAACGCCAGAGCTAAATTTAACTTTTTCGGCAGAATTGGTTGTGTACTTGCGTCGTGCTTCGTGGTTGCTATAGCTAAAACTGCCAAAGGAAACTTTTGCCAGTTTTGGCGTTGTACCTCTTACTACACCGTGGTGCGTTAAGACCATGCCAGAATTTTCTAGACTTTCACGAGTCGAGAATGCCTACTATTACTCTAAACCAGCAGTGGTGCTTAAGCCGTAACCTGAGTTGTGTCCAGTGACTCCGGTACCAACGCACCTCTTTGCGCTTTCCTACCACACTGTGCAATTTTTTTTTCAAGAAGATTTTGCAGCGGCTGGGTATAGGACTCTACAGTTTGGTACCTTTGATGTTATTAAGGAAGACAAATTAAGAGATGAGAAGAGGATCTATCAAATGCTAGATAAGAAGGAAGGAAATTAAAACATATTAAAAGGCATATGTCATAGGATAATCCAACCTCAAGGACACCAAATATCAAATTAAATTAAGAAGACTGAATTGGTACATGGTAATGTTGTATTTGTTAAATATTTTACAACTAGCTTTGGGCCCCGGTTTTACCCGCCCTAAATTAGGTTATCAGTGTAGAATTTCAATGGCATCTCCTCAATTTAAGAGAAAAAAAAACTTGCACTTGTTTTCAAGTAGCCTATGTTTTTCCCCAGGACTCAAACTATCTCCATGCCAAATTTGACCGAGGGTCCACCCGCCCTAAATTCGGTTATCAATGTAAGATTTCAACGGCAATATCCCAATTTAATAAAAAAACCGACTTACAATTAACATTTTCGAGTAGCTTATATCCTACCTAGGGACTCACTATCTCCATAGCAAATTTCATCTTAATCAGTACTGGGGTATCAGCGTGAAAAGGTTACAGACAGACAGAGTTATTAATAATATTAGTATAGATACCAAGAAAATAAATAATATAACAAGCAAGTAAAAATTTGAAGGGGTCATTTTTAATTAATGTAAAATCAACCTAAGCTACTCCGAAACACAATAGTAGGAGTAAATTTTATATTTGTTAAGATCATAGTAAAAGTTAATTAATTGTTAAACCTAGCATTCTAAAACCATTAGAATCAAAGTTTTGCTGGTCAATTATATTTGTATTTATTATTAGTAAAAATAAAAAAGAAAGATCCCCAAGTGTCAAATTGGAATTAGAAATCATAAGTTTTTCTGAAATGTGAGTTGAAATTTTATTAATTTTTTTTTGTTACCTACAATCCTGAGTAAACCTTTTGGAGTGAAAAAAATATATGTTACAGTTCAAATCTTAATTAAGTGAATTTTCTAATATTGTTTTAATTTGGCTATTAAACATTTAGAAGAAATAATAATTCAGACACCTTATTTTTGGGCTTTAATTGAAATTGTTTGCAGAACTAAGAGTGATATATTCTTGACGCTTATTTCATAAAAAAAACAAAAATATGACAAAGTAAATTTGCTATTCATAATAAGAAACCCAATGTAAAACCACAGCACTTTTTATTTTTGTTTATTATTAATAGTTTTTTGTGTGCCACCTTTAGTCAGTACAACCTAATCAATTATTATATTCAATATTGGCTAAAATTGAAAATCAACTTAATTAATTAGATAGTCAAAAATAAACGTCAATTGGAACACAGACTGAAAACTAAATACTGCTTTATTCAATAAAAAACATGGTTTGAGTAACCATGTTCAATGGTAATGTTCAACACTCTTTTACCATCAAGACTGAGGTAATTGGTTTTACCAAAGTAAATAAAGCAGGTCATTTCTATAATAAAATATGCGATCCACATGCAATCCACTTACATAACTGCAAGAAGTTAGGAAATCAAAAAGTAAAATTTAGTCCAATAGATAATATTAAATTTGTGAATAGCTTTATGAAATAAACACTTTTCAAAACACTGCCATCCACACTTATCACTTTAGAAATTCATTTATATTTAAAGAACAAAAAACACTTCACAACAAAAAAATTAATTGTCATCCAAAATGAAGATCTTGAGATCTATCATTTCTGTGAAGAGACTCTCGTAGTCTACGATCAATACTCTATGAAGATATAGCCCTTTCTAATTTGACAGCTGTCATCCAAAATAAAGATCTTGATGGCATCTATTACTTCTGTACCGAAACTACTTGTCAATAGTATTGGAGATATCACAGACCTAGGATTTTTCACTACGCTAAAGACCAACACAGCGAGGAAAAGAGATATACTCATTACATGAACGCTGCACAAGAGAAAAAGAGACAGATAACCATATCTAATATATATATTATTTTTCGTTTAGAAACCCATAGTAACTTGTTTGTTTGTTGACATCACGGGTTTCCTTGATTATTAGGTCAATCCTGACAATTAAGGACTTAAAAGTTTAGTGCTTAGGTATGGTGACTTGTTACAAACCTAATTGTTCCATCTCAGGAAGAAATAACCTGGACAATCATACTTTTCACAGGTAAATACGAAATTCTCACATATTTTTTTCAAACTATATTTTGTCGCATTTCTGATAAAAATTGGATCACAGTTTTTAATATTTTATTGCTTTTCTTTGTAAAATGTAGTATTATTTTATATAGGATGGTTCTAATTATTGTTATTTTAAGTAAAATTGTAAAATGTTTGGTTACGCTAGGGCTTGACAAAACGATGATGTCATAAGTATCAGTATATCGATACTTTTTCCCGTAATTATTTATCAACATCCAGAGTATTTTAATTTTAATAATGTTTCTTACAAATATTACTTGAGCGCACATAATTAATAGTCTTTTTTTATAGGGTTCTGTAGCCAAATGGCAAAAATGGACCCTTGTAAACTCGTCATGTCCGTCCGTATGTCATAGCCTTATAATTCCACCGAATTTACATTGATTCTAATAAAATTTTACACGAAGGTATCTTTATCATAAAAATGGAGAACAGGAATAAATATATCGATAAAGCACAATGTCCATAGTGTACGCAGACAACACTATTCTCAACCCACACAAAGACAGGTACTAACACTTAAGCAATTTTTTTTTGGTATCATCACTTAACTGAAATTGTGTATCTTTAAACCCTTTCTAGTTGGACAGCTGTCATCCAAATAAAGATCTTTATGAGATCTATCGTTTCTGTAAACTTCTAGATGACAGCCAATAGTTACAGAGATATATAGCCCTTTTAAGTTTGACAGCTGTCATCTGAAACAAAGATCTAGATGAGATCTATAATTTCTGCACCGAAACTACTTGTCTACCATCAAGTCTGTGTTCCAAATCACGCCGAGTAATTATTGCCCGGTAAAGTTGAAAAAACAACCCCTTCTGGAACGAGCGTTTGACAGTTAATTTTCACACTGACAGGAGTGATTTTCAACCTTTTCTATGGCAGTGTAAAGAATTCAACTTGACAGTTGGAAAATTACTCTACCCCAGGCGACTGTCATCCGGAATGAAGATATTGATGACATCTATCGCTTCCGTACAGAAACTACTGGTCTATATTCTATACTTTTGAAGATATGGGTAGCTATTTTAAAACTAAAATAAAGCTTGAAGAGTTTGAGTTCAAATCCCTGTCCTCACTTGAATTTGGTCAAAAGGCTTTGGTATTTATATTCCATATTACACCATACAAAAGGGGGTGCGGAGGAAAAAAGTCCAACCCTTGCCCCTCCTTTAAGTTACTATAACTGAATTTTTTTTTTCTTAACTATTATTTTCAGGCGATTTTTTTATAAGGAGATGCTTATATATCAATTAAAATTTTTTTTTAGCAAAAGTAGCTCGTGCACATTAAGTAAATATAGTAAATATTTGCTAATTTATTATATCTAACACTGCAAATTAATCAGAGAGGTACCACAAAGTTAAAACCACATAAGCTATCAGCAGCAGCCCGACAAATAATTTGTTGACTTGACAACACGTCTATATAAGGGATTATAACTAGTTATACAAGTAAGTTATTTTTTATATGAAAAGAGAGTACGTATGAACAGTATATTAATTTTTAAATACAGGTAGGTATATACAATACCCGAAATTATGCATATATTATGAGACACAAAACCATAAAACATTTAGCCAAGAAAAAACTTACCGGTTGTGGTAATCCGGTTAAAAATATTGTATCTAACACTGCACATCAATCAAGGAGGTATTTAAAGCGAATCCATTTGAATTACTTACACTAAACACTACACTGCCATGAAAATAAAAACGATATAATAAACTCTCAATCATCAGCCTGAGATCGAGAAATAATTTGTTGACTTGACAGCACAGTACAACCACAGATAATAGTATATGTCCAAAGACGCACGACAGCACGCAAGACTTACAGAAAACCGAAGAAACTGGGTTAACAGTTACTCAAATATTATTCCCCAAAAAATAAAGTATTCTTTGCAATTTATTAGGTACTACTTACAATAACGGATAAAAATATTTAACCACCTAACGTTTAGTTAATAAAATGGTAGGTAATGATCACCGATATGTTGAAGGAACTTACAAACTATATTTTTTGTTTTGTTTTTGATCAGGAATCTCAGTAAAATAAAAAGAATATTGTGCTCTAAAATATTGTCTTATAAAAATGAAAAATCTTGATGAGGATGGGGATTTACTTACTTTATTTACTGCAGATTTGTTAGGATAAGAAATGATGATTATGTAATAGTGTTAATTATAATTTTTATATCAGGCAACACTACCTTTTAAAATTCTAAACAAAAAAGTTCGTTTATCGTTTTTTCGTATCGTAAAATAGTTAAAAATTTCACAAGACTGCTACGTAATATTTATTGTAAAAACAATTGTTGCTGAAGCTGGTTAATTGGAGAAGATTCTTCCATCCAGTAAATCGGGTGATGGTAAGGTTCTGGTTTATCAAGGTAAGTCGAGACGAGCTGAAGGATTCCGGAGCCTGAAACACCTGAAAACCGAATGCTGTACCTACATTGCAGTCAAAATACTGGTAAGTGTCTTGCGTTATTAACCCAGTATAGTAATTTGATTATCGTAGATTTTCATTAGTTATTTCGTAATTTTCATATAGTTAATCATAGTTACTAGTAGTAATTTTTCATATCATACAATCCGTTCATAAGCATGTAAAATGAATAAAGTAATGAAATTAAGTAAAATTTTTGTTAGCATGTTTAAAATACAGAAATAAAGTTGCATTACACATCCATATTCTTGTCAACGGCATCTGAGTGTAGGGTTCTGACCGAATCATGTCAGTGTTTGTTTCACGTCTCTTAGTTATTTTAATTCAAATTATCATTAGCCAAAACCTTTTAACAGCAAATATGCACTTAGAACTAGTAAGTGACTCTGTAACAAAATGAAAAAGTATATACGATTACTACTAACACATTGCAGTATTAACGAGTTAATAGACATTCACTTGCTTCTAGAATTTCTGATAGATCATCAATATTTTCTAAAGAAAGCAAAGAACGAATGGTGATCCGACAAAAAATGCATGTTTTAGTGAGACAGGATTTTATACTAACCACGGTAAAAATCCAGTCAATCAGTCAGAATAATATTTTTTTCTTTTTTTATTGTCTTGAAACACTTTATCTTGCACATAACAAGTTGGACGGTAGCCGAAAAAACTAAAAAAGGGAAAAATTATATTTCAACAAACATCCATGTCCCTAATCTGAACAATATTTTTCTTTTTAAGGGGTAATTGTTGTAACTTGGTAACACTGATAAAAAACAAATCTAGTGATGTTAAAAATTAACCGATCTTTTTTCATTAATCGATTTTTATATAATTATTATCATAAATCGATTAATTTTTATAAATTATTGTTTTATTTTTAGACATTTGAGGCATTCCTTCTAAGCCGCTTTGAAATTTAATAGTATAACCTCATTTTAGCACCAATTACCTGTTCCGTCTAAGCCCATCTGATAATTTCAGCGGCGCTATTTTTGTTTAAACTTTTGACTTTAGAAAAGGACCTCCTCCTATCTTCGACAGGTATATTTTGTGGTTTTATCAGGTGGTCCCACATTAATGAAGTGGATTTAAAACTTAAACTTTTGGAGAAAAAAAGAATTGATGTTAATTTCGAACCGATAAAACGCGCTTTTTAGTTTTATTATTTTATAAAATTTTGATACAAGTATGGATATTTTTATTGTACGAGAAAAAAAACAATTCGTCACTCAAAAGCAAAAAATAAAAACGTTTTACCGGCTTCAAAAAGATGCACTTAAAAGGTAAAAATAATTACTTATATCCACAAATTCGATCTAAATTACCGTTTGAAGTTGGTGCATCGTGCAAGTGAAGTGTATTATAAACTGTTAGGTACATAGACACTAACTTCAAACTGTTATTCAGATCAGATTTTTGGCAGTAAGTAATTATTTCTACCTTTTTAGTGCATCTTTTTGAAGCCTTTTTGTTAAAAAGTTTTTGACAATTCCGTGTGTGTATATGTTTGAGTATTTTATTTTGATTTTTTGTAGATAATAAATAAGCTATAAAGTTCATAATACGAAAATAAACTTTTCTTTAAAGAACACAACGTTATAACTATGAGACTCCCTCTTGCTGATCATGCTTGCTGCGCAGAGGGTGTGAGTTCGATTCCCGCATTGGACCAACATTTATGTGATAAAAAACATTTGTGTTTGTGTCGAGTCTGGGTGTATTTATATATAATATATGTATGTATTTACAAAAAAAGTAATATATATGTATCTGTATCCGTTGTCTGGTATTCATAACACAAGCTTTGCTTACTTTGGGGCCAGACGGCTTTGTGTGTAATATTCAAAAATATTTATTTATTATTATTGATTTTTTTCCTCCTAGGATTCACTTTCACATTTGACAGCTGTCAAAAAGTATCGCAAAATACCCGCCTCCCGGCATGGGTTTCTGGTGGCAACATTTCGTGCCCCCCCAGACAAGTGAACGTTTGGCAGTGGCGATGATAGAACTGTTATAAAAACACAGACATATTTGGATTCTTAATGCCAGTAAAAGCGGCAACCAGTCTCTAGGTAAATCTTAAGTTAGTAGTTCACATTGACCATTCTGTAATTGGCCTAATTTTCTATAAAAGATCAAATGATGAAAAAGATCAATATTAGTCGTAATAACTTAACACAGAGGTTGGTACCTACTGGGTTAATAGAGTAAACATTTGTTTGAGTGGCAAATGTAGTAAAGCTGTCTAAACTGGGTAACTAACTAACTTACTGGGTAAGTTCTTTTGAACTGCATGATGTGTTTCATAATTTTCGTGGCGTTCTAGACGGCGCGTGCAGTAACCTTGGTGGTGATGGTAAGGTGATTTGGGGTTATTATGAAAATGTACCAAAAATTACGATTTACTACTATAGCATGGACGCTAAGCAGGAAGTATTTCGTTCAATGATCGGTCACTATTTGTCCCTGTTGCATGAGCATAATTATTTGCCGTTGCGCTCCTCTGTGACAAAGGTCATCGTATCTGTGCGAGTGCGACGGCTACTAACTATGCGCGTGCAACAGAGACAAATAGTGACCGGTCATTGAACGAAATTCTTCCTGCTTGGCGTCCGTGCTATAAACGAAATATTATTTACTCTGGCAACATAAATCTAGTCGCCGTTTCAGGTAGCGGCCCGTCTCCACGACCACAAGAAACCACAGCTTAATAAGTTGCTTAAACCAACTTAAGCTACCGTATTAAATCGAATGGACCGTTTGTCAAATTTGATACTGACTTCTGACGATGACGTACAACTCGAAAAAAACAAAAATAAATTGCTTTGACCTGCGGTTGTTAGTTGTGAGTTGGTTTATTTTAGATTGAAGTTTGTGGACCGTATTTGTCAAGTATTCATTCCGAAGTTATTTGTTCATTTGTAGTATTAATTAGTTCCGTCGGCCATCAGGTAGCTAGTTTCCGAATATACCTACATGTGCAAAAACCTAAATTTTCGCTAGTAACTACTTCTTTAAACGATTTATAGTTTCTTGGAATTGCCCCGCGTTTTTTGCTCAATTTGTTAAGTAAACCTTTATAATGTAAGATTTGATGATAGGAAACTATTTTTAGCGCTTCATTGTATAGTAGAGGTCTAAAGTCGAATGAAAACAAAACGTAAATCTTCGGAAAAACTTTTTAATTTTATGTAATTAAAGAGTTAGTTTACATTGGATTATTTTAGATTGAAGTTTATGGACCGTGGTTGTTACGTCATTCGATCATTTGTAATCAAAATTATCATTTGTTTATGTATCGTGGATCTCTCTCTCAAAGAGACGACTTTTCAGAGTCATTCAATAATTGCCACGCGGTATTCCAGTTTTTTTTAAATGACTGTATTTATGGAACGCAATGTAATTTTAAAAAGGAGTTTATGACTATCGATAGAATATATAATTCGTTAAATAAAAGTAGCATGAGTTTGTTTGTAGTAAACTTGAATGGCTTATTTCAACAGCGTCTAGCAACAGCAACTTTAACATATTATAAAGTATGTCCCCACTGCAGGGGCACATGCCTCTCCTACGACTTAGAGCATAGTATACTACGCTGGCCTAGTGTGGGTTGGAAGACTTTGTCGAGCCAGTGGCCATTCAACTGTCAGAGTTTTCAAGCCTTAGCCCATGCCCATGAGGCCTCTGACTTGACGAAGGATGTCGTATGAGAAGCAATCTGGTCGGTTTCACGTGTCCTCCGAAACTCGAAGGAGCCCAGAATAATGTGCCAGGTCAGACATCCAGGTACTGACTACACCCAACGTTGCCTCACTACGCATATCATTTCTGATAGACGAATAACACTATACAGTTGGTGTTGTTAGTGTAAGGCTAATCACGTGAAAAAACTATATAAGTAAATAAAAATCAATCGTCATCCACATGTAGGTCTGTATGACGGAGATGAAGTAGCATCAATTGAGAGCGGCAAGACAGGCTGGACCGATTTGGATGATTTCTTTTTTGTTGTGTGTTTGTAAATGTCAGACAAGTTTTGTATGAAAACAAAAAAAACGGGTAAAGTGCGAGTCGGACTCGTACACTAAGAGTAAACCATTCACCCGATTATAATGAAATTTCTGTTAAAATTACCGGTCAAATACAGATCAGAATCGCGTAATAAGGGTAAACTATTCACCTGATTGTAATGAACTTTTGGCTGGTTCTGAATTAGTACAACCCCTTGACAATAGGTGGACTCGATACGTGGCGCCGTAGTTGAGTTATTGATCTATATGAATTAATTAATTTAACCATGGGATAGGGGAAGCGGAAGGAAAGTGGAGCAAAACCATGTTCGCGGATTCAATTAGTGATTCTTGTCTGATATTAAAATTGTAGTCTTTGATATAAAATGCACCTTGTCGTGGTCACGGCAAGACTGTAGAGAATATATATGAATAAATGAATAGGTATACTTTTTAGTAGACACCCCAAACAATCAATATAAAATATAAGATAATTCAAAAATAAATACAACAGGCAGCCTTATTGCTAAAGAGCACTCTTAATTAGGCAACCTTGAGGTAAAAAAAAATCACGTTTGTTGTATGGGAGCCCCCTTAAATATTTATATTATTCTCTTTTTAGTATTTGATGTTATAGCGGCAACAAAAATACATCTTGTGTGAAAATTTCAACTGTCTAACTTACACGGTTCATGAGATAGCCTGGTGACAGACGGATGGACGGACGGACAGCGGAGTCTTAGTAATAGGGTTCCGTTTTTTACTCTTTCGGTACGGTCTATGATTCCGTACCCAAAGAGTAAAAAACGGAACCCTAAAAATAGTAAAATAGCTCCTCCTCGAGATTAGTAGAAGGTAGGTGGGTAGGTAGGATAGGTAGAAGGAGCGCCGTCTTCTGTGACGAAAAGCATAGTGGTGTTTCAGTCAGAAAATAAATTGTCTAACAGGATGCGCTGTCATCGGTCACACAAGTATTTACGAAACCACTCAATCAGTATGGGAGATATGTTAAGAGAGCTTAATATACCTAGCAAAATATCGAAATCGTCAGAGTTAAATGCGTTATTGTGTAGGCTCTTGTACCTTGACTAGGAAGCTCGCCGGGGAGTCGCGATACTTTGTGTAATACTTTTCGCTGAAGTCTCATATCAGCCTAACCTTGCAGCCTACTTGTGAGAGGACATCGTGCAAGACTCTACCATAATTCGGATCTCAGATAAGGAACGATCTACCACTGTATTTCTGTACCTAAAGATATTAAACTTTCTATGTTTCTTGTAAGCTTGGTAGGGAAAGATTGTAATATATTTCATCTATTACTTATTCTTCATTTTTAGGGCTAGGAATCACCTTAAGTGATTAGGTAATACTAATCAATAAATAACTTGTTGAGTATGCTTGAATTAGAGTATTATAACTAAACCTTGTCCTTGCGAACCCTTGTTTCTTTTCTGAACCCTCTCTTTGAGCACTTACCCGGTGGGATTTGAAGCACAAGGAATTTGAAGAATTACAATATGTGTAATAACAGCAATAATTTTATTACTAACAGGGAGTTTGTGGTAATATTGCGGAGTATGCAGTGATTGCCAACAATATTGGAAGATATAGCTGTGCTTGATACAAACTAAAAGAAGAAAAGTCAGGAGCTTCTGAATGATATTAGGTAAATCGTTTATGCCTTTTTGCTGGGGTCAATGACCATACCAGCTGTGAAGTGTTGATTAAGAAGTTCAATGTCGATATTTTTAGGGAAGTTGGCGCTGCCCTTCTCGGGTACTGTCATCTGCATAGCAATGTATGTTGTCGGTAAGAAAATTCGAATACTAAGCAACCTAAAGTGACAATGGGCAGTCTACATCATTCCGCGAGCCAATAACTTGTGGCTTATATGCTTGGGGTTATAGGGTGAAGTTATGTTTGCTAAAAAGAAAATGACTTGTATGTTAAAAAAAACAATCGAATTAAAAACTCCTTCCGCCTCCTTTTTTGAAGTTGGATAAAAAAGGGACAATTATTGTCATAAGGATCAACATAAATAAAAGAACTTAAGTAGGTCCTCAGCCCAGGAGGACAATCAAGTGTACATAAAAAACTGTAGTTTTGACTCAAAACATGCAGTTTTAGATTAGTTAGAAATTTTCAACATAAGATGGTGAATGTAAATATGTATTGACGAAGTTATAAATAAATATCACATAATATTGGATTTGTAAATAAAACATAAATTATAACAAAATAAAAATGGATGTTGGTTGGTTATGTGAGATTGATATACTCTGACACCGTTTGACCCATAGACATACGATTTTTTCACTACGTTCAAAAGACCAATAAAGCGTGGGAGCGAGAAATCCAAATTAAGTGCATAGTGCCCATGAGAAAATAAGATAGAAGAAAATGGCCGAATGTGACAATAATTACATCGATAAGCGGCGATTGGAATTTTCTGTTTTCCTGCTTGAATCCTTGATTTATATTTTAGAATATTTAAATTGTAAATTTGGTATCTATTTTGTGAGCAAATGTGACGTTACAAGTCGCAATAATCCGAATAATTACACGTTTTACTGGTAATTTATGATTTTTTTACTGCTTTGTTGTTAATTATATTTTATCGAATTTATTCGAAAAATTAACGTAAAAATGAATTTGAATTGTAGTTTATATATTAGTCTCTTGATTTAATACCACATTTTATTGGTAAATCAAGATTTGGGGGATATTTTGTGTAAAATATGTAAACATTTAGTTACCATAAAGATTGACTTAGCACTGACGTCATGCGTATCGATATCGCTAATAAAGTCTATTAGGAGTTCTTTTTGCGCCAAAGATATATACGTTTTACAGCTCCTTGGCTCTGTTGGTAGTGAAGAAACGGAAACGAGGGGTGCAGGTTCAATCTCCGCACAAGAAAAAAAAAGACCAATAAATCGTGGAAGCGAGAAATCCAAATTAAGTGCTTAGAGCCCGAGACAAAATAAGACAGAAGAAAATAGGTGCCTATGTCAATGTCTCCCGCGATAACATCCGGTAAGGTCGTCATTTGTTTCCTGTGACTGGAATTTTCTTTTTTCTTTCTGTAATCCGTCATTAATATTTAAAATATTTTTTAGATACAAAAGCTGTCTTCTAGTGTGAGCCAATGTTTATTTACAAGACGGAATAACCTGAATTACTGCATTGTTGATTGGATATTTTATCTTATACAGCTGAATAATCAACGAAAAAAACCATTTGAATCGTAGTATACATGTCTTTCTATAGACTTGATACCATATTTCGTTGCTAAATCAAGATTTGGAGGATATTTTGTGTAAAATATGTAATCATTTGGTTACGATAGAGATTGACATAGCGCTGACGTCATGCGTATATATAATTAAGTCTATGAGAAGCTCTAACTGCGGCATAAATAAAAAACACGTTCATTAAAATTATGATAAAAAAAGTATAAAATTATATGACCACAAGAGGACATAGCGTTTCTCTTAAGGCAAATGGATTTTTTTTAAATAATCCTAAATAAACATACAAACTATTAATTTTGTAGGTAACTATGGTGTCTTGTGCTGTGAGTAAATGTGAAGTCACAACAGATAATAATTCGAATAAGAACACATTTCACAGGTAAATTATGAGTAGGTAACTATGGTGTCTTGTGCTGTGAGTAAATGTGAAGTCACAACAGATAATAATTCGAATAAGAACACATTTCACAGGTAAATTATGATAATTTTTACTGCATTGTTGTCATATGCATATTTTATCAGTTTAAGTTGAGAATTTTACGAAATAAAAAACAATTTAAATCATAGCTTGCATTCTTTTTGTCTTGATTAACTGAGTACCATTATTTCGTTGTTAAATGAGGATTTGGAAAGTATTTTGCGTAAAATATGTAGGCATTTAGTTACTATAGAGCTTGACAAGGTATGCAGTATCGAATTATGTAATTAAACATGTATAGAATATTAAAAAGATAATTATTCATAGCCATCCAAAGGTGATCGCACATTTGTCCGCATTTATAGAATTAGTATGAAATGCAAAAAGTATTACGCGCACGGTGGGGGTGAATTGTAAGAGGTTGCATGATGAAAAATAATATAAAATACTTGGTTTTTATGAGAGTGTTTTGTTCACCGGAAGTCTACTTACAAAAAGTTCCTATATTTAATGTTCTTATAGTTTTAGTATTATTACTAAATAATGTTAAATTTAGATATTTTCAATAAAAAATATTGAGACGTATCAATTAAATTTGGTTTTTATTCTTTACAATTACTCAAAAAAAATTCTCTCAACTGGTACTTTCTCCAACGAGCATACCTGATATAGAGGCTAGGAGTGCAAACTACACGTCCGAACTGATGTTCCGTCTCAGTGGATGCGCCTCTTGGCTCCTTTGACTACTCTCTCGCCCGGAATCAAGTGTCATGCATACTAACCGTTTGCTCTGCGCCAATTAATTGGCGTTGTGTGTGGCATTATAAGTCAGCAGATTTTGATGGATGGCGGAATTTTTATGCATCGTACCCGTGGAGGCAGCTCTGCTTCAGCTCAGAAGATCCTGACATCTGCGCAGCCGCAGTCACAGAGATAATCTTCGCTGGCATGGAATGTTACATTTCTAACCCTCGAGTAGCTGCCGATGTGAAAAAAAAGACCGTGGTTTAAAAGGTCTTGTAAAGAAGCTAAAATTCTCAAGCAAACTGCATATGAGGCTTGGACCACGGTTCGATCAATAAGGATCTGAATACGTCTGAGTTAAAACGCAAATTAACTGCTGCCTCGAGGTTCAGTAAGAAAGTAACCGCCAGAGCTAAGTTCCAATTCATCGGCAAAATAGGTGGGTGACTTGCAAGCTATCCCTCTGGGAGTCGTGCTTTCTGGTCGCTTGTTAAGCTGCCAAGGGAAACTTTTTTCAGTGATCGTTACTACCACAGCGAAAAACCGATTCTCCCATAGTGCTAGAGAGAAAGCCGATTTACTGTGGCAGTCTCATTGCCTCAAACTCGAATATCAATAACGAAGGAGCTGTACCACCTATTTTACCGTGATGCGGTAAGACTATGCCAGAAATCTCCATAACACAGTGGGAAGTCCGGCGGGCGTTAAGTGTTTCAGGATTCAACCCAATAAAGACAGAAGTCTGCGCGTTCACCGCTAAGAAATCCCATTAACTGTAGTTCTACAATTCCAGAACACAGCACTTACCATCTCCAAGTGTATTGGGATCTTTGGTGTTGACATCTCCAGCTATATCCAGTTTCGTGACCATTTGGAAACCAAGGTGAAGCTGGCGTCCAAGAAACCAGGAGTACTCAACAGAGCGAAGCGATGCTTCACCTCAGGGCAAAGGTTGTTGCTTTACAAATCGCAAGTCCGGCCTACTGCCATCTCTAAGCGGGTGCACCTGATTTGACACAAGTCTACTGAACCTAACTAAATTATTGAATCTGTAAACGTTTCTATTAATTTAGAACTACGATTCTTTACATCATAAAGCAGTTCGAACCATTTATCTAGCTAGGAGGTTGACAAAGTCAAACTGGGACCATATTTCTTTGATAAGGAAATGGCGTGCTGCGATCAGACCCATTCCAATCGACAAACGGTACGTATACATACGATCCATTGAAGTTACAATATTCTAAAGTGCCAGGTTTTAAGTAACAGATTTTATGAATAACGCGTTTTTTTCCGCATGATCACAATAACTTCTTTACATATAGGAGTTCGAAACAAAAAAATATGGTCCAGGTTGAACTACGTCATAAGGTTGAATTAAATCGAAAGTCATCATCGAGAATTCTCGCCAGCAAATTGTTTTTAGTAAAAAAACTTAGAGCTAATAGTAAATGTTTTTCTGTTGTTGTTGGGTAAAAAAAAACTGTCTTTTTCTAAAACATAATAAATCGATATATCAGATATAATGTCGACTGGCGGACATCCCTAATTTTAGTTCTACGGACTTTCGTAACTGCATACAGCGCCAAAATGGCGTCATTCAAATAGGCACAAAAACGTTTGACAGCAGCCAGTCCAGTGGGTAGTAGTAGAGGTCAGTGATTATTTATTATTTTTTTATTTTTATTTTGTTGTTTCAAACAGATATTAGGTACAATTAGAGAAGTCTTATAGATAAGGTTAGGTTACAGTGAAAACAAATTTATCGGTGCTTATCTGTCGAAATATTTAGGTATTTTTTCAAAGATATATTTACTTTAATCCCACGCACTATGGTTAAAACTGTGTCACGGTGGGCTAGGGATTCTCGTTCTTATACATCATATTAAAAATATTATTATATGTTGTTAAGCTAGGGGCCAGCCGAAGTTGATTCTCAGCGTTAAATACTCTCCCATAGGGATATGACTGCATCCCTAAAGACTGTTTGACGTGATCTCCGAAGCACAAAGAATCGTATAAAATTAATAATTAAAAAAAACAAAAAAAACCCGACAGCTATAAAACTAAAAATTAAAAACCAAATCCTGAAATCTTGAATTTGGTGAGCAATTGTGACTCTGAGTAAAGTGGTTCCTCAATAAACGATAAGGAAATACGAAAAATAATTAAGGGGCTAACGGCGGCTAACTTACGCCGCTTTTAGCTAAAACGATATTCCTAACTTATTGACGTGTTCTATTCACAGTACGAAACATTCTTAAATTAGCTTATGACTAGTTTAATAATTTATATGAAGCACATTTTTGAAATACGCTTTTTATGAAGAATAATTATAAAATATCAAGTTTCGGCGCTACTTAGCCGCTGTTAGCCCCTTAACTACTTAGCCGCTGTTAGCCCCTTAACTAGTTAGCCGCTGTTAGCCCTTATTGGCCATCGGTTGGGACTCATATTGGGAAGAATAGAGTAATATTGAGCCAGCATAGAATTAAATGACTGATGGTCATTATGTTTTGTATTTTGCATGAATTATTAGTTTAAGTAGGTATTTACCAAGGAATAACTTGACTCAGTTAAAGTTCCCTTCGAGATTTCAGGACTTGTTTTTTGCTTTTCAGTTTTTTAGAAGTCTGGTTTTTTTTTTTTTTTATTTCAACCTTTTTAGTTCATTTTATGTTTTGATCACCGTGTTAATATTCCCATTCTCCCGTTAAGTATCCAAAGAATAGGTAGGTAGGTAATGTAAGTTTGCAGCATCTCAACATAGTCGTACAAATTATTTTACGTTTTAGTTTAAGATCAAGATCTAAAACTTTCATTTGATTTAGCTGACAAAAAAATAATTAGTTTAATTTCTTTCATCACTTTAATAAGCGAATCAGAATACTTCACCTTGGGACATAGGTTACGGCTTAATAAGTCGCAAGTCCGGCCGCACTGAGTACTGCTGCAATCTCTAGCCGGTGCACCCAGATACCAGCTTAGCTTTTGACTCGGTTCAAGGAACAGCTAAGAGAATTGTCGATGACCCAGACTCACAGGCGGTTTCGAATTTTTAAGTCTAAGGAGAGGTAGGTAGGTAGGTAGGCCTTGCTTTGTATATATACCTTCCTACGGCTTGTATATTGAGCTGTGTGTTCTACGGAATTGTTCGAAATGATGCCATCACCAGGGAAATTTAGCGTCGCACTTTAGAACCTAAACAGTCACGAACAATGCGGTTTTAGAGGGACTTCGGTTGTGAAATGAGCTTCCTGCCAAGATTCTCTCTAGGGCAACGTGCGATAAATTCCCCCATTTTGTTTTTTCGCTAATAAATTTTCTCGAGTTTTTAACAGTTTATGGCTTATTTTATATTGTCGTCATCTGTAAATTTTATATATTTGTAATGTATAACTAACTATCACCTATAATTTGATACCCTACGCGATGCATCTTTTGATATTTTTTTTATATTTTTGGTGTTTTTATTAAGTTTTTCACAGATTATGTCCGCCATGTTTGTTTTATGTAGCCTTAAGCACTATCGAAAGAAGAATCTAACGAAACCTTATTTATTAAGGCCGTTTACGCTATTCAAAGCGTTAACGATTTGTACACTTTTACATACATACATTTATACCCTCTTTTTGGCAGTTGGGTAAAAATGTGCCCATAGTTTGATCGAAGACAATACCAGTTGCATTTTAATTCAATTATAATAAATAAAAATTTAATGAATATTCAACAAAGTCAACTGTTAAACTGCTCACATGTTGGACAAACAAAAGGATCCAAAAAGCAAATAAGCGTTAAAGTATGCTCGATTATGTAATTGTACTACATAATTTCTGGAGGTGGCGGTCATAATCATCGAAATTGAAACGAGTTCAATGACACTGATACTGTCGACAGAAGTCTATATTACATAGGCTTCTGAAGGATAAGATTACAAATACTTTCATGATTTTTAAGGATAAGTTGTTTATCTCTCTAGTTTATAATTTTTTTTTATTTAAAATAAGATTACCTATATATTTAAAGATACTTTTGTATTTGAGCTTTAATTTAGATTAACGCAATGCTTAAAAAAAAATTTTAACCTATTGTAACTCCTATATAAA
Organism: Apoda limacodes; assembly: GCA_946406115.1. Classification (NCBI taxonomy): domain Eukaryota; kingdom Metazoa; phylum Arthropoda; class Insecta; order Lepidoptera; family Limacodidae; genus Apoda; species Apoda limacodes. The sequence goes on along the minus strand of OX291553.1, from coordinate 10,981,011 downwards.
AATTGTAAGAAGTAAAGCATAAGGAAAGCATGTATATTAATTTTTATATCTAAAAACGCAGATGATGAGATTAGATGGTTTAAAGAAGTCAAAGTGAAAGATCATAGTGGGATCAAGGTGTGAAATGCGGAGAGAGATACAAGTCTAAACGAAATGCGCATGCGCGTGGGGCGGGCGGCGCTGACGCAGGGCGGGCGGCCGCAGTCAGTACTCGCGCGCCCTCGCCATGGCTCGGTGGCTGGAGGCCCTGGCCGTCGTGTTGCTCCTAGTCGCTGCCACTACCGCGCGCAAATCCCTCCCCGCGAACAAAGTCGAACCCCAGATCGAGGAAGTGACAGCCAAGCAGCTCGACCGAGTGCTGGAAGATAAGGACTACGTAGCGGTGTACTGGTGTAAGTGCCATTCAGCTGCCGTCCGTCGACCGGCGCACTGCTCTGCATGCCGCTGGCCATTCGCCAGATAAGCTATAGTGTCGAAACGTCTGCTACCACCGTCCAAATGGGTTATCTACACTTTATTGATCTTCGAACGACCGAGCTGTACTGACGGACATTTTGTGCATACGATATTTTCGAGCTCGATTGCCGGCCGAGATGTTATGCAATCGGGGAGACAATAAAACTTGACCCGGCTGCAGACTGGTGCGGTGGTCGACGCGGCCTAAAATGGCGGCGAGTCTCGTTTTCCACGGTTCCAATCCAACGGTGCTGGCTCTGCCAAGGTCGGCAGGCGCCTACGCTTTCAACTCGGCTAAAACTGGTGTGGTGTGCCGCACGTCACGGTGAAATAGACTGCCGTTGCGTGGTTTTAGCTGTAAGACGATTTTAAATTATCCCCAATTATAAAATTGGATGTTAAAATGTATTTTTGTCATCTGTGCTGTCATTCCGTGTCTAGTTGCTTGGCTCGTTCTATTTGTTATGTTACAATGTATAGTCCAGCTATTTGTCTGTCAAACTAGCGACGACGCGAAGAATGTACAGTACAGTCTGAAAACAAAAAGTGCAATAAATCGCCTGCATACCGTCCGAATGCAAGTAGGTCTAGTATCTGAATCATTCTGCTTGTGTAGCATAGCAACTAAAAGTTCAAAAACATTTAGGTATCCTATACGTATAGGAAAAATGCTTGCTTTTAATTTTAACTTACCAACGTTCAACGCTTAGGTTATGAAATGAGCTCCTTGCTAAGGTTTTCTGTAAGGACTACAGTATGAGGTTTATCAAGAAATAAGTTATTAGATATATGAAGGGTTGGCAATGCGCGAGTGATGCCTCAGGTGTTGCCAGCGTTCGTGGGCTGCGGTGGCCGCTTACCATCAGGGGAACCGCAAGGTTGTTTGCCACCTTAGTTGTATTAAAAAAATCTGGTGATACCTGTTAATTATCTAGTCCACGTTGTTTGTATACTAGTATTGCATGTAAACTAACTAAACTAGATAGTTATGTGAATAGTGTTGGTACCTACTTAATTAAAAACAAAAACTTTGCCAAAAGAACTAGTTACCTCATTAAATATATATAAATGAAATAAATAAAAACCCATATAGCAAACAAAATAATCTGTTACGCGGTAGTCACATGTTAGTGTTTTAACATTTTAATAACGTGCCTATCTTTAATTTCTGAATTATGAGCACAAAGAATTCTTTGATATTCGCCAGGCAAAAAATAAGACACAAATATATAAAATACTACCTGACCGGGCAGACGCTGTCCTGCATGATACTGACTGTAGGGCCATCTACCGGGCTGATTTGTGAATCTAAACCATCCAGGGCGCAACCCAAACGCCGGCGCCGTTTAGAAGGAGTACAGTGACATACAAACGTACAGTAGAATTATATATATAAAGATAATATAGCTCTATAATAGGCGTCATTCGAAACCAATAAAATTATACTTTAGAAAATTACAGGATTATTTCCAAAGAAAGTAGGGGTTTATTCTTGTTTTCATTGTGGTTATTTGCTTCGTTAGGTACATTTATTTATCGGCAAGTACTCTGTTGCGGGACTGTCAGCAAGCTAAACTGCCTTACATTTGGCCCTTTTATTTTCCAAAATAAAACCTTTATCACAATACATACATACTGATTCTTGGACTCTTATAAATCAGTCAACCAACAAAATGTTTCATATTTTATAAATAGTACATAGGGTGAGTTGAAGAATTTATAATAACTAAAATATTCTTGTTACTTTTCATTTGGAAATCTTCCAAATTCACGCTTGTTATCAATTTAGTCACGCACTGAATTAATGGAAACAACCACCATCAAATATTATATTCAAAACACTTAATTTTGTCAACAACATATGAACACACATTAAGTTTTGTTCTTAAAAATTTGTTGTACCGATTTGTTGGAGATAAACAAGAACTGCTTAATAATATATATCTTTGATTCAATGAAAACAATTTATGTTTCGCTTAAAATAAAACCAACCAAGCAACTAAACTAATAAATAAATGCTTCTCACTAAGTATTTACCACTTTGGAATCCATGTGCTTGCTACGTTCCGTATAAACTAGAATTTGTGTCATAGTTTTGATAATTTTAATGCCTAGGTCTAAGCCGCTGTGAAGTTCGGATTATAAATAACTTTGGTGAATATGACTAGATATCCCATGTTTATAATTCATATTTCTTCAATATAGACAGGACATGTTTTAAAAAAACCGGCCAAATCGTGTCGGTCTTCGCACATTTAGTGTTCCGTACTAAATGTAGAATATAAGCCGTACGAATGGTGGAATTATTTATAAGCACTAGGTGAGTTTACAAAATTTTGTTTATCCCTTCTGTGCTACGCATTTGACCGCAAAATCAATTTGGTGGTAACAGGATAAATGAAGGAATTTCAAAGAAAAGATGTTTTGTCAATATATTTGTTAGTAAAATATACTTATGTAATAATAAACATTATCACTAAATTTCAAGGTCTTAGGTCAATGGGAAGTTCAAAAATACTTCGAAACAAAATTTTGTAAATAAAGCTGTTTGGCTTCTCATTCCTTTGTTTTCCAATATTTACGAAAATATTAACAAAAAATACAGTATTTATCTAAACAACAACGATACCTCACTTGATGGGGTAGGTCAAATATTTTTTTTCACGGCCCATTAGCTGTATGGGAGTCCAACTTAAAAACATTTTATGACAATTTGTATAGCTTTGGGTCTACATACTTTTACTGTAGCTTCAACTGTTTGGCTTTTAAACTTGTGTGACAGACGACCGACAGACGGATACGTGAGTGACAGCAATAGGGCTTCGTTTTGGACTCTTCAGGTACGGAACGCTAAAAACTAGGAGTAGGAAATTCTTGTTGCAAACTTTTTCACAGAATTCTGTCTGCATACCTACGCAATTTTGGTATCCAAAAGATCTTCAAAATCTACCTTAGTAATAGGTTATTTAGTCATGTGGTAATAGTTTAGCGAAAAAAATATACAACAATTCGTCAAGAATCCTTATAAACCCAAACATTTTCCTTTATTATTTAACACCTGTTTATTCCTGCGACTTCGCTTACGCGGACTTGAAAAAAAACAAAAAGCGTTTAACTGTGTACTGTTTCACCTACAAGAATATCGGAATTTTCATACAAACCCCCATTTAATAAATTATGAAAAATCGTTTCTTAGTGCTAGGCACAAAAGTATCGGGAGTTCTCATACAAACCACATAATTTTTCAAACAAGTTAATCCCTATTGTGAAACTAAAGGACAAATACCAATTTTTATTTAACTTCAATAATTACGGATTTCCATACAAACTGCCAACGTGTATTCTGCCTCCCTATGAGATGAATTTTGCAAAACCTTTCTTATACCTCGTCTAAGTTATAACACAAACCTCTGTGCAAAATTTTAAGTGTTTAGATACAAAAATATCCAAATTTAAAAACAAATTTTCATCCCCTATTTTGCCCTTTAGATAATGATTTTCCAACGACGGTGAAACATGTTTTATGCATTTTACGGGGTGAATTTTTGATTAATATATATATATACATATATAAAAATTACGTGTCACGTTGTTTGTCCGCGATAGACTCCTAAACTACTGAACCGATTTTGATCAAACTTCGTAACTATCTGTTATTTGATCCAACTTAAAATATAGGATAGTTTTTATCTCGATCTGTTAAGTGCGAGCCGGACTCGGGCACTTTAGATAAAAACCAACTTTCGCCGGGTTCAGAAGGGATATATCAAACCGACAAGTTTACATCGATATAGACATTTTTTTTATTAGTCGTTGACTCAACACCCTTACTCAATCACAATAGTAGATTGTATCACAAGGGTTCCAAAAATATATAAAAGGTCTGTGTAAAAACGAAAGATCTTGGTTAAAGAAAACCGCTTTTCACTATACATTACTCAAGATTTTGCTACGTTGGCAATAGTTTATTTAGAAATTATAATGACAAATTTTTAAAAATATGTGTACTTTGTAACTCTTTGTTACTTTGTAACTGTTTTTCCGCAATTCACATACAAATTAAAAGTTTTATTAGTGTCTTTTTTATCACTAGTATATATATATATACATATATAAAAATTACGTGTCACGTTGTTTGTCCGCGATAGACTCCTAAACTACTGAACCGATTTTGATCAAACTTCGTAACTATCTGTTATTTGATCCAACTTAAAATATAGGATAGTTTTTATCTCGATCTGTTAAGTGCGAGCCGGACTCGGGCACTTTAGATAAAAACCAACTTTCGCCGGGTTCAGAAGGCGGTAGCGGAACAGCCGGGACCGCTAGTTAGGTATATAACTTTGTATCTAGACCTGGAGCTTACGTTGATGAAGATAAAAATATTAAGATGGGCAAGGCTATTTATACTAGTGATAAAAAAGACACTAATAAAACTTTTAATTTGTATGTGAATTGCGGAAAAACAGTTACAAAGTAACAAAGAGTTACAAAGTACACATATTTTTAAAAATTTGTCATTATAATTTCTAAATAAACTATTGCCAACGTAGCAAAATCTTGAGTAATGTATAGTGAAAAGCGGTTTTCTTTAACCAAGATCTTTCGTTTTTACACAGACCTTTTATATATTTTTGGAACCCTTGTGATACAATCTACTATTGTGATTGAGTAAGGGTGTTGAGTCAACGACTAATAAAAAAAATGTCTATATCGATGTAAACTTGTCGGTTTGATATATCGATGTAAAGTTCAGTCAGCGAAGTTAATATACTTACCTATAATGCTCACAAGTCAAATGCGTTAAGTCAAAAGTCAAAATTTAATCGTCAACACTTATTCTACCATTATAAAGACTTACTGACTTAGAGAAATGAGAAAGCAGTGATAGGTTACGATTTTCGCTTCAATTTTACCAATCTTTTATTTAGGTTTAGTTATTTATGTTATTATTATATATGGACAGTATTTTTCAATGTTTTTAAAAAAAAAAAACCTTTTAGGGCTGGAGGTTTTCAGCTTGTTTCCTGATTGTAGGAACCTTCTGATATAGATTTTTGTAATTAGATAGCTGTGAGAAAGTTGCAGATAACAATGTGGTAAACATTACCAAAGCCAGCTAGCACTAATGCAACGAGATTTTTTGTAAATTTCGATGAGTGTATGTCAAATTATTTGTTATGCCATTCGAGTGCTTTTTAACCAACCTATATTTGCAATACTACCACTTCTACTATCAACACTACGTGTTTTGGTAGGGCTCTCTACAAAACCCAAGTTATTTATACAAAAAATACAAATACTTTAAAAATCACCGACTCGAAGTCAAGTCGCGTTAGTAATTAACATCCATGGAAAGTTTTGCAGTTTCTTTGACATGAAAGTTGTAGTCTCCGAGGCACTCCTAAGACTGAGCAGTACCTTTAGTTAGACAAAATCGTCAGAGACAGAAATATGAATCATCTAGAAGTAAACAACATTTTTACTGGTGCTTTTTAGGGTTCCGTACCCAAAGGGTAAAAACGGGACCATTATTAAGACTCCGCTGTCTGTCTGTCTGTCCATCTGTCACCAGGCTGTATCTCATGAACCGTGATAGTTAGATAGTTGAAATTTTCACTGAAGATGTAGTACTGTTGCCACAAAAATAGAATAAAACAAACATTTAGGGGGCTCCCATACAACAAACGTGATATTTTTGTTTGTTTTTGCTCGATATTGATAACGGCAAGATGTAGACGCTTTGCATATTTACAGAATATTTAGTTATATATTCACTTTAAAAATAAATAATTAAATTAAAACAAATATTTAAGGGGGCTCGCATACTACAAACGTAATTTTTTGCCGTTTTTATAGATATCGATCCACTTGCACTTGGCCGATTTTTAGAATGTATCCTAACGATTTCATTTAAAATATAACAAAACTTTTTCCATTAGTTTCGGATTATCTGTTTTTATAAATTTCGCATATCTTTATAAATTATTTAATGTGAAAGTATGTCTGGATGGATGTTTGTTATTCAATCACACTTAAACCACTATCTAGGATCTAGATGAAACTTGGCACACATATAGGTCCTCCTGGGACAGGACAAAGGCTACTTTCTATCCCGAACAATTCAAAAGTTCTGGCCGGAACAACTATAACCGACCTTAAACGAACTATAGCTACAGTTATAGCTTGCTATAGAAAACTTAATAAGGATAATTAAGTAATTAATTAACGAGTTCCACGCTGATAACCGAATTTAAGGCGGGTGGAGCCGCTGGCAAAGTCTTATATTTAAATATAATAGCTATTTCGGATGCGGCTCTAACATTTCAGTAAAATTGATAGGTATACATTCATGGGTTTATAGCAATGATAAATCGATCTCTAGATCTATTTGACCATGAGAAAAACTCTAATTGATGAGGGGAGTACTATTTCGTGACGGATGGCAGGCCTAGATTGAATACTGACGCGTCTTTAGGTACTAAATGTACCTTGTGGAAACTCCCCATACGGATTTGGTCGGGTATATTTATTACTAAACTTTAAAGAAAACCGACTACTAAACATACTCCATATGGGGTATCACAATCGGGTATATTTACAAGTTAACATTTTATTATTACTGAATACTAAACATACTCGATTTAGGGTGCTATAATCGCGTATATTTAGGAGTGAAAGTTTTGTTATTACTTACTTCTAAATATATTTGGACAGAGCGTCGACTGATTTATCATCGCGCTATACTACTAACTGGAAAATAACAATTTTAATAGTAGTTTTCTTTATAATGCTAGGAAATAATAATAAAAATACCGTTATTTTAAAATAGTATTTTTTTTGTTTTGATCAGAAATCAACATGATTGTATTGCGATTAATCCTATATATTTTAACATCTGGCACATTGATAGTAATATAAGCTGTAAGACTATGTTACCTTTTACATTTTTTTGATTTTTCAAAATTAGTATAATTTGTGGTAAAAAGTCAAAAATACGTTAAGTTCCATACAAAAAATTTAAAGTATCAAATCGTATCAGTGACGTTATGGCATAAATTACTTAAGAAATATATAACCAAAAAATCTAATCATAATGTATAAGACATTATGTAATGATTTTTAGTACATTTACATGACCATCGTTAGTATTAAATAATTGAGCTTTCAGGCCTATATCGCCCTCATAATGGTTGGAATTTAATACATTGCAAATCGTAGGCAACACCCATGAGCTTGTCAGTATGTTTCCTTTGAAAAAAGTCTGATAAAGTCAAGAAATGTAAAAATTAAAAGCTTTTCTTTTTCTTCACTTGCCCACCAATTATTATGACACCTGCTTTGCCAGCTGATCCACAGTCAAAAACTAGTAAAGATTTAAAGTCAAAGTCAAAACTCAAAATTTATTTATTCAAATTAGGATTTAACAATCACTTTTCAATCGTCAAAGTTATGAAATACTATTATTTGAAATCCGGTTCACAATGTTGATGATTTCTACCGAGAAGGAGAATTTAGTAAGAATAACGTGAGCAAGAAAATTATAAATTGCAGAATTTTTTGCTACAAAATATTAAAATTGACCAATACATAAGATCAGCGAACTCTGCCAAAACTTGTCCTGCATAAGCACCTATTCCGTTTATACAGTCTAGTTTACAAACACCCATAAAGATTTAAGGGAGTTGTTATGGCTGTTGGTATTTGCCATGAAACACAAGTTTCAGGTCAAGTTCTTTACGATATTTATAGCCCGTCGCCATTATGCTGCTATTCTAAGAAACTCAGCCGCGATTTACATCGCGATGTTACACAACTTACAATCTATTGTCCGTGGCAGCGATTATTTTACTGAATTGAGTTGTGATGAAAACAATCTTATTTTTAAATTGCTGATTAAAAAAAAATTATTTACTATCAAAATACATGATTTTTAAAAGGTGGTCTTAACAATCAATGCTCCTATAGAATTATAGGTGCTGTAATATTGATAGTACCTGGAGGCTTTGCTCGATTTTTTTTAACAACGCCATCTATTGTAAAGTTTCTTTAGTGTTGCTGTGTCGGTAAAAACAATGGTATTACTACTCGCCAATAGATGTCAGGAAGAGTCATCTTTTTCAGTTTATCATTGCCTAACCGTGACGTACAGACTGACGGACATCCACCGAAGGCTTACTATAATAAAGGTTTTTTTACCATTTTAATGAGGAACCTTAAAAACTCACTGATCAATTCAAAACCATCAATTATATTCGGTTCTAACCTCGGAAATGACTCTGACCCTACAATTACAATATTAAATTACTTTGTTAATACGAAAGCCGTCCAAGTATGAGTCTGGCTCGCTCACCGAGGGTTCCGTACCAACTTATTATATGTAGATAGCTCTTCCATCTTGTCTCACAATATGTGATAAAAATGACCGTATTTGGGTATATTTTTTTCAAATTTTTTACATTAAGTGCCCGTAGACTTTTTTGATTTTGAGTAAAAAAAAATGGCAGACAGAAAAACTTATTTTTAAGATAGAAGAAAAAAAAATTTAAATGTTTTAACCTACAAATTCATGAATTTCAGATTTTTTCCTATATTCTTGCTTCATGTTAAATTTCATGATTCTAGGACAACTGGACAACCTCATAGGTTTTGATTTGTTTGTGAATCCCAAAATATGCGACGAAAGTGGTCGTATTTTTTTTTCTGAGTAGACTTAGAACTTGATTTTTATACATCTTCAAAGGACTGTAGACTTCAGTATTTGATATTAATTTCAACGTGATCCCTTAAGAAACAGGCAGACAGGAAGACAGATAGACAGACGGACAAAAAAGTGATTCTATAAGGGTTCCTTTTTTCCTTTTGAGGTACGGAACCCTAAAAATAAAAAAAAAACTTTGACTTGATTTTGCGTCTTTATATTGTCAAAACAATTCGGATAAGTGCTAATTGGATGTGTCATGCGTGTGTGTAATAACAGTCCTAATATTTTTTTCTGTTACTATTCTGTAAAAGGAAAAAATGATGATCAAACGTCTTGAATTTATATTAGTACCATAATAATATCGCAGTATAAAATACTTGATTATCGTCACATTATAACATTATAATTTTAAAGTTAGGAAAACTATTTTAACTGTAAGAAGAAATAGAGAAACTTTCTCCCGCAAACGCTTGGTTTGTGAAATGAGCTCCCATGCTAAGGTTTCTATAAGGACTACAGTATGGTTTTCAAGAAAGAAGTTTTTGGATTTTTTAATGGTCGGTAACGCGTAAGTGATACGTGGTGTTTCAAGCGCCCACGGGCTACGGTGACCGCTTACCATCAGGCGGACCGTAAGCCCGTTTGCAACCTCAGTGGTATAAAAAAAACAACTACTAAAAGTACTGGTACAGTAACTATTTGATTACCAAATTTTCGACTCTTTTTCTAAAAGGTAAATGATACTAAAAGTACTGGTACAGTAACTATTTGATTACCAAATTTTCGACTCTTTTTCTAAAAGGTAAATGATTTTTGAACTGGTCACTAGTAATTATCGGAATATGTGTATCAAAATATTAACATTTTCAAAGGCATAACTTTAAATCTTATTTCCCCTGAAACTACTTGATAACTTTTTAGTGTTTTCTTTCTTCTATTCCTAAAAGCGAACAAAATACGATGTGTGCCACTTAAAATACTTGAAGCCGGTTTAAGTATGTATGAAGAGCGGCTATCATTCTTTAGTAGGTTTTTAAAATTAATGTGGCATTTTAATTATTGTTGAAATCACAAATCACAAGCTTTCGGTAATCATATATCCTTACTCATAAAATTACTATTTTTCCAAAGTTTTCTTGTTTTTTGAAAGGGATTACTAGATCTTAAAGAAAGTCATTTATTAAAACAAAAACAAAAATTTAATTTAAAGTTCGCTAAAACCTTATTGTTAATCTTTCGGTGTCACCACAATGACTAAAAACATTTGATTATTTACAAATTTAGATTTTTCAACAATGTTATTTATGAAATATCTATAGATTACTTTATGTTACAGTTAATAGTTGTTATAACACTAGCTGATATTAAGACCGCTTTCCCAGCGTAACTTGTACAATAAAAAAATATCTGAAACAATATAGAATACTTGAATCGTTATTGTAATTTTAGATATTTTCTACACAGTCTTCGGAAACTAAAGTCTACTCAAATTTATATAACAGTAATAAATTTAAAAAAAATCATTTAAAATACACAAATCCTATGTAACTTATGCGCTCTAAATACAAACATCTTATAATTTACAGTTCTTTACAGATTTCAGAAAGATTATAATATTTAGAAATAATCTATCTTCGCTTGAGGCTTACTGGTGTTAGGTTTATTTATATGTATATTTATGACATTCTTAAGATAATCAAAACCTGGTGGAGGTTTTAAAATATGAAAGTACTTAATCTTATAACACTAACTTTAGAAAAATCTTTTGATCTTGAAAATTGTGCCTACAATTACTTTCAAAACTTGAAAATGTGAATTTATTACGATGATTTTTTTTTTATCTTTTTTAGGCAAGATCATTTTTGTTTTTTGTAACGGATAAAGTCAAAAATTACTTAGCCGACTATAAAAATTCTTACACTTACAGAAAGCTACATTATTAGCAAATAACGTTAAATTTTGACTACTGAATCGAGGGGCGTAGGTTAGATTGCTGCACAAGACAGCCATTTTATGTAATGAATATGAATATTTCTGTTTGTCTTGAATCTGGGTGTTTCCTTGTATAAGTATTAGTGTCTTCTTTACTTGATCACATAAGACCAATCTCAGAAACGGCTTGGTCAACTTCACACCGACGAACATTATGAATCCAAATATCTTTACTACGACCTGCGCAGAGAGAGAAAAGCCAATGGATATTGAAAAAAAATTATGGTGGCATAACCGTGCAAGTTACGTTCATCGATTAAGAGGGCAATGAAACGCCAGTCTAGAGAATTATATTATTTGACTTTTGGAAGGATTCATAATTTTACTTAAGATAAAATATAGCCTATGTTACTCAGTGATAATACAGAATTCTACTGGATAAAGAATTTTTAAAAATTTTAGAATCAAAAATACAAATTCTCAACATACTAATAATATAGACTAAATCAAATCACACACAGACACACACACACTACAATTAACAATCAATAAATATGTGTTTGGTGGTTGACAGATTAACACCAAAACCCCTTATTAAGGTTTTATTTATCTTTAAGATTTTACATGTTTGATTGACACATGACAGAACGTACATAGAATAGAATACTTTTTAATTCTATGATAATCTCCCCCCCTAAAATTATTCCACCAAATAGTCTCGAACATATGCAGGGGATCTCCTTATTCTCGGTGTCCTGCGAAGACCTTCTTCAGTCGCTTGCGACGACTCAGCATTATCTGTACTATTACCTCCAGCATCATCATCGGAGACATTTTGAATCTCTGTATCGACTTGAAATGATGGGCATGGAGCTAAACGTTGGTTTGACACGATAGTTTCTCGCCCGTCCTGCATTTTAACATAGGAGTAAGAGGGGTTTGATTCTAATAGCTCCACTTCTTCTACTACCGTGTCATATTTAGAAATTCTAACATTCTTTTTCATCAATACCGGTCCTGACGTCATAAGCCAAGAAGGTAAAGGTTCGCTATTCACTGAACGTCTTATATGTCTAAACATGTGAGGGGTTTCATTAGTTGTTGTACATAATAGTGAACGTATAGCATGCTGCGACATAGGTAGGACTTGCTTCCAATGGCCTACTTGTAAATCTTTGGAACGAAGACACAGTTGAATGGTCTTCCACAGTGTTCCATTTAACCGCTCAACTTGCCCATTTCCTTGTGGATTGTAAGGTGTAGTTCTGCTACATGCTACTCCAATGTTAAAAAAATCTTTAATTCCTCAGACATGAACGAAGAACCTCTGTCAGAAAAGGGAATCTCGTATTACTGAAAAAAGATCTCTCAAACATTTTATAACAGTATTTGCTGACAAATCCTTACAGGGATAAGCAAAAGGAAATCTAGAATACTCTTCAATAATAGTTAACAAATATTTGTTCTGAGTATGAGATGGGACAGGCCCTTTGAAGTCAATGTTTAATCGTTCGAAAGGCGCCATAGCCTTTATGAGTTGACCAGTAGTTTCGAAGAAGCGAGGCTTTATTTCTGCACACACTGGGCAAGAAGCTGTGACTAATCTAATGTCGTTTATTGAATAAGGCAGATTCTTAGACCGTACCCAATGATACATTCTCGTTATTCCTGGATGACAAAGAGAGTTGTGTAAAGTGTAAAGTTTATCAGTATTTATATTAGCACATACACGTGAAAGGGCGTCAGCTGCTATGTTTTCTTTTCCACTCCGATAAATAATATCATATTTATAGCAGGAGAGCTCCAAACGCCATCTTTCTATCTTGTCATTTTTTATTTTGCTAGAATGACTTTGATTAAACATAAACGATACTGATTGCTGATCATTCAATAGTACAAAATGTCTCCCTAAAAGATAATGACGCCATTTCCGTATTGACTCAACAATTACGCTTGCTTCCTTTTCAATTGATGCTTGGAATTTGATAGAGTTCTTGAAAAAAATGCTACTGGGAGTCCATTTTGGGAAAGTGTAGCCGCAATAGCGAAATCTGAAGCATCAGTTCCAACGGTGAATATTTCATATTCGTCGATAGCTGTTTGGGCAGATTTGGAAATCTCTAATTTTAATGTATTAAAATCGTTTTTATCTATAGGAAAGTTCGTAACATTTGTTAATGGCCTTATTTTCTCTGAAAAATTACGAATCCATTTTGAGTAGTGAGCAAATAAGCCTAATGCTCTTTTGATTGATGCTTTATCTTTTGGAATTGGAAGATCTATTAACGGTTTCGATCGATCTACATCTGGTTTAATTACATTGTTGTGAATTGTGGAACCTAACAGCTTTATCTTGTCGGTTCTAAATACGCATTTACTTTCGTTCAAAGTAAGGTTATACTTCTTAACAGCATCCATAAATGAATTGAGATTCTGATCATGATCAAAAATATCTTTTACGCAGATAGTGACGTCATTTAAATATGAAAATGTCCCCTTTAATTTTTCCGTTTTTATGATAAAATTTAGTGTTCGTTGAGAAGCAGCAACTCCATTTGTAACTCCAAACGGTATTCGAGTAAATTGATAAATATTACCACAAGCTTCAAAAGCAGTAAATATTTTTTCACTATTTAGGATCGGCACTTGGTGATAAGATAATGAGGTCTATTTGACTATTTGAGGTTGTATTAAGCCACTTGTGAAACAATAGTCTCCATATTAGGTAAAGGGAAAGCATCCAGTTGTGTAAATTTATTGATTTTTAAAGAGTAGTCAATAACTAACCGCTTACGATGTGTTGTACCACCTGTTATCAGCACTTGTGCTCGCCATGGAGATGTGCTAGGTTCGATTATTCCGTCGTTTAACATCTTTGACTTCTACTTCAATAAATTGTTTGTCTTCATTACCATAGCGTCTGGATTTCATAGCTATAGGTTTAATGTTCGGTGATAAATTAGTAAACAAAGATGCTGGTGGTACAGAAGCCTTCATTACGTTGCATATACGCAGCGGTTCTTTGTCACTTCCAAATTGAAAGTTTAGAGAACTATGTGTCTTTAATATATCATGTCCAATTATAACGTCTGCACACAGATTTCTGACAATCAAAAGCGGACGTTGCTTATAAGTATGTTTATTCAAGGTTAAAGTTGCAAAACAGATTCCTTCAACAAATGAAATATGGCTCAATGATGCCAAAGTAATAGTCTGTCTACATGGCTTCTTTTCCAGATTCATAGTGTGAGCAAATCTTTTGTTAATAAAGCTCACAGAACTACCAGTATCAATTAATGCTAGGGTCGTATATTATTAATAAATGCTGGTACAGTAGCCTTATGTAAACTATATGGTGAAGCAGCTGATATGGCGGATAGTTCAACAGATTCGAAATTTATGGCATTGGCAGCTTTTGCGCTCCGGCATACATTAGCAAGATGTCTTCTTTTAGAGCACAGTTGACACGTGACATTTAAAGCCGGGCATGTAACTCTTTGATGTATATTGCCACCACAAAAAAAACCCCCTTTTTTCTGTGTATTTGCTGCTGATAAATTAGGTAATTTTCCCGAAGTCGATAGAGAGCACTGTTCAACAATTACTTGGTTAGCAGTTAAAGCATTGAGATAAGTCGATTGACTACTATTTGCATAAACATGCGAACTATTTTCAGCCATTTCAAGAGTATTCGCCTGGTTAATAGCTTCATCTAGATTTAATTTAAAATTTTCCAATAATCTTTGGCGAATCTTATGTGATAAAAAGCCAGCAATGAATGCGTCTCGAATAAATTCGCTCTTATGTTGCTCTGCTGTGACACTTTGGATTTCGCAGTCAGGTGCTAGTAGCTTTAGCGCACGGACATAATCATCAATTGACTCCTCTGGTTTTGTTTTCTATTAGACAGAGCATGACGTGCATATATTACGTTTTTGGGTTTAATATATATTTTATCAAGCAGAGCGATGGCTGAAGTATAATCGTTGCATTCTTTAATGTATGTGAACACTTTAGAGGATAGGTGATTCACTAACAAGTAGTGATTTTTTGAATCAGAAATCGTATCACTAACTTGTTGAGATAGAAAGTTAGAAAATGTAAATCGCCAATGCACCCACCTTGAATTTGCTTCCGGTAGTGTAGGGTCGATATCAAATCGTTCTGGCCGCAAGTACTGAGATAACACATTACTTATTTTTGGCACCGTAATCTTTTCTTCTGAGATAATTTAAAGCTAAATAAATTGTTACAAAAATAAGACAAAACCAATAAGAAACTTGGTTTTATTTAGCTTTAAGAATTTTACATGTTTGATTGATACATGACAGAACGTACATAGAATAGAATACTTTTTAATTCTATGATAATTTTATTATTTATTGTACAAAAGGACGTACGTATCTCTGCCAGAGATTTCTTCCCGCACACCCAGAGAAAGAATAAATTTACAAAAAAAGGTGGCAAGGGCTTGTACAACAAAGTTTTATCTACATAATACTAAATTCATAACATATGAAATTTAATAACAATATAATTATAATATACATACATTCAAATTCAAATAAAATAATTAGGTACGTAAATACATAATTATATACTATATAAAAAATAAATTATTATTAAAATAAGTAGGTATAAAATAACTGACAAAGCGTTTGATGGTAATAACATGATTTTTTATCTCTTCGAGTGTTTCTCAAATAGTGCTCTTTTAAGCGTTCTTTAAAATGTTATTATAAAAAAACGAGTTGCACTCCGGGAGTGCCGGCGGAAGTGAAAACCTTTACACACGATTCGCGCTTAACACTCAAATATGTCGTAAGACATGTCTTTGACATTGTCAAGAAATAATAATGTTTGTTTATTTACTTTTTTGACGTAGTATATTTGACATCGCAATCTGTCATAGAATTAAAATTCCATATCCAACCTCCCTGTACTACTCATAATCGCGAATACTAAAAATAAAAATTATAATAGGCGTGGCATTACGGTTTCTGTCTTACGAATTTCCACGATTAGGACACGTGACCTGACGCGAGTTTATCATTTTTTACCCATACCAAAAAAAGTGCACAACGCCGCTAAAGAAGTTTTCACTTCAAAAACTAAAAAAATCTTTTTAAAACCTTAACCTATATTATAGTTAAATATTTGTTATGTATCAGGTGCACTTGTTCATTTCTTAATGTTCTTGTGGTCGGGTTTCTTTTATTTATTTAATAATCATTGTATCGCCACTTAAACTTCTTATAAGCAAATCTTTGTTGTTATCGCTTGTTGCTTAGTTCTAAGAAGCAGGCACTTCTATGATTTTAAAGTTTGCTTATGAAATTATCCAGTTAGTGGATTGGTGTGACGTCAACACACCCCACTCACTAATGAGGTCTTTGAAGATAGAATCGAGTCCTCGTGGCACATACATATTCGCTTGGACTGTGTCGACGGCAGTCTTTTTTGCATAATAATTTTCTACGCTCGCAAACCTAGTGACCTCAAGCCACATCACTTCAGACCACCTGAGCATCCCGAGATCCAGAGGAACAGACAAGAGGGCTGGATCATAGCTACTTTGGCTGCATGTGAGTACCTGCTTATATTGCTAAACGAAGTAACAACGATTTTTAATCTTCAATCCGAAAGAACCAGCACCGCGCTGGTCGCCTTCAGCTATCGAAGAGTTTACGTGGCGATCAAGTTTCCGCATATATTTTTTATTTAATTTTCATTTAAAACTTCTATTATTAGCCATTTTTTTGTGTAGACTGTAGTTTTTTAGTTTTTGACATGTCAAAAAATTACGAAGTTACGGTCATGACTAAATAGGTTATTTATATGTTCAAAGGTTATAATTAATACTAAAAGCCTATAAACTATGCCGTAAAGTTTCCATTTACGCTTTAAAGCAGTTTTTCTAACCATAAGTAGCCATATAATGCTACTTGGTTATCAAAGAGCCTAATAAAAGGCTAATAAGAAATTAAAGAAGTAGGTTCTAAAAAAGTCATATTTGAGATATGGAAATGCGCTACAGGTTATATTTAGGCACTTGATTTACCTAACAATAACGTGGTTGTAAGCTTTTCGGAACTTAGAAGCGTTAGGACTCATAGCTCTGGAAAACTATTGACGATTACGTTATATTAACCTCTTTACAAAAGCTGCTAGGTTAAATGAAAAACCATATAGTTCTGAGACCAACGAGCACTAAATTTAACTGAAATTGTTGTATTTCAGTATTGGATATGCAAATTCTTAAATATAACTTTTCCATTTAAATTGTTTTAAAACGGCAGTGTAAGTATTTACGGGATAACTTTTTTGCGTGCGGTGCGATGTTGTATTGTTCGTGAGTTGTTTGACAATTTGCAGATACCTATTATCGGCGTTTTACATTGCGTGCCACGCCACTTTGGTCGTAGAGGAGGTGCCATCTTGAGATAAACCAAATAATATACCATAGAATGATAGTTCCTCTTTTTACGACTACTCGATGTACGAGGTAATTTGTAGCAGCTAAAATCAATTCTTGTTTCAAATCAATTATATTCGCGTGTTAATTGTCGTACTTTGCGACTTGTGGCATTGACTACTTATTACTGGTACGTCACTGCATAGAATGGCATTTCAATAGTTAATTCTTCGACAGACTGATGGCGACAAAAAATCAATGCGTCAAAAACCGCGTCCACCTCAGTACACACTTTTTAAGCCCCGCCTCCCACAGCATACTTTTAATTCATTCATTACACTTGATTGATTTTTTTCTTTCGCTGTTGCGACTATTCCTAATTTTGTAATCAAGGACCTATTGCACAGTTAAAGTCAGTATACTTGTACTCTTCATTCTTCGTAATATGTAAAGTTCAAAGTGAAGAGACGTCCCTTTCTCTTACTGTTTAAGTTAAACAGAAAACTGACTGAAGAGTGGATTTGTGGCGTCAAGAATTTGTAAAAAGCTTCGTGGAATAGGCCCCGGGGGCATTACTCGCGCGTTGTTTCATATGTATATGTATATTTTTAAATACTAGTAAATAAACACAACATATGGGAACTTATAAATAATACATAGATCTTCTATCAATGAAAACAAAATAGATCTATTTTGAAGCTAAGGCCTTAAGGAAAGATGAACGTTATCCAAGAAGACGCAGGTTCGAGTAGTAAATATTTTAACAACAAGGAAAGATTAGCCATTTTGCATAAAACGCTAGGAAGTTTGTCTAACATTGATAACGCAAGACACTGTCTCGCCGCCTCTAATATTAGAAAGATCTTACGCAATTCTTATACGTGCTATTTCATATTTTAGCCATATGAATCAGTGTACTCCGAAAATAACCACTGCCATTAAAAACTCAGTGCGTAATTTAAGCCAGTAATTTACACTAGCTTTATCTTCATAATTTATAATCAGAATAGTGTGTTTCGGTTTCTGTCTTGGTTGCTTTAGCGCATTCATTTAAAAGAAAATCTGCCTTAACACGATGCAGCATTACATTTAATTTTTTTTTTACTTTTGATTGCGTAGGCGCATATGTTCCCAATTAAATTGTGTCTAATTTGAAATTAAATGGAACAAGTTTGTATTCCTACTAATGTCAAGACTAGAGTCTTGTACAATTTAGATTTGGTTTCGTCTGTATCATTAAAAACGTAACAATTTAAGATTATTTGACATCTCAACTTCTTTTATACTAAACTATATACTATACCTACATGCCTATATTATGTTACATAATATCTTCTTATCTCAGCCTTTTGATAGCAGCCGTTAAACGCAGGCCTGGACAGGTAGATAGGTACCTACTCCATACTAATATTATGAATGCGAAAGCAACTCTGTCTGTCTGTTTGTTACCTCTTCACGCATATACCACCGAACCGATTTAGATAAAATTTGGTATGGAGATAGTTTCAGTTCCGGGGAAGTGGAGTGCCGTATGGCATAAAACTTGTAAAATCTCGGAATTCAGGGAAAGTCAATAAATCCTCATAAAAACTGTTGAACTGCAGCGTTAAAAGCTCCAATAGAAAAGTAAAAAAAAAATTGCGATCTGGAGTACAATAATTTATAACAACAATTTACTAAAAAAATAGAGGGACAAAGGGGAAAAAAATGTTTACATTACATTACAAATGCTGCTATATCAAACTTCTTTAGTATAATCAAGGAGTTGCCGTAAGAATCCCATGGCGATACCCAAATTCAGGGCGGGCGGAGCCGCTGGCAAAGAGACTGTCATAGAGACTTTAGAGACTTTAATTTTACCACTTATTACTTTAAAGATAGTCACTTATGGAACATATATAAATGGCTAACTGTTGATAGTTATTATTGGGAGGGGGATTAATTAATAGTACATTGTGTATTAAGAATGGTAAGGAGAAAATTACTAACGAGAGGCTATTTAGAAACCTAAGGCTGAAGGTTTTAATAACTCGAATTTGTAATTTTCCTACCGCCCATGTTACACACAATGTTTTTCATAACACTTAACAGTAATTTTATAATAATATAAGGTAAATAAATAAATATACTTATCAAAACACAATTGTAATGGCGGGAATATCAGTACAGAAAACAACGCCACGCCGTTTGAAGCTGGTGTCATGCAAGCAAAGTGTGTTATAAACTGTTACATATTAATAGACACCAACTTCAAACTGTAATTTAGATCAGCTTTTTTGAACTTAGTAATAATTTTTACCTTTTTATGTGCATCTTTGAAGTCGGTTGTTCTTTTTGTTAAAAAGTTTTTTTTTTTCTTTTCAGTGACGAATTGCTTTTTTTTCTTGTACACTAAAAACATCCGTACTCGTAACAAAGTTTTATACAATCATCAACATAAAAGGCGTTTCACCAGTTGCATTTTTTTTTCTCCAAAAGTTTTAGTTTTAAATTCATTATAATAATATGGGACCACCTGGAGAGTATAACCTTTTAAATAAAAAAAGAATTTCTCGAATCGGTCCAGGCGTCTTCGAGAAATCGGGGAACAAACATAAAAAAAAAGATTACGACGAATTGAGAACCTCCTCCTTTTTTTGAAGTCGGTTAAAAACGTTTTGGCTAAAGTTAAACTTGTGATGTGCGCGTAGTTTATATTTTGAATATACAGCTTTTATACACACATAACACAATGACATTTAGTCTTCCACATCTATCGTTATATCCTCCAGGTCCCTATAATGATGTACTAGTGTTTCCAGAACTGCCAAGTTTCAACAGAACCGGTTCGGAAATAATTCCAGCTATTCTGTAAAGTTTATGCGTGGTCAAATATAAATAAAAAAAACGGGTAAGTGCGAGTTCCGTAGAACCAAAAATTCACGATCACACTTGACTAGTTTTTGTTTTTTGCTGTTTAACTACAGACTTTACACATCATCGTTCTGTGTTTAAAGCTTGTATGTATCGCTGTTTTTACCTCTAAAATTTTTCTTCTTTTTTATTATGTTAGGGGGCGTCCATAAATCACTTGAGGCGTTTTAGGGGGTCAAGCAGAATCCACCTAATCTAACGTGCTAAAGAGGGGGGTTTTTGCCAAATATCACGTAATTTTGTTTTGAGTGCGGCACCCTAAGAAATATACACGGTGAAAAACGAAATTTACAATTGAAAAACTCCTCTTTTTTTTAGGGTTAGGGTAAAAATCAACGCAGGAAAATTCCCATAAAGGAATTTCCGAAGAACGAAAGCACCAAAACCACCAAAATATCATCATGGAACAAAAAATAAACAATCTTACGTAAACTTTGTCATGTCCACCAGCAAAATATGACAATCGATGACAGTTGAAAGACTTTCTTGAGGTTCATGGTTCTTTTTATTTTTATCTCAGTTTTTGCGAAAAGAATAGAATGCGTAGTTGGTGACGCAAAATACTTATGAGCAAGGTTACGTTTGAGTTATGGACGCGACAAAGCTAACATTAATGTGGTCGTATTTAATTTATTGTTTCAGCAGACACCTGCCAATCAAGTCGAATAGTTACACTGTTTACACATCTATGGGAACATGTTTATAACAAATTATTGTTATGGATATTGGCAGACATGTCGTGTACCTAATAATAAAATTTCAGTTTATGGTATTGTGAGTTGCCATCTATTCATTTTGGCAAGCAAACTTATGCAATAATTGGTTAGTGAGTATTTAAAAATATTTACCTTCCATCACTTGGATTCTTGACAGACTAGTCTTACTTCGTTAGGAGTACCTACTAACTCTAGAGAAGTTTACAAATTATTATTAGAATTTAATATATTTTAAGTTATATTCGATAAGTTTTTTTAATAAAGAAAAACAATAAATTTTAAAGAAATCCTAACAAAAGTCTTAGATCCATGCTGACTGGTTACTTAAAACCAAGTCTTCTCTTTTTGGCATATAATAATGTCTTTAGTCCTTTATTTAGTTTGTTACGTAATCATGCGTAATAATAAAGCACGGGTTGGGTCACAATATAAAACTGCGATCGCAGAAATAAGCGATATCACACGAACGCATCGCAAGAACTTGCGATTTGATTCGCATCGCGCACTTGTTGACTCCATTTTAAGAAGTGAGAGACAGTGCGTTTGCAAGATAGTTTCTGTAGATATGGTGTTCATAAATTTAAAAGCTCTTCAAATAAAGATACGCTCATTCTGAAAAAATCAGAAAAAATTTTTTCATCTGTTTTCAATGCTTTATATTTTCGATTAAAATAGTTCCCATCAGCGTTCATGGTGGCAATAAATAGATGAACCCAAAATGTCCTTTTATTTAATCTTCTTATCAATCAATTAAAGCAGTGCGCAAAGCTTTTTACGATCCATGCCACAAGTCCTAGTGAAAATACGTTCAGTACGGTGGACGATCGTCGATGGTATAGTTACACGAGTCTTAGAACGAAGACGCCTTGCCGCACGAAATCGCATCGCAGAAATTTGCGTCAAAGTTTTCTGCGTTGCCCTTTTTTTACTTGCGCCAAACACGCGTGCAAGATCCTCCATAGAAATTAAAATGTAAAAACATTAAATGTGAATTTGAATTTTAAATATATTTTAATTATTAACAGAAATAATTTGTAACCTTTTCTTAAAGTATATTAAACAAGCTTGTAAAAAATCCAAGTGATTGGAGATCTTACGTAATATATTATATTCTCTCTTATTGGAGGTAAAAAAAAAAAGTATACTAAAAAAACCCAAGACTAAGATATATATCCACATAAGCGCAATATGACTTCACAATGAAATACATACAATTAGCGCTGGCAAAAGCTTAAACATTAAAAGCTACTCTACCACACTTTGAAACACAATGTGGACTGAAGCATAAAATAGCAACAAAGTCGTAAATATCGAAACGGACTGCAGTGCCTAAACGCTGCTGTTTCTATTTACAAGTTTATTTTCCGTTATTGTTAACAAGAATTTACGAATTTTGTTTTAAAAAAGTAGCTAAGTAAACGGGTTACGTCGGTTTAGGAAATCTCGCAACATTGAGTGCCTATTGACGAAAGTTTACTGTGTATGTTGCGGTTGATTACTTACATTACAAAACGTGGTTTCTAATTTTTTTTTTTTTTTTTTTAAACCACTAAGGTGGCAAACAAGCTTACGGTTCGCCTGATAGTAGGCTACGGTGACCGCTATGGACGCTTGAAACACCAGGGGTATTACTCGCACGTTGCCGACCCTTTAAAAATACAATAACTTCTTTCTTGAAGAACCCCATACTGTAGTCCTTAGAGAAAACCTAATTCTAAGGTCTCTAATTCGTTGCTACCTCTAGATGTTTCATTGCGCAATTTGTTTGTTGAGGAATCAGTCAGTGAAATAGCTTGAATAGTTAGAAAAGCTAAGTTGGTCGTTAAACCGATTACTGACGGAGAATAAAGTTCCTCAAGGAGAAAGTGGACAGACAACCTGGTTTGAGCCACAGGACCCAGAAGGCTCAAAACCGACAGTTGTGGATACATTTGGCGGATTCCTACGATCTTTCGTTTTACCACTTCTAAAGCTGATGATTTCCAATTTACCGAAGATATTATATTAGTCCAGATATTGTATATCAAAAGCAGTGTTGCAGCGATGGGCTCAGCATTTGTTACGAAGGTCCAAAGGGGTTGGTTAAACAAGGGTTTCCCACACATCTAGGGAATGCAATCTCGAAGTGAGATTCGCGATTCAAGATTTGTGAAAGCTGATGTCGAGATTGAGAATTTCGAGATCTCGTGCTAAACCGAGTCGAGATCCGGCGAGATTTCAATATTGACGAGATATGGAAAAAAACGGGTAATTTTTTCAAAAACCCTTAATCACCATACAAATCTCAACGAAAAGTACCTAAAATAACTAACTTTGGATGTTGTAAATTAGTAAACTGTGACTATCACAGTAAAAACCTTTATTAAAGAAAAGCAAGAGGATTATGGCTCACCGTAACCAGCATGTTTCACTTCACTAAAGCTACTAATCAAAAACAAAAACTTACTAATCTTGAAATGATTAAAGTAAATGTAGAAAAAAATTAAGTATATTTATTACAAACAAATACCAAAGGAAGGTTTTGCAAATAGCTTCTGAGCAAGCACAGAGCGGAGATTACAAAAACGAAATTGCCTATCGTCGATATTGAATATCGAAAAAATGGCCGAGATCTCTCGAGAATCTAGATTGCATTTCCTACTCACATCATGATGGGGTATTTCCAGTCACTGGATACCTGCTTTTGGAGATCAAAGGCGTAAATATATTAATACAAACATACTTATAAATTGGATGCCCAGAGATATGTCATGAACTCTCAGACTCTGATATAGCACTTCATAGTGCTCATACGCTGCTTTCCTTTGTACGTGTTAGCGTTTGCTAAGTATTCTTAAAATAAAATTGTTTTCGAACTTCTAGGACTAGTTTGGAACATTTTATCAAGCAGACGTCTGAATGTCTGGCACGCACATCCAGATTACGTAGTTATGACGACAGTAACAGCTGAACTTTTAAAATGGTTGATGACGTAATGTTTAAAAGAGTTTAGATTTTATTATGACAGAATTTAAAAAAAAAATCTGGATAGGTTCCTTGACTTCATTAAGTAGAATTCTGGCAGTTTACATATCCATATTAAAACTTGATTTATGTGTCAAGTCTTTGACTACAGAAAACATTAATTACAATGTTTCCTTTAATAAATTGATGTTAACATTATCGATATCAAAATGGTTATAATTAGTGTGACATTAATTTTTAGTTAATTTGGAACATTTATACACCAGAACTTGACAAAATCTTTTGTGTTAGGTGCCCTTAACTTCAGTATTCATAAAAATATTTGGAAAATTTATACCCTTGTAGGATGTTCCTAAATTCTAGACATATACTAGAGTTCGAACATACAGAAAAGAATTAGCAGTTCGCGATGCGACTTAATAAACTGCTATGCTTAAGGCTGAGTTTTCTTTACGAATGTATCCCATATAATGGTTTTAGATTGGAATTTGGTATTTACAATTATTTTTTGGAAGTGCAGACTCGTTGACGAACATGGGAACTTCATGGGTTGTCATGCAAAGAGGGTTGGCAGGTTTTCCCGCCACGGCTCGCTGAATGATACCATCAATTAAACAACTTTGAGTTTATCGTAATGATAGCAGAAGACCTGATGGTATGACACTTGTTCCTTAGGAGCATGCCCGAGCCTTATTATGGGACGCCACTTGCGTTAAAACTATGGCTCTATCTAGCCTCACTGAAACCAGTGTTAGAGTTGCAGCGGGTGCCGAAGCTGCGGAACACCTCAAGCGCCGCAAATACGATAGCTTGTTGTCAAACTACGTGTTTGTGCCGTTTGCAGTAGAAATTCTAGGCACATGGGTTCCATGTGCACAGATATTTTTTAAGGAAATAGCACCCAAAATTATCATTGATGCAGGTAACAAGAGGGCTGGCTCTTTTCTTGCCCAGAGGATTCTGTATCTCAATTCAGAGAGGAAATGCAGCAATTATAGGTTGTGAAAGTCCTGGCTCCCTGCCAAGGTTTTCTATAGTACGGGGTACTTCAAGAAAAAAGTTATTAGATTTTTGAAGTGTCAGCCACGTGCGAAAGAAACCCCTGGAGTTGCAAGTGTCTATAGGCTACGGTAACCGCTTACCATCAGGCGGACCGTGACGGCTTGTTTGCCACCTTAGTGTTATAAAAAAAATATTAACATATTATTATTTGATTAACATTTATTTTTATAATAGTTTTAATTTAGTTTTTATTGTTGGTTAGGTTTTTATGGTTATTATGATTTTTTGTATGATTTATATTAGTTAAGATTCATATTATTTTAGTTTAATTTTATGTTATTAATGTAATTCAGAAATTTCAAAAATAAAATATCAACTATTATATGCATGTATGTAGCTATATTTTTCATACCACTCAATCAGATTACAACAAAACCGCCCAGTGCGAGTCGGACTTGCGCACCGAGGGTTCCGTACAAACCTATAAAAATAGGTATATAAGTCAAAAAAATACGGATTTAGCAATTTTTCCTTTATCTGCGCTATAAGACTTTGCTTCGTACCAAATTTCAAGATTCTGAGTTCACGGGAAGTACCCTGTAGGTTTTGATTCTCTTGCGAGTTTTGAAAATTTGCGGCATAAACGGCTGTCTCTTTCGATTGCGTTGGCTAGAAGTTTGATTTTTTACCAGCTCCAAGGAACAGTAGACCTGAGTATTTTATCTCGACTCGGTTCTGAGAAAGAGGGTCTTGACAGACGGACGGAGAACAAAGTGATCCTATAAGGGTTCCGTTTTTTCCTTTCGAGGTACGGAACTCTAAAAATAGCTAACTTTGTAAAATTGATCCTAAAATGACCTGTTTTCACCATCGTTTTTGGATAGTTTCTATATTTTTTATTGACAGACAACGCCGGAAATAAATAATATATTGAATACT
Organism: Apoda limacodes; assembly: GCA_946406115.1. Lineage (NCBI taxonomy): Eukaryota > Metazoa > Arthropoda > Insecta > Lepidoptera > Limacodidae > Apoda > Apoda limacodes. The sequence continues at coordinate 10,954,970 of OX291553.1, read as the reverse complement.
CAACAGTTCAATGTTAATCGTGTTATTTTAATCTCCAGCCAATAAAAATGAACTCCCAATATTTTTATACAATTTTTTATCTAAATACTTACGTTATAATTTCTTAAATTACCTACCTCTTTTACAATGAACCTTCTCAACTGCAGCGTAACAATATGTAGGTACTCACCTTTAACCGTTTTTAAACTTTAAATCACTCAGTTTTTCGCCGCGGGGTTCGCGTTTTTTTAATCCTCTAATAAATAATTTTATGGCATTAAACAAAATATGTCAATTACATTGTTCTATCCCATGAATACACTTGTATAAAATGTTTTCATAATTTCAACAGATGCCAGAAGCTGCGTCACATGTGATAAGGTCTTAGAAGAACTAGAGAAGATCGATGACGACACTGATACATTCGGAGTGGATTTTGTCAAAATCAACGACAAGCGACTTGCGAAGCAATATGGCATCACGAAATTTCCCGCCCTCACATACTTTCGTGAGAAGGAACCGATCATTTACGAAGGTTTGTGAAGCTTATTGCAAGAAGTCAGGAGATCAGGTCTCGCGTTTTCGGGGGCAAAATGTTTAAGTGCGTCTCACCTCTCGAGACCTAAATGCCTTTCGAAACCTAATGTCCCGATTTTGAAGGGGCAAAATATAGTCCTGCACATTTTGCCCCCAAAAAAAGGTTGAGACCTGAGTTCTTCAGCCTCCAAGATTATATCGTATATTACTAAACGAGAAATCCTTATATATTTTTATACCTACACAAAATAATGTGTTCAAAGCGCGACAGTTTTAAAAATATTATTTATATATTTGTACTTAATGGTTTACCCAGAAACGGCTCTGACGATTGCAATAAAAATCAAGGATTGCTTTCATCTCCAAAGCAAAACTTTACATCTGCATATTACAGTTTCACATTTATTACTTGTTGTGCCATAATTTCTTCTGCTTTCTTCATCTTTTAATTTGAAAGTTCACCAGTACCAGGACTTTTTTATATGTGTTGCATAGGAGGCTTGGTATTGTATATAAAAGTGGTAGTATATGGTATGAGCTAAATGATGTGGCTAGTGAATCGCTAGATAGATATAAAAGTAGTATATGGTTTTATACATACACATTAAATTATACTATTACTGCTCTACACATTGTCATACAAGATTGCATTTTGAAGGAATCCTGTTTGCACAAGATGACTTGGAAAGATGTACAAAATGTTACACTTACCATCATTTCCGAAACAACCTACTGGAATAACTATATAGTGTCATAAAACTTTGTAGATAAATTTGTTAACAATTCACCATAAGAAATTAAGTTCCAAGTAGTTACTAAAATTGTTAGTGTTTGTTAAGTGACTACTTAAATTCAGAAAAAATCTTGGTAGACTAATGTCATCAACTGAAAACAAATAGAAAAAGTTACACTTAAACATACACATAAGAGGTATATAATACAATAGTCAACATTCATACTACCGTCATAGATAACTATCGAATATATTTATGTTTTAGTTTTTTGATACAATCACTTTTAAAATACTAGTAAACAATCACGAAACAATAGACGCATGATTTAATGTTTACCATCTGGATTTTGTAATTGTGTAAGTAAACTATGTCTATAAATGTATAAATATTTGAATGAAATATGCGTGTAAGCAATACAATAAATGTTGTTGTAGTTTACAAACGTCTAACGACAGGTTAAGTATAAAATTATTTAAAAATTTTAGGAGATCTCATGGACGAAGAGAGTGTCCTGGATTTCTTGACGAGTTTAGAAGCAATGGATCTTCCTGACCGCATAGAAGAAGTTAACCAAAAGATTTTAACAAAAATAATCGAGGATACAGATTATGTGGCTGTTCTTTTCTGTAAGTATAATTTTTAATATTACAATCCCCATCTTCACGGATTTTGCTAGCTCTCGTGGTAATTATACCATTATTATCTAATAACAACGAACTATTTATATATTTGTCATCAGTCAGATTTGTTGAACTTTTAGAACTATTTTCATTATATGCTATAGATATCACCACATTAGAACAAGCCTGTGTACATTGTGCCGTCGTTTTATTATGTTTTTGACGTAGGTCCTGACCACAAAAGTTGCAGCACTTCGAACAGTAAGTAAAATTTCAACAGGCGGCATGCCCTCTGTTATTTTTGCTTTGGCTCTAATTCTTCTAGCTTATTTGCAGTTGCTTAGTTATGTTATAGTTTTAATCATATTATTTATTTAACCATGATTATGATTATTTATTAATATATCTTTATACTTGATGTAGCTATCGTTAATTTACCAATTAAATAATGATCTTTAAAGGTTTAATGCTGATAAATTCATCTATTCATAGGTATATATATATAATATGTAGGTAGAAATAAAATAATAAAATCTGTACTCAAGTGTTAGAGACAATATGTATGTGTTTCTTCCTAGAGTTTAATATAATCAAAGGGAATAATCGAAAATGTTTTAGCATTATCTGAGCATGTGGGCGAGCTATTTTGGCCGATCTATTTGTGTACCTAACGCCAGCTAGCTGGGATTGACGGACTGACGTGTCACGCCACTGACGTCAATCTCGAAGAACAATAAGACAAAATACATAACGATCACTAGTTATAAATCCTCTCTTTTGCAATGCTGTATACGACTACTAAGATGAAAAAACATTAAAGACTTAACAAATCTTTCTGGTGACCTTGACCTAAATCGATGGAAATTTTACGTCTTTGCTTGTCTGTTTGTTTTCTTAAATGTTTTATCATTTTTTTTACTCCAACCGATGGAGCTTTTTTATTTGTTTAATAGCTTATACATTTAATGGTTCGTAATAAAAGTGAACTATTTAAAGTTTTTATAAAACTATCGTATTTTTATTACTTACAAAATTATTGTAATTATATATGTCCTATACTTTTTAAAATTTATTTATAAAAAATTAATAACCTTTGATAATACGATGCACAAAATTACTCGTATCAATCTTATACTTCTCTAAAATTAATTAACTTACAAATTAAATAAAGCACAAACAACATAATGCATTTTATGGTTTTTAACTATTTTTACTGTTTTAGACCATTTCACTGCACGACACTGCTTTTTATTGCACACGCACATAAAGTAACATATTATATCTTTTTGAATACGAAGTTCACTCATACTTCATAACAGCACTGCTTTTATTACTATTGAATAATGAATTTACTTCGTTTCCGTAAAGACAATCTCTAAAATTCTCAGATAAACCAGAATGCAAAAAATGTGCTAAGGCTCTACAAGAACTGGAAAATATAGATGATGAGGCTGATCAACTCGGAATCGGTTTCGTCAAGATCCATGATGAGGAACTGGCTGAAGAGTACAGCCTTGGCGAACTGCCAAGACTGGTGTACTACAGACATCAAATACCTATTATATACGAAGGTTCGTGAATATTTTTTACGAGCTAAAGTAGTGATTATGAAATCAGATGTCTTATTTAACTGAGATGTGTAATATAGAGAGCAAGAAATTATGTTAATGTACATTTTAGCCATGAAAATGTGCAAGAGCAATGTGAATATTTCATAAGAGTAGAATAATAATCAAATAAAATCTTAAGTACAGTTATATATTTTACTTTCAGGAGAACTAAGTAAAGAAGAAGATGTGTTGGAATGGTTAATTGCAAACAAGTCAACAGGTGATGAAGAAGATATTATTGAGGATGTAACGGCAAAGACATTAAACACTCTCATTGGAAATGTGGATAATTTAGTTGTTTTATTTTGTAAGTAATTTGATTAAGAAACATAAACATTTTCACTACCAACCACTACCATTTCATTTACCCAAAAAAGTAATTAAACATTATATTGGAACTCAATGGCAAAACACTTTTGTAATTCTAGACGATCACGGCGATGACGAATCAATGACTGTACTAAATGAGCTTGAAAAGATAGATGATGATTGTGATCGCCATGGAATTCAGTTCGTCAAAATAGATGATGAAAAAGCCGCGGAAGCGTTTGGCATAGATCATCTTCCATCTATCGTCTACTTTGAAAAACAGATCCCAAATGTATATGATGGTAAGTCTGTTAAGTCTTTGCAGTAAATAAATAACAGATCAGATAAAGCTTATTTGGATTGCTTGTATGTAATTATAGCATTTAATGACTTGTTACTAAACTAGTGTTTCTCAATTCACAGGAGACTTAGAAAATGAGGAAGAGATATTAGAATGGCTTATTGGACAATTAGAAAAAGATGAGATTGAAGACGTTACCGATGAAATGTTAGACCGTTTAATAAAGGATGGAAAAACTGTAGCTGTATTGTTCTGTAAGGACAAATAAAGAATTTTAATTTAAAATAGACGACATTTATGTTGCGTTTTATACTATTTTAGCAAATTTTTTTTAACACTCAATTATAAATACTTAAATCAAAGTCAGATTCAAATTTAGTTTTTTAAGTAATTTTAAAAATATGATTCTTATTCTGCCCTAATGTTCTAACAGTATAAAAATAGAACAAGTGTGAGTTGGATTGATGGTTACGTACCTTACTAATATTGCAATCAACAACAAAGCACCGCTTAAAATAAATTTGACGCTAAAAATCTAAAGTTGCTAATTTCAAGATTTTTAACTTACCGTATATCAGTGGCTTTTTTTCGTGGCAGATTTAAAGTTACGGTCACCGAGAAACACAATATTTTTTCAAGATCAGTTATTGACAAGAACAGTTTTTTAAAAAAACGCAACATCTTTGTATTGTATTATTTTTTTGTCTTTTTATTATTTACCACCTAGACATTTGAATTTTTCAGCAGAATAAGACTTAATCGCCTTAGTTTTTGATATTAGTTTCAACCGGTTTTCAGCTGTTTCTAAAAACTTAATACGGAGAGACAGACGTACGGACAACAAAGTGATCTTTCGTTTCTAGAGTTCCGTATCCACGCCTACGCTATCTGTTTGTCCAACATTTAAAGGGCTCTATCGATTAGGCCGAAGTAGATAGAAACCTGACGTTTATACAGTATATGTGTTATTAACTTATTATAGCTGATTATATAGGGATTCCTAACAAATAATAATAAAAATTAATAATTTAAGAGGGGTCCCGTGACAAGAGACGTGTTTTGTTGTTTTTGCTCTGACGTTACAATAGTAAGTTTAAAATAAAAAACCGTGTCAAGTGTCAAGCTTCAAACGATTATAGTTTAAGTTTAAGCACTATAGTAAAACAACAAATAATTCAAACCGTTCAAGTGCGAGTCGAGCACCGTGCGTTCTGTGATAGTACTAAACAGTAGGTACGCATGTTTGACTTGCACTTCGCTGGTTGTTTTTCTATTATGAGGTGTGAAACTATAAAAGCAGCTTTAAACATGTTTTTTTATGTTCATTAGAATCTAAATAAAATATTTTTAACATGACCTCTTGACAAACACGTTGCAAACTTGTTAATAGTCAAATATTATATTATTTATTTGCAGATGATAATAATGACCGTAAGTCTCAAAAAGTGTTGAATGAACTAGAAAATATTGATGATGAGTGTGATGAACTTGGCATTGCTTTTGTTAAAATTGACAACGATGAAGAAGCTAAGGAATATGGTATAGAAAAAATCCCTACGTTGTTATACTTTGAAAAGGGTATTCCAACCTATTACGAAGGTAATCTAGAAGAAGAAGAAAAAGTTCTCGAATGGCTAAAACATCAAACTGAAAGTGATGAAATTGAAGACATAACCGATGAAATGCTTGATTTGATAATTGAAAAAATGCCTTACGTTGCAGTGTTATTTTGTAAGTTTCATTTATTTCTATTGTGAGATGTTATGTGAATATAATGTGTAGTTTTATTTATTTGGATGACAGCCAACTATTTAAGCGCTAATTATTGCATGCATGCGACCCTGTTCAGTAAATAACTGACACATGCATGAAATACAGTTTCTTAATTTTTTAATACAGTTTCTTAATTTTTTTTCAGACGACAAGGATCAGAAGAAAAGTCAAAAAATCTTAGTTGAGCTAGAAAACATCGACGATGAATGTGATCAAAATGACATTGCCTTTGTAAAGATAGATGATGATAAAGAAGCAAAGGAATATGGTATTGATACTATTCCTACAATGGTATTCTTTGAAAAGGGTATTCCTCATATATATGAGGGTGATTTAATGAAAGAAGAAGAACTTTTAGGGTGGTTGATACACCAAAAACGTCATAGCGAAATTCCAGAGGTTACAGATGAAATGATGGATAAGCTAATTGAGACTACTCCATACTTGGCGGTTATCTTCTGTTAGTATTTAAGAACCTTTATAATATTCTGTTCGTTAAGTATTTTTCACAAAGTATTTAGTCTTCATTTGCTATTTCTATTTTTAGATGATAAGGATGACAAACAAGATATTAGAATTCTCAACGAACTTGAGAATATTGACGATGAATTAGAAAAAGAAGGAATCGTTATAGTGAGAATGGATAATGACGCTGAAGCAAAAGAATTTGGCATAGATCACCTACCAACATTAGTTTACTTTGAAGAAAATATACCTGCAATTTACGAAGGTGACTTGATGAATGAAGAAGAAGTACTTGAGTGGCTTATTGAACAAAAAAATAGTGCAACTATTGAAGAAGTTACCGACGAAATCTTGACTGATCTTATTGAAGAGCATGAGTATGTAGTCGTATATTTCAGTAAGTAGAAATTCTTAATATCATTATTGTATTGGAATTTTTTTTAAAAAAAAGTTAAATTTTTTCTTTATTCTAACAGCACTGTGCTTAGTTTTGCTATAGTAAAGCTTAATAAATATTAATTGTAGGTGGCAATTGTGAAGAGGGTGAAGAATGTGACAACATATTAGACGAATTAGAAAATATCGACGATGAGTTAGATGAAACTGGTATTATTTTTGTGACAACTGAAGACACAACTTTGGCCAAGAAATACGGAATAAAAACATTCCCAACCCTTGTGTTTTTCAGAAATAAAGACCCCTTGATTTATAAAGGTAAGCTACAATTAAATAGGCGTGTTTGTTAATGTAGTTATATAGGTTTTTGAGGTTTTTATATAACTATTTAACTATACTTTATTGTCACAAAGGCACCTTTAATCGATAATAATGCAACTTATAGGAGTCCCATAAATTGGCAAATAAAAAAACTTACAAATCTTCAGAATAGTAGTTTTATATTGCAATTTGTCGTATTAAATATTTTGTAGTTTTTCATGTAATTTGGTGATTTAGTCATTAGTTTTGTACTCAATATCGTTTATTTCGATATCAAACAAGATCAAGTGAAAAGGATCATGCAACTTTTTTGCATCAGATACAAATTTGGATTACCTAATATTATATCACTATGTTTCCCAAATTTCAAGCATTAAGTGGTTTCTTGAATTTCATGGTTCTCGTTTTTTATTTTAAAAAACTTCTCGAACTTATTATTAAAGATACCTATGTATTATACTTATTTCTACGATCAAATGTGTTTAGTATCTTTAAGGAATGTTACAAAAATAGTTCATTTATAGGAGCAGTCAAATCAATGTTGATGTTAATGAAGTTATTCGGCTTAACACAAAAAAAATATCACACATGTAATGTCTGTGTGTGTGAACAACAGATATCACTTTAAATTAGTCGCAAGTAACTGCTCAGGCAGGTCTAAAAATGCCTTTATTTTGCAAATTTATCAATTTTGACTTTCGGAACCTCATCCGACATGAGTAACTTCTCATCTAAAGATAATTTGATAATAAACAAAATCACAAACTTTACAATAACTTCAAATATTATTATAGGTGACATTGAAGATGAAGATGAAGTGTTATCATGGTTGACGGATGAAAATACTCTTGAAATTCCTGGCAGAATAGAAGAAGTGAATTCAAAAATGTTGGAGAAAATATTGGAAGAAAATGACCACGTTGTCGTCTTTTTTTGTAAGAAACGTTTAATAAATATACTTTAAAAAAATAGGGATTTTCGGAACCAAAAGTTATGAATTTCATATTGAATTTAAATATGAATTACTTCATAATAAATTTACATTTGCCACTTTTTGTCTATAAATGCAAAAAAAAATAAGAAAACTGGTAAATGAATACAAGATAAAGATAATAATAAATGTTAAGTTACTGTCCAGAAGAGTTTGCTCTTAGACCAGGCACGTTGTCAAAAATATCAGTTCAAAAGGCGTTTAAGGCAACAATTGATTGGGGTATTCCGACCCTGCTGAATACGAATCTGCCTGTTGCCAAAGCGAAAATTGGAAGGGGAATCTGGTATCCAAGATACCGACCAAAACTCAATTTTTCCTATATCTTTTTTCTCGGTTGCCAAACACATTGCTGTGCTCAAAATTTAATCACGCCAAGATGGAGTTCATAGTTTTCAAGATGGCGCCCCAGAACATTATTGCTTGGATGTCAGCAACAAAAAAAAAGAAAATCCGATATCGACCACTTCAGAGTTCAAACATTGGAGTGGCTACTCTTTTGATGTCCCTTTCTATTAAGCAGCCTCTCCGGTTCGTCTGCAGCGGATACAACTTCTAATTTATATATACCAAGCTGATTTTAAGTGGTCACTGGTTCTAAAGTGTGAGGATAAATAAATTCCTGTCGATGGTAGAAAGAAGCTGTGGGCATAATTTAGAAAATGTCCTCATGTCACAAGAGTCAAATACCACGATTGAGTTTAAGATCATCGACAATTCTCTCAGAAAGTAGTGGCGTTTGCTGGTTTTTCAATACTGTTTACCAAAGCTTGACCGCCTGGATCAGTGGTGCTTCGATAAATCTTAATTAAGTTTGCGGATGTGGAACCGCCTTCAGTAATAAGTTTTACCATCGATACCTTTTCAGACGATCTAAGGGTGCCATTCATTTCCGCTAACGATAAAGTTACAGAAAGGAGCTCGTGTTTCAAAATTGAAGAGCAGTGAGTTGGTCTTTCTGCCTCGTTAGCTACTATCAGACGACGTAGAACCCTCCTATCAGCCTCTTCAACCTCCTGATGCAACCGGGAGCGATACACAAATCTCTTTGACGGTCTGGTCTTTTGTGACGACGTTGCAGACGCTTGAGCTAGGAGCCGTAGAGTGATTCAGTTTGACCGACTGCATAACATTCAGAAGAACATCATATTTGGACATACCTCTTTTTCTTCGACATGGTTTCTTCTTCTAACTTGCTTTCGTAAGGCCTTGTTCATACAGTTTACATTCCAAATACAATGAGACGCATGAAGTGCACGTCAACACAGCAGAGTTTCAGCGTCCATCTTAGAACCCATGCACTCCAAACTTAAGGAATGTACATTTTTAAACTGAAATGTATATATTTAGCAAGAGTTTCAGCGTTCATCTTAGAACCCATGCACTCCAAACTTAAGGAATGTACATTTTTAAACTGAAATGTATATATTTAGCATCCGTTTCAATCCTTACAGGCGGACCGTTGTTTGCCACCTTAGTGGTATAAAAAAAATCATTTTTAGCCAGTGGAAAACAGAGTTTTGGCCGCCATCTTGGATACCGAGCTCCTGGTCTAAATGTCGCATTGCCAACAGGTATTTATATTCAGCGGGGAATAAAAATAGAAATACTCAAAAAAATGTTTTTCTAATTGTTATATGAAATTCTTCTTGCGCTTTATAGAGATAGAGTTCTACTTAGGGGCCTAGTCTTTCTTTTCGTCCTACTCTTAATGTTAATCATACGATAAATTTCTGCAACTTAAGAATATTTATGGCTACGATGAATCTTATAAATCCAAAAATACTCAATTCTTTTTTTTAAGATAAAATAGAAAGTAAAATTCAGAAAACTTTAACAACTACCACAAAATTGTATAATTTATTTACGGCGTCATGCAGCCCTTATACCGTTAAACCAAAAAATATGAATAGTTTTTTGTTGTCTGTTTTTAGACAAGGAAGGTGATAAAAAGTCTCAAAAAATATTGAGTGAATTGGAGAATATTGATGACGAATGTGAAGAAAAAGATATTGATTTTGTGAAAACATCTGATGCCGGAATCGATAGAGAATATGATCTTCCCGAATTGCCTGCTTTAGCCTTCTACCGGCACAAATTTAGAACTATTTATGAAGGTGATTTAATGCACGAAGAAGCAATTCTAAAGTGGGTATTGGATCTTCATGACTCTCAGCCTGATGTTATCGAAAATGTTGACAGGAAAACTTTAAAAGATCTTATTAACGATGTAGAACACCTAGCTGTGTTTTTCTGTAAGTAGGTTTTTTATTTTAATTGTAAAATATTAATAATTTAAGCTCGGGATATTTTTTGTATTTATGGAGTGTATTGTATACAGATTGTGTACTTGTAAGTTGATTAACAAAGTATTGTATTATTACTTAAAACAATTGAGTTTCTTGTCGGCTCTTTTTGGCAAAAATTTACATTCGCTTCGCCCGCCCTAAATTTGATTATCGACGTGGGATTCTTTCGGCAATTCCTTTATTATACTAAAAAAGTTTGCTATGGCAAGCTTTATTTGCAGCTATAGTACGTTCAGGTAAAATTCGATTATAGTTACTCACGAGTGAATTTTTAATTTTTCGGCATAAAAAATATTCCCTGTCTGCAATTATCTCTGTGCAAAATTAAGGCTCAGTTAGATGCTCCGTTGCAGCGGGATTGAGTAACAAATGTCATAGTTATTCCCGTGGGAACTTTTTTTGTATAAGTATATTTATTAAGTTCTAAATTATCTCTTATTAACAAGCTTTTCTTTGACTTTCATAATAATTTTAGTTATCATATTACATAAAACGTTAGTTTTCATTCCTTGCCAAGCATAAAGGCGTAATAGATATGACTATGACAAATTCTCAGAATGTAGGTAGATATTAACTTTATATCCTATCTCGATTTCAATATGTGTAACAATAAGTACAAGTATTCTTTCAGATAGTGATGATTGTGACTCTTGTGATGAAATTCTTGAAGAACTGGAGACCATCGACGACGACACAGATAAACATGGTATTCAATTTGTAAAGTCTAAGGATTCAAAACTGGCGTCTGATATTGGCATTTTCAGTTTTCCAGCTTTAGTATATTATGAAACTGGTGTGCCAATAATGTATGATGGTGAGTAAAACGTTTTACACGATGTTACTTTGATCGTTTTCATTCTTTTTGTGTTTTGAGAATGTTGGTAATGTTTACATTACTAATATTCTCCTTAAATATGTTGTAAAATACAGTAAAAACTAAAACAATATTCTAACTGTGAAAAAGTAAAACAATGTAATTATACTAACAATAAACGTTTTAATGTAATTCCTCAGGGACAATTAACTATAATTAGTTTTATGGTATAAAATGTTAACTTTACTGTGACAGAAAATTTATATGTAAAATAATTATTTTCATTTGTAGGTGACTTAAGAAAAGAAAATAAGGTTCTGCAGTGGCTTGTTGATCAAAAAAGTAAGAATCCACATCCATTTCTCTTTCCAAACAATTATTTTAATATATTCTTAAACGTTTAGGCTAAAAATAGTTTTAATATTCAAAGACTTTGCATGACATCATTCTTGGCATATGTGTATCTGTTCAGATTATTATTGTTTTGCCTTAAACGCTGGTGTTTGAGCTATGTCATTTTGCATGACAGTTACTAATGCCTGCAGGTGAGGATAGCCTACAACAAAACTATAAAGCTTACATGAAATCAAAGGCCAATGCAGATGTTGATAAAAGAGGATTGAGGGTTTCAAAAAAAATCAATACTTCAAAAGAAAACATTAAAAAAGTTGCTGATTCGAAGACAACTCAAAAACCAAACCCAAAATTCAAATACTATAATGAAAAAAATGAAGAGGATGACAAAGTAAATCATAATAATAAAAATGATGGTGGCGAAGAAGATGATGACGATACTAAAAATTATGATAGTGATAAAGATGACGACAATAACAATGACATTAGGTACAGGATAGGAAAAAAAATAAAACGCAGTGAATCTGCTCATTTTAAAACTGCTCGACATTTATTAATAAGTAATCCAGGGCACAGTAAAAATTTCGGCAAAGCAGCATTTAATTACAATAATATTGACAGTGACGACGAATATAATGATGATAATGATAGTACTGACAATGACGATAGTGACGATGAAAGTAATAATGACGATGAAGAAAATGAGGACAATGATGATGAGGACGATGATGAAGATGGTGATGATGATGACGATATTAATGATACAGAAAAAGAAAATCAAGATGATACTAGTTTTTTTGGTAGAATAAGACAAATGTTCACAGGTAAATCATTGACCCTGTGATGTGACCCCTGCACGGAAGAACGGATTGACCCCAGTCACACATCTGCATGGTCGAATAATGAAACTCGCATGGGTCTTATAATTCCAGCTGTCGCCTGCAGTCGTGAACGCTTATCAATTGTTTTGTTTTTAAATTTTATTTTACTAACAATTATTTTCTGATCTATAGCGCTCATAGGCGTTTAGTGCAAATAATATCTAGCCGTTAACTATCTCTTGTTGTACCGATTATACGGGATATAAACCTTAGATTTTTACTGACTGCAGGCGACCGCTGTTTCTACATTGGATTGGGAGCGAAACCAGCTGTCCCTAAAATGACTTACGAACCCTACCAGTGCTGTCCTACTAAAGTTCAGAGTTCAACAAAAGTAGCCAAGGCAACGCCAACCAAGGTGCCGTCGAAGAAACTTAATAAGGAAAAACCAAAACCAGAACCAGAGAGGCCAACTAAAAGCAAAAATAAAGCACTTGCAACCAAAGCAGATAAGGGATCTAAAGGAAAAAAAGGTTTATTCGGGTCTGACAATATTTGGTGGTGGTAAACTGTAAGAACATATCACTTACAATAATATTAAAAATTAAGATATTATTGTAAGATCAAAATATGCCTGAAGGCATCAAGTGGACACGAATTATATAATTGATTAATCATATTAAAGAAAAATCTTTAATTTCACATCTAATATCTAATATTGTTTCTAATTTTGCACCTTTTTGTCATTTTAACATTGCTGGCTTTAGATTACTCGTGTCCCTTGATCCTGCAAGCTGTTCACAGGGTTGTATGTTGTATTTATGATACGATACAATATGGGCTGTAATTACTTGCAAACTTATTATATATAACATAAAAGAGACCTACAGTATTGACTTAAATAAAAGTACAGTAATTTTTTTAACTGCGAAAAATAATAACAGTGCACAGTTTCGGATGAAATAAGTATCCTAGTGTTTCATTTTTTAAAAGATTATTAATAGATGTATAAAATCGTTATTTTGATTGTAAATTTTGATTCCAATGTTATAAATTTGAAGGTGAGAAGTAACGAAACAACTTAGCGGCATTTTTTTGTATTTTGCCATGCCATCTTGAAAGACTTATCGTTGTAAGGATTTCGTGTTCATCATAGTTTTCTAGACTTCATGGAATCTCATTATTTTTTAATGACTCTGACAAATAATTATTTTCTGTAGAATTCCTCATTATAATGACTTGTAACTGACTTGTTGAAACGTTACAACTTTTCATTACAACGATATTTTCGTCATCGTTTGTATAACTTTGGCGTTTATGTGATGTCGATATGTAAGTTGTGTAGATGGGCCGTTAATTCGCATGAATGTCTTATTTATTAATTATTTTTTACATTGAATTGTTGACTCAGCGCTGAATCGATATTTTTTGTTATAATAATAAATATATTTTTTATTGATATGTTCTTATCATTACTCAACACACTAAACATGAATGATGTCAGCATGATATTGCTGTAGTAGTACCTATCCGAGCATGTCATGTCAATAAACTGGTGAGTTTTCAAATCAAATGGATGTGGATTTCTTGTAGACTTTTTAAATGTATTTTTCTGCTTTGAAACAATTAGATAAAATTCCAGGAAATCTTTTGGATGAGTCTGAGGTATTAGATTGGATGATCAAACAAAAAGAAGATGAGAGTATAGAGGAAATAAATAGGGATAAATTGTTTAAATATATTGATACTAAAGAATTTTTAGCAGTAGTTTTTTGTAAGTATATTTGTTGATTTTAATTTTAATAAATTTAATTTTAATTGATTTTTTTTTTTTTTTGTATTTACTGTACATTTTTATATAATGGCATGTACTACCTTTAAAGTAGTTTTATTATTATTATTTATTATAACCAATCAATTCAAATTAAACAACGAAATATGGGAATCCCATACTTAATAGTAATTTCTAAATATAAATGAAAAAGCATAAATTGGAATAAAAATTATGTTCAGACAAGGAAGAAGATCCAGATAGTCCACGAGTTCTAAGACATGTGGAACTAATCGATGATGAGGCTGCAGAGTATGGTATCAAAATAGTCAAATGTAGTGATCGATTAATGGCCAAGAAATACGGCTTCCGTAATCCACCTGGAATTACCTACTTTAGAAAAGGTAAATATATCAATTATGATGGTGACATGGATGACGAAGAAGAAATATTAGATTGGTTAACAAACCCGGAGAATATGGAATTAACAGATCACATAGAACGAGTCAATAGCAAAATGTTTCAAAAAATAAGACAGACATCTGATTACGTAGCTGTATTCTTTTGTGAGTATTCCTTTTTATTTAAAATTTGATACTGAATATATTGTTATATTATTTAAATCGTAATGCGCATTTCATATGTTTTAGACAGTAATGACTGCAAACAGTGTCCAAGGGTGTTAGCTGAAATTGAACATATAGATGATGATGCCGATGGAGCAGGTATTAATTTTGTGAAGATTGATGACAGACAAATGGCCAAAGAGTATGGTGTATTCGCACTACCTGCAGTACTATTTTTTAAAATGGGCTCTAAAGATCCAGTTATATATGCTGGTAAAGCATTTAAATAATTTAGTGAAATGTAATAATACGTATCATAGTTTACGTTAACCCATAAGTAATTCTCTGTTTTTCAGGTGACTTATACGATGAGCAACAGTTATTAAGCTGGCTACTGGTTCAGAAAAATCCAGCTGGGGATATTATCGAAGCTCTCGAAGGTCAAGAATTACTGGACCTTATACAAGAGTCAGGGTCCCTTGCTGTTTATTTTTGTAAGTTAGGGTTTTACATGGTTGCTTAGGATTCCTTATTTTATTACTAACGCAATACCTTAACTCGACCATAACAGACATAAGGTAGAATAATGCTTGATTTTATGTAAAACTTACAGCGAAACGTTCTCTATCTTTTAAAGTTCAACTCTTTTTAAAGGGTAACACTGAAAGTTTTATGCAACTAAAAGAACATTTATAACACAAATATTATGTTTATTGCCTATCAAAATATTAGCATCAAAAGGACTGAGTATCGACAGCATTGACTTGTGTTTGTTTTCTATGGGAACAGTGCAGTATGATCCGTTTTAGAGAAAAAACTTTGCTTACGCTTCTATTTTATCACAACCTTGTAGGTCTGTTGTTATCCTTAAAGATCATATACCGGACTGTTGATGTAGTTTCGGTTTGTAACAATGAACCCCAGTTTCATCTTTTGTTATGTTGTCCTAAACATCCATAGTCAAGTTTTGCGCCATTTTAGGCGGCCACAACAGGAGCCCGATTCTGGTCTAATGTGAGCTTCTCACTTTTAAAAGTTCGTGCAAAATATTTCCAATTTGAATCAAACTGATTTCTAATTGTCCCCGTACTTAATCATAGTAGTGTGCCGATTTCCTTTAATTAGGATCTTTCAGAATTTCAACATAGTAAGAAACGCGACCACGATTAAATTCAGCGTACCAATGCTTAACTTGAAGCATCAAGCCTAAAAGCATTTTGATTTTCAGATAGTTCTATTCCGAAACGATAGAAATTATTGCTTTAAAATCTTTTCACGATAAATTCATTTTAAGTGCAAAGGTAAAATATTGTTTTCTGGGGAGATATTGTTTTAAAACATAAAATCCGGAATTCAAATGTTTATGAGTGGCCAAAAGTGCAAAACTTTCAGTGTGGTCTATGTATGTAACGCACAAAACCAATAACTCAAAAATTACAACAATACAAGTACGATAATACACATTTTTAATAAGATTTTATATTTAATACGAGATTTGAGTAAATATAAAGTACAAAACTATTATTATGACTATTCTATAGAATTTAAACATTATGTTGTAATATTGCTTACTTATCTAACTTGCATGTTAAAATAAATAAATTTAACTGCTTTTCATTAGGGAACAAAACGTTATGTGACATTTGCAATTCGAAAATAATGAGGAAGGCGATGAAAAAGAAAGACAAAGATTATGAAGACGAAGAATCATCAGACAAAGAGGGTATTTCTATCCCTTGCGACTTCTTTTCCTCTTGTTCTATCATTTTGTACTGACTTGTCAACCCAAATTTTAACTTGCACGCTGCATGGTTGTATGCAAGAATTATATTTAATATATGTATATTAAAAAAATATTAGGCGTTTTAAAATTGTTTATGCCTATAAACATAATGATCAGTGACTATTTTTTACGAATGTTTTTTAGCCAGTATTTCTGTAAAGAATTTTTTTTTCAGTAGTTTATTATATTTTTGTGATAAATCCCGTAGTTTAGATAATTTGAATGTTACGTTATAAGCTTGATTCTATAGTAAGTAGTGAACGAGCGTATGAGCGTACCAGTTGTTTTAAAATATGTATAAAATTTATAAATTGTACTTTAGAGCATTTGTTATTTTTATAGATGGTCCTGATTGTGAACAATGTGCTGGAATTTTAGAAGAATTAGAAAATATTGATGATGATTGCGACCGGCACGGTATAAAATTTGTTAAAACTCAGGATTATGCAATAGCAGAGTCATATGGAGTTACAGATTTTCCTGTGCTAGTTTATTTTGAAAATAACATACCAAACGTATACGAAGGCTCCTTAGCTGAAGAAGAAGAAGTGTTGCAATGGCTAATTACCCAAAAAACTGAAGATCGTATTGAACTAATAACTAGAGTAATGCTTGAAAACATGGTTGAGGAAACACAATATCTGGCAGTATATTTCTGTAAGTTTATATATGAGAATATTGTGTATAATAACCATTTGATAGGAACTTTATTTAAGCAAGTCTAATGCATTTTGAATTATATTTAATTTAATTACGATTGTTATTTCCAGATAAATTAAATTGTCACATTTGTGATCACATACTTGAAGGACTGGAAAAGATTGACGATGAATGTGATGTTTATGGTATACACATGGTAAAAATACAAGATCCACAACTTGCTAAGAGATATTCGATTAAAACCTTTCCAGCTATGGTCTATTTCAGGTAATAGCAGCAAAACATAGTAATCATTTGAGGTCATCAAATGCATAATTACTTATAAAAACCGTCAAAAAATTTCAGGAACGGTAATCCTTTACTATTCGAAGGAGACTTGCAAAATGAAGAATCGATTCTGGAATGGCTAGTAGATGACGACAATAGAGAATTAGCAGATGAAATAGAATCAGTCAATGACAGGATGTTAGAAAGATTACTTTATGAATCACATCTGTTGGTGGTATTTTTCTGTAAGTATTTTTGTTAAAATACGAATTAATTTCTGAATAATATTTATACCTTTATATACCTTGCTCAACTTTTACAGTTGTGCTATATATGTATTTTTTTATTTATTTTATATATCAGACGATGACGAAGACTGTCCAGAATGTGAAGAAATTCTAGAGTCCCTAGAACAAATCGACGGAGAAGTTGATCAATATGGTATTGATTTTGTTAAAATTGCAAGCCCAGAATCAGCAGCAAAATATAATGTCATTAATATTCCCTCGCTTGTATATTTTCGAAAGCAAGTTCCTATGCTATACGATGGTGACTTACATCAAGTAGACAAAGTTTTGCAATGGTTAACATCTCAAGATGTTTTCGAAATTAAAAATGAAATTGAAGAAGTTAATCGAAAAATGTTGGACAAACTGTTGGAAGAAAATGAATTCCTAGCTGTTTATTTCTGTAAGTTGAAATGTAAGATAAGAAAAGTAAAAAAGTATAGCAGCATTTACCTAAATTGTTTTGTTTTTAGATGAAAAATCTACGGAAAGCCGAGCAGTATTGGAAAAACTAGAAAACATTGACGGAGAAACTGATAATTTGGATATTACATTTGTAAAAATGCATGATCCCCGTTATGCACGAAAATGGGGAGTTACAAAACTACCAGCTATTGTTTACTTCAGAAAAAGATTTCCTAGTATATACAGAGGTAAATTCAAACATATTTCATATAGTCATATTCATTTTCATTCAAACATATTACATCCAGTTTTAAAATGAACTTTATATTTTCACTTATTTTATTCATTGTAGGTGATATTATGTCCGAAGATGAAGTCCTTGAATGGCTGCGGAAAAATCGATTTAGACAACCGGAACTTAACATATTCATGTATGCACTCATAGCTTTGTCAGTAGCGTTCATGATGTATACGGCATTCCTTCTTCAGTGCTTCAAACAATCTCCACCAGCACCAGTAACACATTCTAAGCAAGCGTGAAAGAATATCTTCTTTTATGACTATACTACATAATTGTGTAAATAAATTGTGATCTAATATATCACGATAGTTGTGAGTCTGTTGGACTTTGAGTGTGATGACTTTATTAGTCATCGTATAAGCTATAACTTGATTTGACTCATCAATCAATTTTTCATGGTATGAAATATTTGGTTGATACGTTATTATTTGTGACTGCGGTTAGTTACATGTTTTGGGATCAAATTTTACTAATATAGGACGTTGTTACAAAATATGCTATGGGACAATTTTGCTGGATGCAGGTACATTAAACTACTTTAAGTGTTCGTTTTAAGACATCCATGTAAATATATTGTTAGAAACAGAAATTGTTTTCGTGAGTATATGTGTACCTACATTTACTTTTTAAATAATTAGTTTTTAATTAAGTTGTATGTATGGCACTTAATATTTTATTTTTCTTTTCCCTTAAGATATTCTACTATATGGCCTTTTCCATGTCGCATATCGTTCCGTTTATTAAGTTTTTGACATCCTAAATGTCATGATCAATGAAATGAAATTTCCATTTGTTGTTGTCAGTATCATATGATACAAATCGTTTTGTTTAGTTACTGTTTGTATTTCTGTGTATACGAAATAGCGATAATTATAGATAATATTTGTTTCAATCAATCATTTGAATATCTAAGTAAGGAATGTCTTAATATTTTCTGTCTGTAATTTATGCTGATTAGTCCATAGTAATTTACGACGGCCCGTTCCACTAATTCCTGCCAACATATCCCCCCTGGTGGGAAAGAGCCGAATTTTATTTCACCTAAATCTACCATTTAGCTACTAGAAGCGATAAATGGAATGAAAATACCATAATTACTTACAGATGAGTATAAGTCAAAAATAAATATTGTCAATTAGAAAAGTTCATTATTATCTAGGTACTATGAAATCAAAAAAAGATATCGTTGTTACGTCTAGATATGTTTAATTTTTGATATCTTTTTGTTAATTATATTATTTATTATGTGTCCATTGCTTATTCTAGAGTTACCAAATGAATTGGTGGGAAATGAAACTGATGCAAGCATGTCACTACGATGGATACTCATTTCTTATAACAGATATTTACAGGAGCCGGTTGACTCAACTTCCAATTTTTGGTGAACATGGTTTTTAATATTGGTTGGTGGAGATAAATTGAGTATAGCTAATCTTTTTATAGCCAATGATCCATTAATAGATTTACCATTCCCGCTTCTAAATTATATTTTAAATATCTTTATGATTCTTAGGATGGCTACCATAAAAGTTGCCTATGCAGAAGGATGTTATGCTCAAAAGGAGTTGCAAGTTGGCAATAAGCCCTCTACGATGAAATATTGTACATAATATGTATATAATAAAATATAAAAATAGGTAATACACCGACTTTGCTTTTATTTATCTTTTCTTACTATTACCAAATATTTTTTAACTTTCCTTGACATAAAACATTAATTCAAGAAGTAAGATCCTAATTTAGGTACCGTTAATGGCAACCCAAGCCGACCTCATTCGGCCGGTCCGCTCCCCCGATTTGTCTTCTGTGACTTTTTTATGGGGTTATCTAAAATCAATTGTTACCTCTCAAATAGATAAGGCGCTCTGCGAAGTGATGTCTCAAAAATTCCATTAAACATGGCACTGCATAGGCCGTAGCTCCATCCTGTTGGAATTAGACATTACCAGTATCCATCTTGGCCAGGTTAGGCAGAAAAAAATGAGAAGTAGCAGAGCGTGTTCACGTGCTGAACGCCGTGGAGAGCGTAAAAAACACTGCTGCACTCTCTCAATGTTTTTGGGGTGTTGTGACAGTCCACTGAACTCTTGACCTACTTTTCTTCACACTTCTACTCTCCCTGTATGTGTCCAGGAACTAGACCTGTAGGACTATCATTGAAACGAGTACGGAACGCTCGTTAAGTGGCGATAAAAAGGTAAGCCCCGACGGCAAACGCGAGCTGCTCGTCGGTGCAATGCATGGCGCGAACTCAAACCTATACTTTTTTATTCAAATAGACTTTTAAACAGCACTTTTAAATAGTAAGGTTAATATTAATTTAAAAAAAATTACCACAAGTTCGGAATGATTTACTACCGAGTGCAATCAAAAACAAATGCTAGCCATTCTACATGTCATTCAAAATTATACACACACGTTAAGCCACAGCTCAATTCTAATACAGTGCAACAACATGACTGTGGTAGTTCATCTGCTCAAAGAGGGGAAATCATTAGCACCCTTGGAGATAACACATCAACTGTTGACATTGCTGGATCAATATCGAATAATCTTTACCATCCATTACATTCCGGGCAGATACAACAATCACGCCGATCACTTATTAAGACATCGTCTACCACCAGAATGGCATCTAAAACCCAATTGTCTAGAAAAGGTATTTTCGAAACGGGGAACTCCACTGATAGATCTTCTTGCCACGGAGAGAGCTCACGTAGTTTCCAATTATGTGTCTCTAGACCTAAAGAACCACAAAGCCCACTTTTACGACGCATTCAGCGTAAACTGGAATTACCCTCTGGAATGGCGTTTTCCTCTACCATTTCTAATACCCAAAGTACGGCACGTCTGAATCAATCTACCGGTGCTTTCTATTAGTGTTGCCCCGGTGGCAACGGTGGTTAGCTTGGTCCAAATCTGAATAAATTGGATGCCAATAAACCTACGGGTTCGCAGTTAGCACAGTTCTTCAGAGTATAGGCAGTCGGGTTGGAAATTAATGGAAAATGAGGATAATTTACTTCTTGAAATATGATGGATGGAAATTGGCTGTGACAACTAAAGTATTTATAACTGTTAGGGGTTCGGCTAAGCTTGCCTCGCGAACAGTAATTGCAGGCTGGATTAAAAGTCTAATTAAAGTTGCAAATATCCAAAAACTTGTTAAACTACCCACTGGATGAAATTCTTACACGTAATAATTGGCGATCAGCCAACACTTTTCAGAAGTATAGGCGTGATGCCTAACGTTGATTCTCCTAACGTTACCAAATTTAATCATTTATAGGGGTCCGTACCTGAAAGGTAATTAGGAACCCTATTACTAAGGCTTCGCTGTCCGTCCGTCCGTCCGTCCGTCCGTCCGTCTGTCACCAGGCTGTATCTCATGAACCGATATAGTTAGACAATTTGAAATTTTCACAGAAGATGTATTCCTATTGCCGCTATAACAACAAATACTAAAAACCAGAAAAAAAAATATGTAAGGTGGCTCCCATACAACATACGTGATTTTTTTGCTCGTTGTTGTAGTTAATGGTACGAAACCCTTCGTGCGCGAGTCCGACTCGCACTTGGCCGATTTTGGATATACATTCTTTTGTTTTTGAAGTGAAAACTTTTTTAGCGGCGTTGTGCACTTTTTTTGGTATGGGTAAAAAATTATAAACTCGCGTCAGGTCACGTGTCCTAATCGTGGAAATTCGTAAGACGGAAACCGTAATGCCACGCCTATTATAATTTTTATTTTTAGGATTCGCGATTATGAGTAGTACAGGGAGGTTGGATATGGAATTTTAATTCTATGACAGATAGCGATGTCAAATATACTACGTCAAAAAAGTAAATAAACAAACATTATTATTTCTTGACAACGTCAAAGACATGTCTTGTGACATATTTGAGTGTTAAGCGCGAATCGTGTGTAAAGGTTTTCACTTCTGCCGGCACTCCCGGAGTGCAATTCGTTTTTTTTTTGTGGTTGAAGTCACATTAGCGTATTCTGATTATTTTAGTTTAAATTATTTTTCTACTGTCTCACCAGGCAAAAAGAAACACTTCTCATTTATAAGCTTCGAATTACGGTCAAGTACTTTTATTAGCCGCGTTTTCCCTGAAAGAAAACGCATATTAAAATACTTACCTTTTTCGAAGCTTATATACTTTGGAAAACTGCCTGGTGATTATAGAAGCCAATGAGCAAAAGTGGCGCTTCACTTTCTTTATACTGTGTCAGTTAGCGCCACTGCCTGTGAGACACCGAAAACACGTGACAGGCCCATGGAAAAAGGTATTTGAACTGATGAAGTCTACGGGAATCGGAGGTGCCTATCTCATTCATAAGCTTCGAATAAGGTAAGTATTTTAATATACGTTTTCTTTCAGGGAAAACGCGGCTATTAAGAAAGAACATATAATAATAGCCTAGTATTTAGGTAATATGTACAAAACCGTTTAAAAAAGCCTTGTTTCAAAATCAATTCACCTCAGAAATAAAGTAAAAAATTCAACAAAAAACAACAATACTAAATAATAAATAAATAAATATTTTTGGACATTACACACAGCTCCGTCTGGGCCTAAAGTAAGCAAAGTTTGTGTTATGGATACCAGTCAACGGATACAAATACATATAATTACTTTTTTTTGTAAATACATACATAAATTTTTGTCCAGTGTGGGAATCGAATCCACACCCTCTGCACAGCACCTGGCTAAACTACCAACTAGGCTGCGAGGGAGTCAAAAAAAATGAAACATAACGAACAATAAAACTGGTAAAGCTGGGAAATCTTCTCAGGACTTTGAGTTTATCGTAGATGATACTAGTTTAAAAACAAATTTTCCTCATTCAATCATTGGCTTTAAATTTTTTAGCAGTATTCCATTAAAAACAACCAAACAACCTAGCTCAAGTCCAATTATTGCAGATAAAATAGTAAAAACCCAATGTGCCTGACTGTAAAGTTCGCTTTGTCTTCAAAGATTTGTCCTATGGATATCATAAATACATTCCAGAACGTTAGAGATAAAAATAACAGACCTTTGGGAACTTTTTGCCAAATAGATAAACTTAATAATTCATGTTACAGCATAAAACCCAAACTAAATAAAAAAGCATAATGTTCCGGTGCTGGACTTGTCCGTCCATATCCCAGCGTGGGATATGCTACAATAAAGGTCAACACGGAGTTTTGGAAAAACCTAAGAAAGAACATAAATTCTTAAAATAATGACTTCGACACCTTAATTTTAACCCTTGCATTGTGAATAAAGACTACGGACTAGACTTAACGGATTAGGCTATTTCTTATTTTAAACCAGTTGTTCCCTGTGGTTTCACCCGTGTTAAATTACTGCTCCGCTCCTTAAATTCATAGCATAAAAGTGATGTAATGAAAAAATAAAACTAATCAGCCTTTGAAAAATAATATGTATTCGTAAATAACTTAGCGTTAAAAACTAATAAAGGCACGTACTCCAAAGTAATTTCAAACATATCAGTCTAATTCTCATCAAATATTTATTTGAACCCAAGGCATATACGTATAAATATTACTAGGTATTATTAGTTAATCTAATACCTAGGACAAGGAGGTTGTAAACCCTCAAGATCCGGACATCTTTTGATGTACATAATATTCATTCAACTAAGCCTAGTCCGGGTTAAATTTCCCATCATAGCATTTCGCATGAAAATAGGTAAATGCCTATTTTCCTAATTTATTGCTTTAATAAGCCTTCAAGCCTGGAGATGCTAGAAGACCGTTCTTGAACGCTTTCCGGAAGCAATTCGAATTTGGACAAATCCGGGGGAATCTGGACAACTAACAGCCCTATGATACATACATATCATACATCAATACACCAAGACTCAAGACAAATACAAATGTTTGTCCAGTGTGGGAATCGGACCCACACCCTCTGCAAAGATACCGGCCACACTACCAACTAGGCTGCGAGGGAGGTAAAATATAATGTAAAATAATAATGCTGTTATAATTAATACATACATCCTATAACTGATAACAAGAAAATCCTAACTTAATGTGGCGATTTTACTACTTAAGAGAATACAATTCGCGACGCCTCACAGCGTGTCAAGCACGAACAAACGAATATCCCACTTATTTTTGAGACTTACAAATCAAACAACATGAAATTTTAAAGACGCGCTCTGGGATTAAATATCGAGGTCTGCAGTGTGTCAGTTTTGTATTAAATTACAAAGTTTAAAAGCTATACTGGATTCTAGTTTTTTATACAAATGATTTCGAATAAAATTAAAAGTTAATAATTTTTTTTAAAGTCTAAGACTATGTCTGTGGTTTACTTAAATTTTAAAGATTTAAGTAAACCACAGACAAAGATATTTGGCTTAAGATCATGCCTACAAAATTTCACAGTAATTGATCAGTAAATGTCCAAAACAAATAGGAAATTCGTTTTTATAAAACACGCTGCGAGGCACCGTGAATCGTATCCTCTTAACTGTGAAATTATCTCTATTCAATTCTAATCCCGTTACCCTAATTTGTATTAAACATACGACTATATATGTAATATGTTGACATATATATTTAAAACATAAATAGTTTCTACAAATGCTTATTTAATATACCTTAACTTTATTAGCACGAAAAGTTTAGTATCAAATTGAGCAAATACATAGTTCCTGTGTGTACAAATATTAGCACTATGTTATGACTAGATGTACGTCTTCAGGATTAGGCAGATGGTTGGCCTTTTCAGTCTCGAAGAGATGTATGAGTTTCTCCGTAAATTGTTCATGAACTGCGTCGACCTCAGCGTCGGTTGGATCTACATTCTTTTTGACTTCCATTGGAGCACCAACTGAAAAGATGATATAATAGATATTCAAATTCAAATTCAATTTAATTTATTCAGTTTAGGCTACAATAATTGAGCACTTATGAATGTCACTACGCCATCGGTTCGTAAGTCTACAGGGCGGGAGACCTTCTACTGAGAAGAACCGGCAAGAAACTCAGCAAGGGCATTTCTTTTCTCCCTTTCTCTTACAGCGTCCAATTAAAATATTGGAAAATGCCCTCCCTATCATAAAAGGCCACTTTCCATTACAAACATAAAAAAACATGAAATATAAAGCACAAGCACAACATAAAAAAGTATCTAATATAAACAAAAGACAGTTTATGTATTCATCACTAAGAAATAATCAATGTCTTACAGTATTAATAAACAAAACAAAAAAGTAAGACTAAATACTAAGAATACAAAGAAGTTTGCAAGAGCAGACCAGCCTCCACAGGCGGCACCCGTTCACGAGTATGACACATGAATCAGCCATCGCTTCGCTCAACCATGTTTTAGGGAACGTAACGACCCGACACACACGCCACCACCGCAGAGACACTTTGAGAGAGCATGACACACTCAAGCAACTCCAATAAAACTTCGATTGTACTAGTTACAATGTGTGTAGGTAGTAAAGGAACAAAATAAAAGAGGAGAAGATTGGAAGGTTCGTAATGCTTTCCTACCGAGAAGCAACGGCAATAAACTCACTAGTTAATCTTTTATACATCATATAAAAATACAATATAGCCTTACACTAGGTAATAACATAATATACAATGTTTTAATAAAAAAATAAAAAAATTCAAATGCCCCAATAAATAAATCAATTAAGTTCTAATTTTTCCAAGCATTTTTGTCATTTATGTATTCATCTACTTTGTAATAGCTTTTTTTCATTAAACTATCTTTGACATATATTTTAAATTTATTTAATATATTGCTGCACAGAGAGTACACACGACCACAAGTAAAAGTACGCCATGTTAACTTGGTGCTTATAGCAACGCATTTTATAATTAAAAAGCCGGCAAAGTGCGTGTCGGACTTCACACATATAGGATTGTAGAATATAAGTCGACCGAATGGCAGAATTATTTATGAGCAATAAGTGAGTCGGTGGTGGCCGAGTGGTTTAAATTTCACTTCACGTCCAAAGTGGCAGAGGTTCGAACCCCGGGGTCGGCGTGCACCAATGAGTTTTTTCTTAATTTCTCAAGTTCAATGATTTATTTATTCACAGCACTGGCTTTGCGGCAAAGGAAAACATCGTGAGGAAATCGGCATACGTTAAGAAAAAAAACCGGATGAGTGCGAGTCGTACTCGCACACGAAGGGTTTCGAAACATTATTTATAAAAACGGAAAATAAATCAAGTTTGTTGTATGGGAGCCCCTTAAATATTTATTTTATTTTGTTTTTTAGTATTTGTTGTTATAGCGGCAACAGAAATACATCTTCTGTTAAAATTTCAACGGTCTAACTATCACGGTATATGAGATACAGCCTGGTGACAGACGGACGGGTGGATGGATGGACGGACGGACGGACGGACAGCGGAGTCTCAGTAAAAGGATTCCCCCTTCGGGGACGGAACCCTTAAAAGACGTATGTGAACGTATATGTTCGCACTGGGCCTGCATGTGGACTGTGGTCCAAATCACCCTCGCTTATGAGGGAAGGCCGTGCCCTAACAGTTGGGACGTATCAAGGCTGGCAAGACATAGTGAGTGAATCCCTTGTGCTACTCATTTGAACGCAAAATCAAGTTTGTTGTAATGAGAAAACGAAAAAAAAAAAGATTTGAACGCTTGGATTGTGGAAGGAGCTCCCTCCCAAGGTTTTCTCCTACGACTACAATATGGGGTTCTTCAAGAACGAAGTTATTAGATTTCTGAATGGTCGGCAACGCGCGAGTGATACCTCTGGTGTTACAAGCGTCCATAGGCTAGGGTGACCGCTTACCGTCAGATGGGCCGTAAGCTTGTTTGCCACCTTAGTGGTATTAAAAAAAAAAAAAAAAAAAACTGAATTACAGATTAAAGTCGTTGTCTTAAAAGTGAAGTGAACTTTAGGTACATAAAAAAAATTTAATACTAACGATATCGTTGTGAGAGTTGTAACTCTTTCCACTATGTTAGCATACTATGGGATGTAATTTCACAAAATGTTCATTAGGTTTGGAAACAGAAAGTCATAATTGTTAAAATATTTTTTTCTTACCGACAGTAGTAACTGGGGCCCGGAGAGGCACCACACCATAAGAATACTGAAACATGCCTCTCCCTATTGGAAACATGGGAGAGATGCCAGTCATCTTTCTGACCTTTTCTTGAAATTTCCTTAACCAACCATCTTCAGGATTATTGAAGGGTCGAAATACGTCAGGTTCACCAAAAGAGAAGACAGGGACCAAAGGAGATCTGAAACCAATAAACAGAACATGTAAAACCGACTAAGTACGTGTTGTACACGCCAAAGATCTTTAGTACCCGCATTAACAAAGGGTTCTGAACTATTAAGATTATTGCGGATACACTACTCTGAACAACTTGTGAACAGATATTGTTTTAAATAATTTTAGTTATAACCAATTATAATAATTATATTTTTTTTTTTTTTTTTTTGAACACTTGGTCTACATTCCAATCCACTTCTACTATCTTTCGAGTAAATTATTGCCCAGTTAGTGGATTTCCAGTGTTAATTATTTGATTGAGTGAGAGGAATTGTTCGAAATGATGCCAACGGCTACTTTCTACCATCGCACCGCTCGCCATCGGCAGGGAATACATTCTCACACTTTAGAACCGAAATGGTCGCGTACAGTGCGGTTTCAGAGAAACTTTCTCCCGCGAACGCTTGGGTTGTAGAATGAGCTCCCTGCTAAGGTTTTAAGGACTACAGTATGGGGTTCTTCAAGAAAGAAGTTATTAGATTTCTGAAGGGTCGGCAACGCGCGAGTGATACCCCTGGTGTTGCAAGCGTCCATAGGCCTCGGTGACCGCTTACCATCAGGCGGACCGTGTGCTTGTTTGCCACCTTAGTAGTATAAAAAAAAAATTTACTTCACAGTTGATTCTAAATATATTCGGATTCAAAATTATCCAGAGTTATAAAACTACTTATCGAATGCTGTCGTTATGCGTTTTTGCACACATCCTTGGTTGAAAACGGCACAAGGTCTTCAACTCTTCCAGAGTACCTAATAACTGTCAAAATATACAACTGGGGGAAAGGTCACTGACCGAAGATTTTTAAAATCCTATCCAATTTTTTTTAAATCCCGATTGCATTACAAAAATGTACGGCGCGGCGGTCACATGAGAAACCTGCTTTCAAAAATTATCAGAATTTTAAATACCTACTATGAAAAAATGTTTTGATTATACGGTTGTGACATGGAAGGCCAAATAGACATGAAATAACTATATGGGTTCCGCTTATGCCATTTGGCTACGAAACTCTAGATGGTCTACTTACCCAGATTTCATTGCAATGCGAATAAATCCCTTTCTCCTCTTCAGAATCACTTTATATTCCCCAGGATGAGAATCCAAAGCCTCTGCTGCTCCTCCAACTATCAGAGCAATACAGTTACCTTTGTACTTCGTTTTGTCAAGTAAATGCAACAAGCTTTCTTGAGAACTAGAGCATGATCCTAAAGCCAACAGAAAATCTCTGAAGAATGGTACGAGGAAGTGACCACCGAGAGTTATCATACTGCAAGTCATTCCAGGGAAAATCTTGCTAAAGTTTAATGCATTAGTGGCGAAGGTACCACAAGCTCCAAGGCATACCACCCCATGAGGGAAACAAGCCATTAAATAGTTCTTCGAAGGATCCAGCTCTGCGGTTTTGACTAGTTTCAGAGGGAAGTAATCACGATAGTATTGCCACCACGTCCAGTTCCTAACCCATTCGAATCTGAAATATCAAATTTTACCCAGATTTCAGATCACATCGTAAAAGGTTCTTAGGTAAGTATCTATAAATACGAGAACAGTATACCTCTAAGAACAAATCTCGTTCTCCACCCAATGTTTTCCTCAAAAAAATATCTTGATTTGTGTATTTTATATGAGGAGTATGGTAAGATTTTCACAGTAATTAGGTGTAATTTCTTTAAAAATTAAGCGGTTATTTAATTGCATACATAGTCAAAAAAATAAAAAAACACACATATTTTCAGGTAAGTACATAGTTCCGTCTACAAGTCCGAGTACTGATTACGAAGGTGAGGTTAAATTGATATTTCCACTTTGGACTTACACAATAAATCATACTCAAGTCGGTGGTGGCCTAGGGGTTTGGATTTCGCCTCGGTTCGAGGTACGAGGCCGGCGTGTACCAATGATTTTTTTGTTATATTCTCAAGAACACTGATTATTCACTTCAGTGAAGGAAAACATTGGGAGAAAATCTGCATACTTACGTCAAAAAAAGACAGCAAACAAAATCTTACACTAACTTGAGTAGGTAAGGTAAATGATTTATGTAGGAAATGCAACATTTTGCTCATTTTAGAGTAGGTAAAAAATCATGTCATGGTTAATTAACCTATGTGCAGATACGCGCAGCTTCGCGCAACAGTTACAGCGTGTATGAAAGTACTACTATGTAAATTAAAAAAAACCCAGCCACGTGCGAGTCTGGCTCGCGCACCGAGATTAAGATTAGAACTTATTATATGTAGATAGCTCTTCCATCATGAAAACAAGTCTCCTAGACCAAACCCATAGGTTTTGATTTATTTGGGAATAACTGAATACCT
Organism: Apoda limacodes; assembly: GCA_946406115.1. NCBI lineage: Eukaryota > Metazoa > Arthropoda > Insecta > Lepidoptera > Limacodidae > Apoda > Apoda limacodes. Next base: position 10,924,982 of record OX291553.1, on the reverse strand, counting down.
AAATATGAGTCAAAAATGGGCGTATTTTTTTTTATTGCGTTGACATAGAAGATTGAATTTTTACAGCTTTAAGGGACCGTATTTATATTTGAATTTGATATTAATTTCAACTTGATAACTCCACGCGTTCTAAAGTAAAAGGGTCGTGACAGATTGACGGAAAAACTATTTATTAAATGTGTTATAACTACAAAATAACGAATTTCAGATTTTTTCCTATATCTGTGATGTAAGACATTGCTTCATGTCAAACTTCATGATTCTAGGACAACGGGAAGTAACCCATAGGTTTTGATTTGATTGCGAATGCCAAAATATGCGACAAAAAAGGCAGTATTTCCAAGTGTTCCTGTAAGGGTTCCTTTTTTCCTGTTGAGGTACGGAACCTTAAAAATAGTATTTAATGACTTTGACAATTTAAAAGTGTTTGAATAAAAAAAATGTCCTTTTTAATTTTTTAGGTAAATAGCTAACCCGGCGAACGTTGTTTCTCTTATTTAAAACAACTGGCGTGCCACCTATTTTAAAAGGTTTCTACTAATTTAAAAACCTTCCCTTCGGCGTGTGCACAACAATTTACCGAAATTGCATTGCAATCTGTTTACCCTTAGAACGCGAGTCCAACTCGCACTTGATCAGTTTTTCTTTCTCAGAAACCTTCCCCGGCGTGTGCACAATAACTTACCAACATTTCATTACAATTGGATTACCTTTAGTCCGACTCACACTTGACCCTTTTTTTATGAAAACCTAATAACGAACACAACTAATAAATAATCATCCAATTTGGGGCAGTCGTTCCGAAGTTATTGCGTGACCAAGGAGAACAGGGATTAATTTTTATAAATACATATAGATACTCATATACGCATGTATTTATGTATTTACCTTCGTCCTCCTCGATTGCACACGTCAATATCATTGAGCATCCAGATCCCGTAGATGATGGCCAGCCACCAAAACCTCGAGTACAGAAATCGTATGAAGAGAAATATAGCCAGGCCTTCTCCAAACAGTACCATGCATATCCAGGCCGTTGCAGCCAGGGTCTGTAGCCGCCGCTCCAGTGGAATATTTCTGGGTGCCCATTCTATGCCAAGAGCCTGTGATATACGCCTGTAATAATAAAGACACCCAACTGAAAACGTGGTATTTAAATTTCATCTGATGTTTCATGATAGTAAATAGTAGAAGTAGCTTTTTCCGGCTTTTTGTTATCAACTGAAGTGAGTCATTTAATACAAAGTTAAAAACTAGCTTTTGCCAGCGGCTTCACCCGCACTGAATTCGGTTATAGTAAAGAAACTTATAGAAATAGAAGTCTGTGCATTATTTTTTCTACACTTATGGAAGTAGCTATAGTTCGTCCACGTGAAATTCTGTTATATTTATCCTGCGTAAATGTTCCGGGATGAAAAGTCTCAACTATCTCTGTGCCACACTTCAGCACAATTAAACGCTCTGTTGCTATGTTAATTAAGACAAACAATCATTTGCATTTATAAATAATATTAGTATAGATGCGAAAGTGAGTTTGTAACAGAATTGAAACCCTACCAATAACAGAATTTAACGCGCGTCTACAAAATACATTATTTATCACCAACCGTTAATTAGAATACATATGACTAGCGGGCTTCGCACGGGTGCACTTTTATTTTTTTTAATTTTTGGGATGAACAAAGAATAATTTATCTTTATGCATGACATAAGTAGTTTTTTTAATTACGATTAATGTTTTTATCCATAAACCTATTTTAATTCTCAAAGTTTTTACCTCGAAAAAAGTTAAAATTATTCAATGGGCGCGGTTTCCTGTTAATATTTTGTTTAGATTGACATTATTAAATTCGTAATATCTTTTGAATGGATTGTCCAAATAATTCAAAAAATTGCGGTCATTCACATTTAAAAAAAAATTCTAAAACAAAAACTCAAGTTTTTTAAAATAAAATAACAAATAAGGTGAGGAAAAAATATACTATAAAATAAAAATAAAAAATATATATATATAGATATACAGTATACAGTGGTATATTAGTTTTTTATAAATTATAATTAAACGACAGTACTTAGAACTCTAATATTAACTAGGAATCAGCACAGTGTAATACATTATATATTAAAAACAAAAGTATTCCGGTAAGATGAATTTTTCGACCAATTTCTCTACCACATACATGGTCACATAAACACAGACTCACGGACGTCCAAGAATGATTAGTTTTAATGTTATTATTTATTATATTAAACAAATTAATTGTTTATAAAAGGTACCAAATGTGCTAGACAGATTATTTAACTTCATATTAGTGCACTCATATTATCCTGTAAGTGTTATATTAAAAAAAAAACGTCATTTAAGTTTCGAAAGACTGGGTTTCGAAGGACTGGAAGTAATCTGCAAGTATTGAAACAGTCTTGAATACGAAATAATTATTTATTCAGATAAAGATTAATACAAAGATATGAATAACATAGTCTGATTTTGGTCGGCATTTCTATTAACATTTTAAATGTAAAAAAGTATTTATTGTGACATAACTACAATATTTGGACATATGGTATCGCCAAAGTTTTTTAAAGATATTGATATGTTCTTTAATTTTGTAGAACATTTTTTCATCTATCATCAATAGTTTCCGCAGCGCATGAATGACATTTGACATTATGGCAAATTTATTTACACCTTGGGTTACATTATTGGAGTTTTAGTAGGGATCCCTAATTTTTCCTAGTAATCATTATAGCCTATGTTACTGAGGGATAATATAGCATTCTAATGGTGAAAGAATTTTTGAAATCGGTTAAGTAGTATTTGAGTTTATTCGTTACAAACATATAAAAATACAAAACTTTCCTCTTTATAATATTAGTGTAGACTAATGTTATAGGTACAATATATATAGGTAGGTACCTGTATCTTCCACCTCTTAACCATTGCATGTTTTAAGTCTGTTTTTAACACGCGGATCTGTGGGCAAAAGCCCGGATTTAGGTAATACAACTATGAATGCCGTTAAATATCCATTATAAGAGCTACTAAGTTATGGATAGGCTCAAATCATAGACTTTGCTTAAAGTAGGTATACTTATGCAAGCTTAACCTTTGAATAATAAGAAGTGAAGGTAACGAAAGGTTTGTAATAATGAATGATAATGATGTAACGATAGGTACCTACTGTACTTTGACTTTGTTGTAGTAGTAATGATTAGACGCGTTTATAATTTACCGTCGAGCTGTTGCTGGTATCTCAGAAAAGACCTACGTACATGATACTCACTTCAAAATTTTACGAATTACTTATTTATAATAATTCGTAAGATTACTAATTAAAAAAATTACACATGCATAGCAAGGCATAGGGGATTTGTTCTTAAACTGACATACTTTTTGTTTTAAGGCAAATATTTAAAAATTATTATATTATAAATTATAAATGTTTATTCAAGGAGCACAAAAATGAATTCTGACGCTACAGGAAAGTAAATAATAAAAATAAAAAATAACACAAAATAATTGGCACTGGGCAAGCGCGGTGGCTATATCCTACCTAGGTCTTTTCCTTTTCCTAGGAGAGGCCTGTGCCGCCGCTACAGTAGGGGGCTGAGTCAATAGTGATATTTACGTCTAATATCAAGTAATTATCGTCAACGTCAGTATCCTGAGCTGAAGATGTCTAGTGATCGTAGGCCTCAAGGCCGGCATCCAATGGCTTCCTGTATCTCAATATGAATGGTTGTATGTCTTCACAGTTTTATACTCAGAAAGGAGTAACCTGTGGCTGGACACCCACCCACATCATAATGAGGGCACAGCCTCGTTTCACCAACTACTTTAGTCCTGCATGACAGGGGTTGATCCTAACATCGCAACACCGCTTCTGCTGCAGTTTCTATGGACTAAAGTGGCTTCATATGTCCTATATGTCATCAGCTTTAAATTAATATGTGGTACGATAAAAGACCTAGGACAGAATAGTATGAGCCCATTGCCAGTTCCTGATGAACTAAAAGAAGTACCTAAGTCAGGATTGGCAATAATCATATCGTATCTACAGCTAGTTGGGGTCCGTCGAGCCCCCTTATTCAAGTAAGTAAAAGCCATCTGAGACGACTGTGACTTGCAAAAAAAATTACTTTAAGTTATAATGAAATGTGTAGAATAACGATTTAATCAGCAATGTAGTTCGTAACCGTCAACTTTTGTTACAGACAACTCGGAATCAGATGGTTTTGACGGAGTATCGGAACCGAAACCGAATTTAGGGCAGGCGGAGCCGCTCGCAAATTAGTATACCTAATTAAGGAGTTCCTCGCCGATAACCGAATTTAGGGCGGGCGGATCCGCTGGCAAAGTATAGTTTATTATATATTAACACCAGGGGTATTACTCGCGCGTTGCCGACCCTTCAAAAATCTAATGACTTTTTTTTTTGAAGAGCCCCAGACTGAAGTCCCTAGAGAAAAACTTGGCAGGGAGCTCATTCCACAACCCAAGCGTTCGCGGGAGGAAGTTTCTCTGAAACCGCACTGTACGCGACCATTTCGGTTATAAAGTGTGCGAATGAATACTCTGCCAATGGCGAGCAGTGCGATGGTAGAAAGTAGCCCTGGGCATCATTTCAAAAAAATCCTCAAAACGGATCCCATTGTACAAGCGGTAGAACTAGGGTTGCCAACTCTCGAAAAGACCAAGCCGGGAGAATTGTATGTTTGAGATATTTATTGGGGGAGGGGGTGGGGTCTGGACTGAAAGAAAATCATTAATTAATTTTTAAATTTATATCGAGCAGCATCTAATATTTGTCGGTTTTTCACCACAAAATCGTAAAAGTTTTTACATGAAAAATCGAAATTTGTAAGTATTTGTAATTCTGCTTTTACTAAAGAAATACTCATTCGGTTTCTTTCCTTGCTCCATACTTGCTCCATCATGATGAACACGCGCTCGCATGAGGCATTTGAGACAGGAATGGAAAGAACAAACGCGACCATTTTTTTCAATTCAGGACAGGGATTTCTGTTTTTCGATTTCGTAAAGAAATTGACCCAGCGTAAATCCACTCGATTTTCTTCAACAAGATGTGGTTGCATCTCACGCAGAAGTCCAAACTCGTCGTACAATTTGTCACAATCTAAGTCAATATTTAATAATTCCTGGAGTCGAGTAATGCCAGTCCTTGTGATTGGTTCTTTTAAAGATAAAATTTTCATTGCTTGGTATTCCAAATCTTCAAAGTTATACCATTTTTGTAAATATGTCAAAAATCGCGTAAAAAAGTTTTTGAACTCAGTTTTTAAATTTGTTTTTTGTGGTTCACCAAACTGCTTTAATAAATCCATGGCAGATTTACCATGAAAATTAGTCAGCTTGTTGACATATGTTACATTTTGCTGTAAACTCGTCTTTTTTCGATAACCACGTATGTTCTTTTAATCAAAGGTCATTGAAAGAACAATAGTACTTTATCTTCTTTGCACCTGCACTACTCTCACCTCCTGAGTTATCACGATCCATTATTCTCAAATTAATTATTACCTCCCGTTAGAGCAACACGTATTTCACTGAATAATTTATCTAATTAGACTGAGGACACGACAAGAGAAAAACGTGCGAAATACTCGGCAAACCGCGGGGGAAAGTAACGCGTCGGCGATCGCCGAATCAACCACGTCGACGGCGAGACGAACAGGTTTAGGCCGGCAGCGGAGCGGGGACGGTGTTGTTGTTTTGATGCATTTAATTTTTAGAAAAACCGGAGAAATCATTGCTTTGCGGGAGGTCGGGAGGTTAGCCATTATTACCGGAGTCTCCCGGGCAATCCGGGAGGGTTGGGAACCCTAGGTAGAACACACACAGGGAGGCAAAGTCTCTCCTCAGACTGAAGGGCACTACAGCTCTTTTATTTTTTCATATATATATTACCTATATATATTTGAACTTCGAGCTGTCTATATATACATATAGCTCGACTTTAGACATTAATCGATCAGGCAGATCTAGTTATAAATTGAAACGATACAGCATATAGATGTGTTTTTAGTTGACTTCAAATAAATTAAAATATTAACAATAATTTTATCCGACTTAAAAATACTACAAAAAAGTGAAAAATAGCCCCCTAAAGCAAACATACTGACAGTAGGTACGTATTTTTTTCGCTTTGATAGCATTCCACTTCACCAAACGATGCCTATAATAATTGAGGAGTTCCCTCAACTCGTCATGAATTCCATCATCAGAACTGAATTTTTGATGTAAATGCAGCGCCGCTGCCCGACGTGTAGCTGCCTGGCGCTCGTGTCGGCTCGATATTATGTTTATTGCACATACAGTTGGAAGACCAATGACCTTCTAATGTCGAAGAGCGATTCTTCGTCGTCACAGTCGTGCGTTGACCGGTTACCGTAACGCAGCTACGTTGTAATTGTAAAATTTGTGACTTGGGGTATACTATTCCTCCGCTTCACACGTGAAAATCACTAGATTGAGTTTAGTTTTTGACGCACTAGGTTTAACTGGAGAGATGTAGAAAGAAATTACCGATCGGAAAAGACCTTTTTATATGGGGTTTATTTTTACACGTTTTCGTTACGGAACAAAAAAGTACTTGTTTTTTGGTACAAAGGTAGATAGGGGAATAGAAAATGACATGGAAATACTTTTGTTTGAAGCTCCCGTAGATATAGCATATCAGAATTCTGCGTAGGCAAAGCCGCGGGAAATGCTAGCTTACATAAATGTAGGAGACTCACCAAAAATAATCTTTCATATGATCCCAGAATTCTCCTAAATCCATGAGTGAACTGCACTAAGCGCCCTGCATTAAACTAAATAAAATGTTAGCGCGTTAATCAGTCAACACTCTGAAAGGAAGTAGGGCTTGTGCAGATATAAACATGATAAGCTATCAGAATGCTATACTTGCTACAAAGTACACATTAAGTAATCTTGAAGTGGCAAATGAGCAAAATGACAAATTTCTGCTATAAGACGTATCATGGTAGAGATCTACAAAGGCATCATGTGCACAGGTTCTGAATGGATTGCATTGTGCACATGATTGTCTCGTAATCCAAGAGAAAATGATCACTACGTTTGTCGTAATAAGCAATTTGTAACTTTGAACTCATTTATTTTGGTGTTAGTCTGTCCCACCGGCTCCGCCTTCAAAGCAGTTGAAATACTATAGAAATAATTAGATGACACAATGCAGGCGAAACTACAGGCTAAAACATGAGTTTTATTACTTATGCTAAAACTTTTTAAAATAATCCTACTAATACATATTAAAAATGTGAAAGTTTGGATGTTTGTAACTAAATCACGCTTCAATAACTAAACGGGTCGAGATGAAACTTGGCACACATATAGGTCCTGGAATAGGCTACTTTTTATCACGAAAAGAACATATTTTAGGAAATTAGTAATTATTTTTACCTTTTAAGTGCATCTCTTTGAAGCCTGTTGTTTGTTTTGCTAAAAAGTTTTTTTCATAATAAATTCTTAACCAAAGGTAGGTAATTTAAAGATTTGCCAAAAATTAGATACATATTCTGTGTCGGGAATAAAGTAAACATGATTACTTAATCCATACGGAAAAAAAAGTTGAAGTACGAAGGCACTTAGGTACCAACAAACACAGTATGTAGGTAGCCCACAGTTTGTACACACAATAAAGAGTTTAGATAATAGAAGAACCTTGAATATAGGTAGTACACACTGTAAACACTCACCTACCTAAAAAATCCATGCATTCTTAATATCAATGATATTAATGATGTCTTGAAGATTTTTTTACGTAACAAACCTAAAGGCAAATAAATATTTAAAAACACGGTATGAATCAGGAATGAAGACAGTACACATCAACCACAGAGCGGTATAATCGGGTGACTAACCACATCATCACTATAAACAACATTTACTACTCTCGAAGTAGAGGTTAAATGATATTAAGGACGTACCTACGTACCTTAGTACTTGTTTATTACCTATTGAGATAACAGAGACGTAGGTAATCATAACTGTCCATGGAAAGGAAAAGACTTTTAACAGAGACGTAGGTAATCATGACTGTCCATGGAAAGGAAAAGACTTTACCCTAGAGTTTTGACAAAAGCTATCCTGTATAGTGTATACGTACTACATTAAGTGTATTTCAAAAAAAAAATCTTGTCTATTATGCTCTAAGTAGTACATAGCACGTGTTTGTGTTCATACCTTTTTAGGGTTCCGTAATCAACAGTTTTTTCCGTGTCCGACCGCTGTTCGTGGCTTAGCTCAGACTGTTAGTAGGTACTAAAAGGTGTAATTAAGTTATAATAATTATAATTCATATAATAATTGTTGTTTGTCTGTCTCTCTGTCAAGATCATTATTCTAAGGAACGCGTGAAGGTATCAAGTCTTACTTACTTATATTAGTAAAACAATCAAGCTTCTAAAAAAATATGCCCAAAATACCTACGGTCATTTTTGTCGCATATTCTGACAAAAATAAATCAAAACCTATGGGGTACTTTCTATTGACCTAATCATGTAATTTGGAAAAAATCCAAAAACTGATAATTATCGCATGAACCTGTGGTACTTGATCTCATGATGTAAGAACTATCTACATATAATAAGTTTGTACGGAACTCTCGGTACGCGAGCCAGACTCGCACTTAGCCGGTTTTTTTTCTATAATTGAAGTGTTGTCGTTTAAATCTAACACCGATAACCGAATTTACGGCGGGTTAAACCGCTGGCATAAGCTAGTAAATATAAATGCAAATATAACTGTGTCTGTCTGTTACCTCTTTAAGCTTAGGCCGCTGTACCGATATAGATGGAATTTAGCATGGAGATAGTTAAAGTCCCGGGGAAGGACATAAGCTACTCGAAAACATCAATTGACAAAAGTCGGTTTTTTATTATTGAGGAGTTGCTGATAACCGAATTTAGGGCGGGTGGAACCGCGGGCAAGAGCTAGTACTATATATAACGAAGTTAAAAGTAAAGCTATCACAGCTAAGAAGGTTAACTTGTAAAAGTTAGCGAGAAATAGTCGACCAACTTAATTTCGTTTCAATTCCATAGAAAAATATTTATATTTTTCTGGTTTTGTGTGATTCTGCTTAACCATTGTTTGAAGTTTCTAAGTAGATCATTGCGTGAAACTAAAAATACCAAGCTCTTAAGTTTTGCTTCTTTTTTAACCGACTTCAAAAAAGAGGTTTCATGTTCGACGTGTATATTTTTTTGTTTATCAATTGTGAACCGATTTTAAAAGTTCTTTTTTATTTTTATATTAATGTAGTGGATTAAAAACTTTTTGGAGAAAAAAATAATTGATGTCAATTTGGAACTGGTGAACCACGCCTTTTATGTTGATGATTGTATAAAATTTTGTTACAAGAATGTTTTTAGTGTACGAGAAAAAAAGGAATTCGTCACTCAAAAGCAAAAAATGAAAAAAAATTAAACAAAAAAAAAAAAAACAACCGGAACAAAGTCCATTGTACGAAAACGGACGTAACACATTTTTAGAGTTTATCGCTAAATTATGTTTTCAAATATTTTACATTATAATGTAATATCTATATGTTTTTTTATTATTTACTTGGACTTAATTAAGTCTCTGAAAATTTTATTCATGTTCTATATTGGGCAATTTGTCTGCTCTGGTGGTCCAGTGGTCCTCTTAACTGCATTAGAAGCGTTACGGCGATAACAAGCTCAACCCCTGTGGTAAAACGAGGCTGTCTTCACATTATGGTGTGGGTGTGTGTTCAGTCACTGCATACCCATAGGCGTAGCCAGCTTTCGGATTTGGGGGGGGAGGGGGGCAGGCTTGGCTAGGGGGGGCAGACCTGATAGAAAATGTCATTTTAATATAGTGAACATATTCATTTTGAGCAAATTCCTTCAGGTTATGGGCACCTAGGGGGGGGGGGGCAGTTGACAGCGGAATTATAAAGTTGAGACATACGGACAGACATGACGAATTTATAAATTTTCTGTTTTTGTCATTTGGCTACATAGCCCTAAAAAATGTTTTAAGCTTGTAGCTAGCTACCCAAAAAAACTTTTTTACTAAATAGTATAATTTGTGGACATTATCCTTCAAAGGACGGGTAAAAGGTGACTTTATAGGATAAAATTCAAAGTTAGTAAAATTATTTGTTGGCAAAGTTTAAATGAAAATTCGTTTCTTTTGTTCCTTCCAAACATGCCACTATAAATAATGACTACAATATAAAAAACAGGTTTCACAAGCTGAAGATCTTTATAAGAAAAGTAACTAAATCAAAAACTGAAAATTTTAAAAACACTCTCCTACAAAATTACAGTGGTGTGACCTTTTCTCTGAAACTTTCAAATGTCTAAGAATACCTGGAGTCCCCTGCACTGTTTAATTCAACTAATCTGTGTAAACTCCATTTTTGCAATTAAATACAAAGAACCCCTCTGCACCACTCTAACCCATTAATTTTCGCCGTATGTTACCGTAGCAGCTAATTCTTTCAAATACGCATCGAAAAGACAGTCATTATAACTTTACAATAAATTACAACATACAGTACATTTATTAAACGTTATTTTCAAACAAGTACAATAATGAATAACAAGAATTAATAATTTCAATAAATATTTTGCAATAAAGAATATTAATTGTAATCACTTTGAATAATTTCATGGAATTGTTTAATTCTCTGTTCAGTCTCCATAATGCTGTCTTTTAGATCCTTGTGTATTTGGCTGTAAGCTTTTATGGATTGATTTGTTTCTGTAAATATATTTTGCAGGATTTGTAAGTGTAGAATTCTGAAACAAAAGAAAAGATATATTGTAACTAACAAAGAATCTAAGATAAAAAGGCAATAATGAAGTAAATAAGGTTTTACTGGCACTACTCAAAAGTAGGGTGAATTAAAGCTGTGTCCTGGTTAGAATAAAATTAAATAGTACCATTAACTTAGTAAACCAAGAAACAAAAAATATTTCACTACATATGTAGAGTAGTAAATTGGTAGTAATATTTTTGTAATCTGGGAAAGTAGGTATTATTGTTTTAGAACAGTTTCAATTAATACTATGTTTACTATGCTAAGAAACATAAATTTAATCTGAATATTAGGAGTTTTAGATACCAACAAACCTGATTTTCATACAAAAATTGTAACTAATACCACTATATAAAATGTGTGTATACATACATGCAATTGTTTGCATGTTCTATATTAGCTGTTACAAGATTCTAATAGAAGGGAGCCAAAGTTGGCACTAGGGAGCAGAAGACAGTGGTGAATCTGCATGAAGTATACCTATACTATACCTGAAACCAGGGAAACTGAGCAAAGCTGTAACTCCACTCAAAGCATAAAAATAAACAGATAATAAAAAACATAATTATAATATAAGAAAAACATTAAAATGCACCAAACGCAATATAAAATCAGACTATGTATTTGGTAAAGTCATTTTTGACCATAATACAGAAGGTACTAACTTAGATTTCAATTCCAGTATCTTAGTCTTCAACGTCAAGAGCTCACTAGAATGATCACTGAATGTTACAGCATCTTGCAGCCGGTGATTAAGCCATTCCAACATCAATTCGACTTTCTCATTCTCTTGCTCATGCAAAGTATTTAGCTTATCATCTAGAGCTTCTTGAAGCTCTTTCTTTTTATCTTTCCTAGATCTAACATTCGCATTACTTTGCTTGAGGGTGTTAAGCTCTGTTACATATTTTGGTATTTTTGTCTGTATTTTAGTAATAATGGCTTGGTTTAATTCAGTTTGTTCATCAAACGTCAATTCAGCAGCTGTCTGATGCATAAGTCCTAAAAAATAGGTAGGTAAATGTATGTATGTATATTTAGAACTTCTTTGGTAACCCTACTTGGCTAGAACTGTAAAACTTTAACCAAGTTTTATCCCATTTTGAGGAGTATACTACTGTTTACAAAACAACAAAATAAAACAAACAACATACAATGTGTTCATCCATTTTAATATAAAAAGTTGATATTTGTCATACTTTAAACAAAACTAGTTAACTAAGTATCTCTGAAACAATACGAACAAAATAATTGGTTGTATTAATCAAATGGTTAACAGATAGGAAGTTCCTTCTGAGCCCGTTAAAATTTAATAGCAAAACCTCATTTTAGCACCAACTAGCCATTCCGTCTGAGCGCATATGACAATTTCAGCGGCGCTATTATAGTCCAAACAAAACAAAAAGATTTTATGACAGTTCCCTGCATGTATATGTTTAAGTATTTTATTATGATTTATTTGTAGATAATAACAAAAATATATAGTTCATAAAGCAAAAATAAACTTTTCACTAAAAAAAAACAATGTTATAAGTATTTTTCTTGCAGGATTTACTTTCACATTTGACAGCTGTCAAAAAGTAGTGCAAAATACCCACCTCAAGGGTTTTTGGTAGCAACATTTCATAGCAAAACCACTCAAAAGAAATGCTAAAAGTCAACATTAGATTTTGCTACCAAAAGCTAATGAAATGCGAATCACTAAAAATTCTGCTACTTAATTTTAAAAAATCGCCAGATGGAACGCCCTATTAGTCACACACACTATACACACAACAGTAAAAAAAAATGTGTGTAGGCAGTTTGACAGATTTACACCAAAATCCCACCTTCAGACATGGGTCTAAAGTTTTATTTTCCGGTGGCAAAAGTGACATAATAGGAGACATCAGATGCCTCCTTGATTTTTGGACGGAGCTGGGATGGTATAAGCAACCAATGAGATGAACCACTATGTACAATGGCCCTATTATGAGACTAAGTGCGAAAACATAAGTCCAACTAACTAACTATGATAGGAGACAAAATAAACAAAAATCCATTAATACTGCTACAACGAAATTACTCAAAATAAGACTGGTTGGGGTATACAAAAGGGGGCGCTGAGAAAAAAAAACAGGAAAATGGACAAACCTAACAAAGTCGAAGTACTTTCATCAGCAGTACTTATTTTATGTAAGCTGGAATAGTGTGTGAGGTCACAATCAGCTATAATCTTATTCAGTTTCTCCTTAAGCTTTGAAGATATTCTGCTGTTCATCTCGTTAGAAACTTCCTTGATGATTTCAAGAAGAACATTCTCTTGGCATATTTTTATTTGAGCAGATGATATTTTTTCAGTATTTGTAGAAGAATCCATTTCTTTACCAGACGAAGTAAGGTATGGACAATTATAATAACTTCACACCCTAAACAACAATCTACAGTATTCTCAAATTTTTTAACCGTTTTTTTATTAATAAAAAAACAATCAATCGGTAACCATGACAACGAATTTTTTTTATATTTTCTTATTCCCATTCGCCCCTAGGACAGGCTAAGGTCTGAGACCATGCTGCCAAATTATTTGAGAAGGCCTGGCAAGAAGCTTATAATCTTAACCCATTATACAAGCGTTAGATCACACTTCAGTTTTGTGAGAATAATTATTCTATAGTAACTTCTACAAATCATTAAGGCAATATATACGAGTAAGAGCGTAAAACTTAAAATTGTCTATCTTTTTAAAACAATTTTAATATGAAAAAACAAATTTATAAAAACTACATTAACGCCACATCAGTGGCGAATCCTTCATAGAAGCCGATTTACATCAGCCTTTCAGAAATTCAATTCATAATTATTATATTTTCGATACCACTTACTAAAGAAGCTGTATAGCTACAAGCTAACTAGCGACCAAATGGTCGAAAGCGTCATGAATATCTTGGCTGCGTTTTGATCAAAGTAGTGCTTGTTGCTGACATAACTGTTTTTTTTTAATTAGGTAATAAAAGGTGTGTTAATAATTTTCGATATTACGAATACTGCTGAAAAATTTACGAAGATATGGTTTGAGAACTAGCCTAATGCAAATAGTTGAAGAAAATATTACAGTGAAATGATTAGTACGTCTTTTAATAACATTATAGATAGATTAGCTATCAGGAATAGATTTATGATACATTTACCGATAAATTTATTTTAAGAAGGATGGCTTCTCTTTTTTTTCTAATGACAAAAAATAAGAATTGTTATACATCGGTTAGCTGTAGAACTGATTCTAAAGGGTAGCAAAATAACAATAACATTCAACATAAATTTGTTTAGTTTAATTTAGTAGGCATTTCAGGTTCCGTCCTCGATAGTAAAAGTCAGTTTATGACATTTATAAGCAAAAATAAGCCTAATAAAATAAATATTTATGGGTTAAGTTTTGCAAATCTAGACTTAAAATTCTGTGCGATTGAAAAGTCTACCAAAACAGAAACAGTCGTGCTACAGCACAACTCAAGCAATATAATTATACGTGTACTAAAATTTAATAAAATTTTTACCTAGTACACTAATTTAGGTACCGAATAGCGAGTAACGAAAATATCTTTGCAACAACGTTTTTAAGGCTTCCGTTCAGATATTTATTGAAGAGTTATTTATAGAAATTCTATCTAAACTAACTTTGTTTATATATTTGTACAAAATTGTCAAAATTTTGTCTCGCAACAAGAAATATACCCTACTAGCGCAACGACAGATGGATGACTGACTTTGCTGGAGATGAATGGTACACGAATTGAATACTAAATTCAGTACTGTAGCGATCTCGCGTATTTGGTCGGGTTTTAATGAGTTCCGATGAATTAGTCTAAATTAAACATTATTTTACTTTTCAATTGTTTAATTAAACTCAAACAAAAATCTGAGTATCTCTGATAGATCACACAAGACGAATTCGTAAATAATAGGAAAAAGTGTCTTAGTTATAAATTTTTGTATTGTTTGGAAGGAAAAATTTTCCTTAAATGTTGGTAAAAAATCCAAAATCTTAGGCTGTCAAATTTCAGGGTCAAATACGATTAAATTTGCTAAAACGTTAGTCTGTGACTGTACATTACATTACAAACGCCTTACTGCTACCGCAATCTATACATGGATGAACGCACATCAATAAGACTGTAAACAAACAATTTAAATTACTTTTAAAAGTGAAAAATCTTACGGTGATCGAGATATCTTATTATACACTTTATTTTAATTTCATTTCTAATCATACCGTCAAACAGGCCAAATTTGCCCACTTTTTTTGTATTTTTGCAGTTTTCTTCACTTTTTTATTAGGAATGGCACAGTTAAATTACTTTATAACGATATATACTAGATGTATAACAAATCGAGTAAATACTAACTTTGTTCTTCCTTTTGCTTATTTACTTATAAACGATTTAAGGGCTGGGCTAAATTATCTATAAATGTAGCCAAGTCAGCCCACTGCTTCCAAATTGTCTAATTTAAATTCTATTGATTTAGAAATAAAAGTCATGCAACCTAAATGGGCAACAATGTCATATGTACCCAAATCGAATCGAAATTTTTACTTGTTTTCCAAATAAATGCCTGGGCAAATATGGCTTTAAAATTATTGATTTTCTCATACAATGCTTTAATTAGGTTAGGGTTACTACTTATATTGGGTTTCAATGGGTATATAAGTAATTAAATAAAACTACTGATAGTTGTTGACAACAAATGATAAAAACATCATTAAAAGAATACAAAGCTTCAGCTTCCAAAAATTAAGTAAAAAATAAAATAAAAAAAAACAGACAAGAACATAAGTAGTAGAAAACTCATCTGGTACTTTTTTAACTAAAAACACCTAAATTGGAATGAGATCTTTCTTTTAACGAAACTTAGATATCATAAATATCATAATGACGTTCAGCATCTCTTGACGAAATAAATCCAAGATCGATAGCTACATTGAGCATATCGGCAGAATAATTTCCGTACATCTTGGCACCTGCTTTACGTCGTACCCTTTGCTTTCTAGTCCGAGGTTTCCCTATCCTGAAAATAAATATTATCTAAAGATATTTTTTACAAGAATAAATTATTTAGAGATTAATACCGCGCAAGAGCAACGAGATGACATCATTATTACACAGATATAGCTGGAGCGATAGAAAAAAATGTAGGATATTTTTGACTGTTGAGATCATGAGGAAAGAGATGAGGACAGGAGTCACGACAGCTCTAAGTCCCCTGTTACTGAGACCAGGAGGGGGTCGCTTTATCCCGCACGAACGGCGAGATTGCTCTCTGATAGTAATCCCGCGCTAATGATAAATTTTGCTAACGCGAAGCCTCCGGTGAATGCTAGTGGTATAATCATGTCATTTTAGATTTTAAAAATTACCTTATCTGTTTCAAAAAGGTCATCCAATTTTTCTGAAAAAAAAATGTATTTTCTTAATTTCATGTTAACGACTATCTAACGTAAGTTCTCTATATACCTACCTAAATAATGAGTTTATCAATAATCACAACAGAGTTTTTACGTGATCGATTTTTAATACATATCATTAAAAAAGTAAATTGATTACGCAGCAACACTAGATCTGGGCAAATATGGCAATTTCAGTTGCCTAAAACTATTGATAACTTTGCCCAGTCAAAAATTTCTGATAATTGTGGAGTTAACAGCTTAGGAGACATCTCAAATTTAGCGTCACGAAAAAAAGAATAGAATCGAACAAAATGTATGAACATAAAGGTTGTGACGTCACTTGCTATCGATCGAAAAAAAAATCATAGACTTGTTGCTTTTCTATGCTATTGGTACCATAGCCAAGCCACTGCGGAGCGCCGAAACGAAAGTTGTCTATACATTAGGTAGGTAGCCATATTGCAACTTTACAAACGCGATTCCTTTTTGATATTCGTTGAACTTGCATTTGCCCAGACCCTACGGATAAGCTTGGCGATTGCAGATGGCGGCTTGAAATCTATTGTGGATATTTATTATATTTTTAAGGATTTTAAGTATTTTGTTATTTAGGTATTTAAATGTTGTGGTTGTATTCAATATTTGTATTATAGGTATCTATTTGTCTTTGATATGCAGAAATATACCTACCCAAATAAATAAAGATGCTTATTAGGTACCTGTATTGAATTTTTAATTATTGATATATTTTGGTAAAAATATACAATATCCCCCGCGTATTTAAGGGTTGAAAGTGATGGGGGAGGGGGGGAGGGGGGGTAGGAGGTACCCCAGAAAAGGAGGGGGCCCGGAACCCCCCCTTTTTTATATAAATTTTTAAAAATTTAACCTCAAAATGTAGGAACCAACTTCTATCAGGCTATCCAATTTTCCCTGCGTAATTTAGGGTTGATAGTGAGGGGGGAAGAGGTAGGTACCCCCGAAAACTAGAGGGCCCGGAACCCCCCCTTTTTTATATATTTTTTTTAAAATTTAACCTCAAGATGTAGAAACCAACTTTCTTTAGACTATTGAATGGTTAATTAATATACAATTTCCCCTGCGTATTTAAGGGTTGACAAAATTAGCCCCCTCTCCTCCGCAAACTCAATGCATTGAGCTTTTGTGCCCAACTGAGAGAAAATCATTCTCCAGTTCCACATAGATCTGAAACAGCAAAAAGTAAGTTATTAGTTTTAAACTAAGATGAACTATGACAAATGACTGCTTTTGTGGTTCAGTTGGTAGTGCTCCTGCCTACTGAACCGAGGGGTGTGGGTTCGATTCCAGCCCAAACAAACACGGGTAGAAATAAAAAACAAATAACCACAAACGTTAAGAAAGGAGCTTGCTTCGCTGCACTCCTGCCTCAACCTTCTAACCTAACTCAACTGTCGTTGGGGTGCCCTAACAAGATTTCTGGGTAGAACTAAAAAAAAAATAACCACGAACGTTAAGGCAGGAGCTTGCTTCGCTGCACTCCTGCCTCAACCTTCTAACCTAACTCAACTGTCGTTGGGGTGCCCTAACAAGATTTCTGGGTAGAACTAAAAAAAAAATAACCACGAACGTTAAGGCAGGAGCTTGCTTCGCTACGCTCCTGCCTTAACCTTCTAACCTAACTCTACTGTCGTTGGGGTGCCCTAACAAAATTTCTGGGTAGAAATAAAAAAAATAACCACGAACGTTGAGGCAGGAGCTTGCTTCGCTACGCTCCTGCCTTAACCTTCTAACCTAACTCGACTGTCGTTGGGGTGCCCTAACAAGATTTCTGGGTAGAAATAAAAAAAAATAACCACGAACGTTAAGGCAGGAGCTTGCTTCGCTACGCTCCTGCCTTAACCTTCTAACCTAACTCGACTGTCGTTGGGGTGCCCTAACAAGATTTCTGGGTAGAAATAAAAAAATAACCACGAACGTTGAGGCAGGAGCTTGCTTCCCTACGCTCCTGCCTTAACCTTCTAACCTAACTCGACTGTCGTTGGGGTGCCCTAACAAGATTTCTGGGTAGAAATAAAAAAAATAACCACGAACGTTAAGGCAGGAGCTTGCTTCGCTACGCTCCTGCCTTAACCTTCTAACCTAACTCGACTGTCGTTGGGGTGCCCTAACAAGATTTCTGGGTAGAAATTAACCAAAGTGACTAGCCCAAAAGTTTAAAAAAGTAACTTACCTCAATTCATCCACATATAGATTGGTACGTCTCCCAGATGAACCCAAAGTCCTCCCCTAATTTTCTTTTTCCAAGAAAGAAGGCATAAATGTGTTAGCCATGCAACTAGGACCAGCTCTCTACTCTCTCCATGGTAGTCACACAATTTGTTTTCGACAGGAGTACGTAAAAACAATCTCAACTAAAAATGTCGGCGTTTTGAGTATTGTTTTACCAAACGCGCGCTATGTTTACTGGTCAATGCGTTTAATGCGGTAATTGCGTAAAAAAACGCGACTAAAAACTAGCATCGCATCACTTATAAAAAACAAAAGCAAAAATTTTACTGTAGTAAAATACCTATATAATTTCAATATGCATTTTTCAACAAAAATTAAACCTTATTTTGCCCTATAAGCAAAAAAAAAAGCCGTAGGGATT
Source organism: Apoda limacodes (assembly GCA_946406115.1). NCBI lineage: Eukaryota > Metazoa > Arthropoda > Insecta > Lepidoptera > Limacodidae > Apoda > Apoda limacodes. The sequence continues at coordinate 10,906,090 of OX291553.1, read as the reverse complement.
TCATACCTGCGACTGATGTAGTCAGACCAAAAAAAAAATTTGCAATTTTGCAATTATTTATCAATTTTCATAATTTTATTTCTGAAAAACTACATAATTCCGGGCTCTGAAACTTCGCACAGTTAATATTGAAAACTAGATCTATTAGCCAAAAAATTACGAACACCCAACTCGACGGGGGATATTGTATATTTTATCCTATTTCTATTTTAACAGATTCATTGTACATGTATAGCCAAATTTTCGTTACTAGAGAGCTTGATTGTTTTTACGGCAGTACCTAATATTTTCACAACAAAATATTTAAGAAAAACTAGATACCTACTTAAAGCATAAAAACATTTCAATATTCAATACAATAAATACCTATATTCTTAATTTTAAAACCAACAATGAGTAAGTTGAATGAAAATAAAAGTAATAATATTATATGAGACAAATAAAAAAAAACACCACATTCATAGTATAAACAAAAAACAAAAACATAAGCGATTTTCGATAATTGGCACAAATAATGTAGAGTTTTCTAGCCGACGTCCACGATACAGCGTTTTCGATACATGAGCAATAAGTCTACCACTATTGTTTCGAAAACGCTTGTTCTATAGCGATACTGCACGATTTTTCGATTGTAACTTGTCTAAGGCCCCATAAAACATTTCGATGCTAATCGTTTCATGTAAACATCAAAATATATAAGTATCACTTAGCTGACTATAATTACAACTGCTCCAGGAAGAAAACTTTTGACATAAAAAATGGCCCGCGAAAAGCACTGTCACACTTGGCGCGAACTCACGCACGACTGATTGTAGTTATAGACAAACTGCATAAAACTTGTTGTCATAAAACTTATCGTCTTAAATTACCAAATAGCTAGAAATTTCTAATAATAACAGTTTAGGGGCGTTTTGTTGACGAGCATTATACGCATTGAATGCGCTCAATGCTGTGTAATGCGCACATTCGATCGTTTTGTTGACCAAAAATGAATCGACGACGTCACTTCCGGACCGCATTCAACGCATTGGCTGCACATGCTCGGGAGGTAGTGTAGTGGATACGCTGTCAAATAGTGAACAGCCATATTGTTTGTTTACATTTGGTGAACAAAACGATTTCAATGCCTAAGCTCTCAATGCTGTCAACAAAACGCCCCTATAAGATTGAAATTTACTTACGAATGACGCAGTGGGCAATTATATCTATAGAGGGCTGAATTGGCCTTTTTGACGGTATCGCTTACAGAAACTTTAAACATAGCCCTTTTTATAGCTCATTGACCAATTATTTTATGGCAGAGAGAATCTTAAAAATCTCAAGGTATCATTATATGTATGCCAGGCTATATGGATTCAATTTTTAACAGCTTCTAGACAGAAAAGCCTGGACAAATAATATAATAAACAATAATAAACATGTTTTGTTTAATACATTTTATATTTTTAATATTTTTCTATGAGAATTTACACGAAACATAATAAAAGCCATGTCTGCCTCATCTGGCGATGAGAAAAAATCCAGTGACTCTGATGTACACCTTATTGCTCATAGTTTACATTCTGAATCTCATAAGCCGGTTGACGAAAAACTTAAAATGACTAAAACAAGTGTTGAATCGCAGGGAAATTGTTATTGGTAAGTAATATAACAGCAATTCGTTGGTTGTTTGTGTTCTACTTATTTAAACATTATTTCATTTGCAGTGGCAAGGATCGCAATCTTAATATTGTAGAACTACTTTGTGCATCATGTAATCGATGGTTTCACGAATCATGTATTGGTTATCAGCTTGGGAAACTGGTTCCATTTATGACAAATTACCTTTTTATTTGTAAAAACTGTTCCCCTACCGGATTGGAAACTTTTAAAAAAAATCAAGCCCGTAAGTATTGTCACATAAACAAAATAACATATGTTAAATCTAGAGTAATAATATTAAGTGTTTCATTTGAAAAGACTTTAATTGCACTTAATTTCAAGCATATTCTAAGACTATTACAAGGCATTTAAGGCAATTTAATAATGAATCGAAGGTAAAATCTAAAACTTAATGGAGAAGAAGAAACATTAAATATTTTTTTTTTTAGTTTTCTTGTTGAATGAAAATAAACAAGTCTGTAACAGTCCAAATACAAAAGTCATAGAAAAATATTGACAACACAATAATTTTTTAATTTGGAAACGTCACTTAGCAATATCTTATCAAATATGGCCACCAACTCTGTTGAACCTGTGTCAAGTATGGTTCACATGAGTCAACATTGGTATACCATTTTTACACATTTTTAATCAGCATTGAGTTGGAACTCAGTTCGTTTTAGAATGGTTCAAGTCCTAACTCTACTCAGTTGATTTTTAAACATCCTCCTAAGACAATGACTGGACTGCTCAGTACATGTGAGGACTACAATGCTAGCTCAGACATAGAAAAGACTACAGAGAAGAGTGAGACAATACTGCTAACTAACTAACTGCTAACTTCACTACTAAAAACTGAACAATACCTGTAGACTGATATTTTGCAGGATCTTCAAATTTCATATCACACATAGAAGTGATGGTTAAAAGTGAACTCCTGTTATGATTTTTTTGTTTTTAGAGGTTAAATAATGTTGAAGTACATTATAGTCTATCTAATAAAAGGATGTGGGATTAGGCTGGAAAGTCGAAGTAGGTAAAAAAGAGTGTGTTCTCCAATTGCAATACCCCTTAATGTGATGGGCTACAATGTAAAATTTTTCCCACTACTGAAAAAAACATTTATATAATACAAGCGCTTGATACAGCATTTTTAAAATTACTCGACATTTTGAGTATTTAGTGTTAGCTTTTAGTGTAGGCAGGCCACTGTCACTCAACAGTAAGTCATAAATTTTTTTCCAAGCCTCAATCTTATTTAAGAGGTACAGAAACCACCAAGAGTATGACTGTCGCTAGTGTTGCGTCATTTCGGAACACCTTTGGTTGCCACAAGGTCATAACTATTTGCCAACACAGGCCATATCACATCAGGCCAACCAGACCACAGTGCTCTTTGGTTGTGTTGTTTTTGTTCTTGATAAAGCAGTGTGTCTGTCTCTACAAACATAAGGTATGATAGGTATGCTACTCATTTAAACAAAATTGTTCCTTATTGTGGTAATTCAAATTCAAATTCAATATAATTTATTCAGCTTAGGCTACAATAATTGAGCATTTATGAATGTCACTATGCCATCGGTTCGTAAGTCTACAGGGCGCGAGACCTTGTACTGAGAAGAACCGACAAGAAACTCAGCAAGGGCATTTCTTTTCTCCCTTTCTCTTACAGCGTCCAATTAAAATATTGGAAAATGCCCTCTCTATCATAAAAGGACACTTTCCATTACAAACATATAAAAACATGAAATATAAAGCGCAAGCACAACATAAAAAAGTATCTAATATAAACAAAAGACAGTTTATGTATTCATCACTAAGAAATAATCAATGTCTTACATAAATAAACAAAACAAAAAAGTAAGACTAAATACTAAGAATACAAAGAAGTTTGCAAGAGCAGACCAGCCTCCACAGGCAGCACACGTTCACGAGTATGACACATGAATCAGCCATCGCTTTGCTCAACCATGTTTTAGGGAACGTAACGACCCGACACACAGGCCACCACCGCATAGACAATGACAGAGCAATTAAACTTTGAGTTATGTATTTTGGTGGAAATTCTCTACTAGTACTTTATTACTAGTATTACTGTACTTTATTCTGTGGTGCAGGTAATTTAATTCTCCTCACAGTCAAATTCAAAATTGAAATTTGTGTCAATGAACTGATTGACCACATCACAGTCCAATTCCAACCCAATTCTTGTGGAATCACCCAAATATAAAATGAATATGAATTAAATTTTTTGGAAATTTGGAAGGTATTGTTTTTGTATTGAAGGCATCGCCCCAGAGGTAAAGGTGGTAACACAGTACTATGGTATTTAAATCACTTAACTTTATAAGAAAATATTATATTATAATTAATATTATAATAAATTGTAAAGGTTTTAAAAATTAAGTAAAAGATTAATTTTAATGTTATCATTAACATAATTCACAAGCACATTATGGTCATAGTCTATGAAATTTACCAGATAAAATAAAAAATCAAAAGCATGAATAAAAACAAAATCAGGCTGATATAATTAAAATTAATAAAATAAAAAAAAATCATTATTTAAAAATAATCAGCCTGATTTGATTAAAATTAAAATATCATGTCTTTTTCCAATCCAATAAGGATTTTTAATTGGCTGTATAAGATAGCTTAATACAGCCTGAACTGCTGTGCATTAAACCTTTTTCTTGGTAGGTTACCAACCCTAATATGGTTGAATTTTTAAATTGACCCCTTAGCCCAATAGAAGGGAATTTAAAAGTTTGTGTAGGATAGGAAAAGTTCAGTTCCATGGATAACACTGCAGGGCATTAGCTACTGTATTATATTTGAAAAGTTAAGATGTCATATCCACAGTATCATCTTGCTCTTTGGCTATCATATTAAGCATATGCATATAATATCTATAGAATTGTGTAGGATACTATTGGAATTATTAATATACCACACTGGCAAGAACAAAGAGGTGTACATCTTAAACCAAGACCCCATGTCAAATTTGTATGTATTTAATAGTTTGGTACCACCACACAATACTAAATCTTATGCAACTTGATCTTTATTATAATCTTATAAAAATTGATACTATTTTCAATAAGTTAGTCAGAAATCATCTTGCTATTGTAAAATTAAATTTTATTTTACGAAACTATTACACTTGACTTATTTGTAATTATATTATCTTATCTGGTGGTGAACTAGAGGTTTTGCTACCTCGTGTTTTAAGGGACCAGCATGTACCAATGAGTCTTTCGCCACCACTGGCTTTCGGTGAAAGAAAACATTGTACTTGAGGAAACATATGTAAAGTTTACAATCTGCCTGTCTTATATACTGTGGCCCAAATAGCCCACGCAAAGTTAGAGTAGGCCATGCCCCAATAATCATATGTCAATAGCTAGTTAGGAAAGATAAAATTCCTTTAATAAGTAGTGCAATCATGTTTGGTAGTTGTTTCTGCAAGATACTTGGTCTCAGATATCTTGTTTTAATTGTCTGCACAAGTCACAACTGATTTTGATAATAAAGGTCATATGTTCTTGCAGCATTCCCACAGATGTGTCTCACAGCAATAGCAAATCTCAAACAAGAAAGTACAAAAGAAGGCAGCCACAAGCTACTATTCAGTAAAGATCGAGAGATAATACCGTATATAGACCAGTACTGGGAAGCTATGACAACTATGCCTAGGAGGTATGAAATTTTCTTATTATACTCTATCATCTGATGTTTTTCTCATAAAAATGTAAAGTAACATTAAATGTGACTTCATATCTTTGAAGTGGACACAAAATTTTCCACCTTGGATGCTATTATATCCCAAAGTCTGTATTTGAGAGAGAAAGTTACTCAGGAACCGAAAATACATTTTCCTAGTCATAGCATCCACACAACGAGGGGCGCTAAGAAAAAGTGTATCCCTTAACTAAGGAGATAGTAAGCTAGCTAGTGCTCTTGAAAAATTTTTAATTATAAATTTCACTACAATACTTGAAGGGTTCTGTTTTTTATTTGTCTACAGAACTAAAAAAAAACTCATATTAATGGTAAAGAACTATATGATGTACTCCACCCACCCTAAATTCGTTTATCGGGGTATAGGATTTCAACAGCAATTACATTCAACAGTAATTGAGGATAACAGAAAAAAAACGACTCACACTTGACGTTTTCAAGTAGCCTATGTCCTTTTCCAGGACTCAAAATATCTCCATGCCAAATCAGGTTCAGGGGTTTAAGCGTGTGAAGAGGCAACAATCAGACAGACGGTCAGACAGAGTTACTTTTGCATTTATTGTATTTATTTGTATTTTATTACTTGAGACTTCCTTCTCCTGTAGGTAGCATGAATTGCATAAAGATTGGTTTGTTATGATTTCTCAGTCATTTTCTACGTATTATATACACTATGTATTACATATATTATGAATTCTACAAGAACCATAAGTTTTATCATCTCAGCAAACAAGGCTAACGACGTCGTGGTCGTCACGTGTCGTCGTCGCCGGCTCTCTACTTTAGTTCTGTTAAGGGTTTGCTGTTTACTGTCCATGCAATGTCTTATGTCTATGACATGGAAACACTTTTTTTTTAATAAGGAAAAAATCATTTGAATTGTTCAAATGAAATGACAACTGAATTTAATTTTCCTTTTTAAAAAAATTAGCTTTAGTAAGAATGTACTGTTTTATTCAGAGCAAGGACGCGAAGTTGTAGTATACAAGAGGCAGCCGGATGGTTCGCGGTATTTGAGCTCCCGAAGTGTTGTGGAACCGTCCTGTGAAACCGAAACTGAGCCAACTTGACCTGGCGAATTCAGAGACGTAATTTTGTTCGCGAGGCAGCCGATTGAAACAGCGGTTGCCTAAAAGTGTGTGCGCTGTTAATATAATGAAACTTTAGTGCCATCCCTCCTGGTGCGACCGGAACCCTGTACGCCATCGAAGAAAAGGAGGGAAAAAATTTAATTTTTCGAGCGCTGGTCGAGAACTTCAGAAAAATGCACCACAAATTAATGAAATTGGCATGGCATTGGTTTTTTGAGTCTTGTATGATGTAAAAAACGATATGCACAAATGCCATCCCTCTCCCTTGAAATTTCATCCCCCTGTTGCCATCCCTACAAAAGCGAAATTCGTCAAATTGGAATACACGCAATTAAATGTTTTCGAATGTATACGAACGATTTTTGCGAAATTTCATCGCAGAGGCATGGCATTAAAATTTCATAATATAAGCAGCATACACACTTTCAGGCAACTGCTGTTTGCATCGGCTGCCTTGCGACAAAAATTTAATTTTAAGCCCCCCCCTTTATTTCCGCTTTTTTATTATTTTGAGTCGGCTCAGTTCGAGTTGCACAAGGCGGTTCGACAACACTTTGGGAGTTTAAATACCGCGAGTCATCCGGCTGCCTCTTGTATACTAAAATTACGGGTCATTGCTTTAAATATTGAAGGTTAAACAATGTGTTGATTTGTGGTAGAGTTACGCGCGTGAACTAATAAATATATTGAATCATGAACAATTCTGAGTCAAAATTTTGTCTAAATAGATTTGTTTTTATAGCACCTCCAAGTATCTTCTGAACGTTTCTGATTCAAAAGATTCAACTTGAGGAACTGTCTTCGAACTGCATTTGCTATTTTGCATGACATATAAAAGTCATTGCAGTACTTTAATATACACTACTGGAGTGTGATCCTAGATATGAAGGGCTTTGTCATCAGCTTCGTAAAAAAATAAACATTATAGTTACTGAGAATAACCTGTATGTTAGGAAAAAGACATTTCAAGTCCACCAGCATCTGTTGTCTTTTGAAAATGAAATATTAACATAAACATACTTATATTATTAAAAACTGTCTTGATTTCAGAGTAACACAATCCTGGTACGCAACAGTACAACGGGCGCTTATAAAAGATATCCAAGTTCTTTTTACGTACGAAGAGGACGCTTTACTAGGACCAATGTTTGGATTGTATAACTTGGAGTTGACCTCTATCAAACCTAACTATGAAGCCATGATCAAGCAAGGCCAGCTTAAAGTCACTGACATGGGAATTGCTACAGGTAAGTTAGCACAATACTTTTTAAGCTTCCATACCCAAATGGCAAAAACGAAACCTTAATAATTTCGTCCGTCCGTATGTCAGCCTTTTTCGCCGTCTTTTTATTGATTCTAATAAAAAAAAATTAGTAACGTGTCTTATATGAACGGCCACATTTTAAGAGTAGCTCTTTATGCATTGGACTGATGGATGTTAGTTTGCACACATCTTGTGTAGTGGTGTTACACTAATAAAATTCACTAAACCAAAATTCATTTGTGGTTTCTAAATAACTAAATTTAATATTCAGCGAGTTATTAGCTTCTAAACTCTAAATATGTGTGATCTCTAACTTTTGAATCACTTGTTTGCAATATCTGAAAAAAATCATGATAATAGAGCATTTTTGCTCTACTCATAAGGGAATTTATCCTCACACTTTGGAATCTAAATGGACAAGTACAGTATAGTTTGAGAGGATCTTCCTTCCAGGGACAATTAAGATGTGATGAGCTTCCTGCCAAGGTTTTCTCTAGGGATTACAATATGGGGTGCTTTAAGAAAGAAGTAATTGGATTTTTAAAGGGACGGTGTTGCAAGCCTCCATAGGCAGCTTAAGATCAGGTGGACATCAAGTTAGATCACCAGTTGTTTCGTTTCTTTTAAAATTATGTTGTCTTACCACTTTAACGAAAACCATCTGTACTTTCATATACAATTAGTTTGCCTTTAATTGCCTTTTAACTGAGCTATTTTCGCTTCTGCTTGGCATTTACTTCCTATTATTCTTAAATGAGAAATTTTCGGTTATCTTCCATGCCATAGGTCATAGGCACTTTATCATCTAATTTAGTTGGACATGCGCGATTCAGCACATACGCGGATGTATTCATGAGCTCTGCCCAGAGTACTTGTGGCAATCCTCCACTTGTATGTACACATCGCTCTTGCGGCTTCAACGAGTGTAAGATGTTCATGCTCACTAGATCCGTTCTGCTCAGGAGTGTAGGGCACTGTAAGCCGTTGTTGAATTCCTTGCTTGCAGAGAATATATATCTTTAACATCTTTGTTGTCAAATTCACCGCCATTGTCACTTAGTAAGGTTGTAACTACATGTCCTGCATTTTTGACTTCACTAAGCATCTGTATCAGCTTGTGTTTTACTTCAAACTTGTTGCGTATGAAGTAAACCATGCGATAGCTTGAGTAGTCGTTCTTGAATAATACATAGTATTTGTACATTGGTGGAGTGAATGGACCACAAACATCTGCGTGAATGAGCTCTCCTGGGTATGAAGCTCTGTCCCTTACACCAAACTTTTCCCTATGACATTTTCCAAATATCCAACCTTCACACGGTATATTGTCAGGACGCAGCAATACCTAATTTTCTTTTACTAAATGTCATATTTGCCTTTTGTCCTAGTTGCAATAAATTAGTGCTGGTAATAGCATTAACTTCTATAATTTTTTGGTTTGGAAGAATTGTTTTCAGATTCAACTTATACAATCCTCCATAAAGTGCTCTGTTTCTAACCACTGTAGTGATTCCATCTATTTCTAGCTGCACTCTGTGGCTGTGGAGCTAAACATGCTATTTTTGTATTGGTCAGCCATCATTGCGAAGAGAGTTTTAGTAAGAGATGGCACAAACCACATATCTTTCAACGTAATAACTTCTTTTTGATTACTAATGTTTGATTCTACTACTACTGTGCCTTGTCCTTTAGCTGGGATAGTCGTGCCATCGGCAATTGTGACAGTATGGTTTGAAACAAAATCCTGATAGTCATGAAAAATGTATCTCCTTACAGAAATGTGGGTGGTGGCGCCACTATCTACAAATCAGTATTCTTTATCCTGTGTTTGTACTTAAGTGTACGCATTGACCATCAGAGTAATATTTTGAACCTGTTTTGAAGTGCCAGATCTGTTTTCCATCCTTGATCCGTTTCTTGCAGTAACGAACCCTGTGTCCACTTCCATGGCAATAGTTACACTTCAGTTCCTTCTTTAGTCGCTCCTTCACTGCTTGGACCTCTTAATGAACCTCTACTGTGTTTTTTAATGTTCTTTCGTAAGCACAAAGTTGACTAGTAAGATATGGTCCTGTCTTTTTGGCTTAATAATAACCAGCTGAATTTGAACGCAAAAAAAATCTCTTCGTAATGAGTCTAGTTTCTTGCAGATTAGATACAAATCTTGATTAGCCTCTTTCTTGGATCGTACAATACTTAGAGAATTCCAAATATTTTTCGGATTGGACATGAGTGTAGAGAAATATTTTTTTCTGTTTTGTTTGTATCCAAAGAAATCCATACATAACACATACGCCTTATCCTCAGTTTGGCCGTCATACAATCTTTGCAACTCTTGCCAGACATCATACGCTCTCAAATAGCATTACTTTTCGTAGCATATCTTCGGTAATGTTCGTGGTAATGATGATCAGAGCGTTACTGTCAGCCTGTAAGTTCTGCTAAACCAGAAATATAAAGACCGACATCAGCGTCTCCTCCTTCAATTCCTGGAACAATATGTTTCTGAAATATCCCTTTAACTACTTCCATAGCACCTTCTGTGCCGCATAGCGTTATAGAAATTTTATATTTCCAGGTATCCCAGTTTCCTTTACATTCCAAATTGCCGATGTTTAATTTGGTCGTAACAGTTTCCATTGTAATATTAACTTCTTGATGAGCGGGCCGAATAACCCTTTTAGTGTTTTTTAGAGAACAACCGTAGAGAAGAAAATTATTCCAGAAGTCTGCAATAGCTATAGGTACCAACCGTTTATAATTACGTGTCAAATATGTGTTGATTAATTATTATTCACACACGCACTTTACTTCAAAGATACACAGTTATTAAAACGTTTAAAACCGTCTTTAAACGCGACATATTTTAAGTTAATTTCGAAAAGTAAGTGTCAACAAAATCAATAAGTCATCAGTAGGCAACATTTATTTTTTTATAAATCAATGTCAAACCTATTGTATAGGTTTCTTAACAGTTTCAACTAGAAGGAATAGTGCCTTTTTACTTCCGACCTAATTGACTAATATATATATATATATATATATATATATATATATATATATATATAAATATAGCCCGTGTTACTCAGGGATAGTGAAGATATCTATTAGCAGCTATTTGTCGCAGCGGGCGGTGAAGCAGATTTGTTTCAATTAGAATAATCCGGTTCTTATATTAGTTTTACGGCTCATTGGAAACATTTTTACTTTTTTGCCGATATTGAACGAAAATGTAATAAAAATAATTGCTTGCAATGACCCAATTGATATAAAAGGCCTTATGAACAACCTACTTAAGAAAGTGCATCGCAACTAAATCATACGCACGTACAGCAGTATATATCTTCCGTTGTATTTTTGACGTATTCGTATGACGCGCATAGTCTATCAACTTAGAAGTTCATTGTATATACCTAAACTATTTGTTTTAAAAAATAATTTACACATTAGAATTTCTAAATTTGCAACGACGATATATTTTATGATTAATAAAATCAGCCAAGTGCCCGTCGGACTCGCGCACGAAGGGTTCCGTGCAAAAAATAAATTACGTTTGTTTGTTAAGGGGGGTTCCCCTTAAATATTTGTTTTATTTTAATTTAATTATTTATTTTTAAAATGACTATACAACTAAATATTTTGTGAATATTTTAAGCGTCTACCTGTTGCCGTTATCAATATCGAGCATAAACGAGCAAAAAAATCACGTTTGTTGTATAGGAGCCCCCTTAAATATTTATTTTATTTTGTTTTTTAGTATTTGTTGTTATAGCGGCAACAGAAATACATCTTCTGTGAAAATTTCAACTGACTTACTACGACGGTTCATGAGATGCAGCCTGGTGACAGACGGACGGACAGACGAACGGACGGACGGATGGACGGACGGACGGACGGATGGACAGCGGGGTCTTAGTAATAGGGTTCCGCTAATTACCCTTTAGGTACGGAACCCTAAAAAACGTAAAGAAATGAAATGTAAAGTTACGAATTAGGTACTTAATAAAATAACAACAATTGCTTAAGCAAAGCAAGCAGCAAAAAGAAGATGAGTCAGAACATTTAGGTTTTATGCCGCAGACAACTATTTGTAGTAACCAATTCCACTTGCCCTAGTTATTTCTATGCAAATTTATTATAACTGTCGTTTAAGGTTCTGTTATTAAATAAGGAACCCGTTTGTTTTCGTAATGTTTGGTCTATATATGTGACGTCTATTTTACTAGAAAACTATTGTGTCTATAGATCTCTTTTTTTACAACTACTCAGTAACTAACAGTTGAGATGTAAAGAAAGTTGTAAAATAAAATCTTGAATATGATATTTATGTGTCTTCATTAGTCTAAAACAAAGGTGTTTTCATTTTGCAAACTAACTCGTGTAAGAGCACAGAACAGCTTTTACGCCTTTAAATATCATTATACCCCTTCTGCGCCTGTAACGGTAACTTCGTTATGAACGTATTGTTCGTGTCAGTTCAGTCTGTCTCGTTGTACGTATGTTTATATGTATGGTATAGAAATACGTTTTTGAAACGCTAATTTACCAAGTCAGCTCTTTAACTTGATGACTATAAATGCATATATTTCACAGCTAAAAAGTTTTCTTTCAGCTTTAAATGAGAGCATTTCATCTTAATGTTGTGTGTTCGAGTTCGCAGAGATACGCTTTTTCCTGGGAAAAAAAACGAGTCCGTAAATCCGAGACAATTAACCTCTTAAATACACATAATATGTCCCTTTTTAGGGTTCCGTACCCATAGGGTAATGAGCGGAACCCTATTACTAAGACTTCGCTGTCCGGCCGTCCATCAGTCACCAGGCTGTATCTCATGAACCGTTATAGTTACACGGTTGAAATTTTCACAGAAGATGTATTGCTGTTGCCGCTATAACAACAAATACTAAAAAATAGAATAAAATAAATATTGAAGGGGACTCCAATACAACAAACGTGATTTTTTTGCTCGATATTGCTTGATATTTATAACGGCAACAGGTAGACGCTTAAAATATTCACAGAATATTTAGTTATAAAGTCACTTTAAAAATAAATTAAAATAAAACGAATATTTAAGGGGGGGTCACATACAAAAAACGTGATTTTTTTTGCAGATTTTATAGATAATGGTACGGAACCCTTCGTGCGCGAGCCCGACTCGCACTTATCTGATTTTACTTATACTAATATATGCAACTCTAATTAGAAAAAATACGAATATAGATCGTATCATACAAAAAATAGGCACGAAATTAAAAAATTACATAGTTATATTTGCGTTTAAAGCCAATTTGTGTGCAATAAGGTAGTCTGCGAGTGGCAGACATATCGCATTGAACCAGAAAAAATTGGAACACAGCCAATATGCATGTCTGAAAAAATGATACAGATATAAACACAGCTTTAGTTTAGTACCTAGGCATCCGTCCTTATAAATGCTAGACTTGAGGTTTATGTATTGAATAATGACATTGTTATGAATGTATTAGTGTTTATAAACACGTACGTCGTACGCACACAAGCGTCTGTGTAAACACTTACCTACTTTGTGAGTTGGTATTTCCTCGATAGGTCTCGCTTAGGCAGCGTCGCGTCGTACGAGGGCTACTATTGATTTTAGATTTTAAATAGTTAACTACAGTAACTGTATTGCCTTGAACTTTTTTTTATGGCCGGTGAGTTTTACATTTTTATTAAATATTATTAAATGTAAACACATTCGTGTATATAATTTATGTTACCGTTATCTTGATTTGTCATTCGCCTTGAATTTATTGTACTGGTTTCGTTACCCGTACGTAATAGGTATAAATTGTTTGTGGAAGACAGGAAAACGGTGTTGATAACACATTGTTTTTATTATACTAAATTTATTCCCGCCTATGTATGCATGTTACACTTTAGAGACAAACGTATTGCTCGTGCCAGTAGTGACGAAAGACCTCGTTTTATAAGTAGGCAGTCGATCGTCAGACTGTCATCTTATCTTATCACTTTACTGCATTAAGTGAAAACTTTGTCATCCATTGGTTTTTGATAATATTGGTGTGTACGTACACGGATTGTAAGTGTTTCTTTTATAAATTTGGGTCTCAGCAAATCTTTATACATATGTTATATGGCGCGTCTTTTGCTTAAGGCTGAATATTATCAAGTGCAACTATGTGTATTTTTTTATATGTTTTATAATTTTGTATACTGTAGATTGTGTATGTTTATAATATGTCCAAAAATACTTCTCCTTGCTATTTTAAGTGCTGATTGTACTTACAATGCTATATCAAAATGTGTGTGTCAAAATTAACACATGTCTGGTGTTATTGATTTATTTATAGACTTCAAAAGATTTCTAAGTGGTGTATAAATAGATTCAGTCTCAAACTCATCTCCTTGTTTGTTTCTTGGAGGTTTGAATTTATATATATATATGATTATATCCATGTGATAAAAATGGATCAATAACATATAAAGCTCATTTATACACATGAATACGAATCACAAGATTATTTTATTTTGCGTAAAATATTCAATTTACATACCAGTTACATAAATATAATAATTTATTTATAATTTCCTATTACTTACTTATACTATTAGAAAACGTAGCTACGAACGTAATTACTTCGATATTTTATACAAATGTGTACGTCTGAGTCTGAATTGTTATTTTTTGAAGCGTACGTGTATGCAGACATGTTTAGAAAATACATAGAGTCTGGCTTATTGTCTGGATCATCCGTTGAGTCATTTTCAGTTCGATGTAGATATGTTACAACGTTTTTGCATACTTGTCAGCCTTCATACGTTCCCACTGCTGGGGCACGGCCTACCCTCTTAAGCGAGGGTGAATGGGCCAAAGTCCACACGCGGGCCCAGTTCGGATTGTTGTCTTCACATACGTAATTTTTTTTTTGATGTATGCAGGTTTCCTCACGATGTTTTCCTTCACCGAAAAGCCAGTGGTGTGAATAAATTAATCAGTGTACTTGAGAAATTAAGAAAAGACATGATTGGTAAACGCCGACCCCGGGGTTCGAACCTCCGCCACATGGGACGTGAAGTGAAATTTAAACCTCTCGGCCACCACCGACTTCATTTCTTCATTTTTTGCATTGATGTGTATATATGTAGGATTTTTTTTTTTTTGGGGTCAACCGAGATCGTAAAGTTATCCAAATTAGGGTAATAATACCTACATTGTAACGAATAAAGTGATATATTGTTGACAACAAGATAAATTGCATGTACCTTGTAAACAATATGTCAAGTGATTGGTCACTGTTCTACAAGAACAGTATTCTATGTCTATAATCTGTATACTACGTATGTATGTATATGTTTATAATGCTGGTAAGAAGTAGGTACGAGTTTGATTTATGTATATTAAAATTACTATAATAGGTACCCATTAAAAAGCATATATCAAAATAAAGCTACTCAAAAATTAGTAGAAAACGTTCTTATCGTTGTTACTTCCTACGGCGGTGACATACCTATCTTTTTTAATATCTATTTCAAAAAAATGTGGCCAGGAGGAAAATCTTCAAAATATTAAAACTGAAATCTCATATCAAGTTAATGTACTGTGTTTTAATATTTAATATTTGTGCTCAAATTGGGTTCAAATAGTTTAAAGCTATGGCATACCCTAGCAAAAGCGTGCAATTTTGATCAGTGTACAAAGACATATTACACTATTGAAGCATACAAAGATATACAGTTTCACGTACTATAGGCGCTAGCACGTGACCGCACGTTGAAAATCTCGATTTCCTTGGTTTTTTGTCGGTATAAAATACAAATTATTATTTAGAAATATGAAATTAGCAAATTCACTTGGTCATATAATTAATTATTTTATGAAATAAGAATGAAGAGAATATCACTCTTAGTTTTCCAAACAAAAGTGAAAAGCCCAAAAATAGTGTCAGAATTGCTTGAACCGTAAAAGACAACTTTTAAACTAACTTAACTTTTTTTTAAAAAAACTTTTCTTAATAATTTTTTTATTTTATTTTTAATATTTTTTCAAATAAGTAAGTTTTTTTATATTTTTTTTAACTATTGATCGTACTCTATTAGTTATGAGACTTTTATTTTGGATGAAAGCTATCATACTAGAAAAGGCTATATCTTAGTACCTGTTGATCGTAGACTAGTAGTTTCTTGACAGAAATTATAGGACTCATCAAGAACTTTATTTTGAATGACAGCTATCAAACTAGAAAGGGCTATATCGCCATAACTGTTGACCGTTATCTAGTAGTTTTTTCACAGAAATGATAGGTCTCATCAAGATCTTTATTTCGGATGACAGCTGTTAAATTAGAAAGGGCTATATCTTCGTAATTATTGATCTTAGACCAGTAGTTTTCTTACAGAAATGATAGATCTCATCAATATCCTTATTCCGGATAATAGGCTATCTATATAGGCTGTCTATAATGTTTGAAATTATCATTTTTTGTAAACAGTTTGAGATATAGCCTTTTCTTATTTGACTGACAACTGAAATAAGATCATGAGAACTATCAATTTTGTAAGAAAACTACTGGTCTAAGATCAATAATTACGAAGATATAGCCCTTTTTAGTTTGACAGCTGTCATCCGAAATAAAGATTTTGATGAGACCTATCTTTTCTGTGAAAAAACTACTAGATAACGGTCAACATAGCCCTTTCTAGTTTGACAGCTGTCATCCTAAATAATATTATGAAAACCAAAAAAAAATTTTAAAAACGATATAGAAATATATAAAAAAATATTTAAGAATATTTAAAAAAAAATTGAAAAGAAACCAATAAAAAAACTGCACCTACCCAAACACATAGACGTACACAAAATATGCAAAATTTCAGGCCAAATTCAAAAAGATTACCAATTTTACTCGCAGATATATTCGTAGCTTATAAAAAAATAGTTATGCCGTGGGGAATACATAACTACTAATTTTCACAATTCCCCACGGACCAATTATTTAGTTGTGCCATGGTTGTGTTGTAGGGAATTTTAAGCGTTTTTTCTTTCCCACAGACCACTAACCAAAAAGTGACAAAGTTACGTAGAAAAATCAAAAATAGGAAAATGCAGAGGTTTCATTTTCTTTTGCATACCAGTGAAGTGAAACTGAGTATTTTTCTAATGCCGCTGTAAAGCAGTAGGGCTACGGGAAAAAAAAAATACCAGTGGGGCAAAGCGGGTCTGCGATAAGAAAGCAAGTTTTTTTTTAACTTTCAATTAACCTCGGGCCCACTGTAAAGTAGTGGGTCTACGGGGAAAAATAATTACCTGTGGTCCCACCAGTGGGGCATGGCGGTGGGTCCACGGTTAAAATGCGCAATTTTTTGGTAGACCCCGGACTGATTGATCGCAAAGTACCATCAACAAAAAATAAGTCCAAATAAATATGAACACAAAAATTTTGCGAAAAAGACTTTATTAAAATAGGTAGTGATAATTTATTCCGTATGAATGACTAAAGCTAAATTTGAGAAGATACACACATCATTAATTCTTTATGTATGAATCACTGAAAAGGAAAGTAATAAACATTATTCACACTGGGCCCGCGTGATAAATGCACTATGGGTCAAATCGTCCTCACCCAAAGTGGAGGAATGAAGCATGGAAAAATTCGAAATATGAAGATTTCGTAAGAATTTTAAATTTTGTTTACAGATTTTTATTAAAATAAGTACTAATTTATTCGGCAAGTTAAATCTTTTGGGGGGTATACACCATCGATATGAAAAAGCAATAGATATGGTAACATGACAACGTGGTTCGGAAACCGGTGTAGCCGACGATGTGGAAATATGATCAAAATTATCGATAGACAAAATTGACATAGTAGAAAGATAGGAGTTTTTTGGAAACATCCTGCATTTAGGTTTTTTTATGCGTAAGAATAGAAAAAAATACATCTAAATTCGATTCTTTTTCCGCAGCAACTATTGTTAGATAACTACTATTTATACAAAATATTCGAATTCAGCTACTTCCATAGAACTAGGTTTCATCGTCATATTCTTTTATAGAAAAATACATGCCATATTTGATCCGTTATTCTCAAATTAAAAAAACTAACACAAAATTTAAATTCAGCACCATCGAAAACTCGCTAGGAAGATCTGATGGTTCGTCAGTAGCCATACTTGTAACATAGCTAGCATTGATCTCAGTCAAGGGTTTGGCGGAAAGAAATAGGTTTACCATAATGCAAGACTTCCTTACATCAAGATCGTTTAAAGTATTAGTAGCTGTCTAATTCTGAGTTTTTAGAACTTATCTGACTGCATGTTTATAATATTCCGAAAAACTTGTTGCATTTGGTTGGCGGTCACTCATGCCAACAAATTTTACCTCCTTATAATTAGTAATAAAAAAAACCGAAGAAAAACAAACTTATCGTAAAACTTTATATATTAGCTGAATGAAAAAAAATCCAAGTTCACTTTTATTTACTTATATCAAAGTTAATAAGAAAATTCTGTAGCTTTCCAGACAGTCCGCACAGAAATTTCTTTTCTGATCCGCGGCTGTGTTTTTATTGACTTAAACGGGTAAAAACATCGATGTTATTATTACTTAAGTACTAACAACACTAGAGGACTATCGCTGTTCTGCAGAAGTAGATATTAGTTTAGGTACTTACCAGTAGATGACGCATTACTAAATTCTTTATTTCATTGTAATACAGTTTAGATTAGGTAAATATTCGTCGAAACTTTTATGACGTAACAGCGATTTCTATTCAAATAGAAGTGAGGTACTGTAACGTCCCGTTTTAATTTGCATTGTGCAATTTTGAAACTATACACATATAATCTCGTAAAACAGATACAGTTTGAAGTTTGGTTGTACTATTTACAACAAACAAAAAGAAATGTTTAAAATAGTGTCTTAAATTGCAAAAATAACACTTTTTAAGAAAGGAATGTCAGTGTTGACCAACACGATTTGGATACGGATAGTGCACCTCTATTGCAAATTATCTACGAGGAATTATTTAAATAAAAGCAAGTTATTTGTGAAAAAATAATAGACAGGTGCGATAAATAACGTCGCTTTAATTTTTTTTTTGTTATGCTTTTACATGTTTTGAGGACATAATATGAACATTATTTAAGTAAAACACACAATCGTCAATCGTGCTTACTCACCGCTAGTGACCTTGTGTTTGTTGCATTAGATCGATGCTCAACTCAACATAGTCTAAAAATTAGGCTATGGGCCGCATGGGTGGCTATTCTGTCGGTGCTTTTCATACATATCTAATGTTTTTTCATATTGATGGTATACACACATAAAGATACAAGTCTTTATGTATGAATTACTGAAAAGGAATGTAAAGAACATACCTTATTGTATATTTATGGTTTTTGAAAATAATTAAACCGAACTGAATGTCAATTATAATTAACGGCAAACACCATTATAATGTAGAGGAAGAAATTGCAACTAATGCGACAAGAGACAGGCAATGCGAGAATGACATTAAAATTAATAGTGGATGCGGGAGATCAGATAAACGGGGCGTGTTCTAAAGCTCTTTGAACTGGCAGAAGTTGCATGCGAAAAGCAAGTGTGGCTGTTGAGTGTATAGAGGTGAAGGCTGGGTACCTATGGAAAACGAAACATTAAAGTAGAATTAATGCTGTGGAAATTTTAAGTATTAAGAATTATGAGAGTAAGTGACCATAAATGCTATTTGGGTGGTATGGTATTAAGGATGGTAAGGAGAAAATGACTCGAGTGTTTACTCGAATATTTTTCATCACTTTTGCGAGTAAATACAGAAAAATATATGGTAAATAAATAAATAGCTTCATCAAAAAACAAATTAAATGGCAAAAATAGAAGTAGGGAGAACAACGCCGCCGCCAGATGGCGCTCGATATCAAGATAATGTATGAATTAAAAAGTTTTTGCTGAAATTAAAACTTGTAATTGCATGAGTTTATAGTTTGAATAGGCAGTATTCTTGATAGAATAGGCGCGTCATTACCACCCGTGAGTTCTATGATTTTTTTGTTTTGAGAAAAGTAAAAAATTACAAAGAAAGAGCACATGGGAGTAATTAAGGTCCGCTTTGTCTGCACGTAATGACACTTTTTAGGAGTTAGTGTGATGAAAATAGTTTTTAACTATCAAATATTGACCAAATTGCCAATTAAAATGTTTGTTTAGAACTTGCTTTATCGTGAAAACGGTAAAACATACGAGCTTCTGATACACAAGAGGTTCATAACTATTCATACCTAATATACTTGAACTATAAATGATGTTTATTTCAGTATGGACCAATTGAAAATCAGCAATGTCATTTGCTTGGCAGCATTGCTGAATCGGGGTCCAATCAGGTGAAATATTGCTACTCGGTAGTAACTAGCGCCGCTAATTAAAATTTTTGTTTTCCTCTTTGTGCAAAGCGAATTTCAAAAATGTGCTTCTAGAGAAATATGTAACCACTTATAAGCTATTTGTGACATGTATTTTTATGTTTCTAGGATGAAACTGCGAGTTGAAGAGCAAGCTAAAAACGGTAACTTTAAGCAGAAGTGCTATCTACAACTTAGTTTTATTCCAGAAACAGTACTAAACGTTCATAAAATAGCTTATAACTTGTTTCATATTTCTGTAGAAGCACATTCTTGAAATTCGCTTTGCACATAAAGGAAAATGAAAATATCAATTGGCAGCGCTAGTGGATGTCAGGAACCCTCTTAACCATTGTGCCTATTTTATTTGTTCGTGTTATTTTTTTTTTCTGATGTGTTTTTCGTGACCAAAAAGTTTAGTTTGTAGCAAACTATATCGTACCGTAGAGGCTGACGTCCCGCGTCCTACATCGCGCTATCGAAGTTTCCTTCACAGTTCAGTATATAAAGAAACCGAAGTACAAGGTAAGTGGACCACGGCGGTCCCCAGGCGTAACACCTCGCCTGGCAGGAGATCTCCTCTCTGCCGCTGCTACACAAGTTCTTTGTGTTTATTGTTTTTTGTTGAATTGTTATTATAGTGTTGCTGTGTGCTTAATAAATCATTTAGAGGTTATAATGAAAAGTCTAAAGTTTCAGTCCGAGGTGGGCACGCGTCTTTGTGCGTTGGTCTACAAAGCCGGTTTTTTATGGTCCTATCGTCTTCGCATTTAAGAAAAGTGGGATAGAGATAAACATTTCTTTCCAGCAAAAGTAGTCCAAATAAATAAAATATCACTTAATTTATGAATTACTAACATTTTTGTGCAAGAAAGTGTAGTTAGCTACTATGTTAACTCTTTTTATGACAAATTTGTACCTCATTAGACTGTTCTAACTAGCTCAGTGTAGTTTTAATTAGTTAACGACGCAAGAAAATTTTACTATTTAAAAAAAATTGATTTTCTTAGCTTGCTAAGAGGATCGTTATACCACGACGTATTTTACGTTTATTACTACATAGATTTGTTAGGTGAAGAATCTGTTTGTATATTCATCGATAGAAAGAGAGAGAGATTATGTAGATTGATATATAATATCTTTATACTTATATAATACGTGTGTACGTCACTGAACTCCTTATAAACGGGTTTGAAATTTTTCTTTGTGCGTTGATTTCCCTTTATGGTTTTGATTGATAGGGGGCGCTGTAGTCAAATTTTTTATAAATTTGTATTTATTAAACTCGTTTTTTTTGTTAAACAACGCCATCTATTGTCAAGTAGCTTAAGCGTTGCTAAATAACGCCATCTATTGTCAAATTGCTTTAATACTGCTTATTACTACTCGCCAATAGATGTCAGGAAGAGTCATATTTTTCAGTTTATCACTGCTTAAAAACACGGATAAAACGACGTTTTCTAAAAATGAAACCTAGCTAGAACGATTTATCGTTCCTGAAACCGATTTCCCTCTGCATACTAAATTTCTGCATAAAAAATTGGGCAAAGAAAATGAATGTATGGAGCCAGAGCTGTAGCTAGAGTTGAATCTTAAGGTAGGGCAGCGGTGGTTTCATGCACGGGTACGGCGCAAGTAATTTTTCTATCTTTCATTATTTTACCTGCTTGTGAGCGTGAGTAATTAAGGAAGAAGGTAATTGCGTGGGATCGCGGGAAAACAAGAGCAAAATGATAGTAATTAATAGTACGGGAAAACAATTTATATAAATTATACCTTAGTTTATGTTACTTTTAAGGTAGGGCATTAGTATTTCAAGGTAGGGCATTGCCCCACAATGCCCCCCCTTTAACTACGGCCCTGTATGGAGCGCCTCCAGCGGATGATTTTGAATCAATTTTCTCATAGAGTTGGTTATTACCGAATTTTATTTAGATTAGGCACTCACTTAAGTCACTTTTTCTATACCTAGTCCCTCTCGTATAGATTTTTTTCCAAAATAGCAACTTTCTCACACTCTGGCGTCCTTTAATGACTTGGCGCTATTCCCCTCATGAATGTATCTGGAACTCCATACTAGCTATACCTGCAACTTTGTCCGCATAGAATTTAATGATGCCACATAGCTAAATTTATTCCATATTTGGAATTCTTACTGTCTCTATACAAATTCAGCCAAATTGATTCTCATAAAGTGAATTGATTTTGAAAATAAAAACGAAATATAAGGACTGACACTTTTGCATCTAAAATTTCACTGTAAATTTTTCGTAATATGAATGCGTTGATAATAGATTTTTTAAATTTTACAGTACCACTGGCTGGAAACGTAAAGGGGCGTCAGGGGAAGCGAAGACCAGCGGTTACAGGGGCGGCTGAGGCTGGTGCTCCCGCTGGCAAAAAAGGGCGTACTGCTGAGTTAGGGGCATTTAAACTACCCTCGCATGGATACCCCACGGAACATCCGTTCAATAAGGACGGGTACAGATACATTCTGGCAGAACCGGATCCTCATGCTCCATTTAGACAGGTAAATTATTGTCACAATGTTTTGGAATACAAACTAATTCCATTTTTCCGGAATCTAAACTTTTGCTATGTTATATATATGTCATGGGTTTATATACACTTCCTCTTTATAACGCCAGGAACAACTTCTTCTTACTAACTACTTTAGTCGTGTGTGATAGATTAGTAAGCCCATCGCTGCAATGTTGCCAGAAACCAGCCAGAGTAATAAATAAAATAAATAAAAGTAATAAATATTTTTAGACATTACACACAGCGCCGGCTGGCCCCAAAGTAAGCAAAGCTTGTGTTATGGTGACCAGACAACGGATACAAATACATATACATTACTTTTTTTTGTAAATACATACCTATCATACATAAATACACCCAAACTCAAGACAAACACAAATACGGGAATCAAAACCACACCTTCTGCACCGCAGCCGGTCACACTACCTGGAACAGAATAATATACCCACTTTGCCAGTTCTTGACGAAATATAATGTAAATAATTGGACAGGGGGGATGAATTTTAATAACAATAATAGTTGATGTAATATAGAATGATAGAGGCACAGATAACCAGATGAATCACTGTATAAAATCTTTTATGTTTACAACTTTAATAGCCTACTCATCCATATGGCCGATTGCTTTTTTATATTACTGAGGTGGCAAACATTCTTACGGTTCGTTTTATAGCCTATAGACGCGTACGCTTGCAACACCAGGGACATTACTTGTGTGTTGTCTACCCTTAAAAACATTAATCACTCCTATCATGGAGACCCCATACTGTAGTCCCTAGACAAAACCTTGGCAGGGAGCTCTTTCCACAACTTGAGCGGTCGCGGGAGAAAATTCCTCTAAAACCGATGCATGCGCAAAAGTACCTAAACGTTCGAATGTAGAACTATTATTTCTTTGCAGCTAAGCACGGTAGTTGTTACATTTGTTGCAGGCCCTAGCGATCCGAAGATTCCGTAGATAATTAGCACGCGCTCAAGAATATGGTGACAAAGGGTAAAATTGTCTCATGTATCCCACGGCAATAAATCTCGTTAAATAGCTTGTTTTGTTGAAGGATTTTGATTGGAGTTGATTATCATCAGTAATTTGATTGTGTTTCTTATGTTATATTTACTAAAGACACCTACTGTTGTTTTAATTTAATAAACTTCGCGGCAATAATTGTTCCACAAAGTTTGGTGCGAGGACTGTAGGTAGAAAGCACATTTCTCCCATAGGTTTTTCTTTGGCTGCAAATATATTTGATTTGAATGTCGGTTATCGGTAGCGTAAAATTTAACCTTTAATTGTGGTTTCAATTTCACCAGGAGTTTGATGAAAGCAACGAGTGGAGCGGTAAACCGATTCCGGGTTGGTTGTACCGCTCGCTGTGCCCAGGGGCTGTGCTGCTCGCGTTGCATGATCGGGCTCCGCAGCTCAAAGTGTCGGAGGATCGGCTAGCAGTCACTGGCGAGAAAGGGTACTGCCTTGTAAGAGCTACGCATGGTGAGTTTATTTTATATGTAGGTACTTTTAGATAAAATGATCTAGCTATTGAGTGTTTGAGTACATCATGTAACAAATGAGGGATACTAAGCCAGATTAACAAAATGGACTATGTAGCAGATGTCAGGTTTGTTAATTGCTTTGTTTTTATACAAAGTTTCGTCTTTATGTATGTCCTTTTTTTTTTGGTTTTAAACGCTGTATATCGTTGTACTAGCTTTTTACGTAGCTTCGCGTGATTAAGTTATCGCAGTGGGAATCCTACGTGAATACTTTATCAAGCTAAAGCTCCATTGATCTATTTTTATATATTTGACGTGTAGTAATAGTGCCCCGCGGTTTTACTCCGGTGGATTCTCTCGATTAGGATTAAAATTATCTCAATATCCGGCCTTCCAGTTATCGCTGTGACACAGAATGCCTTACTCCATTGTGCCGTAAAGGAAGTATCCAAAAGTTTTTCCCGCTGAAAAATTACGTTAGTAATTAGTTACGACGTAAAGGTATTACAAATAAACAGACTCTCGCTCATATATATTAGTTAAGATTTAACACTATTGCACTATTAAAGCATAAATAAAGATATTTAAATCCTAAAAATTCCTGGGGAAATCATAATTTTTATTAGGTTCTAGGAGCATAAAAAGGCAAGAAAATGCTTCACTTTTAAGTTGCCACCTGTGAGTCATAAATAAAAAAAATTACATGTTTCGGTAGGCGTATCTCGCGGCACGTGGTACTGGGAGGCGACAGTGGAGGAGATGCCCGAAGGCGCAGCCACACGTCTCGGTTGGGGTCGTCGCTACGCCAACCTGCAAGCGCCTCTCGGATACGACAAGTTTGGATACTCTTGGCGGAGCCGGAAAGGAACAAGGTCAGATTTATATCATTTTCACTGAAGCAACCATTGTTAATCAGTAAAATAATTGATTGGTCAGGAGTTCAGTCATTACGTGTGCCGTAGTACCACTAGTCACCATTTATAGGAACAGAAATTGCCACTTAGCTAAAGTGCTTAACAGAAATGTTATTAACCTTTTCAATAATTGTACGTAACTTATTTATATTAAGGAGACTTTTCGTTTATAACGCGTTTTTTATATTTAATAAGATATATGAATGAAAACAAAAAACATTTCCTTAAAAACTACGCCCCGCTGTAATTTTTTGCATCTGGTCAGATGGCGTAAGTGTCACAGGTTAAGACGAATCTAGCGCTATCTCGCTCTATAACCGTGCCTGGACATAATAGACGGCATAATATCATTCTATTTTTTTCCACTATGGTGGCAAACAAGCTTACGGCCCGCCTTATGGTAAGCGGTCACCGTAGACTATGGACGCTTGTAACACCAAGAGTGTCACTCACGCGTTGCCGACCCTTCAAAAATCGAATAACATCTTTCTTGGCAGGGAGCTCATTCCACAACCCAAGCGTTCGCGGAAGGAAGTTTCTCTGAAACCGCACTGTACGCAACCATTTCGGTTCTAAAATGTGGGAATGAATCTATGTTTTTTTTTCATTCCACAATGTCTCTTAAATGAATTGGTGTTCTAGATAAACAATCTTATCCATTATGTTGTATCACATCTTTATTTTTACTGGTCAAAATCATTATAGTACCTGAATACTTACTTTCATATAACTTGTTCTAGGTTTCATGAATCTCGGGGCAAACATTACAGTAACGGTTATAGTGAGGGCGACACACTTGGCTTTTTGATTGTGTTGCCAGATGGAGAAACCACTAAATATACTCCAAATACTTATAAGGATAGGGTAAGAATTATTTTGAATTTTTTTTATACCACTAAGGTGGAAAACAAGCTTACGGTCCGCCTGATGGTAAGCGGTCACCGTAGCCTGTGGACGCTATTATTATTATTATTAATAACTATTAAGTTCTCTCAATATCAATATGACTATTGATAGTTAAGGTAAATTCAAATCAGATTTTTTTCCATACAACCTTCAGTGCAGTAAATATCCATAACCAAACACATTTGGTTGCTTAAAATTAGTTATCATATATTCCAATTCGCCACTGTCGCAAAAAGCATATTTAATCATGAAAGTTTTTATTGATTTTATTAATATACATTTAATGAATTCGACAAAAACTTTGTCTACTAATAATAATTTACGGGCAATTTATAGACGAATAGCGATTTGCGGCTTAAGTAGCAAAATATATATATAGTTAATGATATTAAGTGTAATGCAGTGTGAAAAAAAAATGTTTGGATACACCTTAACCTATATTGTATAATTATTTCATATTTAAAATTAATATCGACCAGTATAGTTGAGGTGGTGAAACAGATTTATTTGGTCTCAACCATAGACATAAAGGCAATGTGTTTCCTATCAAACTGTGAAGTAAATACTAGCAGCCTTGCCTTTGTCTTGCGAGCCTCAGTGACCCTTTTACGCAGTCTAGTAGAGCAGAGCAGGTAGCCTGCTGTGCAGAAAGCGCGAGTTCGATCTCCGCACAAGGCAAACATTTATGTGCGAAACATCATTAATTGTGATTGCCATGAGTCTAGATGTTTGATATAAGTAGAGGGGATTCGTTGGTTCTGGCGCACTTCCCCCCAACCTCAACCCCTCGCCTAAAAACTTTTCTGCCCCCGCACGACTCGCGCTTGACCACTCTCAAAACATCGTTGGTTCTGGCTCACTACCCTCCAACCCCAACCCCCCGCCTAAAAACTTTTCTGCCCCGCACCGCGCTTGACCACTCTCAAAACCACCCCTGTGTCTGGGGTGTGGCGACTCGCGCTTGACCACTCTCAAAACATCGTTGGTTCTGGCTCACTACCCTCCAACCCCAACCCCTCACCTAAAAACTTTTCTGCCCCGCACGACTCGCGCTTGACCACTCTCAAAACCACCCCTGTGTCTGGGGTGTGGCGACTCGCGCTTGACCACTCTCAAAACCACCCCTGTGTCTGGGGGCTATGTCGACTCACGCAACCAACCCCTGTGTCTGGGGCTATGTCGACTCACGCTTGACCAAAACTACTGCGTGACGTCACAGTGGCTCCTGTGTATAACTTGTCTCTAGTTTTGTTATGTAATTACATCATTATCGTAATGGGTTATCATGTTTTTCCCCGTTCATAATAAAGTTATTCCTATTTAATTACAATGATGTTGGTGGTGACATTCCAAAAACTAGTCCCCCCGAGGGTGTATCTCAAGGTTTTAGGGGTGTGTCCACTCACGCTTTACAAAAACAACCTGGAGACGTGTCGGTTCACGCTTGATATGACTTGACATGTTATACCTACAGAAAATCTTCAATTCAAGTCGGTCGAAGTTTAAAGAGAAAAGCTGATAATAGTGTTAAAGATTTACAACTAGCATTGTCGTCATCATGATGTGTCAAATATGTGATTTACAGGTTAAGCAAAGATTCTATGCTCAGCACTTACGATCTAAGAAACACAAATAGAAATGTCTTATTCTTAATCATAATTTACTTTATGTGTCTGTTATAATTGGATAAAAAATGGTGAATTAGAAAATTATTCAGAACCTTTAAGTGATGACATTAAAAATAAAATGTGTAATGACACATAGTGATTTAGAAAAAAAAGAAAATGTAGACCTTAAAAAAAAAAAAAAAACAGTTTTTAGAAATGCATGTTAATAAGTTTAATCCCTTACGGGGATCTTCGTATATTCGTAAAAAAGAACGATCAACAATGTTTTAAGAGGACTATATCCTGCAAATACACATTCCGATAGGGTATCATCATACTTGAGGCATTAAAATAAACTAACGTTTAATAATATTCAGTTCCCAATCAAATTATCTGATATACCCAAGGTAGAAAAACAAAATGACATTAGCATTAATATGTTTGAATTAGAGTTTAACAAAGAAAAAAAAACTTTACAAAATGTTCTAATTAATTACAAATTAACTTATTATTTTTAAACAACGGTTGAAATGGTCATTATTGTATTTATCACGCTTGGTAAATAAACAAATAACAAATTGAAATGACACTATTCATATCTGGGCCGGTTGCCGTAACTATTTTTAATCTAAAGTTAATTTAATTAATCACCAGAAACATGAATGTGCTCAAATTTTTACTGAATAACTAGGAATTCATAAAAAAGAAAAATATTGGTTTAATAGGGAAACAATAATGATGAAATCGATTTTGATAAATTTCAAAGAATATTAAAATTACATTTTATAATATATGCAGACTTTGTAGCTCATTTAAAACCCTCCTATTGTCACCTATTGTGTCCCTGATCCCTCGAAGTCATATACGTAAACAATACATGAACATGTAGTTTGTTCTTATGGATAATATATAAAATGTTCATATGATGATAAACTGTCTATATACAGAACATACTCAGAGCCTAATTGTACAAAAATGTTTATGGAAAGCATTAACAAAGATATTAGCAATATACATAGGATAAATTGTTTTCAAAAATGTCCACTTTCTTTAACTAATGAAGAGAAGGAATCTATAAGAAAATCGCAATTATGTTATATTAGGTGATGAAATCACAGTAGACTATGACTGGAATACTAGTAATTTTAGAGGTGTTATTCACGAGTTATTTAGTAGCACAAAGTATCGTGTTCCATTTTTCATTCCTATTCTATTTCACAATCTAAACAATTATGATGCTCATTTTATTGTTCATGCTTTGAATTTTAAAGATTGAGAAATAAAAATAATTCCGCAAAATAAGTAAAAATATAATTCATTCTCATGTAAACCTAATATGTCGTATAGTTCATTTGCGGTTTTTAGATTATTTTTAATTTATGATCTACTAGAGTTTAGATATATAGAATATTATATAAAGACCAATTTGCAGAATTAAGAAATCAATTACAAACGAATTTTAATAAACTTATTAGGAAAGGTGTTTTTCTTCATGAATTTGTTATGTCAGCTCAATTTAAATGTAAAAATATGTTGGAATATTCCAATCTATATTTAAGAACTTATGTAATGCTACTCACTGATATTTCTGATAACTTTAGAATTTTTTATATCTAATGTGATATAATTGTTATTATTTAGTTCTCCAAATAAATCTCTTTTTTTGTCTCACTTTTTTGAAATCTTTAGATTCGGCAATTACTTCAAGCAATTATAAGTCTTCAACAAGTTTTATTAATTTTTGAGAATTCTGTAGGACTCTCGAAATACTTGTTACGATTTTGTATATTGGAAATATAAAAATTTTGATGTATAACTTTCATTATTATACCATGCACAAAAAAATAAGATAATAGTGTCAAGTTATAATACCCTGATACGGGTAGCTTCGTTTAATATGTATTTACAGATAATTTTTATAATGATGTAAAATCTGACTTAGATTTTTTTTTCGATACTTCAGACTATCCTAATGATAACATTTATGGTTACTTTATAATTAAACTTTAATAAAACGAAACTTGCGTATTACAATGGTGAAGTATTTCGAGAGTCTACAGACTTACCAAAGAATGTATTATTTATAAAAACCTTTTTAGTCACTTTTAGCTGTAGTTCTTACTTGTGTATTTAAATCTATATACATTTCAACTAAGGACTATGCTTAAACTGTAAAACTCTATGAACCCTAATTAACTTCATAGTAAGTTGTAAACATTGTTTGAGATTTCTATAGTAAATTATATTTTAGTTTTATTATAAAACTTTGATACTAATTTCTTATCTTTACTGTAATCGTTTACAATGTTTTTCAGGGCATAAAGGTAAATCTGAATTAAGATCATGTAAATGTTCAGGGTACTTAAGGTTACAGGTTAATTTTAAAATAGAGCTCATTTTCCGTGGCAAAAATATATTATAGATAGGTGTACAGCTTAGTGTAAAAAGAAGAAAATAAATAATAACAATTATATCACATTAGATATAACAAATTCTAAAGTTATCAGAAATATCAGTGAGTAGCATTACATAAGTTCTTAAATATAGATTGGAATATTCCAACATATTTTTACATTTAAATTGAGCTGACATAACAAATTCATGAAGAAAAACACCTTTCCTAATAAGTTTATTAAAATTCGTTTGTAATTGATTTCTTAATTCTGCAAATTGGTCTTTATATAATATTCTATATATCTAAACTCTAGTAGATCATAAATTAAAAATAATCTAAAAACCGCAAATGAACTATACGACATATTAGGTTTACATGAGAATGAATTATATTTTTACTTATTTTGCGGAATTATTTTTATTTCTCAATCTTTAAAATTCAAAGCATGAACAATAAAATGAGCATCATAATTGTTTAGATTGTGAAATAGAATAGGAATGAAAAATGGAACACGATACTTTGTGCTACTAAATAATTCGTGACTAACACCTCTAAAATTACTAGTATTCCAGTCATAGTCTACTGTGATTTCATCACCTAATATAACATAATTGCGATTTTCTTATAGATTCCTTCTCTTCATTAGTTAAAGAAAGTGGACATTTTTGAAAACAATTTATCCTATGTATATTGCTAATATCTTTGTTAATGCTTTCCATAAACATTTTTGTACAATTAGGCTCTGAGTATGTTCTGTATATAGACAGTTTATCATCATATGAACATTTTATATATTATCCATAAGAACAAACTACATGTTCATGTATTGTTTACGTATATGACTTCGAGGGATCAGGGACACAATAGGTGACAATAGGAGGGTTTTAAATGAGCTACAAAGTCTGCATATATTATAAAATGTAATTTTAATATTCTTTGAAATTTATCAAAATAGATTTCATCATTATTTGTTTCCCTATTAAACCAATATTTTTCTTTTTTATGAATTCCTAGTTATTCAGTAAAAATTTGAGCACATTCATGTTTCTGGTGATTAATTAAATTAACTTTAGATTAAAAATAGTTACGGCAACCGGCCCAGATATGAATAGTGTCATTTCAATTTGTTATTTGTTTATTTACCAAGCGTGATAAATACAATAATGACCATTTCAACCGTTGTTTAAAAATAATAAGTTAATTTGTAATTAATTAGAACATTTTGTAAAGTTTTTTTTTCTTTGTTAAACTCTAATTCAAACATATTAATGCTAATGTCATTTTGTTTTTCTACCTTGGGTATATCAGATAATTTGATTGGGAACTGAATATTATTAAACGTTAGTTTATTTTAATGCCTCAAGTATGATGATACCCTATCGGAATGTGTATTTGCAGGATATAGTCCTCTTAAAACATTGTTGATCGTTCTTTTTTACGAATATACGAAGATCCCCGTAAGGGATTAAACTTATTAACATGCATTTCTAAAAACTGTTTTTTTTTTTTTTTTTTTTAAGGTCTACATTTTCTTTTTTTTCTAAATCACTATGTGTCATTACACATTTTATTTTTAATGTCATCACTTAAAGGTTCTGAATAATTTTCTAATTCACCATTTTTTATCCAATTCCTAATAGTCAAATTTAAAAATTCAAAAGAATTTTTTAAATCTTTTGTTTCCTGATCAAAATCTGCATGAATAATAAAATAGAATCACTATGTGTCATTACACATTTTATTTTTAATGTCATCACTTAAAGGTTCTGAATAATTTTCTAATTCACCATTTTTTATCCAATTCCTAATAGTCAAATTTAAAAATTCAAAAGAATTTTTTAAATCTTTTGTTTCCTGATCAAAATCTGCATGAATAATAAAATAGTATTGATTCTTCAATTGATGCTATAAATACTTCACGAGTGATATAACAGACACATAAAGTAAATTATGATTAAGAATAAGACATTTCTATTTGTGTTTCTTAGATCGTAAGTGCTGAGCATAGAATCTTTGCTTAACCTGTAAATCACATATTTGACACATCATGATGACGTCAATGCTAGTTGTAAATCTTTAACACTATTATCAGCTTTTCTCTTTAAACTTCGACCGACTTGAATTGAAGATTTTCTGTAGGTATAACATGTCAAGTCATATCAAGCGTGAACCGACACGTCTCCAGGTTGTTTTTGTAAAGCGTGAGTGGACACACCCCTAAAACCTTGAGATACACCCTCGGGGGGACTAGTTTTTGGAATGTCACCACCAACATCATTGTAATTAAATAGGAATAACTTTATTATGAACGGGGAAAAACATGATAACCCATTACGATAATGATGTAATTACATAACAAAACTAGAGACAAGTTATACACAGGAGCCACTGTGACGTCACGCAGTAGTTTTGGTCAAGCGTGAGTCGACATAGCCCCAGACACAGGGGTTGGTTGCGTGAGTCGACATAGCCCCCAGACACAGGGGTGGTTTTGAGAGTGGTCAAGCGCGAGTCGCCACACCCCTGACACAGGGGTGGTTTTGAGAGTGGTCAAGCGCGAGTCGTGCGGGGCAGAAAAGTTTTTAGGTGAGGGGTTGGGGTTGGAGGGTAGTGAGCCAGAACCAACGATGTTTTGAGAGTGGTCAAGCGCGAGTCGCCACACCCCAGACACAGGGGTGGTTTTGAGAGTGGTCAAGCGCGGTGCGGGGCAGAAAAGTTTTTAGGCGGGGGGTTGGGGTTGGAGGGTAGTATGCCAGAACCAACGATGTTTTGAGAGTGGTCAAGCGCGAGTCGTGCGGGGGCAGAAAAGTTTTTAGGCGAGGGGTTGGGGTTGGAGGGTAGTGAGCCAGAACCAACGATGTTTTGAGAGTGGTCAAGCGCGAGTCGTGCGGGGCAGAAAAGTTTTTAGGTGAGGGGTTGGGGTTGGAGGGTAGTGAGCCAGAACCAACGATGTTTTGAGAGTGGTCAAGCGCGAGTCGCCACACCCCAGACACAGGGGTGGTTTTGAGAGTAGTCAAGCGCGGTGCGGGGCAGAAAAGTTTTTAGGCGGGGGGTTGGGGTTGGAGGGTAGTGAGCCAGAACCAACGATGTTTTGAGAGTGGTCAAGCGCGAGTCGTACAAAGCAGAAAAATTGGTGAGCTTTTTTTTAGGCGAGGGGTTGAGGTTGGGGGGAAGTGCGCCAGAACCAACGAATCCCCTCTACTGATATATGTGTATGTCTTTCCAAAAAAAAAAACGGCATATAAGTATTTGTATCCAATGTCTGGTACCCATAGTAAAAGCTTGCTTAGTTGGGACCAGATGGCGCTGTCTCAGATCTCCAGGAGTATTCAATACTTCATCGATCTTTGGGCAAGAAATAAAACTTGAGGTTTTTTATAGTTGTATTATTTTTAATGATCTATTAACTAAAAGAAAGTCGTACAAAAATAATTAGGCGTAATTCATCACTTGCACCTGGAAAATTTTATTTTCTCATGTACTCAGCTGTACCGCTAAAAAGTTACAGTATAGGGATGAGAGTTATTTCCTGATAGAAGTGTCTCTGCGGTGGTGGCGTGTGTGTCGGGTCGTTACGTATCCTAAAACATGGTTGAGCGAAGCGATGGCTGATTCATGTGTCATACTCGTGAACGGGTGCCGCCTGTGGAGGCTGGTCTGCTCTTGCAAACTTCTTTGTATTCTTAGTATTTAGTCTTACTTTTTTGTTTTGTTTATTAATACTGTAAGACATTGATTATTTCTTAGTGATGAATACATAAACTGTCTTTTGTTTATATTAGATACTTTTTTATGTTGTGCTTGTGCTTTATATTTCATGTTTTTTTATGTTTGTAATGGAAAGTGTCCTTTTATGATAGGGAGGGCATTTTCCTATATTTTAATTGGACGCTGTAAGAAAAAGGGAGAAAAAAAATGCCCTTGCTGAGTTTCTTGCCGGTTCTTCTCAGTACAAGGTCTCCCGCCCTGTAGACTTACAAACCGATGGCGTAGTGACATTCATAAGTGCTCAATTATTGTAGCCTAAACTGAATAAATTAAATTGAATGAATTGAATTTGAATTTGATATAGTAGCATCCTTCTAAACGTTATTCACGCTGGGTCATTTCACAGGGTAATTTTGTTAATGGACCTACATTTGAAGGGGACAGGCTTCTTTGGGGAATGGAAGCTTTGGGTCCTAGGTTTGGATAAAGCTCGCATGTTCAATATAATCTAAGTATTTACAATTTTTTTTTCCAGTATCAGGACAAATTTTATGTAACTACATGCAAATTACTAAAATTATCTCGTATACTAAAATTAACTGGAACAATTGATATTTTCAGCCCTTAGTGAAATTCAAAAGCCATCTCTATTATGAAGACAAGGACAATGTACAAGAATCTCTTAACAATCTCAAGTTGCTGCCCGGCAGTAAGATATACTACTTCAAGAATGGTGAATGTCAAGGCGAAGCATTTATTGACATATATCAGGGGTGCTACTACCCCTCGGTATCGTTACACAAAAATGTCACTGTTAGCGTTAATTTTGGGCCTAACTTTAAATTCCAACCATCCACTGACTACACATATAGACCGGTAAGTATTTTGTACAATTGTAGAGAAGTTTTTGACAATAGGTATCTTTACTTTTTTTAAGGGCCTCGCTCCATTCGCACAATTATCGGGATATGACTGGGTTTCGTCTATTCTGCCATTTTGTAGCTGCATGCCCAACCCTGATATACTTTCCATAGTTTGTCAGGTAGTAGCAATAGGGGTACATTATTCTGTTACTGGTCTTTTTACTTTAAAATTGGTAATTTATTATTTAAAGCCACCTTAGTCATAAGAAACAGTGTTGTCACGCAGGACTGAGAGGCAGTACTACGTGACCGCAAACTTGAGTAAGAACAAGGATGACGCGATATGTAACTGTGCGTGCGTGAGCAGTGCAGCTATCTCAACTCATTGAGACGAGCAGAGATTTTCATTGTCACACATGAAATAAATTAATAGTTTATTACACATTATTGTTATCAAAAAATGCGTTTTTCTGGGTCTAAAGTACTAGCACGGCTATGCTTTAGCAGAGTTGTAAACAAATAGCAATGAAGATTTGTTTGCCAAAACTTAAAAAAAAAAACAGTGAAAAGGTGTCAATGTAGGTTTTTTTTAACGAACAAAAGTTTAGTAATCGTGTTTTCACGTTGTCTGAACCATACCCCGAAGAACAGTGAACGGAGACAATCCTCGCTGGTATGGAATGTTTTATTCCTAGCTCACATAATATAAATTGATTATATTATATATAGATGTTGATTTAGATAAAATTTAGTATGGAGGTAGTTTTAAGTCCCGGGGAAGGACATAGGCTACCTTTCTTTTCGCTGCTGAGCATGGGTCTCCGCCCACACGTTATAAAGTGTAGTGCACGCGGGCGAAACCACGGGCGGAAAGCTAGTAGATAATATTATGTACATACGCATAGCAAGATGTTTTATTTTTTATTTTCTTTATTTCTGATCAACAACTGATGGCGTGGAGTTGTATAAAAGTATAAAAACTACTGAGTAAAAATACATTCAGTTCGTAAGTGAGGTATAGTTCATTTACTATAATATTCGTCTTGGTCTAATAAATAAGTTCAAACCTCATCGAACAACAGTGTGAGCTGTGCTAGACATTTCTTTGCGCGATTCCTTCTTACCAAACGCATCCTGCGTGATAGGTGGTGAACACATAGCCGCAGCACTGCTTCTAATTCAGTATATCTAGACTAAAGTAGCTTGTAGACAGGCCTTCATTTAACAGTGGACGGCCTTTTTTATGCCACTATGGTGGCCAACAAGCTTACGGTCCGCCTGATGGTAAGCGGTCACCGTAGCCTATGGACGCTTATAACACCAGGGTTACCACTCACGCGTTGCCGACCCTTCAAAAATCTAATAACTTCTTTCTTGAAAAACCCCATACTGTAGTCCTTAGAGATAACCTTGGCAGGGAGCTCATTCCACAACCCAAGCGTTCGCGGGAGGAAGTTTTTATGAAACCGCACTATTTTTAATGAATGTCTATTTTTATTCTAATTAAACCTATTTACCCTAACCATTGCAACAGAATATCGAACATCATTTCACCATGTGGTGAAAAATGGCATAATCTTATATACTCTATCATAATAAATCTGTCAAGAGAAAAATCTCAAGTATAGAACCGTAAATAATTGTTAAATAAAATGATTTGGTAAAATTATTTATATTTATTTTAGATGTCGGATAAAGCAGAAGAGGCAATATGCGAACAAACTATGGCGGACTTGCTATACTTGACTGAGAACGAAGGCAAACTGCGACTGGACAATTTTAATCTTTGACATAGCTAATATAGTGCCGGTCCTGGTTTGAGCAGTACCAAGATCGTTGAAACGTGTTGCTCTTAGACTCATAAAATTAAAATTCAATGAACTGATCAGGAAAAAATGTTGTTGATTGTGAAGTTCCAGTTCTTGTGCAATTCTACTTATAATGACATTCAGATTCATCATACTTATTCTTAATTCAGATGTTAAAATAAATTTTGTAATATAAAAATAATTCAGATCGAACTGATGTGAAGTTTAGCTGAAGTGAACTTAGATATTGATTGTATCTTAACTTTAAGAAGTGTGTATGTTTAAGAAGTGTGTATGTTTATGATGTATGTTCGTAAATGTACTGGTAGATACAGTGGAATGTTGTTTGATTTGATTGTAGCCAATTCATTTGGTAATATTATGTATAAGTATTCTTTTTTTATCTATTAAGAATTATACAGTATCTTTTTACTAATTTGGTGTCATTATTCCTTAAAGCTTATAACTAGTTCTAGATAATTGGTTTGAAACATGTTTCGTACAAACAGAAAATAAAGAAAATCTTTTATCGGCGTTAGTAATGTAGGTACTGAACTAGAAGCACGTAACGTTTCCTATTACAGATTACGAAACAAAAACTGGTATTAACATGATACACTACACAAATATATGCTCAGACAGATGTACCGTAAAACGGGGGAAATTTGTAAAATCTTCACTTTCTTACTAGAATAAATCGTCAGTACATAATAAGTATGAATTAATTAAAATAAATCTTATAATTTCAAAAACCTCACATTTTATCTAAGGTATAGCCTTAAGATTAGCTTAGTAAATTTTTTACGTACTAGTTTATTACGACGTGACAGGTAAATTAAGAAAGCTTTAGTTTTTGTGCAGTTTAGTCAGCAGGGCTATCCTACCTACCGGTTACCTATGACTTTTATTGACCCGCATGACTCGTCGCAAAATCACGGGGCTGTTAGAAGCCAGTCGAATAGCGATAAAAGGGATCATTCTCAGTAGATCCATTGTCCAGATCCATAATGGATCTAGTGAGATATTATTTTCTCAATAGATCCATTTTTAGAAGTGTGTATCTACTGAAAAGTATTTGTCTCGCTAGATCCGTTAACCAGAACCAGATTTGAAAGTGTGGGTCTACTAAGGAATTTCTTTCTCACTAGATTCAGTTGTGGATCTGATAAAAAATTTGGTGTCGGCTACGCTTGTTGTCCCCTAGGCTGGGGAGATAACGGAACTTACTTTCTAATACTATTACTCGTATTTCCCCTGTCATATTCTTATTTTTACCAACTTTAAAAAAGGAGGAAGTTCGCGAATGGTCTGTAGGTACCTATATAAGAGATATTATTAATTCAAAACTAAAAATTAACCGACTTTATAAAATGAGGATCCATACTAATACTAATATTATAAATTCGAAAGTTTCGGTGTTTGTCTGTCTATCAATCCGTTAAATTTCACGGTTGGACCAATTGCGATAAATTTAATATGGAGATAGTTTGAACCGCAAAAGACAAGAAAAATACTGTTTTTCTTAATATATATTTTATTTTATATATTAAAAAAAAATTAAACTATTGATCTTACACGTGTAGTTATTTTACAAAAGTTATAGATCTCATCAAGATCTTTATTTCAAACGACAGCTGTCAAACTAGAAAGGTCTATATCTCTGTAACTATTGATCGTAGACTAGTAGTTTCCCTAGTAGAAATGATAGATCTCATCAAGATCTTTATTTCAAATGATATCTGTCAAACTAGAAAGGTCTATATCTCCGTAACTATTGATCGTAGACTAGTAGTTCCCCTATTAGAAATGATAGATCTTATCAAGATCGTTATTTCAAACGACAGCTGTCAAACTAGATATGTCTATATCTCTGTAACTATTGATCGTAGACTAGTAGTTTCCCTAGTAGAAATGATAGATCTCATCAAGATCTTTATTTCAAATGATATCTGTCAAACTAGAAAGGTCTATATCTCCGTAACTATTGATCGTAGACTAGTTCCCCTATTAGAAATGATAGATCTTATCAAGATCGTTATTTCAAACGACAGCTGTCAAACTAGATAGGTCTATATCTCTGTAACTATTGATCGTAGACTAGTAGTTTCCCTAGTAGAAATGATAGATCTCATCAAGATCTTTATTTCAAATGACATCTGTCAAACTAGAAAGGTCTATATCTCCGTAACTATTGATCGTAGACTAGTAGTTTCCCTAGTAGAAATAATAGATCTCATCAAGATCTTTATTTCAAATGATAGCTGTCAAACTAGAAAGGTCTATATCTTCGTAACTGTTGATCGTAGACAAGTAGTTTCTCCACAAAAATTATACGTCTCATTAAGATCTTTATTTCGGATGAGACCTGTCAAACTAGAAAGGTATATATCTCGGTAACTATTGATCGTAGACTAGTAATTTCTCCACAGCAATGATAGTTCTCATCAAGATCTTAATTTCGGATGACAGTTATCATCTTAAACCTTTCTATTTTTGACGTGTCATTTCTGTAGAGAAACTACTAGTCTACGATAAATTTTAGGTACCCGAGTAAGTTTTAAGTTACCGAGATATATTTCTTTATAGTTTGACAGATGTCATTCTGTAATAAAGATCGTATGAGACTTATCATTTCTGTCAAGAAACTACTAGTCTACGATCAATAGTTACGGATATATAGTCCTTAATAGTTTGACAAACAAACCCTAGGGCAGGGATGGCGAACCTTTATTGATGAATATGCCTTTTTTATAAAAAAAATACTACTGTACCTATGACGTGCCGTCAAAAAATCTTGGTTACTTAATAATAATGGAGAAAAATTAAACGAATTACTGTTAACTTAAAGCTATTTAGATACTTGCAGCTCGAAATGTTTACAGCAATCGAAATGTTTAATAATTTATATTTATCCAAATTAAAAAATTTCGTTAATAATTAAGTATAATTTCCGTTAATAATTAGTTATCATTTTCTATAATTACATATTTTTTCAAACATTCTATTTAGTGAGACAATATATTATCATTAGATCTAATTTATTTGAACATTATTTTTAAAATAGATCTATTGGCAATGAAAATTCTCATTAGATCCAGTTTATTAGAAAACAGATCTACTGAGGAAAAAATATCTCACTAGATCCATTATGGATCTGGACAATGGATCTAGTGAGAATGATCCGATAAAAGTTGGGTAGTGATTAAAAAACAAATACAAGATCGTACATTGCGCACGGAAGCCTTAATGTCAATAAAAATATAAGGTAAAATCTTATATTTTATTCTATGCTAGTCAATAGGTACTTAAACATTTGATGAAACCTTTGTAATAGTTGTACTATCTATGCAGAAAAGTTGTTTTGTGTAGGATCTATATCGTGTCGGATCGTTTGTGATACCAGTTGAATATATAACCGATATCTAAACCATGAGCTATTCATCATAGGCGGACGCAGCCGTGGGCAAAACTTAGTAGGTAGGGTGAATGACCCATATATCAGCCCCCAACTTTTTTTTCAACTTTAAATGGTTACTACGTTCTCATAACAAACAATAACCTAAGACTCTTATTCGTTACTTGTAGCTTGTAATGTTGAGTTTGCATTATTATGCATA
Organism: Apoda limacodes; assembly: GCA_946406115.1. Taxonomy (NCBI): domain Eukaryota; kingdom Metazoa; phylum Arthropoda; class Insecta; order Lepidoptera; family Limacodidae; genus Apoda; species Apoda limacodes. Next base: position 10,866,125 of record OX291553.1, on the reverse strand, counting down.
AAAATTACAAGATACTAGTAAAACTATTAAAAAAACATGTTTTTGTGAATTTCGTGGTATTTTCCAAATATCAGCCGCCTTGGATGTAATAACAGCCTCATGCGTACCAAACATCAGCCTAGCATTTTTCGGGCTTTTAGATGCTTATTCTCTAAGATTTGATGTCATATTTTTACCATACATTTAGGTCATGTAATTCGTTGTCAAAGAAAATTCATAATACTACTTACTTTTATCCGCTCCTTCGCTTGCGTGGGATTTGTACGTGAACCTCTGATTTAACAGAGTTAAAAAGTATTCTATTTTATTTAAGGTTCCTCCATCTACCTTTTACCGAAAATCAAGTTGACCCTTGCATCGTCGACATATATAAAGCCTCCTATGTCCAGATATATTGCATTACAAGCAGTTTTGCGGTGATAGGCTATAGACTAAAGGAGTTTATGAAAAGAAACAATCTCCTAAATAATGATGTGGATGCGTGTCCAACACTGGGATAAAAACCGTAAAGGTTTAAAGATAAAAAAAACTAACCTAAATATAATAATGGAAAAGACTTATGGCTATGATTGTACTCCACAATTAATTTGGTATTATTTTAGTTAATGCTAAAGCTGTTACTAATGTAAAACTATAGTAGATAAACATATTTTAACAAGTAATAAATAATGTTAAGTACAAAAAAGTACAATCGCAAACAAAAATGGATATTTTACTAAAATAATATAAGTGTTGGCTGATATTTGGAACAGTTGCGGTGCCAAAGTTCAGCCACCCAGGCTGATATATGGCACTCCACACAAACAAATAGACCAAACGTCAACCCTCTATTAAATCTTAATCCAGGAGAAAATTTACTTAATTTTTTTACTTGCTTTTATTTAACTCACAATGCTTCCTTTTTCATTTTAATTTTTATTTTTCCTTCCATCTTGTGGTGGAATCTTGCAAGCTTAATTAAACATACTTTCTGTTGTCACCCTTCGATGAAATTTTGCATACTTACTAAGCTCGGATGAAAATACAATATTCCACAGTTACTTTGACCAACAACCCCCTTCCAGAGTTGTACCAGGGGTACAACCTAGAGGTGGAGGTGTAAAATTTAAAAAATTTCAAAATGTGTATCCGGGGGTTTTGAGGGTCGCAGATCATGAATTTGATGTTCATTTTGATGTTATCACCTCTTGGCATAAGCAGGAAGTGCACCTGAAGGTGGACATTAGGGTGGAACGTGAAAAATTAAGTGAAAATTTAATTACTAATTTATATTGAAGATAATATCGTTTTCCAAGTTCTCATCACCCAACTAATGAAACTTGGGCAATAAACTATAAAAAATCAATTAAATTAGTAATACATTTTTTTATATCCACGTACGACTGCAAGAAAAGCAAGGCGTGCGCACTTACATACAATCACTTGATAAACTCTCAATTAATATCCACTAAAACTCTAGCACGTCAAATATTAGTGTGTAGCGCACGCCTTGCTTCTCTTGCAGTCGTACGTGGATATAAAAAAAAAATATTTTTAAAAAAATTTTTTTTACTTTTTAGTACAATTTTTGGTTAGATCGAATTTTTTATATGATTCTAATGTTTTAAGAAAAGCAAGTCTTTAAAAAATTCTTTTTTTTTTTTTATGTTCTTATCAACTGTGTGAAATATTCATAGTTCAACTTAATTATAAAGACATATGTAAGCATTGAAGTAAGTGAAATATCGCTTATTAATTGTCCAGCAAAATCACGCGTTTTTGTTGAAATTTGCATGTATCGGCCGGCACAACGATCAGTTAAATGGAGTTTGAAAGAACCCCTAACGAAGGGATAGGCAAGATAACGTTGTAAATATATATTCTTTTAAAAAATAGACCATAGTTGAAGATAGGACATATTACTTCTCATTTATCACAGAAAAAAACACGCCCGGAGGAGGAGCATTCACCCTTCATTTAATTATTCTTATCACAAACTATTTGTTAACAGGTGATAGGTACCTACTTAAGTATTCTTCTATTTTTAGGGTTCTGTGCTATGTTTATTACTTGCTTGGAAAACTATTACTTACTTGGAAAACGATAATAAGCAACAAAGCGCGATGTTCGGATACGGCTCAATATAAAATTAAAAAAAAATTGTGTTTATAATAACCTAAACTCAGTGTATTTTGATTTTTAAAAAAAGAACAAAGAATTAAGTGCTCGCGGTTTTTCGTTTTATTACACGCGGCAACTCTGCCAGCCGCGAACACAAGAGGCCTGTTTTTTTTGCTTGCAATTTCTCACATATTTGGCAATCGTGTCCCACTGACAGCAGGATAGCAAATAGATTATAAACAATAAGATACAGGCACGAAAGCAAATGCAACCGCAAAACCTAAAAAATCATGCCCAAGGTAGGCACGTAATTAGTAAGCCAGATAACAAGCGCTCTCCGACTGTATCGTTTTGTGAGCGACACGGGTCATGTTTGTTTATTTAGTATGCTCACATTTATATCTATAACCAACAAAATTTAATTAAGCACGTCACGCTTTTAAATTAAAATGTACCTTATTGCGTTGCCTAACGGTCAATCTTTGAAGTTTGTTTCCAGTGACTTTTCTGTAGGTGTCGGTGAATACTCCTATGACCAGCCTCCCCCCAAATATTAGCTGGGCGTGCTTTTTTATGTGATAAATAATAAGTAACATGCCGGAAAAAAAAAGAGTTTCCAAGTTCTATTCCACCAAAATAATTTGCATTCATAGTCAAGAAATCCAACTATTTTGGACATATTTTGTTCACACAAGGCAATATTATTCCCCAGAAAAAAATCATTTTATCAATCGAAATTGATAAACTTCTTTTCGTATGAACAAATTTTTTTTTAACCAAATAAATGTTCGTTTTAGATCAACCAAACTTAAATTAATTACCCTAAGACAGTTAATGTTCTTGTATAAAATAAATACATTTTTATATGCACCATTTTATTTTTCCTCGTTTGAAACAAAAAATAATTTTGCTTTGATATAATTTATTTTGCGCCAAAATCATAGTTTTCTTAAATCTGCGACGTCACTTATTAAAAACTATATCTTTCGATGAAAATAATTGTATCTTAAATCAAAGCCAGTGAAATGTTCAGTTAAGATAATATTGTTTTGAATTAGAGAAAATAATAATTTTAACAGAATTTGTTAGATTCTTGACTCAAAATCTGATATTTTAAGCTGAAACTCTTGTTTTAGTCGAAATAAATAAAATACCTGCTTTAAAATATTAAACATTTTCGTTGAAATTAATCAGCTAGTATCGCTTTGAACGAATTTTCTTTTCGTTTAAGTAAATACCTGCATTTTTTAAATTGAATGAACCTCATCACTGTCCTTCATAGGATTTCGTGTTGGCTTTTAATTTTAAATAATTGTTTATTGTAGGGTTTTGTGCGTCAAATTAGTATCAGTTTATGCGAGAAACCTACAGTTAATTATTTTCTGAGAATTGAAAAGCTCGTGGCCCAGTCGCATTCGTCTATCTGAAACGATAAGCGAAGTTAAACAACGTCGACCGTGGTCAGTACTTGGATGGGTGACCGCTTTTTCTTCCATGTTTAAGAAGGATCGTTAAATAGTCATAACAATTATAATTAAACAATACGCTGTATAATAAGCTAAAGGCGATAATAGGTACTAAGCTCGACAAAGTCCATATAAAGGCAGTGCGGTAGACTGACTATATGGCCCAAGCCTCCAGAAAAGAGGCCTGGGCCTCTGCAGTAGGGCACTAGCTCGACAAACGTCCGCTAAGACACACACTAAGTCAGTGCGGTAGACTGACTCTATATGGCCCAAGCCTCCAGAAAAGAGGCGTAGGGCTTTTTAAAAAACTTTATTTAATCTTGACGGATAACTATGTCATTTTGGACCGAAACATTTTTTGTTTTAAACTAAAATATAATGTTATTAATTTAAGAGCTGATGTTGTCAAGTTAAGAACTCTATTCTCTTGTGTGAACTAGACATTTCTTCCGTGCAATAACACACGAAGTTCTACGCCCAAGAAAACTAAGTGTTTCAAATAAAGAAGAATATTTTTCTTCAATGAATTAAATATTGTTTCAAACTGATAGAGTTTTATTTACTGGTTCAAAGAAATTTGATCTTGTGTTAACTTCATATTATTTTAAATATTTAAAAGAAATAATATCTTAGATGAAGTAAATATTCGTTGGTGCATATATGAAACGATATACTCTTGGCTCAACTAATTCTTTTTTACCGTGTGCCTATCTTCAACTATGGTCTATTTTTTAAAAAGAATTTATTTACGACGTAATCTTCCAATTATCGTGCCTATCCCTTCATTAGGGTACTTTTAATCTCCATTTCACTGATCGTTGTGCCCATCCATGCAAATTTCAACAAAAACGTGTGATTTTGCTGGACACTTAGTAAGCGCTATTTTACTTACTTTGATGCTTAGATATGTCTTTATAATTTAAGGGAACAAGTATGAATATTTCACACAGTGAAAAATAATTAATTAAGTAAATTTTCCCCTGGATTTAGAATTTAATAGAGGGCTGACGTTTGGTCCATTTGTTTGTATGGAGTGCCCTATATCAGCCGGGGTGGCTGAACTGTTCCAAATATCAGCCACCATTTATATTATTTACTAAAATATCCATTTTTGTTTGTGATTGCACTTTTTCGTACTTAGCATTATTTATAACATGGTAAAATATATTTATCACACACATCTTACTTTAGTAACAGCTTCCTTAGCTTCCATATGACTATATCGTCATTTATGAACTAAAATAATAACAAATTAACTGTGGAGTACAATCACAACCATAACTCTTTTCCATTATATTGAGTTTGAGTATTTAAGTTATTTTTTTTATCTTTAACTTTTACGGCTTTTACCCCAGGAGGTGGTAACCAGTGGTTGGACACGCACCCAAATCATTATTTAGGGGATTGTTTCTTTTCACTTACTACTTTTGTCCTACATGACGGGGTGAGCGGACTTAGGAGGCTTTATACATGTCGACGATGCAAGGGTCAACTTGATTTTCGGTTAAGGGTAGATGGAGGAACAAAGACTAACATGGAATACTTTTTAACTCTGTTAAATCAGAGGTTCACGTACAAATCCCACGCGGGCGAAGTAGCGGATAAAAGCTAGTAGTATTATGAATTTTCTTTGCCACTAGCAACGAATCACTTGGCTTGAATGTATGGTAAAAATATGTATTACCATCAAATCTTAGCACATAAGCATCTAAAATCCCGTAAAATGCTAGGCTGTTGTTTGGTACGCATGAGGCTGTTATTACATCCAAGGCGGCTGATATTAGGAAAATACCACAAAATTCACAAAAACATGTGTTTTTAATAATTTTAATAGTATTTTATAATTTTTATGCATAATAATTCAAACTCAACATTACAAGCTACAAGTAACAAGTAAGTCTTAGGTTATAGTTTATTATGAGAACGTAGTAACCATTTAAAGATGAAAAAAAAGTTAGAGGGCTGATATATGGGTCAGTTACTCTACTATTAATTATTCTGTGGTGTAGGTAGGTACCTAAACAAAACACAAATCGCGACGAACTATCTCTGCTGCCGCAATAAAATGGCGGCTTGTGGCTCGCAGGCGTGACACACGAGTGAGCCGAGGCGGGTTACCAGCAAGATTTCAGACCGGTTGGATATTTGACAAACTAACTCAGCGGTTTTTAAGTTCGCGCACTTAAGCTGATACACTGACGAAAAAGATTGTCAAGCCATAAATATGTGTACGTCCATCACTCACTTTAGAATATCGTTAAATACGGTCCTGGCTGTTGTCAGTCCATAAGCCAAGTCTTATCGCCTCGAAAACTCAAACTCAACACAATCAAGTGGCCACATGCTCTACAAATGTTTGCTAATTCACATTGGGCCAGCATAGTCGACTATGGCCTAAGCCTCCTTCTCAAAGGAGAGACTTGTGTCCCTGCATCAGCCGAGGCAAGACATAATGTATATCTAGGTTTTTATGTTTCTAGGTGTGTAGGTATTATAACAATAAGAAGAAACTAGTAATATTGTGAATAATTTTTTTTATTAACAGTCATAATTTACAAATATTAACAGTGGGGTTCAGTAGGTACTTAATATTGTTTATTTACCAAATCCTCCTTTACAGTTTGGACTGCTTTCTACAATCTTGTCACTTTCTTCCCATTGCTTAGGAGTTTTGGCAACAATAGATAGGGCATGCACACCATTCTGTAGTTCTTCTTTCAATATATCATTTACTAATCTATGTCTCTGGAATAAAAGGATTATTCTTTAGGTAACTGAAAATTTGGATTAGGCAATTCCCATGCAACAGATAGGTAAGTCAGGCGGACCGTAAGCTTGTTTGCCACCTTAGTGCTATTAAGACGTTAAACGCCATTTAAGTCACCGGTGACCTCATATGTCCTGTATGAAGGTGCCACGTTGGTCACTGGTGACCTTGTTGCAGACCTGTTTTTAGAGCGCATTTGTGCACCAGAAGGTTTGTTTTCTATAAGTTTGCCGGAACGAGGTGACCAGAGTGGCGCCTTGGAACATTTCGCACAAGTTGTTTTTGCTAAATTAAGGAATTTTAGAATTTATTGAGGATATAAGGCATAATTTTGAAAAATTGTAGAGAAAATATATTATAAAAGATTATTCTTGTGATATGTTTTCTAGCTCAAAGTCCAAAAAGTCTGTCGTTACTACGCTCATTTGTCACAAAATTTTACAACTACTAACTAATTCGAATCTAATTCGAATGTTGCCACACGACTGCGGGGTGCGGGTGACCCTGAATCACAACTGACTGCATTACCGGGCAGCAAAAAATAATAAGTAAATTTTCACATTTTTTCTATGGCATTTAACGTGTTAAAAAAAAAGGTATTCATATTATTTCAGTTTTTCAGGTAACTGAGCCGTAACAAGATTTTTAAATATTGATTATGATGTTGCCCTTTTTGTTTCTAAAGGTGTTCCCCAATCTAACAGTCTTTACAGTAAAAGAATCATCAATCAAGCAAAATCAAATTGGGAGCCAAGTCACCTATTTCTTATGGAAGTTTAGTAGAAATCACACATTTTCAGACTGGCCAAAGATTTTGCCAAAATGAGTACAAGTAAACTGAATTCCTGTTTTATAACTTTAGTTACGACTTGTAGGTTTGTCATACACTGCTAACAAACTAACAATTCTGAAATGTTAATGTTATGACTTGTCTGCTGACCAAGGGGCATAGGATTCCTACAAAGGACAAACCTTTTTATTTGTCTTTGGTCTGCGTGTTGTCTATGTATAATATATTTATATTTAGAAAAAACATTTACATGTATTTGTATCCATTGTCCAGTGTCAATAGTATGAGCTTGGCTAAGTTTAGGATAGATGGAATGTCCAAAACTATTTTTTTTTATTATGTGTCTAAGGCAGAGTTACATAAATCAACACTTTTTTAGAAATATAATATTAATAGTAATAAAGAAATTAATATTATATTTTTAAATTTTGCATTACATTACTAATAGTTGTAAAGAACTATGTGTATAATCTTGTTTTATTTTTAACCTAATAATAAGGTCTTAATAGATCAATAGAAAGTGTAATAAATTAAAATTACTGTTTCTATTTACTTTTTGCCCAGGAAACAGTTTTAAAACATCTGCTTTCACAGATATTTCTTAAAATTAATTTGGTTAGGGTGTACAAAAGCGGGTGCTAAAGAAAAAAGTTTTTTCCCCTGTGCCCCTTTTAGTTACTCTGACCATTAATTAATTCAACTTAAAAGATTTTAACCTGTGTTGGTGTTACTACACTAACTCATTTAGAATAAACCCCAGGTAGTAACACTAAGTCATTCAGAAACTAGTGTTACGACACTGTTGTTAGCACTGATGACACTAACCTCAAGCACAGTTTCAGTTTGATTTCACAAATGTCAAAAACATTTGCTAGTATGGCGTGACATTTTATCATTTGGATATTTCTGATTAGTGTAGCTGCACCATGTTGTTGTAACATGAAGATTACGAATGTATCACAGTTAGCTCTTGTGGGTATAATTACTCATTCCAAAATACTTTCACGGTTAATAAATTACCAAACCAAAATTAAGTTGAGGCTACAATTACCTTGATCAGAGGTAAATCACTAAAGTTTTCCGAGACCACTACAACTTTAAAATGTGTTTCTGCTCCTTTAGGAACATTGTGCATATATGATTCATTAATAATATTCAAATATTTTGTATTTAAAGCAGTCTGCAATTTGTCCCTTATTGTATTTTCAACAACACCAGATATTACAGACATTCTTCTGATTATTGGCGAGCCTATAAAAAAATATAGGTAAATACTTAAAATCAAACTATATTCCTACTAAATTGTAATTATAAAATAATTTCACTTATTCACCTACCTATATTTAGCAGGAATAACATTAAAAAGTCAATATGAGACTAAAATTCGATTAAATACAAAAATTTGAAAAACAAAACATTTTTTTTTTGTGGCACAAAACATTTTGTTTTTGCTTTTTAAATTTTTTTTTTTTTAAATTGTCCAAGTTTCTATAAAAGCTCCAAAAGGCTGTTGGAAATTTAATTCATATAGCCTGGCATAAACATATGACGCCAAAAATCATCATTTTGTCGAAGATATATCTGGAAATTTTCACAATTTTGCTTGCCGTTACTAGCTTATTGTTTCGATTCAATCTTTTTCAATCTTCAAGTTTTTATAAAAACTGCTGAAATATGTTGTTAAATCCGAGAATTGTTAGCGAGAAACTCACAAGCCGTGTCTAACCCATGAAGAGGGAGTTTGTCTCTCTGTTGCATAATGGGCTTTGTTTTTTAGGAATTGTTCGAAATGATGCCTCTAGTTATCGACAGATATCGATCTATCTTAAAACCTAAATGATCCCGCACGATGCGGTTTCAGGCGAACTTCCTCCTGTGAACGCTAAATCGTAGAATGAGCCCCTGCCAAGGTTATCTGTAAGGCTTACAGTGTGGGGATTTTCATGTATGAGTGATTAGAATTTTAAAATATGTTTTCACCCAGCTCATTCTTTTGGATTTCAAAGCCCATAACTGGATTCATATGCAACACCCAATATTGGACACATACGTCCATTACTGGTATATTACTTGTACAATATAACTTGAGTTCTGCGACAGCTGTCACAGTAACAGATCTAGTGCTGGGACGATGTCGATAATCGATCATTATTACCGATTATTGTTGTTATTATTATGTATGTTTTAATTAAAACATAAAATAATCTCTTCATTCCCTTTCCCTCGTTTCCGCTTTTAATTAATTTATTTAGAAACCTTCCCAGCGGCCGTGGGCACATAAACTCACCAAAGATTCAACGGAATGGTACGAATACAAACACACAAGGCAACATGTATGTTTATATACCTATACATATAGATAATAAAGCGTAAATCCAATATTTAAATTTATAAAGTGACTATTTTTTCAATTGATTTTATCTGCAAAATCAATAACTAATACTTTATAGGTAAGATAATCCGAGGAACGTCTATCTTTTTGTGTACGCAACAATTGAGTATAACATTGTCATTCATATACTTTGCTGTCTGAAAATACGAAACTTGATAAACGTAATTCCAATGACAGCTGTCGCAGAGCTCATCCTATAGTTTTAGAAGAGTTGGCAGCCATATTTGATTAGAAATATTAAAATATTTCCGAATTTAGCAATTTAATGAATAAAAAATCTTGTATATAGGTTTTGTTTTTTAAAATTTTTGATGACTTGTGTGGTGTGTGTTTTATATCTGTTTAATTTTTATTCAATAATAAATCTTAGAAAATAAAAAGTATGTAACACTGTTTCTACTTTTCTATTTAATTCTGGTTTTGACTTTGATAGATATTACCTATAGTTTAAATCTAAATGCCTCAAGTAGACTTTAAATATCCATGGTTCAGGACGTTATATTTAGTTGGCGTAGAAAAAGTACAAAATCCTTATTTTTTTATTGTTTAAGCGAGAATGATTAAATTGAAATGACGATTGAAAGCAAAACTAAGTACACTTCGAGTGTTTTAAATTAATGTAACAACTACAAAGAGACACAATGTAATAAAAGACAAAAATAGTTGGTTTCGGACTCACGACAATCAAATTAAATAAATAAACAAATTAAAGCTCATCACGCACGGAGCTATAATATAAATTATAACAACTGTGGTCTCTTTTCTCTGTCTATCAACATTATATGTATTATACTGAATTAATACATTCTAATTAGAATTACATATGAAAGTAGTAATAATGTTATAGTGACGTCCACATTAAATCTGTTATTGCATAGAGCAAACACGGCAACTTAGCCTTGTTGCTCTATGTGTTATTGGGAAATGATAATTTGTTTTAATTAATATGTTACAAAGGTTATGGTTTTTTATGTTCCATTCCCTAATTAATTTATTGTTCGTTACTATTAAATTTTAATGCTCATATGTTGACAAATCTTGTATTTACCAAAATATTTGTGAAATATGACGGAACCAGCGACTTCAACGGCGGGACAATCGGGTGTGCTTAATCCATGTTATTCACATACTAGTAGCGAATCAAACATTTAGTTCGAAAAAAGAGAAGGGACTATGAACTTTGCTGATTGGAGATTTCAAATGAAATTACTATTGATTGATATGGGTTATGGAATGTAGTCAACATTACTGAAAGTTGAACAGATGTTACGGCTGATTAACGGGCTTATACCAAAATATGTTTAGCAATCAAGCCAATTAGTTACCATCACGTTAACAATGCTAAAACGGCCGCTGATGTTGGGATTAATTTATCCAATACCCGAGGGTTTGTGCAAATGGGTGGCTAGCTTTTTGTCCGGCAGACGCATACGAACCGTAGTTGACGGTAGTTGCTCTGATAGCATTGACATTAATGCTGGTTTCCTGCAAGGCTCTGTACTGTCTCCTACGCTGTTTCTACTGCATATCAATGACATGTTGGACATCAACAACATACATTGCTATGCAGATGACAGTACTGGAGACGCTTTTTACACGGGTCGTGCAAACATCCATCGTTCCTTTGTGGACGAAAACCGCGGAGAACTTGTGTCTCAAATCGAGACCACACTGTCCCAGGTCTCTGACTAGGGACGGGTAAACTTGGTCCGATTCAACCCTACAAAGACACAAGTGTGCGCGTTCACCACTAAGAAAACTACATTCACTGTAGTCTCACAATTCCAGAACACTCCCCTCTCCATCTCCAAGAGCATAGGGATCCGTGGTGTCGACATCTCCAGCGATGTTCAGTTCCGAGATCATTTACAAGATAAGATGAAGCTGGCGTCCAAAAAACTTGGTGTACTCAACAGAGCGAAGCATTACTTCACGTCGGGGCAAAGGTTCTTACTTACTTACTTTACTTTACAAGTCGCAAGTTTGGCCCCATATGGAGTACTGCTGCCATCTCTGGGCAGGTGCACCCGGATACCAGCTTGGCCCTTTTGACTCGGTTCAACGACGGGCTGTGAGAATTGTCGACGATTCCTAACTCACTTGCGGTATCGAGCCCTTAAGTCTGAGGAGAGACTTTGCCGCCCTGTGTGTGTTCTACCGCTTGTACATTGGGCTGTGTTCTAAAGAATTGTTCGAAATGATGCCTACGGCTACTTTCTACCATCGCACCGCTCGCCATCGGCAGGGAATTCATTCTCACACTTTAGAACCTAAATGGTCGCGTACAGTGCGGTTTCAGAGAAACTTCCTCCCGCGAACGCTGAAGTTGTGGAATGAGCTCCCTGCCAAGGTTTTCTGCAAGGACTACAGTATGGAGTTCTTCAAGAAAGAAGTTATTAGATTTCTGAAGGGTCGGCAAGACCGCTTACCATCAGGCGGACCGTAAGCTTGTTTGCCACCTTAGTGGTATAAAAAAAAAAAAGAAAGTTTCGGTATTAGTAGGCGACTTCAATCAAAACGTAAACTTACTCGAGGAAAGTTAGATCATTATTTAGGCGACGTACTTTACCTGACTCAAGAACTTGCTGAAATTGGCTGTTGTATTGACGATTAAGAAATTGCTAAGTGGATACTATTAGGTCTACCTGATGATTACGTTCCTTTGATTATGGCGATTCGAGGAAAACAAAGCGAACTTAGTACTGACTACGTAAAGCAGAAATTACTAAAAGGCCAGGCTTTGATTTCGAAAAATCTACCCGTCTGCCATTGCATCAAACACGGGCATATCCGACCTAAATGTTCTAAAACAAGATAAGAAGAAGATTAGAAAAATACAGAACATATGGTTCTGATAAAAACAAGTGCTACGCAAACTGCTTTACGTAATAGTATTTCCCGTAGTGATAGCTGGGTAATAGACTCAGGTTGTACAAATCATATGACTTTTCGTAACGACTGGTTAGTCAATTATGCTGACGTTGGATCATCTGATATTACAGTTGCCAACAATAATATAATTCGTAGTAAAAGAAAGGGCAATATAAACATAATGTTGGAAAATACTAACATAAATAATATTTCTAACGTTATTAATGTGCCTAAAGTAGTAGCAAAATATCTGTTCGACAAATAACTGAAAAAGGTTTTACCACAGTTTTTCATTGCATAAAATGTAGTGGTTATAGGAACTCTGATGTATAAATAATTAGTTATTGTTTGTTTGAAGCACCGAACGTTACTGGAATTTACAAATTAAATTTGGAATGAGTAAATCCTAGCATGTCTACGTCTTTGGTCCAATCAGCTGAAAAAAAATGTAGCATTGATGTCCAAATCTAACTATGATCTTTAGCATCGTCGTTAATGTTATCTTAATTCTTAAGATAAGATCTTACTTAAAGAATCATTTAAGCAAGGTAAAGCTATCTCTTGCGTCTCCTGCATTAAAGGCAAGCACAAGAGTTCTAACTCGTGAAACTTTTGTATGTTTTCTGAAACATAAGGATCAGAAATCAGTTTAAGATACCTTTATAACTTTTAAAAATTTGCTCGAAAACCAAACTAACCTAAAAGTAAAACACTTTCGATCAGATAATGGCACAAATATTTTAAATAATTAATGAGTCAACTGTCTGATATTCTCCACAACAAAACGGTCTTAGTGAACGATTAAATCGGACAGTTACGGAGAGAGCAACGTCTATGCTTGCTGGTACTGGTTTGAGTCAAAATTTTTGGACAGAAGACGTAAATATACTGCTGTCTATTTAAAATATCGTTTTCCTATTATTTTCGTTTTAGGAGCTACTCCACACGAACTTTGGACTGGTTTTAAAGTTGACTTCAGTCATCTTTAAAACTTTTTGGATGTAGGGCTCCTCAGCAGCTGCTAACAAAATTAGATTCAAAGGCTAAACCATACGTTTTTTGACATATTGCGATCATACAAAAGGCTATCGACTAGATAATCTTTCTACAGGAGACATTATCAAAGCTAGATCAGTAGTATTTCTCGATACACAGATATTATTGATCTTGGTAGTAAAACTACAATTATTATACCAAATACAAGATCACTCTATTTCTGACGAACAAATAAAAGCAATTCTGAAGAATTTATAAATAATATTTAAGATGCAGAAGGCCTACTTTAATTTCCGCAAGCCTAAGTTGTAATATTTTTGTAAATAAGTCATGTGTTAACAAAGAGTAACACCGACTTTAACATTTTTGCTCTACCGTAAACGAGCAAGAAACATTCAAGAATTGTTTATTTCTAACTCTATTAATTTTATTTGTTATCATTTTATTCTAAAGGTGGTGGCTGGCGTGGGCATGAGTATAAAATGTGAGTACGTTACAAGTCGAATATTCAGCATGTCCATACAGCAAGCCGATCAGCTTGGTGGCGAGCGCCAAGCTCCCGAGCGCGGTCCACCCGGCCAAGGAGAGAAGTTGGAGGAATTTTCAACTTTAAATTTATTTTACGCTGAGTTATTCGAATTAGCTAAATAACATCTAACGCATAGCACGGATTTGTTGAAAACTGTGATTCTAAGCGTCAGTAACAGTATATGAGCATATGTGAAAGAATGAAAAACTTTAAAATTATTTTACTAAAAACCTTAACAGATCTATCGGAAGCATATACTTCCCTTGATCAAAATTACCGCGCGCGTAACAGTTAGGTATGTTTCATAATAGATAATTAGGTATTTTTATAGAATAATAAAATTACAAAGCTGATAATATTTTATAAATACTTTTTATCAAAAATATAACTTTACCTGCAATAATTTCATATAACTACGGAACCCCGATTTAATAAGCGTACGACACGTACCTACTGAGCCGGTTTTAACATTTAATAACTACAATACACTTGACTAATAAATATGTGAATAAGTTAAGTTTAATTGACATATTTATTCTAAAGCGAAATTTATATATCTACTAGTTAGTTGGTCTAGATTTTTCTTTATGTATAACATTCTTTTTATGCATTTTATTTTTATATAACAAAGTCACGTAGGTAGTTTGCACATTTCGTAGTTGAGCCTCAAAACTCCCTACAGACCATTGCTTCAATTTATAACTTACTCACTTTATATTCCTTATTTACTGGTTCCGTTATAAAAACCATTGTGTCTAGGTTTCAGTCTACGGAATGGCCACACCATTAGCTTTTAAAATCGTTAAATGGAGTCCAGAAAGGAAGGGGTGTGTCATTCCATTGCAGTTTATTGTTGCACTAAAAAGGCGAGGCAAATTTTAATTAACATTGATGGTTGAAAAAAACAGAATAGCAAAAGCTACTTTAATCAATATATTGCTTTAGAGTTCTATTATATTTGTAGGTGGTTATTTGGTACTTCTTAAACATATCGTCTTGCTGCCATGGCCAAGAACAGAAGTTGCAGCGCACGGGAGAGTCGAAGGGGTAGGTACACGATAACGCCCGTCTCTCCCTCCCACAAGGACTCAACCAATAAACAGCGCCTGGAATTCCATGGAAAACATCATCCCACCGATAGATATCTTCAGAGGTTGTCTTGTTGTTGTTTCGTCCGTCTGATGTGAAGTGGTCACCACTGCCTATGGACGTTTGCAACACCGCAGGCATTACTCGCAAGTTACTGACCGTTTAAAAACCGAATCACTTCTTTCTTGAAGAACGCGATATGGTAGTCGCTAGAGATAACCTTCAGGGAGCTCATTTTACAACTTAAGAGGCAGTAGTACGTGACAGAAAACTTGAGTTAAACCAATGACGACGCGATATGTAACTGAGCGCGCGTGAGTAGTGCAGCTATCTCAACAACATCTCAACTCATTGAGATGAGTAGAGATTTTCATTGACGTACATGAAATAAATTAATAGTTTATTACAAATCATTGCTATCCACAAACAATGCTTTTTCTAGTGTATAGTGTAGAGCACTATCACGGCTATGCTTAAGCAGAGTTTAAACTAATAGCACTTGTTCTAAGTGATTCAAAAAGATTTGTTTGCCAAAACTTAAAAAAAAAAAAACAGTGAAAATGGGTCAGTTTTTTTATCGAACAAAAGTTTAATAATCGTGTTTTCACGTTTTTTAGGGTCTGAACCATATCCCGAAGAACACTTTCATTAATTTTTTGTCGGATCTGCTCAGCTCACTGTACGTGCCAATTTTGGTTCCAAGGCGTGAGGATGAATATTCTGCCGATGGCGAGCTGTGCGATGACAGAAAGTAGCCCGGGCATCATTTCAAAAATTTTGCAGAACACAGCCCATTATACAAGCGCTAGAACACACATAAGGAGACAAACTTTCTCCTCAGGCTTAAAGTTTTGATACGGCTTGTGAGTTTTGGTTCAAGTTTGGTTTTGAGTCAACAATTCTCTTAGCTCTACATTAAATCGAGTCAAAAGATTGAAGTCATGGCAGCAATTACTGCTTCGCTCTGTTGAGTACGCCTGATTTTTGTACGCTAGCTTTACCTTGCCGTTCAAATGCTCTGGGCACTAAATATCGCTGGAGATGTCAACACCAAGGATTCCAATGCTCTTGGAGATGGCTAGAGGCGTGTTTTCAAATTGCTGGACTTCAGAGAGTGGGGTTTTCTTAGCGGAGAATGCGTGGTTATTTCAATATATTTTATGTTCTGCCAGCTAAAATCCCGCGGTGTCCTCTAGTCGCCATGTGCAGGTGAAACTCCACTCCCCCTTCTGTTGGAGCGACGCACAGGGGACACGTCGCCCGTCTCCTTTTTCCACCGGACTTCGTTGCAGAGCTGCGATTGTCACTTTGCGGCCTAGGTACCAAAGCCATCGCTCGCACCTGACTGGGCCTAACTTGGCCTATATCCTACCAAGTTGCCACCTTGCGGGCTACGATTTACGCGTGCACGGCTACAGTACAGTACAGTAAAGTGCTTACCGAACTACAAAGTCCTACGGAGCAGCGGTTCGGAGACTTCTGGGCCGAAAGTTCTATCCCGAATGACCCCCCTATATGTATTTAACATGTCCCTTGGATGTCCGGCGCTACTATACGAGGGGGATGCGTGTCCCAAGTACTAGCATAGTCAACTAAAGATTTTGAAGAAATTATAATGTTAAATATCGGTGTCGGTAATTTTCTTTCTTTTATGTAAGTATTAATTTTTCCCGCGGTTTCGCCCCTGCTAAATTCTGGTAACTATCCCTGTACAAAAGTGCAGCTCAATGGGGTTAAAAATCCACAGATTATTGATTAGGTACCAATTGTTAGTAGCGCCAAATTAGTAAGTAAAAGAACCCAAGCGGTAAATAAAGCATTGTCAATAGGATCCGCTACCGTTCTTTTACCATCTTATTTGGCGCCAGTTACGATTGATACCTAATAAGTAATCTGTGGATTTTTAACCCCATTGGATGATCTTTTCCAACGTGAAGGAAGGGTAAACAAACAAACTCACTTTCGTATTATATAATATTTGTGTGGATTAAGCTATTAAATAAAAGTAGATATATTTAACTGGAACAGAAAGTTTGTAAAGTGAAGTTGTAGACGAACATAAAATATAATGTAAAAACTTTCAGTGTCTGACATCTGTGATAATAAATAAATATAATTACATATTTCACTTTTTAAAGTTTTTTCGACATAAAAAATTGATGAGCCAATTTATTTCTTGTACTCATTTAACATTAGCTACCTACATACCTAAAATAAACGGCTATAGGTACTAACTGAAAACTGGCCAAGTACGTGTTGTTCACAAATTTAGTTAGGTTCCGCAGAATGAGAATTATTGAGGATATCTAAAAAAAACTTGTTCCCGCTTTTGTTCAAAACAAAGTATTTTTTTCTGATTTAAATGCATGCGGTTTAAAAGTTAGAGAGCGGGCATATTTTATTCAACTTCGGAATCAAATAATTCATAAGATTAACAATAATATAATATATAATACAAGATACATCATAAAAAATATAATCGCAGAAAACCAAAATTCCCCTCCCTCATTCCAATGTCCTAGAAAAAACTTTTTAAACTATTTTATTTTCTAAATGTCTTCAAAACTATATGGCGGTTTAGACAAGACACCTATTTGTAACTAAATATGTCTGTTTAATGTCAAATGATCACGATACCTATCTAAAATTACGGAAGTGTAAATTATGTAAATAGAAGCGAGACCTTTGTGCAAATGCATATTTTAGTTAAAGACGTGGTGACTGATAATGAGTTTGTGGCGAAGTGACAAATTGTTCACATTGTTAACCATTCAGCTTGCGGTTTCGTACTCCAGCGCTGAAACCACTACGCGACATTGAAGTATTGTATTTACTTACATTTACCGAGTAATATGCACTTTGCATACTTGTAGTCATTTTAAATTTTGACTCCCTCGCAGCTTAGTTGGTATGTGGCCTACTATTGTGCATTGGGTGTGGGTTCGATTCCTGCACTGGACAAACATTTGTGTTTTTCTTAAGTCTGCATGTATGTATTGACAAAGAAAAGTAATATATGTATTTGTATCCGTTGTCTGGTATCCATAACACAAGCTTTGCTTACTTTAGGGCCAGACGGCGCTGTCTGTAATGTCCAAAGATATTTATTTATTTATTAGTAATTTATATAGTAATGGTTAAAATAAAACATGTACCACTCCACAGTGGCTTACTAATGAAATTGAACAGATGATGGTTAAAAGATATCGTGCTAAAGCTAAATTTAAGACCAACCCTTGTGCAATAGAATGTGTAGAGATGCACAACGAATCTATATCCATAAATCCGGTGAAAACGGTGATCCAGCAAAAATCTGAAAATGTCTTAAGTCAGTAGTAGTTGGCAAGACTAATCGTATTTCCCTTTCACATGATATTAATGTCAATCTTCTTAATCAACACTTTTCTTCCAATGTTGCTATTGAAGGCAACAAAAAAATAAATACGCTGAACTCAGTTTCCTTAAAACCAACTCTTTACTTTCCTCCGTTATTTCTATGTTAATTTTCTGATCGTGATGTTAGGAAGTGCATTATCGCTATATCTTCTAACGCTGTCGGAACTGACTGCATTAGCCGTGACATGATCCTTCGTATCCTTGACATTTTTATTCCTATTATCACAAATATCCCTAATCAATCTATTGCCTCTGGCAAATTTCCAGGCTCCCGGAAAGATTCAGAAATTATTCCTTTTCCGAAAAAAGCAAATCCTGTTTCTTATTCCGATTATCGTCCAATATCCATCTTATTATTCCTTTCTAAAGTTTTTGAAGGTCTTGTTCATGAACAGCTGTTTCATTTCCACACTAAAATAACTTATTAAATCCCCTTCAATCTGGTTTTAGTCCCGGAAAAAGTACGGCTACTGCAATTGTCACAATCTCTGATGACATTCATCTTGGTATAGAAAACAGAAAAGTCACAGTGCTATAACACTATTAAATTTTAGCAACGCCTTTAATACTGTTGACTTTGATATACATATTACTTTCACTTTTAAGTTTTCTTAGCATATCTGCAACAGCAAGGTGGCGTGTTGTCTCCACTTCTTTTTGCTAGTTTCATTTATAATATAACATCTAATTTATCTTCTCTTTAGCATCTACATGCAGACGATCTATAAATATATATATAAAAAAAAAGAAAACTTAGTACTTTACGTTACTCCTTAGAGAAAACCTTGGCAGGGAGCTCATTCCACAACCCAAGCGTTCGCGGGAGGAAGTTTCTCTGAAACCGCACTGTACGCGACCATTTCGGTTCTAAAGTGTGAGAATGAATTCCCTGCCGATGGCGAGCGGTGCGATGGTAGAAAGTAGCCGTAGGCATCATTTCGAACAGTTCTTTAGGACACATCCTATTGTACAAGCAGTAAAACACACACAGGGAGGCAAAGTCTCTCCTCAGACTTAAGGGTTTGATACGGCAAGTAAGTTTGGGATCGTCGACAATTCTCACACACACACTGTTGCACAGTTTGGTAGATTATATCTATATGTATTGTGTTTGTTACAGTAAATAAATAAAAAAAAAAATGGTTTCTTCGCAACCGCAGTGTACGCGACCATTTCGGTTCTAAAGTGTGAGAATGAATTCCCTGAAGATGGCGAGCGGTAATCTGTTAGCAAATAACGGAACTTCTTACCCATTGCCACTAAAATTGCGCTGGCGCAACCACTTCTGCTTCCTGTCCTTGATTATGCGGATGCTAGCTATCTTGACCTGACTGAGGAGCAATTAAATAAGCTTGAGCTTTACTTTCATAGGGTCTACAGCTCATCACGTCACAACCAACATGATGCTTAAAACCCAACACATTATTCGCAAGCATATAATGACTCGTTCACTGTCACAGCCATAAGGCTATGGAATACGTTACTCTTTAATGTAAAAAAGTCGGTCAAGTGCGAGTTGGACTCGCGCACGAAGGGTTCCGTACCATTATCTATAAAAACGGCAAAAAAAACGTTTGTTGTATGGGACCCTGAAATATTTGTTTTATTTTAATTTAATTATTTATTTTTAAAGTGACTATATAACTAAATATTATGTGAATATTTTAAGTGTCTAACTGTTGCCGTTTTCAATATCGAGCAAAATCGACTAAAGAAATCATGTTTGTTGTATGGGAGCCCAGTTAAATATTTATTTTATTCTGTTTTTTAGTATTTGTTGTTATAGCGGCAACAGAAATACATTTTAACTGTCCAACTATCACGGTTCATGACATACAGCCTGGTGACAGACGGACAGACGGACGGACAGCGAAATCTTAGTAATAGGGTTCCGCTAATTACCCTTTAGTACGGAACCCTAAAAAGCACAAAATTAAGAATATAAAAAAATCTTTTAGTTACACATTACTTAAAGAGTTTGGCTGTCTCATCAACACTGTTCATTTATCTATGTTATTAAAGATATATGTAGTTTGTGAATTTATATTGGTGTTTTTGATCTATTTGTCTATTTTTATTATCTTTTATTTTCTATTTAAATATTTATTTTGTTTAGATGTTTGTACAATTAGTATTATTTATATGTATATAAATTTAGCTTTTGCTATAAATGTATATATTATGTTACGGTTGTTTTTTGATATAACCCAAAGTTTTCAATATATACTAATCTTTTGAAAGTACTTTTTACACCTGGATTCACGAATTTGTCACCAGTAAAAAAGTAATGATGATAACACATTTCAAATAGTGCAATGTAATGTATTAGAATAATACGACTGTAAATAAATATGCTGTGAAATGCAACAAACATGAGTGTTAGCACTCTCGCGTATTCCCAGTACATGTCGGTAAGGGAATACACTGGGAGTCTGGATAATCCCCGGTTGATTCAGCACAACGAAATGCACTAAATTGAATATATCCTTTGTATGCTATAACATTCTACTTTTTTTAATGTGTTATAACTTAAAATTAACAGAGTTTGGATTTTTCCTTATATTTGTGATGTAATACCTTGCTTCGTATAAAATTTCATGATTTTAGGACAACGGAAAGTACCCCAAAGGTATTGATTTATTTGTGAATGACAAAATATGCGTCAAAAAAGACCGTATTTGGACCGTGTTTTTTTATTGCGTTGACTCAGAAGCTTGTTTTTTTACAGCTTTAAGGGACCGTAGACCTTAAGTTTTCGATATTACCTAATTTCAACTTGATACCTTCATGCATTCCTGAGAAAAAGGAACATGACAGACAGACAGACAATTATCAGGTAAAAAATATCAGGTGCATTATGTAACTAACATAATCTCATCAATATAAACAACTAAAAATCTTACAAACTAATATTCTACTTTTGGTTCGGAACCCTTAACATGCGAAATCCAATACGCACTTTTCCGGGTTTTTATTCAAATACAAAATGTAATTCTGGCAACTTCGGATATTATGACCTTATTTATTTGGTATTAATTATTTAACTTTTCTGTGTAGATTTTTGCTGCAAACATAATAAACTCGCTTTGAAGTATAAATTAGAAAATCCAATAAAGTAAATTGACTTGTCAATCGGCTAAAGAACTAATCACTTAGGGCAATTAATCTTTAAGACTTTAATCCGTGGTTTAGTGACCTTTTAAACATTCATTTAAAAGTAATATAAGTCTGTGCCTTAAATGTGCTCACTAGGTGTACTGTAACTGGCTGACCTGTGTGCCAAGTCTGAGTTTTTGCGTGTTTGTAACTCTACTACCGCGTTCGCGTATTCATTAAGAGGATACACTTCGCGGCGCCTCGCAGCGGGCTTCATACAAAAGGATTTCTCATTTGTTTTTGACATTTACTGATCAATCACTGTGAAATTTCTTACTCATAATCCCAAGCCGTATACCTAGGTCTGTGGTTTTTCAAAAATCTTGTAAAACGTTCTATTAACTAGAAATCTTTTTAAAACCATTTGTATGAAAAACTAGAAGCCTGTATAACTTTTGAACTATAAAATTTGATAGAAAACTGGCACATTGCAGACCTAGATATTTATTACTAGAACATGTCTTCAAAATTTCGTGGTGTTTGATTAGCAAGTGTCAAAAATAAGTGAGAAATTCCTTTGTATGAACCCGCTGCGAGGCACCGCGAAGTGTATTCTCTAATAGTCCTATAAAAACGCGTCGGCTAGCGGCGCTTCTTTATTTCCATACATGTATTTCGTTAACGCGAACGCGATAGTCGCGTTAAAAACTCACACTAGGAACACCGACAGTAGTCAGTTACTTGCTGCCATTGTGTAGGTACTCTTATGACAGTAGCATAGAGAAAACAAAAACTGTAGTTTTACTAACCTTTACCGGGCAGACGTTGAGAGTAGCTACCATGATACACGCAAGTAGCTTATTGTTCGAGAAACTGCAGTCGATTACTTGACGTGCAAATGTCTCGTGCTATGATATCGCAAAATATATGTACCAGGTATACCACAATAAGATCGATTACAGAAATATATATAGTCCCTTTTTTAGGCATCTATTATATCTTCATCATGCACATTCTTAAGCTATGATTAAAAAAAACTAAATTACATTACAGCTTAGCAACTATTTCATAGCTTTATCACTATACTTTCAAATAAAATAACTTCCAGCTTAGACAGGAGTCGGATCAAAACTTTTCTGACACAAAATCTATTCCATCCAACGCTGAAAGCGAATTAGAAGTGAAAGCCTCTTATGTTTTCTGAAGCGGTTAACAACACGATATCGCCATTCTGAACTCCGTTAATCTTTGTTGCGATGCGGTTGATGGTGTACCTACTTAAATGTTTTGTGATATTTTGTTTTACAAACGGGGACTTTGTGACATTTCGTTAGATTATACTTGAATGTAAATAACAAAAGTAGTAATAATAAGGCAATAACGTAATGAAACCTAGTGTGTAATAGGTAATAACCAGCTAAGCTCATGTATTATAATATCATGTTACACAATACAAATGCTTAAACAAACTTTAAAGACCTATGTAGTTAATTGTACTCATACTAATAATATAATGGTTTTGCCGTAACTTTTTATTACCGGACGAGCGATGACACCGTGGGGCACTATTTATTCACCTTACAAGAGATTACCGGGGGGAGGACATATAATTCTTTTTATAACGATTAACAGGTGTAATGGGAATAGTTATTCCGCAAGCGAAACCGTAAAGCATTATTTCCTTACGAGACGCAACAGTGCAACAGCGTAACTTGAGTTTTTGGGAAAATGGTATACAAAAGAATCTGTTGCATAAAGCTGCACTTACATAAAATCACTGGCTTTAACGCGGGTTTTAAATACAAAGACATATTAACTTATCGTTAAAGGAGTTTATATAAAAAAAACCTACGTCGTTATCCGTCGGTACGTTTGTGAATACAAAATGTAACACCAGATTTTCATATGTAGAAAATGACAAGCGTTATCTCTTTCGTTGCGACTCGAGGCTCAAGCCCGATTGAAAAGCTTCCGTCTTTTCTGAAATACCCACGAAATACGTAGTCAGAGAAAAAGGAGCATTCGATTGGAAAAGATATTTGCGTATTCACTTTTGATATAGGAAATTTCATTTTGGCTGTTTCATTTGAGCTTTTGCATTTGAGGAAAATTACTAGTTATTTTGTTATATACGGTATAGAAGTTTGTAAGGTGACTGACTACAAGTTGAAATTTTCTTATTTTTACTATTTGCCACCATAGTAAAGTTTCTAACTAGTCTAGTAAAAGTTTAGGAGATCAAATAGTACAAACTACCGCCAGAAAGCTACATGCTTGGCTCCATGGTTGGCTAGTAAGGAGTTTCGAATAACATTAAGTCTGCCTTTGTACACATAAGCTTGTACAGCAACTTTAAACAAATAAAAAAAAAAATAGGTCACTTTAGAAGGCTCACTTTTCATTGACGTCAAATAAATGTCGGTCTGCCAGCGCTAAGTGGTTACGTTATATATATATATAGCACCTAAGAAATTAGTTGTTGTGACCCTTTTATCTTTACGCGTTAGGTTCTTATGGTCCAGTGATGACGACGGCGACGTACACAGACATAGGTATTCTAAAAGCACAGGTGATAAGGCAAATAGTGCCAGCGTGGCAATATCAACCAGGGCAGCTGAAGCCGGTCAAGAGGGTAATTCCACAACCGCGGCCACAGCAGCCATACTAATAAGAACTGGAAATTCCACCAATTTGCAATGGACTAGCAGGACTATGTTCAAAGCCTTTCTTCAAGGACAGGCCTGTGCACATGTAGTGGGGAATAAATTGAAAAGTCTTTTTGAAGACTAAAATTCAAGTAAAACTAATACAGGTGTTCAACAAGCCTGTTTTCTAAATTATAGAAATAAAAACGAAGAAACTAGTAAAAAAGTAACACATTTCAAATAGTGCAATGTTTTAGAATCATACGACTGTAAATAAATATGCTGTAAAATGCAACAAACATGAGTGTTAGCACTCTCGCGTATTCCCAGTACATGTCGGTAAGGGAATACACTGGGAGTCTGGATAATCCCCGGTTGATTCAGCACAACGAAATGCACTAAATTGAATATTTCTTTTGTATGCTATAACATTCTATTTTTGAGGTACATTTTCTATTTGTCCGTTTACTAATATTTTATTATTAGATAGGTATGTCCGCATCTTCGCTGGTATAGATTTCGGTAGGAGTAAGTGAATATAAAAAAAAACTGTGCCTATTGGAACATAAATTAGCATCAAAATAAAAAATAAGTAACCCGGCTCTAAACTCGGTCTTAGAGGTTGGTGGTGGCCCAGAGGTTTCGATTTCACTTTCTGTGTTGAGTGGTGAAGGTTCAAGACCGGCGTGTACGAAAAAGTCTTTCTTAATTTTTCGATTTCATTGATTATTCACACCACTGGCTTTCAGTGAAGGAAAACATCGTGAGACGTGTAGTGCCGACGAATCGTTCTATACTGCTGAATCCGCACATTCATTTGTATCTACTGATGATGACCCCTGTGCAGTTACTCTTGGGAGTGTTCTGAATGAAACATTTGCGAGTTTTCCTATAAACTTCAATGTTTGTCATGTAAATGCTCAAAGTATACCTAGTCATCACACTGAATTTCTAAACACTTTTTCTACTTGTAATGCACTTGCTATTCTGGTCTCGGAGAGCTGGCTTAAACCCTCTTTATCTTCTACCTCTTACTCTCTTCCTGGCTTTGTGTTAATTCGCAACGATCGCTTAGATAAGGGTGATGGTGGTGTAGCCATTTATCTCAAAAGTAATATTCCTTTTAAAATTGTCTCTCAGTCGCCAGGTTCCTACAGTGCTTCTGCTGAATATCTGTTTATTGAAGTAAATCTCGGTGAAAAAGTTCTTATGGAAGCAATATACTGTCCTCCAAACATTGATTATTTTAATAAACTTGAGCATGTTCTCGAGTCTCTAAGATCCGAATACACACACCACATAATAATGGGTGACTTTAACACCTGCCTTCTCCGTAACAATTCCAGATGTCATAAACTGCGTTCAATTGTTGAGTCAGTAAACCTTTATATCTTGCCATTATAGCCAACCCATCACTCTACAACGAATGATACGTTACTTGACTTAATATTTGTTTCTGACAATAAGCTTACCGCCTCACATGGTCAATTTTTGGCTCCGGGATTTTCTCTGCATGACCTTATCTATGCTTCCTATATATATTCCTATACTATACTTTCAAGAAACCTTACTAGCATCAATGTAGATAGGATTAATGAAGACGCGCGAGCGATTGACTGGTCTGCAGTAGAGCATTTACCTAGGATTGATGAAAAATTATCATTATTTTACTCAAGTTTGATTAAGTTGTATGACAAGCATGCACCAGTTCGTGGTGTCAAAATTAAACATAGTAGCAATCCATGGATTACCGACACGATTAAAAAATGAATGGCAATCAGAGATAGCGGCTTTCGGAAGTAAAAGTAATCGTAATGATCAAACCTGGAACACTTACAAAGCTGCAAGAAATCGGTGTAATCAGATGTGTAGGAACTCTAAACGCAATTTCATCTCTCAAAAGGTACTTCAGTCATCCTCTTCAGGTATGTGGAAATTCCTCAACTCAATTGGCGTAGGAAAATCTTCTGAAAACAATAATAAAATCCCTTTTAATCTCGACGATCTCAACATTCACTTCAGTTGTTCCACAAAACTTGATTCTCGAATCAAATCGGATACTGTAACTGCAATTCAAATGCTCCCCATGCCAAAAATAGCTTCTTTTACTTTTTTCACATGTCGACAGTGCAGAAATGAAAAAAAATATCTTTTCTATTAAGTCTAAGGCTGTTGGTCCCGATGACATTGGACGTGTTTTATTGCCAGTAATAACTCATATAGTGAATTTTTCTTTGTTCTCAGGAAATGTTCCTGACACTTGAAGGAAGGCATATATATGTCCCTTGCCTAAGGTCTCAAACCCATTCCTTCTAAATCATTATCGTCCTATTTCTATTCTCTCATTCCTTTCCAAAATTTTAGAATCTGTTGTCTATAAAAAACTGGCTGAATTTCTCACTAAATCTAACCTTCTTAATACTTATCAATCAGGTATTGGAGCAGGACACAGCACAACGTCAGCTCTACTAAAATCACTGAAGATATTAGAACTGGAATAGAGAAATCGCTTGTAATGGTCCTCGTTTTAATTGATTTTAGTAATGCGTTCAATGTCGTCGACCATGAACTTTTGTCCAATGGTTTTCATCGTACCTTCGGTGACAGCAGCAAGCTGTTCGAAACTATTAATTTCAGATAGGTGCAACTCAAGCGCTGGAGTACCCCAAGGTGGTATTTTGTTACCAATTCTTTTTTCGCCATTATTAACTCTATAACACATAATCTTCAAAGTCACTACCATCTGTACGCCGACGATTTTCAGCTTTATCAACAAGCGGAGGTCAAAAATTTGTCTATTGCCATCAATAAAATAAATGCTGATCCCTCACACATACAAGATAGGTCTGCAAAGTATGGCATTGACGTCAAGCCATCTAATTAGGCAGTTACATAATACTTTACCAAATATCAGATACTTGGGTTCTGTTATACCTTACGAATCATCAGTAAAGGACTTGGGAATTATTATAGACAGTAATCTTAGTTGGTCGGTTCAAGTGAAGGAGGTTTCTCGCAGATTCTATGCCTCCCCACATTCGTTACAATCTACAAACATCTTCTTCCTACTTCTACTAAAATTACTCTCGTCACTACTCTTCCTCTACCTATTCTTGACTAAAGTGATGTGTGTGTGTGTTATTTGGATCTGTCTGAGGAACTGCAGTCTAAGCTTGATCGCTTACTAAACGTATGCATTAAATTTATTTTCGGCCCCCGTAAATTCGATCATGTCTGAATACCGACGTCAACTGAATTGGCTTCACATTGGAGATCGAAGAAATCTTAGAATACTCTGTCTCCTTTACTCTATCCTTTTTGACCCTAAAACACCCATTTATCTCAAAACTAATTTTCATTTCCTTTCCGATACCCATGAAAATCATCTTCGCTCCTCTTCTAACTTACTACTTAGTACTCCACTACATCGTAGTGGCTTTATGAATAATTCTTTTGCTATTGCAGCTGTTAGACTTTGGAAAAATCTTCCTGAGTCTAAAGAAAGGCTACATCATGCGATTCTTTCAAACGGCTTGTTCGAAATCACTTCCTTTCATCCTCATCATAACTTTTTTTTCTAATTATTTAGTACAATCTGTAACACTTGTTCTTTCCAAATCGTTTCCCCGATTCGCCTGACATTTTGTACAATTTTTATTATCATCCTGTTACACTAAAATTTATGTATGTATTCGTATAGATATATGTATAATATGTAAATGTATTTATGAAGTTAAGGATATAATGTAAACATACGCAGGTATATATGTAAATATCTTTTTTCTTTGCACCTACCGACACTTTGCAGGTTGACTGGTAGAAAGTGTTGTTAGCATTAAGTCCACCTTTTGTACACTTTTGTTGTTCAATAAAGAATATAATAAATAAATAAAACCTGTATACGTTAGAAAAAAAAGGCGTATGTGAAGTCTATAATCCGAACTGGGCCTACGTGTGGACAATGGCCCAAATAACCCTCGGTAAGGATGGGGGCGCTGGCGAATATGAATAAGGCAAGGAAATATGTTACTTGCCTCAGCCGCTGTTTGCCCCTACTAGGGTCCATGCATCTCCTTAGAGAAAACTAAGGCTAAATATAGTCACCACGCAAACTAGCAGTCGTTGTCGAGCTGGTGTCCTCTTGACCGTCAGTATATTCAAGCCGCCATAAGGCCCCTGACTTGGCTTAACGACTGCTGTCAAGTAACAGGAGCCAGGACTGACGATCTAACGTGCTCACCGAAGCAGTGAAGTACCTACTTGATATTTTTAAGTCCTTTCACACCAAAAGGACTTTACATACAAACAGACATCATCATCATTTACTTATGCCATCCTTATAATGACGTTTGAAGGTCAGTAGGTAAAACTTTATAGATTCTTCAGATGCCAGTTCTGTCCACTGATTATGCCGTCCAGGCACAGCTCTGCTTTCAAGAATTGAGCTCTCAAGAATCGACCCCAGAAAAAAGTATACTCTCTGCATCTGTGTGAAGAAGATAACCTTTCATCTCATGACTGTGAACATCAGCTCTCCCTTTCGGTTGGCCATTTCTACTACTTTGACAGACACAAAATGATGGTCAGCACATCACCCTATAAAGGTTTGGTTTATACCTTTTCAGGTAGGGCGGCACAGATATAATGCAGCTGCTAAAAGTCAAAAAAATACTTAGTACTGGTATATCCCTATCTATACTAATAATAAATGCGAAAGTATATCTGTCTGTTTGATACCTTTCACGGCAAAACCGCTAAACTGATTTCGATGAAATTTGGCAAAGAGATAGCGTGCACCATGAGAAAGGATATGAGCTACTTTAAAAACGTCAACGTTACGCCGAAAACTAACATTATAGTGGGCGGAGCCGCGGGGAACAGCATGTACATAACATGTAAGTAGGTAGATATTTTTACCGAAAAATAATATAAATAACAAAAAAGTAATAAACTTGACGGTTTTCTATTTTTGTGAAGCTCTTTGATGGTGACAACAACTTATTATTTAGCCGAACGAGAAATAAAATAGAATTTATGCAGAAACTTTTAGGCTCTTTGAAGTCTCTGATAATAAATACGACTATTATTATTTCCTCAACTTTTTCGAACACAAAAGTTTTTGCTCTAATAATTTCTTACACACAGGCGTTGTTATTATCCACAGAAGTATATGTACTTTTCTTAACTATAAATTTCTTTTACAGTCGTTATAACCTAACAAACAATTTAGCGTTGGATACAGGTAATTTTGAAGCTTGGAGTACTACTATTGATTTATAATGGATTCGGTTGTAACTAAAAGTGATACAGTTCACTTATGAAATAAGTTTAGCTCTATAGGTTGTATTAGAACTGTAAAAACGGAGTTAAATATTCTTTCCAGTTAGTGTACCAGCAGCGGACGCTTATATACTTATGACGTTAAAGCTTGTTTCGGCCTGCAGCGTCAAAAGCTGTTTGAAGATCTTCATTAACTCCCTATAATTCATAATGCTATAAATCTGCTATATCAGAGCTGCTTATATATCATAAGGCTGTTGTTCAACTTCATAAACGTCATTGGTTCTGCAACGGAGTTAATTAAAAGTGTAGAAACACCAAACACTACATGCGTTGCATAACTCTTACATACAGGTTACGTCTGTAATACGAAAGACAATGATAGGTTAAATAGTTATAGCAGTTTTGTACGATCCTGATATAAGGGTTATGGTGTAAGTTAAACAAATGGTTATTCTTTAATGACACCATTTAATGTTTCTAACGCTTAAAGTTTTTGTCTATAATCTAACCTTACATTATGAAAACATTTATCGCACTGAGCTAAAATTAAGGTATATAGATAACGCTAAAGACGGTATTTTACTCTCCGCTGCAGGTAGATGTCTTCGCTAAGTGCGTAGTTCCTCTCTTATGTCAACCAAAGATCGCATAATACTCTTGACTACCGGCGTTGTAGTTCTTCGAGTGTCGTAATAGATTTAAGAAAAATATCGCCATCTTTAATCACTTTCTGTCAAAAAAACTAAATATTTATTTATACAAAATCACTTTTAAATAACATGGTACCTACCTAAATTTCCGAATTATTTTACATAGTTTATGTAAACAGTCACTAAAACTGACCAACATTTGAAATTGAATGTCTAAAAACTATTTTAGGTTATTAGAACTTTAGTTGTTTTACTTTTTTTTTCCTTGAAATTATATTTTTTCTAAGGCGCGTCATATTGAACTTGCAAGCGCACTAATAATTAATATTACACTTCAAGAACACTATTAATCAACAATACTTACATTTCGTGATGAAAATTTTGCAATGGCCGTAGATAAACAGTAACAGTTATATAATATTTAATAATTAATGTAATTTTATGACTTTTTAAGTTTTTTGACCCCGAAAACATGTTACTTGGGAAAGCTATCTCTCTATTCACAGGCATGTCAAATTCAAAATCATTGTTAGGCCAAATGGATAAAGACCGGAGAATCAGCGGGCGGCAAAACTCATAAAAAAACCCATTGCACCTATAGTAGAACTGAATTCTTAATGCAATAGTACATTACTGCTGCGGCCCGCAAACGCAGCATGACCGGGCGATAATGAGTATGCGAGACGAGGCATTTCGTAGAGCACAGTGTAAGAATATATTTAAAGCAAAACTAAAAGCATTCTACCTGACTTAGATTAAAGAAGCAAACTGAGTTTTCATAATTTAGTATTTCTGTGACACACTAATGTATGTATATATATATGTATGTAGTTTATCTATAAATTTTTATTAATATATGTGTATTTTGTATATTTACGTATATTTATATTCTGATATGTACTAATCAACTTTTTTACCGCCTACACTCTTTCTGTCCAGCCCTATGGTTTGTTGGTAGAAAATGCTGTACGTCATTAAGCCCGCCATTCTGCAACAATGCACAAAAGAATATATAAATAAATAAATATGTAGATTATTGTAAATATTAGTACGTACGTAGAGCAGGACATAAAATAATAAACAGAATTGCTATGCTTGACTACAACCTTCACTATTTCATCAAAAACAAATATATGGACATAGCTAGAGGAGAGCACGCACTTGTATTTATGTATTTAAGACACACTTAATTTATACTTAAATAGTTAATTAGTTTCGTACCAATTCAAAGGGTATTAATGGGACCCATTCTAAGTCTACTCTGTCTCTGTCTAAAACCAAAAAAAATACAAAATACAGAATAAAATTAATTCCCTATTTTAATGTTACTTTTCTTCTGTAACTTAACACTACATAAGTGGATTAGGTAAATATGTAACGGGATACTGTTTATCCGGCGATGGATATTATTTGATCGACCAACATATCATATAGCCGGAGTAAGAAAAACGAAGTCGCTTTACAAATATCTTACAAACGATACATCATTCCCATTATTTCCCGTAATTTAAAATAGAAAATTGATTTCTACGATGTTAATAGTTTTGGCACGAATAAGTGTGGAAAAATGAAAATACTCTTACTTATTAGATGTAAGTTGATAAAATAGATTTTTATTTCAAGTGTTCCATATCATAGACTTTGAGTTCTGTAATCTAGCCTATGGACTGTGCAAACGCCACACAAAATTGACCATCGTTTATAAAGATACAAAGCGTACCCTTGGTCTCTTGTATTCATAAACACAAGGA
Organism: Apoda limacodes; assembly: GCA_946406115.1. NCBI lineage: Eukaryota > Metazoa > Arthropoda > Insecta > Lepidoptera > Limacodidae > Apoda > Apoda limacodes. The sequence goes on along the minus strand of OX291553.1, from coordinate 10,834,304 downwards.
TCTAAGGGCTCGCTTTGTCTCTGTCACACTTTTGCTACTATTTTTTTAACAATTGCGCTTTTTAGTTCTTTATGTCTATGTTCCATACTTGGATAAAAAAAAACCCGGTCAAGAACACGTCGGACCATGCTTAGTGTACGGTTCTATATTCGTTACAACTTACTACTCGTTGTTAGCAAAAACAGCCTTACTTAGTTATTACATTAAATATGGTTTGGAGATTTGCCTAACCTAATACGCTTGCTTCTGTTCCCAATATTTCAATTTGAAGAATAAGTAAGCTACAGATATGTAAATGTAGTGCTGTTTGTTAGGGTATCCGGAACCAGCAGTGATTTCAAGACCGGGTAATAACCGTAAAACGGCCGACTTAAGGCAGGTTACAAATTTTATTGCGATATTTCAATGAAAAGTATTAAAATAAATTTAAAGTCAATAGCTTAATTCACTTATGATTAAAAGTGTTGGTAGTTTTTAGAGACTGAAAGTATTTTTATTTTTTTCAAACTGGGTCTGAAATATGATAAGATTTTGTCACATGGGGTAACAATACTTTAAAAAAAATTACTACAGAAATATGCTAGCTGCATTAAGATATTGGTTCAGATAAGATTTACTTTAAATAGTTTAATTTAAATTTTATGTCAATGGATTTTGTTAAAAAGGCTTTTGTTTAATTAAGATTGTTTAATTAATCTATTTTTTATTACCATTAGAAAACTTGTTTATTCTAACAGAGTGTAACTGATAGTGAACAATTTAAACACGGTAAACTAGAAGTGTTCTGTGATGTCATAAAAAAGTAGGTTTTAATTGTTTTATTAGTTTGTAATTGGTAATCAACTATTTTTTTGACAAAACGTGAACAGAGTTTAAAACCACTAAAAAGTAAAAAGTAAGCCCCTAAAGCAGACTTATTAACAGAACACTAAGCTACATGTTTATTATGTTATTATGTTTAATTTTTTAATTTTTAGCTGCCCTATTAAACAATTTTCAGTTGGTCTTTAAAGACCATACTGAAGGAAATCAGATGTTTCTTTCATTTTTCTTCGAAACTATATATTAGTCATAAGAAAGAAAGAATAGGAAACTACAAGGATTCGCTTTTTAACACATATCTTAAGACTCCAAAAAACAAATGATTGATAATGCATGACGAAATTGTAAGCGTTTAAATTACTTTTTAACATTTGTCTACATAGATATAAACATACCAACCGCTTAAGGACTGACGGACAGATATGAAGATACTGTACAATGTCTAACATTTTTCCCTAAAATTGATAAATGGAAGAACGAATGGACACGACAAAATCCGTTTTTGCCATGATACTACGGAAGACTTATATTTGACAAACAGATCGACGCACAGGTATGATGAAACTATAGATAAACTACAGAACATTCGGTTTTAATTATGGAACCCTAAAGAATAAAACATCAAAATCAGTTTTTTCTTGAAATGTCAAATGCTCCGAGATAGAATCGCATGCGGATTCTTGCAACAGATTTGTTGCGGTTTGTATCCACACGAAATTTTTGCACACTATGCACTAAAGTATATTAAACCCCACGGAATACGCAAAAATATCCAAAGATATAACAGGCAATAGTGCTCGAAACTCGGTGAAGCGTTTTACTTTTTATTTTTAATGATAGCTTCCAACTCGTATAGTGTCAGTGAACTTTAAGGCTAATAATCCCTATCCCTGTACAATTAAAATTTAAAGCGCGCACCACATCTGATGCGTTACGATTTTGAATACTCACCGCAACACGCCGCGCCGCGCCGCAGAGCACCCAGCCTAAGGATTAAAATGCGGAGCGATAATTCTGTTGGATATTGTTTTGTTTATGTCATTCACAAATTTACATGGCCAGTCTAGACGTAGTGACCGGTAGAAGCTCGTCTAAATCAAAATGATACAACTTACAAACATTTTCTCACCTAACTTTGGTTATCTTGGACAATGACTGATTGGTAAATGACGGAGTTCTGTGGTAACAAACATTATAAAAAACATATAACCGAATTGAGAATCTTTTTTTTTATTACGACAAAAATTAAACGTCGAATACAGCGAGACTCCAGACTTAAGAATATTATCACAGTTTACATAAAACAGATTTTCAATAACTATAGTAGTTTCTTTTGAAAAAACATTTGTTCTGATTGTTTGCAGTATTTACAGGTTGTCTGTCGCCGTTACACTAGGCAGGATTTATTTAGTATCGGCTTTTTGCTTTTGTCACTACCTTTTGCATTTTGACTTATTGTAAACACGATTCTTTTTTCAGGCATTAGCTAGATATACTTATGCATTATAACCTGTGGTATATTTGCTTATAGACAAGACACCACACGTTCGCTTAGTCTCTGTCACACATTTGCTACAATTTTTTTCACAGCTTGCTAGGATATCCGCTGTCCAGTTCTCTATGTCTATGGTTAGATACACGATCTTGGGGCTAGAAATTGGGCTAGGGGCTAATCAATTATATTAAGAGCTGAAGAAGCCTAAAATGGCCCGGAAGGGCCAAATTGGCATCACTGCCTAAATCTGGTTTTCTTGGACCAATCCTTACTAAAGTAAAATGGGACCAATCTGTGGGTTAATCATTCCCGATACTTAAAAAAATTTGAAATCGGTTTATAAATGATGGAGTTTTGAGTCAACAAACATTAAAAAGAAACATAAAACTGAATTGACAACCTCCTCCTTTTTTCATCATGGTAAAACAAAACTAACTGTACGTAAGCAGAGGAAAAACTAGGTGATAAGGCATTTTATTTTCCCTGAACTGGTTTCAAAGAATACATAAACTTTTAAATGCAATTTACCGGCTTGTTATCAGATTTTAGTCGCATGTCGAGCTCCCATTTGATTAACTGGAACAGGAAAATGTAGATCATTTAGCATTTAGTAACGGCTTGATTAAAAAAAAGAGACAAAAAGAATGAATAGGTAATGTTTTGTCTATGAATCCAAACAATGAAAAGACATGTTAAGCATGTTAAAACTTAGTTAAGAGTTTCAAAAAAGACGACGGATGATTTAAGTAGAAAGTAAGTCGGTTTTACCTGGGCTGCTATTCTATTCATGCTGAGTACATGAGTGATGGAGATACTCCAGGGAGCTTCATTTCCAAACCGATTGCCACATCTGCTGCAGCAGTTCAAAATGCGTCAACCTCTTCACAGTGGTGTCACTTAAAGGCTACTAAGTGCATTTGCAAGGCGAGGCAGGGATTCTAAACGCCACATGCTACCTTGACAGGATAAGTCATAGCCAATTCGGACATTATTTTCTTTAAAAAACTTATGTTAGGTTTACCTAAACATCATCTTAATGTCCGCAAATGTGACGATTTGATATATTAGTGATAACTTTGCAATTTTGCGATGCAGTTTGGGAACCATATACGAACACTAATTTGGTTTATTTGTGGAAGAAGGGGCAGAACCATTAAATACAACACAGCAAATACGTGTTGTAATATTTTTCCACCATTTCCAAAAAATCCACAGGTTCGTTTTCATATTTGTATTGTGTTTATCAACACAACCACAAAACATACCTTTTTCTTAAATTCCACGTTGAAACGGAATGCAAGCTGCAAACATGCCGTATACACGAATAAACCATTTACTGATTCAATGTGTTTAAACCCATGAACTGAACATGAAAGCGAGGAATTAAGTGCCAAATTTATTTGGTGCGGTATTCGAGTTAAGTTTGAAGTAATGTCACAATTCAAGTGATACTTGCAAATGCCGATCCACTTTGTGGAATGAGCTTCCTGCCAAGGTTTTCCCTAAGGGTTCTACAAAGAAGAAGTTCTTAGATTTTTGAAGGGTCAGCAACGCGCGAGTGATGCCCCAGGTTGCAAGCGTCTTTAGGCTACGTTTGTTTGTCATTTTAATGGTATTAAAAGTAATACTATACAGTCGTCCTTTTTCAGTGACCACTATTATATTTTGCGTATTATTCATCGCAAATACATGTTGTAATAAGTTTTTAACAGCGGCGAATGAAGTTTCAGGAAACGGAATGAAGTAAATTGCATTGTCAATCAATTGAGAGCTCAGTCACTGGAGGTGATCAATCTTCATGAGCTTGAGGAGGGACTTAAGAAAATAAATTGCTTTTTACATGACACGTGGTTGAATTAATATATTATTAAGATAACTGAAGCAATGTTAAAATTAATAGGTGCAATTAATTAAAAAAAAATACTAACTGTATGTATAAAAGGATAATGAGGTCCAATGACTCCATCGTGAACATAGGTGATTTTGAAGCGAAATAGACAACTTTTAAGAAAGCGAATGTACTTACATGCACGATTTATACGATTATATGTACGAACAATGTATGTTTACGTGTGTAACATATACAAAATTCCGACCGAAACGATGACTCATGGTAAAATGTTGAGTTGAGGTTTTTGAAAAGGAAAATAATTTAAACCCTTTTTAATTAATTTATAGTCTTGCTTTTACACGGTGTGTTCTACAAATATGATAAAAAAAATACGATAGTTAAACCTTATAAAGTAATACTAAGAAAATATTTTTGATTAAAATCGGGTCACAAGTTTATCAGATATCCGCTGTTTTTTTAATTCTGCGTAATCCTTATTTAATGCTTGTAATATCGAAAATATTAATAAAGGCTTAAATGTATCAAATTACACGAAGCAAATAATATATCATTTGAATGTTATACTTCACCCAGATGTGCAAATCATTCATATATTGTTTTAAATAATAACAGTAAGTATAGATAGTCAAATAAACCAAGTATCTATAAAATAATTCAAAACAACTAGTGATTGGACTATACTAGGATTATAAAGTCCTAGTATAGTGCAACAAATATTTCTAAACTACAGTCGCTATATGTAAAATAGTGTGAACTTACGACTACACTAGCGACCAATTACTCTATAGTATTAAAAAATAAATTATAAATATACATACGTAGAAATAACCTTGCTTCCTCTGAGACTCCCTGAAGGTTAGAGTCTCCGAAGAATATATACTGTAAATGCAATATATATGGCTACATTGTCAATGTTAATTAATATTTTTGTAGCAAAATACAGTCAAAATATTTACCTTGAGCCAGGACTTGAACCTGCAACAACCCTTAACGGTCCGTGTGAATGCTCTGCCAATTGAGCTGTTTCATTTAGTTAATGAGTCGTGCCTCGATAACTCAATTTGTAAGGATTGTTGCAGGTTCAAGTACGGCTTAAGGTTAATCTTTTGACTGCATCTTTGCTATAAAATAATTTATCATCTTACAATATAAGGATTTAATAATAAATTCAGATAAGCATTCAACTCGCAAGCTTTATCATATTTCTCTTATCCCTTTGCTAGTACATCTTTTGATATAGACCCTTTGATATCTGCTTAATATTGACGTGCAACGAAAATAAATATTTTATTAAGCTATTCTTTTGTAATCTTTTATAGAAATCATGAATATCATAAAATTTTTAATTAAATTGTCTTTTTAAAAATTAAGGTTATTGAGCGAAGGCGTTCGATCAGGTTTGGCACCGGGGTTTTCTATCGAAGTTGCCATCTTACGAAGTGCCCGAGGGTTTGTGCAGATGGGTGGCTAGCTTTTTGACGTGACAACGTCTTATAAATTGGTTTGCCGGGTGACACTTCAAGAAACTGCGTTACGCTCCGCTCACGTTATGCGCTCACAATGAGAGCGAGTGAGAGGCACGCGGCATGGTTAGCCCGCCTAAGAGCGAGAGAGACAGACATAAAAAGTGAAAGGCACAAGTTGTCACGATTCCGGACGGTTGTCCGACACTAATTTTTGTCTGGCAGACGCATACAAGCTTGATGGAAGTTGCTCTGATAGCATGGACATTAATGCTGGTGTCCCGCAAGGCTCTGTGCTGCCTCCTACACTGTTCCTACTGCATATCAATGACATGTTGGACATCAACAACATACATTGCTATGCAATGGAGACGCTTATTACACGGCCCGTGCAAACATCCCTCGTTCCGATGTGAAGGAAAAGTACGGAGAACTTGTGTCTCAAATCGAGACCTCTCTGTCCAAGGTCCCTGACTGGGGATGGGAAAACTTGGTAGGATACAACCCTACAAAGACGCAAGTCTTCGCGTTCACTGCTAAAACCCCCTTTACTGTGGTTCCACAATTCCAGAACACTGCCCTCTCTATCTCCAAGACCATTGAGATCCTTGGTGTTGACATCTCCAGCGACGTTCAGTTCCGAGATCATTTGCAATTACAAGATGAAGCTGGCGTCCAAAAAACTAGGTGTACTCAACAGAGCGAGGTTGATTTACAAGTCACAAGTTCGGCCCCATATGGAGTACTGCTGCCATCTCTGGCCGGGTGGATAGCAGCTTGGCCCTTTTGACTCGGTTCGACGACGGGCTATGTGTGACTCACTTGCCGTATTGAACCCTTAAGTCTGAGGAGAGACTTTCCCTCCCTGTATGTGTTCTACCGCTTGTACAATGGGTTGTGTTTTGAGAATTGTTCGAAATGATGCCCACGGCTTCTTTATACCATCGCACCGCTCGCCATCGGCAGGGAATTCATTCTCACACCTTAGAACCAAAATAGTCAGTTTTAGATAAACTGCCTCCCGCGAACTTTTTTCTTTCGTTCTTTAAGAAAGAAGTTATTAGATATTTGAAGGGTCAGTAATGCGCGAGTGATGCCCCAGGTGTAACAAGCGTCCATAGGCTGCAGTGACCGCTTACCATCCGGCGGACCGCAAGTTTGTTTGCCACCTTAGTGGTATAAAAACAATTATTACTAGCTTTTGCCAGCAACTCCGCCTACCCTGAATATAATTATCGGCGTGGGATTCCTATACACGCTACTCCTTGATTATAATAAAAATAATGCTATAGCCTTAGCTATAGTTCGTTCAAGTGGAACTTGGTTATTTATTCCCGCAGAAACATTTGCATTTTCCAGGATAAAAAGAAGCCTATGTCTGCATCTCTTCAACTCTGTTGCGGCGTGATTGAGTAACTAACAAACTTGTTAATTTTTCTGGGATAAGAAGTAGCCTTTGTGCTATTTCAGACTATTTTCTATATATGTACCAAATGTCATCGAGGTCCCTGGATGGACTCTGGAATTCGAGACAAAAACGTATGTCTAAATTTTAACATTGATTCAGTAATATGTATACGTCTCGAAACCCGTGAATGTACTTGTATAATTTATTCTCGATTTCCAAAGTTGGAATAGCTCGAGACTGTTCCCAATAATGTCCAAGATCCGTTCAGCCGTTCTCGCATGATTGAGTAACAAACATCCATCCAAACTTTTGCACATAACATGACTCAAGTTTTTATTTTTTTGGTAACAAGGTGCGTAAAAAAATCGTAAACAAGTCCTTTCTGTATTTTAAATTCACAAAAGTTTTTTTTATGTTTTAAGTTTTAGTTTTCGCGTTTTGTACTCGCATTTAGTTAATGGTTATTAGGGATTTTGTTTGAAAATAATTTTTATTTTAAGTATTTGTAAAGTTCGAATACCTATCGAAGTTTTGAGAACCCGTTCTACACATTTATCAACTTTGAAAGCCAATAAATTCCAGAATATACATTTTAAATAACCTTAAAAAAATAACTTGATTATTCGAAAAATTAAACTGAATTCTGTTTTAGTTTTTGCACCTGATAGAGGTTCAAATATATCCTTTTTTTCTTTAAATATTCAAAAAATAATAATTAATGGATAACTAGTAGAATGGACATCTATTAACTCACGCTTATGAACGTTATGTCTAAAAGAGATTGTTTAATAACAACATATTTTAAGATAGCGACGAGACAATAGTTTAGATTCACGCTTCTTCTGCCAATATTATTCAATTTTCTTTTAAACAATTTTTCACATTTGTAGATGTAATTTCATGTCACAAATGATGAACTGAACGATGTGCTTCCATTTATCCTTTGTGATTGGTTCGTTAACTCGGCACATGACGGGCATTGGTCAAATAGACGCAATCAGTGAAAACTGGAAATGTTTGTTCTTTCCTACACTTAATGAGTCTCGACTTAACAATCGTATGAAGTTCATATTTTATTTTACCATAATGGATACTCTAACAGCAACTAGCTGGTGTGTAACATTCAAAACATGTATTATAGTTCAGTAGCTTAGATACTACTGGTACTAATGACATAAAAATATTTTTTTTCATAGCAAATAATAGGTACGTCAGTTACTGGGTATGGAGCAACTATATCGATAAGTTCACGCAGTGTTTAACCATCGGGTTCCACGATTTGGTTTTCCATTGATGATAAACTGCTAACTAAAAAATATTTTAAGCTTTTTTTGTTTGCCGAAGGGACAGTAAAACAAAATCGAAATAACTTGATGATAATTAAATGCTACGCGAGAGTGTGAACAAATTGAGTTAGTATAGACGAATTTCGACGCGAGCTTAGAGGCAAGGAGGCGAGAGTTAAAATAACTAATTACAAACTTAATTTTTAATTTGTTAATTCTTAAATTTCTCAATTTCAAAATTTTCTTTCCATCAGGTGTATATCCGTAAGTTTGTTTGCCACCTTAGTGATATATAAAAAATTAAGTACGCTATGAATAAAGCTTATTTCATTTATGTTGTATGAATGTCTGCTCTCGTATTCTTCAGAAAATAGAGATTAGTATTAATAATTCTAATAAATTAGGTACCTATCAACTTAGGGTATTTCATCAAAATCGGTACTGTAGTTTTTAAAATATGAATTGAAGTGTATACGAAATTTAGGTTAAAGATTCTTTATTTCTCAAAAAGAATTACAAAATTCACTTACAGAGAAATACTAATATTATTAAGTCAGTGATTGCTTAGTTGTTAAGGTATAAATAGTCAAGAATGCTAAGATATGGTACATTGTAACATTATTGGCTAAAATACAATTAACTGTTAATTGAATGTTAAAGCCAGATACATACAAACAAGTTCGTTAGTATTTAGATAATAGGTAGGAAAGCCGATTTCTGTGAATGACATTTTAATAAAGTGTAGGGTAGGACATATATTACTTGGTTGGCATTGATGTAACTAACTCATTAGCTACAATAGTTACATGTTCACTAAGGCCTAGTTTATAGTGCGAAAACATAGATAGCAGATTAATTTCTGCTTGGACATTTCAGTAGTACTTAAATTATGTTATAACTTAGTATTTGTTTTTAAACATATAATTTTAATTTCTAATTTACTTTAATTTTAATTATTATAATGTTTAATAACTTTAGTTAAGTTTGAATTGTATACATAAGTTTATTTTAATAATTATACGTTGAACGGGTTCCCGAACCCAGTGATCACTTAATCTCCGCCCTGGGAGGCTGATCCGCCAGCTTGTGTAAAGTCTCTGTAGTGGTAGTCGTGCCGGAGAAGGAGACCGGAGTGGACCCGGCTACTACAACAGAAGGGGATCAGGGGCCCTTCCGCCCGCCGTGCCAGGAACCGTATCATCTGTGTTGAGCGGTGAATCCTCATCCCTAGTCTAAGTAACTTTATATAAAATGGCCAGAAATAGAAAAAGAAAAAGAGTTTTTACAGCGGCTACTCCATCCACATACAATGTGGATTTTTGCAATATCAGGGGTATTCACGCAAATCTTAATGCAGTCCACCATCTCCTCGAGACTGCGCAGCCGACCATCCTCTTTCTAACGGAGACGCAGATATCCTGCCCGGCCCACTCATCATACCTTCATTATCCCGGCTACAAACTCGAGCAAAATTTTTTGAGTCGTGCCGGTGTATGTATGTTCGTCCGGGAGAATATCTGCTGTCGCCGACTTCATAGCCTTGAAGACAGGGGCCTGTCGATATTGTGGGTGCGCGTAGATCACGGCGGCCACACTCGTATCTATGCGTGCCTATACAGGTCTCATAGCGGTGACACGGACGTAACTCGACTCTTCACGCACCTGAGTTTGACGACTGACAAAGTTCTAGAGCAATATCCCACAGCAGAACTAGTTATTTTGGGAGACTTTAACGCCCACCATCGTGAGTGGCTCAGTTCTCGAACCAATAACTATGCAGGGATATCTGCTCATGAATTTGCTCTGACATATGGATTCTCAGCTGGTACTTTCTCCAACGAGAATACCAGATATAGAGGACCATACGAGCTCCTTACTGGACCTTTTGCTGACTACACGTCCGGATGGATACTCCGTCTCAGTGGATGCGCCTCTTGGCTACTCGGACCACTGTCTCGTTCGGACTCAAATGTCATGCACACAACCCGATCCTTCTGGGCCAACTAATTGGCGTCGTGTGTGGCACTATAAGTCGGCAGACTGGGACGGATTGCGAGAATTTTATGCATCGTACCCGTGGAGGCAGCTCTGCTTTAGCTCACATGATCCTGACGTCTGCGCAGCCGCAGTCACTGAGACAATCCTCGCTGATATGGAATGTTTCATTCCTAACCTGCGAGTAGCTGCCGGCGTCAAAAAACGACCGTGGTTTAATAGGTCTTGCAGAGAAGCTAAAATTCTGAAGCAAACTGCGTATGAGGCTTGGACCACGGCTCGTAATAATAAGGATCCGAATATTTCTGAGTTAAAACGCAAATTAAATGCTGCCTCAAGGTTCAGTAAGAAAGCAACTGCTAGAGCAAAATTCCAATTCATCGGCAAAATAGGTGGGCGACTTGCGAACTATTCTTCTGGGAGTCGTGCTTTCTGGTCGCTTGCTAAAGCTGCCGAGGGGACCATCTGCCAGTCGTCGTCACCACCACTGCGAAAGACCGATGGTGACTTGGATCATACTGCACAAGAGAAAGCCGATGTATTGGGCAGTCTCTTTGCCTCCAACTCGAATATGAACGACGAAAGCGCTGTACCACCTACTTTACCGTGGTGCGGTAAGACCATGCCGGAAATCTCTATAACGCAGCGAGAGGTCCGGCAGGCGTTGTTTTCTCTAGACGTTCATAAGTCGAGTGGGCCAGACGGTATACCAGCAGTGGTGCTTAAGCAGTGTGCTCCTGAGTTATTTCCTGTAGGCAATTTCCGTCTTCATGGAAGACTGCGAATGTTCACCCGGTGCCCAAAAAGGGCGATAGATCAGATCCATCGAATTACAGGACTATCGCTATGACCTCTCTCCTCACCAAGGTGATGGAGCATGTGATCAACACACCGCTTTTGAGATACCTAGAAAAACATGACCTGATCAGCGACCGTCAATATGGCTTTCGCCACGGTCGCTCCACTGGTGACCTACTAGTGTATCTCACACACTGATGGGCACTAGCCATTGAGAGTCAGCGGAAGGCATTGGCATGTAGCCTAGACATAGCGAAGGCGTTCGATCGGGTCTGGCACCGGGGTCTTCTATCGAAGTTGCCATCTTACGGAGTGCCCGAGGGTTTGTACAAATGGATGGCTAGCTTTTTGTCCGGCAGACGCATACTAGCCGTAGTTGACGGTAGTTGCTCTGATAGCATGGACATTAATGCTGGAGTCCCGCAAGGCTCTGTGCTGTCTCCTACGCTGTTTCTATTGCACATCAATGATATGTTGGAGATCAACAACATACATTGCTATGCAGATGACAGTACTGGATACGCTTATTACAAGGGCCGTGCAAGCATCCCTCGTTCTGTTGTGGAGGAAAAACGTGAAGAACTTGTGTCTCTAATTGAGATCGGTCTGTCCAAGGTCTCTGACTGGGGACAGGAAACCTTGGTCCGATTCAACCCTTCAAAGACACAAGTCTGCGCGTTCACCGCTAAGAAAACCCCATTCACTATAGTCCCACAATTCCAGAACACTCCCCTCTCCATCTCCAAGAGCATTGGGATCCTTGGTGTTCACATCTCCAGCGATGTTCAGTTCCGAGATCACTTGCTAGACAAGGTAAAGCTGGCGTCCAAAAAAGTTGGTGTACTCAACAGAGCGAAGCAGTACTTCACGTCGGGGCAAAGGTTGCTGCTTTACAAGTCGCAAGCCACATATGGAGTACTGCTGCCATCTCTGGGCGGGTGCACCCGGATACCAGCTTGGCCCTTTTGACTCGTTTCAACGACGGGCTGTGAGAATTGTCGACGATCCCAAACTCCCTTGCGGTATCGAGCCCCTAAGTCTGAGGAGAGACTTTGCCTCCCTGTGTGTGTTCTACCGCTTGTACAATGGGTTGTGTTCTGAGGAATTGTTCGAAATGACGCCCACGTCTACTTTCTACCATCGCACCGCTCGCCATCGGCAGGGAATTCATTCTCACACTTTAGAACCGAAATGGTCCCGTACAGTGCGGTTTCAAAGAAACTTCCTCCCGCAAACGCTTAGGTTGTGGAATGAGCTCCCTGCCAAGGTTTTCTCTAAGGACTACAGTATGGGGTTCTTCAAAAAAAAAGTTATTAGATTTCTGAAGGGTCAGCAACGCGCGCGCGCAACCGCTTACCATCAGGCGGACCGTAGGATTGTTTGCCACCTTAGTGATATATAAAAAAAAAAATTTTTTTATTTGTTTGTACTTAGATACTAATATTGATTTAATATACTTAATTAGGTATTTTACGTACTAAAACTTTTGGAGAAGCAACATTACGAGTATTTAAAAGTATCTTCATTAAAGATGTTACATAACAATAAAATAAAATAAACAAGAATTTACTTTGAAAACAATATATGTGATACATTGTTTTCAAAGTAAATTTGAAAACAATTCATCATTAACACAAAATGCATAAATAATATTATGAAATATTATTTATGCATAAATAATATTATGCATAAATAATATTATGAAATATTATTTATGCATTTTGTGTTAATGATGAATCCTCCTTTAGAATGTGAAAATTAAGGTTTCTTTTAAAAGTGTTAGTTGATTGTGTTTCTTTGATATCTTTCGGTAGTTGGTTATAAAGTTTTACCCCTTCAAACATAATGCTCTTTTTGCCGTTATTTGTTCTGTTATTAAGCAAATATGATTTGCTTGTCTTGTAAATATTTTTTTGGTTAAAATCAACTGTGAGTTAATATTTTATTTAAGATTTTTCTGACTAGGATACATGTATTGTACTTATACAATTGTAAGCTATTCATTAGTTTCGTATTGTAGATTTTTTAAGAGAGAGTCCGATAATTATAACAAAATAATGTTTTAAGGATTTTATTCTGGGCTATTTGGAGAATTTGCAAGTTTGTTTTAGCAGCTGCACCCCATATCTCAATAAAATAATTAATTACTGTTATAATTTTAACGTACACGAAGCATGTTTCTCGATATTTTCGCCGATTGTGAGCCGATTTTATACCACTAAGGAGGCAAACAAGCAGACGGCAGAAGAAGCCAGATCTCACATCAAAATTTCGATTTTTTCCTTTAATTGTTCTGTGATATCTTGCGTTTTGGTTAATTTCATGATTTTAGGTTAACGGGTGTTCCCTGTTCGTACTTGCGAAGGTAGGTATATACGGCATAAATGGCCCCATTGTTTTATTATGTCGACTTAAGATCTTGTTGTTTTTACAGCGCCAAGGGACCTCTCAGTATTTTATATGACTTTAAAGATAACTCCACGCGTTCCTAAGAAAAAGGGTCTTGAAAGACCGACTGACAGACAGTGAGGCAGACGGACAACGAAGTGAGCCTATATGGGTTCCGTTTTTTTTCTACTTGAGGTACAGAACCCTAAAAGTAACAAAGTCAAAATGAAATATATATATACTTTACATATAATTTTAAAATAAGTATTTTAGTAGATAGCAAGTTATTTAAGAAAATTGACGGAAATTGACCGTAATCAAAATCCTTAAACATTTTGAATGATATAAAACAGATTGCAAGAAACTTTGCACAAGGCTAGCTGTCAATTCTTGTTGTTTCAATGCAAAACTAATTTGCGTAATTACTGTAATCGATACATATTCTTTGACGTAAAATTTAGTTGACACAAAAGTTTAAAGAGCATACCAGGTTTTTCATCCAACAATGCACGTATCCCTAGCCATTTTTAGGATTCCATACCCAAAGGGTAAAAAACGGGACCCTATTACTAAGACTCCGCAGTCCGTCCGTCCGTCTGTCACCAGGCTGTGATCTTATGAACCGTGATATTTGAAATTTTCACAGAAGATTTATTTCTGTTGCCGCTATAACATCTAATACTAAAAAACAGAATAAAATAAATATTTAATGGGGCTTCCATACAATAAACGTGATTTTTTTTTCCGTTTTTATTGATAATGGTACGGAACCTTTCGTGCGCGAGTCCGAGTCCCACTTGGCCGATTTTTTTCTTTACCCTACCTTGTTATTTAAATTTCAAATAGCTAACTTCTTTCATATTCCATACAATACTTTGTAAAATTGCCTTAAATAAAAATAAACATTTTCTTTTTGTAATTCTAAAGTAAAAAAATAGCTCGAGAATTAAAAGAACATAAATTCTTTTTCCATTTTTTTGCTATTAGTTTACTTATTTAATGTAGCACTAAATGAAAGTGTTTTAATTATATTACATCTTAAAAACTGTAATGTTTATTGAAAGTATCGTAATTGAATACAAACTTACGCTTTGCATAAATTTAATTTTGTAAAAGCTCCAGTGCTGAGCGTATTATTATTAGACATGACCACTTAACTTAATTGAATGCATGTTAAGTTAATATGAAACAATTTAATTCATTGTCGTTCAGAATCACGAGACTTAGTTAATAACTGCTGCAGAAGTTTTCAACTTTTCCCAATTAAACTCTGACTCGACCCCGATTTCTTAAAATAATAAAGGGTTCCTCTTATGTATATGTATACGTAAATATAATAAATATATTACGGCAAATAAATATTTGTATTGTCTTTGCAAATACAAGGTCAAAAGAGTTTGAAGAAAAAGCTGGGTCTTAAACCTGTAACCCTTAATAAAAAAATTACACCGCCTTTAGAAAAAGTTAAAAAAATAATCTTACGTGGCATGGCACATTGAGCTAAGTCGGTGGTGGCCTAGCGATTTTCATTTAATCTTCCGTCCCGAGTAGCGGAGGTTCGAGCCCGAGGTGTACCAACGAGTCTGTTTCTTAATATCTTAACTACATTGATTATTCACACCACTGGCTCTTTGGTAAAGGACAACATCGTGTGGAAACTTGTATATTTGAAAAAAAAAGACTTATTTTATATGAAGTCCACAATCCGCGCTGGGCCCGCGTGTGGACTATGGGCCAAATCACCCTCAGTGAGGGTAGGTCGTGCATCAACAAGTGGAGACGTATGAGGCTGATAAGGATGCGACTTCAAGGAGAAGAAAACACTTAGCTCAATGTTCCCTGTAAGGTTTATTTTTCAAATTCAAATTATTATCAAATACTTAAGCTTAATGTAAAAATATCAAGCTTAAAAGTCAATGCAATAAAAAAAAACCCTATTCGCATAATTTGAACCTGCAAATTAATCAGAACCTTAAGAATACCTTGACCTAGAACCATGAAAAACAAGAAGCTATGCACAAGTTAAGAAAATACCAAAAACTGTAAATTTATAATTATATCACATAAAAAATATTTCTGTTTTTTATTAGGAATGCGTACATGTATCAAATAAGGTATACTAATCCCTTGGGGCTGTTAAAAAATCTAGCTACTAAGTCAACACTCAACATTATCAAAAAATATTACCATTTGCATATTTTGACAGTCGAAAATTAGGCAACTAAAAAAACTTCTAGCCAAAGTAGGGGAGAAAATCATAAATCATTAATATGTATAAAAATATGCCAGTAAAAAATTCCGATTCTAGAATTAACCGTGATTTAGTTGAATATAATATTCCTTGACATGAGTAAGTATATTGGTCTGCGGGAGAACATCTATTCAATTACAAAATTAGGTTTGACCTTTATTTCGATTTTTGGAGAAAAACTTAATTGGAAAAAACGAGGAAAATCTTCGGTTCTCAATTCCCCTGATGGACGAACTATTTACATAGAAGTTTGTTCGGAACACTGCTTCAGTGCGCGAGTCAGACTCGCACTTGTCCGATTTTTTTACCATTACAAAAGCTTATCCCCCACACAATATTCAAAATTCGTTCATTCACGTTACACATCCGTGTTTGTTTCACAAATATTTATATGCTAAATTTTAACTAATGTAATCAGTTCTGTGTAGATTTGGAGCCAATTAGCTGTTATAAACGGACGGACAGGACACACACAGACACGTCGTGATTCTATAAGAGTTCTGTTTAACCATTTGGACAAAACGAACTCTATTAAACATCTATAAAAATTAATAAGATGGTAGACTTAGCAAAACTGAACTTAAATGTCACATAATTATATGTAGAAGTTAAAGTTGTTTTCAGAAGTGTAACTCCAGCGCTAGGCATTCTTGAGGGTTCATAAAACTTAGCATGCTAGAAACTCGCAAATTCTTAGTCACGTTTTAATACTGTGTGACTTTAGAGACGTTAGGGTATGAAAATAGTTTAAATTAGTTACGGATAATAATAAAAATACTACATATTAATAATGATTTAATACCCTTTCTTTTGTACCTGGCTATATATATACTTACTACATCAAATAGCTGCAGGCTTAACACTTAACGACTTGTAGCTGCCCTAAAATGACATTTTTAGCCCTTGTTGTTTCAAAAATAAAGAATTCTAGACCCAAGACCTATTATTCAAGACTTCTTCTACAGGCGGTACCGAAAATCGGAGTCATTTTAAATAGCACGGCCTACCATCGAGTATGATTTAGAGTGGACTTCACATACGTCTTTTTTGTCGTATGCAGGTTTTCTTACGATGTTTTTCTTCATCTTTCGGTGCCAGAGGTGTGAATAATCATCTTCCTGGAGAAATTAAGAAAAAGACTCATTCTTGAACCTCCGCTACTCAGTACACAAAGTAAAATCGAAACCCCAGGGCCACCACCGTCCCCTACTAAGTATAACAATATTTAAGAATTCAGTTAATACCTTATTATATAAATAAAATAACATAGGAATTATATTAATATTGTACATAATAAGTAACCCTCGCAGTGATCCTACTAATATTATAAATCCTACTAATATTATAAATGTGAAAGTTTTGGAAGTTTGTTTCTCAAACACGTTTCTACCACTAGACGGATCGGGATGAAACTTGGCACAAATATAGGTTAGGTCCTGGAATAGGACACTGGCTACTTTTTATTCCAAAAAAATTAAAAACTCTATACACAAGCTTAATCGAAGTATAGCTACAGCTATAACTTGCTATAGCAAACTTCATTAGAATGATTTCCCATTAATACGAGAATTACTGGCGACAAACTGTTTCGCAGTTTGGCAGAATTAAGGATTAAGTTCATGCATTTTAAGATTGCATAAATTAATTAAAAAAAAAATTTGCTACTTATGAAAACCTTTGATTATGTAGACGTCATGCCGGAAGTTAAATATGATTTTGTGTGGTTTTCTCTTTTTTATGTGTTTTCTTATCTTTTAGCGTGGCTTTAATCCACTCTCAAAATTTATACATCGCTGATATATAGCTACAAATGTACATATATATAAGTACTTCAATGCAGCTTTATTGTTGGCAACATTGTGAGCATATCAGATTAGGTTCCATTGTTCCAACTTCGCTAATCCTGCACCTCATATTGCAGCAGCTAGGCTTCAGACTCCACTCGTAACTTACACTATGTTCTCGTAAAAACTACAGCTGGGCGACTTTAATCGTAAAATCTTATATTACGTTTTTACTAACCTTACTTGTGAACTAAACTAACTTTTTTTTACTGTAGATATAAAATTTAAATAATTACTCTTAGTTTTCTTGTCGGCAAAGAATATATACTCTAACGAGTCTTCAGTTTTTCTACCTATTTTATTCCAATATCCTGGATAACTATTTTTTAGTGCTAAGAGGTTTTTGAATTTATGCATTCATAAACTTGCATGTGATAAAGTTACAATGCTTTTTTCCTGTGATTGGATATCCTGAAACCAACCATGAAGAATAAACTACTGATTGGGCTGATATGTTTAAATTTTCTTCCATCATTATAGAAAAATAAAACTTTCTACGTATAATACGTGGTTACAATAAAAGTCAAAGATTTCAAAAGTATTTTTTTTTATGTTTGCGCGAAACACTATATTATAGATATCTCGCATAGTCCGACTACTAAATAACTGATATTAATTTGCATTATTCATCATTTTGCAATATATTTTACAAAGAAATCTCAGAATATATTAAATAGCCTTTGGCTACAAATAGTCTTGAACATAATTTATTTCAGCAGGTTACTTAACGAACCCGTATTTACCGACAGTTTTAGTGAGCTCCCATTAGTCGAGTGATTATGTATCTTCTCAAAGTTTAAATCTTAAGCTATTTAATCCTTTTAAACTATTGCTCTAATTAAAGTTGTAGAACAAGCTTGTTATCTTCAAAGTTACTGCAACAATTAAAGGCAAATTGGAGTCCAACATTTGAATTCGCCTAAGGGGCGTTCACTGTATGTAGTTCAGTAAATTTATTTGTTCCAAACTTAAACTGGACTGAGAAAGTTCAAACAGTTTTGTGTCAAAGTTTCGTAGCACATATCCGCTTAGCTTTATAAAAATCTTATGCTTGAATGTTTCTTTTTAAAGAAACGTTACCCTTAAGTTCGTTTCAGGGTAAAAAAAAGGGTAAAAAACGGGATCCTATTACTTAGACTTCGCTGTCCGCCCGTCCGTCTGTCACCAGACTGTACCTATCTCATGAACCGTTATAGTTAGACAGTTTAAATTTTCACACAAGATTTTTTCTGTTTATATATTTCGTTCTAAGTGTAAATTTGTTTAGAACGGAAATTATGTTTATCCTGGCCATGTTCCATTCATGCTGTTCGAGATTTATTATTAAATCAAATCTATATTAATATCATAGAGTCACACTGAGTTTGTTCGATCGAATACACGTGTGGTATAAAATCCGGAACTTTTGAGCGATTTTTAAAGTTCTGAAACTAGGTGCGTTGTGTTCACTGCTTCAATGCGTCTAATGTCATAATCCAGTCAAGTTAAAAAGACATAAATTCTGTACGACACACTGTACAAATTTTGGATCATTCTTTTTGGTTGGGTTATTGACATTAAGCACATAATGTACGTTATGTCGTTAAACAAAACGCCACTACTGTTTGATTCAAGCGTTTATTACTTACCCCTCTAAGTTTTAAGCCACGTGTTTTAAAAATCTGGAAAAAAACACAGGAATAATGCTAGTACCGATAAATATTGTTTTGGATTTCGCGATTCTTCTTATATTACGGAAGGCACTTGGATTCTATAATAAATAAGTACCTAGCTTTTAATATCCAATGATTTATATATTAAAGGTTAATAACTATTTAATTTGAAGCATTTATTCATTTTACTTGTCAGATTTCAAATTAATGTCTGAAACTGTATTAACTTTTGAATCTTTCGCCTTTAGAACAATTTCACAGATAAATCAAATATCCGTTTAACACAATTAAATGTTTCAAGATGTGTTGCGAATTAATTAAATAATTTGCCTTGTTGAGATTATAGTATTCGGAAAATTTTCATTACTGTTTTTTTTAGTAAAAATGTCATTTATAAACTTTGTAGACTATTCATAATGTCAAGGGCTGCGTACAAAATTTAATATACTTTATATGTATATACTTGCATACTATTATGATGTAATTGTTCTGACAGAGACCTGGCTTACTCCGGACATATTTGGCGCTGAGTTCATAGACTCTAGGTACATTGTATACCGTTACGATCGGGACCGGGCCGCCTGCGGCAAGAAGGATGGCGGTGGTGTGTTGTTGGCCGTGTCGCGCGATCTGCGCTCCGCGCGCCTCACCCCTCACGCACTTGCTGCTTCTTCGGCCTGCCCCCACCTTGAATCCATTCTAATTGAGGTATCTGCATCTAAATCATCTTCAAATCTTATCTGTTATGCCGTATATGTACCTCCTGCTATGCCATAAGAAATCTACACCACCTTATAAGACGATATCCAGACCTATACTGACAGAAAATGTTGTCAACTACTGCATACTGGGTGACTTCAACTTACCTAAATTATCTTGGCAGCATAACGGTTCGCACTGTATAGCTGAAATAAACAATACATTGGATACTATTTTAACCAGCTCCCTCCAATATGTATGCAGTTTTGATGGGTATCAATTTAATTTTCTTATGGATAGAACACTGGATCTCTGCATTTCTGATCAACGAGACACTTGCTTGTACTCCCCACCATGCACACTTGTACCCTCCAATCATTATCACCCCCCTTTTTATATTATTATGCCCATTCATCGCGGCTCTCAGTCATTAAAAAAGAAAATTATCCCCAAATACTGCTTCCATCATGCTAACTACGATAAAGTTAATTCGGCTATTAACAGTACTGACTGGGACAGCCAATTACGTAATTTATCGGTTTATGAATCTGTACATTACCTTTATTAAACCCTTTACGGAATAATAAAATTGTACATCCCCATGAAAAAACCTCGGTCTTGAAACTTCCCGATATGGTTTTCTAAATCGCTCATACATATTTTTGACAGTAAAAAAAAGCGTTGACGAAATGGAAAAAATATAAAAACATAAGCGACTATGAGAATTTATCAATATTTCGTAACAGATTTAAACTAGACAGCAAAAAATGCTACTCAACCTATATTAATAACTTAGAAAACAGCGTCAAATTAAATATCAAACATTTTTGGAACTACATTTCGAATCACAATTACAATGAAAGCGTACCTCAAAATGTCCACAATAAACAAGATTAGTCTGAATTCTATTCGACTCATTTTTCAGCTCTTCCGACTCCTCTAACACCCACATTAAGCACGTTACTCTAACTATGGACAATATTCTTATGGAACTTAAAAAATGGATCCAAATAAAGGAGCTGGTTCAGATGGAATACCTCCCTTGTTCTTTGCAAAATCTGTAAACTCTATATGCAAACCATTACATTTAATATTCAATTGATTTTTGTCTGATGGAATTTTTCCTAAAATATGGAAAACTGCAATTGTAATCCCAATTCTCAAAACAGGCCTCAAAACAGATGTTGAAAACTAACGTCCCATCTCAATTTTGTCTGTATTGTCGAAGCTATTTGAAAGACACGTGCATAATATGATTCATGCTATTATTCATAACACTATTCTCGTAGATTAACTTGGATTTGATAAAAATAGGTCGACAGTAACCAACTTTATGTCGTACACGACGCATTTATTCGAATCAATCACACAAGTAGATGTAGTATATACCGACTTTCAAAAGGCATTCGACAACATAGATCATGTTATATTACTGAAAAAAAAAATGCCTTTAATGGAATTAGGGGTAGTCTGCTTCGCTGGTTTCAATCTTATTTAACTAACAGGACACAAAGAGTTGTAATTAGGGGATATGAATCAAAAATAATAAATACAACAACAGGAATCCCTCAAGGATCTATTTTAGGACCACTGCTATTTACTATTTATATAAATGATATTGCAGAATGCTTTAAGCACTGTAGATTTCAACTTTATGCTGACGACCTCGAAGTGTTCTGCTCAATATGCAGTTTGGATGATTGTTATAAATTTCAAAGTGATTTAGACAGACTAACAAATTACTGTATACGTAATAAGCTCTTTTTAAGCCTTCCAAAATGAAAAATTATAACAATCACCAAGAAAAAAAAGTAACTAAGTTTAACTATTCTCTATGTGATACTTTGCTAGATAATGTCAGCTCAGTCCAAGATCTAGGACTCTTGATCGATAGCAAACATCGTTTTGACCTTCATATTGAAAATATAGTAAACAAAGCATATAAAATAAACCTATTACAATGGGGTAACAAGGCTTCAAAACGGGTTTCCCACTCGGCATTATGCTATATAGCACGGACGCTAAGCAGAAAGAATTTCGTTCAACGACCGGTATTTGTCTCTGTTGCACGCGCATTATTATTTTCCGTCGCACTGGCACAGATGCGATGACCTCTGTCATAGAGGAGCGCAAATATTTTTCTTCTTCTTCCTTCTACCTATGCCATCTCCTAAAATTTTAAAAATAAAATCATCTTAATTCGCTTACTTCGCGTCGCCATCCTAAGAGAATAAATATTCCCTTGTTTTTCCCCATACAAACGCATTGCACTGTTTCCTCCCTGGATTTTGTCATTAGAGCATACACAATTACAATTACCTACTGTCTGTATTTAGGGCGAATTAAGCGATTAAGAATAATTAGCGGAACCCTATTACTAAACTTCGTTTTTCGTCCGTACGTCCGTCCGTCTGTCACCAGGCTGTATCGTAATACGTTAGTTAGACAGTTGATATTTTTAACAGAAGATGTATATCTGTTGCCGCTATAATAACAAATACTAAAAAAATCAGAATAAAATAGATATTTAAGGGGGCTCCTATACAACAAACGTGATTTTTTTGCTCGATTTTGCTCGATATTGATAACGGCACCAGTTTTTTTTTTAAATGTGTGTTTAATCTTCGATTTGTCTAGTCCGTTTTGCCTTTTGCCACAACATATTTATATCCTTTGTTTACAAAGGCCGCTGGTAAGCGTGCTAGACTAGCATATCTTGCAAAATGTCTCTTTTTGACAAACATTTTTAATACATATATTTTAAAATAAACAATGGTTTAATCAAAACGCATTTGCTGCTGCAGTAAAGAAACGAAAACGAAAAATCACGACTACTATCAATATTGAGGGGTGGCACTCCAAAATAAACCGTCACATTGTTCATAGACATCCCACTCCTGCTCATGTCCTTGATGTTTTTATAAATGAAATAGGAGTAGATAAAAAGTTCTTGAAAAAGCGCAAAAATTACATGGAGATTAACGGGGAAATCAATTTAGCATACAACGTTTTACTAAAATATAATTTCGAGAGTTGCGTTTGAAATTATCCTATAAACAGTGAACGGTGACGCTTCAAATATTCACAGAATATTTAGTTATATAGTCACTTTAAAAATAAATAATTAAATTAAAATAAAACAAATATTTTAAGGGGCTCCCATACAACAAACGTATTTTTTGCCGTTTTTATAGATAATGGTACGGAACCCTTCGTGCGCGAGTCTGACTCGCACTTGGCTGATTTCTTTTTGATATGCCGTTCCTATTAAAAAACTGGGTCCTGCAAAAGTCCAACAAATTAATTTTTTTATTACCTATAATAAGATACACAATGTTGTAGTTAAAGTTAATAAACCAATCGCAGATTTTGGGTATTCCCAGCAGGAATAACTCTGACTGGCCATGTATTCCTAACTTTCTAATAAAACCCATTTCAATTGTTTATTGAATCCCTTCTCGTGGTTGCCGATTCTTTACCTTTTCGCCTCTACAGGGATATTGAAAATAGACACGCATTTGGTTCTAAAAATGTATATTTTCTTATTTTCTAATGAACAAATAGCAGTCTTTTTTGACAATACAATATTCTTAGGTTTCAAAGTAAAATAATATTAAAAAGGAGGCCAGCCAAGCTGACAGTACCCAACCAGGGATAAATTCTCATTTATTGTGAAGGTAGACATTGTTTACGCAATTGTTATTAATAAAAGTTAAAGAAATTATGTGTGTTTAGTGTTGGTTCTGGATTGGTTAATAGGTAAACGGTGTCATACGAATTTTGTTTAGTATTTTTTGTATTATATCGATTTTTAAATATATCTATAATAAAATAAAGCTAAAGATTTTGTTGGTTTTATTTTATTTTCGAACGCGCCAATTTTTGAAACTATCTGTCGGATTTTGTATTTGATAGCCCGATTCTTAGGGAAGGTTTTGGCATTTTACATAACCCTTAGGAGCTGGGAAAAAAAAATCAAAAAGAAACCTAAGCATCATATTCGTGGTCAACGACCCCAAAAACCCTTGAGTAAATTTTTAGGGTTCTCATACGTGTGGGGTATATGGATAGGTCTTCAAAAATGATATTGAGGTTTCTAATTTATTTATTTTCTAAACTGAATAGTTTGTGCGAGAGACACTTCCAAAGTGGTAAAATGTGTGTCCCCCCCGTAATTTCTAAAATAAGAGAATGATAAAACTAAAAAAAATATATGTTGTAGATTACCATGCGAACTTCCACCGAAAATATTTTAGTTAAAAATAAGTCCAGTCTTCAGTGTAAAAAAAGCATTTAACCACTATTTTACCTAAAAATATTAGATATATTTTTATAATATGTAATATTGAATTCTACAAATTACCACCAACCACTCAAACCATCACTCCTGTCTAAATACATCACTTCTGTCGAAAAAAAATTCGACAGAGGTGATTGCTACAGAGGTGAGGTTACAATACCAAAACAAACATTTAGCACCAAATTTGAGCTTATGAAAACTAGATTTAGTTTTATTCTTCACTTGGCCAACTAACTCACGTGGTCACCTGCGATTTAATTTATACACTCTTTACTTACCATGTTTTGTAAAGTACTCTGTTACAATACCAAAACAAAACCAAATTTGAGCTTATGAAAACTAGATTTAGTTTTATTCTTCACTTGGCCAACTAACTCACGTGGTCACCTGCGATTTAATTTATACACTGTTTACTTACCATGTTTTGTAAAGTACAGGATGATGATAGTTGATATTTGACACAGGTGTAGAATGCTTACGTTTTCCGGCTGACTGGAATATTATTAACAAGAACGTAAATATGGCAAACGTAGTGATTATCATAAATATGCAAGTTCAGTACAATATACATATGTGATTATATTCTCTTATATATCTTGAAAGATTTTTGAAGATATATTGTTTTTAAATGCACGTGTCCGACAACTGAAAAAATTGTAGCATACTTTAGATGTGATTTCCTAATCCGAATGTAATCGGTTTCATTAAATCCGTTCAGAAGTCCAAAAACTGTAGGTTTTGGCATTTTTCGGCCTCTTCGCTTAGCCAAATCCAGAAGGGAAGTGGAGATGGGCTACTGTCCCGATTCATTCCCAATGAGTTCGCCGGCCACCGCCCTCACATTAAATATGGATTTACCGGCAACAAGAAAAAAGCGTATAAGTTTATTAGTATCTGATATTATGTTAATTCTGATCTGGGCCAGAGGACCGAAAATTAGTGAGGAAAAGATTTATTTTTTACCAACTGCTTTAATGAAGTTAGAGGTTTATTTAAATTAATATACGGCTACTGATTATGTTATATGTAATAAAATAAAGGTAGTTTGATTATGGAAAAATACTTTTTATAGGTAGTTTATATTTGTTACTTAAATGAATTTCAGAGATTTTATTACTTGTCTACTAATTCCAACCAAAAATATTACTTTTGACATAAGCATGCCTATGAAGTTCCTTATTTATTGACAGGCAACCATTATTATTAGAGAGACGGCATTCTGTGTTTCTGTTGTTGCTGTGTTTTTTTTTTGTTGTAAATTGTGTATTACATTCTGCTTCGTTCCTTTTTTTCCGTTAAGCGCCTGGACGAATCTGACGTGCGTGCTGCCTTGTTTCTTTACTGCTAAAATGGGATTTTAAGGATAAAGACCACAAATTAATTTAAAATCATTCACCATTTTCTGCGACGACAAATTTTAAATTTTTTTCAAAAATTTACATAATTGCATATTGCAAGAAGACACAGCACAAACTTTGTAATTATTTCTACATCCGGCATTGACGAAAGTCGGAAGCGAAATGAGTGGTAGGGCAGGATATAACACTCACTTCTGTCAATCCTGCCACGGCAGTATCTTGGAGATTATTGCTAGCAGCGCTAAGAGCAGTAGAAGTGGCTGAATATCAATACTTCATGGATGCTTTTATTTCATTACAATTGTAAAGCGAAGCGACGTTTTCTTTAGCTCCGAAATTTATTGATTACTTATGGCGCCATACATTATTTATAGCGAATTATTAAAGATGTTTATTAATACTATGAATGAGACTATACTTCTTTTTAACGCTTTTCCAAAAAGGTTTATGTAGGTATGATTTTTAAGAAAATATTAAATTTGAGCTAGATATATTCTAGTTTAAAACAAATCTTATGTAACTCAAAAATAAAATATCAATGTGTTAAATCGATTAAAACTTCTTCATTAATAAAGTCGATTGTATAAGAAATCAAATCGGTAACGCATTAGTACTCAAGGTGACAAGTTATAAATGGTAGGAACATCTTATTATGGCATCTATCTTATTTACCTAAGAGTTTTATTTTATTGTATTGCGTGGTGTTACGGAAACCTTAGTGTACGATCCCGACTTGCACTTGGCCACTTTTTTGCTCTTAACTTTTTAGTCATTAGTATTAGCAAAAAAAAATTATCTCTACAGTATTTACAAAATATTCTTAAATATACAACTCAAGTAACAATACAAGTTTTCGTCTTTGTATTTAAAAAATACGAAAAATAATTTATGAATGAATAAATTTTACATTATGTAGATGATTTTAAAATTTCAATTTAAGTTTCTCTTCATTTTATTTTACAGATTCAAAAGGAATCCCTAAAACTTTATTAATTTTCGCAAGCTTTTGCCGTTTGAATAATTTAATTGCCGGATCAAGTATCCCTATAGGTACTCTGTGGTATTACTTATAGAAAATGTTTTAAATTGACAGAAATGTAGAATTTGCTGCTGTGAACTGAAAACATTGTAATTTTAATTTTGGTAAGTCTGAAATGTATTTTGAAAGTCATATCTAATGATACTCCACATGATGAGGTGCGCGAAAGGATTTTTCATCCCTCGTTTCAATGTAAACTATTCCTAAAATTTTCAAATGTTTGCAACACCATCCATACATGTTCTGGGGCATTTTTAAATTACCCTATATTTTTAAATAAATAAGGGTGATCCTATACTAATATAGACTCTTTAAAATAACCAACAAAAAATTCTAGAATAAACAAAATTTTATGATAAAATTATAACGCCGTTAAATACCCACTAAAAAATTAACGTTTACGCACGCTCATCGAACATTGAGCTTAGTATTTCTTCTCCTTGTAGTCGAATGCCAAAAAATGATTATCTCCTATCTTTGCTGCAAATCTTTGATATTCGACTTCAAGGAGAAGGTAACACTTACCTCAATTTTCCATGTGCGTGCTTTTATTTTTAATATTTAATGTTTAGTGGGTTTTTCAAAGCAGTTTATTTTTTTATTTAATTCTCTTTATTTTAATTATAACCCATTTAGCTGTGTTAGTTAGATATAGCTATAAAATAAATGTATGTGTAAATGAAAATAGCTCGCCAGTGCGCTAACCTAAAACAATAGCGTGTAAAAAAATCTGTGTCATAGACGTATTTATTATTCCATTTCACCAACGAAATCTCCTGTGATAAATTTCATCCATGAAACGCAAATCTCTACGTCTCAGTGACTTTTGAATTGTTCGTAATTTGGCATTTACAAAAACATAATAGTTAATAAAAATTACTATTATACTATATTTCTCCAAGGACTAAGTATAGGGTTCTTCAAGAAAGAAGTTATTAGATTTCTGAAGGGTCGGCAACGTGCGAGTGATACCCCTGGTGTTGCAAACGTCCATAGGCTACGGTGACCGCTTAGCATCAGGCGGACCTTAAGCTTGTTTGCCACCTTAGTGGTATAAAAAAAAAAACAGAAAAAAATGTATCAGTTACTTGGCGAACAAGGACACTGAAAAATGTATTAGTGTATGTTAAAATACATAATTTGATATAATTGCAATAAATTCAAACTCAGAAATACACGTAACCTTTTTTTACCCACTACGGCATGAAGAACCGAGAATGCGTTCAGGGTGAGAGTTGTTTGTTTGTTTGTGTAAACTAATGTTGTCGCTTATCTCCAAAACTAACAGTCCGATTTTGATACAGTTTTCAGTAATAGTTCGTCGTTGATTGGTGCTGGTTCTTAGATAGGTGTTACGGTGGTAGCTCAATAGGGGGCGCTGCAGTAAACATTTGATTGTGTGAACTAATGTTGCCATTTACTTCCAAAACTGCTTGTCCGATTTTCAGTGGGTTCGTGTTTGATTGGTGCTGATTTTTAGATAGGTGTTACGGTGGTTACTTACTAGGAGGCGCTGCAGTAAATATTTTTCCTTTAGTCATAGTGACGTAGGAACTCTAAAAGTACTAAATAATAATTTAATACAAAATAAAAAACTCACGTCGTTGACGGTTTCATGTGCAAAATATGTATTAAAGAATAAGACAACTCTATGACCTTTCTTCTGTTTCCTCGGATTGGGACCGGTATAAAGTGCTTCTCAATTGTTCTAATTCTTCCAACGGTAGCTATGACATAATATATAGACATAAGCTTGCCCTTTGTCGATTGTTTTGGGTCTAAGACATATAACCGTCTTATCGACTGTAGTTTATGGACATAACGGCCCAACTTAATATGAGGGGAATCATCATTCTTTCTATTTTTCCAGGATCTTTATTCCCTTGAAATTATACACTCGCTGGAGCTATGTCTACCCAACCATTTGACGACTATTACAGAGCTGCACCTGAATGTTTTAAACATCATATCAAATTATCTCTATATGTAATGATATTGAGTTACAACAAAGAACCAGGCAAAGTATAGTAGTAAATATGTATACATAATATATCATAACTATGAAATAAACTATATAGATATGTACATAATACGTACATGCTCTCTAAAAAGTCTGAAATAAAAAGCAAAATTAAAATTTTGAAAAACCCACGACACGGTTAAATCGTAATCGTAAAGTATAAAATAATTTAAAAAAAGTAAATGTCAGTATGCCATAGCCTAAGTCAAAGGTGAAAGCTGCGTCTTGAGCGTGAGTTCAACACGACCTGATCAGCGACTGTCAATATGGCTTTCGCCATGAACGCTTGAGTGGTGACCTTCTAGTGTATCTCACACAACAATGGGAACTAGCCATTGAGAGTCAGGGGGAGGAATTGGCATGTAGCCTGGACATAGCCAAGGCGTTCGACCTGGTCTGGCACCGGGGTCTTCTATTGAATTTGCCATCTTACGGCCTGCCCGATGGTTGCTACACATTGATGGCTAGCTTTTTGTCTGGCAGAGGCCTACGAGCTGTAGTTGACGGCATGGACATGTAAGTTACATAGTTGGACTTATGTTAACCGCACTTAGCCTCATGATAGGGCCATTGTACGTAGGTAACCGATTAATGTCATTGGATACCTATACCATCCCAGCTCCGTCTAGAAATCTAGAAGGCATCTGATGTTACTCAGCGCCTCTCTTATGGTTTGTGGATTCTTAAGGAGCTTTGTCCGTTGGTCGCTCAAGCTTTTGCAGTGTAGGACTACGTGAGAAGGTGTCTCTTTGGCTTCCATGCAACCCCTCCATAGGGGCTTGTCGTTTACACCGATATTGAAAAGTGTTTGTTTCTAACTAACTAACTAGCATGGACATTAACGCAAGACTCTGTATTGACTCCTACGCTGTTTCTACTGCATATCAATGACATGTTGTCCATCAAAAAGATACATTGCTACGCAGATGACAGTAATGGAGACGCTTATAACACGGCCCGTGTAAACATCCCCGTTCTATTGAAGAGAACTTGACTTGACTCAAGACTGACTGAGGATGGGAAAACTTGGTCCGATTCAATGCTACGAAGACACAAGTCTGCACTTTCTACGCTAAGAAAACCCCATACTCTGGGGTCCCACAATTCCAGAACACATCCCTCACCTTTTCCAAGAGCATTGAGATCCTTGGTGTTAACATCTACAGAAATTTTCAGGTCCGAGATCATTTACAAGACAATGAGAAGATGACATCTAAAAAACTTGGAGTACTGAGCAGAGCGGAGTAGTACCTAAACTCTAAAAAAGTTCTTACGGTTTGTACATAAAGGACATAAGTTTTAGGTTTGTAGGTATGAAAAAGGGCGTTTTTTAATGATGTCGATTACTATTGAATCGATTTATAATACTTCGTCGCGATCATCGAAAATCGGTGAACCGTAATATCGATTAAAACGTGCTTCTCACTAGTCACATTAAGCTGATAGCTGCCACAGGGGACTTCGTTAGTGAAATAGAATATAGTCCATAGCGTAGCGAAAAAATCCTAGGTCTGTGGTCCATACTATCCATCCTAGTCCATACTAATATTATACATAAATGCGAAAGTAACTCTGTCTATCTGTCTGTCTGTTACCTCTTCACGCTTAAACTACTGTACGGATTATGATGATATTTGGCATGGATATTGTCTGAGTCCCGGAAAAGGACATAGGGCTACTTGACAACGTCAAGCGTGAGTCAGTTTTTTTTCTAAGTATAATTCTTCCGTACGTGTGGTTGGTACCCAACTCCTCCTAAACAGCTGGAACGATTTGGGTGAAATTCTGTCTGTATATAACAATAGATTTCTGGATGGTTTGAAAACACAATTGGACCCGGTAAATAGCGCTGCAGTCGGTTTGATATTGATCTTTTTCTTGAAAAGCAGGGACG
Source organism: Apoda limacodes (assembly GCA_946406115.1). NCBI lineage: Eukaryota > Metazoa > Arthropoda > Insecta > Lepidoptera > Limacodidae > Apoda > Apoda limacodes. The sequence continues at coordinate 10,803,740 of OX291553.1, read as the reverse complement.
ACTTCAATGATATTTTTTGTGCACGTTCGAGTGGCTCCTTGCAAGGTTTGAATTCACACATGGACCCAGTAGGTGGCGCTGCAGTCGGTGTGTCACTAACCTCCTAAACGGAAGGGAAGATGTTAAATAATATTTTTTGTGTACGTTCGAGTGTGTCCCTGCGATGTTTGATAACACAATTGGACCCGGTAGGTGGCGCTGCAGTCGGTGTGTCACTGATCTTCTCCTTAACGGAAATGATTGAATTTAAACATTTGCTGCATTGAATGCGACTCCATTATTATCCTACAACTTCAATTATTGTGAAATTCCACAAGACTTGGAATCGACACGTTACATAGAACGTTGCCGTCAAAATCCTACACCTATAACCAAATTTAGGGTGAATCGGTTTTTTTTCTATAATTAAAAAGTTGCCGTTGAAATTCTACACCGATAACCAAGTTTAGCGCGGGTGAAACCGCGGGCAAAAGCTAGTAATATTATAAATCCGCAAGGAACTCTGCCTGTCTGTCTGTTACCTCTTCACGCTAAAACCTCTGTACCGATTAGGATAAAATTAGGCATGGAGATAGTTTGAGTCCCGGGAAAGGACATAGGCTACTTGAAAATGTCAAGTGTGAGCTGGTTTTTTTCTATAATTCAGGAGTTGTCGTTGAAACCCTACACCGGTTATCGGATTTAAGGCGGGCAGAACCGTGGGCAAATTTCCAATGAAGATAGTTTGAGTCCTGGGGAAGGACATAGGATGCTTGAAAACGTCAGGGGTGAGTTGGTTTTTTTTTTCGACAATTGAGGAGTTGCTGTTGAGATCCTACTCCAATAACCGAATTAAGGGCGGGTGGAACCGCGGGCAAAAGCTAGTGTGTTATGTAGTACTTAGAGTTGCGTAATATGAAAACAATTATATTGCGGATATTTCAAAAAGATCTGTTGTTCTTGTTAAAATGTAAAGCATAACTATATCCGGATTTATTTCTATTATTTTTATATTTACGATCATAAGAAGTTACAGCTTAGCTTTTGTACAACCACTTGTTTTCTGTTCAAAACTCGGAGAAACCTATTCAAGTATCTACCTTTACGAGTCCCAAGTTCGCAACGTTCTTGTTAGTTGGCACGTAAACGGAACATTTGATCGCCGTCAATGTAACTACTGCTAAGGCGACTATTGTTATGGAATATTGCTTTTAAGGCTTTTACTTGAAGTGCCCATTTACAAAATATAGTAAATTTCAAAATCGAGACCATTTCCAGGTGATTAAGCAACTCGAAATTTGTCATGGAGGTGGCTATTGGATGTCACTACGAAAATAATTAAAAAATAAAGACACAGTCAGGAGGCGTCCATTAATTACGTGAGGCGATTTCGTTCATTTTCCGAATGGTATGATGTCGTGAGATTTTTTAAAATGCTTGATTTTATGCCCTCCCCTAAATATCACGTGAGATTTTTTAAATACGTTGTTCAGTGCTTGATTGCGTTAGATTTATTTAACACTAGCGGTCCGTCGCGGCTTCGCACAGGTGGCCTTTTTTTTATCCATAAACCTATTTTTACCCTCAAAGTTTTTTTCCTTGAAAATATTTAATAATGGTTGCGTCCGCTGCGTAGGGAGGGAGGAAGCCGACCGCGCGTATGAGCCGCGGGGCATGGTATCTCGCAGAGCTAACTGGGGCCACCGTCCTTCCACCTCATGACTGCCCGCCGGCCTTGCACATCATAAATGCGCGCGCAGTGCTTGATCATTATTTTGCTGCGATGTTATGATATGTTCCTAAGATATTCATTGAAAAAAATAATGTAAGGGGCAATTATTTAACAACTAAAAATACTAAACAAAGTCAAGAAGTTATAAAATTAAAATTAAATTAAAAACTAATAATTAACTAAAATAAAAACTACAAATAAAAAACCTGTTCCAAGTTGACCTGATGGGGCAGTGTACCTAAAAGGCTGGCAGTATTTCCTCGTTGAATTGCAATTTAGTTTTTTATTAAATTCTTGTGATGAATTGTTTATTAAGATAAGGATTAATATCATGTTTATAAAAACACCTTCGCAAATAATGCATTATTTTAGAACAAATTTGGTTAGCATAAAAAAGGTTATAGTGAGCCAACCTTAAAAGATAGACAAATGCAATCTGATGCGTTACGATTTTGAATACGCACCGCAGCTCGCCGCACCGCAGTGCATCCAGTCTTAGAATATTGAGTTGTCAACTAGAGTGCGCGTCATATAAGTTTGCACGTGTTAAAATGCGGGGGCGATAATTTTATCTTATGTTGTTTAATTTGTTGTTTATTATTGATAATCTTATTTACAGAGTGGTGCCTCCGACATGCAAAAACTTACGTAGCTGGGCTAGAGGCGGAGTCCGGTAGAAGTTCGTCAAAATAACCGAAGTCTAAAATTATACAACTAAAAAAAAATTCTCATCTAACTCTGGTTTTCTTGTATCTGGGATCCAATCCGTCGGCTAATCCTTCCATATATGTTTTATATAATTTTTTTGTTCCAAATCGCTTTTTTTTTTAAACCACTAAGGTGGCAAACTAGCACACGGCCCGCCTGATGGTAAGCGGTCACCGTGGCCTATGGACGCTTGCAACACTAAAAGCGTTGCCGATCCTTTAAAAATCCAATAACTTCTTTCTTGAAGAAACCTGTACTGTAGTCTTTAGACAAAACCTTGGCAGGGAGCTTATTCCACAACCCAAGCGTTCGCGGGAGGAAGTTTCTCTGAAACCGCACTGTACGCGACCACTTTGGTTCTAAAGTGTGAGAATGAATTCCCTGCCCATGGCGAGCGGTGTGATGGTAGATAGTAGCCGTGGGCAACATTACGAACAATTCCTCGGGTCACATTCCATTGAACAAGCGATAGAATACTCGTTTGGGTATGCCATCACCTTAAGAGTGTTCCTAACGTCCACTAGCGCCGCCAATTGATATATTTATTTTCCTCTTTGTGCAATGCGAATTTAAAAAATGTGCTTCTACAAAAATATGTAACCAGTTAACTATTTTATAAACGTTTGGTACCTACGGTTTCTAGGATAAAACTGCGAGTTGTAGATAGCACTTCTGCTAAAAGTGGCTGTTTTTAGCAGATATGCTATCTACAACTCGCAGTATCATCCTAGAAACATAACAATATATTCTCAAAATAGTTTATAACTGGTTACATATTTATGTAAAAGCACATTATTGGAATTCGCATTGCACAAAGAGGAAAATAAAAATATCAGTAGCGCGTAGGCGGCGCTAGTTATGAGGGGTAACGCACAAGTGCTTTTAATATTTTTTTTGACGATAAACATACATAAGCGCATTTAAGAACTTGACTTCTTTAATATTTATGTTTTTGGCACAATACATATTACTTTCTCCTCTTAAGAGTAGGTAGAGTCAAAATATATTTGCAAGCCCGTAGTCGTAACTTTCTTGCATCCCCTATAAATCTGTAACCGACAAGTGAAGATATTTACGATAGATTGTGGGTGTTAGAACAATAGAACTTCGATGAACGGCAACACCCTTGAGACGTGAATTACGGTTAGCCGCGAGGAAGGATTCAATAAACAATCAGAATTGTTGGATTCAAACCATCGAGGGAATACAATTCGAACGTGTTTGTTGTTAAGAATGAATTTTGGTTGTAATTGTGTATTGGCGCCAAAGTATAGTGTTTTGTCCATTTTCATTGGATGCCACAGTATAGTAAATAGCACTCCATGTTGTTCTTACCGCTAATCTGACCACTGACTGTACGCGTAGGCATAGAGAAGAGAACTAAACAGCGCATTTCCTAGCCAGATATGAAAAAAAAATGCTCGCGAAACTATATCTTTACTCTTTTTAACTTGTTTTAATAAATATGAACAAACAAAATGGCAGATGATGATAGAAAAATGAGAAAAGGAACCACAGTTTCATTTTGTCTCTTGCTAAAGGATGATCAATTTTGTGAGGCTATCGAAGGCCTCGAAGCCTATGACTGTACGCCAAAGAAAATTATTTTATTTCGTAAAAGATACACTATCTTAGATGAAGAAATAGCAGACTTAAAAAAGCTAATAAAGTATGTACATACCTTGCCAAGGGATTCTGAAAATATACCACTATTTTAGTTTTAAAAACTACATAAAACTATCATCAATTCATTCATGTGAATAAATGGCACGGGAGAAATACGTTTCAAGCAAAATATAACTTGTACTATATATTATTATACTAATGTTGTAAACCCTAGAAGTGAAACACCCCAGTTTGGAGACGGAGTGCGGATATTCAGTTTACAATGCAAACATACGTCAGGGATCTAGATAAGTGGATTATAAGGGTTCATCCTTTTTGCTTTATCCAAATGCTTTCACTGTCTAAGCAATTTCTTTTTTTAAGATAGTCTTTGTCCGAGAAACATATTTCACTACGAACAAGTACAATGTTTTTATCTGTCAATCCATAAATCTGCTCGTCTGACCCATTATTTTATCCACTCAACCTTGAAATTTGTTGAACATCTACAGACTCCTATTAGTTTGTAGTTAGTTATTAATTTTCCCTAATCCTTCTAATAAATGAAATGCTGAATTTTGTGGGTAGGTATGTTTGTTGCTCATTTACGCCATAGGAACTGAACCGATTCGGCTGAAATATGAAATTAAGACAGCTTATACCTAAACAAACACAAATTTGATCCCAAAGGAATAACTATTCCCTAATTCGTATAGCTATAGCTTACTGTAGCATACTTCCTTACTATGAAATAAAAAATAATAAAAATAAATATTTTTCTACATTACACACAGCGCCATCTGGTCCCAAACTAAGCAAAATTGTACGGATACAAATTGAAATTACATACGCATTATACACAAAAAACACTCAGTCTTAAGACAAACACAGATGTTTATCACATACCTAAATGTTTGTCTTGACCGGGAATCGTACCTACGCCTTCGATTTAGCAATCTAGTCATTACCCACTGAGCCATGAAGCCGACACACACTATAATTAAACAGTTTGAGTATGAACCCCAATAACCAAATTTAGCGCGGACGGAGCTAGTGACACAGGTAGTCTATACTAATATTATAAAGATCTAAAATTTGTTTGTTTGTATATAGGGGGTAATCTCTGGAACTACGGAACTTAAGCATTAAGTTAAAAGGCACGTCATTTATTCTACAATGCAACGTTTTAATTTGCCGACTGTAGTTTCGATTTTTGACCATCGGTCACAAAGTTCGTTGCAGTACCTAGATTTTAATCCATTTCCCTTGTTTCCATCCATTATGTATTAGATTTGTATTAGGTACTAGAATCCTAGGTATTCAAGTAGTCTGTATGAACAGAAGCATAAAGGTATGAAACAAGATATTTCAAAGCAAATCTAGGTCAAGCCGAATATTACCAGTGGCTTCTGAGTGTTGCCGAGCTAATCTAGGTTTAACTAGACGACTATACGTACCTAAGTGTTTTGTTTCGAATTATTATAAGAGTTTTAATGTAACCAAGTATATTTATTAGACTCAGGGCTATTGAATAATTTGTGCCCAGGGCCTGTGCGATTATAATATATTGAGGGTCTATGTACCACATATTAGTAAAGACGATGCAATTAAATATAATCTCATAATTTTACACTGATTTCCCCTTTTGGAGGATTAAAACCGTGATAACATCCATACATATATATCTATCTCTCTATATGTATCTATTTTATCTTCTATCTTTATATGTGTACATATGATAAAGATGTAGAGGGTCAAAAGTTTGTAATTTAAAGATATATTAGAAAAAATGTTTGGTAAGGCTTGGAATCGATAAAAGAATAATGGTTTTTGAAGTTTTGGTCTGTCTATTAATTTGTCCGGAAGTTAGGATCGCTCTGTCTTCTCAGGTTATTATGAGGTAGAATAATACTTTTAATTTGATGTAATTAAGTGTAATTAATAAAATTATGAAAATAAAATACAGTTGTGCATGTAATTCGATACACAGTTAGATTTCGAATGTTGGCGTTGTTTTTAAACAGTCAAGTCATCATGTTGTAATCATTTAGAAGTAGCGTAATCATTTAGTAGTAAGTATAACGTGATTTAAAGTTTGTAATAATAAAAAAGGTACAAAAACTAAAATTAAAATTATAAGTATTTATTCACAGCTGATACGACTAATGCAATCTATTAGTAGGTATAAGAGAATTCTGCGCTTCTGTCTGGATTAACAGCGTTCACAAGGAAAAGATGCACCCACCTATTTTCTTTTTGTCTTTTTGGGCATCACAAATAAACTACAAGACTGGTATTTCAATTTTTTTTAATTTAAAAGCCTATTTTTATGTTTACACTTGAAAACATACAATTTTTTTGCCATAAATATAACAATAACACCCACCACATTTGTTCACAAACAGTCCAGCGGACAAAGTCGTATGCAAAAGCTAATATATATCTTTATATACAATAAAATTAAAAATAATAATGTTATGTTTGTCCCATTATGATACAAAAAATTTTGTTTTTCATAAAATTATGACATACCGATAGCCTAAGTTCTAGGTCAACATTTCGGAACCATACTTTTTTTTTAAAGTCCCAACGGGAACGCAGTAACGGGCACAACTAGTGTGTAAAAAATAAGACTTTTAATAAAACTAAACAATGCATTCACATTATTTACCTAAATGAGCGTTCCAGAGGTGATTTGTTTTTCCAGACTCGTTCCAACAAAAAGTGAGTTAAATACATCGAGCCATTGTCTCGTGTAACCAAGTCTCATTGTTTCTATTCTAATGAGAAACACTTTAATTCAAGTCTTTGTGTAGGTGTCGTGTGTGAGTTTAGTTAATTCAAACTTAATTCGTCCACACCTAAAATGTAAAATGATAATAAAATAAAAATTCAAACTGACTTTTAATCCCGACTATATTTATTTAAATGCGAAAGGAACTCTGTTTTCTGTCTGTTAGTTATCGCTTCACGCTTATACCACTGTACGGATTAAAATGAAATTCGGCATGGAGATAGTCTGAGTCCCGGGAAAGGATAAACGATACTTTAAAACGTCAGGCGTGAGTCGGTTTTTTTTCTATAATTGAGGAGTTGCCGTTGAAATCCGCCACCGATAATCGAATTTAGGGCCGGAGGAACCGCGGGCAAATTTGGCATGGAGAAAGTACATTAGACATATAGGTTACTTGCAAACTTCAATTGTTAGTCGGTGTTTTTCTATAATATTTGATTAATATTTTTTCTATTGAAATTAAAATCCTACACCGATAAACGTTTTTGGGGCGAGTGAAACCGCGAGCGAAAGCTAGTATACGATAAAACAAGAAGAGAGAACACTGAGCTTTAGTACCACAACTTACTCTTTGACTGAGCCAAGATTATTTTCTTCTTACCATCATCCGACACATACATAACCATTTTTTTTCTATTTCTGCAGCCTTTTTTTGGTATTTGACTTCACTAAGAATAAAACACTATGTTTATTGATCTCTCCTTTAGCGGTTTGTTTTCATTTTTTTGTAGTTATACAAGTGAATCAGTTTTGTGGAAAAAGAAAAAAAAAACGATGGTGTAAATCCTTTTAAAAAACGCAAAAAATCTTTAAGTATCTAACCGCCAAAATCGTCAAAAATAATAAAAAAATCGACGAAGTGCGAGTTGGAGTCGCACACCGAGAGCTCCGTACCTACCATTATTTACGTAATTTACAAACACAAACAAAAAGTGTGCCGCTAAGCGGTCTCCCATCCAATAACTGACCATGTTCGACGTTGCTTATCTTGAATATCTCGTCCAACAAATAAAACTAGATGGCGCTGTTACGGTGATTTAAGATGGTAAATGACTCGAGCCCGTCTCACATTTGGCCGGTTTTAATTATTTTTTGTTATACTTTAGAGTTAACACACACTTTGATCACTGCAAGATTCTATGTGTTACTGTTTACGATAGAGCACCCAGATCATTGATTTTCAAAGTGGGGGACGTACCCCCCCGGGGAGACGCAACGACATGGGAAAGGGGGCGCGGGCACTTCTTCTCTTGAATCTCAAATCGGAAATTTTGTCAGAAACACAACACACCCTTCTAATAACAAGTGTGTAAAAAAAAAAATCTTTTAAATAAAACATCTAAATGAATATTTTGGAAAGATGTGGGAAACCCTAGATTCTAGATTATAATTTTGTAGCCTGTACCGCCAAGCACTGCGCCTGAATTCGAACGTAAATATTGTTATTAATTTAGTAAATGTACACGGTAAAAAAGAATGAGTTGAGCCAAGAGAATATCGTTTCATATATGCACCAACGAATATTGGCTTCAGCCTAGATATTATTTCTCTTAAATATTTAAAATTATATGAAGTTAACACAAGATCAAATCTTTTTAATTCTCAGATAATAATTTACTGTAGGTTTCTTGCATAAACTGATACTAATTTGACGCACAAAACCCTACAAAAAACAAGAGTTTCAACTTAAAATATACGATTTTGAGTCAAGAATCTAACAAATCTTATCTTATATTATCTTAACTGAACATTTCACTGGCTTTGATTTAAGATACGTTATAATAAGTGACGTCGCAGATTTAAGGAAACCATGATTTTGGCGCAAAATTAATTATATCAAAGCAAAAATATTTTTTGTTTCAAACGATGAAAAATAAAATGTTGCATATAAAAATGTATTTATTTTAAACAAGAACATTAACTGTCTTAGGGTAATTAATTTAAGTTTGGTTGATCTAAAACGTACATTTATTTGGTTAAAAAAAAATTTGTTCATACGAAAAGAAGTTTATCAATTTCGATTGATAAAAAGAAATTTTTTTGGGAAATAATATTGCCTTCTGTGAACAAAATTTGTCCAAAATAATTGGATTTCTTGACTGAATGCAAATTATTTTGGTGGAATAGAACTTGGAAACTCTTTTTTTTCCGTGTAAGTATTCAAAATGTTATAATTTTATTTTTCTGTAATCATGATACATAAACTTATATGTAATACCTGATTAATATAAGTACAAACTTATCTAAGTACCTTTTGTGGGAATTTGTTATAGTTTTTTAAGTTGGTCGACTATTACTCATAAGTTGAAAAGACTACTTAGCTATGATAGTTTTCCTTTTGATTTCTGTATATATCCTATTCCCATGATTTTTTCCACACCCCCAATAACAGCCATTTTGCTGGCTGTGAGGGGGGGAGGGCACTGGGCTCTAACAAAAATTTGCACCTTAGAGCTCTATGTTCGCAAACGCATCGCTGAATGGAAAAATGGGTTCCATTTTTAAACGAGCTACCTCTTACTTTTTGTTAAACATTATTGCTTCATACTACATCATTTTATGGGGGAGGGCATCTACTAGACTATAATCATAAACTATACCATAGACATAGAGAACTGGACAGTGCATTTCCTAGCCAGCTGTGAAAAAAAATGGTCGCAAATGTGTGACAGAGACGAAGCGAAGGTCTCTTGTCTATTTCTAAATGGCTTCAATGAACAGAAAAAAATAGGCAGACCTTGATAGAAAGAGAAAAAAGACCGAATATTAGCTTTGTCTGTTTCTAAAGTGTTGCCAATTTTGTAAGGCTTTTGCGAAGTCCAAAACGATTCAGAAGATTATAGAATTTGAAGTCTATGGACCAAAGATAGTAATCATATAAGAAAATATAGAAACTTCAGGGTTGATTAAATTTTGAATGGCTTATTTACAGCAACTTAAAAACAAATAAATATACTTTTGAAGCCTGCCTAAGATCAACGTTAATGTATATTTTGTATTCAAGGAAAGAGAATTCCGAAATATGTATTTTTTTGTTATTATTTTACTATGCAAATCTGCCATCTTACTTTACCTCATAAGACTTTCATTTCGACGTGGAACGTCTCTTTACGATAATGCAAATGAAAATGAAATATTTTAGGAATATCCAGCGGGTTAGATATCACAAATGAAGGAAAAAAGGTAAGACAGTGTATGCACAGGTAGCTTTATTAGCTTTACCTTGTAAAGAATATGCGCATATACCTAGTTACATTTTCTTTTGCACTGAGTTTTTGGCGTTTTATTGGGGGGCATTGTGACAAAGCCGGTGAACGGATGGAAATGACCTGTCGTGGGTGACTGCTTGGCATGGTAATTATTTCTTTTTAATGAGTTTTTTATGGGTTCTAGCACTTCTAACCCTTGGTGAGCCCGTAGTAAGATAATTTTAAAGGTAGTGCCTGCCGCATCGAATTGTGGCCGAGCGATATAGGGGGGTCATGGCCCTCAAACCCCCCTCTTGTATCGGCCACTGCCACACAATGGAATATATAAAAAAAAATTTACTACAGCTACAACTTACAAACCCAAAACTAACCCCAACCCTCAAATTCAAATTTTCTTAATGGTTTATATGAGAGACCATCTTGTAAAAGTCACGGACGGACATGATAAAACTATAAGGGTTCCATTTTTGCTATATATTATGATAACCATTAAATTAAGTATTTTATACTAGTATTTTCGTGGTTCTGTAACATTATAATTAAATTAGAACGGGTCTTATTCTATCACGATAGGTTTTATTTTATTTCCGATATTTCGACACAGTTTCATTCACCGTGATCGCGGACGGACTGCGGAGATGCGTAATGCAAGTAGCTCCATTAGGCAGTTATATCAGGTAGATTACCCTCCGCCTTGTGTGTTTGTGCTGTTCGTCACTGTTTTTGCCCGCTGCCTTGTCATGATATAGAATGCTCACAGTGTCACTACGCGAACTCGAAGTCAGATGTATAATAAATTTTCGATTATTACTTAACTCGATCACAGGATTTCATATGTTTAACAACCTGAAACCATCTTCTCGTTTGAAATTTTGTTTATATTGAATTTCGAAAACAGTGACAAACAGCACAAAAGCACAAGACGGGTGCTAGATTGCTGTTAAAAATAAAAAAAAAAACACTTTTCAGAACAGATAAGGCGACACTAATTTTATACATATATGATTTTTCACCTCACCAGCACGAAAAGGATAGTTTTGCTGTCAAAATTCAGCGAGCAAAATCGAATTTTGAAAAACCCGATGATGAAAAAAAAACAAAACAATGACTGGTCAGAAACAAATTTCGGGACAAATACTTTACCTTGTTCATTTTAATTAAGAATATAGCTACATAGCATTTTTTCGTTTGTAAGTGAGTATTTATAAATTATTAGTATTATTAAAAAATTATACAGCTAACTTAAAAAAAATCATACATTGTTGTGATACGAAGATATTTCTTTGACACCAGAAGAGTTAAGACAACAAGTCTCCAATGCCGAACTTAACTTTTTACCAGAAAAGTCTCGTGAAAATATTTTTCTCGCTGGTAGAGGTGAAAAGTTGTATGTTGGACGCGTGAGCAAATTTTTTCGGTCTCGTGCCTTTAAATCCCTCGCTATGCTCATTAGTCTATATTTCGCTAGCTCAAGTCGGCAATTCTACCAAAAAACACTTTTACTCACTTGTATAACAAATAACTATTCTTTGCATAAAGCACGCACTCTCGCACAATTAAAAGATTTTTTTCTATGTTTTTGAAATATCGAAGTGGCCAGTGTTGATCGACCCCGCTGCCACAGACACCTCGGGCGATATATTAAAAAGATTAAAAGCAGGAACGCGGCAACTCACGGTTTTTCATCTTATTTTTATTGTTCAATTTAATTCTGTAATTTGTTTTTTCTTTAAAAATTGCCCACATATGAATAACATAATATTATTTTTACCATTGCCACTCAAAAAGGGGCACTTTATTCATCGATAACAGTGAATAAAACGCTGCAACCCACAACCTTTGTAATGAGTGGCTGGCTGGCTGTGCAATAAGTTCACGTCAGTTTTGTTTTGTTGTGTAGATTAACTCTAAACATATTACCAACATTCTGCAAAAAGTCTCATTTCACGAAATTATATAACTTAATGCACTTAGCCGTTATTTTTTTACAAATTAAAATGTTTACATCTAATATGAGTATTGCGACAATCCAATGCAAGTCAGATAAAAAACGGGTTGCACTCCGAGAGTGCCGGCACAAGTGAAAACATACAACATGGATGTAACATTTTAACATGTGTAATCCGCACTTTCATCTTTTTATCAACCCAATTTCTTTTTACTTTTCATTCGTCCAATAGAGTTTAACATTTTAACCTATCACAAAAACAGAGCACAACGCCGCTAAAGAAGTTTTCACTTCAAAACCAATCTTTTTATTTTGCCAATCATCCTATTATGGCTTGGCATTTTGGTTTCCGTCTTGCGCATTTTTATGGCGTGGCATTATGGTTTCCGTCTTACGAATTTTCGATCAGCCTGACGCGAGTTTATAATTTTTTACCCATCACAAAAAAAGTGCACAGCGCCGCTAAAGCAGTTTTCACTTCAATAGTGATTCTAACAAGAAGGTTTTGTGGTCAGCGCTCCAGATTCGTTTCTGAAGCTTATAACTAGTAACTTCAAATAAGGTTTCGTCAAAACTTTTCCAATAAAGAATCCTGAAAAAATATAGACAAAGTAATTTTGCAATTGAGATACGACATTCTAAAATCAGAAAAAAATAGAGCCATGAATTCTGAATTACACAGTATTGTACCTATTTGTCACATTAAAACCGTGCAGTAACATTAAAGGCACTCCCTACCCATCATGTAAATCACCAACAAAATTCACGGCACTCATTCGACGACCAGCGAATACAATTTTATTTGATTTAAGTGTCTTGCATAATCAACCCTATGCAGTTGATTCAAGGTTTATGCTTTGTTGCTGTGTCTGGAATATATTAACATTAATAAAATTTGCATCACAAAGTTTGTTTCTGTTTTTGCGAACCTACAGATGAAGTGTCTATTTGGATGTCCACTGTGTTGGAATTATCACGAATTCTGAATTGGTAAATATGCAAAATTGCATTTATTTTTTATAATTAGTCGTCATATATGTAAATTAAGACTTTTAAAACATATTTCCTTTAAAACAACTAATAAAATACAATTAGCTTTATTCCAAAGCCTAAATTAAACCAAAGAACCTGCGTCAGATTCAGTCACTCGAGTGTTTTATATGTACAATAAAAGCAAAGCTTCGCGCTTTGTAGCGAATCGTCGTTTCAGCCGAAAGACGTCTACTGTTCAACGTAGGGCTTCCCTATATGTCTCCTGTCCACCTCCAAGTCATCTGTACACCTGGTAGGAGACCGTTCCAAGCTGCGTCTTACGATTCATGGTAAGAATTCACTATCCACTTCAATTTCCTAACTATTTTATGTCGGTAACTTTGGTTCTTAGGCAAATTTCCTTGTTTCTTATTTTGTACTTTTGACTGGCGAATGCAGTGTCCATCTTCTTCATCATCTTAAGTCTGAGAAGAGATTGTCTCCATGTGTGTGTTCTATTGCTTATATAATGGGCTGTGGAATATAATGTGTGGAATTATAAGGAATTGCTCAAAATAATCACAACTATCTTCTACTATCGCACCGCTCGCCATGGCCAGAGAATAACATCCTCATACCTCAGAACCTTAAATGGTCACGCACAGAGTGGTTTCAGAGGAACTTCTTATCGCTAACGCTTGGGAGCCCAAGGTTTTCTCTAGGAACGAAAAGTGTATGGGGTTTTTCAAGAAAGAAGTTATTAAATTTTTACAGCGTCGGCAACGAAAGAGTAATGCCCCCGGTGTTGCAAGCATTTATAGGCACTTGTTTGGCAATGGTTAAAAAAAATTTGTTTGAACTGCGTACGTAAGTTTGTAACTGCCTGATGTACCCAGGGGCGTGGTTTCGATTCCTGCAAAGGACAAACATTTATGTGATGAAAATTTGTGTCTGCGTGTTTTATATACATGTATTTAGCAAAACAGTATTTATATTTTTTTCTCCGTTATTTGGTATCTTATAGATACGGACAAAAAACAGGAATTGCTTAGTTAGGGACCAGATGGCGCTGTGTGTAATTACCAAAACTATTCATTAAAATAAATCAAATTAAAGAATAAATAAAGTACACGGTGACCCAATAAACTCATCGTCAAAAATTCAAGTACGTAGGTTACCCAAGATTTTAGGAAGTTTTTATAAATTAATTATGTTTTGAGATACTTTAGCTGTGACAGACGTTCGGTACAAAAGTAAGCTAAGGAATATTTATCTTTAGTCCAAATAATAAGTCTGGAAATATTATAATAAAAAAAGCCAGTCGGTCTCGCGCGCCTAGGGTTTCCTTACCATCACATAATGCACGAGCACGAGTCGTACTTGACCGGTTTTTATTATTTGATATACAAGTTAATTGGACATATGTATATTTATACTTTCTCGTGGACACGAACCTTGACTTGAGCAAACACTGTTCAAAACTAAATCTGATAAAATTTTATCGGAAAAGTTTTGACTTTGACTTTGACTTTGACTTAGTCAAAGCGCCAAGCAATATTACGGTACCTAGTATATATATTGAATGGTGTGTATGAAGCTGAGTCGCCGCCTGAGGCGACGTATTCTATAATAGTTCCTGCTAGTGTGCGCGAAAGAGTCCATAATTGCATACTAGTATCTAAAGGGAATTGTTTTAAGTTTAAACTTGTATTATAGTACCGCTTTTACGATAGAGCCAAAATAACAACATTATGTATCTTGTATGGGGCCAGCCTAGTTTATTTCTAATTTTTTTTTTTTAATCTTTGTTAGTAAACCTGCCATAATAATTCATATTATGTAAAAATAACAGACTTGTACCTACTTCGGTAAAGATCGGAAGGATAGACAGACAGACAGCGTAGGCTTAGTAATAAAAGGCTCCGTTTGTGTACGAAAATCTAAAAAAGTAGAATAACACGAAAAACATAAACCATGAATACATAATAAATGTAATTGTTTTCGTCACCGAACCGTCTCAGTAGCTCTTGGATTTATTACACTCTGCCCGCCCTACAACGAGGTAGAGCTGGGTGGAGCGCCCTTCGCGTTATCTCGCTCGCAATATATTATTTGCAAAGGAAAAAATGATACTCATCCATCTTTAGTCGGCGGCGAGATGTCACGAGATTTTATTTCGAATCTAATAACGAGCCTATCACAGCGTGTCAATTTATTTTAAGTCTGGAAAATGTATAGAAAAGGGAAAAAAAAATCCGCACTTTCATCTTTTCATCAACCCAATTAGATAGAGTTTAAATTTTTTTACCCATCACAAAAAAAGTGCACAACGCCGCTAAAGACGTTTTCACTTCAAAATTATGATAGGCATGGCATTATGATTTCCGTCTTACGAATTTTTATGGCGTGGCATTATGCTTTCCGTCTTACGAATTTTCGATCAGCCTTCGCGAGTTTATCATATTTTACCCATACCAAAAAAGTGCTCAACGCCGCTAAAGAAGATTTCACTTCAATAACGGTTCCGTATTTGACCGCACTGGCGACCAACATTTTAAGGGTTTCGTACCAAAATGGTAAACGAAAACTCTTATTGTAAGACTTTGGTGTCTGTCTTTTTGTTTGTATTTATAATAAATTGTAATAAAAGTTACAAATAGTAGTGAAAAGTCAATACTGTGTAATTAAGCAGTAACACAAAGATTTGGGAGACTTACATGGCTTACACTGGCCAAACATTAAAATACATCAAAATTATTTACTAAATTAGGTCGTATAAAAAAAAACTTATATTACTTCGATTTTTATTATTATTTTATTCTTCAAATGTTTTTAAAAAGAAAGAGAGATTGTAGGTTATTTGTGAAGCTTTACTGACCAATATAGTATTTTACCCTAACCAGTTAAATATGTTACTTACTTGAGGCATATAATGTATAATAAGATTCGACTTGCCATTTATATGAATATTTAAAAAGATATCATAGTTTTAAAATTACAAAAATGAAATAGTTTGCGTGACGAGACACAGCGTTTCCTTTTCTAGGCAATCAATTAGGATACATTTAAATTTTAACTTAAGAAACATTTTTTACACCACGTGATATAAATAAAAATATCACTGGCTAAAAAAAGGTGGGTCAGCCGCGTGCCCAAACCGCGGTATACGAGTTGTATTAAATATTACAGTGCAGATGGGGGCGCAAGCTAAGTATATTATACAAAGAATAATGATAAAGAACTAAAATTTGTAGAAGTAAGCTCCGTGATATAACATTGACCACTTGACTTGACACTCAATTTACTATTATAACCAGCCTTGGAAAGTACAGTAGTGCACTACATATCTTGTAGAACTGAGTAAGGTTTAAGTCATAGACAAATTATTCGACAGAAACTCCTTTCTACTAGCGATTACATAATAAGCAGGATTATCACACTTAATACACTCAACAAAAGGAATATCTTTGCTCAAAACTAATTCCTGTAGGATTACCTTACTAGTTGTTTCATATGATCTTAAATGTTTTATGTATTTTGATGAAGTAAATGTTAGTATTTAGATTGATGTATAGACATAAGATGTATATAAGCCTCTATTGTTTTTTTTACAAAGGCAGTTAGAAGTAGTTTTCTTTTACTGTTTTCCTCCATGCTGCGTTCAATGAATTCGTCACAACCTCCCCCCTATTATGACCCTGCTACCACTCATATGGAACATGCATTTGTTTTAGTAGTGTAAGTGGTCACGAATAACACGTTTTTGTAAGAAGTATCCAAGGTGTGCCCAAAGCAGGTGCGGTCGCAGACCTAAATTTTTGAGGCCAAAAGTAGTTACTGACTTCTAATTACTACGACCCTGGCACACTTCTTTCACTACATAATTATCAATGTTAAAAATATCTGTGTTTCGATAGTAAAAAGAAATTGAAAGAAATAAATTTCGAGTGATAGCTATACAGAAATAATGTATACAGAAAGGCTGTAAAAATACCACGAAACATGAAACATGAAGATAGATCACAATTCTACAAAAAACAGTAGAAGAAGGAAACAAACTCGCAATAAAGCTGAAGTGAAAAAAAATAAAACAGAGCTATTCGTTTCACAGAGCGTTCGTGTTATTGAAATGTCGCGCGTCGGCGTATTGAAGACGTGATCTACGGGTACGTGATGTTTTAGCGTACAGTTTTTACAGTTTATTTTAACTTTTTTCTAATTTAGGTTTATTGGGAGGCTAAAGCTGAAGTTGTAGTCATCGTCTCAGCTTCAGTATGACGAATAGTAAACGTAAGCCTTCCCCTATTGTTTCCACAATAGCCGATCCTGGGCTGTTTGTGTCTACCGGCTTCCTAACTAACTAACTACTATTACTAACTACTTTCCAAACTATTTTTTTTTGTAAAAGAAAACTTGCAAGTAATACATTTCTAAACGATAGAGATTCATTACTTGGACTAAATACATTCAAGGTGGGGTAGGTAATAGAAACAAATGCTAGAAGTGGGTTCACTTGTCCTTCCTTCAGCAGTAAAGTAACGTTCTATTTTGCTTAAAATACTTAGGAAAGGTTTCTTTCTTTTACCCGACTGCCGATAACAGAAGGGTAATGTTTTTCGAGCGTATGTATGTTCATTGCTTTGGCAAGCCCTTCATAATAAACGGCTTAATGCGAGGTGTCATTTGATTCGTCGTGATTGTGTTAGTGACGCGTATATTAAAATTTCAAAAAAATCAAATTGGTGGATTTTATGCTCTTCAATGTGTAGGTTAAAATTTTTTTTCCAAGACCTTCGAGTTGGATGTCAGAATAAAGGGCTTAAAAGGCTCTCTCTCTCTGTACAACTATTTGAACATTAATTCCGCCTGTTTATAGTTAAATTTTTTTTTTTTTTTTTTTTTTTTTTTTTTTTTTTTTTTTTTTTTTTTTTTTTTTTTTAAACAAAGTTTCTGAAGGATTGCAAAATCGGTCAAAACCTTCGCAATTTTTTTCACAATAACAAGAGTATTGATTTACACTGGACCGCAAAGAAAGCGGGTTGGTAACAGAAACTTCAATAACTTCCAAAAAATTGGAGCTAAATATTAATGAAATAAAGACTGTTTTATAGACAATACTATAGTACCTTAATTAAAGTCATAAAAATACAAGATTATGGAGATTATTTCGAATATTAACTTTACAGTTAATTAAAAAATAATGGAAAGTGGCATGTTTTTAACAGACTAATGAATTTTTGCACAAGAAATACCATATTTTTATGACAGAAGTGAAACAAAACTAAAAGAAATGGTTTAAAATTATCAAAAATCGGAAATTTCACAGTGACTGATCAGTAAATGTCAAAAACAAATAAGAAATTGGTTTGTATGAATCCCGCTGCGAGGCGCCGCGAAGTGTATCCTCTTAAAGGAAGTAATTGTAATAGGTCCGAAAATAGAAATCGATAAATTTGCTTTTTCTTTACGGTTTAGGACCTATGGAGAATCGTTTGTCATTATTGTGTGTGTGTGTGTGTGTGTATGTATGTATATATGTTTGTTAGCTTTTTTTGCCCCTCGATATCTTAAGAACCAATGGACCAATTTGTCCAGCGGTTTGTTTTTTATCGCTGAGAAACTGATTTTTTTTGTAAGAAGCAAAAATAATCTTAATGTTTATATTCTCAATTATAAAAAAAATCTCAATAAAAATAAACATTAATTCAGTTTTTATTTTAAAAGCAGTACTGATATATTTTGAAAGTTATCGCTTTTTTTATAACTGACCCACTTACTTTGCGGTTCATGCTGGCGAAGTGCTCATTACAGAAAAACAATGAAAAACCAAAGAGATTACAGGAACATTTACACTGTAATATTTTTCAAAGAAGCAAGACTATTAAGTGGTAAGACAATTTGGAGATAAACATTTACTCGAATAATGCATATTCTGTATACTGTAAGAGAATATTTGAAATAAAACACTAAAGTGCTAAAGTGCTCATATGCAAGGTTTTAAAAGCCAAATACATATAACCCTAATCCCTATATACCTTAGATTACAAATGTTATTAATAAACATTATGTATTCGTATAGATTTGGCAATAATATTTAACAAGTAAAGGATTAATATTAGTCAAGTAACAACAAAGACAATCGAGAACTTCTCAGACAATTATCAAGAGAATATCAACTTCAAAATAATATTTCAATAAACACTGAGGGGATAATATTAAATTTGAAGCAGCTCGGTACTTACATATTTTATAATAGATAGACTCTCTTTTAACCTTCACATGTGAAATCACATTAAATATTTACTTAACAGTACACGAAAATTTAATGGCATTACATAAACTTTGACCTATTACTTGTTTGAAAAGCTCTTTGCTTCTGTCAAAGTTGTAAAGTGACTTCAAGTATATGAGGCATTCATTTTTTTTAATTTAAAAATATATAGTGGAACAATATTTTCTGCCGCGGCGGTCATAAATGAAAACTACCAGTCGCCATATTAAAATGGTGTTAACTTGCAACAACACCGGCGACCGAACACCCAAGGTCAGAGGGTCAGAAAAGTTTGTTGCACTGTTAAATGAGTGTTTTTTTCCTATTTTTCTCAAAATCCTTTTTTTATTATTGTAGTTGTTTTTTTCTTAAATTGAAGTAGTTTATTAGTGCGTATGTATGTATATGTTAGTTGTAATAACACCTTAGAAATTTTCTACTTAGAGTAATTACTCTATGAATACTTACTTAGTGTGTAAATAGTGCTGATATTTTTGTAATTAAATAGGTATAGTGTATATAAGTATGCTTTCTATACAAATGTTCCAGTTTGACCGGGTTTGTTTGGCGTAGTTGCTAGTTGGTTTGGCATTTGAGACAGATTACGCTGAAACGAAATAATTGACTGATAAACTTATATAAAACCGTAATAAATAATGTCATTAAATGTAAAAACATTATTTATATGTCAAAATATTTGAAATAAAACTTCAGGCATCGAAAGACGAGCTTAAAATCAAAAACAGCGTGGGCGAAGAAGTATACAAGAGAATTTGCGTCGTAATTCCACTTAATTATTTATGTTGTTCCTATAAGCAAAGATAAATATATATTTACCTCAATTAAAATTAAAACCGAACAATTAACAGGGCAGAATAGGCAAACATACATACAAATGCTCAATTTTTTATTTTTTATTTTAAACGGTATACTACAGAGATGGTTCCATATTAATGTAGTGAAATTAAAACCTAAACTTTTGGTCAAAAGAAGTAATTGGTGTTAATTTGGAACTGGTGAAACGCCTTTTATGATGATGATTGTATAAAATCAGTATGGATGTTTTTAGTGTAAGAAAAAAGCAATTCGTCACTCAAAGTAAAGAATAAAAACTATTTACAAAAAAAGCAACCGGCTTCAAAAAGATCGAAGTTGATGTCTCTGTACCTACCTAACAGTTTATAACACACTTTACTTGCATGAAACCAAATTCAAACTGTAATTCAGTTCAGATTTTTAGAAATAAGTAATTATTTAAACCCTTTTAGTGTAGCTTTTGAATCCTGTTGTTGTCTTTGTTAAAAAGTTTTTATTTTAAACATAACGATACGTCATGGACATCTATATAAATTGTAATAAACCAAACTTTGTAATGCTTTATAAGAACGAATTTGTATAATTTTTGACGTGACAACGTCTTTTAAATTGGTTTGCCGGGTGACACTTCAAGAAACTGCGTTACGCTCCGCTCACGTTATGCGCTCACAATGAGAGCGAGTGAGAGGCACGCGGCATGGTTAGCCCGCCTAAGAGCGAGAGAGACAGACATAAAAAGTGAAAGGCAAAAGTTGTCACGTTACAATGTTAATAATATTACGATTAATAGCAATGGTTTTTTTTATCTAGATTAACGAAGCTGTAAAGTATGTGTTATATCAATAAAAAATAAATAAATTTACGTATGTTAATACTTTTGAGAGCTGTGCTTATTCGATTTACCTTTATGGATACTTAAACTCTCGGGTATTACTGTGATCCTCATTTCCATGTGAGAACATAACAGGTGCTCCATACAATTTAAATGCTTCAGGAGCACAAATGCAATAAAAGCTTAATGTAAATTTTTAAGCTTAAAATCTACCAAAAGATATTTTTTGCTTAGCGACCTAGTCGTGCTGTTTGGTGTTACTCGCGTAGTCCAAACTTTGTATCTACCGAAGAAACTCAATGTCCCTTAATTTTTGTGTCTCCTACGCCGTACATAACTTAAGAAGTAGTGCAAGAAATTTATGCACATTTTCCGGAGTTTTTTGCGTTTTAAATAACTTGGATTAGATTTATAGTTTTAATTTCGATTTCTTCGTCATAAAGCAACAAAGTTTTATCTTTATAACTTTTTCTTGGATCTTTAACTTCTTAGATTTTTGAAGGGTTGGAAACACGCAAGTGATACCTCTGGAGTTGCAAGCGTCCATAGGCTACGGTAACCGCTTACCATCAGGCGAACCGAAGCTTGTTTGCCACCTCAGTGGTATAAAAAAATCTGGCACTATGGCAAGTTTTTAGTCTTTCAGTTCTACATGTTTTGGGTTCAAATGCACATATATAGGACCAAACAACTCGGAACTTTCCATAATGATAAATTTACTGGTTGTATGTGCTCTGGCTTTTAAAACACATAGGAAAAAGAAAACCAGAAAACTAAAAAAAACCAAAATGTTAAATAGAACTTTATTTAATTTATTTTTAATAAAATAGTGGCGAGCTTATCTCTAACAGAGTTTTCTTCCAGCAAACCAACAAGAGTGGCAATTATTTAGAAACCAAATGCCATGTACGCTAAAGTTTATATGTAATAAACTGAAAGACAAAATTACAATTTAAATAGATAAATACAAATTCAATATTCAAGGAGAAATACATAAATAATTACATAATTACACGTGATTACATAAACATATAATATTTTATTTAAGTAAAAATAAATATTCTTATAAATAAATATATACAGATTTATATTTATTATAACCCACATTATTATATTGACTGAGATAAAAGTTCGGTCTACAGTAAGATAGGTAAGATAACATCTCAACTCCCCAATAGAAAGTTTTGCACAAAATCAATTCTGTACTTGCTCTTAAACAAATAAAAGTTGTTTCTAGGAAAGTTTTAATCCTAAAAGTGTTTTCCTGTAATTGTACTCACCTGCGTTTTGAAACGAATTGAGAAGCTTTGCAGAGTGAGATTCGAACGTTGAAACTGCTAAAGTCCAGATTGCTCTTAAGAAGTGAATATCCACTCTAAAGAAAAAGCTAGTTTCATAACTTTAATTAAAACCTTTCGAATAAGCAAGTAAGCTTTTTTGATTTTATTCGTAATAAAGTTTTTATTAGCTTATAATGAGTCGTAATATTAATATTTTTTAGGGCAAACACTCTAACCTATATATGTATATTTGTTCATACTCTGTGAAGTTTACTAGAATAATAGAAGTCGAAAGGGAAATATTCACTTTTCTTTATATATGTTTGTAAAGTATGTTTTAAGTGTTAAGTAATTAAATTAAAGCCTATTTAGTTTCCTACAAATTTCTTTTTATAACTTTACCCTATGACCATAGGTACGTGTCATGGCAAATGACATACCGATAATTTTACAGTCTTTGGACAAAAATGCCCATCTTTGACTAGCTCCACAACGAATGGTCCTAGAGTGCAAAATAGTGCTAAAATTGTAGCTAATTTAAGAAAGTACAGAACAAAGATACCTGAAAAACAAGTGCCAGAATCACAAAGTTTTTCGAGCACTATGGGAGTAGTACAGGGTTTTCAGGATTGCAAACTTGGTTATAAATAATTCTCAGGGGACCTAAAACATATGAAAAAATTTTGGTCAAATGCGCGTTTGCGATGTTTGCCTGTTTTGTGACGATATTGACAGGCGTACATGGTTCAGTTGAAGAATAAAAATTGAATTTGTCGGTCTGACCTGTAGCTTTACACTGAAAAAAATACTTTATTGATAGAAACAACATCTTATTAGCAGCAATCAACATTCTTATTTAAATACGAGCCTATAAAGTATCTTGTCAACAGTTATAAACCTCAAATTGTTGATGGGTCCAATAAGCTGTTTATTGGCTGCAGTTAACTTTATTGCTTTTGATAATATTGAAATGGTTATTGCAACAATTTTTGT
The DNA here is from genome assembly GCA_946406115.1 of Apoda limacodes. Classification (NCBI taxonomy): domain Eukaryota; kingdom Metazoa; phylum Arthropoda; class Insecta; order Lepidoptera; family Limacodidae; genus Apoda; species Apoda limacodes. The sequence continues at coordinate 10,780,601 of OX291553.1, read as the reverse complement.
GCCAAAATTAATTAAGAATCTTAGTGAACCAATCATTCATTTTAATTGTATCGCTGTAATAATCGTATAACTTTAACTTTAAATATTTATTTTGTTTTTGCAATAAAGTTCTGGTTAATAAAGTGCTTTATTGAATAGATTTTTTTCAGTGTAGGCTTGTTTGTGATAATAATGTTTTCTGTCAAAAAGTGGTTTAATATGTACTTTACAAGTTACAATGAGATGTGTTTATTATTATATTTTATATTACATATAATTCTAGAATCACGTATTGAAACTTATCTTTTTTGGATCTTAGTTACTTTTTAGGGTTCCGTACCTAAAAAGTAAGAAACCCTTATAGCATCACTTTGTTGTCCGTCAGTCTGTCTGTCATGACCCTTTTGCTCAGGAACGCGTGGAGTTGGCAAATGACATACCGATAATTTTACACTCTTTGGACAAAAATGCCCATCTTTGACTAGCTCCATAACGAATGGTCCTAGAGTGCTAAAATAGTGCTAAAATTGTAGCTAATTTAAGAAAGTACAGAACAAAGATACCTGAAAAACAAGTGCCAGAATCACACAGTTTTTCGAGCACTATGGGAGTAGGACAGGGTTTTCAGGATTGCAAACTTGGGTATAAATAATTCTTAGGGGACCTAAAACATATGAAAAAATTTTGGTCAAATGCGCGTTTGCGATGTTTGCCTGTTTTGTGACGATATTGACGAGACGATCTATACTAATATTATAAATGCGAAAGTAACTCTGTCTCTCTACACAAGCCAAAAATAAAAAAGAACTAACTGTTATATAAATTATTTTTAAGTTGTCATGATCTAAATTAATTAATTTAAACTCGGTTTTTCGGTGGTATTAACCAGGTATCTTAAATAACATCACAAACAAAAAATCTACAACCAAGTTAAGAATAAATATACCTAGTATTAATCGAAGTGTGACTGTAGAGGTGACTGATTTTTTTTTGGTTAGTTTCTGGCCCTAGGGCCGACATTTACAACTTCTCACCAGCTTTTAAGATAAGATATGGTTTATAAAAAAAACGGGATTAAACGCGTCGTTATTTTGCAAAATACCTTTTTCCCGACGTTTCGGCTGGGTTACACCAGCCTTGGTCATGAGTAGACTGGCGGTGCGCGGCGTCTTCGGCTTCGAGTGGATGCGTCCTGTTGAACTATCCTGTCCACCGATCGCCAATATTTAGTACCCTAGATTAGTACGCGAAGCGATTGAAATAAAAAAGCGTAAGAACTTCGATCATGAGGATGGAGACAAACTGTCACCTGCATGGAATCCAGTCATAGGAAAATACAGCTCTCGAGTTTTACCAACGAACGCACCCGAGGACACCGTTAATTGGCGAAAACACATATTTTGTAACATTTAATCATCAAATGTATTGTATACATGAAAAATTCCTTTGAAATTACATAACTATCCAAAAAAGGTTCAAAATGCAATTGTTTTCATAACAAAAAAAAAGTAGGCAAAGAGAGATACATTTTTTTTATTGTCGGTTATTTAATTATCAATTATGAAATTAATAGCACTATAAAATGGATAAATGAACTTGGTACTAGTTGGTGTGAGAACAGTGAACTGTTGCTCCAGAAATGCGAGGCAATTATAATTAAATTAAAATTCATGGTTCTTATTTCATTGCACAATATTTTGCTGTTGTTAAAAGCGTGGAATATTCGAATTCAGTTAATTTATAACCAGTAAATTTTGGTACTGCAATACATAAGTTTGTTTTAGTCGTTATTACTGACCTATTTATATTACAGTTGGTATTATGTTTGGCAATTTGTATGTACCTAAATAAGTAAATATTTGCAGAAAAAATATCTAGAAAAACTTTGGCTTTTTTTTTAATTACAAATATTTAAATATTATTTGCGAATTTTATTATGAGTATAATACTCGATTTTATGTTCCACAATAATACGTGTTTGTCACCGTAATAGTTTGTAATCAGTAATGAAACGCAAAAATTCAAAAACTTGTATAGAATTCGTTAATTTCATCCTTTGAAATAGCTTTTCCTTATAAATTCTTTGCTTAAATAGTGGTCTCAAAACATTATTTCTTTTTAAATATTTAATTTTCAGTGACTTTATACCTAGCTCAGTAATTTCTAGGTTAAACTGTTTCTATCTCACTACATCTTGCGGTTATGTGAAATTATTAAAGGTGAACTGATTGAGGTCACTAAACAGCATCTTACTCCTATATAATTCGAGCAGGCACAGCATTTGGTGACGCCTATGCTCAGTAGCCACCATTATTTAAAAAGTAGACTATGCGAATAGAATAATAAATTAAATTAACACGAAAAAATTATCTCACGATAAATTAAGGATGTAGGTATAATTTCATGCACTGACTTGTGAATTAATGTATATTTCAATTCACTCAAAGTTCGTGGGCACGCACTGTACTAAGGCACTAAGATTTACTGAAAAAAGTCATTTAGGAGCTCCTATTATTATCCTAGGACACACAGGACGTTTCAGCGACAACGGGCACGGGTTTCAGTCTAATTGCAAGCGGGTAGCGAGGAACTGTAAACTTACTTTTAGTATCAGCGATTGTAACACTTATTCGTGGGTAGATGCTGAAATGTCAACGCAGTACGATTGGTAGACCAACTGTTGTTAAAACATAGTGCATGAGAGCGGTTGGAGGGATGGTAAGGTGGTGAGAACGTAGTTTTATTTAAAAATACAAAATGCGGTCGCTGTAAGGCGTCACCAGCATTGTAAATAAAATTTATAAAAGGTCCTAGTTATTCAAATGTAAGTTTAATTTAATAGATTTAACGAAGATACATCTTTATTAATAATGTTTAACCGTCTTTTTTCTTAGCATTTTGAGAGATTATATAAATTCGGTTCATTTATTTCAAATATTTTAGATTGCCCTATTTACTGCTAAATAGGCTTTATCACAGCATTAAAATAGATGGTAATAGTTTTGCACACTAATCTGTTATTGGAGATACGCGCCTATGTTAGCCTTATTTTGGAAAAATCTTCTAATATAAATTAGCAAAAATGCAAAAAAAGAAATTATCATTTGTTTTAACTACAAAAAGATCAACAACAGTGTTGCCACCTATATTTATAAAGTTTGTTTACTATTATTCTTCGCTAGTACCTACCTATATTGTAATGCCCTTATTACCTAGTCCATTTCCATTCCATCAAACAACCTTTTATCAACTATAACTCACATCCTACAATATCCGTTATTTTAGTGACAACTAAAAGTACAATTGCAGAAAAGTTAACAGTTGGACACTTCATATCGTTTTTTATTTTTCTTGAAGTATTGGCATCCGAAAATTTGTTTTTGAGAAATAGAATTCGAAAAAGAAAATTGATCTGGCAGCTTTGTTTGTCTTGATATCGAAGAATTTCAACAAATAATTGGGCGCTATATTAGATCCGCCATCTTGAATTAAAAAAAAAAAATTAATCAGTACCCTCGAATACCTGATACTACTTGTTTCATCGAAATTATTTTTTTTTTGCAAAAAAGAGAACGCTATACTGGACCTGCCAACATAAATTTGTAAAAACTGATAAATCATACTCGAAAACCAAAAAGAGTCAAAAAAAGATAATTTTAGGCAAAAAATAGACGGCATATTGGATCCGCCATTTTGAAATATTAAAAACCGATATTTTTTATATTATTTCAAAGTCAAAGTCACACACACACAGACACACACACACACACACACACACATACACACGCGCGTATTAGTAGTAAAAATGTGAAATAATGCTACAGAACACTTTATTTGTAGTAGTGAATGCGTATGCGTTTATAGCATAAATATTAATAATAAAAACCTAATGACAAATGTTATTTTTCACAAATCCAGATAAACATTGAAACAGGAAATCGTAAAAAGAAAACTGCACTAGATAAACAAACAAATACACCTATTTCACTAGGAAATTTTTATTTCCATTCAAAGACACAAACAAATATTTATGTGCACAAACTCCACAACAGAATCATTTTTACAACACATTAATATCCCTTTTGTTGTGGATTATTTTCATTTGTGAAAAACAACCTTCTTTTAGTATTTGAACAAAGGCAATGCAAGCTAAAACTTTTCTTTTTTTTTCGAGTAAATAAATAAACATTATATATAAGGGATCAAATCTCGCTTATGTCGCTTATAGCTAGTTCAATATATTGTCCTCGTATTTTTTTTATTGTCCTCGTATTTTTTTTATTGTCCTCGTATTATTTTTATTGTCCTCGTATTATTTTTATTGTCCTCGTATTATTTTTATTGTCCTCGTATTTTTACCGTAAAGGAGTTTTTAAAAGTAAATTGAAGTCCGGGTATGTATCTATAGTAGTTCAGTTGGTAAAGTACTTGACATAAAGAGTGTGCCTGTGGACGCTTGCACTCCGGTGCAGCTCCTGGTGAGCTTACTCGCACGTTGTCGACACTTTAATAATCTAGGTACCCTCTTATTGAAAAACCCTTTACTCTAATTGGTATTTTAGTAATATCAAAACTAAAATATGCCACCAAAAATTTAAAAACACTAAAGTATTAAAAAAATCTCATGTCGTATAAATAAACAGAACGCGGGATATATGCATTGACACTGGCAATATTTCTTTGGCTATCTCATAGACATAGAGAGAAACTGGACGGCGCATTTCTTAGACAGCTGTGAAGATAAAACCGGCCGAGTGCGAGTTGGACTCACGCACCGAGGGTTCCGTACCTACCACCATTTACGTCATTTACAAACCCAAAGGAAAAAAAGTGTGTCGCTCAGCGGTCACCCATCCAAGTACTGACCAAGCCCGACGTTGCTTAACTATGAATATCGTTTCCAACAAACAAATATTTTATTGTGTAATGCAAGCTAGATGGTGCTGTACCGGTATTAAAATAGTAATTTCTTGGGCCTGTCTCACACTAGGCCGGTTTTTATTATTTGTTGTTATACTTTAGAGTTCACACTTTCAAAATCAAAAACAACCAAAATGTGCCTCTTGTATGGGGACCCCCCTTGAATTTAAATGTTTTTACTTTTTATTATTTGTTAAATAATACTCTATTATAACACATTCTTTAAAAAATTCAGGCTATTTCAGTCTAAAAGATAGAGCCTTTTAATGGTCGGACAGACAGACAGCGTAGTCTTAGTAATAGGGCTCCGTTGGCACCCTCTGGGTACGGAACCCTAAAAACGGTCGCAAAAGTGTAAAAGAGACGAAGCGATCTGCGGTCTCTTGTCTCTTTCTAATCTTTTTATATAAGGGAAAAAGAGTTCTAGACCATTCGCTTTGTCTCTTTCTAAATTGTGACCAATTTGTTAGGCTATTGCGTCCATAGAACAGATTACACAACTCGAAGTCTATAGGTTATCTACTCACACCTATCTGATATAGAATAAGAGTTCTAATCCACTTCGTGTGCGTTGCACTTGGTAAAAACATAACATCGATAGCCCAAAATAGTCATTTCATTGTTTATTCTCTTATGGGAGTTTGAGGGTGTTAGAAAAATATATAATTTATGAGGATTTTTACTACTCAAGTATTATATAGCATTGTGAACATACTGAGGTCAAGAAACCAAATATTCTTCTCATGTAATATCTTTTTAAATGTATAGATTAGTTTAAAGTCAACCATGTATTTGTACTGTGTTACGTTGTAAGTAATATTTTTCGGTTGCTGTAATTACAATTTACAATTCCAAGAAAAGGCAATACGCAACACTTTGAAGAATTCAAAACTTTCCTAAGCTGACAAAATGATGTGGAAAATGAAGGAAGATTACAGGCCTACAAAACCGAGCGAAATAAAGAAAACGTTAAAACACAAACTTCGAAGAATACAAAGCGAGTTAGGTGAGAGAAAATAAAGGAAGATTAGGTACGCATTTTATGAGGCGTTCTTATTATTGAAATATTGCTTGTCGTATTGAATTGAATGTCTTATCAATTGTACGTGACTTTCTTATTTTACCTTCTAGTTATTCTTGTTTATTTATTTTATTCTAAGAAGCAATTTTTTAACGTAATAATTTTATTTTTACGTTTGACGTTGGTGTTTATTCTCGGAATAAAAAAGATTGATTTATTTATACTTTGCTTCAGAAAACCTTGTTGCTTTAAAAACACTTTAAAAAAATATCAGTTCAGGTTTTCTTGATTGAAGTGAAAAATATTTCAATAAATAAAATAGCTCCAAAAGTATTTTTAAGTTTTTTAGTGCCTAACTCCAGTTGACGAACGAATAAGTTTCCGCTGAGCATGTAATTCGAAGACGTTAAATAGAAACGTACACTTAATTTCTGTACATGTATTTCACTGAGTTAGATTTTTTTACTAGCTTCGCTATACTTTTACTGACAATAGATAGTTAACGTAAAATTTCCGAAATCTAAACCTACGAATTTGTGGAGGTCAACTTTATATTAAGTAACTATTTCCCTAAGTATTTTTTTTTTGTGTCAATTTGTTTCCATTTAGCATTTATTCACCCTTTTTTTTCTTTCTTATGCAACCCGGCTTAAAAGGGACAACTGAGTGGTAGTTAAAAATCGAATAAAGTTTGAGAAGGCACAAAATCTTTCCCTAGTGAACACAATATAATATTTTCATGATTTACTTTTACTGTTTTTATACCCTAAGTCATTCACTAAAGTTGTTTATAAAGCCTATTTAAAGTAAAATTACTAAAATTAGATAAAAACGCTTGGAGCACTTCTTATATAAAGATAATTATGTGCCAACATAAATTTTATTCTTTTAAATCATAAAGTATTAATAGGCAAGGGTTCTTGTCAACAATTTACTTAGATGACTGCTTATGTAGGGGTCGCACATATTATTGTGCTTTGGATAATTATTTAAAAAAAAAAGAAATGTGTACAAAATTGATCAATTGATAAAATACGAATAATGATTGTTTGTTTTCATTTATTAATTGAATGATGTGTATAATCATATTGTATGTTGTTTTTCACACTGTATTAGAAAGGTAATGCTAACCGTAGTCTAAATGCGATATCTTAAAGTAAGTATAAAAGAGTTGGCTCGATAGAGAACACTTCAAATTTAAGTAAAAAGTGATTATGTAACTTGTTTGTGGAAGATGATATTTTATATTAATATGTATATTTTGATATAGTATGAATATTAAATAAATATTACGAAGGTAATACCAAGCTGTGAGCTTTAGCTCTTTGAAGTATTTGGCTGGAACAGTCATTAACGTCCTTAAGTACTTATAATTGTTCTTCTTGCAGTTTGTGAATAGATAGCTTACGAATCTTAGAAATACTTAAAGGCTTATTTGTGTTTTAACTTGAAATTTGTTTAATAAGCAAATACTTTATATCTCGTAGAAATTGTGATAATTTGATTATTTAAATACAACATTTAAAAGAGCGATGGCTAGAGAGTTTCTTTAAGCGTTTCTTCTTTCTAGAACGCCACGTTGATTCTAAAAAGGTAGTTGTTTATAAACTTTTCATATAATTTTTTTAAAACTTACTTCAAACTTTTATTTATATATCTTATCTTTAAAATACCCACCTACATTCTTATATTTATATACTGTAGAAGCTAATAAATGCATTTCTTACGGAGATGCTACCCTTCATACATTCTAAAGCCTGGGTCTCATTATTAATTATAAAAATACGTAAATAAGCAAACTTCAAATTGTTAACATTCAAATAATAACAATCACAGAATATACATAAGTACTGCACGTCAATAATAAATGGGTGAACTTTAATTTAAAAATCCATATTAATCTATTTAATACATACTTATGTTCAAAATATTGATCATTAACCATTTAAAATAAGTAAGCAGCTTCTATCAAAAATAAATACAAAGTACGTTTCAACAACGGATTTTCACAAATGTGGATTATGTTCAGTTGATCACGAGTAAACAAAAATTAATATGAAAACTCTCGAGCTGCAGAATCCTCTTGACAACAAACTTTGTCTCGTTTATCACAAGTGGCCGTCTTGTTTGCAAAATTACCTGTGACCTTGTTTTGTTACAAAATAACATGTATGTATGCTACATTAACACTTTTGCCAAAATTTTGCTATGAAACAAGTAGAGAATAAAGAATCAGTTTAAGAAGAAATTTTTTTTTTTTGAGATATATCATAAAAGTTTTCATAAATTTATTTGCAAATTTACTATAAATATTGACAAGCTTACAATTAAGTCAAATATATGGTATTCACAGCACTGCCATATGGCCGTTCGTGCATGCGCTTTCTCGACGCTTTAACGATCGATGCTTTTTAGTGTCTACTTACAAACTGATAAAAAACTCGCGGTGTAAAAAGCGCCCACGTGCGAAGACCAGCAAGGTGAGTTATAAGAGATTCAGAACGTTAAAAACAACGCGCGCAAACAGCGCGATCATTTACCTATATTTTGCGATTTTGACACGGATTGTGAAGTTTTTTAGCCACAAAGAAAAAAATTAGTGTACCCAAACAAATTTAATAGAGATCATCTAAAAAAAATGGCCCTTGTCTTTGTTATAAAAATTGTTTACGGTGACACGATTGCACACTGTATAGAAAATATTTACTGTTCGAATAATCATTAACAATTTCAATATTGAGAAAGAAAATTCCAGTAAAAATCAACACGGAATACTTTGAAGAACTCTGAATTTTCCTGAGTTGTCAAAATGATTCGGAAAATTAAGACAGATTACAGGTCTACAAAACCCAGCGAAATAAGGAAAACGTTAACAGAAACTTCGAAGAATACAAAGCGAGTTAGGCGAGAGAAAATAAAGGAAGATTAGGTACGCATTTTATGAGGCATTATTATCATTGAAACATTGCTAGTCGTATTCAATTGTAGATACGTTACTTTGTTTCTTTACTTTCTTTCTGCTCTTGTTTATTGATATTATTTCAAAAATAATTTATTTGTTACTTAAAATATTTTAATTATTTTATTTTTATGGTTATTCTAACTAATAAGTAACATTTATTATTATTTTGGTGGTAGTTGATCGAAGTTATTTCTGATCAGACATAATAAATAAATAAAATAAAACTTATCTTGTAGAAAAAAATATAAGCCGGACACTGATTTCTTCGTCTGTGTCTCGCTCGGCTTAGGTGTAGTCGTAAAATAAAAATACTAGTTGGATTTGAAATTATTTTTTTTTTGCAATTAATATCGCATTTTTTTAAGGAAGGTTATAGGCTATTTGAAATCGACCTACAATCTTTAACAGCAAAAAGAAAGAAAGTCAGAAATAACACTAAGCGTAAACGAAGTAAGTGAGAATAGTGATGCGACGGGGGATGGAAGCATCGAAAATCCATAACAACGCTTGCCAAGTCAGTTAGGCGTATGCCTCAGCGAGACATTCGAGAATGTCAAGATATGATTACCTGATCCAAGACTCAAAAAAGGAGGTTCTCAGTTTGACCCGTATGTTTGTATGTATGTGTAATGTTATTACATTTAACGGCACTGCTCGCCATCATACGCATATATAAGTACCTACATATAGACGAAGTGTACGACAGGAAGTTACATCACAATTCAATGTACGAGAAACTTCTAGAACAAGGGCGGAGTGAATGAAACTAAGACGTGTGGACCAATCAAATTCTCCACAAGCGAAATTTTGAAATTCCCAGAAATTTTGAAGAACCAAATACGCGTCGCTTAGCGGAAGTAGTAACTGACACACACATAGAAGCGAGCCCTCATATAAAAATCATCGCAGGCTCAGCATCAGCGCAGTATTTTTGAAATCGTCGTCGGCGAAACAAAAATAGAAGAAAAGGGCCGCACTCTGCCCAAATCAAAAATCACAGGTCACCAAACTTGGAGGGATCAGCTGGCCGTACCGGACAGTGACCCGATACTTCGTATTTAAGCAATATCAGCTGGCGGCGAAGGACAGCGACCCCTAGTTCCAGGCGCAACCCTGATCAGCTAGCTATGGTAGCAAGGACCATGGGCTCAGACATCTACGTTGCCTTGGTGGCAATAATCCGATTCGTCACGACGTGATATCAGTCTATCCTAGGTTGACCTAAATCTCCAATATAAAGTGCCTCTAGCTATACAGTGCCATTAGTTTGTGAATAAAAAAAAGGTAATAAACCATTGTAAAGTGTTAAGTTAATCTAGGTCTTATAATAGAGTTATATTTTAGATAAATTTTTTTTTATTAGGAAATCATTTAATAAATATTATTGTACCTAAAGAATATTTTTATAAAGTGTCTGTTCCAAAATACTAGAAACTTGAATATAGGCGAGAATCGAACCCACTATTATCTTATTCCTATATTCAAATTTGACGGCCAAGGGGTTGAGTCATGCTGACTAAGTGATAGCTAGCCGAGGTTTGGGTTCGAGTCCCAAACTGAACCGTTACATATGCTTGTTCGCGGTTATCTCGCGTTTGGCTGAACCGATTTTGATTCGGTTTTCAGAAAAGTATTTTTTACATTATGGAGGTTTTGGTATATAACAAATGGATACCCATGGTCCGATGGTCATCAGGTCAGGATATATTAATGGGATCCTGGAGAAATCAAGGAAACTCTTGAAATTTTTATAGGCACACTTGAAGCGATTTGGGTATTATTTTTATGCCACTAAGGTGGCAAACAAGCTTGCGGTCCACATAGAAAACCTCGGCAGGGAGATCATTCCACAACCTAAGCGTTTGCGGGAGGAAGTTTTTCAAAAACCACACCGTACGTGACCATTTAGGTTCCAAAGGTGAGGATGATTTCCCTGGCGATAGTAGAAAGCAGCCGTGGACATCATTTCAAACAATTCCTCAGAACACATCCCATTGTACAAGCGGTAGAATACACACAAGAAGGCAATGTTTCTTCTCAGACTTAAGGGTTCGAAACGGTTTGTGAATTTGGGATCGTCAACGATTTTTTTTATTTTCATAAAAATAAGCCGAACCGACTTCAGACGGATGCACTAAAAAGGTAAAAATAATTGCTTCAATCAACAATTTAACCTACCTGTTAAAGCTTAAGTCAGTTTACCTAAAGTGGTATTTTAAGTGAAGTGTGTTATAAACTGTTCGAGAGATAGACAATTTGTGAGAAATTGTAAAGCTTTGTGAGAGTAGACAATTTGAAAAAAAATGTAAAAAATACCCTATTTTGTAAAGTAATGCTGTACACCAAAAAATCTCGTACAGCAAATCTTAAGCGCTTCAAATGTTCTTAAAGACTTACTTTTAGGTAAATTTAATTAACGGTTATTTTTAAATTTTAGTGGTTAATAATCTCTCCGAAAAATTGTGCCGATTTGGAGTTTAAATTTTTCTACCTTTTTTAAAAAAAATATTGGAACCGAAAATGTAAAAATGAACAGTAGACATTGTTTAACAACAACTTTAGCATCGAGAAATAACGTTGTTTTTTAGAAGCAAAACATGGATTTTTCCGATAATAACCAAAAGAAAATTAAATGTGTCGTGAGAATGAGTCCCAAGCGACTATTATGCCGCATATATTTTGTTTACGGATTTTGATAGAAAATTTCTCTTTGGTGCAAAATATATTTATTGTTATTTATTACGGTTTTCTGATATTACTGTGCTGTTTCAGAAAAACAACATCATCAAGGCATTGTCAACAGCTTACTCAATGAATAAACAAAGGTAGTTTAAAACCAACATTCATAAAAGCAAATGCCGCGAGTTTTTTGCTGAAAGTTACTACTGCTCATAAAAAAAAAAAGAGTTGAATCAGAAAACATTCTACATTTTTACGACACTAAACTACCACCTACACCTATTCTTATATGGAAATAAAATTTATTTCTAATTAGCTTACCTTTCTGAAGTACCAATAAACTGCTCTCACACCATTGACTGCCACGCGATTTAGTAAACATCCGTTACTTCGGCAGGGGCCCAAACACCGGCACATGAAAATTAAAGCACTAAAAGAAATATAATTAGTACGAATATCGAAATTATGATGGCAACATTATAAAGTCGGTCGTTTTCTAAATAATATGTCATAGCAGCATTATTTTTCAAAAATTCGCTTCAGTGTAAAATCGGTCACAGAAAAACGAAACTCGATGATGGAATGCTAAAAAAAAAAACTTAGTATTCAAGGACTTATTATTTTATTAGTAAGTGTATATATTTAATTGTATTTATCATTTAAGTAGGCTTAAGTTAAAACCTGTTACGGCTAGTTTATATGTGTTTTTCTATTATTATGTTGCAATGACATACTTTGGGACAGAAAAAGTGCTTAGTGGCCATTTCTTCGTCATGTAACATAGGGTGATGCCTATATTATGGGCTTTGTACCTAATACCGTCTTTATCAATTTGTATTGAAAAACTTTCGTGTACACACTCTCTGGATTGTTTAAATAATTCCTTTTTTTCATATCTTCTAAAATTACTTATTCTACCACCAAAAAGAGTGACTTTGTAAATTAAAATTAAAAAGTTAAAAACGTGACGAAATTATGGGTGAATTATATAAATTATAATGCAAAGAATAGGAATCAGATACTCATTGTCCGACTATTGAGAAAAATCCTTTATAGGAACAGACAGAAGCGCGGTAATATTTTTTTATACCACCAAGGTGGAAAACAAGCTTACGGCCCGCCCAATGTTAAACGGTTACCGTAGCCTATAGACGCTTACAACACCAGGGGCATAACATGCGCGTTGTCGACCATTTCAAAAATCCGATCACACCTCTCTTGAATTACTCTTTACTGTAGTCCCTGGAGAAAACCTCGGTAGGGACTCATTTCACAACCTCAGCGTATGTGGACGAAGCACCTCTAGAAAGCACAGTAAGTGACAATTTGTTTTCTAGGGTGTATTCCCTGTCGATGGCCAGCGCCGCGATGGTAGAAAGTAGCCGTGGGCATCATTTTAATCAATTCCTCATAACATAAACAATACACACAGAGAGGCAAAGTCTCGCTTAGACTAAATTGTTCGATACCACTTTTCGATTTGAATCAACGACAATTCTAACAACTCATCCTTGGACCAAGTCAAAAGGGCCAAGCCAGTATTAAGGTGTGCCCATATGTGGCAGCAGTACTCAACGTGGTGTGGACCTGTGACTTATAAAGTAGCAGCCTTTGTTCTACGGTGAAGTACTACTTTGCCCTCTTGAGTACACCAAGTTTCATCGACGCCAACTTGATCTTGTTTTCCAAATGATTTTAGAACTGAACGTCGCTGGAGATGTCATCACCAACGATCCAATGTTCTCCAAGAAGGGAAGGAATTTGTAGTCGAATTGTGGACGCGCAACCTTGTGTCTCGGTTGGGTTGAATCGGAACCAATTTTCCCGTCCCCGACTGGCTCTGTCTCTGACTAGAGACCTTGAACATTTTGCTTCTTGACACAAGTTCTCCAAGACTTTCTTCCACAACGGAACGAGGGATCTTTGAACGACTTGTGAAATAAGCGTTTCCGGTACCTACTGTCATCTGCATGGCAATGGTAGAAAGTAGCTGTGGGCATCATTTCGAACAATTCCTCAGAACGCATCCCATTATACAAGCGGTAGAACACACACAGGGAGGCAAAGTCTTTTCTCAGACTTAATGGTTCGATACGGCTTGCGAGTTTGGAATCGTCAACGATACTTACAGCCCGTTGTTGAACCGAGTCTCACGGGTCAAGCTGTTAACCGGGTGCGGGTGCACTCAGAGATGGCAGCGGTAATCCATATGGGCCCGGACTTGCGACTTGTAAAGCAGCAACCTTTGCCCCGAGGTGAAATACAGATTCGATCTGTTGAGTACACTAAGTATTTTTCACCTTGTCTTGCAAATGATCTCTGGACTGAACATTGCTGGAGATTACAACTCCATATTGCTTTGCGTCTCTAGTGTCGCGTAAGTTTACAGTGGTTTCACCACCGCGCACCAGGTTTAGCCTTCTTTAGGGTAAGCACTGGAGTTGTAGCACGGGTGAGGTGAAGGTTTTCCAGCAAAAATTTATATTAATCCATGGTGAATGTGCGGTCCATAGAAGCATAGCGCCTCGACGCCGCGGGCGCCGCCCCGTCATCGCGACGCTGCCTCGCCTTCCCAGTGAGCGACTCTGTAAGAGTGTCTTAGACATCATTTGAGGATGTAACTTAAGATTCCTAATGGATTGATAATTAATTTAGTTTTTTAAAAGATTAAACTTTTATTTTTCTCTTTTCAGTTATTTTTTTTAAATTATTCTTTATTCATGATTTTGAATTTAAAAACATTAACGGTACAATTTTCTTGTTACTTAATATTTTAGAAACTGACGCAGTTGACACAAGATAAAACTTTAACAATTAATTTGTGACTCTACTTATACTTACATTTTATGGGTCTCATTACAAAACAAAAAATGATCGAGTGCTTAAAGGTGTTTAAAATTTGATTATGTTCTTAAATTTAAAGTGTAAAATAAGCCAGATGGCATTAAATATCTGGATAATTTATGAATCAAAAAGTTTTGTTTGAAGTTTAAAGTTTGAAGCACGCTAGGATTTAGGTAATCACATTTAAAATATTAGATCGCTAGTTAACAAAAGGGTCACAACAGATAAAGTATAATTTTAGTAGATACTTAATTCTATTATTATTATTATCTTTGTTTACCTATATCTAAATGAAACAGCTTGAAGTTAAACGCAAAAAACTGCAAATAAAATCGAGTAAGCTGCTGAGCTTAGCAATCCGCAAGGTTTTAATTAAAGTTATGGAACAAGCTTTCTCTTTTCAGTGGATATCCTCTTCTTAAGAGCAATCTGGACTTAAGCAACTTTAACATTCGAACAAAGGTACTATGCAAAACTTCTCACTTCGCTGTATAAAGCGAAAATATGCAATTACTAGACAATATTTCTAGAAACAAGTTTATTTAGCAGTAAAAAGCCAAATAAGTAATTTGTTTTAGTTAAAAATCTGATTTGTTAAACAATTTTTTTTTGGTCTGCCTCATCGTTATGGTCCTAGCACGCCAATGCAAAAATCATTAAATCATTAAGCTCTGTTCTCAATCCACAAAGATATCACATAACACACAAACAAAATAAAATCCAATCACTCGCGAGTGCTGACCCTTCAAGAGTCAAATAACTTTTTTCTTTTAGAACCCACACTGTATAGTCCTTAGAGAAAACCTTGGCAGGGATCTCATTTCACAGCTTTCCCAGAAGGAAGTTTCTCTGAAACCACACTATACGTGACCTCAGAACACATCCCATTAAACAAGCGGTAGAACACACACAGGGAGGCAAAGTCTCTCCTCTGACTTAAGGGTTCGATAAGGCTTGAGAATTGAAGATTGTTGACGATCCTCACAGCCCGTCGTTGAACCGAGTCAGAAGGGCCAAGCTGGTATTCGGGTGCACCCCCCGATAGTGCAGTCATTGGAGCGAAAAATAGGGTTTTACCTCCGAATTTTTTTACTGGGAATCGATTTGCATGAAATTTTGGAATTATGGTCATATTACCCTTACCTTCAAAAGTGAAAATGATCTGAGCTCCGCCTATTATTTTTAAGGGGTGTAAACAATCCCTTAATGGAAAAATTGACATTGAGCCATTTTATCGCTAGAAAACGTGTTTTATAAGGGGTGAAATTGTAAAGTGTTTTTAACACAATTACCTCATAATAAAACCTTTTTTAACCCTTTAAAAACCTTAAAACCCTTGCAAACCACCCTTAAATTGAAAAAATCACAAAAAAATATTTTAGTATGACATAAAAAGATTTAAGTATAGAGTAAATAATATTTTATGTTCTCTATCTTAATTATCGAATTTTTTACCCCCTTTCGACCCTTAAAAACAACCCCTTGATAAAAAATTGTTTAAAAAAATTCTTTTGATGAAATGAAAAGGATTTAAATGTTATTTTACATTCTCGAAAATAATTATCATATTCTTAAGCTTTTTAACTCTTGAAACTACCCCTAAATTAAAAAAGTAAATATATATGATTACATATTTAATAATAATCACCTGGCTTTTTCGTGGTTGGCCCCTCCGAGCAATACACGTACTTACCTTCATTCAAATGTGTTATATATACATATATGAACGTTGGTATGTATTTATGCCTACGTTTCCAAAATATATGTCCATAATATATATATATATATATTTATTTTTATATTGTTTAGTAAAGATTTATGAAGTTGGACGCGTGACAAGGTTAATAGGATTGTCGCTACTCCGGTCCGGCATCTCAGTCAGTCACATATAATCCTTTGACAGGTCGCGGCGTATGTACATTGTTTTGATTGTATTAATTTTATACATAGTGAATAAGTACGTCACACAGAGAAACACAAACATACAAAAACAGAAACACAATACACCACATATTACACAAACCGTGAACATAAAATCTGACGCCAAAATTTGGGTCCATCCAATTTTATTAAAGCCTACGTTGGGCCAGTTTATACGATCCATATATATATATACATAAGACAATAGTTTTGGGTCTCTATTACTGTGTACTTTCACTTTTCTCCAAATATTCACAGTCCGAAATTTTCAGTTTACTAAGTAGAAAAAAATACGATTAGTTTTTGAACCATAACTCCTTCAATTTTGATGCTATCACAACTTATAAAAAACCATTTTAAAGGTAATTAAAAGAGCTACAACTTTTTTCATTACGATATATAGTGAAAAACCTTTTACTTTAAAACGGTGAAGGATCAAAGGGCTCGAGAGAGACTGTGATTGCGCTGCCGCGCGCTCTTTAAACAATCATATCTCCGTCAATTTTTTGTCACAAAAAGACCTATATTTTTTATAACTATACTTTTATACGTATCTTTCATCATTTTTGAGATATTATGAAAAGAAGGTGGTTTTTGTAAAAATTCGAATTTTTTTTTTCTTAAAATCGTGATTTTTTTTAAAAAAATATGTGTCCTTAAGCAGCCAAACTGCTAGAATCCATCAAACTCTTTATATTAAAGTTAATTCTAGACGGAATACGATTAATTTTCATTTTAGTGGAAATGGCACTTATGAAACCCATTGATTTAAAAGAAAAAACCATTAGATGTTCCTCTTTTTTGCTAATGCAAAAAGCTCAATCATTTTACATGCAAAAGACTTTTAAAAGTGCTCATTTTCAAGCTTATTTCAAGCACTACAAAACCCTATTTCATTAGAGAGCATAAATGCCGCTAGATGGCATTGAATACATCGATAAAATTTCAGACAAATTAATTCTTCGAGGCTTCGATCTTTAATATCTAGCTCAATATTGCACTTAGAACACTTTATAAAAAACCAATTTGTTCAGTTTTATACCTGCTACAATTTTGTTCATTATAAAATTTTCCTTAAAATGCATATTTTTGGTGATACTTGCAAAAAACCGATGAAAAACATGAAAAAATTAGCCAATAACTATAAAAATTCAATAACTATAATACTATATAAATTTAGTTAAGTGACTATTGACATTGATTATTCTAAGATTTATCTCTAGATAAAATTAAATACCGGGGAAAAGTAACTAACAATATAAACAATAAAATTATAAGTGATATTTAATATGTAGATATTTAAACAATAATATTATTTAATATTATGAAATATGAAAAAAAAATAACTTCTCTTGTAGGCGGTTATTATAATAGGTCCGAAAATCAAATTCGCTCAATGGCTTTACGTTTTCTTTAATTTTTAATTTTGAGACCTGGAGAATCGTTATCCATCATTTTTAGAGTTATGTCTGTGTGTGTACGTGTGTGTATGCATGCTCGTGTGTGTGTGTGCGTGTGTATGTGTGTATTAAATATCTCAAAAACCAACGGACCAATTTGTCTTGTGACTATATCAATCGATACGCCACGTCACGACTTAGATCTGAAAAGAGTTTGAGCAAAATCGGTCAAACAGTTTGTTTTTTAACGCTAAAAAACTGTTTTTTTTAAAGACGCAATATTCTCAAGTGAAGTTGATCGTGCGGTACTTGCTACCGAACAATTTTTTGTCAAAAACAGTTGGTCGTATACTATATTAAAAGTACCTGCGAAATACTGGTTATACAAATGAATACCTATCTAACATACATAATTGTTAGTTGTTAAATTCCATTTCGCATAGCATGGTGGGTGGCATTGTGTAATTTCGTTTCTGAAAATAAAATATTATAATTGTATAATACATTATTAATATAGAATACAGTAAAATTGTTTCTCCTCCTCCTTACATTGAGATGGAGCCTCTGCGCTATCGCGCTTGCAATATATTATATGTACCTACAGGAAAAAATTATGATCATCGGTCTTCCTTCAATCGGCAGCGGTGTAACGTCACGAGCTTAAGAGAGGTAAGAGAGGTAGGGCACCGCAAGTACTCGCTCGAATAAGCTGCCCCAACAAATAAAGCGGGGCATAACGAGTACTTGCTCGAATGGGCGGCCCGAACTGGGGAAGTACGTCCACCTTACAGAAAACCGCGGCCACAATAACACTTACATTGAGTAGTGCTGTGTTCCTGGCGGTGAGTAAGGTTGCCAGAGCTCTCTTTGAGGATTCGCTGCGCGGACAGCGGAGGACCGGCGGTGCTTATCGCTGTCATTGCTCGGCGTAGACGCGGCGTGCTGGATCGGCGGTCAGGGAGACCTGATGAAACGGCTGACCGCTGGCCGCCCACAGGTTGAACCGGTTCCCGAACCCAGGGATCACTTAATCTCCGCCCTGGGAGGCTGATCCGCCAGCCTGTGTAAAGTCTCTGAAGTGGTAGTCGTGCCGAAGAAGGAGAGCGGAGTGGACCCGGCTACTACAACAGAAGGGCCCTTCCGCCCACCGTGCCAGCAACCGTATCATCTGTGTTGAGCTTCGACAGTCTTAGTACGGCACCTTTTTATCTTCTAAGCTGTCTGTGCAGTGAATCCCCATCCCTAGTCTAAGTAACTTTATATGAAATGGCCAGAAATAGAAAAAGGAAAATAGTTTTTACAGCGGCTACTCCATCCACATACAATGTGGATTTTTCCTCCGCATGCAACATATAAATAAAATTTTGAATCGTTAAGTACTAGCTTTTGCCCGCGGTTTCACCCACCCTAAATTCGGATATAGGTGTAGAATTAAAACGGCAACTCCTCAATTATAGGAAATAAAACCGATTTTTTGAGTCGTGCCGGTGTATGTATGTTCGTCCGGGAGTTCATTTTCACACTTTAGAACCGAAATGGTCGCGTACAGTGCGGTTTCAGAGAAACTTCCTCCCGCGAACGCTTAGGTTGTGGAATGAGCTCCCTGCCAAGGTTTTCTCTAAGGACTACAGTATGGGGTTCTTCAAAAAAGAAGTTATTAGATTTCTGAAGGGTCGGCAACGAGCGAGTGATGCCCTTGGTGTTGCAAGCGTCCATAGGCTACGGTGATCGCTTATCATCAGGCGGACCGTAGGCTTGTTTGCCACCTTAGTGGTATAAAAAAAAAGCTTTACTCCGCTTTGAATAACGAGTCAAATTAAAATACTTAAAAAAGAGGAGCTTTCAAGATGTTTATGACCAATTTCATATTATATTTTTGGTTTTACCCAGTCTTAGTCTTCTAAAAATTTCTAATTGAAAATAATAAGCAAATAATTTTAACTTTACACAAAGAGAGGGCACTCGCTTAAATGAGCAGCCCGAACTGGGAAAGTACCTCCGCCTTACAGAAGACTCCGGCTATGAGTAGTATGTTCCTGGCTAAGGATTCGCTGCGCGGACAGCGGAGTATCGGCCGTGCTCGTTCCTGTCATTGCTTGGCGTAGGCACACACGTCTATTTCAAAATTTAAAAGTCTCGCAACCAATACTCTTGAACGGTTGTTTGCAAGCAACCTTATACTATTATTTTACAGAAAAAATTAGCTTTATTCAGTGAAAGTACCACTTTAGATTCACCTATTTAAACCTGGCAACTATATATATTTACTACTATATATAGTTGCTTAGCTTTTTCTTGTCGAGTCTATATATATAGCAACCTTATGTCTGCATATTCAATAAGCTTCATACTTTCAATTAGTGTTAAAACATTTTTGGTTATAAGATAGGTGAAGATAATTATGGAAAAAAAAAAATTATACTTATTTATTTTAAATGTCATTTTGTTACAAGAATGTATGTCTTAAGATCCTTTCTCTGCCTCTAATTTACAATATGCAGAAACAACAAGGGCGTGACTTGGGGCGAAGACAAGACGACAAGGATTTCGTTTTTACCCTTTGACTCCGTAATTCTGAAATAGAAATATTAGGATTCGGCTTAAATAAGACTATTTTAACTAGTCTTACAAAAAAACATTTCGGAGACACCGACAGATACGCATCCATTAACATGTTGCTAGCTTTTTTAAAGATTAGTAAATTTGATGAACAAATCTTTTCATAAAATAAATATTTTTGGACATTATACATAGCGCCATCTGGCCTCAAAGTAAGCAGAGCTTGTGTTATGGGTGCCAGACAACGTATACAAATACATATATAATCCTTTTTTTTGTAAATACATACATATCGTACATAAATACACCCAGACTCAAGACGAACACAAATATTTATTACATAAATGTTTGTCCAGTGCGGGAATCGAACCAACACCCTTTGTACAGCAGTCATCCACACTACCAACTAGACTGCGAGGGAATCAAAATTTATAAAAAGTTGATGCTGAGCTGCAGTGCCCTAGTATGGTAGTCGACGTAATTGATTTGTGGATTTTTGATGTTTGTGTAAGAGATTTTAATGTTTTTTGCGACATACATTAATTTGTTCACACCACTGGCTTTTTGGTGGAGGAAAATATTGTAAAGAAACATGCCAATAGGTATAAGTGATGCCTTATGAGGTTGATAATAAAGGAAAAGAAGCTTAGCAAGGCTAACCATAATGAATAATCTAAATAAAAAAATAAATAGAAGAAGAAATGTAAAAATTAAACACATATTGTGGTGGTACCGAAAATGAAAAAAGTAAACTGAAAATGTTACCTATGTAAGTGCTACGACTCTTTTGTTTATGACAGCACAAAGAGCTTTTCTTAAAATAAAATAACAACTCAAAGTTAATGCAAAGCTATTAACTTTTTGCAAACTGTTGGCTTAATATTTAATGTGATATCGTGTGACAGTGACAGTATTTTATAAAATGTAATAAAGCGTTGCTATACATGTTTGGATTTTAATATTTAGTATTACTGAGTTTTGACTGAAATATGACTTGGAAGATCAAATTATATCGACTATTGTCTGAGAATATTTAGATTATCTCTTTTTTATCTGGATTAAAATTTTCCCTACTTTATCTGCTTAATGCATAGACATATAGGTACGTTAGTTCTTAAGGACTGCACCAACAGCGTCTCCATGTGAGCATAGCCTTTAGTTTAAGCGGTGTTAAAAATTAACACTTGAGACATGACCAACGTGATTTTTTAAATTTGTGCCAAATGTGGGAGATTCTTATTTTCAGCATAATTTTGAAAAGGAATAAAAGATGCCGCTACTTTTACTGGTATGAAAATATGACTTATAAACAATTACTTGGCCATATCTTTACCTTTCATATCAATGGCTTAGTTAATAGCCAGTGGCTAAGGTCACAATTTTTTTTGGCAGACTTTTGTTTGATATAAAAATTTTACACTGAAACCTTTTCACTCTTATTTCTAGTGTTTTGGCAAAGAAATCTTGAAAGTCATAGGTGCTATTACTCTACAACTTTTGTAAAGCATAGTAATGATTGTGTTTTAAGTCATAATAATAATAATAATACACAAAAAGCCTTAACTCTTATGAATAGCATGTTTTGATTACACTGATGCTTAATCAACTGATAATCGTTTTTTTGTATTATAATAAAAACATTAGCGAGCTTTGATATAGCTGCACTACTCTCACACGATTAGCTACATATTGCGTCGTCCTTGTTTTTACTTAAGTTTTGTGTCGCATGTCGAGATCGCGTAAATTCGGCGTTATTGTGCAAATTTTGTGGCAAAACTATAGTATTTGAAGAATTGAAATAAAAATATATTATAAATATTTTGTCTAGTGCATTACTTTACTGATTTTTATTTATTTTGACCATTGTATCAACACTAAACTTGTGCAAATTTTTAAAGTGTTAATTGGATTTGCTTAAAATGAAATTCGATTTAATAATTTGAATCTTATCTAGACTAGTGCATAAGTTGTAGCAAAGGGATCAAAAAATGTGACTACAAAACGGTAAGAACCTTAAATTCCGTACAAAAAATTTAATGTTTCGAGACTAAGGCATAAATCACTTAAGAGCGTTATCCCTGCTAACTAGCGCCGCTTATTGATATTTTTAGTTTCCTCTTTGTGCAAAGCGAATTTCAAAATGTGCGTCTACAGAAATATGTAACGAGTTATATGCTATTTTTATGTTCCTATGATAAAACTGGGAGATGTAGATAGCATATCTGCTTAAAACGGCCACTTTTAGCAGAAGTGCTATCTTACAACTCACGCGCTAGTGGACGTCAGGAACCCTCTTAAGAAGTACAGACAGATTAGAACTTGGCCTTCGTATTACAGAGCACTTTTAATATCGCTTTAAAAACTGCGATAATATCCCTGTCAAGCAAGATGTTACTTAAGAAACTCAGAGTGGACTACATAATGATAAGATCTGTCAAAGAAATTTTATTTCAAAACTTTAAATGGATTGTGAGAAGTTAAAGCTAAGGATAAAGAATGGACTTAAATAAGAGATAAGTTGATAAGCTAATTGGTTAGCCAGCTTAGGAGATCAGCGATGACGAAGGGCTAGTTAATTGAGTGGCTGGTCGTTTAAGAGCGTTGTTACTCTCGTATTTAAACAAAAAGTGTTTATTTTGTAGATTATTTAACTGTTCCATGTAACAAATATAACTACATTATGTTATAACTTTTTGAACTTCACTCAAAATTATTATTTTTAATTTCTAATTTTGTATAACTGTCAGATGGACATTTTGTTTTTTTTCAGTCTTAACTTGATTTTTGATCAAACCACTTCTTTACATCTATTAACAAAAGGATATATAAATCCTTATGGACTGTTTTTATTTAAAGAATAAAATAATAAACTAAATTTGATTTGAACACATTTTTTTATTAAAATCTTCATATCTTCGGACGTTATTGAGATGTAATGTTCCCGATAAGTTTTTCCCTAAGATGAGTTATTGTCTTTCAAACTACTTGTTCTAAAAATCTGAAAAAAAAACCACGATGATAAGGCTTTCTTGATACTTCCAACAAAAATTGGTTTGAATTAAATCGCTTAATTTAGTATTTTCAGAAATCCACAATAATTCACATTTTACGAAACCCTAACCGAAATTTCTTTTTTTCCTGCTGCACATCCAAAACATTCGTTTCCAATTGTTTAGGTTTTGCCTTCGGCCTAAAGTAAACAAATAAATTGCATTGTCAATCAAATTGGCGCAAGTCACTGTCTGCAATTTATCTTTACAAGACAAAAGAAAACTTAACAGTGTAAAATAAAATAAAAAGATAGCTTTTGTTTGCCTCCTAGCTGAATAGTAAAATTCCAGAAAAAGGAAAGTAAACCAAGAAATGTTTTACAATTCCTAACCGCATTGCAGCGTTTCCGCTAGGTGTCTGCGGGGACGTTTCACTTAATTAAAATTTTCAACTTTTTCAGTAAGTAAAATGGTTTTTTTTTTCCTTACAGAGAAAAGTATAATGTTAATGCTTTTGTGAGTTTGATAAACTATTTTAAGACCTGGAACAACAAACTGGCTTTCTGTGCATACAATCGGTATTAATTTTATTAAAACCTAAAAAATAAATTTTATTAATGTATAGAGTACACTGTCTTGAGATGAGAAGAGATCTGTGTTTTTTTTCAAACTAGTACTTTTAAGAGTCAGATTTTGTCCTTGTTTGCATGTATGTCAATTACTGATAACCTGGAGATTTCGGTGTCTACCTCGCGTTCTGAAGGGTCTGAAGGTACCAGCCTGCATTCAAATGAGTCTTTTTCAAATTTTTCAAGTGTATTGTTTCTTTCTCACTACTAGCTTTTCAATAAAGGACATACACATACATTAAAAAAACGTAGGTAAGTTCTACAATCCGCACTAAAACCGCGTGATAGCCCCACGACGTATTTTGCAAAAATCATCCCCTAAGGGCGTAAAATAGGGGTTGGAGGTTTATATGGAAGTCCATCATTTTTGAAGTTAAATGAATAAAACATGGTTAAAGGCCTTTAAACTAAAGAATTTGTGTAATCATTTTTAGAAAAAAAAAATCGGCCAAAATTTGTATAAGATCTCCGATATCTTTGTGTCTATAGACTTGGAATTTAGGAAATCTCTTAGGAAGGTTAAATAGGGGATAAATGGTACGGAAGTCGTGATTTTTGAAGCTAATTGCATAAAATTTGGTATTCGGCCTTCAGGTTAAAAAATAAGTTTAATGTGTATCACCGTTTTTTAAAAATTATACACGATACGGCAAAGTAGGGGATTAAAATTTGTATGAGAATTTCAATATTATGGAAGGTGAAATCATTAACATTATATTTTTCAAAAGTCCGCGCAGACAAAGTCGTGGACAGAAGTTAGGATACATATAATAAAATTAAAAATAAACTCCACAAATAATTTAACATAGTGCTGTACAAAGGTGATTTAAATCTGTGCAGAGTTCCGTGCTGGCAAGTTTTGTGCATCCTCAAGAGTGCAAAGTGCTTAGTAGGTAACACTTCTGAAAACTGCTTCAACTATATTAATATCTAAGTTTACTCTTCGCAGACGACGAACACTTCATGCACAAGTACGTTTATCTTCATTAAATTAATGACCTTTGACAAATACTGTTAAATAACAGAAAATCTATTTAATTACTTACTTACTACATAGTTTGTCATTAACTGCTTATAGGGTATATTATTTTGTCTCTGTTCTACATTTTACTATTTAGTTTTGTGGAGAGGAGTTGTTTATGACAAGGGACATTATATGATGGAGCGTGTGATTATCACACAGCTTCTAAGATACCTAGAAAAACACGACCTGGTCAGCGAACGTCAATATAGCTTTCGCATCGGTCAGTCGACTGGTGACCTTGTAGTGTATCTCACTTACCGATGGGCTCTAGTTATTTAGAGTCAGGGGCAGGCATTGGCATGTAGCCTGGACATAGCTAAGGCGTTCGGTCGGGTCTGGCACCGGGTTCTTCTATCGAAGTTGCCATCTTACGGAGTGCCCGAAGGTTTGTGCAAATGGGTGGCTCACTTTTTGTCTGGCATTCGCGTACGAGCCGTAGTTAGTAGTTAGCCTCAAGGCTCTGTGCTGTCTCATACGCTGTTTATACTGCATATCAAAGACATGTTGGACATCAACAACGACAGTACTGGAGATGCTTATTACACGAGTCGTGCAAATATCCCTCGTTCCGTTGGGGAGGAAAAGCGCGGAGAACCTGTGTCTCAAATCGAGACCACTCTGTCCAAGGTCTCTGACTGGGGACGGGAAATCTGGGTCCGATTCAATCCTAAAAAAACACAATTCTGCGCGTTCACCGCTAAAAAAACCCCATTCACTGTGGTCCCACACTTTTCAGTTCAGTTCCGAGATCATTTGCAAGACAAGGTAAAGCTAGCGTCCAAAATACTTAGTGTACTCAGCAGTTCTTCACGTCGGGGCAGAAGTCGCTGCTTTACAAGTCGCAAATTCGGCCCCATATGGAGTACTGTTGTCATCTCTGGGCCACGTACTTCTACCTACCTACACTACCAGCTTGGCCATTTTGACGGGCTGAGAGAATTGTCGACGATCCCAAACTCACTTCCCGTATCGAGTCCTTAAGTTTGAGGAGAAATTTGGTCTTCCGCCGCTCTTTCCTTCCAATCTCATCTTAACAACCTCTCCCCAATCCCCATCCCCTCCTATCCCCTTAGCTCATTTCACACCAAAAACACACAAACTGCAGCTCAACTATAAGGAAAACTCTCTTTTGTTAAAACGACACGCATTGTATAAGGGTTATAGTAACATAGGTACTTTCGTTGGCATGCGCAAATCTCACCAAAGTTTTTATTGCAATCGTAAGAACTCATAGAAGAATGCAGGATACCGTTACCCGTCCCATCCCATACACTCTCTTTTTAATAAATCGACTGCAGTGCCACCCATCGGATCCAAAATTTCGCAATTTATTTCTTCGGCAGTAAACCAACATTTATTGTGAACATGAGTGTTGTAGCTCCATAAATAAAAAAAAAATAACTTGATCACCGCACCACCTACCGGGACCAATTGTAGATCTAATAAAAATATTCTTAAGCGAGGAGTAAGACAAGCGCTGCCAGCTCCGACAACCAGGGAGCTAAATAATGTCATTGCCGTGAAGTTGGAGAACGTAGGCATTTCTCAAGAAACCATAAAAATTATCTTCGATAGCATGCGCAAGCGAATGCAAGCTGTGATTTTAGCAAAAAAAGGCTATACTGAATATAAAAGTTTTCCTTTTTTTGCTTTGATTTGTGAAAAATGTACGGTCTTAACAACTGCATTGAAATTGACAAAATCCACTCTTTGTCTTTTGTTTAACAAGCTTCTACAGAAAAGGCTATTTGAAGATCAAACAAGGGGGCATCCAAAATTCTAAGGGGAGGAGGGGTCGAGCCGAATCTCACTTAAAGTCACGGGGTGTCTCGGAAAATATCACGTAATTTTTTTTCACAAGAAACAGTGTAAGCTTGCAAGAAAACAATTATATTAGGTAAAACATGTTTTTCCACTAAAATAAGGCCAAAACCTAAATAGTTATATTTATCGCGGCTATGCGAACGCCACAAAGTAGCAAATTATGTTTATTTAATTAAATCCAACTGTATCAAGCACATATTAACGTATCTACACTAAAAAAATATGTATTTTGAAAAATCTCACGTGAGATCACGACATCTCATCAAGGTGGGTTGAAAATTGCCAAAATGACCTCACATAATTAATGGACGCCCCCTTATTGAAAATAACAAATAAATTACCAGTTTTTTATTGCAACAGAGTATATTATTGGATTTCAAATATCATAACAAAAACTTATGAATCCTACGAAAAAACAGACAAATTTAGTGATGGTTTTTTTTTAATAAAAAGGTGAAATGTAGAAAAATATTGTGTTAAATTGTGTAATGATAAATTATTACATCACAATTCGCAACTATTTCATTCGAATACTAAATTTTCGTGTATTATCGCGTTAAGACTAAAATTAAATAGATTATTTTAGAATAAGTAAAAGTTTAAAAAAAACTGGTTGCCTGTAAAGTCGGTATACGGGCGAAAGTTTTACGTGACAACTTGTGCCTTTCACTTTTTATGTCTGTCTCTCTCGCTCTTAGGCGGGCTAACCATGCCGCGTGCCTCTCACTCGCTCTCATTGTGAGCGCATAACGTGAGCGGAGCGTAACGCAGTTTCTTGAAGTGTCACCCGGCAAACCAATTTATAAGACGTTGTCACGTCAACAATCAATTTTACCAAGCTTTCAAATGTCTCAAATATCGTCCAGTTCTTTAGAACTAGCTGATACAATGCATTCAACTACCTTAAGCATGAATTAGATTCATATTGTGGTAGTTTTTAATATGAATACGTACTAAGAGGTTGCCTATATGAACGTAAATACGATGTATTTGTATAGAAAGTGTACTTACATTTTGCAATAGAATTAATTTTGTAAGAGCTCTCACAGTGTGTAAGGAGCGCGTACAAGACAAGCCACTTAACTTAATTGATAGAAATTTTGAATATAGAATATTTGAATAATAAATTAAATACATCAAAGTCATCAAATTATCGTTAGGGTTACTCTCGAACCCCAATTTTAAAGCTACTGTAAATTCGGTATTAAATTAACCACTTATACCTCACATATTTTTAGCCACAATATATAATTGTATTTAATAATAGTAGAGATTGCCAAACGATTGGAATTTGGATTGCTTTCAATTGTGAGCCCCCAGGTCTTTACACACAGGTATTGCACACAGAATAAATTTTTATTAATTCAAATGAAATAAAATACAACATTTTATTCGAATAATAATTTGGAATATAGAGCGCAGGTGTTTTAGGGTCCCGCCGCCGTATGGATTGGCCCGTCCTTCTGTGTGTCAACATTTTAAAGTTTCGGTAAACGAAAGACGTTTACTGTTGAACGTGGTTGAACAAACCCCCCCGTTTATGTCTCCCCTACAATCACAATATTGTTTTACTTGATTTTCAGCCAATAAATATCAGCTTATGAATTAATACCCTAGGAATCGGGTTTGTGGTTTCAGGCCTTCTCTTCACCTAGCACAGGGACCCTCCTGGATTTGTTTACTTTTAGTATGTCACACAACTGTGCCGCACTGCTGTCGACAAGGTCGGTCATCACGGCCTCTCTTGCACAAGGAATGTGGGCAGGTTGTTTTGCCAAGCGAGCATTAACGATATAATACGCCAAGCTGTTGTCACCACCTACTGCGCAGCCGTTCTCGAACAAAGCGGCCTCATACGTGACGATGGTATTACTCTAAAAGATAGGGCGGCCCTTAGTATGGGACGCTATCTGCGTCGACACCCTTGCACTGCAACATCTTCAAGGAACGCAGAATAGAGATGGTGCGGTTGCTGATTGATCTGTAAAAACAATAGAATTTAGTAAATACTATCAACTGATTTGGTATGAGAAAAAAACGGTTTACAAGCTTTTCGGATACTCTCAATAGTTCTAATACTACGAAACACTAAGTTAAAGCGTTTGCCAGGCAACCATGCAAGCGTAATGAAGCAAGCAAATCTCTAAAAATACCCTTACTGCTTGTGTTAGCTAATCTCAACTAAGGATCATGCAGAGTTGTAATGTCTTTTCGAGAATGCACAGACGGTATTATGAAAATGTCGCACTTAAAATAACTTTCACCTTTATTATATATATTTCTTTTTGTATGATATTTTCATGTTGGTAAAGTAAGCCTCATCCGTTGTTAGCCCCACTGCAGGGGCACAGGCCTCTCTTTGGAGAAGGATGTATGGGTCATACTCTGCGTGTTCAGTCCATAGTGCGAATAGGCGGACGGCCAGTAGAGACTTCAACACTTCAACAAGAGTTTTCAAGGCCTCTTGCAAAGGCCAAGTGGCTTTACCATTGCTCTCATATGACAACACAGGCAAGACCACGGACGAGCTCAGAAAAATGTGCCACTAGGCAATCACCCAAATAGGTATGACCACGCCACGCTCGACATTGCTTAACTTTGCCTGTCGTCATCGATACAGTACAAATTTATTATAATGCAATAAAGAATACGAATACGAATAAGAACTCTTAGAAAATAATGATGATGTCCCTTTTCTTTGTAACGGATAAGATGCCCTTATTCAAACTAGTAAAAATCATATAGTTCCGCAATAAAGGAATAAAGTTAAAATAAAAACGAAAACAAAGGAACAACGTTACGGATAAAAAGACAATGTAAAATATAACTACTTACTTAATAAGGCGCAAATAAGAATGCTAAATAATTCTATAATATCTAGTGTGCAGCAATATTTTTTTAACGGAGCTTCCGTGTTAAAATATTATTTATCTAAGTTTGAATATATTTTTGTGGCTTTGAGTACCTGAGTGACTGACCGTAGCTTTGCTCGGTATTTTTCCAAAAACCGAGCTTAAGAAATCGCGTTTTTAACCAAAAATACAACTACATATATTGGTAAACTTAAAAAGGAAAACTCTGTCTAAATACAAAATTTCATTCTAATCATTAGAGCGTTTATATATATATATATATATATATATATATATATATATATATATATATATATATATATATGTATACATATATGTACGGAATTACTCGTTTAAATTTAAAATAATAAGATACATGTAAATGAAAATCTGAAGAAACCATATTTCAAAATGAAATCTTAGCAACACATCATATATTTTCTAAGGAACAAATAGAAAACTGTTTTATAATAACGAATAAAATAACAAAAAGCGGACTAACTGCTTTAGGTGACCATTTTTAGGGTCATATCTACGTTATCCCTATAAAATCAATTGACACATGTATGGCAGAGCATCACTTGAAATAGCTTGACCGTTTGTCTGATTTCTTTTTGTTGTGTTTTTAAGGACAAAGTTTATAAGGAAATAACCGGTCAAGTGCAAGTCGGACTCGCGTTTTAAGGGGAGTACCTGGAAGACCGAACCTTGCTCGTTTATTTCAACAACGCCATCTATTGTCAAGTAGTGTTGCTATGTCGGTAAAAATAATAGTATTACTACTATAGAGTCATATTTTACAGTTTATCATTGCCTGAAAACGCGGATTATATAGATAAAGGGTAAACGGGTAAATTATTCATTTGTTTGTACAAACAGATTGTAATGAAATTACAACATACGCCAGGTAAGGTTTCTAAATTAGTACAACTGCTGATGCACTGCATCCTTAGACAGAGAACTGTGAAGCGCATTTTTTAGCCAGTTGTAAAAAAACCGGTCACGTGCGAGTCGGAGACGGGTTTCGTAGGAGGTAAACCGTGTTGAGGGACAAATTTAACTTTGCCGTTGGACAACGATTTTCCCAATACATCGATATATGTCGCGGTTAGTTTACCAACTGCAGATAAGTTTATAATCGCAAAAGATTTTTTTGTGATGTAACAACAAATTTACAGTTTTCACATTTTTTCATTTATGTATGTTACATGGCATTGCTTTTTGGCTAATTTCATGATTCTAGGTCAACGGGAAGTACCCCATAGGTTTTGATTTATTTGAGTCACAATATGCGACAAAAATAACCGTATTTTGTCAATATTTTTATTGCATTGACTTCGAAGCTTGATTTGTTTTTACAATTTTAAGTGACCACAGAATTAATTTCTGCTTGATAATTCCACGCTTTCTTAAGTAAAAGGGGCTTGCCAGACAGACAGACAGACAAACTTTTTTTAATGTGTTATAACTATAAATTAACAAATTTCGGATTTTCCTATGCCTGTGATGTGTGATGTGAAGACTTTACTTCGTGTGAAATTTCTTGATTCTAGGATAACGGGAAGTACTCCATAGGTTTTGATTTATTTATGAATTTCAAAATATGCGGCAAAAATGGCCGTAATTTTTATTGCGTTGACTTAGAAGCTTGTTTATTTACAGCTTCAAGGGACCGTAGACTTTTGTATTTGATATAAATTTTAACTTGATACCTTCACGCGTTCTAAAAAAAAAGGGTCTTGACAGACAGACAGTCGTACAACAAAGTGATCCTATAAGGGTTCCTTTTTTCCTTATCAGGTACGGAACCCTCAAAATGATCGCAAAAGTATGACAAAAACGAAGTCATATCAACGTCGGCCATTTTGTTTATTGATGTTTATTAAAAAAAGTTAGAAAGAGACAACAAACACTATCTGTTGATAGAGAGAGAAAAGACACCACAGGTTTGCTTTGTCTCTTTCTAAAGTGTGGTCAATTTTGTTAGGCGATTGCGCTATCCATGGGGCAGATTACAGAACTCGAAGTCTTTGACGACCTTGTAATGAAGATGAATAAAAACCAGGCAATAACATACTACCGTTGAACACTTTGTTATTTTACTACTACTATCCCGGCTACAAACTCGAACACAATTTTATGAGTCGTGCCGGTGTATGTATGTTCGTCCGGGAGGATATCTGCTGTCGCCGCCTTCATAGCCTTGAAGACAGGGACCTGTCGATATTGTGGGTGCGCGTAGATTACGGCGGCCACACTCGTATCTATGCGTGCCTATACAGGTCTCATAGCGGTGACACGGACGTAACTCGACTCTTCACGCACCTGAGTTTGACGACTGACAAAGTTCTAGAGCAATATCCCACAGCAGAACTAGTTATTTTGGGAGACTTTAACGCCCACCATCGCGAGTGGCTCAGTTCTCGAACTAACAACTATGCTGGGATATCTGCTCATGAATTTGCTCTGACCTATAAATTCTCTCAGCTGGTACTTTCTCCAACGAGAATACCAGATATAGAGGAACATACGAGCTCCTTACTGGACCTTCTGCTGACTACTCGTCCGGACGGATACTCCGTCTCAGTGGATGCGCCTCTTGGCTCCTCGGACCACTGTCTCGTTCGGACTCAAGTGTTATGCACACAACCCGATCCTTCTGGGCCAACTAATTGGCGTCGTGTGTGGCACTATAAGTCGGCAGACTGGGATAGATTGCGAGAATTTTACGCATCATACCCGTGGAGGCAGATCTGCTTTAACTCAGAAAATCCTGACGTTTGTGCAGCCGCAGTCACTGAGACAATCCTTGCTGGTATGGAATGCTATATTCCTAACCCGCGAGTAGCTGCCGGCGTCAAAAAACGACCGTGGTTTAATAGGTCTTGCAGAAAAGCTAAAATTCTTTAGCAAAATGCATATGAGGCTTGGACCACGGCTCGTTATAATAAGGATCCGAATATTTCTGAGTTAAAACGCAAATTAAATGCTGCCTCGAGGTTCAGTAAGAAAGCAACTGCCAGAGCAAAATTCCAATTCATCGGCAAAATTGGTGGGCGACTTGCGAGCTATCCTTCTGGGAGTCGTGCTTTCTGGTCGCTTGCCAAAGCTGCCGAAGGGAACTTTTGCCAGTCGTCGTTACCACCACTGCGAAAGACCGATGGTGACTTGGCCCATAGTGCTAAAGAGAAAGCCGATCTACTGGGCAGTCTCTTTGCCTCGAACTCGAAAATGAACGATGAAGGCGCTGTACCACCTACTATACCGTGGTGCGGTAAGACCATGCCGGAAATCTCCATAACGCAGCGGGAGGTCAGGCGGGCGTTGCTTTCTCTAAACGTTCATAAGTCGAGTGGGCCAGACGGTATACCAGCAGTGGTGCATAAGCAGTGTGCTCCTGAGTTATGTCCTGTACTCACGCGCCTTTTCGCGCTTTCCTACCACACTAGGCAATTTCCGTCTTCATGGAAGACTGCGAATGTGCACCCGGTGCCCAAAAAGGGCAATAGATCAGATCCATCGAATTACAGGCCTATCGCTATTACCTCTCTCCTCTCTAAGGTGATGGAGCGTGTGATCAACACACAGCATCTAAGATACCTAGAAGTACACGATCTGGTCAGTGACCGTCAATATGGCTTTCGCCACGGTCGCTCGACTGGTGACCTTCTAGTGTATCTCACACACCGATGGGCACTAGCCATTTAGAGTCAGGGGGAGGCATTGCCATATAGCCTGGACATAGCGAAGGCGTTCGATCGGGTCTGGCACCGGGGTCTTCTATCGAAGTTGCCATCTTACGGAGTGCCCGAGGGTTTGTGCAAATGGGTGGCTAGCTTTTTGTCCGGCAGACGCATACGAACCGTAGTTCACGGTAGTTGCTCTGATAACATGGATATGCTGGTATCCCGCAAGGCTCTGTGCTGTCTCCTACGCTGTTTATACTGCACATCAATGACATGTTGGACATCAACAACATACATTGCTATGCAGATGACAGTACTGGAAACGCTTTTTACACAGGTCGTGCAAACATCCCTCGTTCCGTTGTGGAGGAAAACCGCGGAGAACTTGTGTCTCAAATCGAGACAACACTGTCCCAGGTCTCTGACTGGGGACGGGTAAACTTGGTCCGATTCAACCCTACAAAGACACAAGTGTGCGCGTTCACCGCTAAGAAAACTCCATTCACTGTAGTCCCACAATTCCAGAACACTCCCCTCTCCATCTCCAAAAGAATTGGGATCCTTGGTGTCGACATCTCCAGCGATGTTCAGTTCCGAGATCATTTACAAGATAAGGTGAAGCTTGCGTCCAAAAAACTTGGTGTACTCAACAGAGCAAAGCAGTACTTTACGTCGGGGCAAAGGTTGTTACTTTACAAGTCGCAAGTTCGGCCCCATATGGAGTACTGCTGCCATCTCTGGGCAGGTGCACCCAGATACCAGCTTGGCCCTTTTGACTCGGTTCAACGACGGGCTGTGAGAATTGTCGATGATTCCAAACTCACTTGCGGTATTGAGCCCTTAAGTCTGAGGAGAGACTTTGCCTCACTGTGTGTGTTCTACCGCTTGTACAATGGGTTGTGTTCTGAGGAATTGTTCGAAATGATGCTCACGGCTACTTTCTACCATCGCACCGCTCGCCATCGGCAGGGAATTCATTCTCACAATTTAGAAACTAAATGGTCGCGTACAGTGCGGTTTCAGAGAAACTTCCTCCCGCGAACGCTGAAGTTGTGAAATGAGCTCGCTGCCAAGGTTTTCTGCAAGGACTACAGTATGGAGTTCTTCAAGAAAGAAGTTATTAGATTTCTGAAGGGTCGGCAACGCGCAAGTGATACCCCTGGTGTTGCAAGCGTCCATAGGCTACGGTGACCGCTTACCGTCAGGCGGACCGTAAGCTTGTTTGCCACCTTAGTGGTATAAAAAAAACTTTCTATATATATATATATATATATATATATATATATATATATATATATATATATATATATATATATAGAAGTCGCAGAGTCGGATTGTATAATCCGCCGTATTACATTACGGCTAGCCGTTATCAAAAACAGGCATTGTCATTGCGCAACTTCAATTGCCTGTTTAGACCGCAACGGACGCAGTTGAAAAATGTTGTGGCATTTATAAACCTTCATCTGCTGCTGACTGTTAATCTGCTGATGGCTGATTTTACAAAGATTACCTATTGGACGCACGCAATAAAACAGTATTGTAATTAGTTTGTAAAGCTGGTTGTAGTTAATTTACTTGACGATTCGAAAGTGTTCTTAGTAACCCATTTAAATAAAAAGATTTTGATTTTGAATCTATGAGATCAAGCTGGCCCCTACAGTAAAAATCTTTTGAAATAATTGGTTTTAAAACAAGGCTTTTTTTGGTAAGTTTCGTTTGGATTTGCTGGTTGGGCATAAGGAGACAAATATTTCAATTGCCCTTTTTTGAATATAAAGTTTTGATAGCGTACAGCATTTTGTCTCGTCCACCGTGGCCACTTTCCTTGTGAATTTCCACTAAAGTATCAAAATATTGCTCCATGGGTACTATTTTTTTATTTACTTTTACTTTTTGGTCTTTGGTGTCTTCCTACTCCTCTAGGAAACAGGCGTGATGTTATGTATGTATGGGTAGTACTCGAATAGTAAGATCTGCTGGATTATTTTTCTTTAAGGTCAAATAATCTTCTACGGCCACGTTCATAACATCATATTTTTTACACCAATAATATTATGTAGGGTTCCGCCGAAAACACCTAGCACCACTCTAGCAATTTTGATGTGCGTTATAACCTCTTAAACTCGGTCCTTTGTTCATGGTTTCAAGGGTAAAACAAATAACATAATTCTCATAGTCAAGAGATAACATGGTACGTTGTTGATGTGGTTTCACCTACTGTAGAAATCGAAAAATAATTACATACACAAATATTATTAGTTAAGACATGTTAAGCTAGAATGACATTTAGATCCACAAAGATTCTTATTCTCGAAGCATGCACATCTGTTAGTATAGCATTGATTTTTCGCTGGCTTACAAGAACACTTCTGAAAGCCTTGCCCACCGAACAGCGACTGTTATAAAAATATTTGTAGTATTTATGTCAGGCAACGCCACGAGTGTTAAGAATCGGAACTAAAACCTGTCAAAGAGGCGGCTAGTGTCTCGCTGTACTACATTACAGCTAGCCGTGTTGAATAACGTATGGTGACGAATACATTCCGGCGGTTTTTTATTCAGCTGCATTCAATCCGGCTAATCGTTGAACCACCGTATTTCAAAACGGACCTGTTTTTGATAACGGCTAGCCGTAAAGTAATACGGCGGATTATACAATCCGACTGCGACATATATATTTATATATATATATATATTTACTATTTTAGTTGAACTTTGTAATGTTATATGTATTTATAAGTAATAATTATGTATTAGGATGATGAAATAAAAAATACCGTACAGTCAAAATATTTTCATGCATTAGGAAATAGTACACAAAAAAGGCGCAGTAGGAACCAATGTAGGTACCAAACTCCATACGGTAATTGCAAAAAAAAAATGATTTTTTCAACCCGCAACGAAAGGCCACACACTAACGCAAACACTTTTTTTGTTTAATTATTAAAAATGTAAATGTCAGGTAAACTAACTCGGGTTAACCCGGGTAGCACTAACAGCAGGATAGCAAATACATTTCTCTACAGTACAGAAAGAGACAGCACAAAACTCTACTCTGCTAGGAACATCGAATGGAATGTACACCACACTTCCATCTATAAAGCAGATAGTTATAATTAATATTATAACAAGTAATAATTTGTTTCCTGTCAATTTCAGACATTTGTATGAAAAATGCTACAAAGGATAATATGCATTATAGCGTTTATACCTTAATTTCGTGACAGTTGCTTAAATAGCTTATAATATAAAAAAGATTTTGCTTTTTTGTCTTACTTTTTAGAATTTCGAACTGTAATTAATCCACCAACCCACAAATTATAATTTTTACTGGCCAGTACGTTTTTTTAAAGACTTTTCTTAATAACTTTCGTTCCCTAAACTAAGCGTTGTGTAATTATAATTATAAATTTTGCATACATAAAGTTTGTAACAAAATAATTGTTTTAAAAAAAATAAGCTTATTACATGCGATTTCGCTTTAGAATATTCGTGAATGCTATTTTCGATATGTACATCAATAAGACGGAGATATCAAAAGAATACTCTTGTCAAAGGATCACTCTTAAAGAGATGAGTGATACGTGATACAGCTTTCATGTTAAATCCTTAGCTGAAGTACATTTCTTTTTTACAATTAAATTATAATATTGAGTTGAATGTTAATAATTTATGTACTTACATGTACCAATAATTATAATCAAAAATAAAACGCGTGCTTTGTCTTAGGCGACCGCCCACCTCTCAGCCTACTGCCAAAGGCCGAAAACCACTTTTCGTCTACAACACGGACCGACTGTGCCACCGACTGTAATATATAAAAGTTAGTATTAGTGAATATACAAATGTCTACCGCAATTTACGTTGTTTTTTAACGTGTGAATAAAAATAAACGAGTAGCATTTTTATTTTTTTAATATGATACTTTTTGTTCTTCAGTCTACAAAACAATTAAGAATATCATTCTTAATTTAGAATATCATTCTTAATTTTTGGAAATGATTAAGAAATGGTAATTATACGACTTTGTCTGATTGATGAAGTACGTAGTAAGTTATATATAATCTGTGGCTAAAGTTTCTAAGCTTTTTAAGTTACTTTAATACCGTGTTGAAATAAAGACATAACTCAGTAACTGGAAAAACTTAATAAAGTTTACTAAGTAACCTAGAGACGATTTGATCAAGATTTAACAATGCAGCCGTTAACCAAAACAAAAAAGTTAAAATGTTTTTTCCTTTTTCTTTGATTTATGTCTTCCTTTTATGGTATAGCCCTACAGCGACTGCTGTACCGCGCCCATGGCAAATAAAATATATTCGTATGCTCTATAATAGGTAAAGCGCAGCGAGACGCAGGGGCAGAGTAGCTGCGTATGTCATACGCACTAGTGATAATATCAAAAAGATGGATCTTCAGATACCGAATCCCTAAAAAAAAAAATGGAAAATAATATAAAAAAAAATGATCTGCCAGTAGAAGATAGTTTATGTATTGCTGCTTAGCAACTATATTTACCTGCCTAGTATTACCTTAACAAATATAAAAAATTACAACTATAAAAATATTGCAACCAATATCTTCAGAACTATACTGTAGTTATCTATCAGTCTCATGTGAATTTATGTCGTACCTCTAATAATTGACCCAACATTGTCTTTGTTAAAGTAGGTACTGTTACTTATTCTGTGGATTAACCACTTATAATACGTTGCCAAGGTATGTACACAGCTTAGTTATTGATATAAAACAAATGCCCAGGCTGTGTATTCCTAATAAAAATAAATTTTATAGGAAACTCTATTCTACAAGCTCTGATTTGATAACTATTTATTACATATATTCGTAAATACCTAACTATAAGTTTTTTTTTGTAGTTTTCTAAAAAAACAACAGCTGTTCCAAAAATGCACATTTCCAGTAGTCGCTTATTGCATTTGTTTGATCAATGTAAGCCAAGTGTCGAGCTAACGAACCAATCACAGAAGATTAATGGAAGCTTTTTGTTCATACCTATATGATATAGTTATTAGGTACGTTTTTGTAAATGTCAAACTCGGACTCTACTAGATTCCAATATTCAATTACAGTATGCGACATACGACATAATAATGCTTTATATATATCGTACTGTAATGTTGTGGTTCGGTCCTACTGGCAGTTTTTACTGCCCTTATCAATCATGGCGGCCATGTAACAGTGCTGCATTCTCGCTCCCGCCTCGACTTACAACTAGATTGACTATGTTACACAACTTTTTTTAGCGTCAAGACCGCAGTTTCGGTCCCAGGCCCCGTTACCGACTAAAGGACTTTACCTTTACGTTTTCCAGTACTTTGTTAAACAGAAAGATTTTCACATCGATTAGCGTTAAGACCTCGTTACGGCCCCAGGCCTCATAACCTACCAAAGTACTTTACATTTACTTTTTCTAGTACTTTGTCAAACAAAAAGTTTTTATATACATTAGCGTCAAGACCCCACTTTCAGTGGCAGGTCCCATTGCGACCGAAAAGTACTTTACCTTTACCTTTTCCTGTGCTATGTAAAACAAAAAGATCTTCACATACATTTTTTCAGTACATTGAACTCTTAAAATATCTGTGACAAAACTGTCACATTGATCACATCACAACATTTGTGTTGTTAGTAATTTACAATTAAACAAATCACTAAAAACCCTTTATCAATCTTCATAGACTTAAATATAGACTGTATGGTAAACAATCTTATCATTTTCTTTAAATCGGGAGTTGAATATTGTTCACAATGACAATTCAAATACAATTTTTATTTCTAATTGTAAAAAGCTAACTCGAACTGAACGATTGAAGTCGAGCTGGATTTTCTCTGTTAGTTGCTTCCTACTTATCTTTAACGAACCTCCTGTGTAAAGAGGATCGGATGCTCTGCTAGACTTTATTGTCCTCATGAACAACACTCTCAGTAGAGAAACTTTGTAGTGATGTAATATAATTGATATCGATTGCATGTGGTTTGGGGTCCTGTTGTTAAACAAGGAACTTGAAATTATAGATCTGTTGCCCAAATTTCACAATTATAGATAGTTGTGGAAAGAAAGATTTAAGATAAACCTTGCAAATTTACCAGTTTCCTATATACCAGTTACAATTTTAACACATCAACAACACTAGAATAAACATATTATGAGTATAAAACTTAAATATGAGCAACTACATTAGCGCTCAAGTTTTTATAAAGTTAGTAGGGAAATTACTATAGGATCCTAAGAATGGCCAATCCGCATTTTCCAAGTTTCAATAGTTACCGTAGCAAAACGGCGAAAATGGAACCAAAAGGTTTCATTGTATTCGCCAAATAACATAACTAAAATACATTAATATTTGTGATGAAATGTTACAGAGAGATTTTTTATGTAATTAAGATTTTTTAATGGTAGCTCTCCATTACTGCGCTGAGCAATATATTTTTGCACCACTTTGTGTGGGTAGTCGTTAAATAGGTATCACAGACTATATTATTGGGATTAGAAAGGGAACAAACCCTAAAAAATGTTTCTTCACATTTTATATTAACACCTTGTCAGCGTGATTAATATGTATGCCCACCCACACCAAATTAAAACTTTCTGGTACTAAGTATATTTTAAGTTTATTCTAAGCTAAGTCACGGATAGATAGACAGGTGAACGGATATGGGTAAACTATAAGGGTACCTTAATGACTTCGGCACCGTAAAAACTATTTATACTCTACGAGATATTATATTGGCTTCCAAAATTGTGAGCGCAATGTAAGTTCTTAGTCATTTTAATAAAAAACTTATGTCAATCATCTTAATTTCAAAATTTAATAAACGTTGATTGATATATAGTCTCAAAATATATATCAACTGACTCTTTTCACATACTATCCAATGGAAATAAAGTTCTCAGTTTATATTTTTTAATACGAAAGAACCTTATTTATTAAAATTCACCTTGTAGTCTTGAAGTTGTAGCGGGCCATATCGTACCACTACAAACAAGGCTGACGTCACGCGTCTTACATCGCGCTGTCGAAGTTTCCTTCGCAGTTCAGTATATAAAGAAACCGTAGTACAAGTTAAGTAGACCACGGCGGTCCCCAGGCACAACACCTCGCCTGGCAGGAGATCTCCTCTTAGCCGCCGCTCCACATAGTAAATGAGTGAAGTAAATACAACCATTTACTTTAATTTTTTTTGATTTTCAATTTACTGTCTGTCGATAATGATACAAATATAATAACCGTACATCACTATTTATTAACAATGCGATCGCTGTCACAAAGCCGTTATTGTACAAAAAAGAAAGAGTAAGGATAATTCGCTACTGTCTATTTTTTCATGATAGTTTGATGCGATTCAACGCATATTGCTAATCAATATTTCCATTAATCAGTCTCAAGACATCCACCTCTGGACAATTATAAGTTTTTGTTAAATAATCCTTATCTACGGTTTATTGACGTTTTGTTATATTCAAGTAAAAAAGACGGTGACCGCTTACCATCAGGCGGATCGTAAGCTTGTTTGACACCTTAGTGGTATATAAAAAAGAAGATCTTCCATATCAACAAAAAAATTGCAGCCAAAATGTATAAGCATGAAATATAATGTTGAATGGCGTAAGTGTAAGTGTGAATTCATTTAGTTAAAGACGTGGTGACTGATAATGAGTTTGTGGCGAAGTGACGAATGGTTCACATTGTTATGTATTCAGTTCGCGGTTCCGTACTCGAGCGGTGAAACCACTACGCGACAGTGAAATATTCGAGTTGGTGCATTTATGAATTGGTAGCGTAACAAATTATAACGACAATTATTATCTCAAATTTAAACTTACTGAAGATATATTTGTTTTTTGGTTAGGTTTAATTATAATTACGTAATTAAAAAAAATATTTATGATTGGTGATGAAAACTCATCCTTTCATCTGAAGCATTTGTTGCCATATAGGTCAGAAAGATAATTTCTGAAATACTAAACGCGTTTTTTTTTTTTATTTTTTGGCCTGGAATTTACCGTTTCAGTTTTTTAGTAACATTTTTCGACTTTTTCATAAAATTTTAAGTCAATTCACTAGATAATAATAATTTAACTGATTTTCCTGACAAGTAATTCCATCACTCGATTAAAAAATATGTACAAGTGTTGTGATAAAGCAATATTCACTTCCTGATTTTTTTTAACGTTAAATTAAATTATATAAAATCGCGCAGAAAGATATAAATGTACTACTAGACAAATTAAAAAAAAAGCAATCCTTCAGATACTTTATTTTTCTGTAAAATTTGTACAAAAACTGCGTATTTAAGCTATCTTACATATAGCTTAGCCTTAGTTAGTAACTCATTTATTTTTAATAAGTTAATTATTTTTTTATTTACTATAAACTAAAAACCTTTTTTTGAATACGTTCCGCAAAGACCTGTCTAAATCCTGCCTGCACATCCCATATTTTTCCGTTCGTTTCTGCCTACACTCAATTCATGTATTATAAATATTTCTTATTGGTATGACGACAATCTTTTTATCTATAAAAAAGGGTGTTTATGGTAGGTATATTGCCTTATGGAACGTAACTCTGACACGCGAGTCTACCAGTAGGCACTTACGGAAAGTACCATATCGGTTTTGATAATCAGTAAATGAGAAGTTTTGTATGAAAATATGTATTGGAAAGGTTGGACAGGTTGGTGAAAACTAACAACCCTTGAGCCATATCACTTAAGACGAAAGGATTTAGCGCAAAAACATCTTCATCCTCGAGGTTGTAAAACTATTGCGCACGAAGTTGCCAAACAATGTAAATCGGGAGCGAAAAATTGGTCAAAATTCCCATCAGTTGAAATTTAACTATTGTTGTTTACACACATAATTGTGCTATTTTGAAGCCTATTAATATAATAATAATCTCAATTTTAATGCTTTTGAAGACGTGATTTCGAATAAAATGTCTATCGAGCCAAAATCATCAAATCATGTTTCTGAGCTGAAAATGTCAAGAAGAAGGTCTGAAAATACATACATGACGCTTAGTTTCAGATCCGTAGCTTATATTGTTGGTTTGTATTTTTAAACGAAAAAAGTACCGTTTTTTCGATGCCTCGACTTAAGAGCCTACACGGGCGGCAGCGGTTGCCAAAAGATGCCTTACTGTTATAATCTAGCCATACCTACTGTGATATAACTTATTCTTTGGAGGAGTTATCAGAAACAACAGCGAAATGAATTAAAATGCATAACCAACGTAAATATTCACATTTGTGGAAGAGTAATTGGTTCATTAGTCCACTCGTAACTCGCGTTGAATATACACACGAGTTGGCACGCTGGTCCGCATCCGTTTGTACAAACACACAATTAGAGAGGTTTCAGTTTGTTGGCGTGTCGAGTGTTTTGGGGTTAAAAAGTCCACACATTTGTTATTATCGTAAATGTAGGTATATCTTTATGTTATTAATATTATTAAATAACTGTCTGGTTATTTTGTCCGCTGAATAGATATCTCTTTTTATATTTGTGTTCTTTAATTTTTAAATTACATAAAATTGAGAATTGTGAGAATTATCGACGAGTCCAAACTTACTTGCCGTATCAAACCCTTACGTGTGTGTGTGTGTCTGTGAGTGTGTTATACTTATAATATAACAAAAACAAAGACTAAAATACTAATATTAAGTTATATATACCCATATATAAACAAATAAAAATTAAAAAGTAACTAAATATAAAACCTCTTCTAAGCTGCTGCCAGTCGGCAACGTAGCCAAAAGGCTGGCGGCATTGCCACGCTGTATGGCAATGCTAATACGTTGACCAAGATCCTGCTTCTATTGAGCAGTGCAATTATAATAGTGTAATTGACATTTCAGCTAATCATTTAGCTAAACAACCTGCTTCTATTGAGCAGTATAATAATTTGACATGTAATAATTTAAATTAAATTTTCAGACAACAAAGGACCACTTTGGCATATTATATTATTCCAAAATTAGTAATGATTATATTAAACACTCTATGTCTACTCAAGTTTTATGCAAACAGAAACAAAAAAATAAACTTTGTCATACTAAAAATAATATTCCATTGAACCTGGTGCATCAGAATATACAAGGAATGTCTCAGAAAGAACTAGAAATTGAATTGTTTATAAACTGCCAAAAGATTGACATTTTATGTATCACTGAACACTGGCTACGCAGCCATCAGTTTATGTTCAATTTCACTAATCACCAGGTGGGAAGTTCGTTCAGCCGAGTAAATGCTATCCATGGTGGCTCTTTAATTTTAGTTAATAAACAGCTAAAGTTTAAGGAACGTAAAGACATTGTGAGCCTCTCAGTTGAGCGAACTGCCAAGCTGTCCTGTATAGAAGTTGAGCATCTCATTGTTGTGAGTGTATACAAGCCGCCTTGTGCAATTTATGATAATTTTGAATTAGTTATGGAAGAAGGGCTGAATAAAATCAGCAATTCCAATAAACAAATCATTGTTTGTGGAGACTTCAATATAAACATTTTGGAAAATAGCTCATTAAGCACCAGATTGCTTGCCTTATTTCAGTCTTTTAATTTGAATAATTTGTTTTGTGAACCAACTAGAATTGCTGTATCCAGTGCCACTTGCATCGACAATATATTTACTGACATAAAACCAATTCAAAAATCAATTATAAGCAATCTAGAGTCAGATCATTGTGGACAGTAAGTGGTTTTAGAAAGAAAGAATAGTATTACTAAAAAGGAAATTAAATTTATACCAATAACAACTAAACGGGTTGAATCATTTAAATCTAACTTAATGCATAAACTTCCAGATTTGCTTTATAATGGCGACCCAAATGATATGTACAATACTGTTCTTGACACTATTACTACAGAGTATAATAAAATATTTACTGCAAAAAAGAAACTTATTTCCAGTCGCTTTAGTTTTAGTGAATGGGCTACCACAGGTATTCATAAAAGTAGGCGTAAACTGTATGAATTATATAAAGAAAAAACATATAATAATAGCCAAATATTTAGGGAATATTTAAAAAAATACTCAAAAACCTTTAAAAAGGTCTGTCTTGTTGCAAAAGCAATTCACTTCAGACATAAAGTAAAAAAATCAACAAATAAAATAAAAACTACATGGAACATAATAAATAATGAAACTGGTAAAGCTAGGAATTCTTGTCAGGACTTTGAGTTGATTGTAGATGATGCTAGTTTTAAAACAAATTCTGAGGTAGCAGTTGCCTTTGAACAGTTTTTTAGGAATATCCCATTCAAAACAACTGAACATCTAAACTCAAGTCCAGTCTTAGCAGAAAAATTATTAAAAACTAGTGTTCCTGAATGTAACGTTCCCTTTGTATTTAAAAACATTAGTCCTACGGATATCATTTATACATTTAAAACATTAGAAATTAAAAACACCACAGACCTTTGGGGACTTTCTGTAAAAACTATAAATTCAATTATTCATGTTATAGCACAACCCTTAGCCATTATATTTAATAGTTGTGTTGATAGTGGTGTGTTTCCTGATGAGATGAAACTTAGCAAAGTTATACCTCTTT
Source organism: Apoda limacodes (assembly GCA_946406115.1). Taxonomy (NCBI): domain Eukaryota; kingdom Metazoa; phylum Arthropoda; class Insecta; order Lepidoptera; family Limacodidae; genus Apoda; species Apoda limacodes. The sequence goes on along the minus strand of OX291553.1, from coordinate 10,735,736 downwards.
TTAAATCAGGTAGTTCAACAGATCCTAATAATTTTCGGCCTATTTCAATACTACCTATACTCAGTAAAGTTTTTGAAAAAATCATACTTTGTCAAATGTTAAGCCATTTCTGTATTAATGAGCTACTTATTAGTAAACAGTTTGGCTTTATGAAAGGCCGTTCCACAACCGATGCAGGAGTGGCACTATTAAAAAATATATATAACGCCTGAGAGGATTCGCATGACGCCCTTGGAGTGTTTTGTGATTTATCTAAGGCATTTGACTGTGTTCAACATGAAAATCTCATCAGGAAGCTACATCACTATGGTATTAGAGGCAAAGCTCTCGACCTTTTGACATCCTATATGAGTAGGAGAGTACAGAAAATAGATGTCAACGGTGAAAGATCTCCGGGATCAGCAGTCACTATAGGAGTCCCTCAGGGCTCAATTTTAGGTCCTTTTCTTTTTCTTATTTACATTAATGATCTTTTTTTTTTTTTTTTTTTTTAATACCACTAAGGTGGCAAACAAGCTTACGGCCCGCCTGATGGTAAGCGGTCACCGTAGCCTATGGACGCTTGCAACACCAGGGGTATCACTTGCGCGTTGCCGACCCTTCAGAAATCTAATAACTTCTTTCTTGAAGAACTCCATACTGTAGTCCTTGCAGAAAACCTTGGCAGGGAGCTCATTCCACAACTTAAGCGTTCGCGGGAGGAAGTTTCTCTGAAACCGCACTGTACGCGACCATTTAGGTTCTAAAGTGTGAGAATGAATTCCCTGCCGATGGCGAGCGGTGCGATGGTAGAAAGTAGCCGTGGGCATCATTTCGAACAATTCCTCAGAACAAAACCCATTGTACAAGCGGTAGAAAACACACAGTGAGGCAAAGTCTCTCCTCAGACTTAAGGGCTCGATACCGCAAGTGAGTTTGGAATCGTCGACAATTCTCACAGCCCGTCGTTGAACCGAGTCAAAAGGGCCAAGCTGGTATCCGGGTGCACCTGCCCAGAGATGGCAGCAGTACTCCATATGGGGCCGAACCTGCGACTTGTAAAGTAACAACCTTTGCCCCGACGTGAAGTACTGCTTCGCTCTGTTGAGTACACCAAGTTTTTTGGACGCCAGTTTCACCTTATCTTGTAAATGATCTCGGAACTGAACATCGCTGGAGATGTCGACACCAAGGATCCCAATGCTCTTGGAGATGGAGAGGGGAGTGTTCTGGAATTGTGGGACTACAGCGAATGGAGTTTTCTTAGCGGTGAACGCGCACACTTGTGTCTTTGTAGGGTTGAATCGGACCAAGTTTACCCGTCCCAAATCAGAGACTTGGGACAGTGTGGTCTCGATTTGAGACACAAGTTCTCCGCAGTTTTCCTCCACAACGGAACGAGGGATGTTTGCACGACCCGTGTAAAAAGCGTCTCCAGTACTGTCATCTGCATAGCAATGTATGTTGTTGATGTCCAACATGTCATTGATATGCAGTAGAAACAGCGTAGGAGACAGCACAGAGCCTTGCGGGACACCAGCATTAATGTCCATGCTATCAGAGCAACTACCGTCAACTACGGTTTGTATGCGTCTGCCGGACAAAAAGCTAGCCACCCATTTGCACAAACCCTCGGGCACTCCGTAAGATGGCAACTTCGATAGAAGACCGCGGTGCCAGACCCGATCGAACGCCTTCGCTTTACATGCCAATGCCTCCCCCTGACTCTCAATGGCTAGTGCCCATCGGTGTGTGAGATACACTAGAAGGTCACCAGTCGAGCGACCGTGGCGAAAGCCATATTGACGGTCACTGACCAGATCGTGTACTTCTAGGTATCTTAGAAGCTGTGTGTTAATCACACGCTCCATCACCTTAGAGAGGAGAGAGGTAATAGCGATAGGCCTGTAATTCGATGGATCTGATCTATCGCCCTTTTTGGGCACCGGGTGCACATTCGCAGTCTTCCATGAAGACGGAAATTGCCTATTGTGGTAGGAAAGCGCGAAGAGGCGCGTGAGTACAGGACATAACTCAGGAGCACACTGCTTAAGCACCACTGCTGGTATACCGTCTGGCCCACTCGACTTATGAACGTCTAGAGAGAGCAACGCCCGCCTGACCTCCCGCTGCGTTATGGAGATTTCCGGCATGGTCTTACCGCACCACGGTATAGTAGGTGGTACAGCGCCTTCATCGTTCATATTCGAGTTCGAGGCAAAGAGACTGCCCAGTAGATCGGCTTTCTCTTTAGCACTATGGGCCAAGTCACCATCGGTCTTTCGCAGTGGTGGTAACGACGACTGGCAGAAGTTCCCTTCGGCAGCTTTGGCAAGCGACCAGAAAGCACGACTCCCAGAAGGATAGCTCGCAAGTCGCCCACCTATTTTGCCGATTAATTGGAATTTTGCTCTGGCAGTTGCTTTCTTACTGGACCTCGAAGCAGCATTTAATTTGCGTTTTAACTCAGAAATATTCGGATCCTTATTATTACGAGCCGTGGTCCAAGCCTCATACGGAGTTTGCTTAAGAATTTTAGCTTCTCTGCAAGACCTATTAAACCACGGTCGTTTTTTGACGCCGGCAGCTACTCGCAGGTTAGGAATGAAACATTCCATACCAGCAAGGATTGTCTCAGTGACTGCGGCTGCGCAGACGTCAGGATCTTCTGAGTTAAAGCAGATCTGCCTCCACGGGTACGATGCGTAAAATTCTCGCAATCCATCCCAGTCTGCCGACTTATAGTGCCACACACGACGCCAATTAGTTGGCCCAGAAGGATCGGGTTGTGTGCATGACACTTGAGTCCGGACGAGACAGTGGTCCGAGGAGCCAAGAGGCGCATCCACTGAGACGGAGTATCCATCCGGACGAGTAGTCAGCAGAAGGTCCAGTAAGGAGCTCGTATGTTCCTCTATATCTGGTATTCTCGTTGGAGAAAGTACCAGCTGAGAGAATCCATAGGTCAGAGCAAATTCGTGAGCAGATATCCCAGCATAGTTATTGGTTCGAGAACTGAGCCACTCGCGATGGTGGGCGTTAAAGTCTCCCAAAATAACTAGTTCTGCTGTGGGATATTGCTCTAGAACTTTGTCAGTCGTCAAACTCAGGTGCGTGAAGAGTCGAGTTACGTCCGTGTCACCGCTATGAGACCTGTATAGGCACGCATAGATACGAGTGTGGCCGCCGTAATCTACGCGCACCCACAATATCGACAGGTCCCTGTCTTCAAGGCTATGAAGGCGGCGACAGCAGATATCCTCCCGGACGAACATACATACACCGGCACGACTCATGAAATTGTGTTCGAGTTTGTAGCCGGGATAGTGAAGGTATGATGTGTCGGCCGGGCAGGATATCTGCGTCTCCGTTAGAAAAAGAATGGTCGGCTGCGCAGTTTCGAGATGGTGGTGGACTGCGTTAAGATTTGCGTGAATACCCTTGATGTTGCAAAAATCCACATTATATGTGGATGGAGTAGCCGCTGTGCAAACTCTTTTCTTATTCTTTCTTATGGCCATAATATATAAAAGAAGTTACTAAGACTAAGGGATGAGGATTCACTGCACAGACAGCATAGAGGAATATTAATACATGTCTGTCTCTGACTAACATTTGGTAATGTAAATTTAAAACATTTGGTTTTTTTTTCATTAAGTAACAAATTATAAGCGTTAAACCAATTTACAATTTTAGAAACGGCATTATTTAATTCATTATAACATGTCTGTTGTCTCTTAACTTTAAAAAGCAAAGAGGTGTCATCAGCAAATAAGACAATGTCATGGTTTTTTACATTATATGGGAGATCACTGCAAGTACTCGCTCGAATAAGCCACCCGACCAACTAAAGCAGGGCATAGCGAGTACTTGCTCGAATGAGCGGCCCGAACTGGGGAAGTACCTCCACCTTACAGAAAACCGCGGCCATAATAACACTAACATTGAGTAGTGTTGTGTTCCTGGCGGTGAGTAAGGTTGCCCGAGCTCTTTGAGGATTCGCTGCGCGGACAGCGGAGGACCGGCGGCGCTTGTTGCTGTCATGCTCGGCGTAGACGCGGCGTGCTGGTTCGGCGGTCAGGGAGACCTGATGAAACGGCTGACCGCTGGCCGCCCGCAGGTTGAACGGGATCCCGAACCCAGGGATCACTTAATCTCCGCCCTGGAGTAACTATAACCGAATTTCACTTAAACGAACTATAGCTAAACAAACGCTTGCTATAACAAACTTCTTTAGTATAATCAAGGAGTAGCCGTAACAATCCCACGCCGATAACCAAATTTAGGGCGGGTGGAGCCGCTGGCAAAAGCTAGTTTAAAATAAGAAAAGAAGTAAAGTTTTGCATCTTTATCTTAATAAACCTTGCAACTTAATACTTAAACTTGAAAAGCACTTTGAGTAATGAGCGAGTGTCAGGTCGTGTCTAATTTGTACAAAGCCTTGTAGTTAGGATTAACTACAAAGCTTCGAGACGAGCTTTAATTTTAGTATGTATTGTATTACAAAATTCACACTAAAACTTAACTACTTCACGTCGGGGCAAAGGTTGTTACTTTAAAAGTAGCAAGTTCGGCCCCATATGGAGTACTGCTGCCATCTCTGGGCAGGTGCACCCTGATACGAGCTTGGCCCTTTTGACTCGGTTCAACGACGGGCTGTGAGAATTGTCGACGATTCCAAACTCAATTGCGGTATCGAGCTCTTAAGACTGAGGAGAGACTTTCCCTCACTGTGTGTGTTCTACCGCTTGTACAATGGGTTGTGTTCTGAGGAATTGTTCGAAATGATGCCCACGGCTACTTCCTATCATCGCACCGCTCGCCATCGGCAGGGAATTCATTCTCACACTTTAGAACCTAAATGGTCGCGTACAGTGCGGTTTCAGAGAAACTTCCTGCCGCGAACGCTTAAGTTGTGGAATGAGCTCCCTGCCAAGGTTTTCTGCAAGGACTACAGTATGGAGTTCTTCAAGAAAGAAGTTATTAGATTTCTGAAGGGTCGGCAACGCTTAAATGATACCCCTGGTGTTGCAAGGGTCCATAGGCTACGGTGACCGCTTACCATCAGGCGGACCGTAAGCTTGTTTGCCAAAAAAAATAATTAGTAATATAACTATTTTTTTACTTTGAAATCTAATTTAAATTAACCATATTGATTGTTTTTATACAACCAAGATGGCATTGAAGCATTATTTTCACTTTGTGGTACACTATATTTCTTAGAGTTAGTTTCTTTAACATTACTAATCAAAAAGTACCTAAATTTACAACGAATAGTCGCAAAACATGTATGCAAGTAGGTACTTTAACGGATCTCGATACGTAAAACATTTTTCTCCCGAATTCCCAAGTCTAAAACGCTCGAGACTCTTTGTAATAAGCTGGCTGACCAGGAAGCTTCATGCAAAATGTTCTCAATAAGCGGGACTCGTAAATTAGGATAGCATGTGTGCAATTTACGCAATAGAGCCCAAGGATGTATTTTCTCATATCCAATTTTAAAGAGCAGAGTGTGCTCTTAAAAAAAGTATTTCATCTTTTACTCGCCCTCTTGAACCCTTAGTTCCCTTGACGGTTCTACAATTGAACCCATGCTGTGTGTTTTAAATGATTTTCAATACTCAAACTTCATGCGTTGCAATTTCAAGAAACGGAATGAAGTAAATTGCAACGTCAATCAGTTGAGAGCTCAGTCACTGTAGGTGATCAATCTTCATGAGCCTGAGGAGGGACTTAAGAAAATAAATTGCTTTTTACACGACACGTGGTTGAATTAATATTTATTGTTACTAGAAGTATAAATTCAATTACGGTATAGATTCGGTACCTTTTATTGGAAGCCAGAGTTCCGAAATACAAAAATAAAAAAATCTTTGTTTCATACATCAACGTTTCATTTATTATTAATATTGACGTAAAGCTTTTCTGTGAACAAAAAGACAAAACCTTAAATAGGTATGATCCCGTATCAGAAATGGGCTATTTAGAAATAGCTTTTGACTTGACGTTAATTTCTCGTACTAACGAGTACGGAATCGGAAGTTCATCAAAATATACTTTCCCTTGATCTAGCACAGGTCTGACTAAAATATTTTCTTAATACTACTATATGATCCAGAGCGGTTCTCATCTGAAAACAAAATCACCATGAAATTGCATTGGTGAGATTTACGGTTTATATTACATTATTTCATTAAAACCTATTTGTGAAGAAATATTATCATCAAGGTTATTGATTTTTTAAAAGTTTAAACTTATATTGTAAATAAAAGCGACTAAGGACAAGTTGACAATCGTAACTTGAAAGTGTTATCGGTTATTGTGAAATGTATTATTATTTTGTTTTTGTTGACATTCTAGGTAGCAAAATAGATTAAATATTATTATCATATGTTCATTACTGGTTATTTAAAACGATGGTAGTTGCCGTAGTTTTGGGTAGTGGAAATTTTCAGCACTTTTGGAAAAACTCACAGATATTATTCGTAGAGTTGACAAATAAATAATTTATAGTTAATTTTCACTTATATTTTCTATTTAATATTAATTTTTTTCCAATCAAAAACATCCAGATTCATCTTTCAGTTATGCATGCGAGTTTTAGTAGCTTCTGAAAGGTATACTATTCAGCCTTTTAGCAAGCTTTCTTAGTGGACAAATGCAAACATCAATGGTCGAAAAGGGAAGGTGGTCCAATATATTGCTCTTATGTTTATTTAGGATGGAAAAGGAGTAATATTTGAAAAAGTTAATATTCGCTTTAACCATGTAGGACTCATGTCTTTATGACCGAGAGAATTTTGTTTGCGGTATTTTTTGGCAGACTTTCATTTCTTTCTACCTTAAGGCCGCAGAAGAATTCACTAGAGACGGGTTTGAACAATACATATTTTTTTACGGTAAACAAAATAGTACATTGTACTCAAATAATTTTATGGCACCACAAAAAAATACAAACCTGTAATGTTCGGTTGGCTAACTTATTCATTATTTGTTGCTACTGTTCTTGTAGAACAAAACAGAATCAGACAGTCTGTGGCCAGCCTAAATTGGACCTTGAGAAGGTCACCCACGGTGACTTTTTGTAGCCATGCGTAGACGGCCTGCGGCGGCAGCGCGTTTGTATCCCGACTGCATCGCTACAAAAAGTTGCCGTGTTCTATTCTCTGTTAATATTGAAGCAAAATTGTATAAAATGTACACTTAGCCTTAGTAACCAGCTTCTGGAAGCGCGTGTTTGGTTGGAGCTACACGTTCTTTAGCTTATCTGGAATAGGTACAAATAAAAATACTAACTTAGTCAAACATCAAAGTTAGTAGGCGCAGTCACAAATAAAGTGCCGTTAGTAGACAAAACCACGCCCTAATTTTTACCCGACTGCCGAAGAAAGGAGGAAGTTTTAAAAATGCAAGATTGATTGGAGTGCAGTTAATTTTTTGCCTAACTGTGTCAACTTAGAACAAGGGACAAAGAATTTTAGCGTATAGTAACGATAAAGTGTCTCTTTTATTCTGAAGACATAAGATAGAATCTAATATCTTCTATTTATAATGTTATTTAGTAAAACCCTGTTGTTTAGCAGAAAATTATATTTAAGAATGTGACATAGAACATATCACATAGACAAACATACAATATTTAAAACTATTATGCGAGTACTCAATATAGATTACAATAATCTACGTAATCAACATCTAACACGCACCCTTAATCTATATTATGTACCTACCTTTAAGATAAACACTGACTTAACAATGACAATAATAAAAAGTTAACAATATAAAAACAACAAATACTTCTACGCACCCAGAATAAAATAAAATGTCTTGTGCGCACCCTTAAGAAATTTGTTCATTATAAAATTATATAACATATATCCTACCCTTAATGAATTAATTTCTATTCGTTAAACATAAATCGTTAACAAAACCTTTAATTTTAGGACCATGTAAACATATTTTGTCATTATGTCAGCTACCATTTTGTCAGTTGGCATATACTTAATCACAATCTGATTATTCAAAACTGCCTCACGAATAAAATGGTACTTGATATCTATGTGTTTTGTCCTATTATGGTTTATTATATTGTTAGCTATTCTATGAGCAGACTGATTGTCATTAAAGATCACCACAGGCTTGTCACAAGGTTTGTCTAAAAATGTAGACAATATATTGTTAAAATATATAGCTTCCTTAGAAGCTTGGCTCAGTGCAACATACTCTTCTTCCGTCGATGACATAGATATACACTGCTGTTTTCGACTCTCCCACGATATTACATTATCTCCTAATTTAAATACAAAGCCTGTATACGACTTACCATCAAATGAACGACCCCAATCGGCATCCACATATCCTAATAGCTCTAGGTTTTTATGAGTCTTTTTAAAAGTAAGACAAAAGTCTAACGTTCCTTTTAAGTAACAAAGGACTCTTTTAGCGCATTTAAAATGCAAATTATCAAAACAAGAATTAAATTGTGACAAGATACTTACAACATGAGCTATGTCTGGTGTAGTATTCATTGCCAAGTAATTTAAACAACCTATCAAACTCTGATAAGGTAACTCACAATCAACAGCACATGCTTTATCCAACCTTAAACAAACTTCCATGGGTGTGGTAGCAGGCTTACATTCACTCATTTTGAAATCATTTAAGACATTTAATATTTACTGTTTTTGGTCAAGATAAATACAGTCATTTTCCCTTCTTAATCTCATTCCTAGTACATTTCTAGCAGGACCTAAGTATTTAAGTTTGAATTTATTTAACAAACACAATTTCAAATCTTGTTTTTTGCAATTACAGTTCCCAAAAACAAAAATATCGTCAACATATACAACAACAATAAGTTTTGCTTTATCATTGAGTTTATGATACAAACTAGGTTCAACTTTAGAATGGATAAAACCTAAGCTTAACATTACTGTATCCAACTTATTGAACCACGAGTTTGAAGCTTGTTTAAGCCCATATAATGATCATTGCAACTAACAGACTTTAGTGTCCTGACCTCTAACAATTACACCTTTTGGCTGCAGCATATATATATATCCTCTTTTAACCTGCCATATAAAAATGCTGTTGTGACATCCCAATGGTCAATAAACCAATGATATTGAACAGCTAATGAAATTAAAATTCGTATAGTTGAGCTTCTAACTCCTGGAGAATAAGTTTCATTGTAAGCTATGCCTCTTACCTGCGTAAAACCTTTCGTCACTAGTCTAGCTTTATATTTATTTATCTTACCATCGCTATCCTTTTTTATTATGAATACCCATCGACATTGAATAGGTTTTTTGTCTTTTGGAAGATCTACCAGGGTCCATGTCTCGTTATCCTTAAACGATTGCAACTCGTCGTCCATGGCCTTCTGCCACATATCACGATCGGGCCTCATCAACGCATCCTCCACCGTCAATGGATCATCATCGATTCCTGCAATAGCACTGTAAACATAATCAACAGGTTTACGATTTCGAAGAAAATACCTACTCTCAGAAGCCTCGTTGTTCAAATTTCTTTCTGATGTATCAAATTCTGTGCTTTCTAGCTCGTTAGCACTGTTGCATAATGTTTGACTAGATGTGTCAAGATTCAAAAAAAAAGTACTGTTCTCACTCTTCTCACATGAGTCCAAAAAAGTATTTTCTAAAAATGTGACATCTCTGGCTATCGACACATTCCCCGTCTTTGGATCCATAAGTCTATATCCTTTACTTTCAGTAGAATATCCAACAAAGACCATCCTGTGTTTTTTGGAATCAAGTTTTTGGTCTCTTTTGCTGTGGTTTTAATGCATAAGCAGTACATCCAAAAACTTTTAGGTGTCCTAAATCTACTTTTTTCTTGTCCAAATCTCTTCCGGACCTGCTCCAATAACTGCTTTTGTAGGACTCCGATTTTTCAAGTATATGACGGTATTTATCGCCTCTGCCCAATATTTCTTGCTTAAATTGGCTTCATATAATAATGTTCTCGCCTTTTCAACTATAGTCCTCTTGGCTCTTTCAGTAACACCGTTTTGTTCGGCTGTGTATGGCACCGTTCTTTGATGTTTTATTCCGCTCAATTTCAGAAAAGTTTCAAATTGGTTATTGCAAAATTCTCCGCCGTTGTCAGATCGCAAACATTTTATTGACTTTTCCGTTTCATTTTCTACCAAAACTTTGTATTCTTTAAACTTCATAAATGTTTCGCTTTTATTTTTCAAAAAATACACGTGAGTTTTCCGAGAAAAATCATCAATAAACAATAGCATGTACCTTGAACCGTTGAATGATGCCTCTTCCATCGAACCACACAAATCTGTGTCCACAATTTCCAATAGGTAATTAGCCCTCGACCCTTGTCTTTTGAAAGGACTTTTGCACTTTTTTCCATTTATACACGGAACACACGGTTCTTGTAAATCCGTCTTTTTATACGATATTCCAGACACAAGATCAATCAACATATTCATATATTTCTGATTTAGATGAGCTAATCTTTTGTGCCACAAATTTGACATGTTTTTATGTGAAAACGTCAAATTAGCGAGAAAATTTTCTTCGTTTAGTTCATAAACTCCGCCGACGTCATGACCCGTTGCGATATTATTACATTTTTTACGGTACAACCTCTTCTGTCAAAACATATGGGAAGACAGTCTTTTATGAGATTGCTAACAGAAATCAAATTCGCTGATAAACCAGGAACATGCCAAACATTAGATAATATTTGTACACCATTTCCTCCACAGTTCAGCCTTGCACTTTCCACCCTACATTTGCCACCCTTAATGTCAAGTTGTTTCCTTGGGGATCATAACAAAACAACTTGCTTTGATCGTGGGTCATGTGATTCGAGCAACAACTGTCAAGATACCATCTATTTTTGTTGAACGACTTACTCTGGCTGGTGTTCATGCAAACCATAGCACTTGGTTTCTTTTTTTCTTTGCACTCAGACGCCTTATGTCCTGTCTCATGACATTTAAAGCATTTATATGTAAATTTCTGCAGCCTCGATCAAGTGTTTTATTACTTGGTCTCATAAATTTCTTTACATTTTTGACAGCAAATGCTTGTTTACTACTCGAACTCGCAGTACCACACTGCCTGTTGGCTTCCTGCAACAATTTTGACTTCACTTGTTCCAACTTAATTTCTTGGCCACTGTTGTCGATTGCCATAATCATTGGATTGTATTCCTCCGTTAAACCACTTAACAAAATCGAAACTATCCAATCTTCAGAAATTTTTGCATCAATATCTGTCAATTGTTGTGACAAATATATGACACAAGAAATATATTTTTCCATGGAATCAACATTTTCCAATTTACATTGCCATAATTCTCTCTGTATTAATATACGTCTTCCCCATCCTTTGTCTTCATAAGCCGAACAAATGTTTTCCCACTCTTGTTTCGTAGTTTTTGCATTATATACGTGAGTAAAACATGAGGGTTCAAGAAGTAGACTCAAAGTGGTTCTAGCTTTCCTATCAGCGTCCGCCGACTTTTTCAGTTCGCTTTCGTCAGCGTCTGCGATTCTCCACCAATTCTTATTCTCCAAAAAATTTCGTACCTGAAATTTCCAGTCCGCGAAATTTACTGTGCCCTTCAACTTTTGAATACCGCACAAACCTTGAGTAACATTGGTTGCAGAATCTTCTTCCGCCATATTAGAAAGAAATTTTCAAAGCTTTGTATCCACACGACGTTTTAATATTTATATCACAGAATTATTTACCAGGGTCACTGGTTATACTGGGCCCGTAACCTGAAGATATTAGATAGAATCTAATATCTTCTATTTATAATGTTATTTAGTAAAACCCTGTTGTTTAGCAAAACATTATATTTAAAAAAGTGACATAGAACATATCACATAGACAAACATTCAATATTTAAAACTATTATGCCAGTACTCAATATAGATTACAATAATCTACGTAATCAACCTCTAACATATTCAACACTTTGCTTTACGCTTGTAACATGCATTTACAAGCAATATAGATATGGGGGACCGAGCTTTGCTTGTTTTTTTTAACAACGCCATCTATTGTAAAGGAGCTTTAGTGTTGCTGTGTCGGTAAAAATACTAGTATTGCTACTCGCCAATAGATGAACAACGAAATTCGCACGGTCATGGCCAGAAGAGATCGCTTATTTAGAAAATAAAATAAAAAACGGTGTAATAATAATTGGGATATGTACAAAGCTGCTAGGAATAAGTGCAACCACATGGTAAGAACAGCAAAACGAAAATATTTTCACGAATATATTTCTAACTCATCACCGGCAGAAATCTAGAACTTCCTTAAATCTAGTGGCTTTGGTAAAGCCGACGCTATATGATTTGACAAACTGTAGCTCTTCTCTCAATGACTTCAACCTTCACTTTTCCACCTCATCTATATTAGATAATGATATCAGACTCTCAACTATTTCATTTATTAATTCCATGACTCCACGTTGTACCGACTCTTTCTTCTTCTTACCAGTTTCTGTAGACGAAGTAAAAAAGATAATATTATCAATTAAATCCAAAGCAGTGGGCTGTGATGACGTAAATAGAAATATGATCCTCCATATTTTAGATTCTACCTTACCAATTATTACACATATTATTAATTCCTCCTTGTTTTCTGGTGACTTCACAACCCTGTGGCGTAAAGCATTTGTAATTCCTTTAGCCAAAATCCCTAATCCTATTTCAATTAATAACTTTAGGCCTATTTCTATATTACCATTTTTGTCTATAATCATGGAAGCGGTAGTGCATAAGCAACTTTCTAATTATGTTTACAAAATCAACAATTAAGTACATTTCAGTCTGGTTTTCGTACTGGTCTTTTTATTTGTACTACTTTGTATTTTTATGTATCTTTTTTTTTATTTAATTTATATAAGTAATAAGTTATATTATATTTAAATATATTTTCTATATGTTTATGTATATATTATTTTATTATTTTTTTAAATACATTTAAATTAAACATTTACACCGCCAACAGTTTCTCTGTTTAGCCCTATGGTTGGCTGATAGAAAATGCTATATAGCATTAAGCCCGCCATGTACACCAATGCGTTCAGAAGTGTAAATAAATAAATAAATAGATGTCAGGAAGAGTCATATTTTTCAGTTTATCATTGTCTGAAAACACGGACAAGACGATGTTTTTTTCTAAAAATGAAACCTAGCTACATCGGTTAATCACCCTCGAAACCCCCCGCATGCTAAATTTCATGAAATTCGCGGAGCCGTTTTCGAGATTCAGACCATATACATTTATACATATACATATATACAATAATAAATATATATATATATATATACAACAATTGCTCGTTTAAAGGTATTAGATAAGATTCTCAAGGTGCTTAGCTTAGTAGTTATATATAATTTTTAATTATTTTCGGAAATCAAGTACCTATGTGCCAAATCAATTCGAACAATTTGAACTCAGTTGCTTCTATGTTCCGTTTATGGGTATACTAAGACATTGAATCGGTAAGTGGCCCCATTCGTATTCCTAGCACGTTTGCAGCCCGCACTCCATTTCGACGCGGAATTTTCGAGAGCAGTGAGTTTTGTAGTAGTTTGTTTCAGTACAAGGTTTTATTAGACACAAAATAGTATGTTGCAATTTTTATTCGTGTCATATTTTTAAAAGATGAGCAAAAGACGTAACATGATTTTTCAAATATTGAGGTTATTGATGGGAAAGCATTTCAAAACCTCAAGTCATTCGAGAAAACGTTGTGAGTTTGTATCGTATGTTTAGCATAGTATTGCATATTTTATTAACTATTTTTTTTATTTTATCTATGGAAAGCCATCTTTCATGTATGTGGTACCATGACAGAAGTCTTGGATAGGTACACCTAAAAATATTCCTTTTCAAAGTTGATACAGAGCCAATTTATACATTAACGATAACTGCACCGAAATACTTTAAATTATTTCCACAGACTTTTTGGACACTTCGATTTCAATGAGTTAGCTAATTAAATATTTGATTTTTTTGTATATTCAATTACGTTACGATTTAGTTACTATCAAAAAGATAGAATAAACATAAATAACTACCTAAATAAATATAATTGTATAGCATATCATGTTTTGAAAATGTTTGAGTTGTTAGAAAAAGAATATACAGGTGAATCTGTGAATCTGATCCCCTTTGTTCGAGAGGCTCGTTAGATTTATAAGAGCTTAGCTTTTTGTATCAATTGTATTCACGTTTCAAGCAAAATACCAATATCATATCTACCTACCAACAGAAAGTGAAGTGAATTCTAATGTAAACGGTAAATAGATACTCGAACATAGTAATTACTTTCTTTACTTATTTATTTTATTAAAATAGTTTAGAATTTCAAACTAAATAAGGAGTTTAATTTATTGTAGGCTCCGAGCTTTCTCATATAAATGTATAATTTTTATATTATATTAGTGTTTGTTAATTAAATTTTCTAAGTTTCTTATTAACAAGCTACTTTTCTTTAAGTTTATGATATTATTTAGGTATTAATTAGGTTTATCATATTAGAAACCTGAATTTCTTTTATTTGTTTAACAAAAGTGCTAAGTTTTACATAATTTATATATATATATATATATATATATATATATATATATATATATATATATATATATATATATATATATATATATATATATATATATATATATTCTATATATCTTTCTATTCTAATACGTGAGGTTCATATGTACGTTTGTATTTTATTTGAATTAAAATTACGTAAAGTCAGAAACTAATCGAGTACTATAATTATTATTTTACGCTAATGGACTGATTTTAAAACTTCTTTATAGTAAAAATTGTGGTTGAATTTTTTTTTAAGTTTGGAACATTGTGATATTAAAGTAGCAATAAAATAACGATTGCGGCGGAAATCAAGTTCCTTAAAACGCTAAAATACTATTTATTAAAAATCTTATTACTTTAAGTTTTGAACGTTTTATCTTTGGCACTGTTGAAACATAAAACAAAGTTTATAGCGCAGAATAGTTTTTTTGTTCCTTGGATGCGACAAAAAAGAATACACGAGTACCTAGGGGTTCTATGACGGAAATACAGTTTTGTGTGTCAGACAAGTAAACATACAGCTTTTGGAAGCGCGAGCCACAAGTTAAAGCGCTGGAATAGGTATAAACAATAACTTAGGCAATCATCAAACTAAGTAGGCGCAGCCACAAATAAAATGCCGATAGTAGACGAAACCACTCCCTAATTTTCACCCGACTGCCGAAGAAAGGAGGAAGTTTTAAAAATGCAAGACTGATTGGAGTGCAGTTAGGTTTTTGCTTACTGTGTCAACTGACAACTAGAGGCAAAGAATTTGTAACATGCTTGTAACATGCATTCACAAGTAACATGATTGTTCAAATATTGAGGTTATTGATGGGAAAGCATTTCAAAACCTTTAGTCATTCGAGAAAACATTGTGAGTTTGTATCGTATGTTTAGCATAGTAATAAAAATGGAGTAAATGTGACATGTGTGTGCTTTTTTGATTAAATGACGCTAAATACCTCTGTTCTGATAGAACCTTTTTTAATCTTGGGGACAGAAGCTGGAAGCTTTACTATTCTTATTCATTTTTTTTTTTTTTAATTTTATCTATGAAAAGCCATCAATATATCATATGTGGTACAATTATTTTTTTAAATTTTATTTTTATTTTCAGGATTGCCAGTTTATTCTTACATTTATACAAGGAAAAAAAATATTCAATATTACTTAATCATAATGTAGAACAATTTTAAAGCAAACTTTCGAATTTGATGATTGCTGCACTACATCCTGTTGAAATTTAAAATGAATAAAACGTCCGACTTCTAGTTTTTCAAATAAATTATTTCCTGTTAAAAAATGTAATTATCATGTAAAAGTCGAGTAAAAACAGACAGTCTTATAAAGATTAATTGCCCTCAGTGATTAGTTCTTCAGCCGATTGACAGGTTAATTTACTTCATTGGATTTTCCACTTTTCCCTTCATAGAGGGTTCATTACGTATGTGTAGGTAGTAGTGAGCTTTTTAACAGATAATTGCATACGTACATACCTACATAGAAATTATAAAATGTTTGACGTGTTTAAATTTTATTCATATAACCTACGACTGTGTTTGTTTGTAAAACATGTTGACCTGAATTTGATAAAACGTCCTGAAATTGCAGTCAAGGGGTGTTTTACTCAAAGTTGAGTCACGAAATTTATGTACTTTTGACGCCTTAGATCTCAGAAACTAAAAGAGATACAGCAAGGTGAGTCATATATTCCAATGCCTAGGAGTGCCTAACTAGCTTTTTAGCAAAACTGTAATTATTTGTTGTTTTACTTTAGCGTTCATATTATATAATTAATCTAAGTTTCAAACTTGTATGTTATACGGTTTTTACAATACAGCAAAAATAAAAGGATGGAAAATAACATGTTTTTTGTAAGTATATATTTGTCTCTCTTAAATGTTTACTTTTTGTTTTTCGTATTATTTGTTAAGCAAAATCAACATCCTATCGTCTATGCTTCAAAATGTCCTGTGAGCTCTTATAGGTAAAACAGACAGAGACAGACAACAGAGGTTTAGTAATAGGGTCCCGTTAGCACTCTTTCGGTTCAGTATCTTAAACTTACAGCAAATCCAAGCTCATTAGTAAACATTAAGTAAGGATGTTGAATTTCATGTCGTTAAGTGTGCCTAAATCACTGTCACATAACGTAGTAACACATACGCAGTCTGGAATGTCGCTGTGGGACGTCTGTCACCGCCCGAGCGATAAACCCTAATGGCACACTAGAGCCTATGTCATGATCGTGCCTGTGGCTTAAAGTACAGGTAGGTAAGTAATTCACATTGTATGCTTGTGTTTCGCTATGTTCAATTCTGTTGTGAATCTATTATTTTTCTAAAATAATGGATAAAGAGAGAGAGAGAAAGAGAGATAAATTTGGTAAAGCAAAATGATCTTAAAAAAACACGACTGAGTATTTTTTTCATCTCTCATACTATGAAAGTATACCATATATTACCCTAGGGCTAAAAATTGTACCTAATAAAATTAGTTCATCGAGTGATTTAACGCTTAATTGAATTAGACAAGAGGCTTAAGCTGGGTGGATGGAAGACCTTTTTCATAATTTTGTTTTGTTTTTACTTACCTCATATTCGAAATGAAAAGTACAGTGTTTATTTCTGGTAAAGGCCATTGAATATTAGCTAAAATATGTCATCAGAAATGGGTGCCTTTCATGCCTTAGTTAACAATCTACGATTGTACAGTCCCCATTATTACTTCCAACGAACTGATATACATATAGATACCTTTGCTGTGCTATTTTTTATTCTCAAAAGTTCTAGGACGTTGTAAAGGCGATAACGGAATGTTACTTTATTCAAATACGCTATACAAAGATCAAATTACATTCGAAAAAAAAAAAATTGGTAGGAAATTGATTCTAGAAATAAGATTGACATGAAAGTATGCAATCAAGTCCTATACTATTTTTTTGCATGGCTTGTTATAAAGATAAACACGCAAATTAAACAAATATCGAACTGGCCAGTAACGACCGACCGCGCTGCCAAACTCGGACTCGCGCACGAAGGTTTCCGTACCATTAACTATAAAAACGGCAAAAAAAATCAGGTTTGTTGTATGGGAACCCCCTTAAATATATGTGTTATTTTAATTTAATTATTTATTTTTAAAGTCAATATATACTATTACTATTTCAAGCGTCTACCTTTTTCCGTTATCAATATCAAGCAAAAACAATAAAAAAAAACACGTTTGTTGTATGGGAGCCCCCTTAAATATTTATTTAATTCTGTGTTTTAGTATTTGTTGTTATAGCGGCAACAGAAATACATCTTCTGTGAAAATTTCAACTGTCTAACTGTCACGGTTCATGAGATACAGCCTAGTGACAGACGGACAGCGAAGTCTAAGTAATAGGATCGCGTTTTGAACACTTTGGGTACGGAACTCTAAAAAGAATATTATGAGTAACATAAATTTTAATGTGAAATAGTCCTTGTGAAATTCTATTAAAAGCATTTTTGCTTTTTACTGCGTTTTTGAGTCAAGATACAAGTCTCTGCCGTAAGACCATTGTTGGACTCGTATTACTGACGGCATCCCCTTCGGTACGGCCTTAAACTCTACTCATCCAGCAAATAATCTAATGTTAATATAACAATATGTTAATATAACATACCTATTACATTTTAATTCTGCTAAATTTACTTTCTTATAACCTAGTCACAGAATAAATAACTCCTAAAATGTCCTATATGAAATTTTTTTTTTATTAACATGTTTTCCTTCGGTCAATAGTGTCGTAAGTAATTACATTAATTACAGTTATAACAAGGTAAAATACCAAACAGAGCCAATTACTAATATATACATATAAAATGCTTTGTCCTGAATGATTGATGGATCAACGCACAGCCTAAACCGCTAAACTTGGAGGGTGTGTTCTTTGTATGACGTAGAAAGTATCCGATAAGAAAGGTTTTAGTAATGGGGTTCCGCTAATCACCCTTAGGGTACGGAACCCTAAAAAGGTTGAACTCATTTTAAAACATAAGC
This sequence comes from Apoda limacodes, assembly GCA_946406115.1. Lineage (NCBI taxonomy): Eukaryota > Metazoa > Arthropoda > Insecta > Lepidoptera > Limacodidae > Apoda > Apoda limacodes. Next base: position 10,717,131 of record OX291553.1, on the reverse strand, counting down.
AAATACTCTGTAAAATTGGAATGTCTCGAAAGTCACGGTACTATATTAGTACCTCATTTGAAGGTTTCTAAGCTTAAAGAGGTTATGCACTTTTTAGTTGTTTAATTTTTTGTGTATAATACATGTATAATATAATAATACTTATAGTTTTCTTTTTCTATTTTAATGCATATAATAAAATATGCTTTGTCCTGAATGACTGGCTGACGGATCAACGCACAGCCTAAACTGCTGATCGTAGAGACCTGAAAGTTGGAGGGTGTGTTCGTTGAATGTCGTAGGCATCCGATAAGAAAGGATTTTCCGAAAGGGTCAAGTACGAGTTGGACTCGCGCAGATATGATTTAGATAGAAGATCAATATGAATGTTGGTACTTCGTAAGGACTGTTAGTAAGAGATATAATTTATGTACAATTTTATATTATACAGGTGTGGAGCAGAGTTAAAATATTGCGTACTCTATTTTGCTATATAGTTGTCTAAAACACGAATAATGCTATTCGTGCTTCCAAGAATATAAAATAGAAACGCTTCTTTTATTAGTGTGGCAAAAAACCCATCGACACGCTCACTAGCGAAATTAATTTATGTCCCTATTTTAACTATTATTGCTAGATTTATTTGTTTTACAATTCATATCGAAATTATAACAAGAATATAGCTTCATTTACAATTGTCATTGTACGTGTAAACTATATTTCTACACTCTTTATTGCACGAGTTAGAACAAAATTATGTGCAGGTGGCGGACTTCATGCTAAATAAAACTATTCACCGTTTTTCTGTGAATTAAATAACGCACTATATTTATAACAATAATATATTGTATCCATACAATTTCAGATAATCCAATTGTCAGTACACACAAGTGTATGCAAACGATATGTTTACACTCAAGATAACGAGCGGTTACCCAGCACAAGGCTGTAAAATGTGCAAGTACTTATCTGTTATAGCCTTTCCAATGCTTCCGTACACCAGAGCTATGAAAACAGATTTTTTTTTAGTCCTACAATAAAAGTTTACCTTCAGTTTCAGCTTATAAATAGATACTCAGAAATGTATGATTTATTAAATAGATACCCAAAAAGTTTGTGATTCATTAAATAGGCATTCAAGAAATGTGTGATTCATAAAAAAGTACTCAAAAAATGTGTGATTAATCAAAAAGTACTTAAAAAGTGTGTGATTTATTAAATAGCTACTTAAAAAGGGTGTGATTCAATTAATATGTATTCAAAAAGTGTGTGATTCATTGAAGATTTTGGGCTTTCAATATTTTGAGCACATCTAATATTTCTGTGGGGAAAAATAAATATATAGGTACATGTATGCATATAGCTCTTCAAGGGCACGAGTAGTAATACCTTTTGACGATATTTTTTTTATTAACATTTAACATACTTATATTAATAATAAAATTTCAGAGAACTACAACAAAATAATGGGACTGCACTTAGATTTAATGCCGTAAATAATGGCGTTAATAGAAAATAAACATAAGTCGAGCCACATTTAATCTTAACAATATGAATTCCGTTATAAAACTTTGCGCGCTAACTCGTTGGTACACATATCTGTGTTTAGTTTCTATTTACGCAATAATTGACGGCACTAACCCCACTATAATAAATAAAAGTAATTCCATATTCAAAATTGAAAATTTCGTTGATCCAAGCTTCGACGCGAAACAAGTTTATATATCTGTTTACGACCAGAAGCACCTGATCGGCTTTTCTGAAGCGCAATTTTATGTTCTACGTTGTTTTAACCATATTGTAGATAAATATAAATGGTATAGTCACATTTAAATCAATTTAAAACAATCTTATTTTTAGACTTTTCAAAGAATTTAGTTTTATACATATTTCTAATAAGCTGCATCTTATTTGTAATAAAAAATTCCTTTATTCTATCACAAACATAAATTATATAGATTAAATTTATACAATCATCAAACTAAATACTTAAAATTTCAATTCCTAATGTAAATATATTATTTATTTATTTATTTATTATATATTACTTCAATTCAATTATTCCTTTGCATGCATTGTTATTATTACTTTAATTTGTGAAATTCACCAGTTTAGGTGTCTTTATACTGGTTAATTTAGATCAAAGAATCTATGTATGTATTTAGATAAAATAAGTCTATGTGACGGTTAATAAACTATACAGGAGTGGAACAGTTAATATTTGCCAGTCGTCTTGTGTCGAAAGTGGTGGCTTTGATTCTCGGCGCAAGCAACATAAGTTAATAATATTGTTATCCGATACAATTGATATAAAATATAATTCTATACATAAAAAAGGGAAATTTTATTGAATTTTCGCGTTGCATTAATATTTAAAATGGAAGAAAATGGGGTAAGTATACTTTTCACAAAAATAGTGTCTATCTAAGTCATTTATATTTACACATGAGCAACAATTTTTAGTGACACGGTTTCAAAACAAGTAAAATTTTCAAATTCCACAAATACGTTAACAACAGTGTTCAGTTTACGACAATTTATTTCGAAATGATCTTTGCGTTTAAAATTATCTTTTTCAAATATTATTGTTTCAAAATGATTCATTTCTAAAAATGACTTTTCTTCAGAAGGATAAGTTTTTCGTCTAGTTCCTAACATGTTAAGTAAGTGAGAAGTGGAAAATTTGAATAAGAATTCTGAAATTTTTGTAGATACGAACATAAATAGTTTAAAGCTTCTTTAAAAAAGTCCACGTGAACTAAGTCGCGGGACTATTCCCTATGCTAGTCTCAGATATAATAAAACATGATATTTTAGTATTTGCATGTAAAACTACAAACTTCCAACAGTTTGAAATCTATATGCTTGTGGACCTGCTTTTTCTTAAACTTTACCTTTAACTTATATCACTGATTCTGATTAGTATGTTATACTTGGGTAAACAATAAAAAAATAATGAAATGTACAACATACAACATTACAATACACGTGGAGATTTTAGTAAGTACCTACGTGTGTATATAACTTATTAATAGCAAAGGATGCGTTTGTGCCATTTGCAGTAAAGACTCAATAAATAAATAAATATTTTTGGACATTACACACAGCGCCGGCTGCCCTAGTAAACTAAGCAAAGCTTGTGTTATGGATACCAGACAACGGATACAAAATTTTTTGTGAATACATACATATAATACATAGAAAACACATGGTCTTAAGCCAAACACAAATAATAAATGTTTGTCTTGTGCGGGAATCGAACCCACGCGCCTCGATTCAGCAGTCGGGCTACGGAGCCGACTGTACAATCAATTCAATCCGGTTTTACGGTCCGCATGATGGTAAGCAGTCGACGAAGCCTATGTACGATTGTAACACTAGGGGTATCACACGCGCGTTGCCGAACCTTCAAAAACCCAATAATTTATGTCCCCATACTGTAGTCCTTAGAAAAAACCTTACCTTACTGTTGAGGTCGTAAAACTAAGCCTTTGCTATATGAGTGGAATTTGAAGGACAAACCGTGAGCTCTTTCTTAGGGTAAGTACCTGGGGACTTTCAACTACGCCATCTATTGTCAAGAAGCTTAAGCGTTGCCTAATAACGCCATCTGTTGTCAAGTAGCTTTAGTGTTGTTTATCAATACTCGCTAATGGATGTCAGGAAGAGTCATATTTTTAAGTTTATCATTTCCTGAAAACACGGATTAAATGACGTTTTCTAAAAATGAAACCTAGCTAGATCGATTTATCGTTCCCGAAATCCCCCGCATACTAAATTTCATGAAAATCGTTAAAGCCGTTTCCGAGATATATATCAGATTATATATCTACATATATACAAGAATTGTTCGTTTAAAGGTATTAGATAGATGTGTTCACATTTCAGATTATTATTTTCAATGACAAACATCCACGAGATTGAAGAAGGTTAGTTAGAGGATGCGTAAATACGATTGCAATTAAAGTCCTCTCTATATTAAATATATTTTATATGATAATTCGAAATTTCTAAGTTTAAACACAAAAATTGAAACTCAAACAAATTATCAGATCCTTGCAATTACTTTTACAAAAAAGTATTTGCTAAGTTTCTTGTCGGCTCTTCTCAGAAGAAAACAACATCGCAAACCCGTAGTAGTATGACTTTAATATGTATAACATTCGACGATTTAAAAGAGCTCTCAAAGGCCCTAAATTCATAAAGATATTTTCATGTAAAAAGTGGCCATTCTTTTTCGATATGATATGACCAATGTTCTTATAACATTAAAAACAAGTTAAAAAATATATAATGTATTCTATTGCTACCTTACCTTACCTTAATACCTACATAAGGTACTCTCCCCAATAAATCGGTTCTCTAGTAATTAATTAGTTAACGTCTGAGAGTCGATTTCAAATTCTGTTTCAGGTGAATAGTTACACGTACGTTATTACTTGAATTACTCTCTGAAGGTTGTGTGAAATGTAACTAATTAAACAAAGTGATGTGTCTGATATTTATTCTAGCTAATATTTATCACTAACTTTTGTTGCCTTAATCTTTGATTACACTACTGCACGGGCACGGTCTCTTTTTAAAAATGAGTTGCTTAAGGGGCATATAGCAACTAAATAGCGCCGCCATTAGATTCAATTTTCTCTTCGTTAAAAAAAAATCTAAGACGGCCACTTTTGGCAGAAATGCCAACTACAACTCACAGATATTATTTAGAAAGAACCTTCTAAAAATAGCTAATGACTAGTTTTAAATTTCCTATATTTGGATTTTAGAAATTCATTTTCTACGAAGAGAAAATTGAGGATATATAATACCCCTTAAGAACCCATATATTAAAATACAAACGCATGGAGTTCATTATATGTTCATATATTTTTGAACTTTTGCAAAAAAAGTAATTTATAATTTTTAAAGTAACATATCTATATTCCCAATTCCGCATTGTATCTTACGTAGGTATGGTAAAGTAGAATGAAGGATAAATTATATACGGAACACCTGTACCGTGAAATTGTTTGGCGAACTTCTTTGAGTTGGAGCGTGACACGTCTGCTGGTAGACTGAACTTATACGCTTCTATTGCTGAATATTTATATTTCTTTTTACACTAGCTACAAGTACTTTATTCTATTAAAATCTTATGATATTTAAACTATATTGGATTGGATATTGTGGAGTATAACTGTTAGTCCACCTCAAGCTTTTAAAATTTGTACATACCTATTTCACATTTTGAAAAGATCTATATTTATATACGTCCCTGGGGCCTACCTATATTATGATGAATTACTAAAAGACGGGTTATTCTGAAATTATAATATACCTAAACTATATATATATCCTGTATATCGTTTCATCCCCTGTACATCCCTTCGCTCGCATGTTCTATAGATTACCCTTAACATTATTTGTTCTACGACATTTCCAATATAGACATTACATTTTTCAACTTTTCATACAAAACTTGGTCAGCTGTTTGTTAAAATTGTATGGAAGTCAAAATTATAATGTATATTGGAAAAATCTACAAACAAACATTGTTCAAGGTGATGTTTAGAGCATGTCACTTAAATTTATTTTCTTCTTTTAAGTTCGCGTTATTTTTTCTTTTTCAGTTTCTATTGTTTAAATAAAAGCTTGTTTTTTTTAAAAAAAATTTTTTTTTTATTTTAGATTTTACTTTTTAGTCTTAAAGCTTTATTATTTTGAACATCTTTTTTTTTAACTATTTTTTATTTATTTACTCTGTTTTTTACATTTTTTATACCACTGATGTTATATACTTTCTATATATATATATACCTGTTGTCTTATATTTTAATTTCATAATTCGTTTTGATTGTTAACGTGTTCAGTAATGTAATAGTGAGGAAATTTCTTGAAGCATTTTTACTATGCTATATGCTAAAAAAAAAAACATTAGCTGACCATTGTTGTTTCAAAACTTAAAACAAATGTTTCAAGAGTGTTCCATTTGCTTATAATGAAAGTCATTTAAATAAATAGAATTAGTTGTTATCTATTGCATTAACTATAATTTGTAGCAAAAAATCAAAAAAATGACTACAAAAGAGTTAAAACGTAAAAACTGTACAAAAAACGAAATTATGGGCTATAAACTTACCACAAGTATTCCACGTTAGTATATATGTTACCGTTAGAATGCGGAATATGTTTATTTATGCACTAACTAGGTAATTTGCAGATTACCGGATAGATAAAAGAAACTTTTTGTAATTTAATTTTCTGTGTTTTAATCCTCATAATACATTTAATAAATAAACTAAAAACACTTCAAGCAAAAATATTATTAACACTTCGCCGGATCTATTGACATTCGTATTATCAATGACATACATTTGAGATATTATTTATTTTTTGTTTTTATCAATGAACTAACTTCTTAGATGACAAACAAAACAAAATTTCCGCATTGTGTTCTGAATCAGAAAACTAGATATGAAATAAAAAAAAAGTAAAATACAAAAAGACCATATTGTGGCCTGAACCCAGATCCTCTCGTGATATGTATGTCCGTCCATGCGCCATGCGCCATGAGAATGAAAAGCGATAAAAGCCAGATATTGTAAGATAGTGGCATTAAAAATAGACTGAACTCTTTAGATATAAGAACAGAGGATCTATTTAGGTCCGTTCAATATAAAAGACATACGTAGGAATAACTCGCACATAAATTAAATACCTAACGCAAGGTTTAAAATGAATTTGTTCTTTAATGTGGGATTAGACTTTTGCACGAGGCTGTACATCAAATTATATTTTTAAAGACCATATTTATATAAGTTATCAGTCATACCAGTACCTATATAACCTATGATAATGCTAACTAGTACCTATAAATTTAATGCCAGCCTAAACTCATAAACATAAACCCAGGACGTACCTCCATATCCCGCCCAACTAGCTTATGACATGACCCAGAATAAATTATTTCAATTTTCTTAACCGACGAAAATTAAAGATAAAACAAGTTTATAATATTACTAGTCTCTACCCGTGCTTTTGTCTGCCTGAATCGTCACGGGACGCGATCGGCACCATGAGATTCCTATTGATCAATGGGATAAAAATATTCTTTTTAACCGACTTCAAAACAGGCGGAGGTTCTATGTTCAACATTTTTTATGTATGTCCATCGATTTCTCCGTCAATTGTGAACCGATTTCAAAAATCTTTTTTAATTAGTAAGAGTACGTTCCTGACGTTTAAAACTTAAACTTTTGGAGAAAAAAATTATTGATGGTAATTTGGAACTGGTGAAACACTCCTTTTATGTTGATGAATGTATAAAATTGATTATGGATGTTTTTAGTGTACGAGAAATCAACGCAATTCGTCACGCAAAAGAAAAAAAAAACTTTTTAACAAAACCTTTTGTTGACCGGTTGCAACAAGATTGATTTAAAGTGTTAGTGGTAGTTCTAGGTGGTTGTGAGTGTTGAGAAACATTGAATGCCCTAGGTGGAAGTGCCTTGAATTGATTCAAGAAGTCGAACTTGATTTTCCAAGAATTTAATTAGTTGACTAAAGGTAGGAATTCTATGCGAATTTAAACTAGCTTCAAATTTAGTTCTTAATTCAGTAGGTAACTTTTTTGACAAATGATTCTTGGAGTAACAATAAGAAACTCCAACAATCAACTTGAAATCAACTTGAAATTCAAGCGCACTGAGAGCTTGAGTGTGCTCGCTAATGCTGTTTACTTTTTTAATGTTTTTCTTTAATTATTTTTACCTTTTTAGTGCATATTTTTGAAGCCGGTTGTTTTTTTTTTGTTACAAAGTTTTTATTTATTCTTTGTCTCTCGCTGTTGCATTGCAATTTGCGACTTGAAGAAATAGACTCTCGACGTAAAATTGGTTCCTATAGTAAATCTCCATCTAAATAAAAAGTAATTATAATGCTATTTAGTCTCTCTAGCAATCATTGTGCTAAAAATCAATTCACTCTGGTACTCTCTTGTGACTTGAAGGATGTGATTTAACCCGCGGAAAAATCGTTTGCTAAGGAATTAAAAAAAAATTGTCTTTTAAGCTATGTTTGTGCCAAAAATAAAGTCCATTGGATGCTCAGTTATGATATTTAAAAATAGGGCTCGGCAAAAATATACACGGTGGAAACTCTGTCAGGATAAAAAGTATATGTCACTCTTAGACCCATTAAACATATCGTGGTAAGTTGCGACAACCTATTATAATAATGATAATGCTACGCTGATTTGTTGCATAATAAATAATAATTATATTTCGGACATTACACATAGAGCGCCGTCTGGCCCCAAAGTAAGCATAGATTGTGTTATGGATACCTGATAACGGATACAAATACATAAATAATACTTTTTTTATAAATTATTTTTAAATTATTTTATATAAATTTACCCAGACCCAAGACAAACACAAATGTTTATCAAATAGATGTTTTTCCATTGCGGGAATCGAACCCACACCCTCTGCACAGCAGCTGGCCTCAGTCATATAAACAAATACATGAATTATGTATTGGTAAATATATTGTTAATATATTTGTAATTATTGTATTGATAAATTTTTAAGTCCAAAAATATGTGTCAAAAAACGCAAGTTATTTAGCTTTAGTTTAAAAATAATAAAAGTGACTCCGAGACAAATAATCAGCAAATCACAAGAGTTTACTTTGTACACCTTTGTACCTTGCACAAAATTGGGCACAAAACTCTGAAAGATCAAATTTAATTTTTTTTATACGAGGCTGCCTCCCACATTTTGGCGTGAGTGTGTGTCTAGTCAGTCGTTGACCCCTTCGTGTAATAAATACCATGAAATAATGACCTCTGTACATACAATATTATAAAGTAGAAAGTTAAAACAAATCTTGTAAAAAAACTAATATCAAATTTAATTTTTAAAAGAATATATGTAAGTAATTCAGTATGTCTTTATTAACTTTGCCACAGCGGGTGACCGTGGAATAGAGTTTTAAAATGAAATACGGTTTTGTGTTGCTAAAATGAAGCTGCTAAGTAAACTAAATGAGCAAGAAAAATCAATGATATGTCAAACTATAATTCGTTTCGAAGTAAATTAAATTATATTATTGGTAAATAATATAAAATAAAATTCAATTAGGTTAAATATAATTTAAAGTTTGTAACTTTAAATTTACTTAAAATGAAACTATCGACAGTTATAAGTATTATAAAAAGAAAAGATTTGTATTTCGTTATTATGAATAAACTTTAAAACTTTTTAAAAATTCTTTCTCCAGTTCTTGAAGACTCTTGATTTTTTTCAATATCTCTTCATTAGATATTTTTCCCAAAAATCTAATGCCCATTGTAAAGCATTAAAGAACGATCGCATTCCTCGGTTCCCTATACAAAACGTAGTTTTTACACACGTATGCAAAATTATAACAACAATAAAAAACCTTGGTAAACAGGATTTAAGACTCACTGGAATACGTAGGCTGGGTTACACCAACTTACTTTGACGCTAACCAGCCGTCAAAAATGGGATATTGTATGAAAATTTGCATGGTCAGCTTAATTTTAACATAACCAGCCCGTCAAAGTTCAGCAAACCACAAGCTGGTTAACTTTAAAAATAGCTGATGATAGAAATTTCCATACAATCTCTCATTTTGGTGACTAGTTTGGGACGTCAAAGTAACTTGGTGAAACCCAGCCTTACTTTATATATTTTGATCATAACTCAAAAGTCAGGTATTTTGCGAGTATGAGCACAGAATTGGTATTGATATGAAAAAGCGTATGTACTATCATTTTATCTATATATAATTAAAAATTAATTGCCACAGCTAATGACGGAGCACCATTTGTGAACGGCCCCACCGATTTGGCTGTTTTAATTTGTGTTGTATTCGTAATTGACAGGACAAGGTCTGTACCTATGCATTAAAATTTTTGTAAAAAAGACGGCCAGACGACGCCGAGCACAAACAGCTACTTCAAGTATATAAGAAAAGATCTTAGTATCTGTTGGTAATGTAAGCTGCAGTAGTTACGGAGAAAAAGGGGTTTGATGGACAAAAATACGTATAATATTATTATATGCATTCTTGCCACTGTTGTGGCTATTCGCTTTCCTCTCGATACCTAGTTTTTTTTTTCAAAAGTATCCTTGGACCTAAATATCCCTTCATAATCTGTCTTACGAAATGTTTAAAGTTTGAATTTGAAATATTGGTCGAGATCATTTTGACTCGTGTTCCTTAATATAAATTGCTTGCCTTTTGTCAGCTCATTTCAAAGATAAATTAGGTTTGAGCTTTGATGCCAAGTGCAAATAAATACAGTTTCGTGATTTACAGTTTTAAAGGCAAATTTATACCCGACTGTAAAAAGGAGGTTAATGTTTTTTTAATTTTTAGCATCTGAACTATACATAGGTACCTAAATAATGTAAGTACGTGGATGGCCGCTTTTAAGGCATGGACATATTGTGTGATCGGTACATTTGGAAACTTCTGAAGTCTGGAGAATATGTGTGAATATGTAATGCTGTGTAAATAATATTTTTGGCTGGAAACACATTGTTACCTAATTTTATGTGGCTATCCTTTACGTAATGTTATAATTTAGGTATCAGAAATAGATTTTTACTCAGTACTAGAGACCTTCTCTATCCAAACTCTAATTATAATTTCTTAACATTTGGGTCAAAGGTTTAGCTAAGTAATTTTATAACGGCACCACTCCACACGGGCCTGCTTCTGAGCTTTGGCGAGGTTGTGCGACACCCAGCGCGAAACTATCCTCTTCCCGTGAAGGTGCTCTTATAGAATCTTGTGAACGCTTCCCGAACCAATCTGCAGTGTATGCTGAATCTCTTCGCATGTTTTCTTAATTTTTTTTACTGTCAGCCGTTATCTTCCGTGACAGCCGTCGTAGGATGACCACTCCTTTTGAAGGTTCATAAAAGCCATTTGAAGTCGATCAAATGACTTATTAGGTTATAGGCCACATTTAAAATGGTAGAAAATCATCGCACGACAATGTTCTCGATGCAGATCCATTTTTAAATGAAACACGATAATTTAATTTGGCTCAGAAAAAAGTGTGGAGGGAATTCGAAATTCGAACAATGGTATTTTTACTTTTAAATAACCAAATTTTTTAAAATAATTACAAGTGGCCTGGTGGTTTGCAAAAAACTTTCTGCGTGGCCTGTTTGTTTATTATTCTATTTTTTCTTTATATACGTATAACATTCAGAACCTCTTCCCATTTAGTTAAAGCTGTTTTAAAGAACTAATATGGGAATCCTGCAAATTTATTCGATGAATTAAACTTTGAATGATTGTTGACAATTACAGTTAGCAGTTTGTTTGCTGGATCAACGTTCGGAATGGTAATTACTGTTAAATATTCATTAAAATTTAAATCAGCTGCATTTTGTCAGAACAGTTTTATTTACAGTATTGACGGATGCAAATTCTGTATTCAAATTTTATATTAATATATCTTTTTTATTTTTATATATGTTATGTATAAATTGTCCAATTTCTTATATTATGTCCTAAACACATTTTCGTATTATATCCTGGAAATATTTTCGTATTATATCTTGGTCATATTTTTATATTATCTCCTAGAAATATTTTTTATTATATCCGGGACATATTTTCATATTTTGTCCTGGAAATATTGTCATTTTATCTCCTGGACATACTTTTATAATATGTTCTGGACATACTTTTATATTATGTCCTGGACATATTTTCATATTATGTTCTGGACGTATTTTACGTTATATTTACATACAAATGCAGCTGGAGTGCTAGCTTATTTACAAAAAGTATAAATAGTATACTGAAGGTTTAAAGGTTTGATAAAGTTTGTTTTTTGTTCACTATCAGCTAGTGTGTTACAAAATCGAATAGTGAATTAACTCGGCCGTTCGAATAAGCCGTGATGAGGTTGAGTACGTGTGATGCCACCTGGACGAGAACTGAAAAGTAAATATTTGATGAGCCGATAACTCTCGAAACCAGAAACCTAACTCGAAAGAAAACCAATAACAATAGCTTTCTATATTTATTCTATATAATTCTTTTTATTTATTTCTTTTTTTAATGAAAATTAAATACCGTTTTTAAAGTCTGAGGTAAATCACTTTTCAGAATCAAGAGTTCTTAATATTAAGATCTGGTACGAAGGAGTACAATATTTTTTAAAATCATAACTTAGTTCAAAAGTTGGCGCAAGTTTGTAAATTAACGCTCCAGGTGTGAGCTCTTGACTTTAATGAAAAATTCACGGAAGTATATATAACTTTGTAAATTGCCTGTGATCCCGTGTATTCCACAATTTGCGTTCCCTAAGTAGCATAAACTTTCTTATTGACTTTTTTTCTTTGCAAAATGAAAGCTAAGCTTATGGTTTAATTTTTATTGCCTATGTAAATAAACGAAATATTTTTCAATTTTTTTTGAAAAATAAAGTTTGTGTAGATAAACATTTAAGTATTTTGTCAATAGTAATAACAGATCTGCAATGCGATATCTACACGTACAGTAGGCGACACATCAAGTTACCCACGAAAACATATCTATAACTAAAACGTTTCCCTATAGATAAATCGTAGGAAAGAGACTGAACCAGCTGCGTCTGCGAACATATCTATAGGTATATGTATATTACAAACATGAATGAAAGCCGGCGCGGCGGGCGGAGCGGCGGGGCGGGGCGGCGGGGCGGCGTAATTACCGAGCGCAATCAACATCTAGGTAAAATAAAATAAATCAAAATTTAGTATTGTCCGTGACATTGACACTATTAGGCGCGCGCTTAATCGTTTGTTGCATCGCTACGTATCTAAATTAAAAACGGCACCTCAATTTATCCAAGTGCAGCGGAGAAGTGGGCTACAGAATAAAATATATTGAGCGACTGATTGATTGGAGATGTCAAAGGTCGTCGGTTTTATATGAAAAATTAGGCATGACCCGGTAATCGGCGTGCTAATTTTGAAATTTCAAGGGAATTGATGTTAAAAAAAATGGTGACTGAGCACAACAAGCCGCCTGTTGGTTGAGGCTACTGCCACCTATGATAAACGTGCTTGTTTACAGTCTCTGAGTAACTGAACTAAGTTGGCGGAGCCCGATTGAGGCCGAAAAATCAAAAAATCACAGAATTCTACTTAGGAATTGGAAATGTAATCTTAAAGGTTAAGGGTTAAGGGTGAGTAATGACGACTGACGAGAAATAATTTTAATTCACGATAAGAGCTCACCCTTATTTGTAAAGAATAGACATCGCGAAAATTAGTAAGAAAAAAACGGCCAAGTGCGAGTCGGTCTCGCGCACGGAGGGTTCCGTACCATTATCTATAAAAACAGCAGAAAAAATCACGCCCCCTCAAATATATGTTTTATTTAAATTTTCGCGATATAAATATATCTATAATTAAATATTTTGTGAATATTTCAAGCGTTTACCTGTTGCCGTTATCAATATCGAGCAAAAAAATCACGTTTGTTGTGTGGCAGCCCCCTTAAATATTTATTTTATTCTGTTTTTAAATATTTGTTGTTATAGCGGCAACAGAATTACAACTTCTGTGAAAATGTCAACTGTCTAACTATCACGGTTCATGAGATACAGCCTGGTGACAGACAGACAGCGGAGTCAAGTAATAGGGTCCCGTTTTTTACCCTTTGAGTACAGAACCCTAAAAATGTATTAAGAATTTTAGTTGAAATTCATTAGATACAGCCTAGTTGTTTGGTAAAGATTATGCGGTCGGTCCAGCGTAGCGATAGCGGCGTAGGATCGTTGCTTTGCATAGTCTGTGGACAGTCGGCGTCATATAATCTGTGCGCAAGGTCGCGGCGTATGTAATTGTTTTGATTATAATAATATTATATATAATAATTAAGTTCGGTTGGCGTGAAAACATCTACACATACACAACATACACATACAATACACCACAAATTACTCAAACCGTGAAAATAATATCGCCACAATTTGGGTAAGTCCACAATTTTCTTAAGACCTACGTTGGCCCAGTTTTTACGATCCAGTAGTGAAATTTAGTAATTGATAATAATTACATTGTTTAAATAAATTTATGTATAGGTATTATTTTCTCTGTCTATAGGTATGTTAATAACACCGTCATATTTATTGACGAGAAAACTTTTCAACCGCATAAGGACGGCAGAAAACTTTTATGGAGACGAAACAATGTCAATGTAATTTCTGTCCTCCTTAACATATGGAAAATGTTTGTCTTCCTTCTTATCTCGATAGTCAACTTGGTAATGCATACCTAGGCGATAAACAAGCAATTCTTATGTTGTTTTTGACATAACACATGATTCTTAGTCAAAATTATTTTATTACCTTTTATTATTATCTTTTATTATTTATATTTATTACCTGCAGGTTATTTTAGCTGAACTTCCTTTTTTGTTAGCTGAATATTTTTCAAAGATTATGATAAAATTAACAGTAATGAATTATGGCCTCAATAATACGAGTGTGTTTAATTTTTCTATACTAATAAACTAACACTTTTGTTAGGTAAAACTCTTTATTGTAGTTAAAAAGTCTATTATATTCAAAAAGTTTTAGGATTGTTTGATGAAAATACTTTAATTAAATTCCACTCCATTAGCACTAAGATCCGTTGCGGCTATTCACACTATTGTTAATAAATTTACTGCCAAATAATGTCTATTAAAATTTTATTTTTATTGTTGTTATTTTTAGTTTATCCTCATTATTATTTTTAATTTAAATTGTCATGTCGATTTTAAATAATTAAATGACGTTACTACGACTTCTGATATTTTATTTTACTTTTACTAAAAGGCCAGTCTCAACCAAATTACCAAAGAGTCTGCCAACTGATGACTTGTGCCAATACTAGTCGAGATAAAATCAGATGGTTAACTTGATGTTTGTTAACGATTGTGTATATCTGAGGAATTGTTAAAAAGATGCACACGTCCGGTCACCTCTCTACCACCGCATCGCTAGCCACCGTGAGGGAGTCCATCCTCACGCTTCAAACCTAGTTAGTCACGCACAAGTGTCAGCATCACGCGAGTAATGCCTCTGGAGTAGCAAGCGTCCATAGGCTGCGGTGACTGCTGAACACGAGGCGGGCCGTATGCTTATTTGTCACCTTAGTATATTGAAAGATAGAACTAAACGAATGAGTATACCAACCCACACTTTCCACTTTTCGGCACAAGTCTATTCATACTTACTGAGGAGAATGTTTGCGCTTACGCACTAGGCACACACACACGGGCCTAGTGCGCGTTAATTATATAGGACACTGGGTGCGAAATAGGCTTAAAAGCCAATTCTGTAATACTAACGATGATGGTTAGTAAAAATACTAAAAAGTAATTAAAATTTATAATAAATTACAGTGAGACGATTTTTTTCTATACTTCATAAATGTACTGAAATAACTACATTATTACTATTCCAGTATCTCCCAAATCCTACTTTTGAATGGAAGGGACAAATATTACGGAGGCACAAAAACTCTATATTATATTAAATCAATAAATGACCGAGTAGATATTTCTAAAAGATTGTTATAAAATAACCAAAAAAAAAATAAGTTAATAAAGTTTTCAAGGGCGATCACCTTTTTGTATGCCTCTTTGTTATCGTAGGTAAGAAAAATGTGAACCCAATAATAATTACGCACGCACTTTTATATATTCATTCATAATTTACGTTTGCGACGCGATGCATTGGGAATACTACCCAAGAGAGCAACCAGCGTGAGACGAAATAATAAATAAAAAAATCGCGACTTTTTCGCTCTGTTGCGCCTTAGGTTCAAAGTCCATTAAGGTTAGGTTGATGTGTCGCCTACTGTACTAACCTGAGGCGAATGCAATAGACAATACAGAACGATGAAACAGGAGATAGTAATACTTAGAAAGTGACATGTGACTGAATCAAATTACGATTTTAATTTCAGTTTTTGCGTTCTAGTACGATATCTACCTCTTTTAATATATATACTATAATTGTAAAAGCTCGCTTTTTTAGGGTTCCGTACCCGAAGTGTAATTAGCGGAACCCTATTACTAAGGCTCCGCTGTCCGTCCCTCCGTCCGTCCGTCTGTCACCAGGCTGTATCTCATGAACCGTGACAGTTGAAATTTTCACAGAAGGTGTATTTCTGTTGCTGCTATTACAACAAATAATAAAAAATAGAAAAAAAAAATTTAAGGGGGCTCCTATACGACAAACGTGATTTTTTTTGCCATTTTTGTACGGAACCCTTCCGATTTTTTAAAAATCCTATGTACTAATAACACATGGCGCTACTTTTATAATAAAGAAGATGATAAAGAAGACAGAATGCTCGATCATATCTCATAAGGGCCATATAGCAGCTAACTAAAATACCTTATGGCGGTGCTAGACAAATATATATTTTTATTTTCATTTCGTACAATGCGTATTCCAAAAATGTACTACAAAAAAGTTAATACACTAATCATAAGCTATTCTAAGAATGTTTTGTATTGTGTCTGGAATATCTGTGAGTTTTATTTGGAATATGTTCACTCAAACTCAAAGGTGTAGTTATTCCAGAAACAGTACAAACGTTCTTAATGTAGCTGTTGACTTATTTTATATTTTCCATGGAGTATCTACATTTTTGAAATATGATTGATATTACATATGATATGACAAGAGGAAATATAAAAATATCTAAGAGCAGCGTTATGCAGCTGCTATAGGACCCTTAAGTAATAACAGATGATAGAAGTTGTTCCTAATACAGGTAAAAAAGAAGAAATTGTAAACATTAGGTCATATCATTACTTATTAAATCAATGGCAACGGCTTTTGAAAATCACATTTTAAATATCACTCTAATACCAGTGTTTAATCCACTGACGACAAATAGAAGCTGAATCTCTTCAAATGGATAAGGCGATGTACCAAATTGAGTAAAGTATCTAATCTCAACAAATTGGACGTTCTCGACTTTCTTGAAAGGGATTTTTATAAATCGAATTTTCTAGAAATGAATTCAATTCTTTTCCAACTTCTGTAAATGTCATGTTGCTGACAACTTTTACGGCAAATATAGCATTATTAGTAATTTTTTATACTTACTAATAATGCTTTATTTGCCGTTCTGTTAACTAACTGATTAACAGTACAGGTAAGAAGTTAAAGGTTATGGTTTTATGTATTTTTAGTACCAACGATAAGTATGTGAAATAAATACAATGAACACAATAATTGCCCAATTAATAAAAAAATAAATGAGTAAACACTTCCATACATTCTTAGTTCCTTAATTTATTCTATGATATTACTGGTGGTTTTGTGTAGGTATCCTACTAATATTATAAATGTGAAAGTTTGTTTGGATGGATGTTACTCTTTCACGCTTCAACCACTGAACCGATTGGGATCAACATTGGCATACATATAGGTTAGGTCCTGGAATAGCATATACGCTACTTTTTATCCCGAAATTCTCGCGGGAATAACTATGTATAACCGAGCTTCAACGAACTATAGCTATAGGTACAGCTTGATATAGCAAACTTCATTAGTGTAATTAAGGAATAAATCACAGTCGCTAACCGAATTTAGGGCGGGCGGAGCCGCTGACAAATTAGTATACCTAAAAAGGAGTTCTTCGCCGATAACCGAATTTAGGGCGGGCGGAGCCGCTGGCAAAGTCTAGTTAAATTACGTAAACACCTTGTCCAATCCTGACTTACTTCCTCATAGTTCGTTAGCAATTGGCAATAGGGGTAGGTATAATATGCTGTCCCAGATCTTTTATTTTACCGCTCATAACTAAGTAATGACGTATGAGACTATGGAACATGTATACATCCAACTAAGTCCAGATGCACTGGATCAAAAGCAGTGTTAAGGTGATAGGCTCACTTCCTCTAACACAGGACTAAAGTGTTTGGTGTAAAGGAGCAATCCCCCATATAATGGTTATCCCCATCTGGGCAGAAAATCCGTAAATTTATACATGAATATTTGTATATCTTCACAGTTTTAATACCCATTGAGAGCAACCAGTGGGTATATCCAACATCATAATGCGGGGGTAGCCCCCTTTTACATACCACTTAAGGCCGCGTTCTACCCAAATGTGCAGCTCTATTTTAAAATCGCTTCTCGGTCGTCTTAAGCCGATGTTAAACAAGGAAAGTAAAATGTCTCTTAGAAATATGGTGACGCGTTACAAAACTTGTATGCGGCCTACACTCACATACGCGAGCGTAGTATTTGGTCACACATACACTACTTTGTTAAAAATGTTAAAATTGTTAAAAATGAACAACCGTAGACACTTACATTTGGCCACATTATTATTTGGATAGACGTTACATACCAAAATCCAGCGTACCTTTTCGAAAAGTGGTGTCGCGATGACAATCCATACAACACTAGAGCAGCCAGTTATCGTATGAAAGTGCCACGACATAGAACCACAGGATTTATCGGTAGTTTTCGATTCGCGGAAACGAAATGTTGGAACGATATTCCTCCACCTATCCTTATCCTAAATTCAGTTGCTGTTTTCAAATTTAAATTTAAAGAATATTTATTACGGATTCAAAAACAATTAACTGATCCGAACGAATCTACTCAAATTAATCCTTAAATTTTTTTGCCTAATGTCCCTTATTTCGTCTTTTTTTAATTATTAACTAATTTTAATGTATATTTAATAATGTTATGATATTTTTTTAATTTTTTTCCTCTCTTCAATAATTATCAATAAAAATAATAATAATTAATTGATTCAAAATTAAGTAATGTTAAATGTTATTTTAGCCATACACATACCATATCCATTATGCTGACGAATTTAATTTAAAATAAATGTATTACTAATATTACTCTATAGATTTATTGTAAAATTACATTATTATACCCATATTATATTATGTTAAAATTTAGATTTTACCTTGCCGGTCACCTCACTGGATCCGTGTCTGTCTTGGGGCCTCGCTGAAAATCACCGCTGTGCTAGCCTCACCGCTGCCCCAGTTGATGCTGAGACGGGGTCCTTTTTTGTCATCGCATCATACGACAATATGTACAGCTATTCCTATATTATATTGCCTATTTGTGTCTGTTTAGTGTTTTGTTTAGTGTGTAGCCGCTAATTTTTTGTAGATGCTTGTCTTGTTATTGTCTGTGTTGTGATGCCAAATAAAGAACTGTCTATGTTTACTTTCTTGCAAGCTATGCAAAACTGCTTTCAAAGTTAAACTTCAAAGGTATCTTTTATTGATTAATATAATTGACTGACAGATTTTTTAAATTGCCGGAGGTCCTATATTATTTATAAAAACGTCTATAAAATTAATAGTTGACGATTCAAAAGTACTGTTGAAAAAGATTGAAGAGAAAGAAAAAAGAGTCAAGTCTTTTCGACGCTCTTTACCGCAGGGTCTGAAGAAAAAGGTCTTTGACCGTACGTCCAACCATTCCTGCTTAACGCTTCCAAAACGTGGACACTTAAATCGGGGCTAATCCTCAAAATTTTAACTGGTTAGTGTGCGATGAAACTTAATTCGGAATAATGACATTCGGAAGCAAAGTCCAACCCATAACTGTAGCTCGAAGAATCAGCCAGCCAAAGTAGCAGTGGATTCGCCACGTCTATCAAGGGACCGACATCGCATATCGTTAAATAATCGTGGGAGACCCTCCAACCCGATGGTCCGATGACCCTAAAGAGGTCCCACCCTAGTAGTAGCATAAGTATAAGTAGGTAATAATTGTTTATACTATTGATTAATAAACTTATTTCTAGCAGTTAATTAAAATCTTGACGAAACAAAGTTCTTTTAGGTATTCGATGGAAGTTAAATTCAGTTTTTCTTTAATTTTTAAAATTATAAAAAATATGAAATGGTATATGAAAGAAAAATTTAATTTATCAGAATCATAGTGGTTATTAAGAATTCAGGTTAGTAGTCTTACTACGAGAACCCTTTTCTGCACAAACATGCACTTATAAACACAAAACCTAAGGTGATATAATATGTTTGAGGGCTTCGTGGCTTAGTGGGCCACGGACCCGACTGTTGAATTGAGAGGCGTGGGCTCGATTTTTGCACAAGAAAAATATTTGTGTGTTGAACATTTATGTTTGTCTTGAGACTGGGTGTTTACTATGTGTACTATGTATGTATTTACAAAAAAAGTATATATCTGTATTTTTTATCCGTTGTTATATATCCATAGTCCTAGCTTTTCTTAGTTTGAGACCTGATGGCGCTATGTATAATATCCAAAAAATATTTATTAAATAATTATATTCCAATATAATATAATAATATGATATATAGTATATACAATATATATATAAGCAATATAGGTAGTCACATGGGCAATATATTTAAGATATCCTTTACATAGAGATAATAAACAAAAAATATTACGTACTGAAAAAAAATCATTAAAATACTCAGCTATAAATGCGTAATTAATTTTCTTACATACATTTAATCACATTTAAATGCAAAAAAACCACAACACCCTTTATTTTGTAGGCCAGTGACTGTTGTGGTTATAAATATTACTCCAAAAATGAGTTTCATTTTTATGATTTTGGTAGGTATGGAATCCTACAATCTGATACTACGGATTATGTAAAGAGTATTAAGGAAATCCATGTACCTAAGTGCATTGCGAAGGGTCAAACAAGGGTCCTTTTTATGTTCAGCTACTAAATAAAAGTTACGAACTCGCTCGAACCCTAATTTTGATAATCCCTTTACTAAGACACATGTGTGTCGTTAAACAGACTCCTTTATGGACAAAATGGCAAAGAACATTTGTACTTTTAACAGAACGTTGGTATGTGTATGTATGTGTTAAACAGTATCATTTGTTATGAAAATTGGTTAAATAAGCCAATTTTACAATGATGATGTAGTAACTACCTATTTTTTGATTCATCATTAAGTTTTCGTTGAGAAAGTTGTAAAATTATTTTTATATTAACATAACTATTTCGAGAATCATAACACTATTGACTTTTAAAATAATAAAATACAAAATAAGGAAGTTGTAAATAACTACTATTTATACCCAAGTTTAAACCATTAAACCCTATGTTACTCCCATAGTGCTCGAAAATGTGCGAAATTCTGGCACTTTAAGGAAGCGTTTTTTAGGTATCTATGTCCATTTTTTTTGTTAATTGAAAATGGTCTGTAACTGCGAGAACATTTATTCTTCATACTTGAAAACACTAGCTTCTGCCAGCGGCTTCGCCCGCTCTAAATTTCGTTATCGGCGTTGGTTCTTACGGCAACTCCTTAATTATAGAAAAAAAACAAACAATCAAATCTTTCCTCTTTAATGGCATAATACATTCGTGTCTGTGAAACCATGGAAATACACATACAAAATTTAATAGTTGACAAATCAACAGCAGCTACCGACTACCGAGTCCAATTGTATTTTTAAATCATCCAAAGAACCATCGAAATACCCATATAAAATTTCAACCAAATCAGTTCAGCCGTTTAGAAGTTATGTGAAAAAGGATGTAATTACTTACGTAATTAAGTAATTAGGAATGTACGGAAGGAAAATTCTTACTACCCGTTGTCCTAGTAACCACTATAAAAAGTAGTCTATTTTCATCAGGGATAATGTCGGCTTCTAATGGAAAAAGATTTTTTCAAATCGGTCCAGTAGTTTCGGAGCCTATTCAATACAAACAAACAATCAAATCTTTCCTCTTTATAATATTAGTATAGATCATTAAACATGGTCTATAACAACGAGTACATTCATTCTACATTATTAAATTCACGTAGGTTCTGTAGGTTTTTCTTGTCAAACTATATGCGTATATTAAGGCATAAATATTTCACTACTTTTAAATTTTGCAATTGCGATAAATATCATTAGATACAAATAAACCTATAGGTAGGTACATGTGCTAAGCAGCTGGCGACTCTATGTAGAGTTGGTAATGAAAGTTCTAAATCAATATGCCACTCTATCAGACCGCTAAATACTGAAAATGAATATTTTATCAAATGACACGTGCTTCAAATCCATTAGAAAGAAAATACAACTTTAGTTACTAAGTAGTATATAGACACAAAAGCTTTTGATTAGTAAAACTTAATAAAACTATAAATGTAAGTTTTTGGCTGATATATATATAGTATACTACATCGACGAGCAATAATAACTTATTACTTACATAGACGACAATATTTCCCTTAACAACTCACGATAGCTCTATGAAGTCAAAAAACATTAAAACGTATTTAATCACTTATTTTTGTGAAAAATAAATCTTTTTTTAATAAACTTTTTGTTCCGCATGAAGATATATATACTAGTTTATGAAATATCTAAGTGACTAGTTATTTTTGTTTCATGAAGTTATCGTTACTAGTTTATGAAAATATCGTCGTTTATGTAAGTGACTAGTAGTGTAGGAGCGGTCACTAATTTAGGTACAGATCATAGACATTATCGATCCCCTCGGTCACCATGGCTTATCATGTGTTTGGAGCGCAGGTAGAACGTTTCGCCACAGCAGCCTCAATGATATTATCCTTCGAGCTCTAGTGAGCATCAACACTCCTGCCATTTTAAAGCCTGTTGGTATATTTAGAGATGATGGTAAGAATCCTGATGGCATGAGTCTTGTACCTTGGAAGATGGGTCACCCATTAGTTTGGGATGCCACGTGCGTCGATACCCTTGTACCGACTTATGTTCCTGGTACAGTTTCTGTGGCGGGAGCTACTGTTGTTTCCGCTGAAAATACGCAAACGTAGAAAATACACTACTATAAGTAATAGTTATATTTTTGAGCCGCTTGCGGTTAAAGCCTTGGGGGGCCATGGTCGCCGAGGAATCTTTTGTTTAAAGAAATTTCAAAACGTTTGGTCGATGTGTTTCACCACAGAAGGGCTAGCAGTTATTTCGCTCAAAGAATTTCCATTGCAATTCAACGAGGAAATTTTGCCAGTCTTTTAGGTGCACTGCCCCATCAAGTCAACTCGGAACAGGTTTTTTATTTATAGTTTTTATTTAAATTTTAATTTCATAACAGATAACCATGTATACATTAAATATAGTGACTAGTTATTTTTGCTTGTCAGTGTATTTTTATTACAAAGAAACAAAATAAATGCGGCATCGTGCATAATGTGTTGCCTGTTTCATTTCCGTAGATTAAAAGCTCTCTTTGTCTAAAATATGACTAGAGCCTTTTAGTGGCATTATTTTGTAGATCATATTTTAAATGAAAATTAGTTTGCAATAATTTAAGAACAGGTGGATAGGGCTCCTCAATTGTTTGTAGATGATACATCGTTACTTTGATAATATTTGATACGCTTTAAAATTGTATTTTTACTTAAGGTCTTGTGTCTAGAGATGTCTAGCGATTTCTGTAACGTTTTGAAAATGTTATCCAGGCAGTGTCTCCAACTCCTACTGTAAAAATTACTGTGTTGCTAGTCTAAAAATACGGTATATTCCTGAAGATTACGGCAAACAAAACAATAAAAATACGGTAAAATTACGGTAATCTTTCATTACACAAAATTGCTAAAGCAGACTGAATTGTTGGAATTTTTTATATTTTCCCAATCCTTATTAAGTATTAGAGATAAATATTACTTAAATCAAGTTAAAAACCTATTATCTATGTTTATCAGTTTTTAACCGACTTCAAAAAAAGTAGTTATCAATTCGACCCGTATGTATGTAATATTGTCAGAATTGCACAGTTTTTGTATATGTTAGCCTATACCAGCTTCTAAACATATGTGCCAAATAAGTATATGTATGTATTTTTGTACGCATATCTCAAAAACTTTAAGTCGGATTGCAAAAATTGATTTTTAGTTGGACTACGTATCGTCCAACTTAGGAAACAGTGCCAGTTTCATCAAAATCATAGTTTATTTAGTGACATTACTTCTTTTTGTAGGCCCTCCACCACTAAAGTCACTTTAGAAACTAGAATCACTCATTGCTACAATGTTTATATCGAGAAATTGCACCAAACGGTATAAAAAATATCAAAATAGCAAACGTGTAGTAACCATGGTGTAGTATAAATTATCTAAGATATATATCATCTTCGTTATTAGGTCGAATTACCTATACATTCTTGTTTATGTACACAAAAGTTAACTCTGAGAAATTCCCTGTGAACTTTGCAGTGTTGCTAATATGAAAGTATATCATGAAACTTTTTAAAATGAGGTATTTGGGGTTGCTTTTATAGAAATTACGCATTTTTTAAAGGTCTTATTCAAACAGATGAAACAACGGTAGAATATAGCACCGTAATAATACGACTACGGTAGGTGGTAGATCCATAAGAAATACGGTAGGTTTACCGTAATTACGGCGTGGTTGGAGACACTGTATCCAGGGATAGTTTAGGAACTGTGATGTTTTTCTATTGTATAATTCAACAAAGCTTATAAAGTACTTCTATTGTCACCATATTAATGTGGTAACTACGTATTGTATAAAATTAAAACAAATAACACCGACTTTATTTTTTATAAACAGTAACAACTATCACTTGAACTTGAACCGTTCTCCTTGAACTCAAATGCCAAAATTTTATCCGGAAGGACCAACAAATACCTAAATATTTTAAATAATAGACATTAGAAATAAAGAGAAAGCAGCAAACGAAAAACGCCAAATCGAATAACACAATTTTTTATTTATGCCATTTGAGTAATATTAAAAATAAACATGGAATAGACATGTAGCGGACTATATCATACCGCTACAAGCAAGGATGACCTCACGCGTCGTACATCGCGCTATCGAAGTTTCCTTCGCAGTTCAGTATATATAGATACCGAAGCGCAAGTTAAGTGGGCAATCCACAACGTATCGTCCCCCCGATCGATCCGGTCACGGTCGTAAAATTATTGTTAGGCGGCCTCGGCACGTTAGTAGTAGGTCCCCAGATGACGATCTCGCGGTCCGGATAGCGAGATTAGTCTCTACGACCTCCCCGAATAGGGCCTCCCTCCAAACACGACGCCGACGTTCCCGGGTTTGTCGGCGCCCACAAGGATACACTAGGTATCAAAGAGTGCCGGGGCGCTTCTCGCCCCCACTCAATCGCAACCGTACCCGCGTAACGGGGAACTCGAGAAGGGCTTCAAGACTCACGCCGGTCGAAGGGACGCCCCCGAGAGCGACAACCCAAGCCGAGGCTTCCCCCGCGGGGAGCCCTTGAGCGTTGGGCGCTATATGGGCTGAGGCTCCTTCAGAGTCTCGCCCCAAAAGTCCGGTGAAGCAGTAATGGCTGCAACAGCCAACTGCATAGTCAGCTCAGAAAAAAAAAAAAAGTTAAGTGGACCACGGCGGTCCCCAGGCATAACACCTCGCCTGGCAGGAGATCTCCTTTTTACCGCCGCACCACAGACATTAAATTTTATATGTGAGCATTTTGTGGTATTCAGCCGTTATTACAAAGAATTTATTGGAAATTTAACCAAAACTACACTCAGTAAATAAATATAAGTCAGATTTTTCTTGTAGTCCAGTCTGTGCGAAAATAAGTGACTTTGTCCTAAAAAAGGTGGAGTATATTAAATGTTTTGATTTATATTGCTAAGGTATGGGGTCCTCATAAAAACTTGAACAGAACATTTTTTACTTCACCTTTGTGGGGCAAAAACCTACAGCTCAAAATATTCGGTGACTGAGGCAATTTTAGTTTTAGCAAAAGGGAATCAATATTGATTATGATGTTTCAAGTGTGCTAAATTCAAATCACTAATCAGTTTTTAAAATTCAAAATAGCGGATCCAATGTAGCTTCAGTTGTTTTGGGTTTTTGGGGGTGCTAAATCCAAATCTTTTATCAAGTTTGAAAAAATTCAAAACGCAGATTTAATAACGCATTTATTTTATTTTTAATTACTCGATTTCGATAAAACAAGTTCTATTGGGTTCAGGATTAAATTTTGTATCAGTGTTTTAAAATAGAAGATGATGAATCTATGGCGCCCAATTCTATGATATCAAGACAAAAAGAAATTTAGTAGTAACTTCTGTGGCAGAAGCTGCATAAACAATTGTCGAAATTTAATCTAATCAGTTGATATTAAAGTTAGGTACTGGAATTTACGGTCATAGATCATAATATATTTTTTTATTAGAATGTAAAATTAATAATAAAATGTTTAATTCCTTTCAATTGAAACCTTTTTTTTTTTAATATTTTTTGTGCTCTTACATCATTCTACCTTGTAAACAAAATTGTTAAAGTAAGATTTTTTTATGCAAATTATAGGTGAATTTATAGAGACAATGCGGTGAGTGACATTTGCAACTTATCATGTCTCTGTGAATTTATTACAAAAGTACACGACTCTGACGTTGACAAATCCGTTACTTGTCTCGTAGAAATTGCCCTGTCTTATTGCATTTTCAAAGCTGTGAAAGAGATAATCATTAGTAAAGTAAATATGTTTTTTTTTTATATTAAGCTCTAAGGCTACTTCTTATAATTTAAATCAACTTCAAAATTTGAGACGATATTTATAGTTCAATATATTTTTTGGGTATGTTAACTCACATCTCCAATGTAATCTGTTTAATTGTAATTGTAAATCTTCATGTAAATCATTGTTTTTTAAATGCATCTTTGTTATGAAAATATTTCTACACTAATATTATAAAGAGGAAAGATCTGATTGTTTGTTTGTTTGTATTGAATAGGCTCCGAAACTACTAGACCGATTTTAAAACCCTTCGTCACGGCTCAGGGTGTTCGCAATTCTTTTACCGTCATAGGGCTCTGCAACGCACTTCCCAATGATATCCGCGTGCTCAATCTAACCGTGTATTCAAAGAGAAGAAATAATCAGATGATTGAAAATACATGACAAAACTATAAACGTTCAAATTACTTTTTAACATTTGTCTACGGAATATATACATAATAGATACTGTAGATTGTTAAGATTAAACATTCGAAAACTACTAATTTTAAATTGTATACTCTTAAAATGTCTAATCTCTCTCAAGAATAATCAGTCAAAATGTTGAATTTAAATTGATTTAGGATGTTGTTAGTTTCTAACAAATTAAATCAATAATATTTGTTTTCTATTTTGCGTCAACATAGATATCCATTGCATACATAGATCACGTCGCACATGTTGGGATGCAGGAAGCTAGATCGGTTCCGCGAGCGTTGCTTTGGCACAACTTGTAATATCCGGATCGACCCAGATTTGTTTGAAAGCATCTTGTCTCATGTCTGGGATATACCCGTATTGATACTTGAATACAAATATGTATTGTTTTTGCAAAACAAAAATAAAGGAGAAAAGCAACGGACTGACTAGTTTTGATATAAATATTTAATTGATTTTGACGTGACAACGTCTTATAAATTGGTTTGCCGGGTGACACTTCAAGAAACTGCGTTACGCTCCGCTCACGTTATGCGCTCACAATGAGAGCGAGTGAGAGGCACGCGGCATGGTTAGCCCGCCTAAGAGCGAGAGAGACAGATATAAAAAGTGAAAGGCACAAGTTGTCACGATTCCGGACGGTTGTCCGACACTAATTTTTCTTCTTATACTTAGTACAAAGATTGAAATCATTGTGCACAGTGTCTCAGTGTACCTACCCTTTACCGCTAATACTGTGGCTATTTTAATACTCCTATATAACTTAGCTCTAAAATGAACTGGCATATAGGTTTGCCTAATTTAGGAGGTTAAGTTACTAAGAGAGTTCACCTGGACCTGTGTAGACTGGCGAAAGTTGTCAAGCTAGCTGGCTAATTTTCAACCCTCCTTAAGGACGATTTACTCATAACCAGGACCGACTGGCAAAAGTTTCTCTCCGAAGCACGAAAGCACGGAGGAGTTTAAAAACATGTGCTTAGGCGATGACCCAACAATGATTGACTACTCCTGACATTGCTTGGCATCACACATCATTTACCGTATGTAAATGTAATTGGGCCATGAGTTATGGTACTTCTACAATTCTGAATTCGTTTACAGAAATAAATATATTTTTTATGTAGCAGATTTAGGTTTGTTATTTTATTTTTAAATTTTGTTTAGTGCCAAAAACGTGAGTCAGGTTCTTAAATTTGCCTTCAAAACTCTGATGAACCGACTTTGAATCGGATAGAAGTGTTAGTCATTGAGTTAAGTAATACAACAATTCTATTCAAATTCAATGCAGTACAGAACTGAATAACATTATAATAATACGTTGAAGTCATTGCTACGTACTACGTAGGTACGTGTCATGACTACAGACTACACGCTTTTATCGATGCGATGTCTTTAAAAGTGTCTATAAATTGAATATTTATTGCTAAAATGGCGAAACTTAGTGCAAATTGACTCGGCGTGTATCAAGTATTTAAATTATGATTCTTTCTTCTTTAACGATTTATGACTACCTTATGTTATGAAGTTCTATGAGTTGTAAAATTTGTTTTGCAGATTCTGAAGATATTTGAAGTGACTTTATGTTCCTTACTTAACTTTGAATTTCTGGCACAGCTTTAGATCAATTAGGTATTTAATAACAATAAAAGGTTAATTTTTCTCACAAGTATAGGTATAAGATATATTTTACGGTGGGTAGATAATGTAGGTAGAGTTTTGGTATAACAGTAAGAAAAAGTAATTGCTATATATATTTATAAGGCTGGGTTGCACCTACTAACTGTAACGACAATAAAAGGCTGACATGCGCGACCAATCTTAGGCGCTGTGACGTCAGCCGAGGGACAGTCATCCTTTTCACCCGTTATTCGGGCATTTTACCAAAAACTTTGATTGTCTATATCTCGGTTAGTTTTTTGTATTTATTGATAATTTAAAAAGTTTTTTTTTTACATAAGAATACTGTTAACGCAAATGGCTTATTAAATTCATACTTCTAAACTTAGTGGAATAGTTTAAGATGGTGCACTCCATTTTTTGATTTAAGTTACCACCTACTTAAACAGATTTTTCCTATGGTCTCATTATTGTTTTCTAATGAAAATAAAGAAGTACTTTTTGTTTTTTAAATTACCGGATTTTGTATAATGAATCCCGCGTTTTTGAAAAAATCTGGCGACGCTGGTATGTATGTCTGTATTTATGTCTATTTGCTGGTATGTACGCAGACTGCCCGCCTGATACTAAAAATAAAAACGACGGATTTTAATACAAATTTCCATTTGTTTTTACAGCCCCAAGGGACGAATTTTGCAACAACCTCTCTTAGTGCTCGCCAACGTTGGAACAGAAACCTCTGTGTAAAATTTTAAGATTACAATTTTTTTTCTGACTGACTGACTGACTGACTATGCAGTTGGCTGTTGCAGCCATTACTGCTTCACCGGCTTTTTGGGGCGAGACTCTGAAGCAGCCTCAGCCCATATAGCGCCCAACGCTCAAGGGCTCCCCGCGGGGGGAGCCTCGGCTTGGGTTGTCGCTCTCGGGGGCGTCCCTTCGAGCGGCGTGAGTCTCAAACCCGAAGTTGAGTCACCGCCAGGAGGTTGCGATTGAGTGGGGACGAGAAGCGCCCCGGCACTCGAGGCCCTATTAGGGGAGGTCGTAGAGACTAATCTCGCTATCCGGACAGCGACATCGTCATCTGGGGACATCAGTATGTGCCGTGGCAGCCTAACCGACCGTGCCGAGGTCGGTCGGGGGGATGAGAATTAGTTTGGTAGTGCGTCAATATATCAGTCAGTCAGTTAATCTTTTAGATTACAAAGTGTGTCTATCCTGCCACAGAACAATAATTCACAGAAACCACAGCAGAGCTTAAATCGTAAAATTTTGTATTACATTTTTACCATCTAAGTTCTGAAGACTTGACTTTGTTAGCACAATAAACTTGGCGGCCATATTTTTAGTACGAGCTTCACAACCACAATAATACTCGTTTATAAAGGTGCAGTTATATCTTTACAAATGTATAGAAGTAAAACGTTCTCTATATATTTGTTAATATTAAAATATCTTGTATCAGTACTGTTTTCTGTCTGTTACGAGGTATGATAAGCTGCTCTAGAGAGTCCACTTTGTCCAATTACTCAGACTGATTCTTGGTCTTGGTAAGTGAAAACGTGTTCCAAACAAGTCTGTGTGTTCACTGCTAAAAAAAACCCCACGATTCCAGACTTACCATCTCCAGCATTGGGAACTTTGATATTCATGTCAACTGTTGTAAATGATGACAAGTTCCGAGATCATTTAGAAGTCAAGTTGAAGCTGGCGCCCAAAATACTTGGTGTAGTCAACAGAACTAAGCAGTACTACCATGGGCGTAGCCAGCTTTTGGATTAGGAGGGGGGGGGGGCAGCCCTGATAGAAAATGTCATTTTAATATAGTAAACATGTTCATTTTGGCCCAATTCCTTCAGGTAATGGCTGCAGCTGCAGCTGTCCCTCCCTGCCTGTACCTCGCTACGCCCATGAGTACTACACCTCGGGGCAAAGGTTGCTGGTTTTTAGACTGCAAGTCCAGCCCCTCATTGAATACTGTGTTATATCTGAGTGGGTGCACCCGGATATTAGCTTGGTGCTTTTGAGTCAGTTATACGAGAAACAGAGACAGTTTGTGAACGACCCTAAACTCACGAGCCATATTGAACCGTTAAGTCTGAACAGAGAGTTTGCCTCTCCGTCTGTGTTCTACCACTTTGTATTGTGTCCAGTGTTCTGAGGAATTGTTCGGAATGATGGTACCACTCGCCATGGACAGGAAATGCATCCCGACACTTTAGAACCCAAATGGTCACGCACGATGCGGTTTCAGTCGATCTTCCTCCCGCGAAAAAGTTGTGAGATCAGCTCTCTGCTAAGGTTTTCTTCAGGACCTACATTTTGGGGTTCTTCAAAAAAAAAATTATTAGATTTTCAAGGGGTCGGCCGTTTATATTGCAAGCGTCCATAGGCTAAGGTGAACGCTTGGCACCAGGTGAACCTTAAGCTTGTTAGTCACCTGAGTGGTATAAAAAAGGTTACGTAGTTTTGGTAGTTTTAGTTTTAGTAAAAGGGAATCAATATTGATTATGATGATTCAAGTGTGCTAAATTCAAATCTCTAATCAGTTTTTAAAATTCAAAATGGCGGATCCAATGTAGCTTCAGTTCTTCTGGGTTTTTGGGGGTGCTAAATCCAAATCTTTTATCAAGTTTGAAAAAATTCAAAACGCAGATTCAATAACGCATTTATTTTATTTTTAATTACTCGATTTCGATAAAACAAGTTCTATTGGGTTCAGGACTTGTCTTGTAGAATTTGCCCTGTCTTATTGCATTTTCAAAGCTGTGAATGAGATAATCATTAGTAAAGTAAATATGTTTTTTTTTTTATATTAAGCTCTAAGTACCTATAAAGCTCCTATAATTTAAATCAACTTCAAAATTTGAGACGATATTTATAGTTCGATATATTTTTTGGGTATGTTAACTCACATCTCCAATGTAATCTGTTTAATTGTAATTGTAAATCTTCATGTAAATAATTATTTTTTTAATGCATCTTTGTTATGAAAATATTTCTACACTAATATTATAAAGAGGAAATATCTGATTGTTTGTTTGTTTGTATTGAATAGGCTCCGAAACTACTAGACCGATTTGAAAACGCTTCGTCACCGCTCAATTCTTGGCTGTTTGCAATTCTTTTACCGTCATAGGGCTCTGCAACGCACTTCCCAATGATATCCGCGTGCTCAATCTAACCGTGTATTTAAAGAGAAGAAATAATCATCTGATTCAAAATACATGACAAAACTATAAACGTTCAAATTACTTTTTAACATTTGTCTACGGAATATATACATTACTAGCTGTCCCGGCGAACGTTGTTCCGCTGCCGTCCCTCTGTACCCGGCGAAAGTTGGTTTTTACCTATAGTGCCCGAGTCCGGCTCGCACTTGACATATCGAGATAAAAACTATCCTATCTTTTAAGTTGGATCAAATAACAGATATTTACGAAGTTTGATCAAAATCGGTTCAGTAGTTTAGGAGTCCATTGAGGACAAACATTGTGACACGAGATTTATATATATTACATAATAGATACTTACCGCTTAAGGACCGACGGACGGTTATAACGATACTGTATAATGGCTAACGTTTTTTTACCCTAAAATTGATAAGTGGAAAACGGATGAACATGACGAAATCCGTTTTTGCCATGTGACTAGGTAACCCTTATATTCGACAAGCAGATGTACGCGCGTTTTTTATGGATTAACTACATAACATTCGGTTTTGACCACGGAACCCTAATAATTAAAACGTCAAACTTAGTTTTTTCTTGCAATGTGAAATGCGTAAAATGTCAATATGGTCATCGAATCTGCTAGGCCTACCGTAAAATGCTGTGCGTTTTTTTTTTCAAAATTTTCAAGGTGAATGACATGTGGATTTCTGTGGTTTGCTTCACTTTGGTTGCGGTTTGTTTTCGCGCGAAATGTTTTCACACTATGCACTTAAGTATATCAAGAGTTTATTTCTTTTTATTTCTTAGTCATAATCCCAAGCCGAATACCTATGTTTGGGATTTTTCTAAAATCTCGTAAAACGTTCTATTAACTAAAAATCTTTTTTAAAAACATTAGCATGAAAAACTACAATCCTGTATAACTTTTGAACTATAAAATTCGATAGAGAACTGGCACACTGCAGACCTAAATATTAATTACTAGAACATGTCTTCAAAATTTCGTGGTGTTTGATCAGCAAGTGTCAAAAATAAGTGAGAAATTGGTTTGTATGAAGCCCGCTGCGAGGCGCCGCGAAGTGTATCCTCTTAAACCCACTGTAAACAAAACTCAGATCGCCGCAAATGTTTTGGTAACGCTGGAAAGAAATGTTGTCACTACAACACACTTTTTTTTAAATTTACTGATAGCTTCCAACTCGTATTAAATTCTGTATAATTCAAATCTAAAGCGCGCACTAAATCTGATGCGTTACGATTTTGAATACGCACCGCAACTCGCTGTGACGCAGTGTACCCAGCCACTTCGTCAAGTTGACAACTAGAGTTCGCGTCATATAAGTTTGCACGCATTAAAATGCGGAGTGACAATTCTACCGTATATTGTTTTGTTAAACGCATTTACAGTGGTGCCTCCGCCACGCAGAAACTTATGTGGCTAGTTTGGACGTAGAGACCGATAGAAGCTCGTCTAAATAATTAAAATGATACAACTCGAAAACATGGTTTTCTTGGAGCAATCCTTACTAAATTGAAATGGGACCAATCTGTTGGTTAATTCTTTCCTATACGAAAAGTTTACCAAATCGGTTTATAAATGACGGAGTTCTGAGGTAACAAACTATAAAAAAAAAACAAGAAAAATGAAGTCGCTTAAAAAGACATTGACAACATGAGTACAGTTTCCAATAGCAAAAGTTGTGCAACGGCACAGTCAATTCATAATTCCTATAAGTAAAGTCGCATAAAACAGGTTCTAACTAATAGTAAAATCGTATCGTTAACAAGCAAGCGACCGACCTTGTTAAATTATTGAGCCGTGTGTGGGGCACGGTAGGACGTATGCCAAGTTTCCCTGGCAACAACTAGGGTTGCCAGGTAATCGTTTTTTTTTATTTCCAATTTTTTTATGTGATATCCAAATGCTTAAAAAATACGAAGTTTCTTGACAGAGGTTAATAATAGTGTGTGTGTAGTGTAACAGGGGTGTAGTGAGTGAATTTAGTCTAATCAGTTGCAAAATACTTGGAGTTCTTAATACAAACTATGTACCTTAATTACATTACCTAATTCAATTTTGATTTTTAGTTTTGATTGATCTTAAAATATTATGTTGAGACTTGTTAAGGAGGCAACTATCTATCTACATATAGGTATCTTATATAATTTTTAATTATAAAATAATGATTTGTACCTATTTCTCCAGATAACAACCCTAATAGTTTGAAGTTTTGTCTTGATATATCGGATTGACGATCCAGCAACCCTAAGACCAACACTAGCTAATGGCTTTACTGCTTATTGACCGTATGTGTGTAGACAACGTGATTCGTTAACAAGTAAGGTCGTTCAACCTCAAGTTTAAAATTTATGAAGACCAAATTTTAGGAGATTGTAGTTAAACATATAGTTTTGTCATGCCCACTTGTTAGATTCTTCAAAACAGGGTTTGGTAATGCTAGATCGCAATTGTTTTCAGTTGGTTTGTGTTCACTAAAGATTTTGTTTGTGTGCCAATATGTTTTAATTCATCCACACCTTGATAATGCTTTTGCCTTTTTATACCACTTAGGAGACAAACAAGCATAGGTACCCTGATTTTGTGCAGTTATTGCGACCTATTACGTATAACATCAGAGGTATTACGCGCGTGTTGCCGGCCGAATGACATTTACAAGGATATAGAGACAATCTTGGTGTTATGTGGTCTAATCTTGTTTATGGAGAGTTTATAGAAGAAATTTTATTCTCATTAGATACTTCCAGTGCTCTGAAAAATAGCCATTGTGAATTGTTGCAGAGAAAAACGACTACGTTTCGAAAATGGGAGGCGAGGTTCTGAAATTATTACTTGTGACAAAAGATGGATATTTGTTTCATTTCCAAAAGTTTTCAAAGCTATAGAGGTATACTTTAAGGGGAATCATGCTGCACCACGATAGACGTCTTTATACACTTTCCTGAGAAGCGTATTTACACATTTTCCGAAGAACAAATACGTTTATTATAGAATCTGATATTGGAATTATTCACCTTGCATGTGCAACTAACTAACTAACTAACTTCCTGTAATGTATTTTTATTACCAGTTGTTAGGAAAAAATAAAAGACAGTTCTTAAAAAAACGATGGCTGCCTACAAAACATTTCTGACTTGTCGGAGAAAGACTGAGTAATACATGTTTCCAGAGCTAGTTTGAGCAATTTGAAATGAGTATAGATAGAAACGGAGAATACTTGAATGAATGTTATTTTAATTTTACGGCTCCGTGGGTCTGTTGATAATAGGTTGTAGTGACTGCCTGCTGATCCTAGGCGCGCGGATGCGGCACACACATAATATGTGATGGACATATCTGTTCGTCTTAAGTCTGGGCGTCATCAACATATTATGTATAGTACCTTTGTATGTATTTATAAATATAAGTATTCGTATCCGTTATCTGGTATCCTAAGTACAAGCTTTGCTTAGTTTGAGACCAGACCGCACTGTGTGTGAGTAATGTCCAGGTTTTCTTTTATTTATACATTATAAAGATATATTTTTTTATATACTACTAAGGTAGCAAACAAGCACACGGTCCGCCTGATGGTAAGCGGTCACCGTGGCCTATGGACGCTTGCAACACCGGGGCTATCACTCGCGCGTTGCCGACCCTTCAAGAATCCAATAACTTCTTTCTTGAAGAACCCCATCTGTAGTCCTTAGAGAATATAATGATAAAGAATATAATGACCTACACATGTCATCATTTTATTGAATGTTTTCGTAATGAAACAGAAACATAACATATATAGTTCATCAATCATCATGTAAGCCTTTGATTTAATGACTAAGGAAAAATATAATAACTGCACTAAATTTTTTCAGAGATTTATTTTTATTCAAGTTAAGCTTACTGGGATTTGTAATTTGGATGAGGGTCGAGCCCTTTCAAAACTTTTGCTAAGCCGTTAACTTTGTTTCAGTCGAACAAGTGTATTTTATCATTTTGATGCGGGTTAACATATTATTGTTCGCTGTGCAATAAATCTGTGTTGCTTCGGTTTTTCTAGCTGTAGAAGTAAGTAACCGGGCATTAGACTACCTTGAGTGAAAACCTCATAAAATTAATAGAAATATAAGAGATATCGTGTAATGTAAAGGTATAGGGTATTAAAAAGAAAATATATTATTAAGTATAATGATTTGTTAAGTACTACTTTACTTTACCGGCCGTAATAACTGTCAAGACTACATTTTGCTTGGGTGCACTGAGAAACCATTCACACTATGATCGATTTACAGGTTGCAGATCAGTTAGCCACTGTAATGTCTTGAAATATAGAAATATCTAAATTTAGTTTAAAAGCAAAATACACTCGAATTGATATGCCCACCATTATCAGGAAAATTGAGAAATATCATTTATCACCAATAATCAATTTCTCTAACGTAAAGCATTCTACCAATTTTCTCATTTCTGCTTTAACTTGAATTATCGAAAATAGTACAAACATTTTATTTGCTTTTGAGGTTTATCGGCACAAAGACAAATTATACAAGAATCATAAAACTAATATAATAATTCCATTCAAAGACTTATTTACAAGAGATATAGAAACCATGGTCATAACTTATTAAGGAATACGAAAATAATATAAAACCAGTACGGTTATCGTGCCGGTAAATCTATTATTTTTATTACATTAGTTATCATAAAAACTTACATAATTAAAAAAATATACTAGAAAAAAAAGCCCATAAGAATGTTCCTAGGCCTTCAACATGCCTTCAACATAGTGACAATACCCATTCTCCCAACAAAATTCGAAAGTATCGGAATATGGCTTACTATTAAAGTTAATTGGATGTGTGAGGGTGTGACGCGCAGATACGTATGTGTATGTTTGTTTATATATCGGGTCAAACTCTATGGATTGGGCTGAAACCCGAGCGATGGTACAATATTTAACTTTTTTTACCAGAACTTCTTAATTTATTTAGGGATTCCGTTAAATCACTGTCTCACCCAGTGATATGGTAAAACTGCAATTGATTTTAACCGTGACTTTTATATTTTTACCATGAATTGGGAAAAATTACTAATGTCAGTCGTGTTATGATCAAAAAAATTAATGAGGGCTTGCCTCACATTTCTTTTCTTGATATTTTTTAAGGTCAAAAGGTAAAAAAAGCGAGCCACCATTGATATTTTTATTTTTTAATTGAAGATATATAGTTATTGTATGTTTATAGACACAGATTTACCCATATCCCAGTGACATATACATATTTGGGTAGATGTTATATAACTCATATGTCTTTAAAACAATAGAAATGCTAAAAAAATATTTATATCATATGTATCACATTAAACCTATCTTCCTAATTAATAAATATATTAAGATTTTTATTGGCGTTCACACCCACTAAAACCTGCTACATGAAACAACGTCTTACGAGTTAAATTATTTACTTCAAGGAATACTGGGTTTATCATAGTTTGAAGCTATAAAAAAAGTGTTTTAACAACAAATTACATAGAAATTTACTACACAGTTCATATAAAAGCTAATAAGTTAAAATACCTGTATTACTAACCTATAGGTTGGGATTTTTGATGGATTAGCTTTTTCTCGACACTGGTTAAACTCTCATTTGAAATTATAGTACACCCAAAAGCACAACTGAAAATAGCTGCAGTGTTTGTTAATATAACTGAGAGTGTGCATTAGTACTAATTAGGGTGATGTCTAGTTGGTAATGAACAAAGTTTGCTATTGTGCAACCACCGCTGCACTGCCCGGCGATTCAACAAATATAAAGTTGCAGCGCTACTAACTGTGTGCTAGTTTTGTTATAATTAGTATTATAATACAATAGTAACTCTTTTTTATTATGATTGTTTTAAAACAAATAATCCGGAATGTTTGGAAAAATAAAAAATGTTAGAGAAATATTAATTATTTAATTTAAATATTTTTTGTCATATTCTACTACATCCTAAATTGTTTTTACTGGCTTTCAGTCGTGGCTATGTCCGATCGGTTATTGGCGTGTTATCTACTACTACCACAACATATAAATTAAAGTAAGGAAGTTAGCTATAGCAAGCTATACCTGTAGCTATAGAATGGCGCTTATAGTTATTTCTGCGAAAAAATTCTTAGATTAAATATTCAGAGTTTGCCATTCTTAAACGCAGCCAATTGAATTGATTCACAACTTTTGATTGAAAACCTCAACACATTATTCGCATGCATATAATGACTCGTTCACTGTCACAGCCATAAGGCTATGGAATTTTTTACCCTTCAATGTCAAAAAAGCACAAACTTTAATAATATTTAAAAATCTCGTAATCACACGTTACTTAAAAATTTAAGGTGTCTTATCAACACTGTTTATTTATCTTTATTATTTAAGATGTATGTAGTTTGTGTATTTATATTAGTTTCTTTTATGTTCTGTATTTGATATATATATATATATATATATATATATATATATATATATATATATATATATATATATATTTATTTAGTTTAGATGTTTGTACGTATTAGTATTATTTATTATTCATATGTATATAAATTTAGCCATTGCTATAAATGTATATATTATTTTACTGTTTCTTTCCTTTTCTTATATTGTTAAGTTTCAGTTAGCACATTCTACTCAATACTTTTATAAAGTCTCCTCTACCCAAAGGTTGTCTGGAAGAGATCGCTTATTAGCGATAAGACCGCCAATTTGTTATTTCTTTTGTTTTAATTGTTTTGTATTCTATATGCGCAATAAAGTATATTATTATTATTATTGATTCAGTTGTTGTGATGTAAATATATAACAAACATACCTACGTACTAACAAACTTTAGCATTTATTATATTAGTAGGAAAATTTTACGTGACGGTCCGAGAGTAGATAATTATGCAATTTATTCATTTAAGTCAAGACTAATTCCATTCATAATAAAATTCTTTATCCCCGGATTCAACTTTTCGCAATCCATTAAAAGTTTTGAAGCAAAATATAGATGGTATCACTACGTTTATCTACTTTTAAGTTTCCTTGACTCGTAACTCGATCAGAATAAAATTTAAGGGAGATACGAATTCCTTTCTCGTCAGTTGTTTTCTTTGACAGGATTATAAATCTGTTTTTTGAAGTGAAAACTTCTTTAGTGGCGTTGTGCACTTTTTTGGTATGGGTAAAAAATGGTAAACTCGCGTCAGGTCACGTGTCCTAATCGTGAAAATGCGTAACACGGATGGAGAGTAGGCAGCTGGCGCGGCGAAGGAGAGGGAGTATCCCCCTCTCTTTCTACGGCGCGGCGAAAATGTATGCCTGCGCCTGCTGTTTCGTTTAGGCGGCGCAGAGCGCTTGCGTGAATGGTCGTGTGTAACATAAACATGTTACAGCGTGCTACGCGCATCCATGGATGGTGACAGCTGATGGCTCGACAGTCTGTGTAGTGGCCATACTGCTGTGTATTCGTAAAATTCGTGTATATAAAGTGTTTAAAATATGGAAATTGAACAAAGTGCATCTTTGTCTTTGTAAAATATGGAAACCGTAATGCCGCGCCTATTATAATTTTTATTTTTAGTATTCGCGATTATGAGTAGTACAGGGAGGTTGTATATGGAATTTTAATTCTATGACAGATTGCGATGTCAAATATACTACGTCAAAAAAGTAAATAAACAAACATTATTATTTCTTGACAATGTCAAAGACATGTCTTGTGACATATTTGAGTGTTAAGCGCGAATCGTGTGTAAAGATTTTTAATTCTGCCGGCACTCCCGGAGTGCAACTCGTTCTTTTTTTTTTTTACAAATATGACACAAACTTACCACTCATCTCGATACTAAAACTACGCTGAGTAGTGTGATTACTTGGTATTCCAGCCTAACCATTCTTTATATTCATATAGTCAGTATAGCCTATAAAGCTATATTATCTAACAGCTTGAGGTCTGGGGAGGATAGGGCAGATCGGCGGTAAAGTTTGAATACAATTTATACCGAAATTTTTAGTGTGAGCTATTGCAAAACAACGTTCGCCCGGTCACAGGCCAACAAAACGATTTATCTTGTTTTCTTTTCATCTGTGACAATAAAGTTTAAATTTAGGGCTTTGAAATGATTTTTAAACCAGACTTCTACGATTATTCATTTCTAAGTTATAAAGCATTATAAATTTTCTCATCGCTCCGAGTACTATGGAGCCTAAAGTAATTTGTATGGAAAAGAAAACATTTTGGTAAAAAAATGATAACTTTAATATAAATAAAAGAATCCGTACCAATTCAACACATTGAGCAATATAAGAGTTCTACTTTAGTATCATATTATCAGAAATGGACATAATTTCTTTTGACAATAACAAAATATTGCAAAAGTTTAAAATAGTAAATTTTTGACATATAGATCCCATTTATCTTAAAAATATGAGCTAACCATAACTTTCTTGATGAATATCGTTAAATATAGACCAAATATAGAAACAAAATCCTTGTTAGCCTGTAAGTCTAATATAAATAATGTTGCATGTGGTGTTGCTGACTGACTCATCGAACTGACAATGTTACAGCACGGCTTTATTTTATATTGTTTCAAATTATTTTTATTTTACTACGAGTGACTTGATTTTTAGGGTTCCGTACCTCAAAAGAAAAAAAACCTTATAGGATCACTTTGTTATCTGTTTGTCTGTCGGTCTGTCAAGACAAGATTTTCTCAGAAACACGGATAGTTATCAAGTTAAGTTGTAGTTGATTTGACATGCTAAGATCTATGGTCCCTTTTAGCTGTATATAAATCAAGCTTATAAATCAACGCAATCAAAAAATACGGCCATTTATGCCGCATATTTTAATACATGCAAATAAACAAAACTTGGAATATTTCCTGTTGACCTAAAATTATGAAATTTTCCAAGGTTTCACAGCACAATGAAAGGGAAAAATAGTTAATTATTAGGTACGAATCTCGTGGCGATGGCAAAATTTGGCAAGGGTAAAGCCTTGGAAAAAAACCTAGTTTCAAACAAATATAAAAACGATTATGACTTTATAATAACTTACCATAGAGAGCTCCAGGTGCGTAAGAGGCAGTGATTTAGCTCTATGAACTAGGCTTTGGTACTTGGTGGTCAAAGTTGCTCAAAAGTAATAGCAATTTACATACATATAGCATATAGCCTTTGGAACAAATTGTTTACAAACGTAAATACAAATTGCTTTGAAATACGTCTAGACTCTAGTAGATCTCGGTATAAGCGATTAAACAGACAGTCATATACATCGGCAGATAGACAGCGGTTACATTTTTATAAGTATAGATAATGGTAAAAATTATCACAATATATTAGAACTCAAAATTTTAGCAATAGGTTTAATTGGTTCATTAGGTTTCCACGTGCCCTGCATCGAACAAACACACAATTAGTGGATATTCAGGACGATGTTTTGAATTTATTAAATGAGTTGGTTTTCAACGCACGTGATCAATGATAAATTGATGAATTTGTAAATTGTTTGGCTTGTTAGTAGCTCCACTTAAAATTGTTATAACAATATATTATATTAATATTATCAACATAAATATTAATACTCGTTCGCTAATTAAATTAAAAATAATTGCTTTTCAGAAAATTACAATTTCTTTCTCTTGTCCGAACTTTAAAGTGAGCTGTTTTATTTTTTTAACTTCTCCCATATTTACCACTTTCACACATTTAAAGGTATCACCGCTGATGCTATGACACCAACTACGCGAGAAAACGAAGTATTCAAATTTCGATTTTTGGATTGCTGAACGAAGTTTGATGCAACCGGTTGTATTCGACTTAGAAAATAATTTATAATGTTTTCTACTATTTTTTTCGGTTTTGTACAATTGAAAATAAAAAACTGGCCAAGTGCGAGTCTGGCTCGCGCACCGAGGGTTCCGTGCAAACTTGTTATATGTTATTGTATATTATTAAAAATAATTTTATTATATTATGTAACTAAAAATTTACGGTTTACGCAATTTTTCCTTTATCTGTACTATAAAAAGTTGCTTCGTACCAAATTTCAAGATTCTGAGTTCACGGGAAGTACTCTGTAGGTTTTGATTCCCTTGAGAGTTTCGAAAATTTGCGGCATAAACGGCTGTATCTTTTGATTGCGTTGGTTTAGAAGTATGATTTTTTCACAGCTCTAAGGGACAGTAGACCTGAGTATTTGATATAAATTTTAGCTTGATACTACCTCCACGAGTTCCTGAGAAAAAGGGTCTTGACAGACGGACAGACAGACCGACGGACGGACAACAAAGTGATCCTATAAAGGTTCCGTTTTTTTCCTTTTGAGGTACGGAACCCTAAAAAAATAAAAAAAAAACTAAGAAGTTTTTAGGATCGCTGATCATGAATATGAGCCATAAAGATACGACCCCTGCGTTCCCAGGTACCTTGAGTACCTTGATGACAAGCTCTGTATGTGTTATATGAGCATAGTTTGTTATTTACATAATTATTAACAGTTTTGCTTTGTACATACTTGTGCACACAGTTGTATACATTGCGGTAATTTGTGAGACGTACTAAGATATTGCACTAAAATTCTGGAGATATAAGCTATAGTCCATTGAAATGTTACATGAGCTTTGCATTGATTAGAGGACGCAATTTTATTTTTGGAACATGTGTGTGGGGTCAATAGAAGCTTAACCTCTAGTTTGAGGGGTCGCCACCCTTGTCATCCGGCCATCTTGGAAAAAGGGGTGAAAACACTTTATTCGCGATATCTCGGAAACTATGCGTCTTACAAAAATCGTAAAACATAATTTGTAGCAAATTGTTTTGCCTACAAATATGTTTCTATAACTTTTTCCCTTAATTAAAAATTAAAGAAGTTATAAGCAAAAAAGTGAGAAATTTTTACAAAAATTTTCTTTTTTGCTCTATAACTTTTTTTTATACATTTTACAAAAAAATTTACCAGACCAATCTTGTAGATGATCTTTTGAGGAAAATTTATACTCTGTAATTTTTTTTAATTTCATTCATTTAAAACTGCTGTTGCAGCGCTGCAAAGTTGACCGGGTTCGTCAATGCTCATGAGAATCCGGTCAAAACGAAATGCTTAACTTATTTTTGATGTTTTCTTTTTATTGTAAATATATTCTTAAAATTTTTTTGTTAAATTCGTACAACTTTACTCATTCATTCCTTACGCTTTTCCCCGCCACCTATGAGGTAGAGTCTGTAGGCGCGTTTTTTTTACGTTACATCCTAAATTACCGCGCTATTCCTGAGTGAGAAAGTCGATCCATCTTTGCTCACTCTTGTTGGCGAACGTTTTTTCATAGCTTTATACGGCGGTAATAAAGACGACTCACTAGATGGCTTGCGATAAAAACGATTTGCCAAGACAAAACGATTTGTGACTAAAAATTCATTTAATTTATCATCGCTGCCTTCAACAAAAAATTGCAGCACGTTTTCACAGTCTCCGAGTATTTTACTAGCTCCAGTCGTGGCTCGGAAGATATCAAAATCCTGAAGATTGGGGCTGGAAAAAGCATGCAAACATTTGGATGCCAATAAAAGCTTCCAAGCCTCCAGCACCCCCCGATCTTATGAAATTAATATTCTGCAGATGCAAAGGAAACCGTGGAAGCATATCTGGCTGCAGAAAAGCAGGCCTGAAATGCTCTACAGTATGCCTCCATTGTTCTGGCGAAACATGCAGCAACATTATGGACATGTCAAAGTTAATGGAAGAAAATGAATTCGAAGATGAACTTTCAACTATGACTCCAATTTTAACTCCTGTAATTCCTAGAACTTTTACAACTGACGTTGATTTAGTGATTCTGAGCCACAGCCTGGACCATCGAAGAAAAAAAGATTAGAGTAGCAAGCTAATAAGTGATTGCAAATATTATGATGTCGAGGATTACCTTATCAGTAAGATGTCCGTGGAGTAGGCCTACTGAATGAATAAATAAAGTTGTACGAATTTAACAAAAAATTTAAAGAATGTATTTACAATAAAAAAAAAATCAAAAATAAGTTAAACATTGCGTTTTGAACGGATTCTCATGAGCATTAAAAAAAATTACAGAGAAAAATTTTCCTCAAAAGACCATCTACTAGATTGGTTGTAGGTAATTTTTTTGTAAAATGTATAAAAAAAAGTTGTAGAGCAAAAAACTTTTTTGCTTATAACTTCTTTAATTTTTAATTTAGGGCATAAAGTTATACAAACATATTTGTAGGCAAAACAATTTGTTAGAAATTATGTCTTACGAATTTTTGTAAGACGCATAGTTTCCGAGATATCACGAATAAAGTGTTTTCACGCCTTTTTCCAAGATGGCGGCCGGATGACAAGGGTGGCGACCCCTCAAACTAGAGGTTAAGCTTGATTGACCCCCACACATGTTCCAAAAATAAAATTGCGTCCTCTAACAAATGCAATATTCGGCCCTTAAATTGTAACATTTCAATGTACTACTATTGAAAAACCGATGCTAACACTTTGACATATCGAAGTAGTCGATAACATGATTATCATTATCTCGCCTACAGATCTCCATTTATGT
This sequence comes from Apoda limacodes, assembly GCA_946406115.1. NCBI lineage: Eukaryota > Metazoa > Arthropoda > Insecta > Lepidoptera > Limacodidae > Apoda > Apoda limacodes. Next base: position 10,672,818 of record OX291553.1, on the reverse strand, counting down.
ACGTAGGTTGGTATTCTAAATACCAATGTTTCAGTAAATTTTAATTTGTTTTTGTAACTTTGGCCGACGTTTAATTTATATTTTTATGGCCCGCAATGAAGAATGATTGCTTACTCTTGAGTTAAACCTAAAACTCAAAAAATTTTTTCTAAATAAACATAATATATATATATATATATATATATATATTACATAACATACAATTAGCCAGTTTTGAGTACATTGCTCCCAATGACAAAACAATCATACGTAAAATATGTTCGATATGATTTCCATTTTTTTCTGATTTGATGACACACTCTATTAACTTGGGCTATTGTAATGACGTGCCATGACTATATTGTTATAGTAAATAAAGTTGAATAAAGTTAAAGATAAGAGAGTAGCCGCAATCTAGTTTTCAGCCTAAATATTACCTTAACAACTGAACACAAAGAAGTCAAGTCTTATTAATTTAGAAAATAGATTCTTAAAGGGTCGGTAATACGTGGACAATGGCTCCGGGAGCCAATTCTCACGCATTCGAATTTAACACAAATTCGAATAAAATTACAAATTAAAAATTTTCTCTAATGAAAATGAAGTTAAGCTATTGGTAATGTCGAATCTGACATTATTCGAACGCCATCTGTTCGAACTGCTACTCGTGGTTTGGACCGTTTGAAACTACATCTCACATTCGAATTATGATGGATCATAAAAGGTCAATAATTTTCATATCGTTTAAAATCATTTCGTATTTAAAAGTAATTCTACTGTTGTTTTATTCACATTTTTAAATTAATTTTAAAAAAAATAGGAATACTACGGTGCCTCAGCTGTAGTTATATCCCCACTACTGGTGTACAGGCCTCTTTTTAGTAGACCAAAAGCCAAGGTCTGCTATAAAATTAACAGGAAAACCCTATATATTTGTGATATATAATAACAGATTTATATAACTACATTTATCATTTTATAGATTGATATATTCACATGGATCTAATGCATGGTATGATTTAGATAGGATCTCCAAAATAAGTTTGGGATGGTGTCAGGTCGATTTATCATAACGATACGTTAAATGATGTTTAGAAACTTACAATTCTGAAATACCTCGACTTGAGAGAACATTTCACAACAGTAGTTACAAGTAAAACTTGAAAGTGGGTGCAATTAATACTATTACACATATTGTGTTAAACTTAGTCTGTTATAGTAACATATGTTGTTAACTGTTAGATTGCTTTGTATGTAATAATAATAATAACCATAATAAAGCATTTTATTTCCATAATATGAAAATTGATTATAACTTAGTGTTAGTTGTATAGAACCTAGTTATCTGTTAGTGTTATAGATTAATTTTAAGTAAGTGTTAATTGTACAGAACCTAATTGTAATTTTTGTTATTTATTATGGATCCTTTTTTTGGGTGTCGACTTCAAAAGTTTTCGATTTTTTCCTAGAATTATTTTTTTTTGTATATCATCAGCCCACCTATTGAATAGTCTTCCAACCTTTCGTTTGCGATCCGGTCCTTTGCATTTTGTGCTTAGAATTGTATATCTTTAGGTCGCGTTATGTGACAAGCCCATTGCTATTTTAGTTTTAATGCGTGAGTAAGTGCGTCCGTGACTTTGAAGTTTTGCCTAATAATGTCACTTAACTTAAACTTTTCTAATATTTTTGTTCGTAAAACCCCTCGAAAGTCATGGTAGTAAGCATGTGTCTACAATTTTTTTTTTTATTTTTTTATAGTCCCCTTTAAGGATTTCCTTAAGTGGGCAAAATTTTTTCCAGGTTAAGTTCCCTCTCCTCTTAACTCCCTCATCGTTTGATTTCCTCTATAGTGACATTTGTTGCACAAGAAAGATATAACTTTCGTCGTATTCTTATTCATCAATTTTGGATTTAATAGGCTTTTTATGACCGTTTGTTATTAATTTGGTTTTATCTATATTTATTTCCAGTCCAATTTTTACGCTTTCGTTGTCTAGTGAATTTATCATTTTTTCTGAACTGCGTGGTGTCTTTGCTAGCAAGACAATATCATATGCAAATCTAAGATGACTTAAATACTGTCCAATCACATTTTTCCTTGGTTTTCCAGTATTCCTGTTGAAATATATGCTCAAGTACCAGTATAAATAGTTTCAAGGATCCTTATTTTACTCCTCTTTCTATATTTATTTTTTCTCCTCCATTTTATAACTTAACGTCGCTGGTGCTATGTGAGTATATGTGTTTTAGTATATTTTAATACTTTTGATTAATACCTAGCACTTTTAAGGCTTCCTATATAGATTCATGACTGACGCTATCAAATGCTTTTTTATAGTCAATTAATGCCACATACAGTGACTTGTTAAATTCCTATTTTTCGAAGATCTGTTCTGAAGTGTGAATATTGTAACGATACCATAATTATGCCTTAACATTTTTGTAATACAATGTTTGTTTTATTTAAGTTTTAGCGCGAAGATTTTCATTAGTAAACAATTCTCAATGAACTTACTACCTATAACAAAATGCATCTTTAAATTAGAATGGCACGTTCAAATAGTCAAGTTCAGTAATTTTATACATTAGATGAGAAGTTATGATTTATTTTATGAAAGGTTTTAAGCTAACAAAATATAAGTACAAATGATTAAAATGTAAACTATTAAGTTATGAACTTACTAATCATAGACATCAACACAGAATTAATTGTTAAATGTAGGTAGTAATCTAACTTCCGATTTATGAATTCGGACTCAGACAAAAAAGAAGTTGCGTAAAATTTTGAACCTGTGGTGCGAGAATTAATGTTTTAAAGCTAACTATGATTGGATGTTTGATTGGAACTAAAGTTGGTTGGAGAATGATTTAAAAGCGTTGATTGGTGGTTTGTCTGAACGTATGTGATTGGTGGTAGTTTTAAGACGAGCGCTAGTTGGGAGTTGTATAATGTTGAATATAACCGCGAAAATTTAAGTTACTTAGAACCTTTATAATATTGAAAACACCTGCGAAACTTACCTAAGTGAGTCGTTTAACAACTATTAGGGTAGCCACATACAATAAATATTCCAACAATAATAAAGGGTAGTTGTTTTGGTTCTCACGTATTCTGTATAATCTTGAAATTACCTGGGTTTGTTAAAACTTTACGAACATTTAGAACATAATATTAATATTCTATTAGTTAAGGATAATTATGCCGTTTTATCTAGACTGTTCATATTAATCTAGGACTCTATAATAGTACTCCAACCAACATAACTAGAATTATACTTTAAAGACTTTTTTTTGTTAAAATTAGTTAAGGCCAGACATCCGTCCGAAATATAAAATAGGATGGAGGGGTTTGAAATTTAGGAAAGGAGAAGGTTGTTAGAGAGGGGTTAGTGGTGATAAAAGTGCGTGGTCCCATACATACAGAACATTCAATTGCCGTCGTTTAAAATGTCGAAACGCTGCCCGAAAAGGAGGAAATCATGGTCTACGCTTGTCACTAAACGCTACCACGTGGGGTTAACTACAGCCAGATTCTACCACCATTACTGGTTAGTAAATAACTTTATACTAGAAGTTACAGTGAAAATATTGTATGTTCGTTGTGAAAATCTTTAGGTTGTCTAAATTAATGTTAAAGCATCGTAATGAGTTCGCCTTTTTTGCCGGTTAGAAATTTTTGGTTGAAAGAAATCTCAATCACCTCAGTAGGAAGGATTATTTTGATGGACCTTGTTTCTACGACTTTTTCAGCTAGGTGAAGATAAATCTTTTATAAAAGTAGAAGTGGGAACTTAGGTTATACCAGCCATAATAATTATATAGCCCACTAAAGAACTAGGTCTGCCAACAGATACAGTAATTACTATGTGTAATCCATGTCCATCCTTAGCGGCGTTAGTAGGGTTTTACTATTTTGGCTGGTTAGCTAGTGTAGGCGAGGGCTAATGTACATTGTAAGGGGGCGCCCCTTAAACCTACTTTCAGGTCGCAAGTCCTGAACGCTTAGATACCTAGTTCCCACACTACAAAACGAATGGATTTAGCATTCGTATGGATTTTACTTTCAAATGTTGAAGTAGCATCAATTAGGGTTCCTTTGTGTAGGGAAAATGAAAAATCATATAACTCATTAGTACTTGTGTTCCTTTAGTTCTAATATTCGCGTATTTGCTTTGTTTAGATGGTTTTGTACTGTTTTTAGAAATTGTGAAAAATTCAAAGTGGACATTATTTATGATCGTAGATTTAGCTATATTTATTTCTTGATTATTTTCCTTTACGCTTATTTGTATACTATTGTTTGCTATATTACTCTGAGGTACCTCTAAAACAACTGGTTTACTACTTATCTAACACACCGTTTTTCGGGTCCTACCACTTTTGACGATCACGCTTGGCCAAATAAGATAATTATCTACATCGAATTAATTATTGGATTCTTTTGATTTCTCTTTCTCTCTTTGAGTGATATTGGGCTTTGAGGTTTCTTAGAACATTTTATTAATTATAACAAGTATATTTATAGGTAAAGAAAACGGGGGGACGTTGCAATATGATTAGTTTTACAGAGCGGAAGCCTGCTTGTTCCACAGGTTGTTCGCTGTAAATCTGTATTGTTATCCATTTCAGAAGAATCGTGGAAAATAATTTGTACATGCTTGACAATAGGTTGAAAGGTCTGTAATTTCCTAGGTTGTACGGATTGCCTTTTTTATATTATAGTATAATGTCTGATGTACGAGGTACGTTAATCATTTATTGGGTGTTGTCTCAGTCTCAATTATCATATTACATAATTGAATTGATTAAGATGATAAATGATTAAGAAATTGCTTTTTATGTAACGATAGATTAGTGACGCAAAATAAAAATTTTAATTAGGGAGGCAGTTACTACTTTGGTAGTAAAAGAATCCTTAGGATGTTTTATTTCTGAATAACTATAGCTATCATGATTGTCGCAGTTCAAACGGAGGGAGTTGCGGAACAAAGAGAAAGAAAATACGTGACTGGTTACAGTTACACAGTCCTTGTGACATGGAGAAACCCATAAGGATTTTCCTGTGACAAAAACTAGATACGGTTAAATTTGTGTAATATTTAGATCTAACGTATAAAATAACACACATATACTAGGTAGCTTTTTTCCATATGGGTTTAATTCTAATCTACTTATACTAAGTTTGTTAATTTGGATGTAGGAGAAAATATCCTTGTAATTATTTAGTACCTAAATATGCCATTCAAATTCGAATCACAAACCATCAAAGGTAAATAAAATACGAGATGTATGTATGTATTATATAAAACAATAGAGTACGTAAAGTGATAATGACATTTAATCAGATTAAACTAAGCACTGATGAATGATAAGCGATATGTGACTGGGAGTGGTCATATTGCGAAAAGTCTGGAGTACTCAGGTTTCACGTTCTCAGGGGCGAAATGAATAGAAGAAAAGAAAATTAACTGCCATACATTTCGCTTTCGAGACCGCAAAACCGGCATACTTCAGTCTTTTGTGATAAGCTCACTTGTTTCCTGCCTGTGGCTTTTCTTCCTTACATAAAAGCCTGGCACACAGAGTAGGCCTCCGTTAGCCGTTAGTGTAGAACGCATGACAATTGAATTTGTCTGTATTTTACATCAAATAAAAGTATGAAAATAAAATTAGCTACTAAAATTTGTCAATGGAATATTGATCATATAGTTCAAAATAATAGTCGCAAATGCTTTTAATTACAATGATGATTTTACAAGATTCTGTAGTAACAAAAAAACGGCTAAGAACGAGTCGTTCTCACGCACCGAGAATTCCATACCACCACTCATCACCACACAGATTACCTTACGTCTAACCGGGCTAACGGTCAGGCTTTATCCAGATGATTTTATCCAGATGTAAATAAAGGCAATTAAAATGGAATTAATTTGCGCCATCCAGCAAAAATAATCTTGATTACTTAGAAAACCAGTTGCATATTAAATTTCTTAAATACATAATTCTTCGTAGTTAAAATAGATAATTAAGTAGAATTTTTAGTATAGATGATGCTAGAAAATGAACATACCAATAAAAATTAGAACTTGGCAGGATTTTGAAAATTTCATCCCTCAAAGAGGTAAAATGGGGGTCGCAATGATCAAAATCCGCAATTTTTTAAGTCCAATGCATAAAACTAAGATAGGCGTGTTTCACAATTACGGAAAAATTATTTCATAGATAAAATTTGTTATTGCACTAAAAGTCATAAAAAAAAGAATTTTAATTAATGCCTCTTGGTATTTTCTAACAATCAACCTTGACTACATTTTGCCAAAAAATAAGAATTAAATTTAATTACATGTAAAAAATGAAGTAATAAATAAAATACCTTGTCTATATTCAACAGAAAATAACTAAGTTAAATAAAGCACTGAAGACAAAACTATCATAAACTTAGCAACGCCTCAGCCAGAACATCTAAACCAACAAATTACCTATAATAATATTAGTAGAAGTTATCTACAAATTTCAGTATATTTTATAGCATAAACTCATAACACAATAGCGTCCACAAACAGAAGTGACATTTAATCAGATTAAACCGAGATCAGTTGAGTTAATGCTGAGTGACAAGTGATACGTGACTGGGACTGGTCCTGTGTCCTGCGGCTATTCTTCCCAACACAAAGGCCTGTCACAGAGTAGTCCTGCGTTAGCTGCTTCCTGCACATGACAAATGAATCCGCGTTTGTTTATATTAGTAACTAACTGGCGTCCACGACTTTGTTCGCATGGATCTGTGAAAAGAAACTTTACTTGGACCTAATCTTATTCGGGTGCTCACATAATAAGAAAAACTATATTAAATATCGTTTTCTCGTGACTTGAGAACGAACACCAAATAAGGGCGACACTGATATACATGAACAGACAAACAAACAATTATTAAAAAAGAAACCCGGAACGGTTTTTTGGAACTGATAACGTCCATTTAGGTATCAAAAAATTCTGCGAATTAGATTTTAGTATAATAGTAGTAGTAGTAAATTCTTTATTGCACAAAAAAGAATTAAAGTAGTAAATACAGTTGATTGGTAGAGTACAATTGAGGCGGTCTTATCGCTATTCAGCGATTTCTTCCAGACAACCTTTGGGTACAGGAAATCTAGTAGAATAAGATTTTTTTAAGATTAGGTGCAACTTGGAACAAAAAAGTAATATAAATATAAATAAAAATGAACAAGTGTGTTATTATAATAATGGATATGAATAAGGCATAATACACGTTACTACATATTAAATATAGTATCAAAAAAAATTACATATACTTACATAATACCTACTACATAGACGTACACAAAATATATAAAAATTGGTAAATCTTTCAAAATGCCCGAACGTCTTCTGCGGGTTAATTATTAGGTAAATATAAACCATATTTCATTAGTAGGTAGGAGTAGTATAATATTGGGCACTCTAGACCACCTCCGTGTCATCAGGCTCACTCCGTTCGCCTGCACTCCGGTGGCTTAGCGTGCCCAATATTATGTTTTTGAGATCAGTCATCGTTCGCCTTTTGAAACACGTTGTCCTTAACACGATTACAGAGAGCCCGTGGTAAGATCACTCTGTGAACCGTGTATATCCTAAACCTTTCAGTTGGAAGACCCGTGGTAAGTTCTTCCTGGGGTGCCCGTGGTAAGATCAACCCCACCGAAAGGAATTCCTAACGCGTTCAACTTGGAGCCCATGGTAAGATCACCTTATTGAACGCGATACCTAAAACACGATTACAGAGAGCCCGTGGTAAGATCACTCTGTGAACCGTGTATATCCTAAACCTTTCAGTTGGAAGACCCGTGGTAAGTTCTTCCTGGGGTGCCCGTGGTAAGATCAACCCCACCGAAAGGAATTCCTAACGCGTTCAACTTGGAGCCCATGGTAAGATCACCTTATTGAACGCGATACCTAAAACACGATTACAGAGAGCCCGTGGTAAGATCACTCTGTGAACCGTGTATATCCTAAACCTTTCAGTTGGAAGACCCGTGGTAAGTTCTTCCTGGGGTGCCCGTGGTAAGATCAACCCCACCGAAAGGAATTCCTAACACGTTCAACTTGGAGCCCATGGTAAGATCACCTTATTGAACGCGATACCTAAAACACGATTACAGAGAGCCCGTGGTAAGATCACTCTGTGAACCGTGTATATCCTAAACTTTTCAGTTGGAAGACCCGTGGTAAGTTCTTCCTGGGGTGCCCGTGGTAAGATCGACCCCACCGAAAGGAATTCCTAACACGTTCGACTTGGAGCCCATGGTAAGATCACCTTATTGAACGCGATACCTAAAACACGATTACAGAGAGCCCGTGGTAAGATCACTCTGTGAACCGTGTATATCCTAAACCTTTCAGTTGGAAGACCCGTGGTAAGTTCTTCCTGGGGTGCCCGTGGTAAGATCAACCCCACCGAAAGGAATTCCTAACACGTTCAACTTGGAGCCCATGGTAAGATCACCTTATTGAACGCGACACCTAAAACACGATTACAGAGAGCCCGTGGTAAGATCACTCTGTGAACCGTGTATGTCCTAAACCTTTCAGTTGGAAGACCCGTGGTAAGTTCTTCCTGGGGTGCCCGTGGTAAGATCAACCCCACCGAAAGGAATTCCTAACACGTTCAACTTGGAGCCCATGGTAAGATCACCTTATTGAACGCGATACCTAAAACACGATTACAGAGAGCCCGTGGTAAGATCACTCTGTGAACCGTGTATATCCTAAACTTTTCAGTTGGAAGACCCGTGGTAAGTTCTTCCTGGGGTGCCCGTGGTAAGATCGACCCCACCGAAAGGAATTCCTAACACGTTCGACTTGGAGCCCATGGTAAGATCACCTTATTGAACGCGATACCTAAAACACGATTACAGAGAGCCCGTGGTAAGATCACTCTGTGAACCGTGTATATCCTAAACCTTTCAGTTGGAAGACCCGTGGTAAGTTCTTCCTGGGGTGCCCGTGGTAAGATCAACCCCACCGAAAGGAATTCCTAACACGTTCAACTTGGAGCCCATGGTAAGATCACCTTATTGAACGCGACACCTAAAACACGATTACAGAGAGCCCGTGGTAAGATCACTCTGTGAACCGTGTATGTCCTAAACCTTTCAGTTGGAAGACCCGTGGTAAGTTCTTCCTGGGGTGCCCGTGGTAAGATCAACCCCACCGAAAGGAATTCCTAACACGTTCAACTTGGAGCCCATGGTAAGATCACCTTATTGAACGTGATACCTAAACACGATTACAGAGAGCCCGTGGTAAGATCACTCTGTAAACCGTGTATATTCTAAACCTTTCAGTTGGAAGACCCGTGGTAAGTTCTTCCTGGGGTGCCCGTGGTAAGATCAACCCCACCGAAAGGAATTCCTAACACGTTCAACTTGGAGCCCATGGTAAGATCACCTTATTGAACGCGACACCTAAAACACGATTACAGAGAGCCCGTGGTAAGATCACTCTGTGAACCGTGTATATCCTAAACCTTTCAGTTGGACGACCCGTGGTAAGTTCTTCCTGGGGAGCCCGTGGTAAGATCAACCCCGCTGAAAGGAATTCCTAACACAATCGCAATTGGTTGACAGACCCATGGTAAGATTCCGCCCGGGGAGCCCGTGGTAAGATCACCCCACGCCAACCGCGATTGTTTAATGTTCCAAATTAGTGAACAGATCGAACGATCGAATTCATAATAAATAAAAGAAAAAAATTTAAAAAAAAAAAAAATCACCTTTACCTTTTGAAAAACCAAATACCTTTTACCATTTACCTTTTACCATTTTACCATAGAAGAATTACCTGCAGGTGTATAAAAAATAAAACAATGTTGGAAATAAAACAATGTGGAAATATCTACAGCTCAATCAAAGTTCATTACTGCTTTGAGTGAACTATAGAGTTTTGGTAGGATAGGTTTTTTTTAATTTGAACAGGTTACAAAAGTAAATACTTTTCTTTATAGTGTAGTGAAGTCTGGTCTGGTAAGAAGCATAGTACCTGCGAACAATAAAATATATTAGCACAGACAAGGTTCTTTTACAGTTATTAAAAATATTGAAAACCAGCGAGTTACCTGAATGTCCCATGTAGGTACTTGGGTCTTAAATACTTGAAAGCTGACAGTTCTTAAAGTCGCAGCACTGTCTTCTCTGTAAACAATTTAAAAAAATATAATTATTATAGTTTTACGGTGTTTTTCTATACAAATTTTATACCTTGAACACAGGTACCTACAGTTTTGACTAATAAAAAGGAAACTAGCAGTAAGATAACAGGGATTTTTATTTTTAAGATGAAATAATAAATTAGATTAAGGCATTGAATCCGTACTAAGGAAGATCTAGTGCAGATCTAAAAAAATATAAAAAAAATAAACTGTTGCATTAATTAAATATAAATAAAATCATGATAATTGCAACAGTGTTATAATACTGAGAGCTGAGCTGAGCAAAAACCATTGTGAAAATTTTTTATTTTATCCTAATATAATCAGAATATTTCCAATGAGCAATAAAATGTTACATTAAAAAAATCTCTATTTACTTGACAAAATGAACAACTAAAAATTATATATTATTTATTTTTAATTTTACAATAAATAAATAAGTAACACACTTTACTTACAGTATATAAATAAGTAAGTACTGCTTGATCACTTTTCTTGATTTTGGTAATTGCACTTTCACTAATTAAAGTTTTGAGACGTGTTCACAGCGCTACAAGTTTCTATGAGAAATGAGTTATAATAATTATTATAGAAATAATTCTCACGGTTTGCTTATACTCCGACCAATGAATCTTGAACACTTCGGAATTTAGAGCAATTCAATCGTGTTTAGTATACGTTTTAACACCAGTATCTTATTGTTTTGTAGTATAATATCTAGGTTATATTAATATATTCTCACATACTTACAAATATGAGTGATTAATTTAACTGAAAAAAAACAATTTGTTTTCACATTCATTGAGAAAATAAGTTTTATTATTTTTAAGCAAATTTTATATTATGCAAAATTTTAGATGATTTGTTCATAATAGCGAATTTAGGTTATTTGTCCCTACCACAGAAGCAAAGCCTTCGTTAGATAAAGGAGGCTTAGGCTATTGGCCACCGCACCGGCCGGCCGCAAATTGGTGGATTAATTTAAGTACATAAATATATTATAAATACATTTTAGTTAATATAGTTCTATGTGGGTTCGTAACCGATTTGTCTTTTTTATAATTTGGTATTTCATTAATGTAATATTTTAAAGTATCATGTATAGTTCAGCGACAAATACATAAACAAAGAGCCTTGCAAGCATAAAATAGTATCACGAACATAATATGAGAAGTTCCATCTATTGCGAAATGTTACAGTCAAGTTAAAAAACATACGATAGTAAATATATCCGTATTGCTTATTTTTATATAAAGTTTTTGTAATCTTTGTTGTATAGCGAGTCATATAAGAAAAGTACTACTTAGTGTTTTTTTCCCTCTTTTTATGAAAAAAATCATACAACGTCTCAAAATTAAATTATTGAAGTTATAAGTACAATAACTAACGAATCCAGTTTTCGAAAACATAAGTTTAAATCTAAGTTTTTGTTTATGATTTTTAAGTGTGGTATTTTGCCGAAATATGTGTTGAGAGGGGTGCAATTCGCGAAGCATTAATTTTATTTGACAATTAGTATTTTATAATTTATGAAGGAGTTAATAAAGGATAATTTTAATAAGAAATGTAACTTAGATTTTTAACCATTTGGTCAAATGTCTACAGTGCGACATTTTCAACATTTTACCGCGACCTAATATCAATTTACTACACATCCTTTGACGCAAGGCGACAAAGAATACCTAAGCGTGATAATTGCAAAGTATGCAATATTATTGATTTAGGGTTCGATTGGGTTCAATTTAAAAAAATCAAACGGTACATTTTATCTAGTCATGAGCTGTTTGAGTAAAATTGAAAACTTCGTTATAGACGTTATTAACTTTAGACATATTTCAATTTTAAACAACTGAATAGTATAGAGAAGGTATAAAGTTATGTGTTAAGATGATTTTTAATGTTTGTCTATGTGTAATTACATCTGCAGGAATTATTTGTAATTATTACCTAGTACATGTCAAATTATTTCAAACCTCTAATGATAAAAAATAGGAGTTTTAAAAGGTAGATATCGTAGTAATAAAAATTAGGTGTTGTTATGACTCGCTCTTGACCGGTTTTTCTATTTTTGCTGACGAATCTATATTCAATAGCTTATAAGCTCACACAGGCTACAAGTAATTACATATTTTTTTGAAAATTTGTGCATTAAATACAGTTGCTTCCGGTGTTAAATCCAGTTATTCTGATATTGAAAAATGTAAGTAAGTACCTACTTATAACAAAAAATTTTTTTTGTTTTTAAATGTTTTTTTCTTATAGTTGATTTTATTATTTCTATTTATTTCACAGGTCTGACTCAGAGTTCGAATCCAGCCAAGAAATCCTTGCGGTGGCGCCTACACCTCCGGTGTCTTCTAGAAAACTCTGCACATCCTCAATCGGTGCAAAAGCAGTGAAACCCAAAAACATCGCCTCATCCCGTAAGCGCCTTACATCGGATACGCTAAACGAAAAGACAAGGTACTTATATAGTTGTGTTTCTATTTTAAAAATCTTTTGCTAAACTTAATGTAAAATTTGAAATAGGTATACATATACTTTACCTTTTCTGTGGTGTTTGCTTTGTAGTAGCACGAGCGATGATGTGACGTATGTGATGATTCATCATATCATAACGCGTGCAGGCAAATACATGTTTGATGATCGTATATAATTTGTATAATAGATTGTTATCAAAATAGATTATTTTTTTAAAATGTTTTTATTATTTGTTATATTAAATTGTTTTTATGATAGTACCTATTCATTACCGATTGATAGAATGTGACCCTTATTACGCAACCATAAATAATGCTATTTTATTTTATTTCTTTTTGCACCACCAAGGTGGCAAACAAGCTTACGGTCCACCTAATCTTAAGTAGTTACTTCATGTCAATAAGAAGATAACTTTATTTGTTGTTTTGTTCCCAGTTCAAAAAAGAAGAACCGAAAAGACCTCTTCACAATTTTAAATTTTGAGGAAAAAGCATCGAGCAGCAAGAAGAGTGTTCACAGTACAACATCCTCTTTTACATCGCGCGTTTCAACAGGTCAGACTCGTCGCGTCGGGAACTTTCAAGGAGACTTCTTCATTGATTTGAAGATTTACAACACGGGTGACGTTCAGGACGCTCCACCAGAGGAACGGTACAAGAAAGCCCTCGCAGCGGTAAAGCTACAGTGTGAGAGCTCTTCCAATGAATGGGGGGCTATACAGGAATTTCTCGCTATAGCCTTCAACTTGTTTAAGGATAGTGAGCCTACGCATTTTAATAATAAGTTAAAATTTACCTAAAAAATATATTAACAATGGATTTATCTACATTATTTTATTTTTGAACTCACGCATTATACATTAAATATTCATGAGGTTAATATAAGTATTTCATAACAACTTTCTGATATTTTGGTTTTCGTTAATTCATTAAAAAATGCCTTTCTGTTCTGTTTGTAGCGTATCTGTCAATAATAAGTCATGGACTGGTCACGTAAGGAGCAATACTCATAAAAAAAATGATAAAACTCAACGCCATAGCGATGGGGTTGAAATTATTAGCTCGGCGTTTCGTCGACGCATTATTTCCTATAGACTAGTGGCTTTTGAACCTATTCCAAATAATTTATCTATGTTTTTAAACTCTCTTCGTAGTAAAATAATGTTACTTTTGAGTGAAAACTTACAAAAACATACCTGTCTAAAGGTAAATTTGGAGTTATTTTCAATTTTTGTTTTGTTTAAAAATAACAAGCAAGAAATTAAGTCCTTCAGTACAAAAAACATACCAATTTATTATAATTACGATTTTAATAAGTTTTTTTCAAAAGTTGTTAATACTTTAACAAAGAAAGTTGAAGAGTTTGAGCAACGTGAAAGCGGTTGGGCCTTCCTAAGTGCTTCACATTTGGAGGTAAATGTAAACCGTTACCAACCGTTGCGGGGTGGGGAGGGGTCCACATTTATACAACTGCCGAGAGTCATAAAGAATAAAAAGGCTTGTCTTAACATTCAGAATAACGATGAGTTTTGTTTTTTATGGAGTGTTATGGCAAACCTTTACCCAGCAAAATATCATTCTGAAAGAGTAACATCTTATCCTCATTTTCGTGATGTTTTGAACATAGATGGCATGTCTTTTCCCGTTACGTTTACAGATATCCACATTTTTGAAAAAAATAATCCACAGCTTAAATTCATAATTTTTGGTTTGCAAAACAATAAGACCATAACGGGACCATTGTATAAGTCTGAAAATATAAGTAATAAAAAAATCATACATTTGTTGTTTTTTGAAAATAATGGTAAATCGCATTACTGTCTCATTAAGGATTTGTCACGGCTTGTTCGTAAACAAATAACAAACCATCACGGGAAACTGTATTTTTGCGACACGTGTTTAGTATTTTTTAAAACACAAATCGAAGTTGATAATCACGTTTGTGGTGGAATAGTGACTTTATTACCGGAAAAGGGTTCAGTAATCAAATTCAAAAATTATGACCGTAAACAAAATGTCCCCGTCGTAATTTACGCGGACATGGAAACTTTATTGAAACCGTGCTATAAAGAACCATCAGGCACTTCGAATACAGAAACGTTACAACATCATATTCCAGCAGCGTTTGCTTATCAAATTGTTTGTACAGCGGACCCGAACCATAATCGATATGTGTCTTACCGCGGCGTTGACTGTATTGAAACATTTATCGATTATCTTTATAGAGACGCGCGTAAAATACACCAAATTCTATCTCAAAATGTTCCTATTATTTTTAATGAAAATGATGCAAAAGATTTTAAAAATGCTACCCTTTGCCATATTTGCCGGAATTTTTTATTTGGTGACAAAGTGAAAGATCATTGTCATATATCAGGCCGTTATCGTGGTGCAGCTCATAACTATTGTAATTTACAATACAAAATTCCCAAATTTGTACCGATATTTTTCCACAATCTGGCAGGCTATGACAGCCATCTGTTTATCAAAAATCTAGGAGAAGCTCCAGGAGCGATAAAAATCATTCCTAAAACTAAAGAGAACTATATCTCATTTACTAAATTCATTCCAGTTTCCGATGAAGAATTCATTCAGCTACGATTTGTAGATTCTTATAAATTTTTAGGCACCAGTTTAGAAAAGTTGGCTAAAACTTTAAAAAAAGAACATTTTATACATCTTCGTAGATGTTTTTTAAATCCAACTCAATTCGATTTAGTTACACGTAAAGGAGTTTATCCTTACGAATATATGGATAAATGGGATCGTTACAATGAACAGAAACTTCCTAAAAAAGAATGTTTTTACAGTTCTCTTACTAATGAAACTATTTCGGATGAGGATTACGAACACGCGCAAACAGTTTGGCGCGCATTTGATATTTTAAATCTCGGTCAGTACACTGATTTATATTTGCAAATTGATGTGCTTTTGCTGACGGATATTTTCGAAAATTTTAGGCAAACATGCAAACGTCACTATCTTCTCGATCCAGCATATTACTTAACAGCAAGTAGCTTATCATGGGATAGCATGCTTTTTAAAACAGGTGTCGAGCTTGAACTCATTGGAGATTTAGAAATAATTAGAATGATTCAAGCCGGTATAAGGGGCGGTGTTTGTATGTGTTCGCACAGATATGCAGAAGCTAACAATAAACACGTTTTACACTATGATCCTTTGTTAACTGACTCATATATAGTCTACATAGATTGTAATAATCTTTATGGATACAGCATGTGCCAAGCTTTGCCTTTTTCAAACTTTCGTTTTTTGAGTCAATCTGAAATAGTTAATTTTAATGTTAACAATGTATCAAATGATGCTGATTACGGGTTTATACTCGAAGTCGATTTGATTTATCCTAAAGAATTGCATGGAAAACATAACGAGTTACCGTTTTGTCCAGAAAAAAGTATTCCTCCCGGAGGGAAAACTTCTAAACTTATTCCGAATTTATTCGACAAATATTTTTACGTAATTCACTATGTGAATTTAAAAACTTGTATAAAACACGGTTTAATCCTTGAAAAAGTGCATCGCGTTATTACGTTTAGGCAGAGCTCTTACCTAAAACAATACATCGATCTAAATACAAGTTTAAGACAAAACGCAAAATCGGAATTTGAACAAGACTTTTTTAAATTGTTAAACAATAGTATCTTTGGTAAAACATTAGAAAACAACGAACGAAGGGTTAAGGTACAGTTAGTGAATCAATGGTCTGACACCCAAAATAAAACTAAAAAGAAAAATAGCGCAGACAAATTAATAGCAAGTCCGAGTTTTCATAGTGTTTCAGTCTTTACTGAAAATTTGGTTGCTATACAAACCAAGCCTGAACAGATAATTTTAGATAAGCCTCTATACATAGGGTTTACAGTGCTCGAGCTATCTAAAGCTCACATGTACGATTTTCATTACTCTATTGTTCAACCATTTTATGGTAAACGCGTACGCATGTGCTATACTGATACAGACAGTTTCATATATCACATAAAAACACCTGACTTTTATAAAGACCTAAAAAAACATTTTATACAGTACTTCGATACTAGCAATTATGGTTTACAAAATGACTATGACTTGCCACTAATAAATAAAAAAGTTCCAGGTCTTTTTAAAGACGAAATGGGAGGGGATATTATTACAAAGTTTGTAGGCCTACGTTCTAAATTGTACTGCGTTAAAACTGCAAACAGTATTATTAAAAAAGCTAAAGGTGTAAAGACATGTGTTGTACGAAATTTAAGTTTTTCAAATTATAGAAAAACATTGTTTAAAGGCGGTGTCATAAAAAAAAAAAATATTTTATTCAAATCTATAAAACACGAAGTGTTCACGCGTAGCGTTAAAAAGATTGCCTTGTCAAGCAACGACGATAAGCGATTGGTGTCAGGAGATAAAGTGTCTACGACAGCATGGGGTCACGTGTCTATTTTAGGGGTATAAGTTACTTGTCAACCATATGTGTCTTAAAACATACATACGAATATAACGGTCTACAGTTAATAATTGCACTATGGGGCGACATCGATTTCAAACCAAAAGTCAAGATATTGCAAAGTGATTGTGAAATAGTAACATTAACCTCAAGTGATTTTGGTTATATTAAAAATATTCTAAATTTAAATACTTGTGATATGCATGAATTATATGTCTTTTTATACTGTGTAAAACTGTGTGATTACGAAATTGTTACAAAAGTACTAGGCATCTTAAAAAAATTTTACCGTTGTATGTGTATATATTTCGATTATCTTTTAAGTTTAGATGAATATGTGTCTGAATGCATTACACGTTTTAAAAAAATTATTAAACAAGACACACTTTCTTCCGTTGAAAACATTTACTATAGACTATTGTGTAATTGTAATACCGAGTCTTTGGTTGAAAATGAAATAGTGACTATTGGGTTTGATTATTTTTTACCTTTTGTAATTTTCAACTTATAAATATTTTAAAAAATTGTTTAATAATTGTATAGTGCATGATTATTGAAAATAAATTTATGTATGTAGAATTTGTATTTATTATTTATTTTCTACCACTATACTTGGAAGATACCATTATACCTGCTATTAGTCTATCTAGAGCAACAATTAACCAGTCCAGACATGATTTTTAATGACGCATGCGTATTACGTTGCATTGTTGCATAGCGTGCGAGCGCGGGGAGCGGGGCGCGTTGTCTAGTATATGGTGCATGGCATATGCCTAGCTCTTAGCTCATTACGTTCTTCGCGTTAAGTGCGGTCACATCTATATCAGTATACACGAAATCATGTCTGAAGTTCGATCAATGCAAGCTAGTATGGTGGCAGTTATGGACTCAAAAATACCAAAGTATTTAGTAAAAGTTGAAATTTTTGATGCAGTTGATAAAGCAAATGATGTGCATTTACGATCACGTATTAAAACTCAATATATAGTTTATGATGAAAAGGATAATATTCTATACAAGGCATCCCAATTAATATACCAAATAACGTCTGAGCTAGGAGAGCGCAACGAAAATCTGTGCAACGTAAATCTTTTCAGGTATGTAGATATGTTTTTATATAATAGCTAATTTTTACTTCTCCTTACTTTTAAGTCTTTGAAATGGTATTATTTCCTTTTACAGAAGCAATACACTAATCATTTTTTGTTTTGTTACAGATAATAACGCTTTGTTTCATGTCAAGACAAGATACGGATGTCAAAATAGCCTGCGCTGCGACAATATCTTAGTAGATAAATATGAAATCTATTTAGAAATATAAAATGTACAAATTGAAAATAAAAAAGTATATTTAAAAAAAGTGTATTATTTAAAGTCTCACTCACATTTCATTATTAGCATTTTACTCTGTAGATGTCCACCCCATAGTTAAAATTATCCTTTCACATTACCTTTCTTGTATCCGTTTCATAAATATAATAAAATTATAAGTGATGGATTGGTTAAGGTTCAAAAATAATACAAAAAAATATTAAACTATTTATTTATTTAGTAAACAAGTAAAAAATTTACACATTTTCAAAGTACCATTTCTTAATACATAAAACATTTTTTAAAGCGCATTCTTTTTTATGATTTTTACAACTTGTTACAGAACCTACACTACTATATTTATCGTACAGATTACCAAAGCTAGGACAACCTATCTCCTCAATATTTGAAGACTGACACTTTTCACAGAGTAAATTAATCCATTTTTTCTTTTCGTCTCCTTTCGTTATGACTTCCTTATTTTTCAAAAATGATTTCATTAGTCTTAAGAATTTATAATAATCTATGTAACCTTCGCTCCAATAGATACCTCTGTTTCGTTCAATCCATGATACTGTTTTCTTTTCTTCATCAGTTAATTTCGTGTACGGGTAAGGAGGCTTAATCAAAAATACCCGAGTGTTGTTATATTTGTCAGAAATTGCAAATTCTTTTATGATAAAATCATTTTTGTAATTTTTAAATCCTTGAACATCGACAAAATAAGAATTCATGATATTTTACGAACGATGTTACTTAAAGGTTTATATTCAACTATACAATCGTTTAGTATTAAACAGTAAGCAGATGTCTGATCAGGAATTTCTACATCACTTTCTAACTCTAATCGAATGTTTACTACAGGCCCACTCTTTAGTGATTCAGGCTGACGAGCACAATCAATGACAAATAGCGGCGCTTTTTCTTTAAATTCTTTCGTGCTTAGCAACGGTTCAGCTCTACGACCATAATAAGACTGTTGAAACTTAACGTATTGTTCATATATTAAAACAAATCTATCTTCAGAAAAGTTTGCATTTAGACATTCATAAGGAAAATATGTTGAATTCAGAAAAACTTTAACATCACGTAAATTACAATGATCAAAGTGCGACATATCTTTCAAAGCATCATTTTTTCTACCAGTTTGCAAGCCTACAATAACATATCTAGGTTTTTCTATTTGAGATGAAGTTTTGATGGTCCAGGTATGCTTGGTGGTTTTAGCTAACGTATTTTCATATAGGTCCCAATTTCTAAACGTTAATTGAATGGTGCGATCCTTTTCTAATAGTTTAAGAAAATTTATTCGTTCTCGGTCGGAGACCTTAATATGCGGAACACGCCAGATTATTTTATGTATTTCAATATCGTCTATAACTTCTCCAGTATTTAATTTGACCGCGTTTAGATTTGTGTTACTGCGCAACATGACAAGTTCATGTTTACAATTAATTACAACTTTCTTGTAATCCTCAGCAAAACCTAAAATATTGCTCAACGGTATAGATGCTGAAAATCTTCCACCATGCATATTTTTTGTACCATCAATGTCCCAACCCCAAGCTTTTGAAATTTTTGATTCAGTTTCATTCATTGATAATAAACTTTTCATTGTTGTGGTAACGCCAGCATTTTTCACTTTATCAATTTCGACTCCATTTAATTCATATCGAATATCTTGAAATAAATATAGAAGGGGATTGTTTGTAAATTGAACACTAGATACTTTTTCTTTTGTATCTCTTTTTATTACATTTACTATTCCTTCTAAGTACAAGGTACTTGCGGAGGGCAATATGTATACATCTTGCTGATTAATCGGAATTCTAATTTCATCGTTTTTGTTAAAACTTGTGACATAAGGTTTATACGAATGAGTTTCGATAGCCTCGATAGAATTATCGTGAACAGGAGGATTGATAATGTTTAAAATACTCATTTTAATAGGCCAACTAATTTTAAAAAGTTTATGTTTTCAACGCTTAATTTTTTTTTCTTGGTATGTGTTGTTTTACGAACACCACCATTATTACTACGCGTTTTAACTGGACGTTGTTCGTTTTTATAGTAATCAATCATTTCTTCTTGATATGTAAATACAACTGAATTTCTTCACCTCTTAAATTTATCAAGTTATTCTTTATATCCAATATTCTTATGTCTATATTGTTAATGGTATTCCTATTTACAGGAAAATAAATAATGTTTTTTGGTATTTCTATTATTCTATAACCTGGAGGAACATTCGGAGAAAACTCGTGGATGATGTGACTGGAAACTCCGTTTATGTATGAACCACTGACTATGTCACATTCGACTCTGATCACAGTTGTTGATAAAATGTTAACTGGAAAGCGGGACTCGTGCAATTTATTAGCTTTTAACAATACTTCACCAAAACCTAACAGGTTACCAAGTGATGACCGTTTTTCAAAATGAATATCTTTAGTACAAAATATTGTTGTCTTTAAAGTGTTATTGTTACAATATAATTTTAAGTCACATTTTTTTATTTTCGATTTTAAATAGTCACAAATATCTTGAAGTTCGTATGCACCTTCAGGGATTTCTATTAGTTCATTAGTCCCATAATGAAATTTATTATTTCTGCCATCAATATTCGGTAAGGAATTAAATGTAGATAAATGTAGCAAGGCACACTCATATTCACCATCAAGTTGTAATGTAGGAAAATAGTTCGTCGTCAGAACAGAGGTGTTACCTGTTATAGACAGCGTGAAGGACATATTGCGATTGGTAACAGCAGAACTAATCAGTCCGAATTTATACTACCGTTTTTACCTTTATCGTACATTGTTTCCAGAAATTGTGCAAAAACTTTAAACATAGATGTCCGCAATTATATGAATTAAATTTTTGGAACTTTGTGTAATTGTAAGTTATATTGTTTGTGTCTAAATATTTTACTAATTCAATCGGTGGTTTTAAATCTCCAAAACTGTCAAAATACTGACAATATTTATCAATCTTTGCATAGGCTACCCAATGAGTTCCTTGATTCTTGTAACTATCCAAATTAACTATGCCACATTCAACTTTTTTCACCTTTCCAGGTAATCTGTCTTTCATATATACTCCTCTAAACTCTGGTATTTTTGTTTTTTTGGCATGTTCTAAGATGTCATAATTTGTAAGTGCTCTCTCAGGCAGCCTGGTTCTCAGTTTTTTGATGAATTTAAAAATATGCCATTGCCTTTTTTATATGGTTTAATATACAATCCTTTACCTAATGCTACAGATTCCATAATTTTATTATGTCGTTCAGACTCCTTAAAATTTTGTTGAGCCATTTTATAATCATTTATTGATTTAGCTATACCTGCCGCACCTCCAGCTAAACTACCTAAGGCTGACAGCCCCGCAAATATTGGGATCAAAGGTAGAATGCCTCCTGATTTCGGAAGTGGTATAATACGTGGTAAGTGCACACGGCATTTTTTAGGAAATAATTTCTTGGCTGCTAAATATGCATATTTAATAGCAGTATTACTATCTTTATGTTTAAATTTCTTAATTTTTGATCGTATTTTGGATATAATTTTTTTGAACTTCTTGACTCCTGCACCTGTTTTAATTTTGGCTTTCATAACTTTGCTAACAAGCCATGATGCAAGTTTTTCACCTTTTCCAGAGTCTTTTGATTTGAGACGTTTTCTTGCCATATTTAGTAATTGATTATCTGCTTTGTGCCGGTTCGACAGATCTGAGAAATTAGAGTATGCAATATCGTGATGCATACAAGCTTCATCTAATTTGTTTACCCCCTTATCACCCTTTAATAACCGTTCTCTTAGTCGTGTTCCCGGACCGCAATAGTTATATCCTGGTAAATGTAACTCAAAAGGAAGATTATTAATTAAATTATTTACAAGTCCTTCTCCTTTCATTTCTGAAAAGAAAGTGATAAGTACCGAAAACTGTAGATAGTATAAGTACGTTAAATTATTTAACAAGTTCATTTCTTCTAATCCAGCAATTTTCGTTATCATTAAGACCCAACCATTTAACAAACAACTTATCTCTGTTTTTTCTAATAACTTTTTCTACTAAATACACGTTAGGACAGTTTGTTTTTTGAAGTTCTTGCTCATAAAATGATCCCATTATTATTTGTTTTTTGCAATCTTCAATAAGGTA
Source organism: Apoda limacodes (assembly GCA_946406115.1). Classification (NCBI taxonomy): domain Eukaryota; kingdom Metazoa; phylum Arthropoda; class Insecta; order Lepidoptera; family Limacodidae; genus Apoda; species Apoda limacodes. The sequence goes on along the minus strand of OX291553.1, from coordinate 10,650,233 downwards.
AGTTGGTGGGTTAGTGTTATTAACTTTTCTAATAACAAAAAGTTCAGTAGTCCAGTTAGGAGTATATCCCTTTTGAAATATTGTTTTATATTTACTAATGCGAACAATATCTCCTACTTTAAATTTATTTTTATACGACGTAAATGACTGTTTCTGAGACTTGTTGATATTATTTAAAACCATCATTTCATTTTCTTTGTCAACTTCGCATGGTTTATATTGGGTGATGCGATGTTTGGTATTATTATATGAAAGCATAACGTCTTTTATAGTATTTCCAATCCATCTTTTATTTCCATTGAAAGTAAAACATTTAAATAACTGATTTTTAATAGTTTTAATCAGTCTTTCGACAATAGAAGCTTTTTTAACTGAATATGATGAATAATGATTTATTTTAAAAGCATTCATAACTTTTTTGAAAGATTCATTGTAAAATTCTGAACCCATATCAGTTTGTAAATTATTTGGACAACGACCACTTAAACGTAAAATGTTTTCAAAGGCTGTACTGACCTCTTTCTTACTTTTCGTTTTTAATGGTACAGACCAAGCATACTTCGAAAAACAATCAATAATAATCAAAATAAAACTGTAGCACTTATTATATTTTTTAAGATTATTAAAATCTATGAGATCTGCTTGCCATAAATCATCAATCCTTCTTAAAATAACGTGACGCCGAGGAAAATTTTTTCGTGCTGGTTTGTGGATTTCATTTACCACTTGATGTTTGCTCATTTTTAATCTTAATTACTATTTTATCCAAGTAGTCTTTCGTACAAAACCTTTCTTCAAACTGTTTTAAATACATTTTTATATCGGTTTTTAAAGTTTCTGTAAGAGTTTCAAAATCTTTCTTGCTACAAAAATTTTTACATGTGTGATCTACATATTCCTTGTTGACAGCATCATCAGACTTTATAGGTGACTTCACACCTACTAGTCTTGCTGATTGTAAGTCAAAACTCCCACTATCTGACTTTAACAGTGCTTTATCAGCAAATTCAAATATTTCTGAAAAACGCATTCTTTTATGCACATGGTGACCAAATTTATCAATATTCATTATGAAATATAGAACGTTGCTTTTATGTTGAAAGGTAAACGTAAAGTAATAAAAACCAATACATATTTATCTAATTTATAATACCACTTTCTCGCAATTCTTCTATAATAGATATTATTTCGTTATCCAAACCCGAATTTCCAGCATTTCTAGAAGCTGTCAATAACTTTAGTCTATCAACTAATTCATTAGGATCGTCCCAGTAAACATAATCAGTATTCTTTTTTAATCTTTTCATCAATGGCAACCCTTGTCCAACAAAATCTTCGTCAATATTGTCATCAGTACTGACGGATTGTTTTCGTAATTTGAACAATGGTTTTATAACAGTTAGATATTTTCGTCCTTTGTTTGATTTTAATGGCTTATGGGGATCAAAGTCCCTACGATGAGCATTTGTGTTCAGAAGCATTGATTTATAATTTTGCAAATCTTCACTTGTCACTAAATCTAAATCAGGCATTTTCTTGAAAAGTAACTCTACCAACCCTGGTGTAGAACTATATACTCTTCCAGCAACTGAAATCTCTCTATCGGTAACATTTATGCGAACTGATCCCATCATAAGTTTTCCGCGCTCTCTTCGAACACCGAAGGGGACATCGCAAAAGGCTTATGAAGATAGGGACCATGATGATGTATTCTGTTCAGGAGTTGATACTGATTCAATTGTTTTAAAGGATTCATCGCCCTCATCGGAAATGTTATTAATGTCGGAACTATCGTCTTCATCAGATGAGCGTTTAGGTGTTGAGACCATAGAATTTCTATTTACAACAGTTTTATCCATTATTGTTGATTGCGGAGATGCATTGATACCAATTATATTATTATAACTATTTTCTAATGTATCATTAGCTTAATTTAGTTTTTCACTCCCTATCATTTTATTAAGCGGATTGATGATAGGTTTGAAAACTGTTTGTAAAATTTCATGGTTATCAGTCTCCATTGTACGCATATTTTTTACTTTCCGCTTAACTGCTTCCGCTGCTTTTACGATTTGTGTTTTTAATTTCTTTTCCATATTAATGTTGTCTGTATACTTATATATTATATCTCTCAATAGTTTACGTATATAACCTTCAATAGTAAGTAGCAATGAAATAATGAATATAAAATACAATTTTATAGACATTTATAATATCACTAATCAAATATTACAAAGGTATCAAATTTTTTTCTATAACACCCGTTACTTTTTGAACAATCTTTGTTTATAACTAGATAGTTATACGCTTCACTCCATATTTTGGAACACATTTCACGAAATTCAATCCACTTCATATCTGTGTTGACGTGCTCATCATATATGTGTCTTAAGTTGATATCATCCTGCTTAAATAAAACTAAAAGATTTGCATTGTCTCGAATAAGCTGTTTAGGAATTTTGCTATACGTTTGATTTAAATAAAAACAATCTATATTCTTATGACGACCCATAGCAAAATAATCTCGAATGTTTGTTTGACTTTCGCATGCTACGTCATCAAATATTATTACCGAATTCGGTTTTGCGTCCTGAGGACTAAGCACATCTTCATTATCACTGTATTTTGCGTAAGACACGCCTGGAACAAGATGCAAAACTCTTTCTAAGAAGACATATTTCGGTTGATGAAGTGTTTTCGAATAGACATATACGTTTTTAAAACGTAAACCATTTTGATGTAATAGAAGACCGATAACCAAATTAGTTTTTCCACTATTTGACGGTCCACAAATTATACAACGAACGGTATCAGGTAAGAGATTTCCATGGCGATGAGTTGTGTTTATAGTATCTGGACAAATTTTGTCGAGCTGCAGGGATTGACTTTGTTTAACAAACTTCATTGTGAACTAAATCAACAGAGCATTTTGCCTTGAATGACATTAATGAAAGCACTCTTTTCGTTTTATAGCAGAAAAGAACAAAACAACTCCAGTCACTCAAGGTAAACAGAAGATCTCAAAAACATAATATTGGGCACGCTAAGCCACCGGAGTGCAGGCGAACGGAGTGAGCCTGATGACACGGAGGTGGTCTAGAGTGCCCAATATTATACTACTGGTAGGTACTTAAATTTGTCAATAGTAAAATAGCTGTGCAAAAAATATGTATATTTGTAATAAAAAAAAAAAATCCTTTAACCAATAATGAGTGAAAAAAGTATATCATTATGTGTGTTATATACTGTTGTTTAGGTACCAATCTTAAGCTTTCTTGAAGAATTGTTTGATATGTCGATATATTGTATAGCATTATTTATATCTAGTAGGTACTTCTTGTTAGAAACATGATTTTTTTAAGAGAATTTTCCGGTTGTTACTATTGTCTTATTACTTATTTCAGATTATCTAGTCTTGTGATCTGCTAAGTTCTTTAAAGGACAAGTTAACTTTCTTATTCTTAGAGTTAGACTTTTCAGTGGTCTTATCATGTTTTTTTTTCTTTTTATATATTGTTTAAATGAAAAAAAAGCCCAAGCTTGGCCACGTCAACACAAATCTCTCAAAAACAAAAATTCAAAGCTTTGTAACAGCATCTCAGTGAAAGGCACGAAGACGAATATACATAAGCCTCTAGAGCGGAAACCGACTTAAAACTGAATAGAATTCTAAATCTTTACTAACATTGAGCTTTAAAGAAAGCACTCTCTCATGAATAGAAAATCTTCACTCCCTTGACGGCAGACAAATCGCGCGCTTCCAACCGAACGCTCAGACGTTACCGACGTTTTATAACCACTGCAATCTGCATTCATTTCTTTAACAGAGCAAATCGTTCCCTTCTCTCGTGAAACGGACTTTTTGATTTAAAAATATATTTTATGATTAGAAAGAGTAACACCAGGTACTAGAGAAGGTATTACGGGATTTAAATAAAAAAAAAACAAAACTGTAACTATTGTTAAGTACAAATTTTAAAAATAAGTACTATTAATAATGTAGGTACAGTTCTGGCACAAGGTTTAATCATTTGACTGCATCTTTGCTATGAAAATATTTATTATTGTATTTGTATTGTATATTTTATTTATAGACTAAATCTCTTTTTTGAGGGAGACATAATCGAAGAAAGATTATTTTAATGTCTGATGATAAATTTTTGTGTATTTGTAACATAGATGTACCAGGACTTTATAAGTCACTATTGGAGTTGTTTGTGACGTGCGATACGAGCGTAGGCCTGCCTGTGGTGGCCTAACCGGTATGAAGTTAGCGGCCTAAGTTAGCGGCCGATTATAAACCGACCAAATTAAGATGTCAATATTTTTGTTAATTAAAATGAAATAAAATAGTATAAATAACAGTTTTAAATAAGAAACTATTTCACTTATGAATTACGGGTTCAAACTGAGAAAGATGCAATATGGATTTCAACACAAAAAGAACATGAAAAAAATAATTAAAACATTTAGACATATAAGTGTCGTAAAACGTTTGAAGAAAATCTGGTGACACTTTGTGACCTACATAGAATTAAAGCGGGTTAATTAAGCAATCTAATGACATCATTCAATTGCACCTTCTATGGGGATATCATATCGAAAAAACATTAGCGGTCAAAATTTTAAATAATTTCCCAGTACATTTTGTCGCTGTAAATAAATGCTTAAAGATAAATTGTACTAATTTATATACGAGCAGATGAAGAAAGAGATCTTTGAATTTTTTAGATACTTATATAAATTAAGTGACGTGAAATTTTGTCTAAAAAAAATATTAGGGAACAATCAATTAACACTTCTTGACATTTCAGTGACTGAAACCGTTTGAAAAAAATCTGGTGACACTTTGTAACCTATATAGAATTAAAGGTGGTTAAATAAGCAATCTTATGACATCATTAAAAAATTAGCGGCCAAAATTTTAAATAATTTCCCAGTACATTTTGTCGCTGTAAATAAATAATTAAAGCTAAATTGTACATATTTATATACGAGCACATACCATACATACCATATCGAAAAAACTTTAGCGGCCTAAATTTTTAATTAATTTTCTAGTTTATTTCAATTGTGCAATTGAATGTTTTTTTTGTGAAGTGTGAGTGATCATTTTTCTGTTGTGGGTGAACATTCACTCTCATCCTAAGGATAGGTATTATAAAAATATTTTGAACCCATTGCAGAATTTGTTGACAGTTGGCAATCTAAACTTGTGAATGAGATTCACAGAATCGCATGCATGTAATTTTGACCCTTTGGCATGTATGCATTTTTGCCACTGATTGTAACTTATTATAAGAAAGATTTACTTTTACCAAATTGTGATGGTTTGTCATTTGGTTCTGCAGTTACAAGAGATCATTTCGTGCGTAAACTGCTTAGCTTAGATTTAGTATATTTATTCCATTGAATTCAGTATTTTCCTTATCCTCTAAACATTATTGCAATATAAAACATGTGTTTATTTAAATGTTTGCTTGATTTACTATAATAATATCACTTTTTTGAAGTCAATAAACTATAAGTTACTAGTTACTACCGTTTCGAAGTCAAAATGGCGTTCCGGTTGTGAAGAAACAATAACATTATTAACTGACAAACATTGCTTTATTAAGCTCACATCTTAAGAAGCATATTTAAGTTTGCAGTAACATTTTAAATTAGATAGAAACTACAAACATTAGTGTTAAAAGCGTCCATAGGCTACGGTGACCACTTACCATCAGGCGGACCGTGTGCTTGTTTGCCACCTTAGTAAAAAAACGGCCTAGTGCGAGTCGAATTCGCGCACGAAGGGTTCCGTATCTATAAAAACAGCAAAATATCACCGTTGTTGTATGGGAGCCCCTTAACTATTTGTTTTATTTTAATTTAATTATTTATTTTTAAAGTGACTATATAATTAAATATTCTGTGAATATTTTAAGCGTCTACCTGTTGAATTAATCAAAATCGAGCAAAAAAATCACGTTTGTTGTGTGGGAGACCCTTAAATATTTACTTTATTCTGTTTATTAGTATTTGTTGTTATAGCGGCAGCAGAAATACATCTTCTGTGAATATTTTAAGCGTCTACCTGTTGCCTTAATCAAAATCGAGCAAAAAAATCACGTTTGTTGTATGGGAGCCGCTTAAATAATTTTTTTTCTGTTTATTAGTATTTGTTGTTATAGCGGAAGCAAAAATTCAAAGATCTCTTTGTTCATCTGCTCGTATATAAATTTGTACAATTTAACTTTAATCATTTATTTACAGCGACAAAATGTACTGGGAAATTATTTAAAATTTTGGCCGCTAATGTTTTTCGATATGGTATCCCCATAGAAGGTGCAATTGAATGATGTCATAAGATTGCTTATTTAACCACCTTTAATTCTATGTAGGTAACAAAGTGTCACCAGGTTTTTTTTAAACGGTTTCAGTCACTGAAATGTCAAGAAGTGTTAATTGATTGTTCCTTAATATTTTTTTTAGACAAAATTTCATGTCACTTAATTTATATAAGTATCTAAAAAATTCAAAGATCTCTTTCTTCATCTGCTCGTATATAAATTAGTACAATTTAGCTTTAAAAAATTTTTTACAGCGACAAAATGTACTGGGAAATTATTTAAAATTTAGGCCGCTAATGTTTTTTCGATAAGGTATCCCTATGGTGAAATCATTAACCTGAAGCATTCGTAGCTTTCAGAAATTTGGTGAAAGCTTGAAAAGAACTTCTCCTTAAACTCAGCTGTGTGGGGGTCGATAACCGGACATTTTGTCAAAATTTGTGATGAAATATCTGAATCATTTTTTCTATTTTTACCTACAGGTGATGTCTCTGTGAGGCTCATTTAATAAAAAAAAGTAGCTTAAGACCTTTTGCTTTAACTTTTTATTTTTAAATTTATGAGTGATATGACAAGAAAATTATTTCCAAATAATTTATACATCGTAAAATGTTCTTTATCGCTAATAAAGATACATGTTTCGTTATTTTAATTTATTAATACGCTTGTTCAATTTAGAATATTAGTGCAGACCAGTCTAGTAATTACTAGCAACGTAACATGCAACATGTTAAGATTGTGTATTAATAAATTTTAATTACAATAAAAACTTAGTCAATGTCGCTACTGCGATTCGTTGTTCTTTGAAGAACCCGGATATTATAAAATTGTGCAGAGTGAGAAGGAAGATTTTTCTCTTTTCTGCACATATTTTATCTAAAGGGTTCTTCATAAATAATTACATGTTTTTCGTAATTAACGAAAAATTAGTTTAAATTTTACAATAGTGAAAAGATTCCACCAGATTCTTTTTACAGAATATAAATTAAATAAAAATTATAAAAATAAAGTAATTAAAATTTTAATTAAAAAAATATCAGAAGGCTCAGCTCTTGTATTTGAGTGAAATAATAAAATAATTTCTACTAGATCATAACTCATAATTTTGTACCCATTACACCTAAGCTATTACGGCAATTGAGTTCATTAAAATTGTCATAGCAGACGTTTTTAATGTGAGATTCTAAATTCCATGTACCAGGATGTCATAGAACACTGTTAGCATTTCGGACAAAGTTGATAAAAGAACAAAACGGTACCCCAATTTTCGGAATGAAGAATTCGCGCTAATAATTTGCTCTACGACGATTGGTCAACATATGGTCAACGCCCACCTGGAGCTTGGGTTGTTTGGGAATTCTCGGCAAAACTACCATACAATTGGGAATTATGATCACTATTAGTAATCACAAGAATTTCACTTTGTAATTTTTGCAAAATAAGTAATAGCTACTTCTTCGTTTTTAATTACAAAAAATGAAAGAACTATAATGTCACGTTCCCGTTTACGCTTGTATTCACATATTTATTTTCAGGTAAATCTTATTAAATAACTTTTTGCCTGTCGATCGTAATGGTGATTTGTTAAAATGAATAGATGATGATAAAGAAAACAAACTTAGCCCCTCGGAGTACCTAGGATAGGATTTTGTTACCTGTGTAGAGTCGCCACAGATAACAGAATACCTACCTACTAACCGCGCCACAAAAAATCATACCTACTTTTAATGACATATCCAGGGATCAAATCAAATAATAATTATTTGAATTAGTAGGTTGCTGAGAACACTTTTGAATCGTCGTTACAATCTATTTAACAACGTGAATTTGCGCCAAAAAGAGCCGACGATTCTTAATTATTATTATTAAAAGTAATTGTACAATACTTTGATAATCAACTAACAAGTAGGTATACAATCTGTATTGAAGCACATCAGGATGATACTAATTCTATCGCAATGTCTTATCTACAGATAGTACAAAAAAAAACTCTGTATGGCAACACTTTTTAGTTTAAAACGTAATAGCACAATCTGGACAATAGGTCCTGTACCTACATACTACATTCACTTTATCTGTCTATCAAAATCTTCAGTCAAAAGCCGACGGCACGCGACTTGTCGCGACGTCATTGTTTTCTTTGAATTAAATGAGTGAAATTCGTTATTTAAGTTGTTTTTTTAATAAAATGGGTGAATTTCATTAGCAAATACAAGATGATTCTGTGTGTTGTAGTCTTTGAAAATAAAGATTTGAGTCAAGGGCAAGATATGTATGTAGAGCGTTTTATCAACGGGAGACCATTGCAAGCAACAAAGGTTTCCGATATATGCAGGCAGAAGCATGTCACTGCGGCTACAAATACTATTATCTGTGCTGCGGCTGTGCTGTGGCTGGCACATGCTACTCTTACGGTGTGAAGAAGAGGATAACAGTCGCGTTTAACTTCATAACAGTGGAAATGCTACGAAATGTGTGTTGCGGCGCGTCTCTTTGTGAACAACAATGGAGGCAACTTTGAATCATTTTTGTAAATGTTACGTACCTACGGAAAGGAAGCAAATGTTTTAAATAGAAGTTTAAATACTCAAAAGTTTTTTTTTTTGTTTAGTGTTCAGTTCACTTTGAACCGCTTTTGTGAAAACGTACGTGCGTACGTACCTAGCTAATTTTTAAAATGGGAAGTTAAGTAGGGTTTTAATTCAGTGTTTTAGTAAGTGAAGGTTACTTTGAATCATTTTTGTGAATTAAGATAGGTACCTACATAGGTAGTTAATGTTTGAAAAAGAAGATAAGTACAGTGTTAGTGAATATACCTATGTCATTGAACCTTTGTTGTTAAAACTGAATTTTTTTAATGCATTGCTTAGTGAAAAAGTTTAGTGAATTAAAGAAGTAAGCTGCTGCTGAAGCTTGTAGGTAGCTTTTTGCCATCCTGTTTTTATTTCTGCGTAGCGTTGCACAAATTCGCGTTTCTACGCCGAAAAAAGTACCAGGAACACATAAACATAAACGACAGGAGCGTACACGTTGTAGGTAGATAATTGTGTAACTGGAGTCGTACTAGATTCTCATAAATTAGCGGGTGGCATATTCTAAAGTTCATTAAACTGTATGGTCAAGTCAGAAACGTAAAATTATTTTATAAAATTAGTATGAAAAACTGAAATGCCGATTTTCAGCGTGAAACTTCTCTTGCCCCCTTTAGGGATTTGGGGCATTTGCATTACATTCTGTATAAAGTATCTTAAGAATTCAAAGATCTCTTTATTCATCTGCTCGTATATAAATTTGTAAAATTCATCATCAAACATTTATTTACAGCGACAAAATATACTGCGAAATTATTTAAAATTTAGGCCGCTAATGTTTTTTTGATATGATATCCCCATAGAAGGTGCAATTGAATGATGTCATTAGATTGCTTAATTAACCCGCTTTAATTCTATGTAGGTCACAAAGTGTCACCAGATTTTCTTCAAACGTTTTACGACACTTATATGTCTAAATGTTTTAATTATTTTTTTCATGTTCTTTTTGTGTTGAAATCCATATTGCATCTTTCTCAGTTTGAACCCGTAATTCATAAGTGAAATAGTTTCTTATTTAAAACTGTTATTTATACTATTTTATTTCATTTTAATTAACAAAAATATTGACATCTTAATTTTGTCGGTTTATAATGGGCCGCTAACTTCACACCGGTGGTAGCCTAGGGGTTTCGAATTTCGCCTTGCACCCTAAGTGGCGGAGATTTAAGCCTTTTTCTTAATTTCTCAAGTACAATGATTATTCACACCACAGGCTCAGCGATGAAGGAAAACATCGTGAGAAAACCTGTATATGTTAAAAAGTAAAAGAAATGTGTAAAGTCCACAATCCGCATTGGGCCCGCCTTTACCAACCATAAACTTCGAGTTCTGCAATCTGTCCAATGGGCTGAACAATAGCCTCACAAAATTGTCCTCATTTTGGAAAGAGACAAAGCTAATGTGCTGCAACTACCAGTCTCTTTTCTGTAAAATAAAAACAAAAGGTTAGAAAGAATTAAGGGACCGCAGTTACACTTCGTCTGTTTCACATTTTTGCGACAGTTTTTACTTCATAGGTATCTAGGAAATGCACCGTCCAGTTTCTATGTCTATGTTATCAAATACTATGTTAAAATTTTAAAATATTTCGTCTAAATGGAGTTCTTTTACAGTTATTCCTGTCGGAACTTATAAATTTTCCGGGATAAAAAGTAGCCTGCATGCCCCTTTCGACGGTATCTGTGCCAAACATCAGCTCAATCGGTCACTCCGCAGCGATGATTAGATAATAACAAACAAACCAACAAACTTTGATAAATATATTAGTTAGGATCTGTATAAATAAGGGTTACTGAATATACTTTCTTAGGCCTTAAAGTACATACCTACTACGTTCTACGTATGAACTAAAGGATATTCATTTTGGAAAGTGCTAATAAAAAACAATGGTATAAAAATAATCATATTTTTATTCATATTACTCTACATGAATAAACAATACATAAACAGTTGTAGGGATCAAGTACAACAAAGAATACTTATTGAAGAGTTAATCCGACAAGAATAGATTTTTCTGCAAGTGAAACTGCGGGGATCGTCTAGAGTTTTAAAAAGAAAAAAAACGGTCGTTAGAAATTAATTTAGAGTCAGTGTGGCAGAAAGCTAACCACTATAATACAAAGAGGACTCCAAAGACTTGTTAAGATAAAACAATTATTTAGTCAGCTGCGATAAGGGTCTGTCTTAAGGGACTACTTTAAACGGAAGTTACAATTATGGTGCCTTTATCGTAACAGCACGATTGCTTCTTTTAAAATAAACTTTTTTTTTTCTTTCCACTGACACTTCAGAGGTATTGAAGCAGAAAATTAAACTTGAGATTTTGATAGAAGATAGCAAGCGTTGATTAAAAGAACCTATAAAATGTTATAAATATAATATAATCATACAAAATATAATATTATAAAGCTGAATAGTTTGTTTGTTTGAACACGCTGGCTAATCTCTAGAACTACCAGACTTTAAACTCTGCATTGTATTAAATTCTATGCACGAATAAAGGTTTTTGTTATTATGTTTTTATTATTTCATATTTTACTAGCTTTTGCCCGTGGTTCCACTCGCCCTAAATTCGATTATCGGCGTAGAATTTCAACGGCAACTCATCAATTATAGAAAAAAAAACCTACTCATACTTGACGTTTTCAAGTAGAATAAATTTCACGAGTTACTTTTCCATTTATAATATCTATATGGATATTGAATAATTCTCGAGGAAGGTATAAACTATATATTGTACACTAAAAAACACGTGAATTTTTTTGATTTTTTTTTCGATTACTAAAGGTTTCCGGGACTTTTACTTATCCTATATTACAATAAATAATCATTACGAATTATCAAAATGTCGAGACCCTTAAGCCGTTTTTACCACTTATTTATAGTAGAACGTAAAATACTTATTTACTATAAATAAGTAGTATTGGTGGTAGTATACTATACAAAAGATATAAGTTTAAAGTATTATTATTTGGTTTTGAAACATAATATTTTAAAGTGCATTGAAAAGTTTATAAACCATTAAGAATAAGTATTATGTCAATTAATGTCCTACTCTTTGAACTATGGAATATATTGCATAAAGTTTATACCGCATCTTTGTAAAGGTGGTTACGACTCAGTAGCATAGCTCTCTCGGGGGTTATAACTGAATATACTCGTAATGTTCCAGTTAACCTTCCAACAGTGGTTGCTGTTAAGGCTTGAGGACACTATACAGCTTTTCTGTCTAAGAGCAACTGAGTGTCTAATAAAGTTTGAAAAGTATATAGAAAATATTGCCCGAGCAGAATACATGGAGTGTCTTTCCTTACGTGATGATGATAATAAATATCTAGTGATAATAAAAATATATTATAGTTAATATATAACCTATTAACACATTTTTTTTCAGACACTCACAAAGTTTTTGTAGCCTTTCCGAAACAAGTTTTAGAATTCAGATTTCGAAAACTAATCACTTAAAGCAGAATTACTTGTTAAACCTAACAGTTGCCTAGTAGTAACAATACAAATCATTTTAAAAATAGCTATTGACTTTCGTCGGTTATTGCTAAGACGTAATTATATCAGTCACTAGTATAGGCTGATTTACTAAAAGTCTTCAGTTGACACGTTTAGGGTATAGAACTCTAAAAAAAAATTAATTAAATTATAATTCTGTTACAGAATACCTACCTAAACTACATTTATCACAAACCTATCTGTTAACAATACATTTATGCCACGATCCAAAATATTACAAATCCAAGAACTTCATAAACTACGAGTGTATTTTAGTGCCTTGAACCGAAAAAGATTACCAGAGTATTTTGATATATTGGCAGGTCTGCAGGAGCCCCGTCAAACGTAATACGACCAGCGGCGAGCACAGCGAGCTGTATCCATTCGAACCTTTGTTAATGTCAGATCTGTTCAGAACAATGAAAACTAACGATTTATCTTATGAATTTGGTTAAACGGGATACTATTTACTTTTTATCAAAAGTTATTGTCATTGAAGTTGATATTAATAAGCCTGAAGTAGTCCACTGTTTTGATCAAAGGCCTAATTTCTTAATAAATTTCATCTTATTCGGTTTTTGCCTTTTCTCCTCCAGTCACTTCTAGTTACTTTGTATTAAAAGAAGTAGTAGTCGTAGACGATCAAAAACAATGGTCAAGCATTTACGTGCGTGCCAAGCATTTTTAACCGTCTAGAAAGACCTTAAGCATTTTTGATGGCTGGTCAAAAATGCTTAACGTCAGGCAATCACATTCATTTGTATTTCAGTCGCCTGAAAACTGATGGTTATACTATTTTAATAACAAACAAACGTACTGGATTGTCTTGATGGCCATTATACATAAATGCTATCTACGAATTTATCCTGTCGATATTGGAGCGAATGGTCGAATATGCCACGACAAAATACGCAGAATTTTAAACAACAGATACGTGCCCCCAGGATCGTTAAGAACGAATTCGAGATACTATTATCTCGTTTCAAACTATTTGTGAGTACTAAGTGTTTCATATTAAGCATTACTATTATCAGTGATTAGCGATTCACTTTAAATCCACGAAAACTAAGCAAAATAGTCTGAGCTTAAATAGTTGCTATTAGAACTCTAATTATTGTTTTTCTTGTATATATTTTCCTAAAAATTGTGTGTTTTGCGCGGCTGGATTTTATTTTGGGTTTCGTGCCTTAGAATCCCTCGCTTTGCTCAGGATTAAATTTTTGAACCACTCGCTTCGCTCGTGGGTTCAGTCTTTAAATCCTTCGCTTGCTCAGTATTCAATACAGGCACTCACGACAAAAAGCAACTTTCCAGCCTTGCATAACAAATAACTAATTTAGGTCACCTCTAGATATATTACGCCATGTGATGTTTTTTTATGTGGCTACCTAAAACCCAAAAGTATGCAAACCATCCGCAAAAAAATAGTAATTTCATATAGAAATATCCAATCTGAAATCAAAAACATCTCGCTGTAGTTTTGTATGACAGTTCTATCAGATTTACAGTCTTGTTTATTTTGTACAAATAAACAATTGTAGAGAAAAATTTTATTAATTTTAAGGTCATGCTTAAAATCGAAAACGTGCAAAAAACTTGATATGACATGAGTTTCCTCAATATTCTTATATACATTTTCTATTAAAACAGCCATATAATAAAAAAAATGTTATTGTAAATGACCACAACTTGTATAATATTCTTATATACATTTTCTATTAAAACAGCCATATAATAAAAAAAAATGTTATTGTAAATGACCACAACTTTTTCTCTGTTCTCATCACACTGATCGGTGATTCTTTGGCATGGAAGCTCTGTTTCCTATTAGACATTTTAAAACTTGGATCAGTAACAAATGCTGCGTGGCTCGCTCGAAGCTGTATTAAAGCTTTTCCAAAAAAAACATTTTTTTTATTAAACAACACTGAATATATAATCTAGATTTATGAACAATGCAATTTAAGTTTTGTCTGTAAAAAGGAGTACAAGGATTTTCACTCAATATTTCAGACAGGTAAAACATCCGGAAGCATTTTGCCGACAAAAAGATCACCACCTGTCACGTAGGACTAAAGTGATTTTTAGGAGAGATTGACCCCCACATTTATGAGGGTATGTGTGCTTGTGCTGTGCATTTAGCTACTGGTTGCCCCCTTCTGGGGATAAAGTCGGCTCCGTGACTCAGTGGGTAATGACCCGACAGCTGAATCGATTCCCGCACAAGAAAACATTTATTATTTGTGTTTATCTTGAGTCTGCGTGTTATTTATGTGTATATGTATGTATATTTTTACAAAAAAGTATATATACATATATAAATATATGTATTTGTACCGTTTCCTGGTACCAATATCACAAGCATTGCTTAGTTTAGGACCAGAGGCGCTGTGTGTAATATTCAAAAATATATAGAAAAAGTGATGATATACGTACATACTATCTGAGGTTGATCAGAACCACAGTTTGTTGTAATATGCTATGAGATGAGTCTTTCGTCATAAACTTACTAAGCACGCGCTAAATCTGATGCAAACTTTTACAATACACAAATCATAACTCGAACACAAGTCTTAGTTAATTTCTCTTAACACTGACAGACGAATACGAAGTGCAAGGCCAAATCATAAACTTGAATGTCGACAAAGCATCGGGTGTAGATATTTTTCCTGAATCATTAAAGGTAGCGGCAGTTGTTGTAATTACCGCCCAATATCGCTACTGGAAGGTTGCTCGAAGATCCTGGAAAATCTACGTGAATAATTATCTGGAATCAGAAGTTTGCTTCCCCGGATGAATTCGGATTTCCACAGGGGAGATGTACGGAAGATGCTGCTGGTCTTCTAACGAACTATGTATCGGCTAATATGGACGCGGGGGAGGCATGTATTTGCGTATTCCTGGATTTGCCAGGGCATTTGACATGGTGTCTACGCTCATTATGCATTAAGCTGGCAGGTATAAGGGGTTCATCTCTAAACTGGTTTTAAAGCTATCTAACTAAAAGACTACAGTGTGTTAAGATAGGTGCCTTAGCCAGAACACTAACATCTGTCACTTATGGGGTCCCTCAAGGAAGCATTCTGGGACTTACATTATATCACCAGTAAAGAACGTCAGAAAAGGCCAGGTCAGGAGTACTCGGAACCGTATGAAATGTATGAAAGCATTGATGCGTGTAGGTGAGGCAAGAGAGGTATGCCAGGATCTTAGCAAGTAGCAGTCTTTATTCTCTGCCTACCCCTCTGGGAAACAGGCGTGATATTATGCATGTATGTATGTATGTAAGAACGCCAAAATTATATGCTATGCACCGCTGTGATTTTCCATGACAACTCCTAGAAAAAGTGCCAGATTGCCGCAAAGAATTGAATGACAGAGACAGAGTTAGAGAATGGTTCTTGTTATAATTTATTAACTTTAAGTGTAGCCACATAACTCTGTTTTCACAAAACTGCTGCCTCAGGACCTCTGCTGCGTCCAGATATTCAGCTAGATTCTGATTGAAAAATCCAAAAAGAACCCCAGGTAGGCTAGTAATTGAAGAAAAGCTTAGCTTTAAACAACACATAGATGCAGTTTCCACCAGAGTAAGAAAACTTGTCTACACCTTCAAGCTGCTACGTAACTCATTGGAGAAACAATTACTTAAGATAGTCTACACGTCAATTTGTCAGGCCGTCGTAACGTATTGCATTTCAAGGTGTTGCTAAAAAATAAAATTTTGATACAACTAGAAAGAGCTCAGCGTTATGTACTAAAAGTCATTCTTAGGCAACGCCGACTTTTGCTACCTCTTATCTGTACAAGGAATCAGGGTCTTAAGCATAGCCAGATTACGATATTTAAAATTACAGGTTTGGTGAATGGAATATAAAAGCCCACTGAACAAACGAGTGTTTAGGATTCCATAGGCCACGTTGACCGCTTCCCATCAGGCGGACCGTGTGCTTGTTTGCCACCTTAGTGGTATAAAAAAAAAACCAGTACCCAAAGTGAAAACATTATTTGCTAAACACTTCTCCCTTTCTCCATTCCTTTTTCTATAACGCGGTCGGTAAAGAATGTCATATTATAATAAAAGAATCTACAAAAGAAGCCAAGAAAACAGTATTTAGGTGGCTAAGCAGTCTTAGCTACTCCAAAACAAAACTCATTCTAAAAATTCTATCTGGAGACAAAAAATTAGAAATTTATTGATATACTCAATCGCTCTTACATACACCCACACTCACTCACAACGGTAATTTCATAAGTAGTTTAATATGATCATTAATTTATTTATATGTCGCTATTCATTTGTATGCTATTGTATTGATTTAAACCAAAAACTGAATATATAAAATTCCGTTAAGTGCATAAAGCACACTTATAAAACAGTAACGAAGCGAAAACAATTTTAAATTTGTAGGAAACAATTTGTGAAAATTTTGTTAAGTTATTTTTGCGGTTTCGTCCTCTCTACCATTTTTATCTACTAATACCTATTTATGGTAGATAATATCTCACCAAATGCTTTTAAATTTCACAATCGTGATTGGTGGTGAGTGATCGTCGTATCGGGCACAAACCAGAGTCGAGACAAATTACAAATAGTTACAATATTTGGTAGAAAAATGGCAGTTCACTCATTAAAAGTGTCCGATAATATATGAGACAGACGGACGGACATAGAGAAACAACGTGCATGCCGCTAGCTAGAAGGTACAAGTTGAAGTTGAAATAAGCACACACGAATGTGTAAAAAGGTTGATAGTCACACACAATTTTCGTTGATCATTTTGTGATCACACATGTGTAAGTTCGATATTAGGAATGTCTATTACAAAACAATAATTGGAAATGGTTTTTAGAAAATAAAAGGTAATAAGTACCATTTTCTCCATTACAAAGGAACAAAACGAATGCGGCATCTGGAATGATGTGCTGCCGGTCTCATTTCCGATGATTGAAAGCTCTCTTTATTCAAACTCTACACGTGTACACGAAATAACAATAGGTGTCGAGGTTTCATTTATAAATACTTTTTTCCACATTCGCTTACAATAATTTTCTTACTATTTATCGCTTTTATCATGAGCTAGATATTTCTTGCATTTTATGTGCGTCGATGACAAACGGAATACAACTATCACAATAAGTTTAGCTTGTAAGCCGTGTAAAACACCTGTGCAATTATAGTGCTAGTGCTTAATACTATAAGCATAACGTTTAATTTTATGTATCTAGTAGTTTTTGCGTAATAGAGTAACAAACAAACAAATGTACAAAAGGACAATAATTTTATAAGTTAATAATCGTTAATTAGCATTACAAAAAATTATACGTACTTACTAGTGGTGATGGTTGTAATTATAACAAGGGTAAGCCGGTCAAAAAATATATGTTATTTGTCCTGAAAACTTTGGAAAATGAAGTTTCGTGATCCAGCAAGTAGTCAGTTAAACAGCAAGTGAATTTAAGCATTATGACAAATAAAACTCACCGCATTGAATTAAATTCGTTAGTTAAAAACACAATTAAACAGTAAAATACACAAAATCCGATAAAAAAATTTACTCAATCACAAGCATGTACTAAATTCATGCTATTTTAAATAAAACGTGACACTTCTTAATAAAAACGTTTGTACTTTATTATTGACATTAAAATATATTTTGATTTTTAATTTTGCAATCTTATTTATTAATCCCTTGTAGGCGATAGAGAGAACAAAGGGTAATAATGTATTCATTATAAACATCACAAAAAACGACGTGCTGTACGCGATCATTTCGGTTCTAAAGTGTGAGAATGAATTCCCTACCGATGGCGAGCGGGGCGATGATAAAAAGTAGCCATGAGCATACTTTCGCCCAGAAAGCACGACTGTTAGAGGGATAGGTCGCAAGTCACCAACCTATTTTGCTGATTAATTGGAATTTAGCTCTGGCAGTTGCTTACTTACTCAACCTTGAGGTAGCATTTAATTTGCGTTTTAACTCAGAAATAATTCATCATCATCATCATATCAGCCCATCGACGTCCACTGCTGGACATAGGCCTCACCTAACTTTCTCCACAGCGTGCGACTCTGTGCCGACTGTAACCAACGACTTTACGCTGCGCTTTCCGGTTCGTGGTCACCACTCGAGAACCTTTTTCCCCCATCGGCCATCGGTTCTTCGAGCTATGTGCCCAGCCCATCCTTTTCAGCTTTGCGATTCGGTGAGCTATGTCGGCAACTTTAGTTCTCCTACGGATTTCCTCATACCTGATTCGATCACGTAAGGAAACTCCGAGCATAGCTCTTTCCATCGCCCGCTGAGTGACCTTGAGCTTGCGTATAAGGCCCATAGTTAGCCGCCGCGTCTCAGTGCCGTAAGTCATCACTTGTCTTCAAGAACTGGGGTATTAAGGACGAGAAAATAGTACGCAGTTTTCCGAACGCTGCCCAACCGGACTTGGACTCGGCGATTAACCTCTTTCTCGAAATTGGACAGTTTGTCCCAGGTATACGTATTCGTCAACAACTTCGAATGTAGAGTTCCCATCAGTTATTGGAGTGGGTGCTACATGGCTATTCGACATGATTTTCGTCTTGTCCATGTTCATCTTGAGGCCCACTCGTTGGGAAGCTCTACTGAGGCTTTAGAGCATTGCGCTAAGGTCCTCCATCGATTCTGCCATGACCACAATATCGTCGGCAATCCGAAGGTGGGTAATGTACTCGCAATCAACATTGATGCCAAGCCCGTCCCACTCCAAAAGCTTAAAGACATCTTCCGCCGCATTTGTGAACAGTTTCGGAGATATGACATCTCCCTGTCTCACACCTCTCTGCAGTTGGATCGGTTTCGAGTTCTGATCCTGAAGGCGGACTGACATGGTGGCGTTATCGTACAAGCATTTGAGCACCTCGATATACCGATGATCAATACGGCATCTCTGTAGAGCCTCTAGCACTGCCCATGTTTTCACCAAATCGAAGGCTTTCTCATAGACCACAAACGCTAAGCAAAGGGGCCGATTATACTCTTCTGACTTCTGTATGTGGTCTACGGTACTATAGCCTCTTTGGAAACCGGCTTGTTCGGGAGGCTCTTGCGAGCGAGACGGTTCGTAATTACTCTTGAAAATAGCTAATAAACATGACTCAGAAGCGTGATGGGTCTGTAATTCTTATGAAGTGTATTGTCACCTTTCTTGAAGAAAAGCACCAAAGCTTGCGGCGAAGTACCTTCAAGTATGACGGTGTTAAAGAGCTTCTGAAGGACTTTTAGTACCGGTTTTCCACCCGCTTTCAGAAGCTCAGTTGTAACTCCATCATCACCCAGTGCCTTATTGTTTTTAAGCTATTTCAGAGCCATTTTAATCTCGGACAATTTGACGTCCGGGATTTCCTCGGTATAGTGTCGAGTCAGTCTAGCTCTAGGGTCTTTAGCTGGACTGCCAACTGGTTTCGATGTCGACGTGTATAACTGTCCACAGAATTTCTCGATCTTCTCTAAGACCTCTGGTCCAGATGAAACAATGCTGCTGTCCTCCATCTTCAGCCTTGCCAGACGACTTCGCCCAATAGCCCGATCTCTTGCGAACACTTTGGAACTTTTGTTCCGTTCTATTGCCTCCTCAATACGCAATGTATTAAAGTGGCGTTTGTCGCGTGCAAGTGATTTTGAGATCTGTCTATTAAGCCGCCGATATGACAATGCATCATCCGAAGACTGCAGCCTAAGGTTTCGTCTCTCGTCCATAAGTCTTCAAGTCTGATCCGAGGGCCTTTTTGTTCTATTTGTTGACCCAACCGTGTGGACATTTTCCACAAACATGTCGATGGTATCGTCCACTGATTTGTCTTCCTTTAAGCATTCAAAGCGATTTTTGAGTCGGAGCTGAAAGTTTTCTGGGTTTTGGATTTGGACCGTTCTGGGTCGGAGCGTGAACTTTATCAGTCGAGACCTATCAAGCCTTATTTTGAGGTTCAATGTGCCTCTTACCATACGGTGATCACTCCCGGTTTTGACAGTGTGGATCACAGAGACATCACTGAACACTTGTTTTTACGTCGACAAGATAAAGAAAATCTCATTCTTCGTGCAACCATCCGGACTCATTCAGTCTACTTTCTGTGGGGGCGCTTCTTGAAAAAGGAATTCATCATAAAGAGGCCTTCCTTTTCCATGAAGTCGGCCAGCATTTGCCCTCTGGAGTTCCGTTGTCCATATCCAAATTGCCCCACTCTCAGCTCATTACCACTTCGTTTGCCTAGTTTCGCGTTGAAATAATTGGATCCTTATTATTACGAGCCGTGGTCTGAGCCTCATATGCAGTTTGCTTTAAAAATTTAGCTTCTCTGCAAGACCGATTAAACGACGAGCGTTTTTCGACGCTGGCAGCTACTGGCGGGTTAGGAATAAGCGATACCAGCGATACCTGCGCAGTCTCAAGATGGTAGTGGACTGCGTTAAGATTGGCGTAAATTTTCTTGATTTTGTAAAATCCGCATTATACGTTGTTGGAGGAGCCGCTGTAAAAACTCTTTTCCTTTTAATTCTTTTACCCATTTTTAAAAGTTACTTTGACATATAATAAGAAGTCACTGCACATACAGCTAAGAGGACAAAAGGTGTTGTACTAGAACTGCCAAAGCTCGGCACAGATAATATAGTTGTTAATTAGAGTAAACATCGAAGAACGATGATATAATATTATATGTTTGGGCACGTACTCTAGTAGAAGAGTGCGTCTTTGCCCATTTATATTTTTCCCATAGAAATAGTTAAATCTTCTAAAAGCGGAAATCTTTTTAGTAATTGTTTTAATTAAAAATTAAACTGTCGATTCAAAAGTGCTGTTTAAACGTCTATTTGAATAAAAAAGTTTGAGTTTGAGTTGTCTGAACTATAACTGTCCGATTTATCTTCGATGACTTGGCCATGTTCCTGGTCCTGTCCCATATCCCTGGATCTAATTTTCATCCTCGTCGCTGTCATGGTTACGCATAAATTCCGGCGCAGATATAAAAAAATAGCTTCTTCATTTTCAGAGAGATCTGAAGCTGACAACTTATCCACTAAGGACTACAATATTCTTCAAGAAAGACGGTATTGGATTTTTGAAGGGTCGGCCATGCGTGAGTGATACCCCTGGTGTTGCAAGAGTCCATAGGCCACGGTGACCGCTTACTATCAGGCGGACCGTGTGCTTGTTTGCCACCTTACTGGTATAAAAAAAAATTCTTCTTCAAAAGATCTGCTGCTAGTAAAATTTTGTTTGCAGGAGCCTGTTTAAGATTTCTGGATTATCGCTTTCTATTTTTACAATGCGCTTTGCACTACAAAACCGAAATCAAACATAATCACTTTCATAAAATATATTCCGGTCAATATATCTATGGATATTAATTGCGTAGGTATAAGGCATCGAAGGACGCACCCAAACAAAAGCTACTGAGCCGCCCGAGGGCAGGAAGCGGGGGGAAGTGTGTTAAAGAATGAGAACGAAAACAATGAGAAGTCTGTAAGACTCCACGTTCATACTCAAAGGTTAAGGGAAAACTGAGACATGTCATTCAATGTTTCATGTAAACATAGTTTAATGTTCGTAAAGGACTGACATGGTGTCATTTACACTAATAAATTGTTGATTGCATTGACAGTCTTTAATTTCCTAAACCCACCTATAATTTAAGAAGACATTGTGCAACACATGTTTATTAAAAAATTTTAGAGTTTAAATTCCATTTTTGCAAATAAAATTCGTACGAAAATGGCAACTACATCGTTGTGCGTTTGGAAATAGCAAACTTTCTGCATAACAACGTGTGCTGGCAGTTTGTCGCCTCTTGTCGTGAACTCCTTATCTATTCCGGACGCTTCACTGACTTAACTTTACGAAATAAATCTACATGTTAGAGTAAAGTATAGTGGATATGTGACGTGTTCACGTGAACAGATAAGTGCAACAAACTTTATTTTCATGGTGGCGCTAAAAAACTGTTATTTTATTTTCAAATACAACTACTAGGGTCTTATACAGTCCTACGTAGTATATCAGTCTTACTAACACACAAATCTTCATAGAATTAAGAAATTAATCATAAATATCCATACATAAAAATAATCTTTCTACGTTTGAGACTTTTTGAAGGTTGGAAACTTAGAAAAAAACATATAATACTTGTTAATGCCATATCTATGGTATAACAGGACAGGTTAAAGCAGTAGTGCCCTGTTACCGAACGCACCGGCTAGGTGCTCAGAAGGAGAAGAAAAGATAGAGGGAGTTCAAAGGCGAGTAAAGAAACACTTTTCAAGGGTAAGGCAGGTTATATTAGTTTACTCTTTCATTATATAGTAACTTAGTTTACTCTTTCATTATATAGGGTGATTCTTAACACTTAAATATCTAGATCACAGCTACCTAATTCACAATCATATAGGACTACCTAAATAAATAGAAAGATAGCCAAACGCAAGCCTGCCTACACAGATTTTAAGTGTAGTTTTTAAAGCTTTTATCAGGGAACTAGTACACTCAGGTCTCTTCGGCCTAGAGCCCGATTCGATGTCTTGCTCGCTGTAGGCACCCCTCAGGTCAGAACCGCCGTAGAAAGAAGACGCGGACGGGTTTGAGTTTATGTGGCCTTACAGCGTGTGGTGAGTAGTGAATACGCCGCCCGTGGCAGGCACAAGGTAAGGCCGCACGTGGTTAGCACAGTGCAAGACCGCGCGTGAACGTAGCTCGCCAGTAGCTTCGGCGTAGAGCAGGTCGCCTCGTAACCTTCGTGTGTAGCGGTGTTCAAGATAGCACCCCTACTGCACAGGCCGAAGGTTTGGAGTCAAGGAGACTCTGGGTAGGCCGAGGATTTGGAGTTTAGTAGACTCCAGCCTTCCCCAGTAAAAGAACAGCAAAGCAGCTGCCGTGCGCCGTCGTTAGACAACAAATGTGCACCCGCATACAAAGACGTCTTCTCTAGGACCTCAATTTAGGCGCAGAGCCGTAGTAAAGCAATATATATACATAGTATATATATATACTAAGCACCGTACTGTCAAGGAGACAGAGAAATGGATTAGCGACTTACCAATAACTCACAAAACACAGAACGAGAGAAAATAAATATACAAAATTATATTTCTTTTATAGCATAGAAATAGATATGCAGCAATTTGTAATTTAATAATAGAATCCGTGAAAATAATTATCAACAGAATTTTTTCACGACTACGTCAAGTATCTACGTAAAGTGAACTGATTTGACTTAGCGATGTCAAACATCTAGAGATTTCTGATCTCTAAATTTAAATTACCACAGTGGTAATGGACCTAAGAGCGAATGCCCAGAAACTTCTATCGTTTCCTACATCATCCGGTCCTTTACCGGAGACGGACCACCGATAACGGTCGCTCCGTTATAGTGTCCCCTCCCGTGTTTCAAAAATTTTCCATGAGACCAAGTCTCGCTGAAAATTTTTCTCCTGAAGACACTTTTCTTCAATGATAAGAGATGGCTGATGAGTATGTACAACTTCTGGTATCACTCACTTTCATTCAAACAAACAGCAACATTCAAAATCCTTTCAAAGTCCGCTTTTAAATTGTCTGAAAGTCTCATCATGAACTTTCAGACCCTTACGTACGTTGGTGCTGATCTACAATCGCTAGTCCACTAAGTGAACCCAAAATATTTAACTTATAATTAGTCTCTTTGTTAAGTTTCAAAGACACTATTTAAATATTTACCGACAGAGTTACGAGTAGCCTCTGTATTAACAACAAGTAGAATTAGTTGTTCTAAAGTTCAAAACTTTAGATTGTAGATTATGTTTATATTTGACATAAGCATTGTAGATTAGTAGTATCTTATGTCAATGAACATTCTACCATAGATAGGTAAAATGATTGACAGGACAGTCAACCTTATTATAGCTTACGAGTCGCTGAAGAAGAAAATCAGACTTGACAATTGTCAACCTGACAGCGAACCATTGTTTACAAACAAACCAAAGGTCAAGAGCAAATCGTTTTCACTTTACGTGAACACGTCTTTTCATAAAAAAATCTTTTGCTCAATTAGCAACGCTTTGTAATGAGAAAATGAATGTGATGAATAACTACGTTATCCTAACCTAATATGAACTTTGTACAAGTGAAACAATACTATATTACAAAAAACCATATAAATGACTAATGCCGGTAATTAAGATTAATTACCTATGCATTTAAAATCTTTTATATGCCAGCGTCCAATGTTTTTGTTATTCTCGTCGACCAGTTCGTAAATTAGAGGAAATATTTTATTTACGACTTTGCAACGAGAAAACTTTTTAGCAAACTTAGCCGAATTTATGTCCAACACTTTGGTAGTAACACCTTTTCCAGACATAGTCACCGACGTTGAATGACATGTCTCTACGACGTAAGTTGTAATAAGCAGCATTACGCTCGTGGGCGTTCCACAACCTTTCCTGCACCTCGTCGAAGATAGGGGAAAGAAAACCAACGTTATCTGCGAACTCGTCCCTAGGAGACATAATGACTTCGTCAGAATTTTCGTTGTTTTTATAGATAGAGCCACAAGATACCAGCTCTCTTCCGAACACCAAGATTGCCGGAGTGTATTTAGTAACCTCATTTACAGATGAGTTAATAGCGAACTGAATCTTGTGCATATTCACATCCCATGTTCTATGGTCTTCCTCCACGAAACATGCGACTGCCGTACCAATGGTCTTATTTGTCCGTTCAGTAGTATTCACTTGAGGAGTATAAGGAGTAGTAAAGTGAATTTTCGGAACATTGTACCTTTTAAGCATGTCCACGAAATCAGTACTAGCATACTGGGGACCGTTATCCATGATAACCGTTTCAGGTACACCATATACAAGAAAAACTAAGTTTTCCATGACATGATTTAAGACTGAAGAAGTTGCCTTTTTCATCGGAAATAGGAGAGTGTATTTAGAGAAATGACACATCACTACAAAAATATACCGATTAAGCTTTCGAGATAAAGGTAATGGGCCTATTAAATCAGTTGTAATACACTGAAATGGTCTACAACATTGTTTAGGTTTACCCATTAATGGTTAAATTAATAGTTTTAGAGTTTTGATGTTTGTAAGCAAGACAAACATTACATTTTGCTATAAACTTAGCAACGTCAGAGTACATACCATTCCAAAAATAACGTAGGCGTATTCTTTGGTAAGTTTTTTGTATCCCAAAATGAGCACAAGTAGGAGGAGAGTGATTTTCAGAGATCACTTGTTCTCTCACTTCGTTTGGTATGACTTCTTTCCAGTCATATTCAGAGCACAAAATAGAGTTAGTGCGACAATGTTTATACAATTTGTTATCCCTTATTAGGTATTGACGATATGCACTAGGGTTAGCTTGAATATTAGCCTTAAGAGCATTATATCAGGCATCAATAGACGATAAGTGTGTTATAAGTGATTGTATTCACCATGTTAGCACGAGACAAGAAGTCAGGTATCACATTGTCGGAACCTTTTTTGTGGCAAATCTCAAAGTTAAATGCCGACAACCTAATACACCAGCGAGCTAAACAACCGGTAGGATTGTCTAGTTTTAAAAACCATAACAACGATTAGTGGTCTGTGTAAACTTTGAACTTTTGGCCATTGTCTTAGTAGTAAGACCAGTGTTCTAGAGCAGTAATAACACTAAGTAACTCACGTTCCGTTGTTGAGTAATTTTTCTGAGGAGCAGAGAGTGATTTACTCATGAAAGCGATTGGTTTTTCAACACCATCTAATTCTTGTGTCAACAATGCACCAATCCCATGACTTGACGCGTCGCAGAGTACAGCGAACGGCTTAGAAAAGTCTGGACAAGAGAGAATAGGTGACGAAATAAGGAGTCTTTTAAAGTTTTAAAAGCTTTGTCCGCCTCGTCATTCCAAGATAATTTAGGCGTTCCTTTTTTAGTAGAAGTTAGCTTATTTAAAGGAGCAGCAATAGAACTAAAGTTCGGTATGAACCTCCTGTAGCTAGCAGTACCAAGGAATCTTTTTAAATCCTTTACAGACTTTGGGGGTTGGATTTTTAGAATAGAATCGACTTTTTCGGGATCAGTATGTAGACCGTGTTTGTCAACTATGTAACCCAAGTATTTAAGCTGTTTACGAAAGAAACAACACTTTTTAAAGTTTACTGTGATGTTGGCTGACACAATTTTGTCACATAATCTATTAAGTAGACGAATATGGTCATAAAATTGTCTGTCACGAGAATTACGTCATCACAATACGCGAATACCTTGTTTTGAAGTTCAGGATCGCTATAGAAAAGGCGATCCATAAGACGCTGTTGGGTAGCACTAGAATTAACCATACCAAATGGCATTACGTTGAAAACAAAGCTGTTTCTACCCGGAACTTGAAAACAAGTCTTGATTTTGTCCTCTTTTCTCAAAGGAACATTCCAGTAGGCCTTCGCAATATCAACAGAAGATAGATATTTAGCATCCCGAAGACTATCTAGAATCTCAGAAATCAAAGGTGGATTATAAGCATCTTTGACAGTTACAGAGTTTAGTTTTCGACTATCGATACAGAACCTCCACTGACCAT
Organism: Apoda limacodes; assembly: GCA_946406115.1. NCBI lineage: Eukaryota > Metazoa > Arthropoda > Insecta > Lepidoptera > Limacodidae > Apoda > Apoda limacodes. The sequence continues at coordinate 10,623,222 of OX291553.1, read as the reverse complement.
CTTTTTTAGGAGTGATAATCACTGGGCTACGCCATGGACTTTCACCAGGCTCGATGACACCAAGTTCTAACATCTTATCAATCTCAACATTAAGAGCTTTGACTTTTTCAGGAGATAGTCTATAGCATTTTTGTTGGACTGGAGGACTATCGCCAGTATCAATACAATGCTCGATAAGTTGAGTCCTACCAAGGGGTTGACGTTCATCAGATATTTTGTGGAATCGATCTATGATTGCATCCGCAGTAATCTTTTGAACCTCACTCAACTCATCATAGTGAGAAAGTTTCGTATCAGAAGATACGTTCGCAACAAAAGGAAATTTAGTATCCAAATGCACTAAGTTAGCGTTTATGCAAGAAGGCATAATTTGGAAAGCTTTCCAGAAGTCAACACCAAGTAGTAGAGACTGCTTAACTTCTGGTATAACGTAGAAAGTTAAAAGCTTTCGAATTTCATTGAATTCGACAGGTAATTCAATCGATCCGATAGAAGACATTTTTGTTCCGTTTGCTACGGAACACTGAATGTTATCGCAACAATTTACACTTAATCCATTCTCGCAGAGTACGAGATGTGAATAATTACCTAAAATAGAGATTGCGCTACCGCTATCTAACCACATAAAGTAGGATTATGTACAGAGATATTTACATAAGGACGTACAAAATCATTTTCTTTAAAGAGAACCGAATCGACTTTGTACGATTTCGAAAATATTTTTTACCGTTTTAAGCCATGGATCCCACTCGCCTTTATCAAAGAAGTTGATATGTTGAGTGACAGATTGCATACAAGATTTCGAATTTTTGTGTGTACTATCTTTAGCACAAAAATCGATTTTCTTAGGGATCAAACTTGCATTTTTCAAGTTTGAAAAACCTTTCTTTGAAAAGTGATTTGGCTTAAAATCAGTATTAGAAGTAGGGTTCTCTGTTACAAGTTTTTTGGATTTGAACCTTTAGTAAAAGTGAACTTTTTTCCACCACTTTGTGGTTTAAAATGTTTATACTTTCGAGCAGGTCTAGATGCACTAATTGTCGAAGTAGGAGAACAATTAGGACAATCGGTCACACGTTCGTCTTTACGGCCACAGCCGAAACATACAATGTCACGAGAGTTACATTGTAACGTCGTGTGCGATTCAGAGTTACATTTAAAACATAGGTTTCTCTTGTCAGTTTTAGGAGTAGACTGTACAAGACTAACCTTGTTTTTTATAGAAGTAGAAAGAATATTCTTAGAAGTATTAAGAGAGCTAGTGCTAGGAATAGAAGTATTCATCGCAATAGACGTTTCTAACCATTTACAAGCTTCAAACAAAGAGTCAATTGAAACAACGTCCGATTGTCGCAACTGTATTGCAAAATTAGGGATTAAGTTTCTGCGCAAAATAGAAACAATCTCTGATTCTGACATTGGGGACCTAAGTTTTCTGCAAAGCGTTTGCAACTCGGTAATAAAAATTATGGCCTTTTCATTAGATTTTTGTTTTCTGGCCTCAATATTTTTTCTTAATAAATAGTCAGTTCAAGAACCTCAAAATCCTTAAGAAAATCGGTTTTGAATAAATTCCAATTTATCAGTACATCTTTTTTGTTACGGAACCATTCGAGTGCTGAACCGCTCAACATTTCAAACAAAAGTGAATACAATTTGTCATCCGAAAAAGACTTAAATGAAGCCATTTCAGTAACGTTTCTTAAGAATTCAATTGGACAAGATTGACCATCGTATTTGAACTTTTTAAAATCTAGAAGAGGAGAGCGTTCAATTACAACTATTTTTCAGTATTAGTAGGAGAAGAAATACAAGGCTAAGGATCAACATTTTCGACAATGCCCTTGCAAAAATTCAAATAACTTTGAGAAATCTTTGTTTAGTCTGACGAAAGGTCTGAGAACTTATCTATAAGAGATTCATCCTTGTCCTCGTCAATATTGATCCTAGAAAATCTAAGCATTAAGTGCTGAAAAATAGCTTCAAGATCAGCTTTAGATACATTTCCACTAGAAATTGTTAAATCAACTTTGGCTTTCCAGATTTTAAGCAATTTAGATATCTGATTGATATCTTCGTCACATTCCAATGGGCTTAGATCAGAAACAACAGTAGCAGAAGGTAGTTTTTCGTACTGATCGCGCATCAGATCAATTTTAGAAGCAGGTTCTACACCTCTGATTAGCAACTCATACTGTAGAGCCTTTTTAGGCAGAAACCTAATTAAATCGCCTGCCATCTGGAATGCCTCCGATATACACAAATATAAGATAGATTAGAGTTAGTAGTAGTAATCAATTAAATACAATGAAATAACAAGAAAAAATAAGAAGAAGAGAAAGAGACTTGAAATAAAAACAACATTTAGAACAGTTAAAAAGATTTTTGAATATTTATTATATATTTATTTTTTTACATAAAAAAAACATCAGAACAAAAAGAATCCATTTTCACTGAATGGCAAAAACTTTAAAAACCCGGAAAAAGGTGTTTGTAGTCTTAAAATAACCTTTTTAATAGCTGGTGTTGATGAGTAACACGCGGTGTTGCCTCCTCTGGCTCTGATCACAGCTTCGAGTCTGATTGGCATACTGAAGACGAGGTTACAGAGACAATGTTGGGGAATATTCTCCCATTCTTTTATCAGGGCCTGTTTAAGATCATTGAGGGTCACAGGAGGTTATCTGCGTCGTATGACCAATCTTCCGAGCTCATCCCAAGCGTGTTCGATCGGGTTCAGGTCAGGATTTTTAATGGCCAAGCCATCAAGTTGATACCAACCTCTTGAATGTACTCTTGTACGACCTGAGCGGTGTGTGGCTGGGCTTTATCTTGGGTAAGAATTGATCTATCACCTATATTTACCAGATATGGTCCTGCATACTCATTAAGGATCTCTTGAGCATATCCCACCCAGGTCAGAGTGCACTAACTGTGTGCGACCTTCCGAAGAGATGCCAGCCCATACGTGTACCTCTATACAGAGCCCCCGCCGTATTGGACGCTTTCTGCAAAGCAGGCTTGAGCGTATATCTCACCAGGCCGCCTGTAGACTTTTCGTCTTCCGTCATGAGTGAATAATGAAAAACCTCACTCATCCGTGAACAAGACCTTTGCCCATTCTTCTTCACCCCACTGTACATGGACATGAGCATACCTCAATCTGTTAACCCGATGCTCTGCCTCAAGTTTGGGACCATTTTCTGGCCTAAAGGGCATCAGGTTTACCTCAGCAAGTCTTCTTCTGACCGTGTCTTCGCTAATATAATCATCCCTCATCAGGAGAAGCTGCTGTTGGACCTGAACTGAATTGAGGTATCGATTTCTCAAAATAGTGCTGGCAATATATCGGTCTTCTCTAGCTGTAGTGCATCTGGAACGGCCATTACATGGTCTTCTGAGATGGTTTCTGGTTTCTGCGTACCTTTGTTTCACCTTGAAGATCGTTCCTAATGTCACACCCACCATTCTTGCAGTACGACGCATACTGATGCCTATTTCCAGATGTGCCATAATTCTTGAACATTCTTCAGGTGAAAGAGGCATGACAATTAATGTTAACGTGCTGAAGAGACCTTGGCTTATGAATTATCAAAAAACAAATTCGGAAACAAAAGCAGAAAGCTCAAAGTAAAAAATTACAGCATTTGAAAAGGGAGCGTTTTTCTTTTTTGTTTATTTTTTCAGCTACCATTTAAAGGAGGTTGTCAAAAAGTAGTTTTTTTATAACAAAACTAAATTTTCTACGTAATGCTTTTTATTTCGAGTTTCTAATTTAAATAGTACAAAAGTTATCGTCACTTTATGAGTGTTATACCTTCTTTTGCAGGCCAGTGTATAAAAACACTACATTCAAGAAATATTTCCTTTGAGCGTCATCAGTAAAACTAGGTTGACTTACATATTATTTTGTGAGATCATACGAATAAACAGTGGCTCTTTGGTGCCACAACTTGTAAAAAAAAAATTATAGGAGAACTACATTTTTATTATTGGAAACTGATTAATAAAGCTGCCCTTAAATAAGAGTACACAATATAAATATATTAAATTTTTTTTTTTAACATAAAATGAGCGAAGTCCTTAGAACGCCTCGCCATATTAGTATTCTTTTGTTCGTATTAACCAATATATATATATATATATTATACTTTAAAAAAAACAGATTCAAGACAAACACGAAATTAAATGATCATCACAAAACATTTTGTTCTGTCGAAGGAATCGAACCTGCGAGCTCTCGGTATGGTAGGCAAAGTCACTTTTGATGTATTCACCTGGTCGTCAATCAATATTTTATTCGAATTATTGTATGGTGATTAAGTAACTATTATAAATACTGTAAAAATATTTTTTTAAGAAAAATATAAACTGTAAGTATTACAAGCGGCGTCTTTCCTAAAAGTAACTAACGTTAAAAGAAAATAACAAATTGGACATCGTCCATGCGCACTTACACTGAGGATAAATTGAAATATTCGGTGATTCGAAACTCGACTGCAAACTTATTACTCACATGTTTTTTTAGGATAGACTCCACTCTGAGTGATCGCAAAATGAAAAATTTATTTGAATGATTTTTTGCAGTCGACGAAATCATTTGATATGATGTTTGGTTTAGCTGTTTGAGTTTTTATACTTTTTTTTTATATAATAAAAAAAACTTTAATAAAAATTTAAAACTTTAATAATTCGCTCAATTATATAATAATTTAAAAATTTTTCATGGTCAGATTTTTATGTAAAGGCTACGGTGACCGTTTACTGTCAGGTGGACCGTAAGCTTGTTTGCCAGTGGTAGAAAAAAATGTTTTATAAGATTTACCCTGGGACTTCGTTTGCGTGTACTTTATAAAATGAAAACCTTTTGAATTTTTGCACGAAAACCCTAAATATATCCGTCTAAGGAATGGTTTTCCAATGAAGTTGGAACACGTATAGGTACTTTTTAAATGTTAGCTAAAAGTCTGAACTAAGAGAAAAATGAAAATATTTAAATTTTCTTTCCCTGTTTCACCGACACTAATTCAAGGTGATCCTCGTTTAGGCCGTACATCGATGTCTTTTACCCAAAAAAATGTTGAAATTAAAATTGTATCGGATGATCATTATGTAACAGTACATTTTATTTCAAAACAATTAAAGATAGGAAGCGCACAGGCACAAAGGAGCGACTGTAGATTTCAAAGAGCTGATTGAAATTGTTTAAACAATATCCTCATTGATTTTTGTCTCAATTAATAACAGTAGCTGAAACATGGCTTCACCATGACGACCCTCAAACGAAAAACCAATTAATAACATTTAAAGACCAGTATCTTTAATCCCTAAGAAATTCAAGACGAAATCATCTGCCGGTAACATCGCAGCCTCTCTTTTTTGGGACAGCCAAGAAATGGCAATGAAAAAATATCAATCATGGAGACACTATAACGGGAATTGTGTACGCAGAATAAACAAAAAAAAAGCGTCAGGCATTCATGCAAAACGCAGGAGTAATCTAGCAAAAAAGTTCTTTTGCATTAGTTTTAGCTCGTTTGAGTACCTTAAGGTGATGGATTTTTAAGTACCCAATCAGAAGATTTCTTAAAAAGATTATTTAGAATGTATTAATTGAAAGCGTGATTACCTGTGTCGAAAAATAAAATATACTAAACCTAACTCCTTTCCAGCCTAGCCATTCCCATTGATTTTTGATCACCTCTCGTATATTTAATAATATATCTCTCATATCCTAACTAATATATAATTACGAAAGTCTGTGTATTAATTCGATAGTTTTCAGCACAGGAACAATTGGCAGGATGTAAACGGACATAGGATACTATTCTCCACGGGAATATATTTTTAAAAAATCATATTAGAATATGAAAATATATATAAGATTAAAATATTTCAATATGGTTTTCCTCATTACTACAGTATAAAGTCACTGCGCCGCGACATACAGAATAATGTGCTTCCAGTCTCATTTCCGCCGATTGAAAGCTCCCTTTATTCCGTGTCGACATCAAAGTAAAAACATGTTATTATGCAATTTACTTTTCTCATTTGTGAATTCAGTTATCTCACCAAGGTATAATAATAATCATGAAAGATAATGCAGAGTCACAGGAATACTATACCCATTTAATTGTTTCAGAAAAATACAAACAAGTAAACGTTACAAGTGCCTGTAGGTTTACAAAAAGTTTATGTGTACTTATTTACCAACAACAAAATGGATACACAGTGCAGCAAATTTTTCTGATTTGCTGACCATGGGTGTTTGGTCGCTAATGACCTAATTTCACACCATTTCAATAGTGCGACTGCAGTTTGACTTTTGAACACTAGGTCAGAAAAGTTTGTTTTGATTTATTTATTTCATTTTTTTTTATTTTAATTCCTTATTGCAAAGACCATATTATAAAATACGTTTATTATAATTAACAATCACGCTTTTGCAGGTACCCTATTCGTGCTGGAAAGGCAAATAAAAAATTTTACTATAACAAAATAGCGTTTTATAGCCGCCACAGTAACTTTTTTAAATATTCCTACAACTACCTACCACTTGACGTATAACAAAATAATCCAACGATTTATTTAAACCCATTTATCCGCTTAGATAATACGTGTAAATACAAATACCACTTCCATACACACAATACCTTAGCGCAAGAAACAGAACTCCTGCAGTCGGGTAAAATGAATAGCGGTTTACAGATACTTTTAACAGCAAGCTCAGTCTATTTGCAGTTAGTTCCAATGATTTGAATATAGACATTCAATTTATGGGTTCCGTTAAAGACATTGCATCGGCAAATGGTCTCAGTTTGAAGTCAGGGCACGTCTGTAGTTGGCGTTGGAATATTAAAATTTCAGACACTTCTACGTTTACGTAATTCAAAAATTGCCTTTTAGCAGAAAATCTTTCTAGGTGTAATGAAATTTATTGCATGAGAATATTTTTTACATAACTAGAAATAACACGATAATTGCAGGGAAAAAAAAAACTACTAGAAAGAAAAGACATCAATATAAACACATTTATTTTAATAGCAAAGAGACAGACAACCTGCAATCACCTTACAGTCCGTGTAAGTGCCCTGCTTATTATGAAAATACAATCTAGGTATATCTGAGTAGAAATGGCTTGTTACGAACTTCTGGATCTCTTGACTGCATCTTTGCTATGAAAATATTTGTTTATACTAAAGACTAGCTGAACCGTCGAACGTTGTTTCTTTTTTTAAAACAACTGTCGCACCAACCTATTGTGAAAGGGTTGTACTAATTGAGAAACCTTTCCCGAAGTGTGCATAACAACTTATCAAAATTTCATTACAATTGGTTTACCCTTATTGCGCGAGACCGACTCGCACTTGATCCTGTCTGACTCGCACTTGACCCTTTTTTCTTTCTCTGAAACCTTTCCCGACGTGTGCATAACAGTTTACCAAAATTTCATTAAAATCAGTTTACCCTTATTGCGCGAGTCCGACTGGCACTTGACCTTGTGCGACTCGCACTCGACCCTTTTTTTCTTTCTCAGAAACCTTTCCCGGCGTGTGTATACCAACTTACCAAAATTTCAATACAATCAGTTTACCCTTATTGCACGAGTCCGACTCGCACTTGATCCTTTCGAAAAATCCTTTCTTATCGGATGCCTACGTCATACGAAGAACACACCCTCCATGTTTCAGGTCTCTACGATCAGCGGTTTAGGCTGTGCGTTGATCCGTCAGTCATTCAGGACAAAGTATTTTATATGTAGATACGGCATTTATGATATGTTTTTTGTGAAAACTTCTTCATTGGTCTAAATTGAATAAAGCATTTTTAATTTGTAAGATTTTTACAAGGAGAATAAGCTCTCTAATTAGTTGTGATTAATGAGAAAAACAAAATAGACCGACTACATTATCAACCTATATGTGACAGACAACGGTAAGCCACAACTAGGTTCTTCTCGGTATAAACACTTGTGATCCTCGCAGTTATTCAGTTCACCTTAAAACATAGACTATATGTATGTGTTATGTTTCACATATTTTCTAATAATTTCATGTAATGTCATATATTCTTTACTGGACATTTACAATTGCGGCAGTATTTTCGCAGCCAACCTTTTTCTTGGAGACAAACTTTGGGTAGAGTAAATTTGGTTAGATTGTCGCTGTAATCGCGGTCGACACAGAAAAATATAAGACATAATAATAATTTTACTCAAAATACGTTTGAACCATCGAATATACACGACCTGATAATGATGCATGAAGGTGGCCATAGGAACTCTGTAATGAATCAACGCATCCTCATCGAGTTTAGGATCCTTTGATTTGTTGTTGACACGCACTCTGGTCTTAGATGATATTCAGTCTAAGAAAATTGCACTAATACCAAACTCCAGTCGTGCGTCGGGGCTTGCTGACTTGCATTTTTTTTTTGCAGGAGTATCCTTACTTACTTTATGCGTCCCTACTGTTGAGGCGCAGCTGATCTTAACCTTGGTATAGGACGATTTGGGCTATATGGAGCTATATATATGGATCCAGTGTAGATAGTGGACTTCACATACGTAATTTTGACGAGTGCTAGTTTTCTTATGATGTTTCCTTAACTGCAAATGCTAGTGGTGCGAACAAACAATGTACTTAAAAAAATAAGGAAAAGTCACTAGTACATGCCGGGCTTGAACCTCCAGCCTTCAGAATGCGAACACACTGGAACCATAAAGCCACCACCGTCACCATAATTATGTCAGTAATAAAACACCCAATACTTTTAAATTGTTAAAAACGGACAAAGTTCTAAACATTATATATTGCATGCGGATACGGCGTTTGCGTGATGATAAGTCCAGAGGGCAGCATTTAGACATGTATCTACATTGGTTTCACGGTACAAGCACGCAATGCTTGTTTTTCGTTTTCAGATAATTTAATATTGATTACTTTGTGGAATCAAATTAGTGCTGTCGGAGTGCACAAAAGCACGTTACTTTTTTTTCCTAATTTTTTAATCAGTTTGAATTTTATTAGATTTTTTGGCTTGTAAATTTTGAAGGTAAGCGACTTTACCATAAGAAACGTTACTAAACGTTACGTTACGTTAAAAATACTATCACCAAAAATATAAAAAATAGTTCTAGAATGTACTAACAAGGCTCGTTCACCCTTGGCTTATTATTTTACCATAGCAACCCCACTTTCAAATTTCCTTCCTCCTTTTAAGACTCCATTTCCAAAAACTACAATCTTATATTAATATTTTTTATTTCAAACAGCCTCAGAACTACATAAAAGTTTAGCTTCTTTTAATAAAAAATAATTATTGTATATAGCAAAGTAGTTTATCAATAATAAACTTACTAAATTTATTAATTATTTTTATCTATTTCCTTTTTAATAAATAAACATACATAACGCGTACTATTATTTGGAAATTGGTTAAGCGTCTCAGCCTTTCGGTACTTTTATAAAGTAGTTTATTTTTATACAGTAGAACAAGTCTCGGAGTTTGTACCAAAAATAAACAAAATTTATACATTTCACTAAATTTTGCCTTAAATTCGGTTTTAGGCGTTGAACTTCTTAATTATACTAATAAAGTTTTCTACTAATGAGGTTAACTGTAACTATAGTTTGTATAAGTTTGGTTATAGTTATTCCCGAGGAAACTTTTAGATTTTTTTGGTATAGAAAGTAGCCAATGTCCTAATCCAGGACCCAACCTATATGTGTGCCATTTTTTTTCCGATTTTGGAATCCGATCTGTTCATTGGTTGAAACGTGATTAAGTAACAAACATTCAAACTTTCACATATATAATATAAGAAGGATCTTAGGTTTATTAGACTTTACAAATTTATGTATAACTGATGTATTAATTAAACATTTTGTATACCTTTCAAAACTTGGAACTAATTTCTTGGTTATATCAGTAAATACCAGTGTTTGGATTGATATGACCCTACATTATAGTAAGTGACCCTATTTATATTTTGTGTGCGAAACAAATACTAACTCGTGGGTTATTTAATTTGTCACAACGTTACATGGATGGCAAAATTATGGAATATTAAACTAGTCAAAAACTAAAAGTGAAAACAGAATCCTTATAAGATCACTCAATTACCTCAACGTCCGTCTGTCCAGTCGTCACTATAACGTATAAACACACAGGCATTTCTAACAGGAAATTGCAAAAACGTTGGGAATTTCTTTTTTATAATTCAAATATGGAATTAGGATTTTGAAAAAATATCTCATAACAGGCCGAAGTAAAAAGTTTCTATAAAAATGCATAAATCATAAACCTTTTTAAATATCAGGCTCTAAACCACAAAACTATGACCAATGAGTATAACTACAAAATAAAATCAATATCAAAATACAAATCCATCACTCTCTTAAATCGGTATTTAAGGTATGTTTTAACCAGAAGACTATAATCGCACTATATACTATATACTGTTTTTAGGGTTCCGCAGCTAAATGGCAAAAACCGAACCCTTATAGATTCGTCATGTCTGTCTGTCCGTCCATCGGTATGTCACAGCCTTTTTTTTCCGAAACTATAAGAACTATACTGTTGAAACTTGGTAAGTAACTTTTCTGTGAACTGCATTAAGATTTTCAACCAAAAATAGAAGAAAAACAATAAATTTTTGTGGTTCCCCATACTACTACTGAAACTCCAAAATTTTTTTTTTCATCAATATGGGTATACGTGTGGGGTGGGGTATCTATGGATAGGTATTCAAAAATGATATTGAGGTTTCTAATATCATTTTTTTCTAAACTAAATAGTTTGCGCGAGAGACACTTTACCAAAGTGGTAAAAAGTGTGCCCCCCCTGTAACTTCTAAAATAAGAGAATGATAAAACTAAAAAAAATATGTGATGTACATTACCATGCAAACTTCCACCGAAAATTAGTTTGAATGAAATCAAGTAAATAATTATTTTTAATACGTCATAAATCGTAAACCGCAATTTATCTTCCATTCAATAAACTCAAATATAAAAATATTTTTGTTTGCGTTTGAAGATTACATAAATAGTGGTTGGTACGGAATCTTCGATGCGCGAGTCCGACTCGCACTTGGCCGGTTTTTTTTATGACTTAAAGCGTTAACGCTCAAATAGAAGACATCTTTGTAGCGTCTAAAAATAATTGTTAGTAATTATTCAACTTTGTTTAACAAAAGTAATTACGAATAAAGTGATATTTATCAGATGCTTCGCGGAGCCTTTCAACACTTCACTTTGAAATATTTCACAATCTTTGTAATTATTCCTGACTCCGGTAACTCATTACCTCGTTTGTCTTGTGTATATAATTTATTCATTTTGATAAAAATAGTTGCAATGCAACACAATATATTTCGTATCGAGTACATTATAACCCCGATTATCCGAACACCAATTATCCGGAAATTCGATTATTCGGACTGATTCTTCACGTGTTCGAATTGCCGATTTAAAAATGTTTTGACGGTTACTACTAGTTTATTTCCGCCTCCGACTGTGTACTCCCGCTCTCATTTGTTTGCGCGATGGTGTTTGTTACTGTTTTTTTTTGGTAGCGTTAAACTGATAGGTTGCCTTCTATTTTACCTTCCGTTTTGCGTTGGGAATCTAAAATGTCCAAGCGAAAAAGAGTGGTGTCTCTTAAAGGCAAAGTGAAGAAACTTGAGAGTATAGTGGCGTTTTGTTTACCGGCATGGTGAACAGTATGCGCTAAATGTCAATAACCCAAATAAGGCAAATAAGCCAAGATTTGTAGTGTGCCATACAGAATATATATCTTTTTAACTGGCCTGAATTATGATGGTGACATTTGACTCATTGAAGCAGCGAACAAAACTTACATAAAAATGGTGAATCTGGTATTAAGTTAGCAGAAATATATGGTGTAAAAGCTTCTACGATATCGGAAATTAAAACGAATTCTGATTCCGTAGTGAAATCTTTAATAACATAAGTAAGTATTTTGTTATTACTATGTAATTCATCACGTTGTAACTTGTAATTTTTTTTATATTGTACCTATTATCTAAAGTTCTAAACGACGGATGTACAGCCCATTACATACATACATAATTAATAACAAATCGATTATCCTGATTTTCGGTTAAACGGAATACCTCTGGATTTATTTGATTCGAATAATCAGGATTCTACTGTACCTACAAAATTAAGCTTTTTGTTACCCGCGTAAATCGAAGGCGAACGTCGAAAGCTTTTATTCCGAGGGTAAGAAAAGCCATTTTGTACTCTGTAGGTATGAACGATACTTTTTCTACAACCTAAAAGTCCGAAATATTATTCAAAGAAATAACAAAATTAGTAGATATTTATAGGAGAGAAAATTTTAAATTACAATAAAATTATTATGTAAGTAGATTTTTTTTTATGTGATAACGAACTGAACTAGAAAACTAGAAAATATAGATGATATTGTGTGTTGTAAAAATTAAAGGTTACGAAGGTCTTCCTTAATGGAAAAAAGGACTTATTCACGTTATACGATCCATGGCATGGTAAAATACGATCATAATACCAGTAAAAGAAATTTAATACTGATAAAAATAAGTAACTGTATCTTTTGAACAATGGATTTGTAATCTAAATCTCGGAAACAGCTCCAGCGATTTTTATGAAATTTTGTACGCAGGGGGTTTCGGGGGCGATAAATCGATTAAGCTAGGTTTCATTTTTGGAAAACGTCGTTTCATCCATTTTCAGCCAATGATAAACTGAAAAAAAAAGACTCTTTATGACATCTATTGGCGAGTACTAAATAATTTTTACCGACAAAGCAACACTAAAGCTGCTTGACAATAGATGGCGTTTCTAGAAAAAACGAGCAAAGCTCGGTTCCCAGGTACTGTATAATATGTACATTGTCTGGTATCCATAGTACGAGCTTTGCTTAGTTTGGGATCAAATGGCACAGGGTGTTATGTTTAAAAATATTTACTTTTTTTTATAAAAATATAATAGATAATACGTAGTCTGATGACCTGGGCACAAAGGTAACTAATAGTCTCGGAATAAAAAGATTACGATATACAGACGGATAGACAGACAGAGAAACTATAGATAAGGCCTTTAAAATAGTCCAATAAATAGTTACAGGACTATTTTAAGGGTTTTGTAACGCTTTTTTTATTTTCTAACCATGTTTATCATGCTCCAAAGTAGCTCCAATTAGATTGAGTAACAATTCAGGTGTGCTTGCACCATTTTTGGACTTTGATACGTTATCTTGAACCCACCCATTATGTACATGGGGTAAGAATGAAAAAAAAAAGTAAGTTGTGGTTTTGTTCCACCTTAGTGCATAAGGTGGAACAAAACCTAGCTCTTATTTACTGCAGAAATAACTTGTTACCAATCACCTCGTATACCTTCGAAAATGTATTATAACCCATCGTCAAAAATTCCCCTGCCCTAATTGAAAACGGTGTATCACGTTTATTGCGTGACCAGAGAACTCGCGCCCTCCCAGATTTATGACGCTTATACCGGCCGGCTTACAACGAGGTAAAGGTACGCCTAGCGTAGGAAGGTTACCTCCGCTCGGCTTCTAATATATTATTTAAAAAGGAAAATTGTATTTTAACTGTGTTGTTGGGTGCAAAAAATATCTTATATTTTTATTGTAAAATTTCTATACAATTTTGTACCTACTTTTGAGCTTTTTGTAGAACTTTATGTGTATGAAAACATGTAAAATGTAATATTTTAAAGCTAAATGAATGTATAGTCGTGGTAAGAATCCTACGCGACAATAACCTGATTTTCGCCCGACGATAGTGAGCCGAGTGGTGATGGCGGTCACCATAGAATGACTGACAAATTGGCAGAAAAACAACTATACATAATAAAGTACATAAGTCGTTAGAAAAAACATAATAAAGTACATAAGTCGTTAAGTTTTTAAATTAGTAAAAAAAAATATTTGGAAATACAATTGAAAAAAAATATGTTAATGATTAAATGCTCTGTAACGAAATAATTAAGTACTCGGCAATCGTAGTAATCGTTGTAGACTTTGGCTTGTGTTATGTCGAGAGCTTTATGAAGTCTTTTAACTTAACTCTTAGGACACAAAACAATATTTGTGATTTTATTTATTAAACCATTAATCCTTACTCGATAGGTGAGTACCTTTTTAGGGGTCATTTTAGCAAGGTTCCGTAGCCAATTGGCAAAAACATCCATATAAAATTGGAGTTTACTCCTTAAGAAACGATATAAGGCCCGTGGTATGAAAAAATATGGATAGCAAAATCGAACGGAGTTTCCAGTCCAGAGATAGAGAATTCCAGTGGTGTGTCGGAGCTTTTGCAAAATTTATATCTTGTGGAATCAGAGATCATTTCATATTTTCAATGATATCAAAATTAATATTTTTGTATGATATGAGTTATTACAATACTACCATTTAAAAATTTTGTAACAATAAACAAAACGCTGACAGAATTTGAACCGAGGACCTTTTGCGCTCGGTTAAAATAATTTAATTTAGAATAAAACAAGACCTAGTCAAAATCCTATAAGTTAAATAGGTTTGTAAGTGACTGAGACAGTGACTTGTGCTAGGACTTTTTTAGTACCTAAATTATGATTAACGATGTGATTGGTTCCTATTGTCACCTTAGTCGTTATACACGCCATAATATTGGAGGACAGGCCTCTAATTGGATAAGGAGGCCATAGGCCATAGTGTAAGTGATAATAATTGTAATAATAAAAAATCCTTGCCGAAAATGTTTACTAGTACAATTATTTCATTAATATATTTAATAACAATTATCATCACTGATACTTTAGCCTATGGTCTAAATCTCATTCTCCTGTGTCCCCGCAGTAGTGCGTATAACAGCAGAAGCAAGACAAACATAACAGCAAGGCTCTCCTTGGAGAAAGAGGATTAGGTCGTATTCCATAGTGTAAGTAATGATAATTTGTAATTTAATATTTTTTTATGGTTGAAAATGTTTATTAGACTTTTGTTAGTTTGATGAAAATTTAAATAATATTCTTGAAAGAAGAAGTGAATTTTATTTGACTGACAATACCCAAGTAGGGTTACAGTAGCTACTAACTTATTATGTTGATACAGTAAATAAAATCTGCTGTGAAAACCAAGTTAATGAATTCAGGTATCAATGTCAAAGCTATTACCAACAGCCACCAATCAAGTAAATAAGTTCAGTATACTAAGTAGATTCGCTACAGACATAGAGTAAGTGTTAACTTTAACCACGTGACGTTGCATTGACCATCGACTGACTCAAATAAAATAGCAAAGAAAATGTGTCAAGTCATACGAATAGAGTTGGTTTAACGCAATAAGCTACAAGTATTGATATTAAAAGTAAAAATATAGCCAATTGAATTTTACAAGTTAGATTTTTCGTTCATACCAGGAAAAATATTGCAGATGTCCGTGCCTGCAGTGCCAATTTCAACGATAATAAATGTTAATCTTGTACAGGAATCGAACTCACGCACCTCAATTCAGCAGTCTGGCGGGTCTTTACCTACTGAGCCACGAAGTAATGTTAGCCGATTTAGCCTATTTTTTGAGCAGTTAACATTATAATCACCTCCCGTTTCTTATCTATAGAAATAACTTATTTATTTTTAAACCGAAAGAAAAAAAACGGTATTCTCAGCGTAAAAGAGCCGCAATCCGAAAATTATAAAGAATAATTGTTATCCTAATCGGAAGGTACCACGAGAATACTTTTTTATTGCCGGTTATAAACACGGAGTCGTACTATTTAATCAGCCACTGCTGGATATAGTTCTCGTCTATAATCAACGCCACCACACCCGGTCCACCACCTGACATATCCAGCCACTTCCAGCTACATTTTTTAGGTCATCGGTCCACGCTGCATTACATTTAATAAAGTGTTAAGCTATAACTTAACTGACTATATAGAAATACTAATTGTTACTTAGTTTAACATTTTAAGTAAGTTGTAGTAAAAAGCTTGTATTGTTTTGTGCAAAAGAAAATAAATAAATGAACTTTTACTAAATATCTCAAAAACAATACCTACCCTAATAATTCCCAGCAAACTGATATTGAAAGGAAATATTGAAAATTATAATTATTATAACTAGCACTGTTCCTACGTGACGCGAGTTAATTGAAAAATATTTTCAATTTTAAGTCCCGTTTGACCGGAAGCAGGTCTGGATTTCCCTGTGGAGACCAGACGCTCTACTTAATTAAATTTCATGTTTTGTTAGTTGCATTCCAGAATTTCTTAATGCATTTTCAAACTATTTTTATTCAGTGATTTTTGACATCACTTTATTAAGGATAGGATAATGGGAGTTAAAAAAAATAATTTAACCATATGTTTTCAATTTACCCCGTAACTTGAAAACATAGGGTTTCATAGATCTTGGTCTCATCGCGTCGCGTCTCGGTATGAGCCGACCCCTAAAGTAGGTATTAGCATAGCGTTATGCCTACTGTATTAAGTTGGGAACGAGAATGGGACCGAGAACAAGAAATAAACTTTGACTGACTTTACCACGGACCGAGTCGCGGGCAACAGCTAGCCTGTGATGAAAAGGCTTCATTTGCACATAATTATGTTAAAGGTTATTTACCTAACCGCATAACGTTCTCTCTGTTAAAATTGCCCAAGCCAGTATTGTACCTCGCTAGGTCAATTAGCAGAGATGGATTCTAATAGTTGCAGGCATCGATATAAATATTATAAATGCGAAAGTAACTCTGTCTGTTACCTCTTTACGCCTTAACTACTGTACCGATTTAGATGAAATTTAGAAGTTGATAGTTTAAGTACCAAGAAAGGACATAGGCAAATTGAAAACGTCAAGTGTGAGTCGGAGCCCTATTACTAAGACTACGCTGTCTGTCTGTCCGACTGTCCGACCATTAAAAGGCTCTATCTTTTACACCGAAATAGGTAAAAGCCTGAATTTTTCATAGAAAATGTGTTTCAGTGGGGGATTATCAATTAAAAAAAAATTCGTAAAAACAGAAAGACAAACAAACTTCAAACTTGCAGTGAAAAATAGTGTGGACTCTAAAGTATAACAAAAAATAATTAAAACCGTCCAAGTGTAAGACGGGCCCAAGCCAGTGCTATTTTAAGTTACCGGAACACCGCCATCTAGCTTATCATTAAGAGAAACAGTAACACCTTTGTTGGAAAGAGAAATAGTAACTCATTTATTTGCTGGAAGCGATATGCAAAGTTAAGCAACGTCGGGCTGGGTTAGTACTTTGATAGGTGACCGCGTAGCGGCATACTCTTTACTTGCTTTTATTTAACTCATAATGTTTCCTACTTGCAAGCTTAATTAAACATATTTCCTGTTGTCACCCTTCGATGAAATTTTGCATACTTACTAAGCTCGGATGACAATACAATATTCCACAGTTACTTTGACCAACAACTCCCTCCCAGATTTGCACCAAGGGTACAACCTAGAGGTGGAGATGAAAAATTAAAAAATCTTCAAAATGGGTATCCGGGGGTTTTGAAGGTCGCAGATCACGAATTTGATGTTCGTTTCGATGTTATCACCTCTTGACATATGCAGGTAGTGCACCTGAAGGTGTACATTAGGGTGGAGCGTGAAAAACTTAATAACACTTACATACAATCACTTGATAAACTCTCAATTAATATCCACTAAAACTCTAGCACGTCAATTAGTTTGTGCCGCACGCCTTGCTTTTCTTGCAGTCGTACGTGGGTATGATTTTTTTATATTCATTTTGAAAAATTATATTTTACTTTTAAGTACAATTTTCGGTTAGATTGAATTTTTATATGATTTTAATGTTTTAAGAAAAGCAAGCATTTAAAAAATTTTTTTTTACTTTTTTTTTTTTTTGTTTGTGTTTGTAAAATACGTAAATGGTGGCAGGTACGAAACCATCGGCTCACGAGTCTATTTCGCACTTGGCCAGTTTTTCTAAAATTGAGGAGTTACCGTTGAAATCCTACATCGATAACGGAATTTAGGGCAGGTGGAAACGCGGGCGAATTTGGCATGGAAAATAATGAAAATAGCTTAACTCTAGAGAAGGACTTGAAAACGTTGAAATCCTACATCTATAACCAAATTTATGGCGGGTGGAACTTCGGACAAAAGCTAGAATAAAAGCTATGTTCGAAAATTGTTCTTTTTCTTCTTGTAGCATTATTTATTTATAAAACCTACAGAAAGCACATGTTCCAAAAATAAATGTTAATACGTATTTAGTTTCATAATATACAAAGCGTAGGTACATAGATATGAGTATATGAGTTAAATCCTTTACAGAGATCTTACTCGCGACTCAAGCAGGAAACGATAGCGTAGCAGTTATCTCCGTGAGCCAAGTCATGGACTACCATTAATCATGACACCGCACTCAAGATAGACGAGACATTTGGAGGCTCGTTGAGTATAAAAGTTTCTCGGAAAGCTTTAGTCAGAGTCCTTAAGATTTATGTATGAGATTCTGTTCTAACTGATTTGATGAGACTGCTTATGTTTTTTTTATTCTCATATATTTTGTGTAGGTATAATTTGATTATTATAAAACTTTACTTGTGTAGATACGACTTGAAGACGGCAGAGGTTGCTGATCCATTAAATCTGGACATCAGACAGCTGATTTTTTATGGACAAAAACGCAATGTCCTCCTGACTCTATCAATCAGCCCAAATACATTTGAGATTTGAAGATAGTATTTTGTAGAAATCAATGAAGAAGGAGTTTTTGTTGAAATTTACCCTTTCAGGGGATGAAAGGGCATAACTTTCTTACCCTTTCAGGGGATGAAAGGGTATAACTTTTTTATGATCAAAAATAGTATTTAAACAAAATAAGTTTCGCTTTTTTGTTACCAATGTGTGGTAAAAAGTGTGTATGAAAAATATTATTTGCATGGTCTTTCTTGAAACTTATGAAGCTCATCGACATACTTGATAAGGCACATGTAACTGCATCTTTGTAATGGTTTGCAAATTTTAAATTAGTAAGGATTTTAAATTTGAGGGGGTTGTCAATTTTATTTCAAAGGTATAATATCTAACGAGATATTTCATGGAAATTGAATAACGTTCGCCGGGTATGATTAAGGCATACTATTAAACACTATGACCACACGATGTACATATTATCATGACAGAACTAAAAAGCTTATTATAGTAAAAGCACCAATTGACGTACGAGTACGTTTAGATTTGTGTGGTTGAATTTTTAAATAATTACAATAACAAAGAAATCTGGCAACCCTCGCAATTATTTATTCTCACTTACACTCTTTGGCTATGTTCTGTTGTGTTAGTTTTTCTATTTTTAAGAATTTGTTAATTCTTACGTGTTTTAAAGAAAAAATGGTGCGGTATTTATAGAAGTTGTGAAGCAAATGTTCAGTCAGACACGTATTTTATTTTGTTTTAGCAAAAACACGGTCGTAAAATCAAAATTACTTGTTATAACAATGTTGTGTAAAGGCAATCTTCATTTAATTAAAATTTTCCTGGCGATAAGAAAATGTATTTTGATAAGAATTTAACATTACCTACTAATATGACTCCCGACAGATCAAAATTAATTGTAAATATATTTTATAGTCATACTTTATCAATTTTTAAATTACCTTCAGCGTAAAGATATATGTCATCGTGCATTTTCAAAGGTGATATATCATTCCAAAGCCTGTACTTATTCTAATAAGAAAACTTGAAATCATAGGTGACAGGGGTGCTGCACTTGAAATTTTTACGAGCTGTATTTCTGATCGTTCGCAGAGTGTCAAATTTAAGAATGCCAAAGTATGCGATAAAAGTGGCCTTATTTCGGCCGTATTTTTTGAAGGGACCGTAGACCACTTGATACCTATTAATTTCAACTTGAGACCTCACGTGTTCCTGGGAAAAAGGGTCTTGTCAAACAGACAGACGGACAACAAAGGGATTCTTTAAGGGTTCCTTTTTCCATTTGACGTATGGAACCCTAAAAGTCAAGTGTGAGTCGGACTCGCGTACTAAGGGCAAACCGATTGTAATGATATTTTGGCAAATTGTTGTACACACGCCGGCAAAGGTTTTAAAATAGATGGCGCGCCAGTTGTTGGGTTCAGCTAATTGTATAATAAATAAAAATAAATTTTTTTAGAAATTAAAAATTTCCAATTAACATTTTAAACGGTTGTATAAATTTCCCTCAAATTTGGGAGATAGACCATATCTTGGATTAAGAGAGGTAGGATTATTTTTAATCGCTTTCGAAAGTTTTCATGGGGAAATATTTTTCTGCGGGGTACCTGTAATCATAAAGATAACTAAATGTCTGTGTATTATTGTTAATGCTTTTGGTATAACTAGTCAGTATAATAATTTTAATTTACATAACCAACAAATAAAAGTATTGGCAAGTCAACCTTTTACCAAATGCAGCTGTTTGAAACTGTAATGAATATTTAACAGTAATTACCAAACCAGATCCTGCAAACGAACTTTCTCTGTTATTACCAATAATCATTTTAACTCTTCAAATGAATATGGACAATGTGAATGAATTGATCATGCTCACTCTTATGGAAATTGTTAATATAAAATGGTTCAAAAATCGTTCGGTTGTGGTAGTTGTCAAATACTAAAATACAATAAAACTAGTTGACCCAGTTTTTCCACTAAAATAATCAACAATTTCTTTCACCTAGGCTGATGGATGTAAGGCCATAGTCAGCCCCAATAAAATTTTGTAAAAAGGGAAAAGTGAAACAAAAAAAAAGAAAACAGACATGACAATCTCACTTTAGGGCTGGGTTGCACCAACTAACTTTAACGGTACCAGAAGGCCGACGGCTTGTCAAATACTCGGCTAAGCAAAAAATGGAGTGCAGAGTGCATAATTGTTAAATTACGTCATCATTTAAACGTTAACAATAACCAGCCAAAAATGAGTGGTTGTAGTAAAAGTTACAATTGACAAGCCGAGGTTATTTGAAGTAAAAAAAAATTGATTTACTGTTTTGAATATTTTATTAGTAGCGTTGTTAATAAAATACATTTTTTAAATAGTTTTTTTTTAACTATTTAGGTAGGTAAGGTAGTCATTGTAGAAAATAAATTATATATTTACGAAAAATCAGCCAAGTGCGAGTCGGACTCGCGCATGAAGGGTTCCATACTAGATAATCTATACTAATATTATAAAGAGGAAAGATTTGATTGTTTGTTTGTTTGTATTGAATAGGCTCCGAAACTACTGGACCGATTTGAAAAATTCTTTTACCATTAGAAGCCGACATTATCCCTTATGAACAATGACTACTATTGAGCGCGGGAAAATGCTTCATTCCTACGGGAAAACGGGTAATAGGACAACGGGTAGTAAGAATTATCCTTCCGTACACTCCTAATTACTTAATTACGTAATTACTTCCTTTTCCACATAGCTTCTAAACGGCTGAACCGATTGGGTTAAAAATTTATATGGGTATTTCGATGGTTTTCTAGATGATTTAAAAATACAATTGGACTTGGTAGGTGGCGCTGCTGTTGGTTTGTCAACTATTAAACGGCTTGACCGATTGGGTAGAAATTTTGTATGTGTATTTTCATGGTTTCACATACACGAATGTATTATGCCATTAAAGCGGAAAGATTTGATTGTTTGTTTTTTGCTATAGTTGAAGAGTTGCCGTAAAAACATAGGATGAGCTCTGTGACAGCTGTCATAAGAATCACGTATATCAAGTTTGGTACTGGTATTCATATTCTTCAAGCCCTTTCATTTGATACCCATATTAAGGGGGTTGAGAAAAAATATGTAAAAAACATTGAGTAATGCACATTATATCGTCACCAGAACTAAAACTCAGCTCAATCGGATACCAACAAATGAACGAAAAATATAGTAAGATATCACGTGTATTTATTTGATGATGATGATGAGCGAGATTAGTCTCTACGACGTCACCGCGTTCGTCGGCGCTGGAACGAATACACGAGGTATCTAAGAGTGCCGGGGCGCTTCTCGCCCCCACTCAATCGCAACCGCACCCGCGTAACGGGGAACTCCCCTCCTGGCCACGCCGGTCGAAGGGACGCCCCCGAGAGCGACAAGCCAAGCCGAGGCTCCCCCCGTGGGGATCCCTTGAACGTTGGGCGCTATACTGGTCCCTCAGAGTCTCGCCCAAAGAAGGGCCGGTGAAGCAGTAATGGCTGCAACAGCGAACTGCATAGTCAGTTCAGAAAAAAAAAAATTACTAATTTCTTGCCTCGAGGCGGGCAAGAAGAAAGTAATAATCTCTGCAAATACGTACTTCAACCCTATTTTTGACTCTGCATGAAGGGTCTTTCAGAGCATGTGTAGTGTAAAATAAATTAATTACATGCCAGTTATCCTACTAAAATCTGAATCTGAAAAATGTTGGTTGTTTGTTACTCAATCACGCTTGATTGATTTTAAATTGAATTGAAATTTGGCACACATAAATGTTAGGTCCTGAAATAGGTAATAGGCTACTTTTCGTTCCAGAAAATTCGAAAGTTTCTGCGTGAATAACTGTGACATTAATTTTTCAAAAAGTTACTATCGATTTTTTTACATTGAGAACCGGATTTCAAAAGTAGTATTGAATAACCTAATTTAAATAAAATAAAAAAACTTTTACTTTGACTTTGAATATTATAATTAAGTAAGCTACCTATGATCGCTTGAATAATGAGATTTAAATTAATAGCCACCAAAGTTTCTCCGAGATAAAGGCTGCGCGCCTTTGCTAGAACCATGTCAAAACACGCATTAAGAATAATATCATACACGACAGGCTAAATGTATAGTTTGATACAGTAGCAGCAAAGGCCGCACTTATCGCGTGATAAGTTGCGTCAGAACAAAGTCATTTGTAATGTTAATTATAAAAAGAAAGATAAGGTGTCGTTATACTACTAGTTCCACTCGAGCGCACAAATAACACGGTTATTTCAACGTTAAGTGCTCATCATGGACACAGACTTTACTAAATATAATGATTTTGCTCGCGAGAGTGTTAGTATAGTGCTGAATATTATTTTGAAATGATTTTTAATATTGAGAAACAAATTAATAGTTTGCTATGTATTGTGTATATTTATTAAAAATCGGCCAAGTGCAAGTTGGGCACGCGCACTGAGCATTTCGTACCTACTAACATTTACGTAATTTAAAAACACAAACAAAAACAAAAAGTGTGTCGTTGTTCATCCCATCCAAGTACTGACCAAGCCCAACGTTGCTGAACTTTGGATATCGTTTCCAACAAACAAATGTGTAACTGTTTCTTATAATAATTACTTGATTGCGTTGTACCGGTAATTTTAAATGTAAATAGCTCGTGCCCGTCTTACGTTCGGACTAGTTTTATATTATTTGTTGTTATACTTTAGAGTTCACATTTTTTTTCACTGCAAGTTTAAATTTTATATGTATTACTGTTTTTCAGATAGAGAAAAAACATCAGAAATGTGTTTCTTGTACGGGGACTCCCCTAAATTGAACTTTTTATTATTTGTTAGATAATCCTCTATTGTAACACATATTCTGTGAAAATTTCAGGGTTCTACCTATGTCGGTTTTAAAGATAGAGCCCTTTTATGGTCGGACCGACAGACAGACAGCGTCGGCTCAGTAATAGGACTCCGTTGGCACCCTTTCTGTTCTAAACCCTTTGTGTTTGTGTTATACCCGCGGCACGAGACTTGATAAAATAGATATTATGCACAAGAAAACAAAAATAAAATAAAATCACAAAGCATTATGAATTAACAAATCCCTGAGTAAAACTAAGTTCCAGATTACTTCAGAGTTAAAATTCTATATATACCATACAGTGGTGTACAGTGTGTCGCAAAAGTTTCTTCTCTATTCTATAAGGATAGAATAAATTAAGCAAACCAGATCGCATGGCATACGCTCACGCTGATTTAATTACACATTAGAGAAATAACAAGAGACAATTGCAATAAACGACTGCTTATTGTGATTGTTCGTCCTAAGGCTTGATCTTGAGCTGAATCCTGACCATAATTTTATAATGTTACCCATGTAAAAATTGGCTCAATAGCACGAGCTCTATCAAATAATCATTTTGGCAAAGGTGCAAATCCGGAACGCCTTGAGCCTTTTTAGTTTTGATGAGAACTATTTATAATAATATTATACTTCATTGTGTTAAAACAGTGAACGGCTTAGACTTAAGACTAATCGTCAGTAAAATTAGTAAAAACAGCAATAAAGTTAGTCAGGATCTCTAGGAAGGGAGTCATTTTTTTTCTGGTATTGCTGCTTCATTAGCGAAGGTGCTTGAGCCGTATTTTGAGAACACGTTTTGCTATTTCTAAACTTCGTAACTAATGTGCAACTAATATTAATGCATATGTAATATTATAAAGAAGAAAATGCGTATAATTGAGGTGCTATGTAATATCAGTTACAATATATTCAATTTTGAGTATCGTCTTCACTGTTAATAAAATTTCATAATATACTTAAATTCAGAAAATATAATTAGAGAGTTCCTATTTCAATCTTGCAAGTTAGTTTTTATGGTACAAAAAAAAATTAACAACTCAAAACGGGGCAAAGCGTATGCCTACGACATATAAATATGTTACAAAGGAGCTTTTATGATTAAAAATTAGAATAATCCCAACAACTGAGTTTATGGAAATTTCAATACGTTTTTATTGATTGATATTTCAATACACCGCTTCGCATTCATAAAAAAAGACAACATAGTATTAAAATTAAATACGAGTCACTCAGATACTAAAAAACCAAAACGGATAGACAAAAGGATCGAACCCGAGTCACTCAGACGATAATTATAAATTATGTTATGTTTAGCCCACTCCACTAAGACTGATTTTTTATTACTTATCAAATTCAGCACTCTCTTCGTAAATCGAGGTAGTATTTATATAACGAAATAATTTGAAACTTATATTGAGGCAGATATTATTGATCTTTTGTTATAAATGAGTAAATGTCTGTTCACAGAATAGGTTTCATGCTCTTGCATGTTATTGATCCGTAAGCTATGCATACATTTTTGCCTCTGACTGTACATATTTTTTAACTATGCAAAAATCACGTTTCATCAACGATAATTAATTAATTCTACTTAGTTCCAGCCTTTGTATATCTCTACACAATATGTTCTTTTTAATTGTAGTATTTTTTTCTTGCAATAGATTGGAGGAAAAGTTTTATTCGCTACGGACGACTTTTTTGCCGTGTCGGAAAATTTGATATTAGATTCAGATCCAGTATTTATAGCTGATAAATTTACTGAGTTTGGAAAATGGATGGATGGTTGGGAAACGCGTAGAAAGAGAACCCCTGGACATGACTGGTGTATAATCAAGTTGGCAACTTTATGTTATATTCGTGGTAAGATACGTCACACAGTGTAAGATTTAAGGAGAACATGTTGTTATAGTTTATGTGGATTGGTATTTGGATTTTTAATTAAATTTAACAACAAAATTGCCTGGTCGTATCAGTGTCTGTCTCGTGTTTTAAGGGGCTGGACTTCCACATACCAAGGTGTCTTGTTCTAAATAAAAAAATGTCAGGGACATTGGCCGTTCATACCAATAGCTGTTTGATGAAGCTTACCAATGCGCCAATGGGCCTAGTCCCACGCAGTGGACAGGACTATATGGCTCAAATAGCTAAGGTGTGAGTAGGTTAGTCTTCAACAATAGGGTTGTATAAATTGACATATCACATGTTGCATTGGGGTTAAAACTTTGTATTAGAATCGCAATGCTATTTTTATAGCTAAAACCAGGAAATATAAAATTATGACTGTGGATTAAACTTAAGAATGAATTTCGGAAAATTACTTTTAAAGGTTCAGCGTTTATATGGTCCACCGCTGGGTTGAAAGCTAGCTATATATTACGATGTTATTTTACGAAATTTAAGCCATAAGGCAACAAAAGAGGATGTAAATGTTTTTTTGTACTGGACCAGAAAGGTTTGATAAGTACGATGGGCAAGCCACCAAGTATTTGTTCCTCTTTGCGACCCGGTACATAATCATTCATACACAATCTATTATAAGCATAATTTACACACTGTCAAGTTGACATGCCAGTGATATGTATGACTTTAACTTTTATGTACTTGTTATCTTTTATGGATGTGTTTAACTTTTATGTATGTGTTTAACTTTTTATTTAAGGTGTAATTGTTGATACGGCTTTCTTTACGGGAAATTTTGCACCAAAATATTCCATACAAGGAATTAATTTAATAACCGAAGGTCAGAATACATACAATTTTTTTTTTTATATTCTTACCTATGTTTTTAACACGTTACATTTATTTTTTTTGTATTTTGTAATTATTTCAGAAGAAAGTGTGATACCACTAAGGGTTTCCGAAATAGGATCTATGAGTACAGAACAAACTTTTGGAGAAATAAAAAAACTTAATACAGAAAAATGGCCAACTTTAGTGCCGATGGCAGAATTACGACCAGGAAATGAAGAAACTAGATTTAATTACAAATCAGTAAGTAAAAATCAATAGTTTGACAGATTTAAAAAAAAAACAGCCAAGTGCGAGTCAGACCTGCGCACTGTGGGTTCCGTACCACCATTTACGTTATTTACGAACACAAACAAAAACAAAAAGTGTTCTGCTAAGCGGTCACTCATCTTTTTACTGATGATTAATTATCTAGTCTATTTTTGCTAGATGGCACTAATACGGTAATTTAAAATGACAATGGCTTTAGTCCGTGTTTCCCTTGGCCGGTTTTTATTATTTATTGTTATACTTTTGAGCAAGTTTGAATTTTGTCTGTGTTACTGTTTTGACGATAGAGCAAAAACAACGAAAAAATGTTTCTATAATGGGGTCCCCCCTTAAATTTTTACTTTTGCATTTTTCATTATTTGTTGGGTAATCAGCTATTAAAACCCATATTCTGTGAAAATTTCAGGCTTCTACTTGTTTTGGTAGTATAGAGAGCCCTTTAATGGTCGGACAAACAGACAGCGTCTTAGTAATAGGGCTTCGTTGGCACGCTTTAGGCACGGAACCCTAAAAAGTTTTGATTTTGTTCCATTTTCGAAAAAATCACCATTTACTTAAGTATCAGGAGTTTAAACTTACAGATTCATATCGTCTAATGTGTAAGAATGCTATGTCTCTCTACACTTAATAATATGCCAAATAGATATTTACGCATACAAGCTTTTGCCCACGGTTCCACAACAACCGCGTCGTTAGTGGACCTACCTTTCGTAAATCCGAACTGTTGACTGTGTAGCAGTTCATGTATGTTAAAATACCTAGGTAATTGATTAAGCATAATTTTCTCGAAAATCTCGCTCAAAGCTGGTAGAAATCGGTCTAAAGTTAGTGAGTTCACTCTTAATCCCAGATTTGAACAGTGGTATGATTTTACTATGTTTCATTAAATCAGACTCCCTCGTCTACACATATATTTAACATTAATGCTAAGATATACTGTTTATAATACCAAAAAGTGATTTTACTGATATACTCCAAAGATCCGGTGTCTTTTTAGGAGATTTCAACAATTTAAATTTTTCAACTTTGGGAACATTATTATTTAAAAGTAATACTGCTTCTGAGAATATGACTTAAGCGAGCTAGTAGTCAGAGCAGTCATATCCTTGAAACATTTTTCAAATGCATTTGCTACATCAATGTCTAATTTAAAAGTATTTTCTTCAATGTTTAAACTATAATGACTATCACGTGGTTTAAATTTGCCTGCTTTACTACTAATGACACTCCACGTAGGTTTAATTTTATAGTTAAAATTTCTAATTTTATTACTGCTAAGCAGCAACACAGGTTTTTTAATGTTTTTGAAAATTTTTACATATTCAATAAAATCTGATCTTGTATTGTAATTTTCATTTTATATTATTCATACAATTTGACTTGACTTCTGTGTATTTCTAGTGTAATAGTTTTTACTTTAAATACCTGCTCCACTTAGTTTTCAAAAAGTCAAAAAAAGTATTGTACATATTATGATCACCGTGTGTTAATTTATTCAACATTAACATGAAATTGATTAATACGAGCTGATGGCACTGGTGTACATGATACTAAATTACATTTATTTATTTCTATGTTTAAAAATAATACGTTCTGACCGCAGCGGTCAAATGGTAAGTTGAAAATAATTAAGTTATTGCAGAAAATATTATCTATGCAGGTGTCCGATGTGTCTGTAATTCTAGTTGGTCCTAGAAACAAATTATGTAAGTCAAATTAGTCAAATAAGTTAAGAAGTCTATCCTTAGTGGGCGATTCTTGTAGAAGATCAATGTTACTTTTGCGTTTCAGCACTACCTCCATCACTGATTCAAAGGAACTATAATTTTGATGATGGACGACGAAATACACACATACACAAACTATAACAAAACTGTCTAATTTTATACAAAAGAGCTCAATCATACGTTCCTGTGAGTGCTTAACAATATATTTGCGTTCTTTTGCATTAAGTTTATTGTTAACAAATATTAATGACCCCCCACAAATTGTATTTTCTCTTAAAATGCACTAGAGATACAATAATCCGGAATGTTTAACATTAATTTATGTTTTTCTAGCCAATGCTTAGTAAGGCACAACACAAGGCTTCTTAAAAATAATTCAATTTATGATTCTTTGCCTGACAAACCCAGAATATTTTCATGTACGGTCGCGGTCAGAAAATGTTTACCAGTTTTGAAATTAGATTCTATATCACACTTTTTTCACTAAGTCTAAAATGCCATATCAAGTTACTTATTACCTTTCAGAAGCTATTATGCAAAATGACGCATCGAGAAAAACAACAAGAATTATTGATCACTCTTTGATAATGGAACTAATATCTTTATTTGTTGAAATGACATTTATCAAAAAATATTGTTCGAACGTTGTTTCGACAAGAGTAAAATTTTACAAAAGATTTTTTCATAACGAAATAACAGATCATAGAAATAATTCAGGACGACGACCGATACTAACCGCCGCGCAAATAACAGAAATGATTCGTCGTTACGAAGAGAATGGTTTCACACCAACTAGTTATTTTGCTGCTTTATATGGTGTGAGTGCTCGGACGATCCGACGAGCTTTGCACAATGTTGGACTACACTACAGACACCATGCTATTAAAGTTGTGCTGAAACCTCACCACAAAACAGCCCGGTTTAACTTTGCGCGACGACATCTCGATTTTGATAGGTCGAATACTATATTTACCGAAGAAAAAACTTTTAAATCAAGGCAAATCGGAAGATTAACTTTATGGCGCTACAATCGAACTCGGTATGATTAAGGTCATATTGCGCCTCAAAACGAGTCAGGTCGCATTACAGTAAACTTATGGGGGTGGATGAGCCTTGACGGCGTCGGAGAACTGGCGTCGTTAGAGAATAGGGCTACGGCCATTAATAATGTGTCGCTTTTGGAAGAAGTGATGCTGCCTACTGTGCGCGTAGTGTATCCTGTAACGGAAATCCCACACATTACTGTGAAGACTGTATGTCTCTATGACAAACTCTTTGCTCTAATGATTGAGCATAGACAAGTTTGACATCTGACACTGAACGTTAGGTTTCCTAGTAACGTGTTGTTATATATTGTCACCTTTCAGATATTTTACAATTGTAATCGTTTACCAATTATTGCAATGTTATTTTAGTAGCTATAAATAAAACAGCAGTTCAGTTTATAACGTTTATTCTTGTAGTGTTATGTTTAGATGGTAAATAACAAATCTGCCACTCACACTTCCACATCAAATTGTACGAAAACTTTAAATGGTAGCAGAGCGTTAATAAAAAAAGAACTACAAGAAAATCAAATATGTCGAAGATACGTATTGAACCTTTTACTAATGACAACTACGACACTTGGATGCTCAATCATTAGAGCAAAGAGTTTGTCTTAGAGACATACAGTCTTCACACCCTCCCAACTTTTTTCGGAATCGCCGATACGGTAGAGAATTCATCCCATCTTAGGACGTGGAATTTTGTGGCCTACCTAGTGGCATGGGCCAAGGTTTTATCTATGTATTATAGTATAGGGTTTTCAGGAAAGATGTGAAAAAAATGCCCGACTAATGCCCCCTGTGTTGCAAGCGTCTATAGGCTGCGATGACTGCTTAGCATCAGGCAAACATACAGCTTTTTTTTCACCTGTGTGGTAATAAAAAAACAAAGTGAAATTAAAAATTATGCCTAATATAAAAAAGTGACTACACGTCTTGTTTTTCAGGACAGTTTCCTCCACAGAGACAACTCAGTGCATTTTACTGCCCTTTTCATACAGTTACACCGTGCTTTGCATCTTTCTTTGAATCTACATCTTCTCAGTTGTAGGAAGATGATGGCCACAGGAGGTTTGTTAGACCAGTGTGGTGTCCAATGATCTTCCTGCTTCCAGCCCCAGGCACTTCTGCTTTACAAAAAAAAAACGACAACTGGAGAGTTCACGTCCAACACAACAGCACACATTACGTGCAGATTACCAAGGGGTTCATGTTTGAGGCCAGGCATTGGTTCCTCAACAAAACTTGTTCAGTCCTCCTCCTCACCCCTCTGCAGCAGTATGATAGCAGAGATGCCATCACTATTTCATGTGGTGTTGAACCTGCGATATGTAAAGCAACAACCTATGACCCGAGGTGAGGGGTCCCGTTGGCTACTGATCTTAATCGGCTTATTTTGACTTTAGGAACACCTATGGGAAGTGGCTTATATGTGTCAAGAAAAAAAGTTTTGGAATAAGAATCCAGACTATTAAGTAAAAATACATTGCCGGATAATTAAAATAACTTTGAAGATGTCGCAAGTAGTTATTCTTCTTAGCCGGCAATGTACTTCTATCAAACACTTGCACTGAATAGTGTTTATACCGGTCATAATGATTCAAAGTCTAGATTACATACTTAAAACTTACCTCTGTTGCTAAATATTTATTGTCAGATTCTTCATACAAAAAAGTTTTGAGGTGAAAACTTCTTTAGCGGCGTTGTGCACTTTTTTGAGTATGCGTAAAAAATTTTAAACTCGCGTCAGGTCACTGAACGAAAATTCATACAAAATTCGTAATACGGAACTCGCGTCAGATTTATTTACATTAGGTTAGTTTTTGCGATGGGTAAAAAATGATAAACTCGCGTCAGACGGAAAACATTATGCCACGCCATAAAAATTCGCAAGACGGAAACCATAATGCCACGCCTCGCCACGCCACGCCAATGCAAGTGTCGTAGTTGTCCTTAGTTAAAGGTTCAATACGTATCTTCGACATATTTGATTTTCTTGTATCTTCGACATATTTGTTTTTTTTTTTTGAAAGTCCATATCGCTTTATACGTACACGTAGCCAGCAATAATATTGAGGCTGAAACCGAATTTATTAATGAGCTACAAAAGAGACTAAAGATCAGAACGTTACCTACTAAATATTTCCTTGGAATGGAGATTAGCAAAGTGGATAATAAGATCACTCTCCTTCAAACATCCTGTACAACGAAACTCTTACAAACAATTCAACATGAGTAACTGCAAGTCTGCACCGACACCTATTGTTAAAGAAAACATGGGACGAGGAGAAGAACAAACACAAGCTGAATCAAGCTTCCCTTATAGGCAGGCCGTAGGTGCACTGACACACTTAGCAGTGGCCACAAGGCCTGATATTTCCTATGCTGTCGGAATGGCATCAAGACATCTTGAAGCGCCAACTGAAAAGGACTTTACACTTGTTAAACGAATTTTGCGCTATCTCAAAGGAAGCTCTGATATTGGTCTGACATACACGAAGGACACACCAGAGAACATACTTTGTTATAGTGACTCTGACTTTGCTGGAGATCAATCAACTGGCAAGTCTACATCTGGTACTGTTTGCTTACTCGCCTGAGCTGCTATTAGCTGGAGATCGCAACTCCAACGCGTTGTAGCGATTTCATCAACCGAAGCAGAAACAATCGCAGCCAGTGAGGCTTCTCAAGAACTTATATGGCTAAACAGCCTACTTAAGGAACTGATGAAGTTGAACAAGCCTACACTCTACCTTGATAACGAGTCAGCAATCAAGCTTTCACAGAACCCTAAGTACGACTACCACAAGCGTACGAAACAAATAAAACTGAAGCATTTCTTCGTCAGAGAATGTGTAGCTAACGGAGAACATGAAGTGAACCAAGTGTCCTCAGAGCTACAGCTAGCTGACATGCTGATCAAACCACTCTACGGACCCAGACTACAAGATTTGAGCAAAAGAGTCGGTCTCAACAGAATCTCTCGATCCGGAAAAAAGTTGGGAGGGTGTGAAGACTGTATGTCTCTATGACAAACTCTTTGCTCTAATGATTGAGCATAGACAAGTTTGACATCTGACACTGAACGTTAGGTTTCCTAGCAACGTGTTGTTATATATTGTCAACTTTTAGATATTTTACAATTGAAATCATTTACCAATTATTGCAATGTTATTTTAGTGGCTGTAAATAAAACAGCAGTTCAGTTTATAACGTTTATTCTTGTAGTGTTGTGTTCAGGTGGTAAATAACAAATCTACCACTCACACTTCCACATCAATTATACGAAAACTTTAAAATTACTTACGTTCAAGATAATGCACGGATACACACAGCCCGTGCTACTATGGCGTGGTTCAACCTGCACCGTGACATTAGTCCCATTCAATGGCCCGCTCGGTCTGCTGATTTAAACCCTATTGAAAATTTATGGTTAAACGCTGGGACTGTCAAAATGAAAAAAAGCCTCAAACTCTTAGATCACACTGTGCTCAAGTATGGGATGATATCAGAGGTACTGATCTATGCACGTGTCTTGTTGCATCTATGCGAGATAGACTACGGGCCGTCATAGCTGCAGAGGGAGGTTATACTAGATATTAAATAAAGATTTTCGAAGTGTCTATTTTATTATTTCTTCACATTCTTATTTAAAAAACTAAAATATTAGTTTTTTCAAAGAAGGTTTTCTATATATTAAAACTTGATAGTAGTCAGTCCATCTCCTAGAGCAGAGATGGCAAACCCATGGCAATTCGGGCACGCCAGTCGTTTATAAAATTTCTGTTTTCACCTACGTATGCTTGCAAGTCATTTTTAGAAATGAACTCTAGTTAAGCTTCCATACTGCTTGCTACTGCCCTAATGTGAGATTTTTAGCACCTAATTTGTAACAGCAGAAATAACACTATTTTTTTTTTTATTTGAATATATATCAAACATTTCGATTGCTGTAAACATTTCGAGCTGCAAGTATCTAAATAGAGCGATTGATTGTCATATTAGAAAAAAGATAATCTATGGTCATTAAAATATTATGAAATAGACATTTAGAACTTGTAACTTAAATGTGTGCATGCAATTGTGATCCTTAAGGTGGTAAACATTTTCTGATCGCGACCATACCATCTTTAAAAGATCTGTTGGCTTGATTGACTTTACAATGTGTAAACTAGGGGACTTCTCAGTTGTCTTGTGTGTCAGTTTAAATCGCTTACTGTGGTCGCTAATATTGTTATAAGCACTATTACAAAAAGTACAAAAATGTGATTGGTCAAAAGACTCCATAAAACTACTAACATCTTAACATTGTGTATTGTGAGCTAACAATGTAGCCATACGTTGGCGGCATCTGATGGGCAAGTAAATAAATTTATTTATGTCAAAATAGGATATATGTCATTATATTGATAAGTCATATTGTATAAATGTGCATTGAGATTAGAAATATATATTTTTTGATTTTCAGACACACAATAAGAATATGGAAATCCATTTATGATACACTTACAATTAAATTTATTTTGTGCGTGAAAATAGCATCAATACCATATATTAAGTCCTTCTTTTTCAAACATGCACAGTGCATGCCCAAAATATAATAACTAATGTGGTATTACTATCTAAATTATCTGTTGGAATACTACTAATTAACTGACTGAATGATACTCCGGAAGTGCAGATATTTGTTACTTTCTGGTTAAGACAATTACCAACAAGCACCCTGAACCCTTTGCCAAGCTTGTCTGAAATAATGAAGGATTTCTTACGTTTGTTATGGTTTCCAGGCACTGGGTTATTATTAATACTGCAAGATAGGGGGGTACAAGGCTCTGGGTAAGGTGTATTACAAGATGCAGTACTTTGAATTAGACTATCAGTATGTGACATAGAATTTTGACTTTTACAATTATTAATCACTTTTTGAGAGATGGACACAATCACATTAATGATTTTTTTTTTTTTTTTTTTTTTTTTATACCACTAAGGTGGCAAACAAGCTTACGGCTCGCCTGATGGTAAGCGGTCACCGTAGCCTATGGACGCTTGCAACACCAGGGGTATCACTTGCGCGTTGCCGACCCTTCAGAAATCTAATAACTTCTTTCTTGAAGAACTCCATACTGTAGTCCTTGCAGAATACCTTGGCAGGGAGCTCATTCCACAACTTAAGCGTTCGCGGGAGGCAGTTTCTCTGAAACCGCACTGTACGCGACCATTTAGGTTCTAAAGTGTGAGAATGGATTCCCTGCCGATGGCGAGCGGTGCGATGGTAGAAAGTAGCCGTGGGCATCATTTCGAACAATTCCTCAGAACACAACCCATTGTACAAGCGGTAGAACACACACAGTGAGGCAAAGTCTCTCCTTAGACTTAAGGGCTCGATACCGCAAGTGAGTTTGGAATCGTCGACAATTCTCACAGCCCGTCGTTGAACCGAGTCAAAAGGGCCAAGCTGGTATCCGGGTGCACCTGCCCAGAGATGGCAGCAGTACTCCATATGGGGCCGAACTTGCGACTTGTAAAGTAACAACCTTTGCCCCGACGTGAAGTACTGCTTCGCTCTGTTGAGTACACCAAGTTTTTTGGACGCCAGCTTCACCTTATCTGATAAATGATCTCGGAACTGAACATCGCTGGAGATGTCGACACCAAGGATCCCAATGCTCTTGGAGATGGAGAGGGGAGTGTTCTGGAATTGTGGGACTACAGTGAATGGAGTTTTCTTAGCGGTGAACGCGCACACTTGTGTCTTTGTAGGGTTGAATCGGACCAAGTTTACCCGTCCCCAGTCAGAGACCTGGGACAGTGTGGTCTCGATTTGAGACACAAGTTCTCCGCGGTTTTCCTCCACAACGGAACGAGGGATGTTTGCACGACCCGTGTAAAAAGCGTCTCCAGTCCTGTCATCTGCATAGCAATGTATGTTGTTCATGTCCAACATGTCATTGATATGCAGTAGAAACAGCGTAGGAGACAGCACAGAGCCTTGCGGGACACCAGCATTAATGTCCATGCTATCAGAGCAACTACCGTCAACTACGGCTCGTATGCGTCTGCCGGACAAAAAGCTAGCCACCCATTTGCACAAACCCTCGGGCACTCCGTAAGATGGCAACTTCGATAGAAGACCGCGGTGCCAGACCCGATCGAACGCCTTCGCTATGTCCAGGCTACATGCCAATGCCTCCCCCTGACTCTCAATGGCTAGTGCCCATCGGTGTGTGAGATACACTAGAAGGTCACCAGTCGAGCGACCGTGGCGAAAGCCATATTGGCGGTCGCTGAGCAGGTCATGTTTTTCTAGGTATCTCAAAAGCTGTGTGTTGATCACACGCTCCATCACCTTGGAGAGGAGAGAGGTAATAGCGATAGGCCTGTAATTCGATGGATCTGATCTATCGCCCTTTTTGGGCACCGGGTGCACATTCGCAGTCTTCCATGAAGACGGAAATTGCCTAGTGTGGTAGGAAAGCGCGAAGAGGCGCGTGAGTACAGGACATAACTCAGGAGCACACTGCTTAAGCACCACTGCTGGTATACCGTCTGGCCCACTCGACTTATGAACGTCTAGAGAGAGCAACGCCCGCCTGACCTCCCGCTGCGTTATGGAGATTTCCGGCATGGTCTTACCGCACCACGGTATAGTAGGTGGTACAGCGCCTTCATCGTTCATATTCGAGTTCGAGGCAAAGAGACTGCCCAGTAGATCGGCTTTCTCTTTAGCACTATGGGCCAAGTCACCATCGGTCTTTCTCAGTGGTGGTAACGACGACTGGCAGAAGTTCCCTTCGGCAGCTTTGGCAAGCGACCAGAAAGCACGACTCCCAGAAGGATAGCTCGCAAGTCGCCCACCTATTTTGCCGATGAATTGGAATTTTGCTCTGGCAGTTGCTTTCTTACTGAACCTCGAGGCAGCATTTAATTTGCGTTTTAACTCAGAAATATTCGGATCCTTATTAAAACTAGCCGTGGTCCAAGCCTCATATGCATTTTGCTTAAGAATTTTAGCTTTTCTGCAAGACCTATTAAACCACGGTCGTTTTTTGACGCCGGCAGCTACTCGCGGGTTAGGAATATAGCATTCCATACCAGCAAGGATTGTCTCAGTGACTGCGGCTGCGCAGACGTCAGGATCATCTGAGTTAAAGCAGATCTGCCTCCACGGGTACGATGCGTAAAATTCTCGCAATCCATCCCAGTCTGCCGACTTATAGTGCCACACACGACGCCAATTAGTTGGCCCAGAAGGATCAGGTTGTGTGCATGACACTTGAGTCCGAACGAGACAGTGGTCCGAGGAGCCAAGAGGCGCATCCACTGAGACGGAGTATCCGTCCGGACGAGTAGTCAGCAGAAGGTCCAGTAAGGAGCTCGTATGTTCCTCTATATCTGGTATTCTCGTTGGAGAAAGTACCAGCTGAGAGAATCCATAGGTCAGAGCAAATTCGTGAGCAGATATCCCAGCATAGTTATTGGTTCGAGAACTGAGCCACTCGCGATGGTGGGCGTTAAAGTCTCCCAAAATAACTAGTTCTGCTGTGGGATATTGCTCTAGAACTTTGTCAGTCGTCAAACTCAGGTGCGTGAAGAGTCGAGTTACGTCCGTGTCACCGCTATGAGACCTGTATAGGCACGCATAGATACGAGTGTGGCCGCCGTAATCTACGCGCACCCACAATATCGACAGGTCCCTGTCTTCAAGGCTATGAAGGCGGCGACAGCAGATATCCTCCCGGACGAACATACATACACCGGCACGACTCACGAAATTGTGCTCAAGTTTGTAACCGGGATAATGAAGGTATGATGTATCGGCCGGGCAGGATATCTGCGTCTCCGTTAGAAAAAGAATGGTCGGCTGCGCAGTCTCCAGATGGAGGTGGACTGCGTTAAGATTTGCGTGAATACCCCTAATGTTGCAAAAGTCCACATTAAATGTGGATGGAGCGGCCGCTGAATAAACTCTTTTTCTTTTATTTCTTGCCATATTTTTTATTTTTTGAAAGTGTTATTTAGATTAAAGATGAGGATTCACTGCACTGACAGCTTAGAGGACAAAAGGTGCGGTACTAGAACTGCCAAAGCTCGCCACAGATGATACGGTTGCTGGCACGGCGGGCGGAAGGGCCCCTGATCCCCCTCTGTTGTAGTAGCCGGGTCCACTCCGGTCTCCTTCTCCGGCACGACTACCACTTCAGATACTTTACACAGGCTGGCGAATCAGCCTCCCAGGGCGGAGATTAAGTGATCCCTGGGTTCGGGATCCCGTTCAACCTGCGGGCGGCCAGCGGTCAGCCGTTTCATCAGGTCTCCCTGACCGCCGAACCAGCACGCCGCGTCTACGCCGAGCATGACAGCAACAAGTACCGCCGGTCCTCCGCTGTCCGCGCAGCGAATCCTCAAAGAGCTCTGGCAACCTTACTCACCGCCAGGAACACAACACTACTCAATGTTAGTGTTATTGTGGCCGCGGTTTTCTGTAAGGTGGAGGTACTTCCCCAGTTCGGGCCGCTCATTCGAGCAAGTACTCGCTATGCCCTGCTTTAGTTGTTCGGGTGGCTTATTCGAGCGAGTACTTGCAGTGCCCTACCTCTACAAAGGTCAAGGATTCAAATCGCTCTAAATTATATTAACATAAATCTATTAAGTTACTCACATCCTGGATATGCTAACTGATTTCACATTTTCATACTTTCATACTTAGAATTTGTATCATCTTAAGATTTTTGTAGAATAGAGATAATCCGATAGGTTTTGAGTTACGTGGTCATAATATACAGATCCACTTTCTTTAAGTTTGTCATTGCAATGTTTTAATTTTTGAATAAGAAATTTATTTTGTTTTTTAAAAGTTGAATATTTATAAAGATGAGATTTCTTTTTAACAAGTTTCTGTGATGCAAAAAAATGCTCAAAACAATAAAGGTTATAAACCAAATAATAGGGTTATATTTATGTATTAAAGGTTGGTAATCTGTTAAATATAGATATAAAATGTTTTTATATGTGGCAGGAGTGGTTGTCGTCAACTTCGTTTTCATTTTACGTGAAACAAAGCGAGACTGTTACAAAGCCTGAATGTGCGAATGGACGAGACTCGCAAGTTTGAGAATTGTTTAATGTGTTGTTCTTAATGAATCTGATAAATATTGCACTTAGTTTACTAAGTTTTGCAACAAATTACTCCCCAGGAACGATGATTTATTGTTTAAATTTCACATCCTAAGGTAGCAGATGAAATCTAAATCTCATTCGTGTTCATGAGATTTTCCAAAAATTCAACTAATTTGTAAAAATGCAAACGACCTCTGAATCACAGAGTTCAATAACTTACCAGCTTTCATTACGTTTGCAACAAAACCATACCTCGCAAAACAATAAATACAGCGCCATCTGTTATCGCGTCGCGCACAGTATACTGTTCCTTATTCTGTGCCATAGATGTATTGCCTAAAAAGAATGTAATATTTTTAGGCCTTCAAACGAACAAATGCTATTAATAAAATTTTTATTTATGTATGAGTGATCTTTTAGCATATACACATAATTTTGACGATAATTGGGCACTCAATTTACTAAAATTTAAATTAACCTTGAAACTACACTAAGAGCGGCTAGTGTTGGAAGCTCCTTTTTCTCGCATCAGTCATTGGTGTAGGATACCAACGGCAACTCCTCTCGGCAACTATAAAAAAAACAACCCACACTTGACGTTTCCAGGTAGCCTTTCTCGGGACTTTCTATGCCAAATTTCATCTTAATCGGTACAGCGATTTAAGCGTAAAGAGGTAACAGACAGACAAACAGAATAACTTTCGCATTTATAATAATAATTAGTATGGTATACTTGTAAATAACGACTTCATATTTCATTTTAGAATTAAATTTGGAAATAACTTCTAATGTTTTACATTATACATGCAAGTGAGACACTCAGAAAGTTTCAGAAAAAACTAACTTCTATGGATAAAATATTTTAATTAAATCTTTTCAAAGAACTCTCTACCAGCCTGTATATAAAGTTTCATGCGTTTGATCCAATTTTCGAAACATTTTTTCCAGTCCGCCGCCGACACCTCTTCAACGGCCTTCTCGAACGCTGCTAGCCCGTCTTCCGGCACTGAAAACTATATCTCTTTTAGCTGTTTTTTTACTTTAGGGAATAAAAAGAAGTCACACGGTGCCAGATCAGGACTGTAAGGAGGGTGACCCAAGGCTCTGACCGGTGTGGTGTCCAGGAAGTCCCTCGTTTTGAGCGCTGAGTGCGCGGGCGCGTTTTCATGGTGAAGCAGTACCCGCAGAGCCCGGTGTTCGGTCGCTTGATGTTGATTGCAGACAAAACTTCAAGGCACCCAGCGCGAAACTTTCCTCCTCACGCGAAGGTGCTCGTGTAGAATCTTGTGAACGCTTCCCGAACCAATCTGCAATGTATGCTGAATCTCTTTGTATGTAATTCACCTGTTTTCTTGAATTAAATTTTTTACTGCTCACTTTCTTCCGTGACAGCCGTCGTAGGACGACCACCCCTATATTCATTGCTCAAAGTAAGGCGACCGTGCTTGAATTCTCTGTGCCAACGATAGATGGTTGCGTTTGAAGGTCCTTTATTCATAGAAGCCATTTGAAGTCGATCAAATGACTCATCAGGTTTTAGGCCACATTTAAAATCGTAGAAAATCATCCCACGAAAATGTTCTCGATGCAGTTCCAATTTTAAATGAGACACGATAATTTAATTTGGCTCTCAAAAAAATGTGAAGGAAATTCGAAATTTGAACAATGGTATTTTTACTTTTAAATAACCAAATTTTTCAAAATAATTACAGGTGGCCAGTGCCTTATACATAAAAACTTTTTTTCGCAAAACTTTCTGCGTGGCCTGGTATTTGCTATAGCACGGAAGCGAAGCACAAAGAATTTCGTACATTGACCTTTTACTCTTTAGCCTGTGTCAGTTGTCAAAATAGAAGTAATTTTATGATCATCGCATCTATGCGGGCGCGTTGGCAAATAATTATGAGCGTGCAACAATGACAAAAAATAGTGACTGGTCATTGAACGAAATTCTTCCTGCTTCGCGTCCGTGCTATAGCAATTTTTATTGCTGGTTTCTATTACTTATATAATTATTTGTTTGTAGTTATTTTATATTTTTGGTAATTCTTTACTTTCCAAGAATGCTTGGTTTTTACGGAATAAAAATTTCTATTGATAGAATACCACATTTATATACGAAGATGAAATTCAGAAACTCTCGGAGGACACTAGTTTTTCCAGAAAAAAATAAATAAATTTCATACCAAAACAGCCATTACACAACAATAAATATCTACAAAAACAAAACACATGAGAAAATAAAATAACAAGTTTTTTTAAAAAAAAAGCAATGTTGTCAGTATTTAACAATCGAGTACTTACTCTGTACAGTAATAATCGATAAAAAAAAGGCCGGCGAAGCGCCAGAAACAAATTGTTCTAATTTAGAATTGTTTATTATTCAAAAAAACAACGTTGACAATACTTACCAGCCTAAAGAAAAATACCCGTACGATTCATTTGATTATACTTTTATTTAATTTTAATCGATAGAAAAGTATATTTATATACTCGAACCAATTTCTACTTATTTAGTATAGTCACGGCAACCCACTTTGGAACATGAAACCTTGCGCGCGAAACCAAGCGGAGCACATGAAAGTTAGCGCGCGATGCCGAGCGGAGCGTGCCGCGGCAGCGGCGGGCGAGCGCCAGAAATAAATTGTACCTGTGTCACTTAGATCAATAAACCGGTGTCTACCCTGCCCCCCTAACCCTGTCAAACGATTTTAAATTAGAACAATTTGTTTCTGGCACTTCGCCAGCCGCTGCCGCGGCACGCTTCGCTCGGCTAGTGTGGTGTTCACCATGTAACCTAACGGCTCGTCGGTTCGGTTTGATATGGATTCGCTGCCAGTTTTTTGATTTTAATTGAGTATACATATAAATATGCTTTTCTATCGATTAAAATTAGAGAAAAGCAAAATCGATTGAATCTTGTGTTTATTTTTTTCCTAAGGCTGGCAATTATTTTTTTGAAAAAAAAAGTTTTGTATTTTTAAATGTTGGTGTGTAATGGCGGGTTTTGTATGAAATCAATTTAGTTTTTTTCGTGAAAATCTAGTGTCCTCCAAGAGTTTTTAAATTTTATCCGTGTATATAAATGTAGAGTTCTATCGGTTAAAACCATCGTTACGTTAAAACCAAGCGTTCTTGGAAAGTTAAGAATTACCATATTTTTTTTTAATTTGATGTAATAATTACTTAATTATGTTTTGCCAGGTACAGAACCATTCTGCAGTTTCCCATATACGCTTGAATATTTATCCTGATGGTGGCATAGCCAGGCTTAGAGTTTTTGGAGAAGTAGCTCACGTAAGACCACCTTCTCATGACGTTATTGATTTGTTATCCGTTCTAAATGGAGCCACTTGTCAAGGTAGGCCAGTATTATTTAAGTTTGTTCTAGTACATTAACATATTTTGGGTTTTTTTTAGTGTTTTTGACACATGATAGAAAACTTATACTACTCGCATTTATTCATAACTAGCTCTTGCTCGAAAAGTTGTAAACTTGGAGATTTCTTTACCAAAATATTAAAAAAAAAAAATAAACAGAGGTCATTGTAGGATTTTTTAATCGAACAAAATTTAATCAATCATGTTTCTACGTTTGTTTAGGTTTAAACTATATCCCGAAGATTTTTTTTTATACCACTAAGGTGGCAAACAACCACACGGTCCGCCTGATGGTAAGCGGTCACCGTGGCCTATGGACGCTTGCAACACCAGAAGTATCACCCGCGCGCTGCCTACCCTTCAATAATCCAATAACTTCTTTCTTGAAGAACCCCATACTGTAGTCCTTAGAGAAAACCTTGGCAGGGAGCTCATTCCACAACCCAAGCGTTCGCGGGGGGAAGTTTCTCTGAAACCATACTGTACGCGACAATTTCGGTTCTAAAGTGTGAGAATGAATTCCCTGCCGATGGCTAACGGTGCGATGGTAGAAAGTAGCCGTGGGCATCATTTCGAACAATTCCTCAGAACACATCCCATTGTACAAGCGGTAGAACACACACAGGGAGGCAAAGCCACTCCTCAGACTTAAGGGTTCGATACGGTGATAAGTGAGTTTGGGATCGTCGACAATTCTCACAGCTCGTTGTTGAACCGAGGTAAAAGGTCCAAGCTGGTATCCGGATGCACCCGCCCAGAGATGGCAGCAGTACTCCATATGGGGCCTAACTTGCGACTTGTAAAGCAGCAACCTCGGCCCCGACGTGAAATACTGCTTTGCTCTGTTGAGTACACCTAGTTTTTTGGACACCAGCTGCACCTTATCTTGTAAATGATCTCAGAACTGAACATCGCTGGAGATGACACCAAGGATCCCAATGCTCTTGGAGATGGAGAGGGGAGTGTTCTGGAATTGTGAGACTACAGTGAATAGGGTTTTCTTTGCGGTGAACTTATGTCTTTGTAGGGTTGAATCGGACCAAGTGTACCCGTCCTCAGTCAGAGACCTTGGCCTCGGACAGTTTGGTTTCGATTTAAGACACAAGTTCTCCGCGGTTTTCCTACACAATGGAACGAGGGATGTTTGCACGACCCGTGTAATAAGCGTCTCCAGTACTGTCATATGCATAGCATAGCATAGGATGCACATTCGCAGCCTTCCATGAAGACGGGAATTGCCTAGTATGGTAAGAAAGCGCGGAGAGGCGCGTGAGTACAGGACATAACTCAGGAGCACACTGCTTAAGCACCACTGCTGGTATACCGTCTGGACCACTCGACTTATGAACGTTTAGAGAAAGCAACGCTCGCCGGACCTCCTGCTGTGTAAGATTTCCGGCATGGTCTTAACGCACCACGGTATAGTAGGTGGTACAGCGCTTTCATCAATCATATTCAAGTTTGAGGCAAAGAGACTGCTCAGTAGATCGGCTTTCTCTTTAGCACTATGGGCCAAGTGGTGTTAACGACGACTGGCAAAAGTTCCCTTCGGCAGCTTTGGCAAGCGACCAGAAAGCTCGACTCCCAGAAGGATACGTCGCAAGTCGCCCACCTATTTTGCCGAAGAATTGGAATTTTGTTCTGACAGTTGCTTTCTTACTGAACCTCGAGGCAGCATTTAATTTTTGTTTTACCTCAGAAATATTCGGATCCTTATTATTCCGAACCGTGGTAGCTTCATATGCAGTTTGCTTAAGAATTTTAGCTTCTCTGCAAGACCTATTATACCACTGTCGTTTTTTGACGCCGGTGGGCGTTAAAGTCTCCCAAAATAACTTGTTCTGCTGTGGGATATTGCTCTAGAACTTTGTCAGTCGTCAAACTCAGTTGCTTGAAGAGTCGAGTTACTTCCGTGTCACCGCTATGATACCTGTATAGGCACGCATAGATACCAGTGTGGCCGCCGTAATCTACGCGTACCCATAATATCGACAGGTCCCTGTCTTCAAGGCTATGAAGGCGGCGACAGCAGTTATCCTCCCGGACGAACATACATACACCGGCACGACTCACAAAATGTGCTCGAGTTTGTAGCCGGAATAATGAAGGTAAGATGTGGCCGGGCAGTATATCTGCGTCTCCGTTAGAAAAAGAATGGTCGGCTGCGCAGTCTCGGGATGGTGGTGGACTGCGTTAAGATTTGCGTGAATACCTCTGATGTTGCAAAAATCCACAATATATGTGGATGGAGAAGCCGCTGTTAAAACTCTTTTCCTTTCCGTTCTTTTGGCCACTTAGGATAGATAGCCTCTTAAGTTCGTTCATCTACGGTTTTACACTAAAAATTATCTAAATAACGATCATAAAAATTATTGTTTTATATTTAGTAAA
The DNA here is from genome assembly GCA_946406115.1 of Apoda limacodes. NCBI lineage: Eukaryota > Metazoa > Arthropoda > Insecta > Lepidoptera > Limacodidae > Apoda > Apoda limacodes. The sequence continues at coordinate 10,578,962 of OX291553.1, read as the reverse complement.
CTTATTATCATGATTTTGATTTTGATCGGTTGACATATTGTTTTAAACTTGAGAAATCGGCTACAACCCGTTGCTTGCATTGGTGAATGCAAAGATGCTTACGGTGGTATCAGGTTTTAAGTTCGTATCATGTTTTACAGTGGTATTAAGTTTTACGGTGTGACCAGGTTTTAAGGTGGTATCATGTTTTACGGTGGTATCAGGTTTTACGGTGGTTTAAGTTTTACGGTGGTACCAGGTTTTGCCTGATACCACCAGGTTTTACGGTAGTATCAGATTTCAAGTTGGCATCAAGTTTTACTTTTCGCATTATTTCTTATACTTAACCAGAGTTTTAGATCTGCGTATTTTATTGTATACTATGGTTCAGCTTTTGTCACGTATATGATTAAACTCTATTTAAACCGATGTCGTACCAACATTACTATTTAATTGGTTAGCTAAATATAATTAAACAAAAAACAAATTATAAAAATTATATATAATGGTAATTTAAAGTACATAAGCTAACAAGTTAGCCGTCGTTAGATATACTTAACTTCGTCTTCGTAGAAAGTGAACATAACAAATGTAAATGTTTAAAATGTAAGGTTCTCATAAGTAATTTTTATAACGATATTTAATGTTGGAATTATATTTCTTTAAATTCTGCTAAAAGCGGTCTTTTGAGCAGACATGCCTTGTAGCTAGCTAGCTGGCAAGTTTGCTGTCACATGCCACTTAACATGGATTTTAACATTCAAGGTTACTCAAATGCACATTTTGGACATCCGCAAAATGTTATGAAGCCAAGAAAAAGCACAACAATGGCAGATGGCTGGGAAACCGCTAGGAGGTTGGACAGGCCACCAATTATAGAAGTTTATCAGAATGGAACATCGAACGTACCAGGTGAGTAATTTATAAGTAATAATAATAATAATCTTTATTGAGTAACAAAAATCATTTTACACTTGACATTTGAACTAAGAAGTTCCATTAGGTTAGGTAGGCTATTTTGCTATATTGTAGTCGCTGACTCCCAATATAGCAATAAATCTGGCGTTTCGGGAGTCATTCCTCTATTTAGGTTGTCGTTTTAGGGCTTATTAGTAAGTAAAAAGTGACGATGATAAGAATAAGTCTTTTTAAGAAGGTATGGTAGTGGGCGTGGAGGTCGTTTTCGGGTTAAAATTGTTCTATTTCTATTGGTTGTAGGCGTGGAGGTCGTTTTGGGTTAAAATTATTGTATTTCTATTTGTAGGCGTGGAAGTCGTTTTGGATTAAAATTATTTTATGTTTTTAACTAGGTACATGTTTAAAAATATATCAATGAAACAAATCAAAAACTTTTGAATCGTCAATACAATCTATTTATTTGAACTGAACTATTTTAAATTATTATACAATACTTTGTTAATGAAAGGTGCGTTTTGTTCACTGCTTCAATGCGTTTAATGTCATAATCGGGCCAAGTTTAAAAAGACATAAATTGTGTATAACACAGTACAAATCTTGGTTCATTTTCTTTGGTAGGATTACCGCATTATGTACATTATATCGGTCAACAAAACGCCACTGAAGTAACAAGTATACAATCTCAATTTGAAAAACCTAATAATCTAATACTTGGTAGACATGTTTTAAATTATCAACCTATCTACGTAATACAATATTGTATTTTCTACATTAAATGAGGTCCTACCGTGATAATATTTTCGCGATTAATTCAATACTATTAATCCATAGGCTCACTTACGAAAAATTCAATATTATGTGGGAAACGAGTTCTTACTCTATGAATCTAATAAAATATCTTAATACGAAAGCATATACATTTTCAACAATACATCGCAAGGAAAGCTGTTTGAATATTTTTTATTATACTAAATAAATGGTTATGACTATATTGAAAAAAAAACCCGATTTAAACAATCATTTTTAAAAAAAAACACGGGCGTGAAATGTCCGAAAATGTTAATTCAAACGTTCTCAAATATTTTTCATTGTAGGTGAAGAATGGGCAGTATTTAAACTGGCTTATAAAGGCACAATTAAAGAATTTGGTATTGACACAGCACACTTTAAAGGAAACTATCCTGACACGGTAAAAATCGAAGGTACAACCCTAAGTGAAGATTGGTCGCTAAGTGATCGAAACATTGTTTGGGAAACTATATTGTCACATCGAAAGGTTTGTAGTTAATTAAACAATTTAATTAATGATTTAATTTCATTCTGTTATTAATTATTCTTTATTGCACATTTAAAAATATTTTTTTGTCAGAAACCTAACATAATACGTGTACGACACGTATTTGACCGCTTTTTTTTATATATACTTAACGAACAAGGTCCTACAAGATTCTCGTGACGAATTTTTAACCCATTTTAACCCAGTAAAAGGTGCTTTAGAGTAATTCTACTACATAATATTATAAATGTGAAAATATGTATTGACCGATGGTTTTTAGTCTATAAATCGCCAACTCATAATGAAAATTGGCACACATATTTGTTACTAAGTACATGTAGATTAACATATAGGCTAATTTTTATCTGCAAAAGTTCTAGTGGGAATAACTATAGCCAAACTTAAACGAACTATAGCTTGCTATAGAAAACTTCATTAGGATAATCAAGTAATTACTTAAGGAGTTCCACGCTTATAACCGAATTTAGGGCGGGTGGAGTCGCTAGCAAAATCTAGTAAATAATTTTCGTTGTCTAACATTAACATATACCTATAAACAAAATATATTTCGTCGAGATTAGCCTTTTTGGATGTAGGTGTATGACAATTTATATTTTGTGTTATATATGACTGATGACGCCTTTTATAGACTATATAGATAACATAACTTGCTATAATTAAGTAATTAACTAAGAATTTATCATTTAAAGTCCTGGTGTTATTATATTTTTTTTTTTGGTATGGGAGTAACACGTAATTCATAGTTGTTACCAAAGTCATATGTAGTCATTAATGTGGTACGGAACCCTAAATGTGCGAGTCTGGTCTGGTAAAAGGCTACTTAGCCAGTTTTTTCATATGAAATATAAATAAAGTAATTACTAGTAATAGTCAGGTGATTTTGCAGCTTTCACCTGATAAAGAACATAGATTTAACGGGAAGCCAGTCTCATGTACCCACATCAGGGTGACCATGGCGCCGGATGGTGGAATCAGCAGAGTCAGAGCTCTGGGCAATGTGGATACTAAGGAAAATCATTAAAAATAAAATGATTTGATACTTACAATTAAACTTAGTGAAGTTATTAAATAATCTTTGCAAATATTTTATTATTTCTTTTATAATTACTACTGTTTATTTCCCTGTGTGTGTTTTACCGCTTGTATGATGGGGTTTGTTCTAAAGAATTGCTTGAAATGATGCGCACGGTAAGTTACAGTAAATTAAAAAGATCATATTTACATAAAATATTTTTTCTATCGAGAGAATTGTACAGAATATAGGTACAATAGCTGAAATTGAAAGGAAATTTATACTGCCTAATGCAAGACTACAAAAAAGTCAACATGATGCGAAATATTCCACTTACATGCTTTTAAAAATACCATTTAAGAGTCCACTAAAATTTTTAAAAGGCCTTTAAAGTATAGTTTTTGTGGATTTTAAGGTCAAATTATATTTTTTGTCAATTGTTTTTTTAATTTTTAGTTACCTGATATATATACATTTTGATAGATCTATAATTCATGTAGATACGCATATTAGGAATCATATTTTTTTAACATTTTATGTACGAAACCGTGATAGGGGTTTATTTACGACCACGGGACCTTAAAAAATAAAACATTCCCAAACAGTTTATATCTACTTGCAGCGTCAAACCTACGTATCTAAGCATTTATTTTATTTTAGCAGTAGATTATCTAAGCAGCAAATAGTGCCATTGGCAACATACGTATCTAAGCATTTGTTTTATTTTAGCAGTAGATTATCTAAGCAGCAGATAGTGGCATTGGCAACAATATTTGATCCCAACTCTGGTTTCTCTAGGACGATTCTCACCAAATTTAAATGGGACCAATCCGGAGGTAAAACCTTCGTTATATGTGAAAATTATTAAAATCAACCTACAATTTACGAAGATATTAAGTAACACATATAAAAACAATATAAAGTGGACTTAAGAAATTCCTCGTTTTTCGAAGTAGGATAAAAAGTAAAAAAAAAACATTGCACAATTGGATAAGTATAACTTACTTATCCAATTGTGCAATGTTTTTTTTTTGTTGTTGTTGTTCAAGTAGCGTTGGCACAAGAACAAAAGTTGGAGGTTGCGAACGCTATTGCTGTCGTAAAGCAGGTTTTAACGTAGCAAGTTGAGCAGTACATTCCAATTGGACAGACTTATTGGAGCAAAGTAATATAAAGTTGTATTAAGTGTTGCTGGAACTCAAAGGCTGCTGCAGTTGAACGTAAAGTTGGATGTTTGAATAGGATTTGTCGAAAAATCATTTGGCTTTGTAAGATTGACAAAAAAATGTGAATGGGTTGTATTTGAGCAACGGCCGCTTAACTTTTGTGAATTTAATGCTGAAATTAAATGTATGTTAAAAAAGAAACCAGCTAAGTGTAAAGCAAGGATTTCTCAGCACCAGATAATGCACAAGCCCGATTTACCCTTGACTGATTTAAAACATTTGTTTTTTTTAACTATGAAACTGATACTATAACCGTTTATAGTTTGAAGTTTGTTTGCGTTACCGTTTTGTGATAAAGCAAAAAATCAAAACATATTTCTTGCATGTTGTTCCCCTGAAATTTTCGCATTTTTGGGTTCCCCAGAAAAAAGGAACCCTTATAGGATCACTTTGTTGTCCGTCCGTCTTTTGTAAGACCCTTTTTCTTAGACCCGTGTAAAGGTATCAATATCAAAGGTTGAAATTAATATCAAATACTAAGTTATCCTTCATTCCAGAATCATACCTATGTATCAGGTTGACTGAATAAATAAAATCTATATAAAATTATCAGTACATACATGATATTTGAATTGATAACGTCCTACTTTGAAGTCAATTGAAAATTTATAAAACTACGTTAATCTAATAGAAATTAGGCTTCTATTTTTTGCTTACGATTCTAAGAACATGGGTAGTGGCTATAAATGCAAAAATAAGAAGCAAATAATGAAAGAAAGTTCGATTTAACTGTAATGAATATTTTACTTAATTTTATAAACTACAAAGAGATTTGAAAATAGTTATTTGGGACATTTTCTGTATGAATCACGCAAAAACTATTGAACATATATTAATGATTTTTTTTAATCTAACATTTAACTATATTTTCAATAGATTTACGGCCTGTTAAAAAAATCGTCCAAAAATGTGCGTTAATAAAATTCAATGTTACAATAATTTTCTATAGTATTAGCAAAACATTTTTTAATTTTCGTAACGTACCAACAAATAAAAAAAAAAGCATAGTATATATTATAACAGAAGGTGTGTAACCCAAATTGCGCAGAACTTCAAACGAAGCCATTTTTTATATTTGTTAATATCCTCTGTCTTGAATCTTGAAATTTTTTACATGAGTAGTAAGCTTTAAGTTACGTATTATGTTATATTACGTTAGTAAACGTTTTGAGCTTACATTTTCTCTTTATAAATATAATCCCGGCCTGTAATATAGTCCACATTAAAATTGTCATAGAGTGTGAGCTGGCAGCAATTCGATGCAAGATTTATATTATTTCTTTATTATAGCATTAATTTTAATTATTTATTATATGTTTATATATACATACATTTATTTTTTTATATAACTGAGTATAAATATGTCATTTTTTTATCAATTATCCCTATCGGTTACAAACAAATTCGACATCTTGGAAACTTAAATTTCGCTGTATTTCAGTTTCAACAAACTTTCGTTCAGGTTAAACAATCAGTATCACTTAATATTTTATATTGTGAGATTGTAAATTTTAATATCTACATATGTAAAAAACAAGTTACAGCTAAATATAAACGAAAGTAAATATAACAATGTTAAACATTAAACTCTAAAACTAAAATAAAACTGATAACTTTTATATAAAACCTGAAAATTCTCACTAAGTTTACTTCAAATTTTAGTAAAGCCATAAATGACGATGCACAACCCTCCCGGGGGTTGTAACTATGCAGTATGATCCCCAAGCTAGACGGAAATGACCACAAACACTTCAGAGACATTCCACTAGCTGCTTTTCGCTTTACAACACCAGAGTGGCTTATAAAGTTACAGAGAAAATACATTTTCATGAAAAATTGCGCTTCACCAAGAAATAAGTATGGTGAGGTTTAAAGTTTGTTTAAACTTGAGTTTGGTTTTATTTAAAAATAATATATACCTTAATTGTATATTTTTGAAATTCCTGCTTGCTTTTTCATTAAACACTAAAAAGAGACGTTTCATACCCGGCTCTCGCCTTGTACACCAATTAGAAAATCGAGGAAAAATCTAAAGTTTATTAAAAAAATACTAAAGTTGTGATTATTGTAGTATTTTTATTATACAAAACAATATTTTATTAAATCACATGAAAAAACAGGTATCTTTAAAGTTAAGTGTTGCAAACTATGTGCATATATAAATTATGTGTATATGCACATATAATATATATTGTATTATAAAACTACACCAAAATACGAGAAATTAAAAGCAAAGATGACTTATACGTCTAGATACCGTGTCCAAAACAACATCAAACGGAGTATTGCGAGCCATTTTACTATCAATATGTGATAATCAGCTAATACGACTATCATTTCTACATCTGTGTGCGTGATTTTGGTGTTACCAACCTTAAAGTGATTACTCCAAATTGGGGAGGTCTTACTTTTATTCGGTACTACAATTTATTTTCACGTACGATGACCCACTGTGGTGACACAATATTCCAAAATAGAACGTAAGCCTTTGCTACAAATGTAGCAATCCATTGACCATGGCCATATAATGGATTTAAAACCTTAAAGTAGGTGCCGAATATTCTATACTGTAGTGCTAAAATATAAATGGGTGCCCAAAAAAAAATTCACCATTCTCTACCATGGCATCCGTGCGCGCCGTGTACGTAATTGATACCATGTGACAATAGCCATATTTTGTTGACAAGATTTTATTAACATAGAAAGCTATCGCATTACTGAGCCATTGAAATAGTTTTGTTAGCCAAAAGTCAACAAACAAAATAACTGTTCACTATTTTTAAAGAACATCCACTGTTCTACCTTCAGAGCATGTGCAGCCAATGCGTTAAATGTGGACCGTATAAATACACATAGAGCGTATTCATTTTTAGCCAAAAATAGATCGAATGCGCGCAAAGAGCACATTCAATGCGTAAATATTAGAATAATTACTAAATTTCTTTTGCGAAACCGATATTGATGATATTGTAAGAGCGGCCACGCGTAACCGCAGGGTTCAAACCACAATGCTATTGTTTAAATGTGTACAATTTTCTCAATTAACATTTATTATGAATTTCATACTTGTCAGTGTTTTGTAAAGTATTTTAGTATAACAATTTATGTCATAGGTTGTCACTGTATATTACCTTTACAAAAATAGATAAATATTAAAAAACACCGAACAGCGTGTCCCTTTTTACTTTTAAAATAAAGGTAAAAGAAGTATAAATTCAATTATACCTATCCCTTGTTAGAGAAGAAGCAATATGACCCCGTGAAAGAGATTTTTTTAAATATTAAGACTGCGTTCAAAGTTTAATTGTAAAGAACAGTGAACGAAAATTCGAATAATTTTAAGCTGCAACGGTTTTTTGCGTCTCCTGTAAAGTTGTGTTGTTCGACTTTAACACGTTTTCACCAGACCAGACGTAATAAACACTATAAAATTATCCAAACAACTGCCAAATTAACAAACAAAATTTTAGACGGCAACCACGAATATACGTACTTACTCTTATTGTATATCTAGAAAACGAAAAAAAACTCGGAATTTCAGAGTTTTTCCTTGCTGTATTGAATAAACAATAACTGTGTTCAAAATTGGAACCTTTTACGTCCGTTAGAAGTACCGTATAAATTTTGCTGAGTCAGTCAGAGACAAAATTTAAAAACTTTGTCTTGCAATATTTTTTAAAGTACTAATTGAAATTTAATGTAATTTGGAATTGTATCCAACTTATTCCTTCTTGGTCACTGAAAATTTAGGCTTTTAGTGTTTTTGAAGACGAAGTTACAAGGGGTCAAAAATGGACCGAGTGGCTTTGAGAGGAAAAAAAAGAGGAAAAAAAGGAGGAAGAAACAGCCGCCAGCCAATACCTTATAGCGAGTGCCTGTTGTCATTGCTACAAGTAACTGTGCTACTATTTGAACTTGTACTAAAATGAGTCCCGCCTGCTAATAGTTAAATATTTGGTTAAGTACTATATCATCATGAAGTCACAATATATTTAAAGAACAATGGCGAACTCGCATAGTTAATAATTTGAGTTAAAATGGATGCGTCTTAAGGTCAAAAATAGTTACATTTATTCATTGTCATTTCCTGAGCATTTGTTCAAGAATGTTGGATCGAGGAAGCCAGGAATAACAGATATTAAGCACAGAAGTTTTATAGGTTATTTCGCAATTCTCACCAATAAAGCCGCGTTCCATCTCACTACTTCGTAGCAGAATTGTTAGCGGTCCGTGTTTCATTAGCTGTTGGTAGAAAAATCATAGCAAAGTCTTATATTGAGTTTTAGCGTTCCCTTTAAGCGGTATTGCTACGAAATATCACTACCAAATACCCATGTCACCTATCAATGGGTGTTCTGCGCTACTTTTTGGCAGTTGTCAAATGTGAATGCTTAAACGGATCAGTGACCCCAAGGTGAGGTTACCTATATTATCGTTTGTTAGCAGATTTATATATCTTTGTTGTAAAACAGGATAATCAAAACACCAAACACGGCGCGATCACAAGACCTAACTCGAAATTCTAAGGAACATATAAAAATCAGAATGTTTTATTTTGTAGATTCAGCAATATAGTTTAATTTCTTTGCCTTTTTTGTGACTGGTAAATCTAAGAACAAATATTCACTGTTGAAGAACTTTTATAATTATTGTTGTATGTTTATTTTGTTTTTAGATTCCTTTAAAGTATTTGTTTTATTCTATTCTATGAAATCGCGTAGTTTAGCCATGCCGTAGTTTTTTGACAAGATTACCTTGGCATACAGAGCTATGACAGCGCATAGGGCTTGAAATTGTTCTTTTTACCAAATGGGTAATGCACTATCTCCCAGACATGTGTAGCCAAGGCATTGAATACGCAAAGAAAGTGCCACCAGAATCTACAAATAGTGCATGTTTTTTGGTCAATAGAACGATCAAATGCGCAAATAGAGATTAGAAAGCATTTAATGCGTTTCAACAAAAAATAAAATAGCTTTTGAAAATGGTTTAATTATTCAAATGTTAACAAACGAGATGTTCGATAAAGTACTATTCCCACCAGAAATGTCCAAATTATTCCGCATAGAACGCATTAAATTTTGGAGGCAACTTTGACGCGACGCGCAGTGCAGCGATCTTATACTAAATACTCAAATCAATATATTGACACGACTCGCGCAGCGCTGCTCTAGTGCAGTTCGACCTTTAGAATCAATTATGTTTCTAATAAAAAGTATTTTTAGTTCTGGTTTTTACTAGCATAGATGTTTAGTTGTCAAAATTTACATAATTATTTAAATACATTCTGTAGTAATTATATTTAAAGACGCTCTGATTATACAAAATGACAATTAACGAGATTGTGACCGTGACTGTACTTCAAGGTTTCTATACTACTAGGTACTAATACTAATAATTTTCGGCCTATTTCAATACTAGGTACCTGTAATCGGTAAAGTTTTTGAAAAAATCATACTTTGCCAAATGTTGTCGTATTAATGACCTACTTAGTAGTAAACAGTTTGGGTTTATGAAAGGCCGTTCCACAACCGATGCAGGAGTGGCACTATTAAAAAAAATATTTAACGCCTGGGAGGATTCGCATGATGCTCTTGGAGTGTTTTGTGATTTATCTAAGGCATTTGACTGTGTTCAACATGAAAATCTCATCAGGAAGCTACATCGCTATTGTATTTGAGGCAAAGCTCTCGACCTTTTGACCTCCTATATGAGTAGGTGAGTACAGAAAATAGATGTCAACGGAGAAAGATCTCCGGGATCAGCAGTCACTATGGGAGTCCCTCAGGGCTCAATTTTAGGTCCTTTTCTATTTCTGATTTACATTAATGATCTCCCATATTATGTTAAAAACCATGACATTGTCTTATTTGCTGATGACACCTCTTTGCTTTTTAAAGTTAAGAGACGACAGACATGTTATGATGAATTAAATAATGCCCTTTCTAAAATTGAAAATTGGTTTAACGCTAATCATTTGTTACTTAATGAAAAAAAAGCAAATGTGTTAAATTTACACTACCAGATGTTAGTCAGATACAGACATGTATTAATATTAATGGCGAGCGATTAAAACTTGTTAATTAAAACAGTCTTTCTTGGCATAACGCTGGACTCCAAACTTCAATAGGGTCCTCATATTCATAACCTAGCCATAAAACTTAGCTCTGCTGTGTATGCGATCAAGAAAATAAGACAATTGACCGATGGCGACACTGCAAAATTAGTATATTTTAGCTATTTCCATAGTTTTATGAATATGGTATCATATTGTGGGGTAGCACTGCTAATGAAAATACAATATTTTTGTTACAAAAAAGGGCAATTCGGGCAATTTATAAATTAGGATCTAGGATATCTCTGAGGGATAGCGTTAGGGAAGTAAAAATTTTAACTTTAGCGTCGCAGTACATATATGAAAATCTTTTATATGTACATAAAAATATCAATAGTTTCAGCAAGAAAAGTGACGTTCACAAAGTAAACACTAGAAGTAAAAATAAGCTGTTGGTGCATGATACACGTCTACACAAAATAAGTAACTCTTTTATGGCACAATGTTTACACTTTTACAACAAATATAATAATAATACAATTCAAAAGCTATCAACAAGTAAATTTAAATCTTTTATCAAACAAGTACTTTGTAAAAAAGCATAAGTACTACAATATTTTAGACTATGTAAATGATAAAAATCCTTGAGACTGAAGATGCTCAATTACAGGATGCATAGGTAAACCAAATTAAAATGGAAATATTATAAAATTGTACAGCTTAAATTTTTTATTTAAGATATTGATTGTATTTTTAGTTTTTATGATGTTTTTGAAAAGAGTAACTTTCGAGTTTCTTGCCCGATTCTTCTCGGTAGAAATCAACAACATTGTGAACCGGATTTCAAAATTTTTTTACATAACTTTGAAGATTCAAAAGTGATTGTAAAATCCTAATTTGAATAAACCATTTTGACTTTGACTTAGGTTTACTTGTTTATTGCTTTTTAGTTCTTAATGTTTTTGGAGTCGGGTCTTTATTTTTTAATTAATAATTTTATTTGCTCTTTTGCTCGGGGCGGCACGGAATATAGATATAGACATATAGATAATGAGTGCAATACACACGATAATCAATTAACAAAGGTGTGGCAGTTCATGTCATTATACAAAGACAGAGGGTAAGTTGATAAGATTTCACTTATCTGTGTAAAATATTGACTTATATAACATGCCAAATTAGGTATAAAATCGATTAATAAAATTAATGTTATGTTATCTTTAACGGTGCAATGCAGTAGTTTGATAGCGTGATATTTGACCTGAAAATATTTCTTCTTGTGCAATACTTATATTATATATTTTATATACCTTTATTTATTTATTTATTGATGCTTAACACTACAGTACACGCGTGGCCTACTATAGGAGACCAGGGTAACATTTTAACCTATAACTTTTGAGTGTTGCGTACTAGAGTGTTGTGATTCGAGGAAAGCCTCGTTCAATAAACATGTCAACTAACAAGCACCACGTGTGACGTCAGCGCGAGCGCACCTCTCTGCAAATTCACGTCTAAAACGTGGGCCTACCTAAGTAAACCTGACGCTGAATCTATTTGCAATTCGTGTAAACAAAAATGACCTTGACCCGCGTCTTTTGTCTATGCAATAGCCATGGGCTAAGTAACTCCAGACAAAGATTGGATATGTCACATATCCGATCAAAGATATGTATCCGCTTCGCATATCCATATCCACTTAATATATCCCTCGTTTGTTATAGATAGATACTATTTGATATCTATATTATATTTTTCTAACAGATATTCACGCGCCTGTCACAAAGCAGAAGGGATACTAAAAACTACATGTTTATTTCACGCAAAGTGAAGGAGTTGTAACATATCCGGCCTCGGATATATATCCAAAGATATAGTTATGTCCGGAGTTACGCCTTAGCTTACTATGCAACCCAACAATGTACTCTGTGATGCAACATAAATGTACCGTAATTTGGAATTTTGTTAAATTTAGGTTTAATCAGTGTCGTGATTTGAAAACCAGTTAAAGAATGTGACAATAAAGGTAATCATGTAAGTATTTTAATGATTTATGATTAAATTACCAGAAAAAGTTAGGTTCTGTTTACACAAATTGCAAATAGATTCTGAGTCAGGTTTAGTGCAGTCATTAGTCAATAGTGCATCATATAGGGTCTTACCTCCGAATTTTTTTACTGTGAACCGATTTGCATGAAATTTTGGAATTAGGCTCATCTTACCCTTAACTTCAAAAGTGAAAATGATCTGAGCTCCGCCTATTATTTTTAAGGGGTGTAAACAACCCCTTAATGAAAAAATGGAGCCATTTTATGACTAGAAAACGTGTTTAATACTAAGGGGTGAAATTGTAAAGTGTTTTCTAATACAATAACCTCATAACAAAATCATTTTCAACCCCTTGAAAACCTTAAAACCCTTGCATACAACTCCTAAATTAAAAAAAATACTTTGGTATGAAATAAAAAGATTTAGGTATAGATTAAATAATATTTTATGTTCTCTATATTAATTAACGAATTGTTAACCCCCCTTTCGACCTTTTAAAAAAACCCCTTAATAAAAAATTGTTTAAAAAAAATCTTTTGATGAAATGAAATGGATTTAAATGTTATTCCACATTCTCGAAAATGATTCTCATATTCTCAAGCTTTTCAAGCCTTAAAACTACCCCTAAATTAAAACAGTAAATATATATGATTACACATATAGAGTAAGAAATCACCATTTATTGAATAAAATATAAACTTACAAGTTGTCTAAAACTGCACCAGATTGTATAAGTAATACATTTAAATATAATATATATATATATTCATAAGACAATAGTTTTGGGTCTCTATTATGAAAAGAAGGTGGTTTTTGTAAAAATTCGATTTTTTTTTTCTTAAAATCGTGATTTTTTTTTACGTGCAAAAGACTTTTAACAATGCTCATTTTAAAGCTTATTTCAAGCACTACAAACCCCTATTTCATTAGAATGCATCAAATGTATCTGCTCGCCGCTAGATGGCATTGAATACATCTATTAAATTTCATACAAAATAAAAAACGGCTTTGATCTTTAATATTTAGCTTAATATTGCACTTAGAACACTTTATAAAAAACGTTTTGTTTAGTTTTTTACCTGCTACAATTTTGTTCATCATAAAATTTTCGTTGAAATGCATATTTTTGGAGATATTTGCAAAAAAACGATGAAAAACGTAAAAAAAAAATCGAATTTTCAATTGCCAATAACTTAAAAAGTATTGGGTTTTTAGAAAAACTTTATAAAATATTTTTTTCTTAAAATTAGGCCTTTTATCGATATCCCAGGTTATTTAAAAAAACCACCGAGAAGGGGTAGTAACCACCCCCAGGGTGGGTGCGGAGTTCAGATCATTTTCACTTTTGAAGTTAAGGGTAAGATGAGCCTAATTCCAAAATTTCATGCAAATCGGTTCACAGTAAAAAAATTCGGAGCAATAACGCTTCAATGACTGCACTAAAGTAAGTCCGCGCGACTATTGGCATACCAAATTTAGGTAAGCATTTTTTTTAATATAAGTATGTTTATCATAACCACATTTGTTATATTTTGGATACTGTATTGTTAGTATCTATAAATAAATATGTTTTTACTAAGTTTAGGCACAAAGTTTTGTATTGACTTCATTGTAAAATTGATTTTAACTTACACTTTTACTTATTTACATTTTTGCAGATCTATTTCTACTTTCACGATGAACAGATGGAGAGGTAGTTGATGGAATTTAAGGAAGAAAATTAATAAATGTTTGTAAGTGAAGAAGAAGATGGACAAGAATCAGAGCCAGACCTTAGTTTCACAGTATAATGTGCCCAAGATGGGAAGAGTATGCGCACTTTACCTCGAATCGCTCCACAAAATAATGTGTCAGACTTGCATATAGTGGATTTATCCCGTTTAAAGGCTGTAGTTTGTCCTGAGTGTTATGAATAATAAAAATACATATACCTATATAGTATATAAGTTAAATATATTTTAGCAACACTGATCACAAACGTGCCAATTTTGTTAAACTTTCTTGAAACTTTCTAAATGTGTTCCTATTTTAGAGTTACTTACTGTTTTATGGAAAAAATGCGATTATAAGATAAATAAACAACTTTCTTATTTCTATCGTACTTTCATTCATACATAACAGTAACATATATGACAAAAAATTTAAAAATATACTACTATTGTAAGCCACGCGTGCAATCCGTGTAAAAAAAGGGGCGCGTGTACTGTAGTGTTCAATGTACAGTTTTGCATAAATCCTTAGGCATTATCTCCCAGCCAACTTTTGGGTAATACAGATAAGCAAAGTGGGTGCATTATAATGATAACGTTCAGGAAGAACATCATACAGACTCTAAATTATACTTATACACATTGGTATTTGTGCCCCGACAGCTCAATTGATGGAGCACTTACGCGGAGTGTAAGGAGTTGCAGGTTCAAATCCTGGCTCGAGGTTAATCTTTTGACTGCATCTTTGCGATGAAAATATTGATGATATAGCCATAGATATGGCATGTATGATTTATTTTGTATAATTCTAACCTTTAGGGAATCATAAACGAAGAAAGATTATTTATATGTATGTATATATATTATGAAGATTTTGTTTGATTGTAAGATTGATGTACCAGGAATTTCTGAGTCTCTAGAAGTTGTATATATACACATATGTAAATGCATATACATAAATGAAACATATACATATATGAGGAAATATGAATTAATATACATACATATAAATACATACATACAAACATATACTTACTTAAATACATTAACAAATAAGAAAAATGCATTTATACAATTTTATTTATCCAAGATTATGAAATTGTCACCATAGTTGATAAAAACTTTATTTAACTTAAGTTTTGTTTAGTTTTTTTTTAAATATGAAGCGTGTAACGTGCTGAAATTATCACGTTACATAAAGTTAAATTGAAACAAAATGTAAGAAATCATACTCAAGTTTAACCTTAAAATTGTTTGTTTACATTAGTTTTTTTCTTTCACAGATAAATATTTTGTAATGTTACCAGTGTCACACCTGGTAGGAAAATGGACACCAACTGGTGTCGGGTGGTAAC
Source organism: Apoda limacodes (assembly GCA_946406115.1). Taxonomy (NCBI): domain Eukaryota; kingdom Metazoa; phylum Arthropoda; class Insecta; order Lepidoptera; family Limacodidae; genus Apoda; species Apoda limacodes. Next base: position 10,563,362 of record OX291553.1, on the reverse strand, counting down.
AAGACATTATAAGAGGATTGCCACTCCAACTATCGATAGTTTTAACTTTTTAATAAATAGAAAATACTTTCAAAAAGGCCCCGCATTTGATGTGGAAAAGTACAAAATAACTTTTTTGGGGAATAATATTTTTTTCCTCCAAATTTTTTTAGAAGGCTGGCAAGCTAGGTTTTTTCTTCCTCTTTCGATACCACCATCATTGTTAGGAAAATGTGATCCTGAATATTAAATTGAATAAAATTTATAAAGTGCTCAAAATGGCACTTGTTTTTAAAAATAAAATACTGAAGAGTAGCAACGATTGTTGGAGCGACAAATCTCCGAGGATTAACCAAGGATGGGTGAGCACATGTATCATCTCACCTTTCACATGGCATAACCTCATTTTTTCTAGCCTTTAGGGCACCATAATTTTCATCTTCTCTTATTTTTAATAATACCTAATGCCTAGTAAGGCGGAAGTTTTAAATTGAAAAGACATACTGTCTTAAATAATAAAAAAGGTTCCTATCAAAAGAAAAAGTTGTTTCAATGGAGCCGATGGGGTTACCTCGACGCACCCCGGCGGCCTAACCCCTTTCAAGAGCGTTTTCTCTCGGTTCGAAATCTGATTCCAGCCACCCGCGATCACATGGCCGAGGACGTATGACCAGTACCACGCCGAAGGAAACAAGGCGCAGCTACGGGCCTTGAGGGCGTCGCCTTTTTCTTTTTCAATGGGATGCTACCACGTGTACGCTTGGAAAAGTTGTTTGAGTACTCACTGCAAAAAGGCGGACGTGTTATAGATTGCATAAAGTAAAAAGAAAGAAATAAAAGGGTAAAAAGTTAGTGAAATAAATTAAAAGTTATAATGTTTTAAAGCTGGAAGCAAGTCACAAACAATGGTGAAAATGTAAATGTAAAGTGATTTCTTTAAATAAAACTCAGAATTAGCTGCTAAAAATTCAAAACCAGTGACTAATGCAGTGAATGACAAAACTTAATAAATAAGTTTTATACAAAATCACAAATAAACCTGTCTCTTGTTCGTAAAGTTCGAAATTTTTACTTAAATAAATCTAAGAGCCATAGCTCAGTGATAAAGTCATCGACAATTCTTCTACGTGGTGCGAGATCGATTCCACCTCCGCTACATCACCCTTTTTTTTCTTTTTTTGTTTTGTGATCTTTAGTATATTATCAAAATGAGTTTTACGGAATGGAATACAGAAAAATCAAAAACCAGAGGAACTACAATTATGATAGCAACGATTACGAAAGTGCTAGCTCCTCTCGGTCCATAAATGGCGATACGAGCATAATAAGCTTGCCAAATATAAATTCCGGAGAAAACACAGAATTGACAGAACTAAGACAAGACATCTTGGATTTGAAAACGAAATTAGCTGTAGCCGACGAAGAAATAGAAAAACCAGATGCTGAAAATGACCAACTTCAAACAGAGTTGAAAAATAGCCAAAATAAAATTAAACTGCTAAAAAGAATAAGTTTGGATCCGATTGATATCACTAAATTTTCCACACCAGTGAGAAAACGTAGTAAAAGAAAATCTTTATAACAGTACACGAACATAGAAAAATCGAATCAACTAAATACTAGTTTGAAAAATCAAGAGAAAGATTTTAATTTATTATTCCCAAAAAATAGCATACTGACACCTAGTCAGCAGGGGACACAACCTGAAATAGCTGGTACGTACAAACTAGCGCCATATAGCGAGGAACAGGATAAACATATCATCACCGATAACGAGTTCGTTAATGACAACGTTACAACGAATAAAAGGAGTACAAATAATGGTGCGACATCTTGTGAGGAGAGGATTAAACTTAACAAAATGAAGAATGTGGCGACATCTAGTGATACGGAGACGCAAGTTAATAAAGAGGAAATACATAAAAATAGAAATATGGACTTTATTTCTACCAAAAAACACAAAAAAAAACAATATACTGGGAAACCAAGAAGCAAAAGGACTGGCGATAAAAATGTCACAGTTACGCTAAACAAGTGGAATGATGACTATAATATTCTATTTTTTGTGAAACCAAATGCAAATTGCTCTGATGTACTTTCTTATTGTGAAAAATTAAGTAAAACAATATCCGATGGCGACAGAGTTATTCTACTGGTTGATACAAATGAAAAAAATCCATTGTTGTTAATTAGAGAACTCAGTGTAGCGTTGAGTAAACTGAAAAACGGTTTGGTTTACATTATAGAAGTAAGGGAAAATGCTTATTTGCAGAAATACTATTTGAATAACTACATCGCCTGCTTAGCAAAAACCTATATTAATTGTAAGTACATCAATATACGAAATAAATATAATAACGATCATGCGAACCTAATTGCAAACGCTATTAATTTTAATATAGACTCAGAAGATTATGACAAAAAATTTATATATCAAATTAAAAAACCTACTGTCGCTATTCTACTGGATATGACTAAAGCTTTCGATTTTGTCGTACATAATAATCTTCTACATAAGTTAGAGATAAATGGTGTGAGAGCTCACGACTGGTTATCAGACTACTTGAAAAATAGGCAACAATGCACGAAAATTAGGAAAATTTCAATAATAAATGGACAACCAATTAAAAAGACTACTGCTCTACATACAAAGTTAACAAATGTGGTGTTCCGCAAGGTAGTATATTGGGTTCACTGCTATTTTTGACTTATATTAATGACCTTCCAACTGTTATGCAGGAAAAATGTATTTTTTTTTGCTGATGACACGACTTTAATTATAGAATGCGACGCTAAAGAAGATTTTGAAAATAAAATTAACGATAAATTTAATAAAGTGATTACATGGTTGACAAATAATAATTTAAAAATAAATATAAAAAAAACCAATGTGGTACAGTTCTCTAAGTACAAATCGAATAAATTGAAATCAAAACTTCAGTGTAATAACGACGTAGTACACGAAGTGGAAACTGCTGTATTTCTTGGAATTATAATTGACGAACATATAAAATTGGAAACCACAGATAGAGAATGTTTGCAGTAAACTAGATCGTTTTGTCTATGCTCTGAAACGGGTAAGACAAACAGGTTCATTAGAAACTGCAATAACAGCGTATCACGGCTATGTGGCATCCGTATTAATCCCAAAAAAGATGTATAAGAGCAATATGCAACGCTTGGGTAACAGATAGTTGTAAACCTCTATTTAAAAAATTAGAATTGTTAACATTACCATGCATGTACATCAGGAACATATGTCTGTTTGTTAGACAACATCCTCAAAACTTTCCTAAGCATTCAGAAATCAGAAATCATACCGAAAACTCAAGGCCGTCAAGACATAAATTGAAATTATTTATACCTAAATGTAACCTTGATATATATGGTAAGAATGTTTGTTATATGGCAATAAAAATTTACAAGTTGCCATCTGATATAAAAGCACTACCATACCATTTATTTAAAAAAAGATTGACGGGAAGGTTACTAGATAATTGTTTTTATAGCGTCGGAGAATTTCTTAACAATAAATAGCGTGCATCAATTTTTTTGAAAAATTGTAATATGACATGTGGCGAATGTAATTTAAAATTTGTAATATGACATGTGGCTATGTAATTTATTTTCCTTAACATTTTATATTGTATTTAGATTAATTCTGTTGATAGAAGATAAGGAATTTTTATTATTGGTGACATTTTAGAATTTAATTTACTATTCAATTGTAAAATTTGCACATCCTGAGGGGGTAGAATAAGAGAACCATGTACATCAATAATTTATTAAGACCATCTGTACCTTATTCAGGCAAATAAATAAATAAATTAAAAAAAAAAAATTTTTTTTGCAGTAGGTGGAACAATTTCCTTTAAGTGAAAAGTTACCAACTGCAATGGAGAAGGGCAGTGCAGGAGTGATTTGCGCAATTTAGATAAGAGGGATTAGAGAAACCTTGTAACTTCAGTTACTGCTGCAATTCTTCAACCCGCCCTTTCTCTTGGTATTTTTCATACTTATATATATCTTTTTGTTGTTTGTCGAGCATTTTTATTAATTCTATACGCCCGCGTTGGTTACTAAAGGACAAGTGATGTCCGACAGACTTATCCGTGTGGCTGTGTGATCATAGGTAAAAGCGGACACCTTATTTTTTTTTTGTGTGGAAGGCGCCAGTGTTTTCCTGGTTCTTTTTACAATTATATCTATTGGGACCTAGGAAGTATTATATACAGAGTGTAACGGAAATGCCCCAAATCCCTAAAGGGGGCAAGAGTGCACCTACTCAGCAATCACTATCCAAAGCTTCACACTGAAAATCGGCATTTCAGTTTCTCATACTAATTTCATAAAATAATTTTACTTTCTGACTTGATCACAAAGTTTAATAAACTTTAGAATATGCCACCAGCTAATTTATGAGAATCTAGATCTTTTGAATTCGTACGACTCCAGTTACACAATAATTACCTACAACGCGTACGACGTCTTGTCGTTTATGTGTTCCTGGTACTTTTTTCGGCGTAGAAACGCAATTCGTGCGACGCTACGCAAAAATAAAAACAGGATGGCTAAAAGCTACCTACTCAACTAAAAAGCTTCAGCAGCAGCTTACTTCTTTAATTCACTAATCTTTTTTACTTAGCACTGCATTAAATATTTTCAGTTGTAACAAAAATGGCTCAATGACATAGGTACATTCACTAACACTGTACTACGTAACACTGTTTTCAAACATTAACTACCTATGCAGTATCTTAATTCACAAAAATGGTTCAAAGTAACCTTCATTTACTAGAACACTGAATTAAAACCATTTTTAACTTCCTATTTTAAAAATTAGCTAGGTAGGTACGCACGTACGTTTTCACAAAAGTGGTTCAAAGGCATCATATGACGAAAACCTTTGTTGCTTGCTAGTGCGATGGTCTCCCGTTGACAAAACGCTCTAAATACATGTCTTGCCCACAACTCAAATCGTTATTTACAAAGACTCCTACACACAGAATCATCTTGTTGTATTTGTTAATGAATAATTTACCAATTTTATTAAAAAAACCACTTAACGAATTTCACGCATATTTTATGCAAACAAAACAATGGCGTCGCGTCAAGTCGCGTGCCGGCCGTCGGCTTTTGACTGAAGATTTTGATCGGTCGATAGATAAAGTGAATGTAGTATGTAGGTACAGGACCTACTGTGCAGATTGTGCTATTACGTTTTAAACTAAAAAGTGTTGCCATACCCAGTTTCCTTTGCACCATCTGTAGATAAGACATTGCGATAGAATTAGTATCATCCTGATATGCTTCAATACAGATTGTATACCTACTTGTTAGTTGATTATCAAAGTATTGTACAATTACTTTTAATAATAATAATTAAGAATCGTCGGGTCTTTTCGGCACAAATTCACGTTGTTAAATAGATTGTATCGACGATTCAAAAGTGTTTTCAGCAACCTACTAAAATTAAATAAATATTAGGTATTTGATTTGATCCCTAGATATGTTACTGAAAGTAGGTATGTTTTTTTTTGTGGCGCGGTTAGTAGGTAGGTATCCTGTTATATGTGCGACTCTACACAGGTAACAAAATCCTAACCTAGGTTCTCCAAGGGGCTTAAGTTTGTTTTCTTTATCTCCATCTATTCATTTTTACAAATCATGGTTTACCATCAACAGGCAAAAAGTTATTTAATAAGATTTACCTGAAAATGAATGTGTGAATACAACCGTAAACGGGAATGTGACATTATTGTTGTTTCAGTTTTTGTAATACGACTATTGAAAACTAAGAAGTAGCTAAAGTAAGTAAGTAGCTTTTACTAAATTACTGTATGGTGCAACTCTTTGCGCCTTTAATATAAAAGATGGAGGCATTCGACCGATAGCGATTGGTTGTACTTTTTGACGTTTAACATCTAAACTCGCTTGCAAGCACATTGTTTCCACCTTATGATCCAAATTTCAACCAAAGCAACTAGGGTTTGGCAGCAGATGCGGATACGAAGCAGCAGTTCATTCAGTTTGCACTTTTGTACAATTGAACGAAATGGATTTACTGCTAAAAGTCGATGTCAGGAATGCATTTAATTCAATAGACAGGGTAACCTTGCTGAACGAAGTCCTTAAACACAATCCTGAATCCTGATCCTGAATTTATCTATATGTCTGGCAAAGCTATAGCTCCCCTTCAAATTTAATTTATGAAAACATATTAATTTCTTCAGAAACTGGCGTTCAGCAGGGTGACCCTTTAGGCCCAGCTTTATTTAGTTTAGCCATTCACCCAATAATTTTATCTTTAAATTCGAAACTAAATGTTTGGTATCTTGACGATGGAACCTTAGCTGGAAAGCTTGATACAGTTTTTGCCGATTTGTCTTATTTAATTCAAAAGTTTAAAACCCCAATGGCTTTTAGAGCTCAATTTTGAAAAAAGTAAAATTTATATACCCGAAATTCAGACATCTTCATCTGCTCTTCTAGAGCAATTTCTGAATTTTTTTATTTCAGAAATTGCTCCTAATATATCCGTTAGAAACAAGGACAATCTTTCACTGCTAGGGGCTCCGTTATTTCAAGATGCTATAAAACCAATTTTAGATACAAAAATAAAAGATTTTGAGAAACATTCTGTCAAACTTGCACCTCTAAATTCTCATATCGCATTTACGACTTTAAAACACTGCCTTTTCGTTCCAAAATTAACTTACCTTCTCCGTTGTAGCTCCGTAAGGATTTTTTCAGATTTTCTTAAGGTTATGAATGCTAGCCCTAAGTCAGCAGTGGAAAAAATACTAAATTTATCTTTAAGTGCAAATTCATGGGATCAAGCTACAAATCCTGGAAATTTTGGAGGCTTAGGCATCCGTAATTTTTCGAGTATTGCTCTTCTAGCTTTTCTGTCTTCCGTACACGGTGTTGACAATCTTTGCCAATCAATCATGGCAGACTTGAAAACTGAGAGTGTAGGCACTGCGGAAGCTTTGGAAGCCTGGAAAAGTCTCTGTCCTAGTCAGGATATTCCAATGGAAAAGAAAACGCAAAAACTTTGGGATATTCCGCTGATTCTGTTGACTTTTAATAATTCGGTTCAAAATTTAACCAATAATCGCGACAAGGCGCACCTTTTACCAGTTTCTGAAAAGAAATCTGGTCATTGGCTTCATTGTATTCCTTCTTCAAATCTGGGAACTTTATTAGACAACGAGAGTATACGAATCGGGGCCACAATTTGCCATCCACACATATGTCCGTGTGGTGAAAACGTTGATGGCCTTGGACTTCATGGACTGTACTGTATCAAAAGTAGGTAGACTCTCCAGGCATGGTTCAATTAACGATATAATCAAGAGGTCTCTTTCCACCATCAATATACCTTCTATTTTAGAACCTCATGGCATAAATCGTGATGACGGCGAAAGACCGGACGGTTTATCGTTGATTCCCTGGGAGAAGGGGCGGGCCTTAGTATGGGACGCAACTTGCGTCGACACCCTGGCTCCGTCTCACCTCCCTAGGGCCAAACTTAAAGCTGGAGGGGCAGCCCAAGTTGCAGAGTCTCGCAAACGGCGCATTACATAACTCATTACTAGGAAACTATGAGTTTGTGCCGTTTGCAATTGAGACTCTGGGTCCTTCTTAAAGTCAATACTACCTCGACTAATCGGAATCAGAGGTGACAGGAATGCAGGCTTCTATTTTGCTCAAAGGATTAGCTTAGCCGTCCAAAGAGGAAACGCAGCCTGCATTCTTGCCACAATGCCACGAGGACCAGGTTTATTTGATTGTTTTTATTAGTTTTATTATAGTTTGTTATTTTTTTCTGCGTAATTAGCTTTAATTTTGAAATAAAGAAACTTAGTTAAATATTAAAAAAGAAGAAGCTATTACTTATTTAGCAAAAATAACAAAGTGAAATTCTTGTGATTACTAATAGTGATCTTAATTCCCAATTTTATGGTAATTTTGCCGAGAATTCCCAAACAACCCAGGCCCCAGGTGGGCGTTGACCATGTTGACCAAACGTCATCGTGCAAATTATTAGCGCGAATTCTACATTCCGAAAATTGGGGTACCGTTTTGTTCTTTATCAACTTTGTCCAAAATGCTAACAGTGTTCTATGAAATCCTGGTACATGGAATTTAGAAGCTCACATTAAAAGTGAGTGCTATGACAATTTTAATGAACTCCATTAATTGCCCTTGTAATTTAAAAATGTAAAAAAGGGTACAAAATTATGAGATATGATTTAGTAGAAATTATTTTATTATTTCACTCAAAACGTTATACGAGTGCTGAGCCTTCTTATAATTTTTTATTAAAATTTTAATTACTTTATTTTTATTAATATTCTCTGATGGAATCCTTTTACTTTTGTTATTTGCAAGATTTAAACCAATTTTTCGTGGATTACGAAAAATATGTAATTATTTATGAAGAACCCTTCAGATAAAGTATGTGTAGGAAAGAGAAAATTCTCCCTTTCAATCTGCACAATTTCTGATGTCTGGGTTCTTTAAAGAACAACGGATCGCAGTAGCGACATTGACTAAGTTTTTTTTGTAATTAAAATTTATTAATACACAATCTCAACATGCTGGATGTCACGTAGCTAGTAACTACTAGACCGGTCTGCACTAAAATTCTGAATTGAACATGCATATTAATAAATTAAAATAACAAAACATGTATCTTTATTATCGATAAAAAATATTTTACGATGAATAAATTATTTGTAAATAATTTTCTTGTAATTTCACTCATAAATTTAAAAATAAACAATTAAAGCAAAAGGTCTTAAACTTTTTTTATTTTTTTTATTAAATAAGCCTCACAGAGAAATCGCCTGTAGGTAAAAATAGAAAAAGCGATTAAAATATTTCACCACAAATTTTGACAAAAAGACCGGTTGTCGACCCCCACACAGCTGAGTTTAAGGAGAAGTTCTCCCCAAGCTTTCACCAAACTTCTGAAAGCTGTGGGTTTTTCAGGTTTATGATTTCACCCTTGGGTCCATTACTACATGCTTGTGTACCGGACACCATATAACCCCTTCAAGGGATTTGGGGGTATTGCGTTACATATTGTATATTAAAAAAAAAAAACCATTTATTATATTAAATTAATAGAAATTTTGTGACTGGAGTGAAAGCCACGACTAGTGTTCTCTCTAATTACAAATACCATTAATGATCTGGGTCATAAAAGAAAAGAATGTTATTCTTTTTCGTTTTTTAAATTTTCTTTATTTTATTTTTCCACCACCTACAAGCGGTTTAAAGATTTCAAGAAGTCATCAAGAAGATCATTCCATAGTTTTTAGTGTTATATTATATCGTTAATTGATCGGCAGAAATCTGAAGAAACAAGTTACCGCTTCAAACACCTAATATTATGTATAATTATTTTTTGTCCATATTACCAACAAATTAAAAGACATACGGTTAAAAAGTATATTTTGTACAAAATATTTCCCTCAGAAGTCTGTGCGAACAAAATCTCCACAGGGCGCCCATCTCATATTGTATGGAGAGACGTAGTTAAAGTAGAAATTAATGTATTCTGTTATAAGACGTGGGCTTAATTAAACATTTGTGTAAGCCTTAAATTTTCTTAGAATTATAAATTGTTTTCCTGATTAAATAATATTTCAGGATAATGTTTCGTTACATTGTCGTGTTAATGAACTTGTTAGCAAAACTGATAAGTATCAGTTGACAATTATTTTCTGGGAACTGTGTGTGGTAATTCTCCGGACTTACGCGATAGCATGCTTCTGTCACTCAATGGTAGTTAACTAAAAAATTTGAACATCGGTTTTCTTTTAGTAAAGGATGCTTCACGTTTTGGCTTAATATGCTACGTAATAAAAAATAAGTTCAAAAACTAATAAAGTACGATAAAACATATGACCACAGCTATCCTTTCAACATCACTACGAATATTAAGTAAATACATTAATAAATAAATACACATACAAATAAATACACATAAGTTGTTATGTGTGGAAGCCCTAGAAGTGTCTCGATACCCAGTCATACGTCCATGGTCGTATTTATGCGTTCGAATAGCGAACCCTAAAAAGTCAATTTGCAACTGAAACCCGAGGGTCGATTCCGTAAAATATATCCATAGAAATAAGATATACCTACATTACGCATTTGAAATGACGTATGAAATTCATCGATTGTCGCGAAACCGCAATGTATATCTTATTTCTTTGAAAAAAGGTTAGCAATCTTTTACGGAATCGACCCGCAGATGCATGCAAGCAAAGCCGCAAACAACAGCTCACAATATATGTATTTTTGAAATGTGCTCATTAAACATTTGATACACGGCATAATTTGTTAAGACTCAATTCCCCAGGGGAAGATAAATGAAAAGATAGGATCGTTAATACAATTTATTTTTAGTTTTATATACAATCACTATTTCACAAATAAATAATTTGAAAGTCTATAATTCCATAATAAATTGCACTAAAATTCAGTTTCCGAATTTATCTGTTTTGCCGTCTTTTTCCTATCTAGACGATGGTATCGTAATTTTCCCATCAGGTCGACTGTATTGTCGAAAATATCAATTAATCGTAATATGATATAATATTCACCAATTTTCAGCAATCTATGCCATTACCATTCTTTTCAGGTTGAGAAATTAAAAATCAATATGGTGAAAAAAACCAATCCGCAGAATCAATATAGCAATAATCACCTATCCAAATAAAATGCACTTAGGTACCTGTTGGGAGGGTTTATGGTAGAACCCACAACTTGAGATATTTTATCGAGAAATTCAAACCTTCTCTTATTAAAGCTCGTGCGGTAAGTTCCTCTTGTAATTTACATCTCCTTAGTTCCTGATTCTCGAAGAATTTGATGCACTCCAAAAACATTAATTCCTATTTATTTTAGGTAAAAATTGCAAATTTTGTTTTTAACATCTATCTTCGAGAAAATCTCCAAAAGACTCACTTTGAATAATTTTCCATCTGTCATCTTTTTAAAAATCAGATTTAAAAGACTGTTGACGTAAATGAGTATGGCATTCCATGCATGTATGGATATAGAATTTTACAATGATTTTGACATAGCACGCAAAAGGGTAATTTAAAGCTAATTACACACTACATATACAAAATAAAATACTTCACTCGCTACATTATCCCCCCTTCCTCGTGAAAATTCGGTTAGACGAATTTTCCGGGCTGTTAGTTTAATAATTTAAAAGACAGAACCGATCCCTAAAAACTTTCATCACGTACGCATCTAATACTCTAACCTCATCACTCATACTAACCCAACCTAACACACTAACCTCATATAATTCCTATACATTCATCCACACACAAAGGGCATAACCGCTAAGGAACCCCATGACCGATCTGTAAGGGACTTGATGTTAATTGTTGTATCTTGGCCAAATGCCTTATTACAACTAGGACTACGATATAAGGCTTATTTAATGAGTTATCCCACCGCTCAAATTCCTCGACAAGGGCTTTTTTAAGGAGTTGTCAATCCGCTCCATATTTTGGACATAAGCTTATTTAATGAGTTGTCATACTGCTCAAGATAAAACCCCGCTTTATTAAAATCCTTTAATTATGAGATAAATATTAAAGAGACTGTCTAAAATTGCAAGGTTGAAAGTAGCTAGAAAGTAAAACGAGTAAGAAATTAGATAATTAATAAAGAAAATTAGTTAAAATAAATTAAGTATTTTTATATAATAAGCTACAATAGCTTTTAGAATTAATAACGAGCCAAAGACGTCGTGCTCTTTGGTCTCCATTTAATAACGCAAAAGTCGTATAACCGACCCAGGGAAGGAGTACTACTAAAGAAACTATGTAAAGAAAATTACAATAAATAATGTCGCAGACATCAACAACGAAATTTGTCGTTGTTATAGTAATAATGGGAAAAAAATATAAAATAACGTTAAATTACGTTTCAATTACGTGTCAAATAGACAAGAAAAATATACAATATAGAAATTACGTCTCTTGACGTGAGAAAAACAAATAGCTTTTTTGAGAATCAGTTAAAATATTTATAAAGAATGCGTCCAATCGACTTTAATGAAAATTATTATTCGTAGTTAAATATAAATACAAATCAAAGCATCTCCTGCATGCCAATTGAAAGAAAATAAAATTATTTTTCCTCTAAAGGAAATAACAGATAAAAAAAAACAACAAAATATTTATTAAGGCCTAAACGTTATTTTTATAAAAACTACGGTGTCGTTAAAATGACTTTTTGCATTTTGAAAAAGGTTAAAGAGGTATATAAATTAAATTAGGTCTAAATGTTATTTTTATAGTAACGACGGTGTCGTTCAAATGACTTTTTGAATTTTGATGAAGGTAAAAGAGGAATATAAATTAAATTAGGTCTAAATGTTATTTTTATAATAACGACGGTGTCGTTCAAATGACTTTTTGAATTTTGAAGAAGTAAAAAAAACAACATATCGTGATTAGTAATTTAAAAAACACATCACTAACTCTTAAGTTAGTTGTAAAACAATAAGGAAAGCATATATTAGCTTCATAAACAAAAATATATAAAGCAAATGCTTTAAAAACCAATTTCTTTGGTCCATTACATAAGTAGTTAATTATAGGTAATTAAATTGCACAAAATGTGCCCTCAATTTAAGAGGTATCTTTAACATTTAAAATCTTTTATATGGTAAATACCCACATTTTTATCATTTAAGTCCACCAGTTCGTATACTAACGGCGAAACTTTACGTATAACGCGACATTTTACGAATTTCGGAGCTAGCTTAGTGCTGAAATAAGCACCGGCATCACTTAAAACGTGATTGCGTCTCCATACATAATCATTAACATTAAACTCTTTAAAAGTACGACGCAGATTATAATGTTCTGCGTTCTTCTGATGTGCCTTATATAAAGCTAATTCAGACTTGTTAAATATATTAGCAAGAAGCCCGGTATGCTCAGCATAAATATCCCTCGGCATAAATACGAAATTGTCGAAATCCTCGTACTTCGCGAAAATATTACCATCGGTCACTAATTCACGGCCGAAAACTAAAAACGCTGGTGAATAGCCAGTCGTATGATTACAAGACGAATTAATAGCCATTTGTACTTGTGGAATAAATTTGTCCCAAGTTCGGTGGTCTTCGCCTACTAAGGCTGCAATAGCCGTAATAATAGTTTTATTATAACGTTCCACAGTATTTACTTGTGGACAGTAACGTGGAGTGTAAAATACTTTTGGAATGTTATATTTTTCCCAAAGATTTTTACAATCGTGACTGGTAAATTGTGAACCATTGTCCATAATTATTGTTTGGGGTACTCCGTAAACCAAGAAAACATCGTTTTCCAAGGTTTTTAATACATTAGCCGCTGTGGCTTTTTTTAAAGGAAAAATTAAACAGTATTTACTGAAACAGCATGTGACAACCAAGATGTTTTGATTCCTATCCCTTGTCATTGGTAGAGGACCAACTAAGTCAATGGAGATACATTGAAAAGGTCGTGAGCAAATTTTAGGTTTTCCCATGACACCAAATGGGGAATGGTTTTGATGTTTGTAAGCCAAGCATGTAGAACAGTCAGCTATGTAGCGGATATGATATCTGGCGGAACATTCCTGGGCAATAAAAATCTTTTGATATCTTTTTGAAGTCTTAAAAGCACCAAAATGTGAGTTTGCTCCGTATGTTTAGCCGCAATAATATTAAGCCTATCGTTAGGATTCGGAACCTCCTTCCAAATGTAATCACTATCAGGTTCCGTTTCAACTTTTTTAAGTAATTTCCCGTCCTTAATACAGAAATCTAAACAATCTGATGGATTATTTAAGCAATTGGTACGCTTTTGTTCGTACCAAATCATACTCCGATCAGTATCAATTGGTTCTACGTATTTATGGAAAACATCATCTACGTCAGTCTGTACGTCAGTTGATGTGTTCTCTATTATAGGGGTAGACCGAGATAAAATATCAGGAACAACATTGTCCTTTCCTCTTTTATGCTTTAAAATAAAACTAAAGCAAGACAACCGAATGGTCCATCTGGCTAACCTACCCGTTGGATTAGATAATTTTAAAAACCATTTCAATGCAGCATGGTCAGTAAAAATAATAAATTGTTTCCCGTTGTCAAGAAAACAACGCCAATGCTCTAATGCTAGAATAACCGCTAGCGTTTCTCGCTCCGTGGCCGAGTAATTCCGTTGTTGTTTAGATAAAGACTTACTTATGTATGCCACAACAACCTCATTGCCGTCTACCTCCTGAGTAAGCATTGCACCTATGCCAAAACCACATGCATCACAATGTACACTAAATGGTAGATTATAATTGGGACAAGCTAAAATAGGTGTATTTGCAAAATGATTTTTTAAAGTATTAAATGCGTTATCCGCTTCTTTCGTCCATTTAAATCTTGGCGTATTTTTACCCGCAGACGTTAATGAATTAAGCGGACCAGCTACAGTACTAAAATTGGGTATAAAACGCCTATAGTAACTAGCTGTTCCTAAAAAACGACGAACCTCCTTACGCGATTTAGGAGTAGGGATTTCAAGAATGGCTTTTACCTTATCTGGGTCTGTGCGTAGACCACGTTCGTCCACAATGTAACCTAGATATTTTAGCTCATTTTTAAAAAACTTACACTTCTCAAAATTAATAGTTAAACGAGCCTTTGTGAGTTTTTCAAGTACTCGATTTAAAAGGGATATGTGTTCTTCGAAGCTCTCGCTAATAATGATAATATCATCTAAATAACAGAATACTTTGTTGTTAAAATTGGAAGAAAACAAGGAATCCATCAATCTCTGTTGCGTAGCAGGACTATTTGATAATCCGAAGGGTAATCGTTTAAATTGAAAGCTGCCGCGTGTCGGAACGTAAAACGCAGTTTTGTTTCTGTCATCTACGTGTAAAGGGATCTGCCAAAATGCTTTTGCAATATCAATACTGCTTAAATATTTCGCATTAGACAAATTATCTAAGATTTCATTAATAAAAGGTAAATTATACGCGTCTTTCCTAGTAATTGAATTTAATTTCCTACTATCCAAACAAAATCTCCATTCGCCATTCTTCTTAGGCGTAACTAAGACTGGAGATAACCATGGGCTCTCGCATGGTTCAATAATGTCCCACTTTATCATTTTATCTACTTCTTCACTAAATAACCGTTGTCTTTCCGGAGACAGCCTATAATTTCGTTGTTTAATCGGTGCGTGATCACCAGTATCTATTCTATGTGTAACTAGATTAGTTTCACCAATAATGCCAGTTTCCTCAAACGAAATAGCTTTGAAATTACTAATAACTCTGTCCGCCGCCTCCTTTTGAAGAGGGGAAAGGTTATTATAAAATTGAATCTTGTTTTCCACTTTAGAAAGTTCAGAAATATTAGATTTTTTAATTTCGTTCTTAACTTGAAAAAGATTAGGTGCCAAATTAAAAGATTTCCAAAAATCTATCCCTAAAATTATTGAAGGGAACAAATCTGGGAAAACAAATGTTTTAATTATATTACATTGTTTATTAAATACAATTGGCAATAAAAAATAGCCAATAGCTTGGTGTACTGCTTTACCAGCAGTCGAAACTTTTATATTCTCATCCCTTAAAAATGTAAAACCTAGCTTTTGTATGGCTAGATGTGAATTATTCCCTAAAACGCTGATGCAAGAACCTGTGTCTAAAAGACCCATACATTCTGTCTCTTTTATATTTATTTTTAAAAAAGGACGTAAATTATAATTTTAATTTTTAAACAGGATCGAAGTATTACGAAAGGAATTGAAAAAAATGTTGATTTTGTTAAGCCATGACGACCAGTCATGTAAAACTTGTTCACAACGACCCCTGTTTCCTAGTTTTTTTGATTATAATTTGTAGTATTTTTAACGTTATTATTATTACCTTGATTACAATTTGGGCAATCAATCGTTCTTACATTTTTAAAACCACATCTATAACAAACAATGTTGTTAGATGTGCATTTACTAAGTTCGTGTCCATGTACACGGCATCGAACACAAAATGGCGGACGATTTTCATGAACCGCTACAATTTTCCTAGGCGACTCGTAATTCGCCGAATTGAAATTTTGATTCCTATAACCCGTTGGTTTATACGTAGGGGATCTAGATTCAAATCGAACTGTAGGTTTTTGTTCATAGTTTTTAAATGAATTAAAACTATTAAGTGGTTCCGTCCGAAACTCTTTCTGTCTCCAATTTTCATAGTTATTGCCTTTGTTATATGCAAAGGGGACTTTGGCAGAACTACAAGGTTTATTATAGTTAAAATCTGAAAACATCACTTCACCGTTTTGTGGTTCTTTAAAATTCCTGTTTTTGTCAAGAAATTGATCATATTTCTTGCAAATGTTAATTAAATTCTCAATGGACACTACATTAGCTTGTACTACAAAAAGAAAATTACATGGTCTGATGTTTCGAAGCAAAATTTCTAATTGATCACTCTCAGAAAGCGATTTCTTCAACCTATTGAACATTTCAGACATTATTGCAGTATAAATAATGATATTCTCGTTTTCTCCTTGAGTACGTTTGTATATATAGTTCAATAATTTATAATCGTAGTCGAAACTACCGAAATCTTCAACTAATTTATTACAAAGTTCGTCCCAATTACGTAACGTTTTTTTTATAAATCTAAACCAATGTAAAGCGTCGTCAGAAAAGAGTTCAAACGCTCTAGCTAACAGTAAATCTTTCTTTATATTCCTAGAAAGCCTAAATTCTTCTAGTTTTTGCAAAAACGACCTAGGGCAGAATTTCCCATTATAATTGAATCTTTTCAATTCAAGTGCAGAGCTTCTATCACAAGAAACTGTAATAAATTTATTTTGTTTAACGTCTGCATTTTCTAAATTATTGAAGAACTCATTAAATTTTTGAGATACCTGGTTAATTCCAGGTAAACTACCGACTTCTGACCTATTGTCATCAGTTAAATCAGAAATTTCTTGTAATGAATTAAATTCTAGTTCAGTAATCTCTAAAATCTTGTTATTCCATAATTTATCCAATTTTTGGAACTCATTTTTAACTGTAGCCAGTTCTGGACCCAAGTTTAACTTATCCGTGATGTCAATACGTAGTAATCTAAAATGTATATGATTTAAAAAAGCTTCCAATCGTTTAATTTTTCCTTATTAATACCTGTGTCCTCTAACTTTTGTTTTATAAAAGTTAAAGTAGCTTTTACACCTTCAATATCTTCTTTGGGATCTAAAGTTGACTCAAGTACCTCATTAGCTGGTAATTTTTCAACCAAATTTAATATTTGACGCTTCAGACCTATTAAAGATTCTTCTGGTTTCTCAAATCTCACTAAAGTTTCATAGATCAGCTCACTTTTGTTGAGCAAGTGATATTTAATAGTTTTTTCCATTTTTACTGTTTTTTTTTTCTCCACAGACCCACACTTCCTTTAAACAAAATAGTAAAATATTCGTAACGAAGCCTTTACTACTGTACAGTCTCTCTGTAAAAACAATATTAATATAATTGATTCCAAGATGTTATACGTGTAATCCCACTTATGTCAAGTACTGCTTTAGACATAATCGACGAAGATAATCTTGGAAACAACAAAAATAAAATTATTATTAGTAGGGACTTTTTATTTATTAGTTAAATAACGTACTTTTATAACGTAGTAAAAGAACCCCTCACTTGAGACAAATATAAATAATTAAACGACACAGCTTTTCACTGTCTCCATTTGTCCAAAAAAAAAAACAAGAAAAAACGATGTAAACGTTTTTCTCCGAAGTATTTTTTCCTGGTGGACCTATATGAATATTAACACTATTAATATTAGCAATTCGTTACTAATCTAACGATTAGTAAATAAATAAGGTTTTCTTACAATACAACCTTTTAATTGTTAAAACTAGAGTCGAAAGAAAAAAAAATAGTTATTAGCCAAACTAGTCCGAAAATTTCATGTAAAACATGAATGTAACGCAGATAGTTGCAATTTTTTTGAATTTTGAAAAAAAATATAAATTATGTCTATTTTTTTTTAAAAAAAAAAAAACTTTTGCGTGAAGTGATCGTATACAGAACTATAAAAAATTGTATTTTTTTATCCCGTTGGGCGCCGCTTGTTAAGACTCAATTCCCCAGGGGAAGATAAATGAAAAGATAGGTTCGTTAATACAATTTATTTTTAGTTTTATATACAATCACTATTTCACAAATAAATAATTTGAAAGTCTATAATTCCATAATAAATTGCACTAAAATTCAGTTTCCGAATTTATCTGTTTTGCCGTCTTTTTCCTATCTAGACGATGGTATCGTAATTTTCCCATCAGGTCGACTGTATTGTCGAAAATATCAATTAATCGTAATATGATATAATATTCACCAATTTTCAGCAATCTATGCCATTACCATTCTTTTCAGGTTGAGAAATTAAAAATCAATATGGTGAAAAAAACCAATCCGCAGAATCAATATAGCAATAATCACCTATCCAAATAAAATGCACTTAGGTACCTGTTGGGAGGGTTTATGGTAGAACCCACAACCTTGAGATATTTTATCGAGAAATTCAAACCTTCTCTTATTAAAGCTCGTGCGGTAAGTTCCTCTTGTAATTTACATCTCCTTAGTTCCTGATTCTCGAAGAATTTGATGCACTCCAAAAACATTAATTCCTATTTATTTTAGGTAAAAATTGCAAATTTTGTTTTTAACATCTATCTTCGAGAAAATCTCCAAAAGACTCACTTTGAATAATTTTCCATCTGTCATCTTTTTAAAAATCAGATTTAAAAGACTGTTGACGTAAATGAGTATGGCATTCCATGCATGTATGGATATAGAATTTTACAATGATTTTGACATAGCACGCAAAAGGGTAATTTAAAGCTAATTACACACTACATATACAAAATAAAATACTTCACTCGCTACAAATTAAAAACATTTTGTTTTTTAGTTCATCACTTTATGTCCTCTAGACGGCGCCATATTCAATGTAATGTGACATCACATAGCTTATAACCAGCGGACAATCAAGACGCTTACGACGATACCTCATTTGTCAAATTATTATAAGTATTTTAGAAGTTATGAGAGAACATATAAATATACATACATTCATACCGTTAAAAATCATAACCCCGTACTTCGACTTCACCGTAGTCGGGTAAAAATAGACGTCGACTGGTTACAATAACCTCAACGGTTGAATCTGGATTCACAAGATAAAAGGTAATTCACTAATACCAAAAATTTTGATCTGATGGTTGAAAGCAACCACTTAGGGTAAACTAAGTGGTTGCTTTATCTGTCGCTGACTATTTTTAGTAGGTATTGCACTACATTTTTTTAAATAGAGATTAATAGGTATTGTGTAGGGATACGCACCCTTAGTCCGCGAGTTCGACTCGAACTTAGCTGGTTTTATAATATGCACATATATTTTTAGAATTTCTAAAGCAGTGTAGGTATTGTAGGTATTTGTAATGAATTTTCAAAAAACTTTATTTTCAAATAATCCATTGTTTTCACTTAATTTGCAATGAAACTTATACACAGCCTTTAGGGACCCTGAGCAAATAAAAAGATTTATCGCTTAGATTTCCCAGAGGTTTGCCAAAAGGAAAATGTACAGGACTTAAATTGTAAAAGGCACAAATTAAATTTTGAATATTAGATGAATGTGATCGCATTAACTTGTTAAAGTCTAATAACTTTTTTAACTCTCTTTGTAATTTAAGCTTTGTAATAAATTTAATAATAAAAACTAAAACACGATACGTTATTTGTATTTTTTTTAAATATCTGCCTCATTAGCGCAAATTTGGGGGGCTGTATAGCAATATTTATTTATTTTAATATTGCAGCATTACAGTAAAGTACCAAAGCACTACAATAAGCAAAATACAAGCATAATATAAAATCAACAATAAGATTCTTAGTTTAAACAAAATGTATGATGAGATATGTTATAGGAGGGGGAATAAAATGTTGTAAAAGCAGTTAATAATAAATATTTTACACATTACACACAGCGCAGCTAGTTCCAAAGTAAGCAAAGCTTGTGTTATGGATA
Organism: Apoda limacodes; assembly: GCA_946406115.1. NCBI lineage: Eukaryota > Metazoa > Arthropoda > Insecta > Lepidoptera > Limacodidae > Apoda > Apoda limacodes. The sequence goes on along the minus strand of OX291553.1, from coordinate 10,543,259 downwards.
CCAGAAAACGGATACAAATACATATACATTACTTTTCTTTTGTAAATACGTACATAATATATATCGAAAATACCCAGTCTCAAGAAAGCGCCTCTTGATTCAGCAGTCAGGTCATAACCCACTGAGCCACGGAGAATGAGCCGACGAAAAAGCTGATGGTGTTGTTTTGTTACTGTAGTACCTACTAGTTAGTATGAGAGTGGAAGTATACGTTCCGATCATGAGAGTATCTCACAAAAAACAATAATAATTGTCAGTGAAAAGTGACGATTTGTCAATACAACAAATAGTCCGTTTCATAAATATGTCGAATATTTGTAATCGGATAATTCGACAAGTTTGTCAAATTATCGCAAGATTTTAACATTTCTGCGCTTCATAATAAAATATTACAGGTGACAACGAAAATTTTAGAAATTGGTAAAGATTTTTTGACATTTGCGTTTATGAACCGGCCAAATTGTTACCGCGAGGCGACAAATTTGTCAAATTGTCGAAAATTTTTGGATACAGGCCTTGTCATGTGTTAGACATAAGTGACAAATTACCAGGTAATAGTTAGGTACCAGCGGAACCTATGTCCAGTAAGAAAGAACATTGTTCATTTTGAGCTAGGAAACCCTATAGGTCTACAACCTGCGAAATGTTATGTAATTTGTCTTAATGTGACAATAGTAAAATTTTCATTGAGTATGAAGCCGTAACGATATACATACATACATGGAAGCTTATTGGAAACATTCATACTCTGGAATTCGAGACCAAATGGTATGAGAGTTTGACTTACCTCTCGAAACCCGCGAATGTACTTGCATACATTTTTCTCTCGAATTTTCGAGTTCGAATAGTTCGAGACTGTTCCCTATAACGTCCAAGCTTACTTTGTTAATACAGCTGCGACCGGAAAAAAGGAAAAAAATAAACTGTTTACTGTTGATTTCTTGATGAATTCAAGCTGCGGGTGTAACAAGGATTTGGCATAGCTTAAATATTTAACCAAACCAGACTCCTTCTGACTCTCAATTCCTAGTGCAATCGGTGTGTGAGATACCTACACTAAAAGGTCACTAGTCGAGCGACCGCGGCGAAATCAATATTGATGGTCACTGACCAGATCATATTTTTATAGGTATCTTCGAAGTTGCGTGTTGATTGCACGCTCCATTAACTTGAAGAGGGAAGAGGTAATAGTGGCTTCTGATTATTATGGATTTGCTCTATCGACCTTTTTGTGCACCATGTGCGCACTCGCATTCTCCCAGGAAGACGGAAATTGTCAAGTGTGGCAGGAAAGCGTGAAGAGGCGCGTGAGTACAGGACACAACTCAGGAGCACACTGTTTAAGCACCACTGCTGATATACCGTCTGGCCCACTGGACTTACAAATGTCTAGAGAAAGCAACGCCCGCCGGACCTATCGCTGAAGATGGATCAACTTTCTATCGCTGCGTTGATAGATGATTAATTCCGGTGTTTCTGGTGTTACAAAGATTGGGCATAATTTAGCCATTCTTGACTATAAGACTAGAAACAAACTAATAATCTCACAAATGCTTCCCTTTAGTTTTATTTTCCTGCTTGTGGATTCGCTAGGTTTAAATTTGATTTTTTGCGTAGCTGTAGGAGTTCGGATATAGATTAGATTAGATTTTTTTATTTTTGTATATGCCATAATAAATTACAATCATTAATAATTAAGGTCCCATAAAGAGATCGTCAAGCATGGTTATAATATTTATATGTTAACAAAATCATTTATATTCGGAAAAATAATTAACAATAATCTAACAATAGTTATGGAATAATAAAATCATTTGATGTAAATACTTTCATATAGTTACTTATGTATAATTACATATTTCAAGTAAAATGTTACAGGATAAAAATGAAATTATAATTTCGTATTCACATACTCCTCAAAAAAGTAAAATGATTCTTACAAAATGTCAACAAAAACAAAATAAAATCGATAGTTTTAATTGAATAATAACATCACATAATGTAAAATTACATTATATACATAAGTAAAATGTCAAAAATTAGTTCAAAATATTAATTTTATAGTCATATATTAGTCAATAGATTAAAATATGCAATGCCTGTCTTAATACGTAACCGGACTAATCCAATCGCATAATAATTGAATTTGCTGTTTCCAGTCCATATAGGTTTTTATTCCTGCGAAAACTTTTGTATTTTCCGAGATAAAATGTAGTTAATGTGTTAGTTCAGGTTTGAGCTATGTCCATTTGAAATCAGTCAAATGGGTTGAGTTTTTGTGGCGTGACGGAGTAACAAACATACTAACTTACGAATTTTGCATTTATTATACTAATAAGGATTATAATGACAGTTAAAAACGTTATCGTTATCACAGATTGGATAAAATAAAAGATTACAATGAAGGATTATAGCACGCTCTTTATCAAATTAAGTGCTGACGTTTTGCAAGTCGTTCGTAGGGCTAGCGGTAACCTTATTTGGAATGACGGGATTTTGGAACCCCTGAAAACTCCTTTACCCACTGCCAAAAAACCGTAAGACATTTTGGGTTTATCCATTTACGCTCATGGGAACTATTTTTATCATAAATATAAAGCTATGGAAACAGACAAAAAATGTTTTCTGATTATATCAGAACTAGCTTTTGCCAGCGGCTTCGCTCGCCCTAAATTTGGTTATTGGCATAGAAATTCTTACGGCAACTCCTCAATTATAAAAAAAAACACAGAAGGTAAAATATTTTTAAATAAGACGTACCACCCTTCCCCCTCATGACTGCCCGCCGGCCTCGCACATCATAAATGCGCGCGCAATAGTTGATAATTATTTTGCTGCCACGTTATTTTAAAACAGCGATATCTCCTAAGATATTTATTGAAATAGAATGATGAACAGGGCAATTTTGTTTTAAATTAAATGCTTGTGATGAATAACGTATTTATTTGGATAAAGAATAATATAATGTTTATAAAAACACCTTTACAAATAATGCATTATTTTAGAACAAATATGGTTTATATTTTATTAAAATATAGACATATGCTGTCGCGGACTTTTTTTTAGAACTTTTATAGGGGAACAATTGTCATACATGATTTTTGCGAAACTTTAACCGTTTACGCAGCGCACGCAGCGGAAGCTCTCAAAAGGATAAAAAAACCTCGATTTTGAAACATTTTTCATTAGTGCTCTGCTCTTATTTGTGCTAGCGTGATGATATATAGTCTATAGCCTTCTACGATAAATTTAAATTCTATCTAACACTGAAAGATTTTTTTAAATCCGACCAGTAGTCTGAGATTAGCGCGTTCAAACAAACAAACTCTTCAGCTTTATATATTATTATAGATTAGCATATCTTCATTTGATGAGCTTCTTAGTTTATTAACACCACATCTGCAGAAACTATCTTACAAACGCACTGTCCCCACTTGACGCAAAATGGTGTCACCGAGTGTGACGTAACATGGCAAGAATGCCCGATGCGAATCAATTCGCATGTTTTTGCGATGCGTTCGTGCGAGGTCGCGTATTTCTGCGATGCTATCACGCTTCTTAGTTTTGTGTTGTGACCCTTAGCGGTACCAAATTGACCATAGGTAAATCAAGGTGCCTATATACCAGAATCCATATGTCTGACTACAAACCCAGGCACAACCGCAATCCAACTTCAGAAAGGTGTGAGACGGGGAAACGTTAGTTGTTCAAATTATTATCCACTTCCCTGTCTTCTATGTACTTGAGAAAAAGTGGAGTATATTTTGGCAGTGAAATTAATGTTTAAAAATAAAAATAAAAGCTATTTCAAAAATAATATACATACCAATGTCAAACCCCTAAAGAAAACATCATGTCATGACACTTATCAGTCGAACTTAGTTGAATTAATAAAAATGTGATATCGATAGAAAATTGATTGCCACACCTAACGTTAATGTAGATAGGGTAACATTATAATATTTGTAATCCTAATCAATGGAAAAGGTAATATTAATAACTGGAGCTGGTGCTGGCATGGGGAGACCCATCGCACTTTACTTTGCAAAACTGAATGCTAAACTATCTATTGCGGACATTGACGCAAAAGGACTAGAAGAAACCGCACGAAATTGTCACGAAGAAAATGTTTTACGTACAGTCATAGATTTGACCAACGACAATGACGTAAAAACTCTTGTAGACAACACAGTGTCTAAGTTTGGAAAGATTGATCTTCTTGTCAATTGCGCAGGCATTATCCGCACGACAAGTTTATTAGATTCCAACATTATGGAAGTGTACGATAAAGTAATGGCTATCAATCTGAGATCAATCGTGCTTGTGACAAGTCTATGTGCACCAATTTTGATTCAAAGCAAAGGATGTGTAGTGAACATTGGAAGTGCACTTGGAGATATGGCGGGTGAAAATTATTTAGTATATTGCGTATCGAAAGCAGGCTTAGACCATTTTACGAGATGCACTGCCTTAGAATTAGCAGCTCATGGAGTAAGAGTCAATACTATATTACCAGGTATAGTAAATTCTAACTTGTATATTAATGCTGGATTGACAACAGATGAAAGCAAAGAGTTCATTAAAACTATAGAGCCTACTTTGCCGTTAAAACGTGTTATAGACACAGAAGAAATAGTGGGTTTGGTAGCATTTCTAGCGAGTGAAAAGGCTCGTAGTATGACTGGTGGAAGTTACTTAATTGATGCTGGCACGAAACTTGTAGGCTTTGAACCAAAGGATTTTGTTCGATATACTTAAAATTATTCTTTTTATATTAGTTGCATTATTTATTTTATTAAAATTCAGGCATTTAAAATTGGTTACTAATTTTATTTATTTATTAAAAAAAAACTAAAAAGCTGATCATAACAATTATTGTACAACTCAAATGACGAAATTAAAGTATTTATTTAGTACTTATAAAGTACTATATAAAGTACTTATTTGTGTTCATATTACTATTCTTATTATAAACTTATTGACACTGAATATACCTATTTGTAATAACTAGATAGTATACACACGTGTTTATAGGTCCCTTACGCAGAGGGGTGAAGGGACAGGGTAAGGTACGGCGACAGCGCATGCGTCATAATTACCTCACCTTAATAAACTTGTATATATCTATTTTTGTGAGTGACTCTAAGGCTGCGCAAACACCCTATTTACACAGTGAGCAAAAATGTGCACTTTGAAGCTTAGTATTTCGCAAACGCCTCACTGAATTAAAAAATGGTTTCACACACAAGCAGACAAAAACAATAGTTTTAAACGAGCTATTCAATGACACGCCACAATATAGGGTAGACGAGAAAAAAAATCTACTATGTGTTGGGGAGGTACTCTAAAAAAAATTTTTGACATGGCGAAACCATAATGGTTCCTTATTGACTACTGAACCCTAAAAATGGAAACGGAACAAATGGCACAAACAAAACCATTATGTCCTCCTGTCTGTTTGTCATCCAAATACAAACTAATGTATATTTGTGAAAGTCTGTTTGTTTCTTATTGCTTTACGCGCCTTTCATTGAATCCGTCTAGTGTTTAAGTCAACAAATATATAAATAAATTACGCCATTTTACATGCTCAATGATAGCTGTGAATTAAGAATTTAATAGAAACGATTGTAAATTGAAAAACTTGACAGACCCGAATTTATGCATTTTTAATTCTATTACAATAAAAAGGGATAGAATTATGATTGTTATATACCTAGAAAGAGCGCGAGATGCTAGTTACAGTTGACTGTTTACTTTAGTTAATTTGGTCCGATCATGAAATTTAACCTGACGTGTATTAGCTCAAGAAAATTATGAGCATGTCATAGGTGATACGCCGGTTTTTTTAATTAGTTGTTTGACAGTAGCCACATTTTCCTCAGTGATCGTTGTTAAGGGCCGACCTTCACGAATTTCGTCAAGGATAGTAACACGGCCACGATCAAAATCTGTATACCAAAACCTTATGGTGCTCAAAGCAGCTAGTTTGAAGACGAGCAATGCAGTCACGGAGTCAGTGATCTTTTAAAATAATAAAAAAATACTCTAAAATTACACTCAAATCTTTTCGCGTTGATTCCATTTTTGCTACGGATGACGAACTGCATTTTGTGCTAAAAAAAACAATTGACACGCGATTTCCCGCGAATTTAAAAAACATAACATTCGAAATTCAAACACTTATGAGCAGCAAGGAGCGGAGAATTTTAACTTTTAGTGTTACAAGTAGTAGTTTGCAACTTTGTGACATCCATATGTAACCTTCTTGGCAAAAAATTTTAAATTTTATACTTTTACCATTTTAAGTAAGTAAAATTTTAAGTCTTCTACCTGTGTACTATAAATAAATTCTTCTGTTTTCGTCTTAATCTTTTGAATTGTGCATTGCCAAAAGTACAAAAGCAAAATAAAACCTATTTCATTTGAAATTCTCATTGCTTTTACTAATTCTTCCAAAAACCTTCTACAATCCTATAGGGATACCGATGAACAAATTGATTTAGATTTATCGGTAAGATTTCCCAGAAGTTTACCGCCGAAATTAACTTTATGAAAGTTGGGTAGTAGCTGCGTACCTACATCACCAAATTGCAGTAGAACAACGGAATTGCTGATTGAGAAGATTTGTTTTTATATTAAGATCGATACGGTCCTTTAAGACGCGCAGTTATTATATTATAAAATAAATTTGTATTCATATTTTAAACATTTCCTAGTGACTTATAAAATCCTAGTACACTGCGAAATTGCATGGATACCTTAAGTTCTATAATCGTATGAACTCGGGTGACTTCACGTTCACAAAACAAAACTAGATGGCGTATTTAACTGAACTAGTGAAATTGATGTTTCTACTTATAGTAACACGATCGATATTCCGACCAATTAATACATGGATCGCTAGCTCAATTTGTCGGTGCCCTTCTTAAATTCAATGTTTCTAGTGAACGACGTTCGAATCTCATGGATATGACCTTTTTGTTTTGCCTTTTTTTTTATAATTTTGTTGTTTTTATGGTTTTATTACGTGTCTTGTATAATGAATGAAGTGTTCTTTAAAAGATGATTATGTGTAATCAGAAATTAAACAACTTTTATTTTTAAAAAATGATTTTTATTTCTTATACAATATTTAATTAATTGAACTGTTAACTTCGTTAATAATATTAATTTTGTAACAATAAAAAGATGATTGATACCTAACATATTATTGAGGTCTAAGCTTAAGTAGTCGTTTTCGGAATCGAAAAGAAGATTGAAGGTTCAACCACAATAAAAAAATCAGTTGGGTTAAATAGTAACACAATATAGTAACCATAATTTTAAACTAGAGACCGGATTAATATAAAGATCAAACGAGGCGGCGTCATTTGCAGTTTTGACAACGAGAAGTTTTCCGAGACGAATTAAAAAAAAAAATAGTTCTAAAATATAGACAAGATGGCGTTGACTCGACAAGGCACATTTTTTTTTAAACATATGGAAACAAACGTCGTGATTCTTTTCTTTGCTTGGGTACTCTTTTGATATAAAGTTTACCTCTGTGCTGGGAAGGCTATAGGGGCCGGAAATTTGCCTTACACGACGCCGACGTCCCAGGGTTCGGCGGCGACCGCAAGGATAAGGTATCAAATAGTGCCGGGGCGCTTCTCGCCCCCACTCAATCGCTACCGAACCCGCGTAACGAGGAACTCCCCTCCTGGCGCTGACTCACATTGGGGTTTGAGACTCACGCTGGTCGAAGGGACACCCCCGAGAGTGACAACTTAAGCCGAGGCTCCCCCCGCGGAGAGCCCTTGAGCGTTGGGCGCTATGTGGGCTGAGACTCCTTCAGAGTTTTGCCCCAAAAAGGCCGGTGAAGCAGTAATGGCTGCAAAAGCCAACTGCATAGACAGTTCAGAAAAAAGGGGTACCTATCGTTTTAGGGATATCGTTTGTGTACAGGCGGTACAATATACACGGGGCGAGCACGGACCCTTGCAGGACTCTCTTGCTTCTATGGGACGGAGGGTAAAGAGAGTGCCTTCGACTCTATGGCGAAAGCTGCGGTTTGACAAATAGCCTCGTATGATGAGCACGAGGCGGTCTGCCAACTGATAGTTTTACAGTTTATAAATTAAACCATTATGCCAGAATTTGTCAAAGGCTTTCACTAGACAGAGGCGTTCGTAGAGTTTACCAAGGGCCTTTAGTAAACTTATGGGGCGGTAGGAGGACGGCTCGGTACGAGCTTTGCTTGGCTTGTGGATACCTATAACAATTGCATCTTTCAATTGAGAAGGAATGATGCAATGTTCAATAGCAGCGTTAAAATCGCTACTAGAAGGCAGAGAAGGGGAAGAGTGAGGCGCTTTAGGATATCGTTAGAGATACCGTCCGCACCAGGGGCTTTACGGGGGCGTAGGTCTTTAATGACCTGTTTTACTTCGTCGACAGTGACTGGGGGAAGGGGGTCTTGTGGGGGCAGAGGAGTTCTGCGCTCCACTTCACCGTCTACCTCGCGCACGTGGTCGGGATCGAACGACTGTGTGCTTAAGGCACATTGGGCTTGGAGGCTTGATGCAAGGCAATCCGCTTTTTCATCATCTAACGCGGGAACATTGTTGCGACAACTTAACAGACGGACCATTTAACTTGCGCTTCGATTTCTATATATTTATTTATTTATTAACTTTAATATATATACTGAACTGCCAAAGAAACTTTGATAGCGCGATGTAGGACGCGTAATGTCAGCCTTGCTTGTAGCGGTACGATATAATCAGCTACAACTTGTTAAAGTCTACACACTTCTTAACTCTTTTTGTAATTTAAGCTTTATGAATTCTTAGAATTTAGAATTTTTGCTCTATGGTCACCTGACAAAGTTGTTTACATTTTATTACTTATATTTTTATTGTATTTAAAATATTTTGCATCTAAATTTAATCATTTTAATTCATAAATCGTTAATAACTCAAGTAATATTCCCGGATGAACGTTTTCGTAACATTTGAAAGAAAATAAATCCTTAAAAAAAAGTACAATTATAATAGTGACAAACAAACCGTTTTCATAATTGCAAATCATTGTGGTAAAGTTGCACTTTAGGCACTTTCGTCAAAAATGGGGGAATTTTTTTTTTTACAATAATAGCTATTTTGGGGCCTACAAATTAATAAAATAGAGGCGGAAAACAATTTAGCTAGCTATTTTGGGGAAGCCCTATCAAGATTTCTGGGTAGAAATAAAAAAAATAACCACGAAGGCTACTTAGCCTTCTAACCTAACCCGGCTGTGTTGGGGTGCCCTCACAAGATTACTGAGTTCTTTGTTAGTAAAAAATAGCAGTAAAAACTGTAGCCTTCGTGGTTTTTTTTTTATTTCTACCCAGAAATCTTGTTAGGGCACCCCAATAATAAAAAAAAATTGTTTTCCCCCTATTTTATTAATTTGTAGCTATATATTGTAAAAATAAAATTTCCACCCATTTTTGACGAAAGTGCCTAAAGTAAAAATTTACCATCATTGTAATCATTGCGTATAAGTGAATAATGTGCACAGTTTTTGGACATTCCCTACTTACTTCGTAGTCCAGGAAATGCTTGGATGTTTGGTGAAAAATTCTACTAAAACCAGAAGGTCCATTACTAGGTCACACTTGAACTCGCTATCGTTCGATAGTAGAACTTGGAAATCAGCGCAGGTACTTGACTACGTTTCGTGTCGTCGTGGATCTTTGTTTGGCTCAGGTTTCTCTAAGTTCATCCTGCGACCTTCAGAGGGCGGATTTCTTTCGAACCAAGGATTTCAATTTGTTTCTACAGACTATTATAGTGTTTTATTATTATTAATATATTATCGACTTTACACTATTACACTTTAGTATTAATATCTAATGCATAACTTAATTTTATTGATCAATGTATTTTTTTATTCATTTGAATTTGTAGATTGATTACTGTTTTATAATTTTATAGGTATTGTATTATCTGGTTATTTATTTTTGGTCAATATGAGTGTAACGCCTACACAATTAACTTTTACACACTGTCCAGGGTCTTCACGGGTAACTCCGTACATGGTTTGAATGTACATATTGGGCGCATGCACAAGCAAGTGCTTTGTTCAGTTGCAGCCGCGAATGTTTCTCCGATTGACACAAACAGCACTACTTCAGCGGCACAGGGGTCACCAGCATCGCTGCCTGCTCAGAATTTTCTAGACAGGCTTGTTTATTTCAAAGGAACTATACCTGTTCTCCATCACATTCCTAAGGGTGCTCGGAACCAGGTGGCTGGTAAGCTGTGGGACGCTATAGACTCATGTGTCACTAACAATGGCATGGATGAGTGGGGGGCTTTTCTTTTTCGTTCTTTTGCATATACAGCTCTGAGAGTGCCTACGAAAGAGTCACCTGGGAATTTATCGTCAAAAGTTAAAACAAATGTTTTATCGTCGGGTCTTTTTGTCGGTCGTCGTCTGTGTCCACAGAATGAAGGCTATATTTTGCTGATACTTGATATTCGCAACGCATTCACCTCTCTGGAAAAAGACGTTCTGTTGAGTGAGGTCAAGGATAAAATCTCATCTTTCTTCCCTTTCCTTTATCAAGTCTATAAACTTTCTTCCAACCTTTTCTTTGAGAAAAATCTCATTCTTTCAAAAGTGGGACCCCAGCAGGGAGACCCACTCGGCCCGCTTGCGTTTAGCCTGGCTATTCACAAAGCAATCTGTGATCTCAAATCTGCTTTTACCGTCTGGTACCTAGACGATAGCACAATCGGGGGAAAACCAAAAGACGTGTTTCAGGATCTGGAGGCTTTAGTTCCCTGCCTTAAAGACCTAGGTCTAGAGATTAATCCCTGAAAGTGCGAGTTCTCCTCCTGTGGTACTGAGGCTCGAACACACATTTCTCGTTTTCATTCTCTTTTACCTGGCCTTAAGGAAATTTCTATTCCTAATTCTATTAAGTTTACCCAATATTTATTTTTGGAGTCTCTAAGGCCGCCATTGCAATAAAACAAAACATCTTCTTTCCGCTCACGAACGTCTTAAGGCTCTTTTCGCATACGTGGTGATCATTTTGTTGCGCATGTGCTTCGCTCTTCCGAAGGTCACCTATTTATTACGGACTACCCCAACTTGGCTCTGCCCTGAGGAAGTTTTATCTTTTGATGTAAGTTTAAAATTGGTGGTGGAGTCATTTCTTAATGTCTCCCTAGATGGTCCCCAGTGGACTCAGGCAGCTCTGCCTGTCCGGTGTGATGGTCTCGGGATACGGTGCGCTAAGGAGCGCAGACACCAGGAAGGTCTGCCGGCTTTCCTGGTGTCTGCGCACAGGGTTGCTAGCCAAGTTACTGTTTTACTTCTTTCTAATGGTGACGGGGCAAATATTCCTTTTACGTCTGTTACTGTGTCAGCTTGGTCGGCCCTTAACTCGGGTGCCACAGTCCCAGAATTGTCGCACGTTCAGCGGGCTTGGGATGATGTGGGGGTAAAGAGGCTTCAAGAGCAATTGTTAGAGGGTGCGTTGGGAGTCCATAAGGCCAGACTGCGAGCTGTGTCGCTACCTGAGTTCGGGGCTTGTTTACAAACTTTTCCTTCGCATCACCTAGGCTCTCTTCTCGACGATGACTCTTTACGTATTGCGGTGGCTCTCCGTCTGGGCTGTAAGGTGTATAAACCTCATATATGCACCTGCGGTTCCATGGTGTAAAATGTCACAGGATAAAAATAAAATTATGATTTCGTACACACATACTCAGCAATAAAGTAAAATGATTTGTAGAAAATGTTAACAAAAACAAGGTACAATAACATTACAATATGTAATAATGTACATAAGTAAAATGTCTAAAATAAGGTCAAAATCATAATTTTATATACATATATGCGTCAATAGATTAAAATATGCCATGCCTGTCTTAGTACGTCACTGTAATAATCCCACCGCATTATGATTGAATTTGCTGTTTCCAGTCCTTATAGGTTTTTATTCCTGCGAAATTTTTTGTATTTTCCGAGATAAAATGTAGTTTATGTGTTAATTCAGGGTTTAAGCAATCTCCATTTTGAAATCAGTCAAATGGATTGTGTGGCGTGACGGAGTAACAAACATACTAACTTACGAATTTTGCATTTATTATACTCATAAGGATTATAACGACAATTAAAAACGTTATCGTTATCACAGATTGGATAAAATAAAAAATTACAATGAAGGATTATAGCACGCTGTTTATCAAATTAAGTGCTGACGTTTTGCAAGTCGTTCGTAGGGCTAGCGGTAACCTTATTTGGGATAACAGGGTATTTTGGAACCCCTGAAAACTACTTTCCACGGTCATAATAACCTCGTTACATACTGAATGAGACAAAGATGATCTTAAAACTGAAAGCAGTGGATGATGATGAAATAATTTCATAGTTTATGATAGTGGCTAGAAAACCGAACAGTACTTTAAAGCTTCGAATATTTCTAAACTATATCTATATGCAAACCTATTTTTCAGTTGCATTACGAATAGCCTTGAATTCGAAAGAATCGAAGTTGCCATCTTACAGAGTGGCCGAGGTTTGTGCAAATAGGTGGCTAGCTTTTTGTCCGGCAGACGCATCTATCTCCTACGCTGTTTCTACTGCATATCAATGATATGTTGGACATAATGTATGTTACATTGCTATGACAGCACTGGAGACGCTTATTACATAGGTCGCGCAAACATCCCTCGTTCCGTTGCGGAGGAAAATCCCGGTGAACTTGTGTTTAAAATCGAGACCACTCTGTCCAAGGTTCAGATAACTTGGGCCGATTCAACCCTACAAAGACACAAGTCTACGCGTTCACCGCGAAGAGAACCCCATTTATTGTGAGCCCCCAATTCCAGAATACTACCATCTCCATCTCCAAGAGCATTAGGATCCTTGGTGTGGACATCTCTAGCGATGTTCAGTTCCAAGACCATTTGCTAGACAAGGTGAAGTGGCGCCCAAAAAACTTGATGTACTCAACAGAGCGAAGAAGTACTTCACGCCTGGGCAAAAGTCGCTGCTTTAAAAGTCGCAAGTTTGGTCCCATATGAAGTACGGGTGCACCCAGATACCAGCTTGACCCTTTGACTCGGTTCAACGACGGGCTGTGAGAATTGTCGACGATTCCAAACTCACTTGCGGTATCGAGCCCTTAAGTCTAAGGAGAGACTTTGCCTTCCTGTGTGTGTTCTACCGCTTGTATAATGGGATGTGTTCTGTGGAATTGTTCGAAATAATGCCCACGGCTACTTTCTACCATCGCACCGTAAAACGGCTCGTAACTTTTAATTGCCATGTTGCGCCCCTATGGGTGGTTGTTGTTGTTTGTATACAAGTGGTTGACCATTACAGAAACGTGGTCTCTAAATCTTCACCTCTTCAGTTTGCTCTAGTTGTTACTGCCAGATTTTACTTGGTGCGGTCTGTAATGAGAAAATTTGGCGATAAACTAATGTCATCGATTGCTTAAGGCAGGCAGAAAATCATCACTCTAAAAGATATTTTAATTGTGAAATTAATGTTATTTTTAAAAAATAAAAGTTATTTCAAAAATAAGTAACAAACCAATGACAAAACCCTAACGGAACATCATATTATCATCTTATCAGTCGAACTAAGTTGTATTTATAAATATGATATCCATAGAAAATTGATTACCACACATAACGTTAATGTAGATAGGGTAACATTATAATATTTGTTGACGTCATCAATGGAGAAGGTAATATTAATAACTGGAGCTGGTGCTGGCATGGGGAGAGCCATCGCGCTTTACTACGCAAAATTGAATGCTAAACTATCTATTGCGGACATTGACGCAAGAGGTCTAGAAGAAACAGCACGAAGTTGTCAGGAAGAAAATGTTTTACGTACAGTCATTGATTTGACGAAGGACAATGACGTAAAAACTCTTGTAGACAACACAGTGTCTAAGTTTGGAAAGATTGATCTTCTTGTCAATTGCGCAGGCATTATCCGCACGACAAGTTTATTAGATTCCAACATTATGGAAGTGTACGATAAAGTAATGGCTATTAATCTGAGATCGATTGTGCTACTGACAAGTCTATGTGCACCAATTTTGATTCAAAGCAAAGGATGTGTAGTGAACATTGGAAGTGGACTTGGAGTTATGGCGGGTGAAAATTATTTGGTATATTGCGTATCGAAAGCAGGCTTAGACCATTTTACAAGATGCACTGCGTTAGAATTAGCAGCTCATGGAGTAAGAGTCAATACTATATTACCAGGTATAGTAAATTCTAACTTATATATTAATGCTGGATTGACAACAGATGAAAGTAAAGACTTTATTAAAACTATAGAGCCCACTTTGCCGTTGAAACGTGCTATAGATACTGAAGAAATAGTGGGTCTAGTAGCATTTCTAGCAAGTGAAAAGGCTCGAAGTATGACTGGTGGTAGTTACTTAATTGACGCCGGCTCAAAACTTGTAGGCTTTGATTCAAAGGATCTTATTCGATATTAAATCAATAACACTTAGGTTACAGTAATACATTTAAAATTATTCTTTTTTACTTGCATTACTTAATTGTTACAAATTCAGACATTTAAAATTGGTTTCTAATTTTATATATTAACTAAAAAAAAAACAAAAAGCTGAACATAGCAATTATTGTACAACTCAAATGACAAAATTAGTATAAAAATTATAAATATTTTTAATTGTGTTCATATTGCTATTCCTATTATAAACCTATTGACACTGAATATACATATTTGTAATAACTAAATGGTATAAATACGTGTTTATAGGTCCCTTACGCAGAGGGGTGAAGGGGCAGGATGAGATACAGCGACAGCGCATGCGCCGTAGTTGCATCATCTTGATAAACGTATATCTAATCTTGTGAGTGACTGTAAAGCTGCGCATTTATTTCTACCGCTCGCAAAGTTGCTATTTACGCGGCGCGCACTATACCTACAAAAGTGCCTAAACCTTCTGATATTAAATTAGTTTCCGTTTCCATTTAACAAAGATGGTTAGTGCTGGTTAACGTAGAACACGCGGGTGCGGGTGCGGTGGCGGGCGCGATGATCTTAGCTGGTTGCTGTTCATATTGGCCGCCAGGCGTTTGCGCGAGTGTTGACGTATTTGTCAGAGGTTGTAAACATGGCTTATTTTTATCTAAAATTCTTACGTAAAGTGGAAGATTATAAAAAGAAGAATTGGTGTGCATGAAATTAATAAAGAAAGAGAACGGTATGGTAAATTTTATACCTTATACAGTAATTTAATATCCTTCTAGAAAATTACGGTAACCATCGTTTGCAGCGATAAGTTTAAAATGGTTGTACTTATCTGAAGCCGCGCGTCAATCGCGCACTCCGCCGCTAGTTCGACGTGAACACAAACTAACAACTTCACACGTTTGATACTGCCAATCGCTAGCTTGCTCGCTAGTTCCACCGTTCCCGCGTTTCAAACGTGAACTTATGCAAGAACTTTAAAACCTATATGTGTTTAAAGCCACACAAACACCGCCCTTTCAATTTTTGCCACGGAACGGAGTCACCATTGAGTCTTAAAACCACACGACATGTCACACGATCCGTAGAGCTGATCGTTAGGGTCTCTATCGCTCGGTATCGCCAACATATTGACCGTACCACCCAATTTGCCTTTTGATATACCGATCGGTAGGAACCCTACCGATCAGCCCAACGGATTAGGTGCTAAAAGTTAGACAATTTTAGTATTTTCCAAACTGACGTTTTTTGCAGGGGGCGAGAAGTATGGGAGAATATATGGGATAATAATATAGGAGAAGTATGGACAAATCTACTAGGAGTAACCAAGCCAAAACGTCGGGAAAAAGGTATTATGCCAAATAACGACGCGTTTAATCCCGTTTAATTATTTTTAAATTAGAAATGGAACGCGTAAATTTAAAAACTTATATTGCAAACCGATACGGGCCGGAGTTAGCATTAAAAATTCGACATCTAGAATGTTTGCGGCGGAAAAAAGTACGTCTTATAATATCGTTGATGTTTTAAAAAAAGTGTCGCGATTGGGACTTGTTACCTACGTGCGTTCGTATTAAACCACGTAAGGGAATAGCACGTTCAGACCATATTCTACGCAGCGCGAGTGTTCGCCTTTTACGGCAATTAATACGTAATATTCAAAAGGATTTGAACGATGTACAGTACAAGTTGTAAGTGTTACACATGGAATGCAGAGCAATTATAACAAAAAGTGATTTTGAATTGTGTGATAGTGTTACGTTTTTATAATCGGAAAGAATTTTTGAGTTGTCAAGTTATGACGGAACGACCGTTTCAGGTGGTCCGTCTCCGGTAAACGACCGGAGGATGCAAGAAACTATGGAAGTTTCCAGACATCCATTACTAGGTTCATACCCGTGTTCAAGGTTTCAAATAAAGAGACCGCAGAATGTTTTGACTTATGACACCGGTCGTCATTAATCACTAATAGTCACTGATTCTTAGCGTAAAGACAAACTTTGTCTTAGATTACATTCTCTTATTACATGTTTTCTACGCTTAAATAAGCGAAAGATATAAACTTAAGCTATTATATGTGCTCATAGAAAACCGTCTAGTACTCGCAAGATTCTACAGTTTTTTTCTTTGACATCTACTGTTCGGCTCTTTGCCGTTACGAATATCGGAAGAAGGCTGCCCTTCTCAATCGCTCTCCGTGCCGGTGCGTGTTCTCTCTCGAGGGACATACGAACTGAAGGGGATTCTGGGAGTTTCTCTCGACTCCGGAACCTCCGCTTTAACGGTAGTAGTGCTTTAGCCTGAGCAACGCTGCTGACCGTAACTACGGGGCGAACATCTGCCACGTGCAGCATACCATCGTGACCGCCACGTGGGCATTGCATTGTGCCAGCCACGTGCGGCATAGAATTGTGCCGGCACACTTAAGCCTTGGCCTAACATTACTCATCACACGTCCTGAGGTCACATGGAATCAATCCCGTCCGCGTTAACCTACTTTGACGGCGGAGATCTCCTGGGCGGGGACGTCGTGGAAGCCATCTTTGATCGGGCTCTAGGCCGAACAATTTCTTTGTACTTCCTATCTTAATATATTTTTGAAAACCTTATACTTAGAAATCTGTGTAGGCAGGCTTACGGCTTTCTGTCTTTCTGTATAGGTAGGTAGATGCTTTTATTGTAAAATAGATAGTTCTAATTTATATACGTAAAGGGTTACGAATCACCTTATGTGATTAGGCTACTACTGAACATTAAATATTGTTAATATAAACTGTGAACAAAATACATTACAACCTGCCTTACCCTTGAAAAGTATTTTCTTTACTAGCCTCTGAACCGGCTCTCCCTGAATCTGTATCTCCTGAGCACCTAGCCGGTATCGATAACAAAATACTCTGTTTTGTTATAAAGTGCTACATAGAACCAAACATTTGATAAGTTAAATTCACGACAATCGACATTACACCTAGTTACGCAAAACACTAACACAGTCATAAATATTTCAGACACTGTTCTGGATCAGCCTATGATATCAGTTCTGGCAAAGGGTATGAATTTCGCGCCAACGCCAAAGCGAGTTCCGTATGAAAATATTATTAGTAGTGTGGAGGAAGCCGTTTTACGGAATAAAGTACCAGCGAATGATGCAGAAATGCTTAGACAGGATGTGTCGGTTATCCTTCGACACTCGAAGCTACCTAAAAGTAATATCTTTATACCACACAAATTATGATGTGATTTATTTCCAAAATTCTCGTAGCATTCACGGCAGACTGGTGGACTGGTTCAATCAAGGACTTCTTCTTCATGACTACGATGTAGTAGCAATACGTGAAACTTGGTTATTGGATAGTATCGGAAACTCGGAAGTGGGAGTAAATCGTTACGATGTACACAGACAGGACCAGTCGGTGATGGCACGGCGCGGCGGCGGTGTGCGCGCTGTAGGCGGTGGCGTGATGCTGTTGACTCGGCCCGAGCTCGGTGCGCGTGCCCTCGCCCCGCCGCGCGACGCCCCCTACGAGCTGGTGCACGTGGTGCTGCCGGCTCGGGCGACACAAGCGGCGCGCGACCTTAACCTAATCTGCGTTTATTTTTTACCTGGCTCTGGTGCCTCTCATGATGAACTAGTAGCCCATCTGACAATTTGTTTACGTGAACTTGTTGAAAAATATCCTGAAGATGATTATGCTTTACTAGGCGACTTTAATTACCCCAACATTGTTTGGATAACTAATCCTGACGGCTCATCATGTTTGCCTACTAATGTTACTAATGAATTCCAACAAAACTTTTTGAACACTGTGTCAAATCTGGGTTTAAAGCAATTTAACACCATGGTCAATGGGAATAACCGATGCCTTGACCTTATATTTAGCACCTTAGATGTGACCTCGACCCGCTGTAGCCTACCTATTATTAGTGAGGATATGCCACACCACCCGGCAATTGACTTGGAAATACACAATGTAAAACTTGTCAACACGTTAAAAGACCCTAAAGCTAAGATTTATAATTTTAAAAAGGCTAATTATGACGTCATAAAGTCGCGTATGTCTTCAATTGACTGGGCCACCAAACTTGAATGCGGTAGTATCGACGAGTCGGTAACTTGTTTTTACGACGAACTTCAAACGATTATAGAGAAGGAAGTCCCTAGTTTTTTCAGTCGTAATTGTAAGTATCCTGTATGGTTTTAAAGTCCCTAATTAATATTATTAAAGAAAAATCTAAATATCACAAACGATGGAAACGATTCGGCAATAAATTAGGTTACGATACTTTTGCTTTGCTACGCAAACGACAAAAAACTGTCCAGCAAGAGTGCTGGAATCGGTACATTAATAGCTGCAAAAATTCAATATCTACTAATCCAAAACATTTCTGGTCATACACCAATTCGTTACGAGGAAAGCAAGGGGTCTCTACACAGATAAATTTTGGAAATCGTGTTGCGAGCGGTGGCTCTGAGATTTGTAACTCATTTTTAAAATATTTTGCCTCGGTCTACGCCTGCCCACAAGGTCCTTATCAACGCGATGACATCACTTTTTCAGTCAACTACATTGTTACTATAAATTCTATTGAGATTTCACAAACTTTAGTACAAAAGTACTTAGAAAAATTACACAAAAATAAAGGTCCCGGGAGTGACGGTATACCCACTATGTTTGTAAAATTATGCGCTAAGGAGCTTGCTTTCCCATTAATCTTAATTTTTAAACGATCCATTGAGGAAGGAGTTTTCCGGAAAAATGGAAAGAACCCTATATTATCCCTATACACAAAAGTGGTCCAACACAGAACGTGGAAAACTATAGACCGGTCTCAACACTCTCTGCTTTCGGAAAGGTATTCGAATCCAATTATACCCTGTCGCTGCAGTCTACATCCCAGGTTCACAACTTCATGCGTAAAAGATCAACTGTCACCAATCTCTCCGTATTCACTGATTTTGCTACTCAACATATAGACAAATGGTCGATGTTGTGTACACCGATTACTCCAAATGTTTCGATCGCATTGATCACGACATTCTGATATCCAAATTAACTAGTATCAGTGTGCATGGGGATCTTTTGAGGTGGCTCGAATCCTATCTCGAAAATCGCCTGCAAGCAGTAAGGATTGGAACTTACAAATCTAATTTCATGACTGTCCAACAAGGGTCCCATTTAGGGCCTTTGCTCTTTAACATTTATCTATATGACATTGAGACATATTTCACGTATTCTAAAGTTCTACTGTACGCGGAAGACAAGAAAATTTTTATGCCAATACAATCCGTCGTTGATTGTATTAAACTTCAAATGGACCTCGATAGACTCTCGGAATACTGTGTACGTAATCGACTTGATATGAACATTAACAAATGTCAGGTAATAATAACCTTTACTAGAAAATGTAATCGAATAACCCATAATTATAATTTTAATGGCACTATTATTCCTAGAGCAGAGCTTGTTCGAGATCTTGGCGTTATGCTAGATCGCAAACTTTTGTATACTTCTCACTTTGAGTATAAATGTAACAGAGCTCACAAAATGCTAGGATTCTTACATAGAGCTACTAAATCTTTTAAAAAGGTAGACGCTGTATTTCGCATATATTCGAAGTATCATGGAATACGCATCGCCGATCTGGTCCCCTACTTATGTAACACATATTGCCCAACTAGAATCCGTTCAGCGCAATTTTACACGCCGTTTAAACTATCGCTTAGGTAGGCAGGGTGATTACGCCGATAGGCTCAATTTTTTCCATCTGATCTCTCACGAGGATAGACGGTTACTTACAGGTATGAAACTATTGTTCGACGTAGTGAATGCAGCCCTAGACTGTCCTGAGCTTACAGAACGCATTGGTGTACGGGTATACTCAATCCGCACCAGGCGCATGCGCTCTCTGGACGTTGGGTAGGCACGCACAAATTACGCCAAACACTCTGTTTTGCAAAGAATTGTCCAAGCATACGAAAGCAAATTCAAAGGCGCTGACATATTTTTTCTCCATCGAAATACTTTTATTAACTTTGTTAAGAAGTCTTTTTTAACGGAAATACATAAATAAACAGTACAGAACAGGCACACACGCATACACAAACACACGCATACACAAACACACTCTTACACACCCTCTCACACACACACATACACACAGTTACTCTTCTATTGATCCCTCGTCCCTTTTTTGGTTATTTTTCTCTTTTTAAATCCTTTTATAAAAAAAATATTTTAGAATAATAATTATTTGCCTACTTTCTTTTTAAAACATAACGGTACGTCGTCATCGATTTGTATATATAGAATTGTAAAGGTCAAACTTTGTAATAGGCTTTATAAGAAATGATTTGTAAAATTGTATTTTAAGATTTAAGAAGCTGTAAAGTTTGCAATACATTAAATAAATAAATAAATCACTCCTTAAGAGTATCAAGCCTTAAATGACATTCAAAAAAATGAAAACATTTTAGTGTTGAAAGCCGACAAGGGCAATGCCACGATTGTGATCAACGTCACAGACTACGATTTTAAGATTCGGAACTTGATCACCGACACAAATACCTACAAGTCAGTGGCCTATAATCCCACCGCTAGAGTAACACGTCGTACACGCTCCTTGATACAAGAACACAAAAAGTTGTTTACAAAAGACGAGTACCAGTGGTTGCACAGCCCTAAGATATCGCAGTCACGGAAACGCTACGGACTGCCAAGAGATGAGCCCCTACGACCAATTGTCAGTCAAATTAATTCTCCCACTTACGATTTAGCGAAACACATAACTAAAGTGTTGCAGCCACTAATAGGCCACCGTCTTAAGAGGGCGATAAAGGCCAGAAAGCTAATTTCTGTAATTCTAACGTTGTGTACGTAAATGTACTATAAATCACTAGATTATGTCATATACATTACTATGAGATATATATGTTATATACTTCTTAAGTAATTTATACCGTAATGACGCCTTGAAACTTTAAATTTTTTGTATGGAATTTAATGTTATTACCGTTTTGTAGTTACATTTTTTGACTTTTCGCTACAACTTACACACACACAAACACGCTTTAAAAATTTGCACAAGTGTTGAAACAATGGTCACTTCCAGATTTTTTATTGCATTAAACACAATAAATGAAAATCATTTAGTAAGGTAATGCACTAGACAAAAGCAAGTTTCATAATATATATTTTTTTCAATCCTTTAGATGCTATAGTTTAGCCACAAAATTTGCACAAAAGCGGCGTATTTTCGCGGTCTAGCCTATACCCTAGCCTTAAGGAAAGATCTGCACATTTTGTTAGCTATGAATGACATCCAGTTGGAACATGACGAGATTATGGTGAGTTTTGACGTTGAATCGTTATTCACTAATGTTCCAGTTGAAGAATGTCTTGACGTAATTAAAAATAAACTAAAATGGTATCCCTGATAGTTATATAGATTTACTTGAACACTGTTTAGAAGGAAACTATTGTCTTAACCAAAGTCAGCACTACCTTCAGATTAATGAATTAGCTCGGTAGCACCAACGTTAGCCAGCATCTGGATGGAACATTTTGAGGAAAAAGCTTTGAGTTCAGGGTCTTTTAGCGTTCGACTTTGGAAGAGATATGTTGAGGACGTGTTCTGCTTAATTAAAGGAACCAGGCAGGAAGTAGAACAGTAGCTAGATCACCTCGACTCCATCCACGAAAAAATACGTTTTACATGTGAAATGGACAGTGAACATTCACTGGCATTCTTATCTGGCTCTGGCTATCTGGGGCATACTGTATATCGGAAACCCACACACACGGACAGATACCTCGCATCATCACCCGCGTCACCTACAATCAGTTGTGATGTCTCTGACTAACCGAGCTCATGACCTTTGTGACCTTGAACATTTAGATACTGAGCTGGCACACGTTCATGAGGCACTCAAGAGAAACAGGTTAAAAACGAATAGGAGAAGTTCAGTTCTATTCTTTGTTTTGAATAAATTCTCTATTCAGACGGTATATGTTTTTGTTCTCCAAAATTGAACAGTAGGTGCGCACGCCAAAGAATGTAATCCCGTACCAAACACCAGTTATCTAGTTGGCCAGACCAAACGCACAATTGTGAACAAGGTCCAAGAACATATTGCTGCTGTAAAGAATTGCCAGACGAAATCAGCCATAGTAGAACATCTGACTAACTGAAATTCCAACCGCTGGATTGAGCTCCACCAGCCTAAGGTTTTGTCCACCGATCGCCAATATTACCGTAGATTGGTACGCGAAGCGATTGATATAAAAAAGCATAAGAACTAAAATCGTGAGGATTGATACAAATTGTCACCTGCATGGAATCCGGTCATAGGAAAATACAGCTCTCGAGTTTCACCGACGAACGCACCCGAGAACACCGTTAGTGTTATGTGTACTTATTATGACAAGTATAAAAACAAAGTGAGGGTAGTTCAACAGGACGCCTCCACTCGAAGCCAAAGACACCGCGCACCGCCAGTCTGCCCGTGACCAAGGCTTGTGTAATCCATGTAATCCCGAAACGTCGGGAATTATGCCAAATAACGACACATTTAATCCCGTTTTATCATTTTTAAATTATTTCTTATTAAGTTGTAAAACCTACTGAGCTGTGATAAATTTTCCTTTTAATTTCGTTAAATATGCTACTCTAATGATTTTATTCACATACTCAAGAACAGCCATTCAGCTGGCAGTGTGGGAGGGGGGGGGGGGGGAGACACTGAGCTCTAACAAAAATCTGAAGACAAAAACAATAGTTTTAAACGAGCTATTCAACGACACCCCACACTAGCGTAGCGTAATAATTCAAGGTCTACGCCCCACACTATGGGGTAGACGAGAAAAAAAACTATAACTCTAAGGGTACCTTGTTCACTACTGAACGCCAAAAATGGAAACGGATCAAATGGCACAAACAAAACCATTATGTCCGCCTATCTGTTTGTCTATTTGTCATCCAAATACAAACATATGTATATGTGTGAAAGTCTGTTTGTTTGTTTCTTAGTGCTTTACGCGCCTTTCATTGAAATCCGTCTCTTGTTTTAATCAAGAAGCTTATATATGGATTATATAAGCTTCTTGGTTGAAGTTCTGAACTGTTACTCCATTTTACTTGCTCGAAAATAGCTGTGAATTGAGAAATTAAGAGACACGATTGTAAATTCTCAAACTTTTACGTTGAATGTATTTAAAAATAACACTTCTTTCTTTAATCCTCTTGTAAGAATGTGTCGTTTGTATAATGAACTTAGCTCTACTAACCAAAATATAGATATATTTCAATCTTCTCTCAAACATTTTCTCAGGGATGTCGATAAGGTCACTTAACAATAAAACGGGAATTATTATTTGTTTGTTAAAAATTATAGTGAGCCAAATTTTAGTCGAGCATTTTTTTTTTTTTTAATTTTTTTTTTTTATCATAAATAGATAAGAAGCAAACTAGCAATATTTTATGTACATTGATATGTATATGTATGTTTGTGTATATGTATGTATGTATATGTATGTGTATGTATGTATATGTATGTGTATGTATGAGTATATATATATGTGTATATATTTGTTATATATGTTTAGTATTTATATACTAAAGGGTATGTAATGTATGTAAGGGTCATGTTAATATATGTTTGTGTATGTATTCAAGGTTAGGCATTTATATTAAACAAGTGTATAACTGTCCTGGTTTATGTAAATTGTTCTGCAATAACATACATGTTTTGGTATGTGTCTAGATTAAAGACTTTAGATCTAAGATATTGGTACACTCATTGTCACATACTGTTTTGTGTGTTGAATAAATAAATAAAAAAAAAAAAAAATTGAAAAACTTTACAGACCCGAATCTATGCATTTGTAATTCTATTACATTAAAAAAAAATTGAAATATGATTAGTATATGCTTAGCGCGAATTTAATTTAAAGAGCGTGATAGTTTCAGTTGACTATAAAGTTAATTTGGTCTGATCATGAAATTTAACCTTATGCGTCTTAGCTCGAGAATATCATGAGCACTTATAAATTATAAAGCCAATAAAAAGTTAAGATATTTACGTGTGGTACAATTTAAACAATTTAGATGTAAAGTAATATATTTACTGCTTTTCGAAGTATTCTCCATTAAATTTTTAACACTCTTTCATTCGGTCAAACCATTTATGGAAACATGAGAACTATTCGTCTAAAGGCATGTATTTCACGTGCTAGTTGAAAGCTATCACGGCCACTTCCGGCCCCGAAAATGTCATACCTCTCATCAAATCTTTAATTTTTGGTAAAATAAAGAAATAGCATAGGACCAGGTCTAGACTATGTGCGGAATGAAATACTAGCACTACCTTTTCAGAAGCCAAAAATGACTTTGTCTTGTTCGCGGTGTGCGCCGAAGCATTGTCATGGTGCAATAGGATGAGACTTTGAGACAAAAAATAATATTTTATAACTTTGACGATTCAAAAGTGATTGTAAAATCCTTATTTGAATAAAGCATTTTGACTTTGACTTTGACTTTGACTTTTCTGTCGTTTTTCCCTAACTCTTACAAAGACACTGGGCAAACAAATGATGGGGCACCACTCAGCATTAATTATCTTACTATCTTTTCTTCTTCAAGTGGAATCGTGCAGACAGGACCCGTCCAGGAGAAAAAAAACGCAATCATTTTTTTGGCTTTTTGACTCAGTTTTTGGTTTCCTGTCACCTTCGAACATATTTACCTTTAATCGACGCGAGTTCGTTTTGTTCTGGGATGAGTTCATAAGGAATCCAGTGGCAACAAAGTTTTCTAACTTTTAAATGTTGATGTAAGATTTTTTGAATTTGGCTCATACCAATCCCCAAATGTCATGGGTGATACGCCGGTTTTCTTCAATTATAGTTGTTTCGCAGTAGCTACATTTTTCTCAGTGATCTTTGTTGAGGGTCGACCTTCATGACTTTCATTATGAAGAGTAACACGGCCACGATGATAATTTGCATACCAAATGTACCAGTGTGTTGCCAGACATACAACAGCAAAATAAAAGCTGTTTTCTTTGAAATTCCTATAACTTTTACTAATTCTTCCAAAAACCGTCTACAATCCTATAGGGATACCGATGAACAAATTGATTTAGATTTATCGGTAAGATTTCCCAGAAGTTTCCCGCCGAAAGAAACTTTACGAAAGTTGGGTAGTAGCTGCGCACCTACATTTCCAAATTGAGGTAGAACAACGGAATTGCTGATTGAGGAGATTTATTTTTATTTTTAGATCGAAAGAGTCCTTTGAGATGCGTAGTTATTATATATTAAACAAAATTTGTATTCATACTTCTTACAACTCCTAGTGTCATAGAAAATCCTAATTAACTCAGCTGCAAAATTGCATGGATACCTTCAGTCTATAAACATGTGAACTCGAGTGAGTTTACGTTCACATTACAAAACTAGTAGGCGTGGTTAACTGCACTAGTGAAATTGATGTTTCTACTCATAGTAACACAATCGATATTTCGACCATTTGATACATGGATCGCTAGCTCAATTTGTCAGCGCCCTTCTTAAATTTAGTGTGTCTAGTGACCGGCGTTCGAATCTGATGGATATGACTTTTCTGTTTTTTTTTTGTTTCTAATTTTGTTTCATATAATGAATAAATGTTCTTTAAAATATGTATGTGTGTAACCAGAAATGAATTTTGTTTTTATACTTCATTTGGTTTAACTATTAAATCTGTTAATAATATTACGTTAGTAACAATAAAACAACTACGTCAACATGTTACTGAGGTCTTAGCTTAAATAGTCGTTTTCGAAATCGATTAAAAAAGAAGAATTTGAAAAAGATAGAAGCAATCTGCTTTTATTGAGCAATGTAATTGTAATAGTCTCATTGATATTTCAGCCAAGTATTTGGCTAAACAACCTGCTTCTATTGAGCAGTATAATAATTTGACATGTGATAATCAAAATTAAATTTTCAGACAACAAAGGACCACTTTGGCAAATTATATTATTCCAACATTAATTATGATAACATTAGCAATTTATGTCTACTCAAGTTTTATGCAAACAGAAACAAAAAAATAAACTGGCTCTTAATTTTAGTTAATAAACAGCTAAAGTTTAAGGAAAGTAAAGACATTGTGAGCCTCTCAGTTGAGCGAACTGCCGAGCTGTCCTTTATAGAAGTTGAGCATCTCATTGTTGTGAAACTGGTAAAGCTAGCAATTCTTGTCAGGACTTTGAGTTGATTGTAGATGATACTAGTTTAAAAACAAATTCTGAGCAAGCCTTTGAATTTTTTTTAGCAATATTCCATTCAAAACAACTGAATTCCGAAATTATCTCAAGTACAATTTTCGCAGAAAAATTAATAAAACTAATGTTCCTTAATGTAAAGTTCCTTTGTTTTTAAAAACATTAGTCTTACGGATATCATAAATTCATTTAAAACAATAGAAATAAAAAACACCACAGACCTTTGGGGACTTTCTGTAAAAACTATAAACTCAATAATTCATGTTATAGCACAACCCTTAGCCGTAATTTTAAATAGTTGTGTTGATAGTAGTGTGTTTCCGGATGAGATGAAACTTAGCAAAGTTAATCTTCATTTTAAATCAGTTAGTTCAACAGATCCTAATAATTTTTGGCCTATTTCAATACTACCTGTAATCAGTAAAGTTTTTGAAAAAATCATACTTTGTCAAATATTAAGCCATTTCTGCCTTCCCATACGCGGTCTCCACTCTAAGATACGTCTGCTCCATCAACCATCGGTCCTCTTACAGACGTGGCCAGCCCACTGGCACTTCTGCGAGCTATGTCGATAACTTTGGTTCTCTTCCGGATGTCCTCATTTCAAATTCGATTTCTCAGAGACACTCCAAACATAGCTCGCTCTATCGCGCACTGTGCGACCTTGAACTTGTAGACCAGCCCAGCTGTAAGTGTCCACGTTTCGGCGGCGTAAGCCATGACTGGTAGGACGCACTGGTCAAAACCTTCTGTCTTCAGACATTGCGCTATAGGCGACGTGAAGACTTGACGAAGTTTACCAAATGCTGCCCACCCTAGCTGGATCCTCTTATCGGCTTCCTTATCAAAATTGTTCCGGCCCAGTTGGATTTTCTGTCCAAGGTATAACCGCGACGTATACTGGCACTGGCACGAAGTGTTGGTTGAACATGACTTTTGTCTTATTCAAATTCATGCCAAGGCCCACTCGTCGAGAGGATTCATATAGGGAGTGCAAAATTTCTCTCAGTTCTTCCAATGACTCTGCCATAATAACAATGTTGTCGGCAAACCTTAGGTGTGCGATGTATTTGCTGTTTATGTTTATGCCCTACCCAGCCCAGTCCAAGTTTTGAAGACACCTCTAGTGCGTTGGTGAATAGTTTCAGGGATACGACGTCCCACTGTCTTACATCTCTACGCAGCGGGATGGCGCTTGTTCTATGGTCCTGGAACTGGACCGTCATCGTAGCAGCGTTGTAAAGACATCGCAGCACCTCAATATATCGCCAGTCTATACATCATCGCTGCAGAAAATCTAGCACAGCCCAGGTTTCGATGGATTCAAAGGCTTTCTCGTAGTCCAGAAACGCCATACACAGCGGCTGATTATACTCTTGAGTTTTTTTGTATAATCTGCCGTACAGTATGAATGTGATTTACGGTACTGAAGCCTTTCTGAAACCCAGCCTGTTCTGGTTGCTGAAACTCGTCAAGTCCTCCAGCGAGACGATTTGTGACTACTCTACAGTATATTATATACTATTATATATTATACCACGTGGCTTAGAAGTGATATTGGTCGTTAGTTCTTAGGTAGAGTTTTACCTCCCTTTTTGAAGAATAATACCACTACACTTTCGCCCCACGCCTCCGGTGTAGTTCCGTTATGGATAACTACATTAAAAAGCTTTGCTAATTCTTTAAGGATTGGAGTGCCGCAGAATTTTAAAAGGTCAGTAGTAATGCCATCATCGCCCGGAGCTTTGTTGTTTCTAAGCTCTTCCAGAGCCACCCTAATCTCACTTTGGTCAACGTTCGGGATATTCTCGGTGTAGTGGCGCGTCAGTTTGGCTCTTGGATCTTCGGTCATGAGGGATGTGGGTCTCCATAAAACAATTCAGCTTTTGCTGAGATCTCTGCTTTGGAGGTGACTATTCTGCTATCTGCAGTTTTTAGTATCGTCAGATGGCTCTTTGCAAGTAACTTTCGACCCTTTATTCTGCTCAATCGCAAGCTCAATGCTGCGTGTGCTGGAGCGCGGAAGGTCACGTCTAGTCATCTTGCGTATCAGCCCGTTCATCATCATTATAGAGATCTTGCATCTGACGAAGACCTTTGGAAAGTTAGTATCTCTTGTCTTTTCCTCATAAGTTCCAGAGTCTCAGGCAAAATTTGGACTCTCTAGTTTTGTTCTGCGGTGGATAAAATTTGCGTCCCATTTCTTTTACCGTCTTGACCAAGTTGTTGGTCATTATGTCCACGTCGCCTGCGGTTT
This sequence comes from Apoda limacodes, assembly GCA_946406115.1. NCBI lineage: Eukaryota > Metazoa > Arthropoda > Insecta > Lepidoptera > Limacodidae > Apoda > Apoda limacodes. Next base: position 10,514,229 of record OX291553.1, on the reverse strand, counting down.
CCAACGAATAGAATCTATTTTGAAGTTCCAGATGAAACTTGTCGGATCCTACAGTAGCTTGGGACTGTAAAGGTCTAAGAGTAGACTTTATTGAACGATTTTTTTCGACCTTGTAATTTATATTTCGGGTGCCTCTAACAAGTCTGTGATCACTCCCGGCCACTGAGTCATCTCTAGATATGTTCCGTCTATCTGCTCTAATGATATCTATCTCGTTTCTAGCCACAGCGTCGGGACTTCGCCAGGTCCACCTTCTATTGGAACTCTTCTTGTAGAGCGAGTTCATCAAAAAGAGCCCTTCCATGTTAAGAAAGTTACCAGCATTTGTTCCCTGTGATTTCGCTGACCCAAGCCGATTCTAGATTCGTCGCGTCCTTGTTCTCCCACTTTGGCGTTAAAATTTCCCACCACAACGCTGTAGTTAGCCTTGGTGGTGTTATGAAGGGCCTTGGTGATATCTTCATATACGGCTTCGGCTTCTTCATCAGAGTAAAACGAAGTTGGCGAATATACCTGTACCACCTTCAGACAGTATCTGTTGATGAGCTTTAGGACAAGGCATGCTACCCGAGTCGAAACACTACTGATTTCTACAACGTTGTTTATGGTCAGGGTCAGCGTGTCCTCGCCTCGTCTACGGACTTCTGATAAACACAGTACTAGCCAGTTTATGTCACTTAATTCTTCTTTGAGTTCTACGAGGTGATGCTCCAACCTCATCGTGCATCCATTGTACGTTGCCAAATATAATAATCGATTTTGGTAGCCGTTTGTCGTGACCCGGAGATTCCAAGCACCCTCTATCCCACTCTTATACCGACCGGTACCGTAGCCGGAAGCAGTGTGGCTGCCGGGAACTGAGGGCCGTTTTTTACCTGCTCTCACCATATTGGGTTTTACCCATAGTCAACACGCTGAGCAGACGGGTTGGTGACCGCAGTCAATAAAGACTACTACCAGATGTTGCTGCTGCCCAATATTAGTCCGTGTTTGGGGTTGAGAAATAAGACCCCTTTTACCTCTAAGTCGCCTTTTACGACATCCCTGGAAGAGACCACTTTTCCAATGCTGTTCTGTCGGAAGCATACTCCTAAAAAACCATGACATTATCTTATTTGCTGACAACACCTCTTCTCTTTTAAAATTCAAGAGACGACAGACATGTCTGAAAAATTAAATAATGCCATTTCTAAAATTGGTAATTGGTTTAAAGCTAATAATTTGTTACTTAATGAGAAAAAAAACCAAATGTATTAAATTTACATTAACACATTAATGGCGAGCAATTAGAACTTGTTAATTCAACAGTCTTTCTTAGCATAACGCTGGGCTCAAAACTTCAATGGGGTCCTTATATTCATAACCTAGCCAAAAAACTTAGCTCTGCTGTGTATGCGATCAAGAAAATAAGATAATTGACCGATATCGACACTGCAAAAATAGTGTATATGACAAATGGTTTCTTATAGCTGCTGATGTAAATTTACAATATTTGTGTTAAAAAACGGGCAATTCGTGCTATTTACAAATTAGGATCTAGGATATTGTAATGGCCTCTTGGTGATGCTTGGAATTTGCGTCTACTGAAATTAAATAAATAAAAATACCAATAAAAATTTTCGAGATAACACGTGCAACATTCAAGTGAGACACTTCTCACCAAGTTATGAAAAAAATTTACAAACGAGCGTTCCAAGTCACTTCACCTGCTAAGACTGATTAGCTAAACAAAAGCTTTTAGTAAACCAAAAAAAGAGTCTTAAAATGACAAAACTTAGAATCGTTCCATAAGTTTCGCAGAAAACAATAAAAAAAAAAAAGGGTTGCACTCCGGGAGTGCCGGCAGAAGTGAAAACATACTCGCTATTTACTTCCCATCACTTCTTATCCATATTTATTTATTAAAAATAATAACTTCTGGTTATTTACTTTTTTGACGTTGTATATTTGACAGCTCAATCTGTCATAGAATTAAAATCCCATATCCAACCTCCCTGTACTACTCATAATCGCCATATACTAAAAATAAAAACTAACCTAATGTAAATAAAGGTCACGTGTCCTAACGCGAGTGACATCTTACGAATTTTCGATCAGGACACGTGACCTGACGCGAGTTTAACAGTTTTTACCCATCACAAAAAAAGTGCACAGCGCCGCTAAAGAAGTTTTCACTTCAAAAATATAGGTGCAAACCAAATGTTTAAAAACTTAAACTACTTCACTCTTGGCCGATAGTTATAAAAAAAAAATATAACAAATGATTTCTTGCCTTATGGCCCACCACAAACAAACGCGCTATCTTCAACCTCTTGGAATAAAGGTTCAATGGTTAAACACCTTTTTATTACTACACTTAACATTTGTTAAGTTATGTATTACAACATATTTTAGCACAAATATGCTTAATAGATAGGAGTTAACAGACCTCAGTGGACAAACCCAGTACGTCGCTTAGCCAATAAGGGACCTGGGAATCGAAATGTAAATGAAGAAGTTATGGAATGGGGGATACCTTCAATTTTGGGACAGCGTCCAGAATCGTGGCATTCAATCTTAAGATTTAATGGGGCACACTCATACCCTGGGATATTTTTTTAGAAATATTTTAAATTTTGTATTACTTTTAAAAATAAAGTACCTGGAGGACCAAGCTTCGCTCATTTTTTTTTTGGAAAGGCTATCTATTGTCAAGTAGCTGGACAACCACCATCTATTGTCAAGTAGCTTTATCGTTGCTGTTTCGGTAAAAATAATAGTATTACTACTCGCCAAAAGTCCGAGTCATATTTTTCAGTTTATCATTGCCTTAAAACACGAATAAAATGACTTTTCTGAAAATGAAACTAGCTAGATCGATTTATCACTTCATGAAAACCGATGGAGCCGTATCCGAGATTCAGATTGCTCGTTTAAAGGTATTAGATTAAGTTGTTAATCAATTAAAAAGTAATATGAGTCACTATGCTAGTTCAGTGTGGTGCTCTACAAAAGCAGATTAAACGAGCTAAGTATTCTAGACGTTATATCCACAATGTTGTTGTTTCAGTGATAATAATAATAATCTAACTCGACAGCATACACCGGTGTACAATTCACTGTGTTACCTAATAATAGGTAAAATAATAATCAAGTCATTTTCTTCGGCTGACAGTAATCCAGCCGATTCACTAGAACCATTAATTTATTTGTCATGTTTGTATTGTATCGTGTGTTAATTAATTTATATGTAACTAGTTTTAACCGGCCAAAGGAGGTTGTTTGAAGTTGGAATTTCTCCTACTTTTTAGAGTTTTTGGCCAGGAAATTATATTCGATAGTAAATTTTTCTCTCTTGCTTTGGACAATATAAGAAAAGTAGCTTTTCGTTTAATAATTGGTTTCTTTTCACCTATCCTATACGACGTATTTGAGCTTACGCAAGGTATAGCTACCTTTTAAACTCAACTATTCAGCCAGTTTTCGTAAGACACGTCGTCAGGCTTTTATTTATAGGACTTATCAAAGGAGTAACCTATATAGTATAGAAAGTAAATGGTTGGATAGATATTCATAAATTATTATTACCCTATTACAAAGAGTTCCTGACTATCAGTTAATCTCTTCTTTACCGATATTTTATTAACTGAGAGTGTTCCTATTATAAGAATCAGAACAACTGAGGGCTTGAAAATCGATTTTTCTTCTTATGATAAATAAAAGGTACTTTTAAAGAAATGATCATTATAAAAATTTATTGGCCAATCAAGACGGACGGACGTTTTCCAGCTTACAACTGATGGCGTCATCACACATATATATATATAAATTACATAAACGAATCCCCATGGGTTACGGGCATTGGGCCTAGCACACTGACCCAAATAAAGAGAGAGACGATCTATCTCGCCTCAGAGTCGTATTCAGGTAAGATACTGCCTAAATCTCTGGTTTTCAGGTTACAATATTAGTCAATACTTACTGCTCTATTTAAAGTGATTACCTATTACATTTATCTGAGTTGATAAACCATAAAACGATAATTGTTAATATTCATTGTAAAAGGTAACTGTAAATATAACGCAACTTGCAATAAATAGAAGCTTAATCACTATTAAAGTTGTTTTAACAACAAGTAACAATCTTTACCTAAAATACCTATGAGAGCTGACTCTGATACGAAAAATACCTAGACCCAGGAGCAAATACCCACTCTAGACGATCACGAAAATTATTTAGGTTTTGAAGGCTGGACTCCGAGTACGAGCGACGAACTTCAGCTACTCAATTTAATCTTATGCTTGCAACGTTAAGGTAAACAATTTAGCTAGACATCTAAGTAGATACTAATTCTTTCCAGGTACGTCTAGGGTCCACCATAATATCTCTGAGGAATAGGTTTAAGGAAGTTAATATTTTAACTTTAGCGTCGCAGTACTTTTTACTATTTTTTTTACAGAAAACATTTTTACTACGGAAAACCTTTTTTATGTTCATAAAATATCAATAGTTTTAGCAAGAAGAGTGACGTTCACAAAGTAAATAATAGAAGTGAAAATAAGCTGTTGGGGATGATACACGTCTACACAAAATAAAAATAACTCTTTTATGGGGCAATGTATATACTTTTATAACAAAGTTCCAAATTATATTAAAAAGCTATCAATAAGTAAATTTAAATCTTTTATCAAACAACTACTTTGTAAAAAGGCATACTACAATATTTCAGACTATGTAAATGATAAAAATTCATGGGACTGAAGATAGTCAATTACTATGATCCTGCATAGGTAAACAAAATTAAATTGGAAATAATATAAAATTGTTCGGCTTAAATGTTTTATTTAAATCATTGATTGTTTTTGTAGTTTATATGATTTTTTTTGAAAAGAGTAACTTTCGAGTTTTTTGCCGGATTATTCTCGGTAGAAATCAACAGCATTGTGAACCGGAGGGTGGGTGGTAGAGGATAAAAAATAGTATTTCATAACTTTGACGGTTCATAAGGGTTTGTAAAAATACTAATTAAAAAAAAATGACTTTGACTTTTAACCACAATAAAAAAAAAAACAGTTGGATTAAATAGTAACCATAATTTTAAACTCGAGGCCGTTTTTATTAAGATCAAACGAGGCGGTGTCATTGCGCTTCGCAGTTTTGACAATTGTGTGGTTTCGTTTTCTTATCAATATCAATAATTGAATGTTCGAGGAGCTAAGTGTTTTTTTTTTTGTTGTTTTTATTGCATTATTACGTGTTTCATATAATGAATGAATGTGTTCTTTAAAAAATGATTATCTGTAAACAGAATTGAAACAAATTTTGTTTTTAATTTTTGTTTTCCATTTCTTGTACAATATTTAATTAAGTTTAGCTATTAACACTGTTAACAATAAAACAACTACCTAACATATTATTGTGGTCTTAGGTAAGTAGTCGTTTTCGAAATCGAAAAGAATATTGAAGCTTAAGTTAGTAACACAATATAGTAACCATCATTTTAAACTAGAGACCGGGTTTAGTATAAAGATGAAACGAGGCGGCGTCATTGCGTTTTGCAGTTTTGACATTTCTGCGGTTTTGATTACCTATTGCAATATCAATAATTGAAAATTTGAAAAGCTCCATTAAGAATAGTGTGTTTTGCTTGACCTTAAGTTGTGATTAAGATAAAATTTAACTATGACAAAATAAATAGTTCAGAAACGTAAAAAGTAAAAACAAGTTTTGAATGTTTATTAACGTAATTGGTTATTGGTAACGCTTATTACCATATATTACCATTAACCCGGTCTCTACTATGTCTAGTATCCGATTTAATAATTATTGCAACCCCCACCCTGTCCGATAACAGCTTGCATGCGGGAACGCATTGAATTTATACGGATTTTGCACCGATTTGAACCACGAATAATGTCCCATATTTTATATACTTCTATAAAATAAGCCTCGAATGCTTCTGGAATTCGCTCATTCTGATTATCCCAACGTTGGACAATGACGGCCTATAAATTTTCAATGGGATTTAAATTTTAATCTAGTAGGCCAAGGAATAATATAAATGTTACTGTGCTGGCGAAACCACTGTCGCACACCACGTGAACGGTGTATTGGACAATTATCTTGCACAAACGTTATTAACGACAATTCTTCCTTTGGATACACACTTCGATGTTGGGTAACATGGTCTCTTTCAGCGCTTCCACATAATTACCACTATATGCTCGACTGGGTAGTCTGATTAATCCGGAGTCAATATTGGGCGCAGTGTAAGCACTATTATTATATCGCCTATTATTCCTACGATAATGCAGACCCTCACTATGAAATACATCACGAAAAGTGTCCACACTAAACTTATGTCGAATAACCAGCTTAGTGGTTTGTCGGCACGAATCTGTTTTCCTCATACTCCCTCACCATGGCTTCACGTTGTGGTGTGTCTATGTCGACGATAAGTCTTTGTGAAAGTCAATCTGATATTTATAATTTTAACCTACCCTATTTAGTTTAATACCATACTATGCGTTTTCTAGGAAAATAAGCTTATATACTGCTAGTGAATTTCGAAATGATAATTAATCTTTCAATGGTCAAATGGCGCATATAGCTGGCTACTTATCAATAAGTGCTGAGTTTGCTTCCACCCAGTAGTTAAAATTGGAAAGACTCTTTTTGAAAATTTAATGATCTTGGTTTTGGGTTTCGTAACGTTCACAGTATAATAAATAATAAAGAATGCGCATACAAGTTCAGGGTTTTTTTTTTTATATTTTAAGGTAACGCAGCGCCGTCTAGTAAGATATTATTAAACCAGTCAAGTTAGGTAATTACTGTTACATTATATCGATATATATACACGGATAGATGGCGTCAATTCTCACCTCATAGCATTACGTTTCAGAATTGTCTATGCACTTTTGCAGCCTATTAGTACATCAATCTTACAAGCAGACAAAATCTTCATAATATACTGTTACAGTCCGTGTACGTAATTCTATCACTCACCTTATATCGCTGATGATCGAGGGCGTCGCGGCGAAACTAGGAACCGAGGCGTCAGTGTGTGCTTATGTTATCTACGAAGGGGCCTACTCTAATGGAAGGAAACTTACTTTAAAACATTAAGAATCTGCTACAAAATAGACAGGAGAGTTTTTAATAAAACATTGAGTGTGTTACAGTGGCGGATCCTGGTACTAATGATGCTCCGTGCAGCTATGTCCAGAGGCTGATCGAATCACTCTTCTAGCACACTGTTACCAACAAACTCGCGTGTATACCACTACGTTGGTATTTCCGATCGATTCCGATAAATACGCTCGTCACGGACGTCACATACAACTTCTGGAACTGACCTCTACAACTACCCACTGGACTGGCTGCTGTCAAACGTTTTTTGTGCCTACTTAAATAACACCGTTTTGGCGCTGTAGGCAGATATGAGAGTCTATAGAACTAAAATTAGTGATGACCGCAAGTCGACATTATATCTGTGATATATCGATATATGACATTTTAGAAATAGACAGTTTTTTAACCCAACAACAACTGAAAAACTCTTTGGTGGTTTTTAAGAACTTTCAACAGTGTTGCCACTTACCACTAGCTCTAAGTTTTTTTACTAAAAAATCTGTGTTGGCGAGAAATCTCGATGATACCTTTCGATTTGATCGAACCTTTTGACGTGGTCCAACCAGGATCATATTTTTTTGTTTCGAACTCTTATGTAGTGAAGGAAGTATTGTAATCGTGCAGAAAAAAATCGCGTTTTTTATAAAAATCTATCAATTAAAACACGGCACTTTAGAAAATTTTTAACTTCAACGTAATTTTGTATACGTACCGCCTGTCAATTGGAATGGGTCTGATCGCAACCCCCTTCTTTTTTTTATATAACCAAGGTGGAAAACAAGCTTACGGTCCACCTGATGTTAGGCGGTTGTTAGCCTATTGAACTTGAAATACAGGAGAATTACTCGCGCGTTGCCGATTATTTAAAAATCGAATCACTACCTTCTTGAAGAATTCCATACTATAGTCCTTAGAGAAAACCTCGGCAGCCTCTCAATAACAAGTGCCCATGTGTGTGTGGGATACACTATCTAAGCGGATATCTAAGTCTACTAATAGTCCAGTCAATTAAAAATAAAAGTCGCATTAAATGGACATCTAATTTATTTTTTATAGGATAATTTAATATCATTTTTTATACCTACCTGAGAAGTTATAATATGATAGCACTTTTTGCTACTTAGAAAAATGTTTTTTTTAAGTTATGTATTTCATAATAATATTTACTATATTATATAATATATGTACATATATTTAAATTAACAAAAATTTACGCTTGACGCTGTGAGCCACATTTTTTCCTCTAGACACATTGTCACTTTCACTGTCAGTTATTTCAAGCTCTTCGCAAGAATTTGGGTCTGGAAAAAATTACACAATTCTTATGATCTTTTAGGTTTACTTATACTTATTAACACTAAAAGCAATATACCTTACAAACGTAATTTTAATTACATATTAGGTTTTATTACATTAGTTAATTAGATACAACTCCTAGTGACTTATATATCCTAATACATCATTCTTATAAACACACAAAATCTTCATAGAAGTAAGAAATACAATATAAATAAATATACATAGAAATAATCTCTCTTCGTTTATGACTCCCTGAAGGTTACAGTCTTAGAAGACAATATATTATTGTTATTAGTTAATTAGAAGTATAATGCCTGGAGTGTTTATTATAATAGATCTTTTATTACATTTTAATTTATGAAGCAATAAACGTGCCGCAGCAGCTTGCCTAATATAATTCAGCCCTATATTGATTAGGTCAAATTTAAAACTAACCTTAAAACAATCCTGTAAATATTGTTGGAACACTGCCCAACTTTAATGTGGTTCTGTTGCAATGTTTGAAAAGACATTTAGCATTAAAATGTTGAGAGCAAAGGAAATCTTTTTCCTTTGGAGTCGAGTTCAAGGCTTTAATGTTATGTAATTATATACTCCTCTACTTTAAGTTTGTTGAAAATCTACAAAAATAAAAAATATTTAAACCATCGCCATCCCTCCCTTAGAGCTTGGGAAATCAGAAACATGCTTTCTAAGTCGAAGGCATGCCAGTATCGAAAGACTTACAACATTCTAAATATAACAATTTCCATGTTCATATTGGCCAACTTTCTAAATATTGATATTAAAATTATGACCTCTTTGAATCACTAGCAAATTCTAACAACACAAATAAATATCAATTTTAATGAAATTCAATATTGTACTGCTAATATAATATTGCAATAACAATTTCTGATTGAATCAGATGGTTTACATATAAATTTTACATCTATTTTGAATAAAAACAAACACTAAACGCACGTAGCTGTGAAACGATGTGTTACTCCTCTTTTTGTAGCAACGTTTGGATAAGACACATTTGCTCGTATTTGTAAACTCGTTATTACATAAAAAAATTCAAAAACTCAGTAAAACACCGACCAATTAAGTTAAATTCAGCAAATTTTTATGATGTTTACAATCTACCAAGACAGCCATGTAGAATATACGTCAAAATTAGTTCCCTGAGACTTTCGCGGTGGCGCTTCAAATTGACACACAAAACTAGCTGTCAGTTGTATAGAAAAGCCAGTCCAGTGGGTTAGTATGAAGTGGGCGCAGACATAAAATTATAACTAGTTTGTATATAAATGTAAACCTAAAAAGCCGGGACTCAATACTATTTCGTTCATAGTATATTATAGTTTCTTTGATTTCGTTTTTCATTTAAACCTTCTTATATATATTGATACACTGGCCGTGACGAACGTTCGAACAGAAAATGCCTTAAAATATGACACAAATGAGAGAAATATTTATCCAAATAACCTCAAATATCATTTGTGTTCAAGTTCAATAAAATTTTAAACCTTTAAATTCCCAGATTTCAAACTTAGTAAACGCTTAACAAAGACTTCAAGTTTGAAACTACCGCTTGTGGTGTGTGCGGAAGCAATTCCGAACTTAAAGAGCGGCGTGACTTACTTGAAGAGTTGGGCCCAGGTGCATTAACCCGCATATGTTCATAGAAATCAGTGGAAAGTTTTATTAAAGTCGGGCCGGTGCCACTACTTAAGAAGACTTCTGATTAAGGGACACAGGTTGCAATAGAGTCGTAATGATGTTATGAGTTTTGTAAGTTTCATTTTAAATAAATAATTTAATATAAATAAAGGTAATTATAAAATGTATTATAATTAACTAGTAGTTGCCCATTGAAACGTGAATGCTCCGGGATGTCATCCACAAAAATCTTTCTCTGTGCGAACTCTTGAGCTGGAATAAAGTATTTTATGTCCTACCTCGTTTTTAGCTATCAAAAATTTGTGCAAAATTTCAGGTCACCCCGTTGCATCATTGTATCGTCAAGAAATAGGTACCTGGTATCATTCGGGGAAAAAAGAGAAAAAATCCTTAACTAGGATAATAAGCAGGTTCCAATTCGTTCCATTACGGCTTAGGAATAAATTCTACACAGAAAAAAAAGTGGAAGCTCTCGTCAACCTGTTGTAGTTGAAGAATAAATAATTTTCTGGAATTGTAGCCATGACAGCTAAAAAATTATTTATTCTAAATGTTCATTATAGTTGTTCGCAATAATAGAAAATGGCTAAATCGTTGATAGTGTAACAAAAAAAATAAAAAAATTCCTTAGGTCACTACTTTGTTATTTCAGTGGTAACTGAAATTAAAATACACATAAAAGATGCTCCACGCACGACTGTAACCTGAGGAATAAACATAAAGTATGTGGACAGGAAGTTGTCCGCTCGTTCCCTGGCTCAGCAGGATGAACTTCTGTATAATATTATTTGCATAGTGGAAAAGCGAATCGAAGGAAAACTTTACAACTCCATTCAGTTTCTCGTCTCAATTCAAGACGTATTTGCATTTAAATTAGAACGATTATTCTCATGCCTTTCAGGTTCAAGTCTTAAATCACTTGTTAAAACTCTTTAAAGATTATTATAATTTAAATTACATAATGTTAAAAACGAACAGCCAAAACAATAACAATGTTTTTTTTGTCGTTCACTGAATTTATTTACACATATTAATTTCGTTTCAATCGTTACCCTTTATATTATTTTAATAACTTTAAAATATTTTATTCAAAAATGCTTGTAACGTGATTGACCATATTTTCACAATTTTCTTTACAACGTTGAGCAACCTTCCGCGCTTATCAAAAACGCCAACCTAACGCCACAAAAGTTGTACTAAATTTTATTGCTGGCGAGTTTAAGCCACCAGTAATTTCCTTTAAAAATCCATTATTGTCCAGTTGATTTTATAGGCACCAGAAAAGTTGTATGAAATTTCATCGCTGGGAGTTTAAGCCGTCAGTAATTTCCTTTGAAAATCGATCATTGTCGAGTTTTGTTTCAAAATTAGTCAGGTGCAAAAATATTTATATACTAAAAAATACACTAAAAAAATCGTTGACGATCCAAATTCACAAGCCGTATCGAACCTTTAAGTCTGAGGAGAGTTTGCTTTCTTGTGTGTATTCTACCGCTTGTATAATGAGATGTGTTCTGAGGAATGGTTCGAAATTATACCCATGGCAACTTTCTACCATCGCACCCCTCGCCAGAATTAATCCTCACATCTTGGAACCTAAATGGTCACGTACAGTGTGGTTTTTAAGATACTTCCTCCCGCAAACGCTTAGGTTGTGGAATGAGCTCCCTAGGGGCTGAGGCTTTCTCGGAAGACTACAGTATAGGGTTCTTCAAGAAAGAACTAATTAGATTTTTGAAGGTCGGCAACGCGTATGTGATGTCCCACGTGTTGCTGTGGACGCATAGGCTGCGGTGACCGCTAACCAGCAAGCGGACCGCAAGCTTGTTTTCCACCTTAGTGGTAAAAATAATCCAAATCACTTCAAGTGTGCCTACACAAAATTTAAATTAAGAGTTCCCTTGATTTCTCTAGGATCCCACCAATGTACCGTAACCTGATGACCATGGGGCCATGGCTACGCCGCGCTTTCAGCCACCAAGCAACGCAGTCATTACAGACACAGACAGTAATGTTTTATTTTTATTTTTTCTTACTGCTCCACTGAGCTTTTGGGGCGAGACTGTAAAGGAGTCGCAGTCATATAGCGCCCAACGCTCAAGGGCTTCCTGCGGGGGGAGCCTCGACTTCGGTTGTCGCTCTTGGGGTCGTCTCTTCGACCAGCGTGAGCCTCGAACCCAACAGTAATGTGATATTAATATGGTTTATTGTTTGCAGGCTGACACAAATCAGGATTTACCGAATAATTCACAAGTGACAAATAATGCCACAGCGGATATTTCCACGAATAGAGAGTCATGGTCTCGTCCGTTTGAGTTCGTTTTGTCCACTTTGGGATATGCAGTTGGGCTAGGAAATGTGTGGCGTTTTCCTTTTCTATGCTTCCGGAATGGCGGAGGTTAGAATTTAATACGTCTTTATTTTTAAATAGGTCCTATAAAATTTAAACTTAGTTCGTCAAGTTAATACAAAAATAATAATTTTAAATTCCGTAACGTATTTCCAAGTTACTCATGTGTCTGATACTTGTCATGATACTTGACTGAAAACTTTGGACTTCTATTACTTTGTGATAACTAGCGGGGTTTCAAATTTTACGCAGGTGCGAGTATTGTACGTTTAACAGGTAAACAGGTTTAACAGGTACCTATTTTTCTCCACATTGCGGTAAAACAGTTCTGATTTGTATATATTTTTCGTTATTTTCGCTGAGAAAACTTCTAACATTACTTCTACTTCCATATTTTTCTGTAAATTACGTAAAATATAATGGCAATACTTCTTCAGGGAAACGAAATCATAAGTCTAAGCAATCACGACAGGAAATTTTTGAACATTACACACCGTGTGGCCCCAAAGTAGGCAAAGCTTGTGTTATAGGTACCAAACAACCCATACACACATAAATAAATCCCTTTCTTTTGTAAATACATATCATACATATATACATCTAGACTCAAGACAAACACATGTTTATATTATGACATAAATGTTTGTACAGTGTGGGAATTGAACCCACACTCTCCGCACAGCAGCTTGCCACACTACCAACTAGGCTGCGAGGGGTGTTAACTTAAAATGTTTAATGTCTGTTTTATTTTATACACCAATTAATTGATGTTTTTTAATCGATCGTAAGAAGTAAAACTACCTTTATTCTATTAAGCTTAAAAGCCTCTCTCAATAATTATAACTATTTTAGTTACTATTACAGCGATAATAAGAGTAATAATTAACGGGGGGAGTGTATGTCTACATCACTACAGGAGAGATATTTTTGGGGTATCGATTGTTTAGAAGTATTTGAGCTACATAAATAGCTTGGGGTTTAGTTTTAAATCTTAGCAAATAAGTTTAATATAACTATAGATATAATGCAATGTGTGATTTATGTCGGAAATGTTCCGGGAATAAGCTAGTACCGTACATAGAAATTAAATTTTATTTATTTGTTGTTTCAGGAGCATTTTTTATACCTTTTATAACCATGATAATCTTTATTGGAATACCACTATTTTACTTAGAGTTATATGTTGGACAATACTCAGGGATGGGTCCTTTACAAGCTTTTTGTGCCATTTCACCTTTCTTTAGTGGACTTGGATATTGCACATTGGTGGTTATTAGTTATGTTATGATATACTACATGGTCATTATTGCCTGGAATCTATATTATTTATTTGTAGCCATTGTGTTTTCTTTACGTTGGAGTTCGTGCGAAAATGATTTTAATTCTATGTGTAAGTAAATTTAATAATATCACGCTACTATCCTTGGGAGCTGGGTAAAAAAACAATAGCGCGGGCAAGCGATACGACGAGGGATGGCTCAGCAACGCAACGTCAGGTCGTAAATTATATTGCGTTAAAATACTATGAATTACGAAACAGAGTGATTAAATTTTATTAAGAGTGGCCAGAATCAAGTACAACTTTAATTCAAACTCGGTTTTGCAAAAGTGCACGTCCCGGGAAGTATCATAGTTGCATAGTCTAATCTTTTTATCCTGATAGTGTTTAATGAACATCTTTGACATATCAACTTATCAGCCGTCAAACTAGGCAGAGAACTTCTTACCTAAACAAACCTACCTAGGTTATCAGTCTACCTAGTGAATAGAAGTCTCATGATTAGTTTTTCGGATCGCTGTCTCCATTGTATATCCTTCCTTTCTTGTCATATATCAGATCTACGAGAAATGTGGCATGCCTTTTTCCTCTTTAGCTTACCAGGAACTCCTTTGAGCTTTTTGGTCTCATACTAGTTCTTCTACATATTTTACCAGCTTATGTATGAGGTCAACAGTTCTGGACCTTTTTAGTTTCTGTTAACTTATACGTATATTACTTTAAGGGAAAATGGCCACAGCGATAGTCTTTCTTCCACCTGATATATTAGTGGTTATTATGAATAATTGGGTAATGCATCGAGATTTATGTACAAATATTGCAGATATTATGCAAAAAGCTGATGACGTTAAGCTATTTGACCACAAAAGATTCTTTCTTACCATTTCCGTGTTCCTAAATATGTTTCGTTATAGGATTCCTCATACTGACATGTGTTTCATTTTTTTATTTTTACAATTAAAATGAAAGTGTACATCATAGCTGTTGATTGTTCATTTAGGTTAAACAGTAAACAACTTAATTTACCATGGTATAGGTAATTAAATTAAAATTACATAAAGCTTGTTACAGTGGCCCATGTGACATAAAATGTAGAGTAAACAACAAAGGGATATCGACAGATTTGACTTATTACAAAAAAAAGTGTATAGCAATTCAAGATATTTGTATAGAAAATGGAATGAAGCCATATAATGGTACACACTGTCTAGAAGGAGACACAGCTGTTTACTGGTACAAAAATGTTAAACGTATATTGGCAACAGAAGAATATTTTAAGTGAGTGTAAAGAAAATAACAAATTATTTTTTATCAGCATAACTTTGACATACGCTTCTTCTATTAAATTCGTAGTTCGTTCATTAGTTTTATTTCTACAAATAATCGGCTGTGAGATCTGTGGGATTTTCTAATGATGATCTGACCACGTTATGTAGTTTTAACCTGAAGTATCCTCACGATTGGGTTCCTATATTAGAACATCTTGTGCAGCTGA
Organism: Apoda limacodes; assembly: GCA_946406115.1. Lineage (NCBI taxonomy): Eukaryota > Metazoa > Arthropoda > Insecta > Lepidoptera > Limacodidae > Apoda > Apoda limacodes. The sequence continues at coordinate 10,499,028 of OX291553.1, read as the reverse complement.
TGACTATACTCAGCAGGCCTATATTCATCTCAGAGCACACAACCAATTGGATTTATGCTCGTCATTGATCAATAACAGTGTTTTAAGAAATATACGTATTTCGCCTTTACTCCCCTTTTTTATACTAAGCTGAGAAAGCCGCCTCGCGTCTGCGTGACTTTGCGTGCGTATGAATTTTTTTTTTTTTTTTATACCACTAAGGTGGCAAACAAGCCTACGGTCCGCCTGATGGTAAGCGGTCACCGTAGCCTATGGACGCTTGCAACACCAGGGGCATCACTCGCGCGTTGCCGACCCTTCAGAAATCTAATAACTTCTTTTTTGAAGAACCCCATACTGTAGTCCTTAGAGAAAACCTTTGCAGGGAGCTCATTCCACAACCCAAGGGTTCGCGGGAGGAAGTTTCTCTGAAACCGCACTGTTCGCGACCATTTTGGTTCCAAAGTGTGAGAATGAATGAATTCGATGGCGAGCGGTGCGATGGTAGAAAGTAGCCGTGGGCATCATTTCGAACAATTCCTCAGAACACAATCCATTGTACAAGCGGTAGAACACACACAGGGAGGCAAAGTCTCTCCTCAGACTTAAGGGCTCGATACCGCAAGTGAGTTTGGGATCGTCGACAATTCTCACAGCCCGTCGTTGAACCGAGTCAAAAGGGCCAAGCTGGTATCCGGGCACACCCGCCCAGAGATGGCAGCAGTACTCCATTTGGGGCCGGACTTGCGACTTGTAAAGTAGCAACCTTTGCCCCGACGTGAAGTACTGCTTCGCTCTGTTGAGTACACCAAGTTTTTTGGACGCCAGCTTTACCTTGTCTAGCAAATGATCTCGGAACTGAACATCGCTGGAGATGTCAACGCCAAGGATCCCAATGCTCTTGGAGATGGAGAGGGGAGTGTTCTGGAATTGTGGGACTACAGTGAATGGGGTTTTCTTAGCGGTGAACGCGCAGACTTGTGTTTTTGAAGGGTTGAATCGGACCAAGTTTTCCCGCCCCCAGTCAGAGATCTTGGACAGACCGATCTCGATTTGAGACACAAGTTCTTCACGCTTTTCCTCGACAACGGAACGTGGGATGCTTGCATGGCCCGTGTAATAAGCGTCTCCAGTACTGTCATCTGCATAGCAATGTATGTTGTTGATGTCCAACATATCATTGATGTGCAGTAGAAACAGCGTAGGAGACAGCACAGAGCCTTGCGGGACACCAGCATTAATGTCCATGCTATCAGAGCAACTACCGTCAACTACGGCTCGTATGCTTCTGCCGGACAAAAAGCTAGCCACCCATTTGCACAAACCCTCGGGCACTCCGTAAGAAGGCAACTTCGATAGAAGACCCCGGTGCCAGACCCGATCGAACGCCTTCGCTATGTCTAGGCTACATGCCAATGCCTCCCTCTGACTCTCAATGGCTAGTGCCCATCGGTGTGTGAGATACACTAGAAGGTCACCAGTTGAGCGACCGTGGCGAAAGCCATATTGACGGTCACTGATCAGGTCGTGTTTTTCTAGGTATCCCAAAAGCTGTGTGTTGATCACACGCTCCATCACCTTGGAGAGGAGAGAGGTTATAGCGATAGGCCTGTAAGTCGATGGATCTGATCTATCGCCCTTTTTGGGCACCGGGTGCACATTTGCAGTCTTCCATGAAGACGGAAATTGCCTAGTGTGGTAGGAAAGCGTGAAGAGGCGCGTGAGTACAGGACATAACTCAGGAGCACACTGCTTAAGCACCACTGCTGGTATGCCGTCTGGCCCACTCGACTTATGAACGTCTAGGGAAAGCAACGCCCGCCGGACCTCGCGCTGTGTTATAGTGATTTCCGGCATGGTCTTACCGCACCACGGTAAAGTAGGTGGTACAGCGCCTTCGTCGTTTACATTCGAGTTAGAGGCAAAGAGACTGCCCAATAGATCGGCTTTCTCTTTTGCACTGTGGGCCAAGTCACCATCGGTCTTTCGCAGTGGTGGTAATGACGACTGGCAGAAGTTCCCCTCGGCAGCTTTAGCAAGCGACCAGAAAGCACGACTTCCAGAAGGATAGCTCGCAAGTCGCCCACCTATTTTGCCGATGAATTGGAATTTTGCTCTGGCAGTTGCTTTCTTACTGAACCTCGAGGCAGCATTTAATTTGCGTTTTAACTCAGAAATATTCGGATCCTTATTATTACGAGCCGTGGTCCAAGCCTCATACGCAGTTTGCTTAAGAATTTTAGCTTCTCTGCAAGGCCTATTAAACCACGGTCGTTTTTTGACGCTGGCAGCTACTCGCAGGTTAGGAATGAAACATTCCATACCAGCGAGGATTGTCTCAGTGACTGCGGCTGCGCAGACGTCAGGATCTTCTGAGCTATAGCAGATCTGCCTCCACGGGTATGATGCATAAAATTCTCGCAATCCATCCCAGTCTGCCGACTTATAATGCCACACACGACGCCAATTAGTTGGCCCAGAAGGATCGGGTTGTGTGCATGACAATCGAGTCCGGATGAGACAGTGGTCCGAGGAGCCAAGAGGCGCATCCACTGAGACGGAGTATCCATCCGGACGTGTAGTCAGCAGAAGGTCCAGTAAGGAGCTTGTATGGTCCTCTATATCTGGTATTCTCGTTGGAGAAAGTACCAGCTGAGAGAATCCATAGGTCAGAGCAAATTCATGAGCAGATATCCCTGCATAGTTATTGGTTCGAGAACTGAGCCACTCACGATGGTGGGCGTTAAAGTCTCCCAAAATAACTACTTCTGCTGTAGGATATTGCTCTAGAACTTTGTCAGTCGTCAAACTCAGGTGCGTGAAGAGTCGAGTTACGTCCGTGTCACCGCTATGAGACCTGTATAGGCACGCATAGATACCGAGTGTGGCCCCCATGATCTACGCGCACCCACAATATCGACAGGTCCCTGTCTTCAAGGCTATGAAGTCGGCGACAGCAGATATTCTCCCCGACGAACATACATACACCGGCACGACTCAAAAAATTGTGCTCGAGTTTGTAGCCGGGATAACGAAGGTATGATGTGTCGGCCGGGCAGGATATCTGCGTCTCCGTTAGAAAAAGAATGGTTGGCTGCGCAGTCTCGAGATGGTGATGGACTGCGTTAAGATTTGCGTGAATACCCCTTATGTTGCAAAAATCCACATTATATGTGGATGGAGTAACCGCTGTCAAAACTCTTTTCTTTTTTCTGTTCCTGGCCATTTTGTTTGAAGTAACTTAGACTACGGTTGAGGATTCACTGCACAGACAGCTTAGAAGACAAAAAGTTGCCGTACTAAGACTGCCGAAGCTCAACACAGATGATACGGTTGCTGGCACGGCGGGCGGAAGGGCCCCTGATCCCCCTCTGTTGTAGTAGCCGGGTCCACTCCGGTCTCCTTCTCCGGCACGACTACTACTTCAGAGACTTTACACAGGTTGGCGGATCAGCCTCCCAGGGCGGAGATTAAGTGATCCCTGGGTTCGGGAACCCGTTCAACCTGCGGGCGGCCAGCGGTCAGCCGTTTCATCAGGTCTCCCTGACCGCCGAACCAGCACGCCGCGTCTACGCCGAGCAATGACAGCAACAAGCACCGTCGGTCCTCCGCTGTCCGCGCAGCGAATCCTCAAAGAGAGAGCTCTGGCAACCTTACTCACCGCCAGGAACACAACACTACTCAATGTTAGTGTTATTGTGGCCGCGGTTTTCTGTAAGGTGGAGGTACTTCCCCAGTTCGGGCCGCTCATTCGAGCAAGTACTCGCTATGCCCCGCTTTATTTGTTCGGGCAGCTTATTCGAGCGAATACTTGCAGTGGTGCTAGCAGCAGGTATACAGATACACTTACCCTTTCGTAAGAGGAGTACCGGGCTATAAGGTGTAACAGTGTAGTAATTAAGAAAAAAAATATAATTCAAAGTTTTCGAAAATTAAATGCCGTTTAGATAATCCTCAATGCATGAGTACAATCACGGGCATATGTGTCGAGAAATCTATAACTGCATGTATAGTTTCAGATAGTTTAACCTTCAAGCAGTCGCGCGGCGTCGTATCGTCCGCGGTAACCATATTTTCGGTTATAAATTCGTATATTCTCTTCACATGTTTGCTAATTTTAGTAGCCTCCCATAGGTTCAATGTAAACTCAAAACAATAGGTTCATTCTTTCTGTGTGCATTGCTTAAGAGGATACACCTCGCGGAATTTTTCATTTGTTTTTGACATTTACTGATCAATCACTGTAAAATTTCTTAGTCATAATCCCAAGCCGAATACCTATGTCTGTGGTTTTTCCAAAATCTTCTGAAACGTTCTATTAACTAGAAATCTATTTAAAAACCATTTGTATGAAAAATTAGAATCCTGCATAACCTATGAACTTTAAATTTTATACAAAACTGACACACTGCAGACCTAAATATTAATTACTAGAACATGTCTTCAAAATTTCGTGGTGTTTGTTCAGCAAGTGTCAAAAATAAGTGAAAAATTCGTTTGTATGAAGCCCGCTTTGAGGCGCCGCGAAGTGTATCCTCTTAATCTGAATTATATCTTTCGTTGTGCATGCTGCATAGGTTTTGTTAAGTAAACTCGCGCCTGACGTTGAAGATTCGCGCGACGCACTTCGTAAAAGTGTTTTAATATAAATTTTTGTAAGTTTTCATGCTAAATATTGTTTTTTATATCTAAAGGTCATGTGTGTACATTGTTATTCAAATAATTTAATAATTTGTCTTATTAGTTCTTAAAAACCTTGAAGGGGTCATTAAGGTTACGCGCGACCGCTGCCGTTACAAATGACCGCGCGCCCGCTTAAAGGTTAATAAAATAAGGAATTGTTATTGAAATACCTATACAAAACGTTATTTTTATGATATTGTATTATGGTGCTTTTTTAATTTACAGCGAGGGTGTACTTGGAAGAGGCAATGCAACTTGGGAAAACTGGGGTAATATTCAGTGGCATATTGTATTATGCTTATTTTTGTCATGGCTGGTTACGTTCCTGTGCCTTATGAAGGTAAGTTTATCAGATTTGTTTATTTTGTATTATACGTTAGTAGGAAAATCATTTTTGCTGTGCCTAGTTTATTTTGTTATTTGTTCTAGTAAATCGTGAAAGATGCATAATCCACCTTAAACTATTACAGTGTTAACAAAAGTAATAGTCATTATGGTCAAAATCAATAATTTGAAAAACTTTCATAATTTAATTCTCACACATAGCATTCACGCGGCACAAACTTGGGACTGTGTCATTATTTAATAATCTTGATTTTTTGGCACAGAAATAGCTGCAGTGCTAGAGGGACGGGGAAAGATACATTTTGAATAACAGTGCGACAAAAGGATACATTTTGATTCCGATCAAGTTTTTCCAGGAAAAGATTTTTCGGTGTATAACGCCCCGGGCCACTATTCCTACATATTGCAACGGAGATATCAGTAAATTTGATTTTTTATGCAAGTAAAGTTATAGGGATGGATAAAGAAATAGAACAATTTTTAGTCAATTTTGCCAAGCCCAATTTCTTTTGGATTTTTTCATCAAATGTGTTTTTTCTTTTAATACCACAAAAGTGGCAAACAAGCTTACAGTTCGCCTGATGGCAAGCGGTCATCGGAGCCTATGGACGCATGCCACACGTGGGGCATCACCCGCGCGTTGCCGACTCTTCAAAAATCTAATAACTTTTTCTTAAAGATGCACATACCGTAGTCCTTAGAGAAAACCTTGGCAGGGAACTCATTCCACTACGTTTCTACTTGTTTAACCGCAGGGTGACATCCTTTCACGTCGCAATGCGCAATGATACTGTTACTTGATTTGGTGGAGGGATTGAGAATAAAATAATATACCTTTTATCTCAGTTACCGTAGTAATCCTTCGGCGATAAGTGGAAAGTACCACTTGGATTTAGCATTCAATCCAAAAAAGAAACAATCTTCATTTTTTTTAATTCGACTGTTTTGATTTTCCTCATGTATTAAATAGTTAATTTTTAACGTTCTTTATGTGCCAGTAAAAACATAAATATGATCACGATCCTTTTTGAAACTAATTAATATAAATTATGTTTTAGGGTGTAAAATCAGCTGGAAAAGTGGTGTACTTTACAACTCTGTTCCCGTACGTGATGTTGACAGTTCTTTTGGTAAGGGGAGTCACTTTAGATGGAGCTGGTAACGGACTTATATTTTATTTAAGTCCTAAATGGGATACGTTATTAAGTGTAAGAGTATGGGGAGACGCTGCATCTCAGGTAAATTTAGTTCTTGAAACGCTTAATTATAATAATCTATTTTATTATAAATAAGGTATAACTTAGTGATTAAAAGCATATTTTAGAACACATAAAAATACCTAAAACTTACAATTTTTTTAAGTTTTAAAAGCAAACGAAATCCAATTTTTTTTGTCATGTCCAGCCGCATGTCACATCACAGCCATTGTGCAACACGACCCCCATATCAGAATGCCGTGTTGCTCTGTTGCCACAGCCTTGTAACTTAATTCATATTTAATCAATTCTTTCAGTAGATTCTAATTAAGTTTTATTAGAAACTTGCATTTGAATATATTTTTAATGCCACTGGTGTCATAATTATGTTATCGATTCTATTGCGAAGGATAATGCTTATGAAGCTGTATTTTTCTTTTCGTTTTATGTAGATTATTTATTTTGTATTTAAGATAACAGTAAGTAGGTACTTTAAATAATACTTTTATTGCGTTTTATAAACGTGTAGTTAGTTAACTGTAATCTATACTAATATTATAAAGAGGAAAGATTTGATTGTTTGTTTGTTTGTATTGTATAGGCTCCTTGAATAGACTACTGGACCGATTTAAAAAAATCTTTTACCATTAGAATCGAACATTATCCCTGACGAACATAAGCTACTTTTTACCGCGGGAAAATGCTTCATTCCTACGGGAAAACGGGTAATAGGACAACGGGTAATAAGAATTATCCTTCCGTACTTATCTTTTTCTCATAACTTCTAAATGGCTGAACCGATTGGGTTGACATTTTATATGGGTATTTGGATGGTATCCTGGATGATTTAAAAATACAATTTGACCCGGTAGGTCTGCTGTCGGTGTGTCAACTACTAAACGGCTTGGCCGATTGAGTCTAAATTTTGTATGTGTATTTCCATGGTTTCACAGACACGAATGAATTATGCCATTAAGGAGGCAAGATTTGATTGTTTGTTTTTTTTCTATAATTGAGGAGTTGCCGTAAGAACCTACGCCGATAACGAAATTTAGCGCGGGCGAAGCCGCTGGCAGAAGCTAGTAATTAATAATAACTTTTTATTTTCAATTGTCAAACGAGTCGCAAACAAAAGGTTCTCACTGAAAATCAGTGTTGTAACCATTTGGTTATGCTTATGTTAAACCGTTTTGGCGCACAACTCACATTAGGTAAATAGTGTTAAAATTTCGTATATATATATGTTATGATATCATTTAGGATAATTTTTCTCCTTTATATGTTTTTTTTATTTTATTTTTCTGTTATTCATAGGTTGTGTTGTCCAAATAAAATGTTTTTCTTTCTTTCTTTTTTATTTTTAGGGTTCCGTACACAAGAGATACCAACGGAGCCCTATTACTAAGCCTTTGCTCTCTGTCTGTGTTTTTCCTCATTCGTTAAAACGGTAATACATACAAGCTTTACACTTGATGACATTATATTGTCAGCTATCCACAATAAAAATAAAAATGTATCTAGTGCGAGTTATGCTCGTGTGTTTTGTGGTGGTCCGAAATAGGTACACAGTTTTTTTTACAAAAATTTAGATTATCTTTACCAACAGGTATTCTACTCTTTTGGTGTGGGTTGTGGATCTCTTATCACTCTGGCATCGTACAATACCTTCTACAATAATTGCCGTTTTCATGCAATATGCGTCAGTGGTGTAAATTTTTTGACGTCAGTATACGCTGGATTTGCAATTTTTTCCGTTCTTGGTTTTGAAGCTAAAAGCATGGGTGTTAGTGTTCGTGGTAAGATGATTGAGGTATTTAAAAACTAGATTTTTCCGCAGCTCCGCAGCGCTAAATTTGGTTTTCGGCGTTGAATTTCTGCGGCAACTTCTTGATTAAAATAAGGTAGTTTCCTATAGTAAGCTTAAGCTAAAGTTTGTTCACAAGGAATTCGGTTATAGTTATTCCTGTGGGAAATTTTGAATATTTTGTTATAAAAAGTAGCCCTTGTCCGTTCCTACAACAATCTCTGTGCAAATAATTAGCTTAATTGGTTGATCCGTAGCAAAAGTAAGCAATTATAATCAAACAGACTTTCCCGAATATATATTATTTATAATAAGTTAAAATAATTTTAACTTTATGATATTATCATATCGGCTTATTTCGGTCCACTGCTGGATATAAGCATACTCCAAAGCGCGCCACTTCTCACGGGCCTTTCGAATCCGATCCATTTGCTATCAGACACCCTCTTACGGTCATAAATCTATTGAGCTATAAGGCGTTCCACGCTTTGCTTTTCAATAGCATTCTCGACTTTAGGACACGTGAGGCACGTCTGCTGCAGTCCTTCGGCAGACGTGGCCACTGGTGGCCGGCCCGTGCCACTTCAGCTTGCTGATCCTACGATATTTTGCTTTATTATAAAGTGTCATCTCATTATTCAAATACAAAATTATGTTAAAAATAAACATTGCAATTACATATATTTTACCCGAATGCCGAAGAACTGCCAAAGAAAGGAGGGTAATGTTTACGAGCGTATGTACGAGTATGTATGTCTGCTGCCTAAACGGCAATGAACTAAAACGGGGTAAATTTTAGCTAAGGAAAACACTGAAAAGCCTTGAATAAAAATAATAATTAAATAAATAATAAAGAACCCTACTGCAGAAATAGTAAGAACTAAACTGAAATTAAAACATACCATGTATTTAAACTATGAGCAGATGAGACTTATTTCAATGCAAGTTCAAATTATGTACTAATTGCTCGCACTGTAGTAGTTACCTTAAAATGAGTCCCGTCTGCTTATAGTTAAATATTTGGTATGTTTTAATTTCTGTTTAGTTCTTATTATTTCTGCAGTTGGATTTTTTTAATATTTATATAATTATATAACTATCTGATCGAGCAAACATTGCTCTGCCCTTTCCATTGTTCCATATTACTTCGTTTCCCTTTAGGGTTATTTCTGACTCGGCTCTAAAGGTCGTGGCATGAATTTAAATAACCTATAACTATCCCCAAAAATTAGGCTATCAAATGCAAAACGAACTTTCTAAATCCGACTGGTAGTTCCAGAGATTAGTGCGTTCAAACATACTCTTTAGCTTTCATTATGTTACTAGTACTATGGATAATTTCATTTCGTATCTGATCTAAATGTTTTATTTAAACAAACTATGTTTTGAGGCTGCGTGGTTGTAATACATCTTCATGTTTATTACAATATGAAACTGTACACGTCATCACGTAAATTGTGATAGGTTCTGGTTACATATTCTAACACCGGGGTTTGAAATAAGAGCCTGTGACATGATAGATATGTACGTTGGAAATGCGACAGTGTAATGTGATGAATCTACTACTGCGTAGGATGTGCTCGCTGGGGCTACACACGAATGTCGGTCTATTTGTATTGGAAACTTCAATCCAAGCATCAAAGGATCGCAGTATTATATGATTATTGGATGATACCACCTAATTATCATGCATAGCTAAAATAAGTACGAATGCGTAGCTTGTGCTTAAGAGAGAGCCGCTGTATAGGCATAAGGAGACCTATACCTAGCAGTGAGCGACTCCAAGATGAGACGACGACGATATAAATAAAATTATCTGTAACTCTGTTTTAGATGTTGCGGCAGGAGGACCTAGCTTAGCATTTGTAGCGTATCCCGCAGCTTTGATTCTATTACCATGGCCCAGATTATGGTCCATACTCTTCTTTTTTATGTTGTTTATACTGGGTCTAGGTAGTCAATTTGCTGGCATTGAAGCTATTACGACTGCAATCATAGATCGCTGGCCTAGCCTTAAGAAGGACTATTGGAGGATAAAGGTATTTTAATTTAGTTAGCTTTATTTTATTTTTGTCCTGACACATTGTTGTAGGGGCAGTAAAGTATATTTAATTACCAGACGAGTTTTGTGATTTTGGATACGCAGGAAAAACATATTCTGATAGTGATGTTGCATTTTGCTTGTTTTGTTTTCGCAAATCGCCTCTCGGAATTTTGTAGGCAACAAGTTATTAATGACGAACTGCGCTGTTTGATGTATTTCTGTTGATGTCAAACGGTTTATTACATTTAGTATACACTTTATGAGACATACAATTTTTGATCTCTCAAAAAATCATAAAAGTACGTTTTTTTGTTTTATGTCTATGCTGGGCCCATATCGGTTGTTGTTAGGAATAGTTCTGTCAAAGTTGTTGATAAATTAACAAACACAGCTTTGAAAAAGCAGGTTGGCTGAGCAGAGCATTCAGAAAATACGTAATATATTTAGTCCAAGTGCTTAAGGACAAAAGCAGTAAGTACAAAAAAATTGGTCTCTAATTAGTAGCCTTTTCACTAAGCTTAAGCGTAGCTTAGCAAGCGTCAGGCTATGATGAGTGTTTCTTGGTGCGATAAAATCCCGAATGCAAATATTTCCCCTCTCTGTCTAGTAATACAAATATTTAGCAAGCTGAATCGGAAATCGATAGGCCACATTCAAGCCAATTAGGGCATAAAACTGGCTGTTTTGGAGACATACGGGCAAAGCCTACGTCCAACAGCACTCGGCTAACTCGACGTGACGAAGTATAAATGTGGCTAAATTACTACTGTTGATTAGTTTTTATCACATTAGTATGTGTGGTATGGTATTTCTAATTAGAAATATGATGTTTATTATTTTAATATTATATTCTACAATTTTACAATATATTTTTTCAGGTGACAGCCATGACCTGCACTGTTTGTTTTATCCTTGGGCTGCCAATGTGTTTCAGTGGCGGGGTTTATTTGGTTACGCTTTTGGATTGGCACACTGCTTCATGGGCTATATTAATTATTGGCTTTGCTGAGGTATGAAAAAGGTTGTATGGTATGTCCGTAGTGGCTGGATACCAACATCATAATATGAGGACAATCTCCTCTTACCAACCACATTGTTCCTGCCTGCGTGCCAGGTTGTGAACCCATTATCACACACAGTTTGGGATGCAGTGTATCTAGACTAAGGTGGCTTCAATTAAGTACGATATATTAGATACCCAGATACCAGGCTGGGATCAGCAACGACGGGCTGCGAGAATCGTTGACGATCCTAAACTTAAAAGCCGTATCGAACCGTTAAGTCTGAGGAGTTTGCCTCCCTGTGTGTGTTCTACCGCTACTTTCTACTATCGAACTGATCACCATCGGTAGATAATTAATCCTCACACCTTAGAACCTAAATGCTTAGGTTGTGGAATGAGCTCCCTGCCAAGGTTTTCTCTAAGATCTACCGTATGGGGTTCTTCAAGAAAGAAGTCTTTGGATTTTTGAAGAGGTGGTAATGCGCGAGTGGTCAGTGGCGAGCGATAGGTTTTCCGAATTCCACGTGGATGAACTATAGCTAGCTGTAGCAAACTTTCTTACTATAATCAAGAAGTTACAGTAGAAATCCCACGCTGGCAACTGAATAAAGAAAATTAGAATGAATAAAAAAATTGGTTCGGCAGCAAGAACCGTACACGCAACTTCTCTTGAGAAAAATTCTTTTAAAAAAAAATTACGTCATATTGGATCCGCCATTTTGAATTTTAAAAAACTAATAAAAAATTCGAAATCAGCACCCTCGAAAACCCTTCACTACCCCTCGATACATGAAATTATACATGAAATTTATGTTGCGTGCATAAAAAAGTCTTTTTTTTACGGATAAAAAACGAACCACTGGACCGTTTTATTTCAGACTCCTTTCAGATCTAAGTCACGACGTGGCGTATCGATTGATATGTCATCAGAGCGATTTGGTCCAGTAGTTATTGAGGAATCGAAAGCCACAACATGTCTACATACATACATACATACGTACACACACACACACACACAGACATCACTCTAAAAATGATTCTCCAAGTCTTGAAACGTAAAGAAAACACAAAAATTTCGATTTCGATGTTCGGACCTATTCCAATAACTTCTCAAGAGAAGTTATCAATACAATTATAAACAAATTGATTAAAAAGTACCAAATTGTAGTGTGCAGCGGTGGCGTGGAGTTATGGCATCAATCTAGCACTTAAAGATTTGGCTTTAATGAGAATGAGGCATAATAAAGTTTTAAGATTTTATTGGAAGTTCATCTGGTCAGTTTTTTGTCCGTTCGTTTGTGTAGTAAGTATCGATGTGATCTCTTTTTTACTGATTTAGGTTTCTGTTTCTTATTTATTTTCTGTAACGAAAAAATTTTTCAAAGTTTTTCTAATAGTAACAATTTTGTAAAATGTATTTTTTTGGGCAGTCTTGTAAAATTAGTAGCAAATACATAAATTTAAATGTATATTATAATTTAATAGGGGTTTAATACTTTTAGTTGTTTTTACTATTTTTACTTTTTTGTTTTTGTTAATTGCAGGCGGTTTTGTTACTTGTTTTGATTGAATGGCGAGCTCCAAGTTACCATGGCTACGTGTTTCCATTGGGAGCAGACCTACTAGGTTGGGCGATAGGTTCATCCACGCTCGTTTTGCTGCCGATTGGAGTATGTTGGGCCTTGAAACGTGGATATGTAAGAACAACCTGATTTTACATATAGTTTCTGATAATTACTTCAAAATATTTTGGTTACAGTTGAAGGTTATAAGTTTCAAAAAAAAACTAGGCTAACTTTTATTTTGGTAGCGATAAGAGGCTGTGCTACTTAGACACTACTTAAAACACATGGTTGATACTTATAATAATCGTACTAAATAGTTGGCGTGGGGGGGGCCCAAATCACTTTTTTCTTTTCTAATATCTCGCCAACCAAAAAAGGACACTGTTTGAGATGTCTCCGTAGTAGGTGTTACTTATGGAACTAAGCATGCGTCAGTATTGCAACTACAACTCAACTTACTGAAGTGTTTCATTGAAATACAAGAAAGCAAAATACTAAAGTTATTTTGCAAGTTACAACTTTGAAAATCCTTTTGTCAAGACAGTTTAAGAACAGAAACAGTTTAAAAAGGGCTCAAAGTAAGATTTTTTTATCGAACAAAAGTGTGTACCTATAATAATTATGATTTATATTGGGTAGCCATGGATAAACAATATTTATGATTTACGTTGGTTTTTGACCATAAATTATATGATCCTTTTAGCAGGTACGAAAAAAAACCATGCCAAAAATATATAATTTATGTTGTATGGCCCCCTAACTTGTTTCTAGCCAACAGTTTCTTTTAAATTTAAAATTCACGTGTACATTTTTTTTTTTTTTTTATTGCAGAGAGGCAAGGTTCTGTTTACTCCAACATCAGCATGGAAACCAGCATTGAAGCAATGAGTATCACACGCATCGATGGCACAGATTAAAACAAACAATTTATAAATGTTATTCTTGTCATTCAAATGAGATAATCGTGTAAAAACTGTTTTCTTCTAATATTGCGTCAGTGAAATTAATAATTTTTTTTATAAACACATTTATATTGTAAGCAAGTGTTCAGCTCACTTTTTATTTTCTTCTGATTCGATTTTTAAGTGAACTTTGTTAACGCAATTCTTGTGACCACGTGGGCCATTAAAGGGCGAAATGCATCAAACCTGAGAATTAAATAGTCAAAGTCCGGTTCGCACAACTTTAAATTTATACAAAAAAATATTTAAATTACAGTACAGTATTGTACTCGGCAAAACCATAGATTTGAAAAAACAACCACCACATACTATAAAACGGCAATTTTTAAAGATCTTGAATCAAGTATGACATAACATAAAAAAATGTCAAGTGAATCGGTACAGTAAGAGTACATTACTGCCGCGGCCCGCAAACGCAGCATAACCAGGCGATAGTGAGTATGCGGGACGAGGCATAGCTAAGGCATGCATCACTGAGTCTGGTTATGCTCAGTTGTAGCTAAGGGTTGTAAAGTGCTTTTCTCAAACATATACGTGTAAAAAAACTAATTATAGTGACAATAATAAAGATAGCTTAGGTAATTTTGCCGCTTATTCGCCGCGTTAAAATGTCGATTCCTTTTTTCTTTTTAAATTAATTTAATGGCACTTTTTTTTGTTGTGCCAGTCCGAAATTTAAATAAAACTTGATGAGTTATCTCTTTAGTAATCAATGTTTGGGTTTGAAAAAGTTCGTTCCATTTTTAAATTTCATGTTCGCTGCGGTCAAATATAAAATATTTGCGGGTCGCTCTCTGATACTGTACTGTATGTACGATTTATACCAAAGAAGCTTGTGCAAGATATGGTCGCATATCGTGGCATATTTGAGAAAAATACCTTTTGCTGTACAAAGTTCATGTAAAATTGTTTTTTACTTATAAAGCGAAAAATTGACAAAATGGCTCATAATTTACAAGAGATTAGGTTCTTACTGAATACATATTATTTTTTATCCTTGCAAAGCATCACAAAGACCATTTTTTGTGGTTTTATGACGTGCGAAACCTCCTGCTAATAGTTTCTGAAAAAAAAGCTCTGTTTCAGGGTTTTTCGGCAGGGAATTACAGTAATGTGAAAATGCCCGTCTTTTGAGGTTTATGTAATGTCTTAGTTTTTACGGTTCATATTAGAATTAACGCTAGTCACTTATACATTAAACCATTACAATATTGTAATACCCTTTGGCACGTAGGCACCAAGGTATAAATCTAAGCCGCAGCTGTTTTGTGCCTTCCGGTGCGAATTGCGCAGCGCCTCCCCTTAACTACCATAATTAATTTAAGACCTACCCTTTAATTAAAATGTTTTAATAAAAGGCTGTAGGTTCGAAGTCTAACTACACGATCTGCTTATCGTGTTAACTTTATAACTTTATTAAAATATTTTATGAAATGTGCTGAAATATTAATATCCGGGTCGCTTTAGATTGATCTCTGAAAGACAGGAGATAATTTCCTTTGCTGCTTCTTACATACTAGCTTTGTCCCGCTATTTCATTTTTTATATTCCAGAGAAAACTCTATTGATATGAGAATTATTAAAAGAAAGAAGTATAAATTATAATGTGACAGTAAATAAGTAGTATATTTATACAAATTTAACTTTCTTTCAAATTTTTCAGTTTGGATGTACGAGGTGATCTCAGAAACTACGCATCCAATTTCATTAATTCTTTAACTTATATTTAAAGTAAACATTAAGGGTAGTTATAGGCTATTTTTAAGTATCCATATTTATAAGTTAATGCGAAAGAACTGCATTTTAACTTAATGAAGCAGCAGTTACAATGAAGCTACAGTATGATATATTTTCTGTCCAGTTATAGCTGGGGGACAAATAATATAGAATACTTTTCATCCCAATCAAAATTTTAAGCTTTTGCGTTTGAATTTGTCCCAAATAAATTAAGAGAATAGTTCTGACTAAGAACTGTCAGTTCTGCTAGAACACTGTTTAGATGGAAAATGTTTTATAGCAATTAAAATATCACCTTCAAATAAATGGCGCGGCTACTGGATCTCCTGTTGCATTGGTATTGGCCAATATTTGAATGGCGACGAAAGAGCACTAAGTAACAGACCGTCGAAAATTATTAAATGGTAAGGGTGCGTCGATAGCGTTCTGTATCATATAGGGGAGAAAACCGGAAGTAGAACAATTCTTGCCCCCTTTAAATTCTATTACATTCAAAATATAATTCACGTTTCAGATAGATGAAAAAGGATCTATATCATTCCAGGGAATTAAAATCACGTTGAAACCGAATGGCCGAAAGTATTTGTATGCTTTCTCACATTAACATTCACGTCACCAGAACCCTATTGTGACGTCATTAACTAATGATGCTTACAATTTATATTGCCCTGAACACGTAGATAACGACTTAAAACACGTCCAAATTAGTATGCAGGGGATAAACAACAGACACGATGTCTACGAAGAAAAAGAAAACTTGAGGTGAATAGACAGGTAGCCTTTATGTCGTACCTTAAGGGAGTGACAGACAAAATTGGAGCTGTACTAAGTAAATACTCAATCAAAACTATGTACACACTGCACTTAAAGTCAGTGTAGTGCGTAGGGAACATTGAGACAAAGGGGTGTGTCTTGTCATGACCACGACAGCAATCCACGTCAAAACGTGTCGGCACCTAAAAAGGTGTCCACGTTTTCGTGTAGCTAAGACCTGAAAAATATTTTATCAAAAATTCTGATCAATAGTTCGCACAGGTTCTTTTCCTGCCGTAGGACACTATTTATAATGTCATAACGGTGCTTACAATTAGGTACAGTTAAATACCCAAACATGAGACGGTCATTTTACTTGGGACAGATTTAACCATTTGTTTGCAAAACTGGTAATTTGATTTTCTGTGCAGAGATAGGACCGATAACAAGAAAGAATACTGAGATACCGAGAGATCCTTTAGAAATCAGTAAGACTATTAAAGTTGGTAAATGTCGACATTTACTGTTGAATGTAAGCTTTCCTCATATGTCTCCACAAGAAATAGTCAGTTTTGAGCCGCCTACGTCCTGTGACAAGCCAATTTGTCACCTGGCAGGAGGCCGTTCCACTGCATGTGATATTCCGCGGTTATCACTCGAATCTTATTGCGCCTTATTGCTTATCGGTTTGATGAGCGATGTAAACTTCACATTTCCACTTCGTCGGTAATCTGTACTCTACTACTAATATAATAAATGTGAAAGTTTGGATGGATGGATGTTTGCTACTCAGTCACGCCAGAGTAGCTTAACGGATGTGTGTGAAATTGGCACAGAGATAGATTATGGTTTGGAATAGCACATAGGCTAGGCTAAGGGCGGAAAACTGCACAACACTGCACACTCACAGAAAGGGGCAGACTGAAAAGTCAAAAGTTTCTGTGTCAGGAACTATAGCTATGGCTATAGCAAACTTTTTGTCCGACTTCAAAAAGGTTATTCATACGATCCGTATGTGTGTAATATTGTCAGAATTTCACAGTTTTTGTATTGATTAGTCTATACCAGCATCTAAGCTCCCGTTTTCTAGTAATCATGTGCGTCAAATTTCATAATTGTATTTATGTATGTTAGTCCGCGCAGATCTCAAAAACTATTAGTCGGATTGCAATAATTCCTTTTTAGTTTTACTAGGTATAGTCCAACTTAAGTAATAGTGCAAGTATCATCAAAATTAGTTCTGTAGTTTTTTAGATTGATAATCAATTGTGCATCAATCACGAGAAAAACGTATCATTAGCTTACCAACGTTATTATAAATTTGTTACAATGCATGTTGTTTCAATGTCTGTATACAGTTAGGTTCTAAGTAGGGTAGCTAAACTTAGCAATTTAAAACACTTCATGTACTTATCATAGTTAATACTATAATTTTACCTAAAAATACATGTAAAAGACAAAGAAATTATTTAGTCATGGTACTTGAACGAAAAAAAGAATTTTAAAATAAAGTAATTAAAAATAATTTAACTGACTAAAAAACGGTAATTTATTAATAACTAAAAAGGGAGAAAAGACATTGCCAAATATTTTTTGAGGTCGCTGCCAACCCTAATATTTTAAATAAACGTTTTCACTTGGTAGCCGTAGTATGCGGTACATTACTGTTGAACTCACCACATCCTGTAAGAATCACTTATTCATGAAGTGATGTCAACCATACGTATAATTCAATTCTTTCAAAATTTAAAAGAGACTTTAACTCGACCAAAGGCACACAACCCAACACAGGCTTCAAATGTAAAGATGCTTGAGTGCCATTTTACTTAAATATTTGCTATAGTTCAAGTTAAACTGGTAGACTTTCGTATATGAGTGCTTAAAATTCCCTAACGCCTGGCTAAAATGACGATAATAAATATTTTCTTGTTGGCTACATGACAATGGATCTAACTATTCTTGCATAAGGTTCAAAATTTAAAAGTTGAAGCACTGGAACCTAAACGGTTGACACAAAATAGAACACAAATATTATTGAGTTAATTTGTTAGAAATTATCAACATATTAAATCAATTTAAAATCAACATTCTGTTTGATTTTTTCTAAAAGGGAATTAGAAACTTTAAGAGTGTACAATTTAAAATTAATAGTTTTCGAACGTTCAATGTCCACAATTTACAAATTTGTAAAAAGTCATATAAATAGTGGGAATATTTAAATGGAAACTATTTAATTAAACATCTTATTTATAACCGAAATGTTTAAAAATAGAATAAATACATAATTTATGTAATTTCATTTGAATTAAGAAAACTTTATGGATTAAAATATATAAAGTATTATTTTGTTTGTTATATCGTTAAAATATATAAAGTATTATTTTGTTTGTTATATTGTTAAAATATATAAAGTATTATTTTGTTTGTTATATTGTTAAAATATATAAAGTATTATTTTGTTTGTTATATTGTTAAAATAACACGATTTTATGCATTTTTGCTAAATAGAAAAGTTCAGAATTTTGTTTGGAAATTTTAGAAGATTCACATGATATAGTTTTGTTAACCCTAACGGTTACTATAAGAAACATATTGAACTTGAATTTATAGATTTTCGACGTATACCCACACATACGAATATTTAAAACAAAAAATCGTGAACACCCCTTATCTTGGTTTCAAGTAGAGATTTTGACAATTTTAACTAGAATTCTATTACGGTATGAGACTACGACTGAAATTTTGGTTAATAATCCAGTAAAAATTTAAGTCAGTTAACCGCGAGCTCTCAACCGGGAAATTCCTTTCAAACGAAGATTATTCCCAGTGTTCTAAAGGGTATACACAAACAACACAAGGTACATACCAACTATTTAAAAGATAAATTTAACTTTAAATTTAAATGCTGATTCAACGTGCAATAGAAATGATCTTCTTCAATTTTCTGCATTTTTTGTCTATATTTTCATTTTTGTTCTATTTCTTAACTGGATATATGAACTTAGCTTATCTTAGGCCTGAAATGAATCCTAAAGTTCCAGAAAGGCTACTTCCTTCCTTTTTATATAGTTAGGAGATATGGACGTACATCAACAATGGCTGCGAATCGTGATTTGCTATTTTA
This sequence comes from Apoda limacodes, assembly GCA_946406115.1. Taxonomy (NCBI): domain Eukaryota; kingdom Metazoa; phylum Arthropoda; class Insecta; order Lepidoptera; family Limacodidae; genus Apoda; species Apoda limacodes. The sequence goes on along the minus strand of OX291553.1, from coordinate 10,479,833 downwards.
GTTGGTGTTAAGGACAAAACTATTCGAATTTCATTAATTAACATAAGTGTAATATATGATTGATGGGATGTAAATTATTTTTTATGTTATTTTGTATGATGTGTATTGCCTTAAATAATTTAATTGAAGGACAAGTAACTATGATTACTAGAACATCTAAATTGAAGCTTAATTAAGCAATTTCAGACGTAATGTTTGAAAAACTTAATACCCTAACAAAGTATTAAAACTAAATTATCCAACTATGGAAATATACCGCTGCTACATAAAAAATGTGTTTATAAAACAAATACATTATACATGTTCGTCGAGAAATCATAAAATCTATAGGTAATAATATACCTATCTACTCTTCGAGATTGTGACCCCTGAATTCATTTATACTACTGAATTTCATAAAATAACGGATGGAGATTATTCCGTTTATTATATATAAATAACATCACTCTTTAAACGCATCAAATTAAATAATTTTTACAATGAGTAAATGATTCTCTTAAAATTTAGCTAAAGATCGATAAACAGAAAATCACTTCTAGTGTTTAGAAGTATTTTTAATACATAGAATTTTCTAGCCTCGGAAAATGATACATGATAGCTCTGGGAAACTCGTTGATCACGTGCGTCAGTGTGTGGAAATCCAGCTTTTACTAGATATGTAATTGTTTCCTACGTGGTTATACAATTCGAAATGTTCGTCACAAGCAAATGCTAGACTAGGTTAATACAGGCAATAGTTAAAATTTGCCTTTCAACATTGATACTAATATATTCTATGTCTTAGGAGTCTAGTACGACTTAGAAGTCTAGGATGTCTGCAGAATTTTAGGAAAGAAGTATGATTGGGTAATAGGTATTATTTTAGGATGAGAATGAACATCTTATGTCAGTCCCGATGTGATATCTATGAGATAATCTGGAAATCTGATTGATGGTTTGAAACTCATAGCTTAGAAACTAGTGGGATTAGGTTGTTAGGATGGTCTTGAAAGGCTGGGCATGTGGTTAGCCCAGGAAGGACCTTCATAGGATAATGATTTTCAGATAACAATAAAAATTCAATAAATCTGAAAATATGTCAGGAAAATTATAGAAGGTTGTACAGGTATTCTAAATTTACAGGAAGAAGATTGCAGCTTTTGTATCTCTTGTTATATATTTATTTATATTTAATGTATTTTATGGACACAACTGTACACACACACACACACACACACACACACACACGCACACATCTCTCACTATACATGACTATGCACACACATTTCTCTAAAAATTTGTTTTCTATGTGTTTTCACGCACAAAACTCTCTAGACTTATCCGCGCATTATGATTGGTAATTTCACTACCGAGACCATTGACTCGGTACCTTAAGCGTGGCATCGGTATATAACGGCGGGATGCGTAAGATCAAATCCTGCAATGTGGTCTGATTTATGGATTTTTTGTTTTAAGGATTTAAGTTTATCAAGTTAGGTGTCGTCACTGGAGCAAGTTGATAAACTGGTTTGATACTAAATTTCATAGTAAAAAAAATATTCACTAAACATTGTACAAGTATTGCGCTACAACATATTTATTTGAGTTAACATTTATGAAGACTTCAAACAACTCACTGAAATAAGCGATTGAGTTATCGTTTTCGAAAAAAATACCGTTTTTCTTTTTAGACATTTTAAAATCAAACTAGTAGTTACATACCTAAACCTTTACGGTTACGGTTGTTCGTAAAAAATTAAACTAAGTTTTTGTTAAAATCAGAAGATCTCTTGATTTCTGCTTGATAAAGATATCAATTGATAAAAAAGCAGACAAATTACATATTTGTCCTAGATTTATTAAGCTGGTTTCCCCGTCATTAAAAATATGTAGGAATATGTCTATATTTGTTTATTTTTTTCTAGCAGGGATCCTTAGCAAATACGCTATATGATAAGTATGAATATACTGACATTTAAGTGAGTTTTGGGTGTGTATATCATCCCAATGTTATGAGTCTTAAATTCTGCATCAGATTTATTTCAGTAACATACTTGTTTTCATTATCCATACTTATATTATAAATTCGAAACTAGCTCTTTCTGTCTGTTATCTCGTCACGCTTAAACTGCTGAACCGATTTAAATTAAATTTGGTGTGGAAATAGTTTGAGTCCCGGGGAAGGACATAGGACAACGTTCGTTACTACTCAATTGTGCCACAATAAGACCATCCAATTGAGCTAAAATTTTGCACAGAGATAGCTAAAGATACGGAGAAGCACAAGGGCTATTTTTTATCCCGGAAAATTCAAGAGTTACTACAGGAGTAACTTTAACAGAATTCTACGAAATGAACGAACTATATCTGCAGCTATAGCTTGCTATAGCAAACTTCCTTGGTATAATCAAGGTATCGTCGCAAATCCTACGCCGATCCCCAAATCTATAGTAGGCGTTACCGCTGGCAAAAGCTAGTTTCTTATTAAAAAATAGCTGATCTAGTGGCGTGATAAAAAGTAATCTATGTCCTTTTCCGTCCTTTGAACAAGCTTTGTTTTAAAAATCAGCTCAACTAACAAACAAAAAAACAGACTGTTTACAAATAAAAAGAAGTATTCAACTGACTTATATTACTGTGACTTCAAATATTCTGAAACTTATGAAATTGAATTCTATTTACAGTGATTCCAGTGTGGTCAGTTAGTTCAGAATCAAATGTTAACTAAGGACAAGTCTAAGGAATAAAATATTACTAGGCCAAAGTCAAAAAGACACTTGGAAATTTTAAAAACAATTTATTGTTAAAAATTCCATCTCTTGTTGATTATGGTGACCATAATAGTCGGTATAATATATTTTTTAATACCTTCCATAGGAGTAGAAACGATCATATGAATAAAAGAGCGAGCGAAAATTAAATATGAGTGAGAAATTTAATGATTACGTCAAAAAATATTCTACATTATTTTAAGATATCTTCCACATAGCTGAATTACGTTTTCTAAGTGAAAAATTAAAAACAGTAGAAACAAAATAAAAGCCACTTGGAATAATATCAATGCTGGGACTGGCAAATCTAAACCCCATATAACTGGATATTGTCTAGAGGTTGATGGGACTATTTTTAGGTCGGAACTAGAGATTGCCTCATTATTTGATAAATTCGTTTTGGATATTCCAGAATCTTCCATTAACTCGCTAAACTCTTTTCCATTATTAGAAGAGGCACTCTTGAAAAAAAATGTAAAAGAATGCTTAAAAGATTTTTAATTAACACATGTAAGCCATGATGATGTTATTAACCCATCAACTCATTAAAATTAAAAAAAATGACCACTGCTGACCTGTGGGTAAACTATAATTGCAGTTATTGCTCCCCAACAAGCTTTGATATTTAATTAATGTATTGAACGAGGTGTATTTCCTGACCTCATAAAGTACAGTAAAGTTATACCTATATTTAAATGACGTAGTACTACTGACCTGTCTAACTTAAGACCAATTTCTATACTATCTATTTTCAGTAATTTCCTTATAAAAACTGATCCTTAATCAATTTACTTTAGTTCACTGCTAACTTGTATATAGTTTGGATTTACAAGGGGTCGCTCAACAACCGATGCTGGTGTTAAAATTATCCAGCACATATTTAATGATTGGGAAGACTCGATAGATGCCTTGGGTGTTTTCTGTGATCTATCTAATGATTGCGTCCAACATGAAATTTTAATATAAAATTACAAGACTATGGTATTAAGAGTACTGCACTTAAACTAATTAGCTCAGATCTGGACAATAGAATTAAGACATCCGCTGGATCAAACAATCATTTGAAGGACAATATATCCACTTTTAAAATAAAATTCCCACAGAAGTATGTCAATTACACTCCCAAAAGGTCAAAAATGTTTCAAGACTACCTTGATGATAAAAATGCATGGGATTATAAATTTTGTTAACTTAATATTTTAGTTCAAATTGATTTAGAGTTAAAAATGAAACTCTGAAAACAATGTGAAAATATTGTACAGGATATAATATTTTTTTACCTCCTTAGGAGTCAAATATCGCAAAACCCGGTCTTAAACAACGCTTTTGAAATATAAAAAACTCATTCTCCATATTTCAAATTTATATCCTTAGCGGTTTGGACTCGGATAAGTCAGTCAGGACATTGCCTTTTAATTATATGGATAAAATTCCTAAGTTTCTACTAATTTTAGTTAAAAGAACGAAACGTTTTTTAGAGTTCCGTACCCATAGGGTGCCAACGGAGCCCTATTACTACGCTGTCTGTCTGTCTATCGGTCCCATCTGTGCGACCATTAAAAGGCTCTATCTTTTAGAACGAAATAGGTAGAAGCCTGAATATTTCACAGAATATGTGTTATAATGAAGGATTATCTAAATAATAATAAAAAGTTGCAAAAGTTAAAATTTAAGGGGGGTCCCCATGCAAGAAACACATTTTTGTTGTTTTTGCTCTATCGTAAAAACAAAGACATACAAACTTCAAACTTGCAGTGAAAAATAATTTGAACTCTAAAGTATAACAACAAATGATAAAAAAGGCCAAGTGTGAGACGGGCCCAAGCATTTACTATTTTAAGTTACCGGTACAGCGCCATCTAGCTTATCATCAAGAGATACAGTAACACATTTGTTTGTCGGTAACGATATTCAAAGTCAAGCAACGTCGGTCTTGGTCCCTACTTGAATGGGTGACCGCTTAGTATTTTTTTGGTAGTATTTAAATTACGTAAATGGTACGGAACCCTCGGTGCGAGAGTCAAACTCGCACTTGGCCAGTTTTTAGTAAAATAAAAAAGGTTTTTTTATTACTCTTCATCCTTAGTAATGATATATAAAAAAATCACCCAAGTGCGAGTCGGACTCGCTCACGATGGGTTCCGCACCTTTGCCTATCTGTAAAAACGGCAAAAATATCACTTTTGTTGTGTCGGAGCCCTCTTAAATAATTATTTTATTCTGTTTTGTTGTTTCAACTGCCTCACTATCACGGTTCATGAGATACAGCCTGTTGGCAGACGGACGGACGGACAGCGGTTTCTTAGTAATAGGGTCCTGTTTTTTGAAACAGTAAAAGTAATTACTAAAGCTTTAGTTATGCAATTAATATGTAAAATATTTAAGGGTTCTACTCTTTAAGTCAAACACTTTAGAAACATGATTACTTTTACTTTCCTCGAAAGAAAAAAAAAAACAAAATCAACCATCAGTACGGCGTAAATACTTTACGGAAAGTTATCAGATTTTAAATAATAACAAAACTACAAAATATACATACAACGTTATACTATGTATATTTCTATAACGTATACATTTAACATTTGCAAAATCTGTATTAATTTAAATAATAAGAAGGAAATACCTAAATTCGCGCTAGTTCCGTCCAGCCTAACTAGAGCTACCACGCTTCCCCCCCTTCACTTTAGTAGCGCAAAGAATAGAATACCTAAAATAACTTAGCCCCAGAAGCTCCGTGCCCCTTTAAAAAGAAATTAACTTCAGTTCTCATAGGCTCATGTTATTACGCTGTCAACAATTACTTAAATTCGATTTCATAACTTTCAAAATATTATATACTTATATGTTGTCATTTGAATACTTCTTTTAATTATTTTGAAAATATCAATGTTAAATTCACGAATTCTATATGTTTTTAATACTTGCAAGCAACCTACAATGGCAAAACATAGACCCAGTAACTATATAAAGATTTGTATGTTTTTAATGATTTTAAACTTTTGCCAGTTGTACAACTTTACTGCACAACTTAGTTGTATGTTATTACCTATTTTACAAATAAAATCTATTGCCTTGTAATGTAGTGTAAACTATCAAAAAAATCATTACAGTCATCAGAGAAGTAGGTTATATCAGCAAAGTTAGTCTGTAATTTTAATCAATCTATTTGTTTTGTATTAAATTATAAATATAAATTATGCTAATAATTTACATTTACATCAAAAATTTGTTAAAATTATTAAATTTACGTTGCTTAAATTAACATAGTTATGTTTTTAAAAAATAATAACCACGACTGACGTGTAAGCAAATGATTGATTAAAAAAATTTGCAAAGTTTCTTTGCTGTTAAATTACGACATGAACCACTTGTGTGTAAACAACATAAAGATGGTTCAACACTCATTTACTTCAAAGCTAAACAGAATATAATTTTAATTTACAATAGGCAAAAAAGTAGGCTGTTTTATTTCTAAATTACCTTTTTAAGGTAGGCAGATCATAATAATTTTATTAGTCATACGATCGTGTCAAATGTTGTAGACCAATTAGATAAATCAGTTTTTATTGCGATTTGCGATATATGTTAGTTTTTAACATTCACTAAGCATTGATATTCACTTACCATACTGGGGGATTAATTAATTGAGGGGGAAAAAATAAGAAATATTTTTTTTAAATAAGCTTTTTTACTTGTTAATAAAAAGAACTAAAAAGTTAATACTTAAAACATAATTTTTTAATAAAAGCGTGTTTCATTTTGACGGCAAGAGAAATAGAGAAGGTGTAACGCGCGTGTTTTTTAAAAAAAAATGTGCTATACTGTAATAAAATGGTATATTTCTTATCAGAATTAAAAAAAAATTATCTTTTAAATAAAGTTAAAGTTTAAGAAGTAATGAAAGTTTGTTTTTAAAAAAATATTTTAGTATTTATGATTCGGGATCTTTAATCATTTTGTTTCCATGACTATATAGGACATAAACGGTCCAAAACCCCAGAGGTCCATTGTACGGGAATAAGGGATTCAGTACAATATGGTTCGCTCTGGTACTCTGATGTTTATACATCTTCATACCATTCAGCCCTCCGCACGTGTTTATTGGAATTAGGTCGTCTATCGAATGAAATGGAATTTACATTCATAACAAATGGATTTTCACAAATCTGATGGGGTTGCATATTGATATTATCTAGGACCAAATTACTCATCAAGACGATTCAAACGAGCCCAAACTCGATGCGGTTACATCGTTTTATTTCAGAGATCCTATTCCTTCCAGATTCATCATCAATCATTGGTTATCATTTAGGATCAAATTATTTATCAAGACGAATCAAACGAGCCCAAACTCAATAGGATTGTATCGTTAAATTACGGACTTCCAGCTCCATCATCAGACTCTGAAAACCATCTAGAGACAAGGTACTCGTTTAGACAAATCATACGAGCCTAAGCTCGATGGGGTTATGTCGTTTTATAACGGAGTTTCTATTGCCACCTTCTAGGTCCATCACCAGACCATGGATACCATCTCAAGACAAAAAACTTGCCAAGATGAATCAAACGAGTCCAAACTCGATAGGGTTGCGTCGTTTCATTACAGAGTTCCTATGACCTACCAGTTCCATCATCAGATTAGCTCCATGTCATTATATTGTTGCATTATCACGCGATATACATACGTGTGTAAAATTTCAGCTCAATCGGAAACCGGGAAGTGTGTCCAATTTAACTTGCAAGATTTCTTTACAGACAGACAACGGGACAAGTGAAACTAAATAAAAATTTGTAATAAAACATATTTTTATCTGCGACTTTAAATTAAATCGAAAAACACATTACAATCTACACCTCAGTTAAATAACAGCCTAAATATTTGTTTTATTCATACAGTTAGGCATCGATTTTGATTGATCCGAAAACATCGAGACAGTCAGGGCACCGCGACAAACTGTATGACATGGTAATCACGATTTCTCTGCGGCCTTTGACGGCCGACTGAATAAAATGATTGTTTAGGCTGTGGTTGAATGGTAGGCAACAAAGTATTGGGTAGGCTACTAATGCGCCATGGTAAGCCGATGAGAGTCTTGAAATTTATCACTTGTCTCTATTCGCAAACTTTCATTTTTAAAATGTTGTGTCCGAGCCCATAATTTAATGTTATTAGAAGTTAAAGTAAATAGAACTTCGAACTAAAGTTAGAAGCTAATTAAAATGCAGTTCACTTAAGACAAGTCGACCTGCGCAACTTTGTCTGCGCCTAATTTATTTGTATGCACAAACAAACAGACGACAGAAAGACAGAAATTTCTGAAATTAATATTAACGTATTTTATTACTCTATTTTAGTTCCTTGCAATAATTTTTTTCCCCAGAAATCAAAAATGTACAGAAACCTGAAATTTACATTTTTACTATATGTGTAGATTTTCAGTTGATATTAAACTGACATCAGGACTTAGTCAGCTTTTGTATATTTTATATGATAAACATCATAAGCCATCAGTAGTATCTATAATCATAATCACGCTATAATAATTGTAGCTTACAGCTAGTACCTAAACCTTTTTACAACACCTATTGTTGGTACTGGACTTTAGCACAGATTAATGATTCGGTAACAATAAAATCAAAATTTTACGCAATTCTCATGCCTCATTTATTTTTGGGTGTTATGTAACAATTGCAAATTAAATTAAGGAATGAAGTAAGTCTTGCTAAGAATCTTAAATCTTTGCGGCACATGGCCATGGGCGTAGCCAGGTACTAGCCGCGCATGTGTTGGCATATTTTCGGGATAATTAAGTAATTTAAAAATGTTTCTTTTCGGATTGTTCGCATTTTTTACTGCTACTACATTAAACCGTCTTCCACCAGTCGTTTGTTCGACTTTCCGCATGTACCCAGAGGCAGTTCGTAAGTATTTTGATGTTAAGTCGTGTTGGCGCGCCATTGCTTCAGTAGCAATTTTGTACGGTCACCACTACAGGATCGTCTTAAGGTGCTTACAGATTATTTGCAACACAACATGCAATGCAACAAGAATGTATGTGGACGATCCGCGCGCATGCACGCTGCGCGCCTCAACAACGGCCATTGCTGGCAGATTTTCGCATGCCATGGAGCCGTTTGCTTTTGAAGTGTACATGACTGTATTGGTGTTTCAATTATTTTAGTACAGCAGTGTTAAAAAAAGTCCCAGTTGTCATCTACATCCATTTTTGCAATCGACAATTCAAATATTGACTGTTAAGTCAAAAGTTTGTCCAACCTTTCACGAGTAGAGAAGTAGTTCCTCGGTATTTAATGATGTAAGGTCGTGTTGACACGCGATCGTCTTATTTATTATCTACTAGCTTTTGCCCGCGGTTCCGCCCGCCCGAAATTCGGTTATCGGTGTAGGATTTCAACGACATCTTCTAAATTACAGAAAAATCTGACTCACGCTTGTCGTTTTCAAGTAACCTATGTCATAGCATTGCATGTTGTTGATGTCCAACATGTCATTGATATGCAGTAGAAACAGCGTAGGAGACAGCACAGAGCCTTGCGGGACACCAGCATTAATGTCCATGATATCAAAGCTACTACCGTCAACTATGCGTCTGCTGGACAAAAAGCTAGCCACCCATAGCACACACCCTCGGGCACTCCGTAAGATGGCAACTTCGATAGAAGACCCCGGTGCCAGACCCGATCGAACGCCTTCGCTATGTCCAGGCTACATGCCAATGCCTACCCATGACTCTCAATGGCTAGTGCCCATTGGTGTGTGAGATACACTAGAAGGTCACCAGTCGAGCGACCGTGGGGGAAGCCATATTGACGGTCACTGACCAGATCGTGTACTTCTAGGTATCTTAGAAGCTGTGTGTTGATCACACGCTCCATCACCTTGAAGAGGAGAAATAGGCGTGTAACTCGATGGATCTGATCTATCGCCCTTTTTGGGCACCGGGTGAACATTCGCAGGCTTCCATGAAGACAGAAATTGCCTAGTGTGGTAGAAAAGCGCGAAGAGGCGCGTGAGTACCGTCCATAACTCAGGAGCACACTGCTTAAGCACCACTGCTGGTAACCGTCTGGCCCACTCGACTTATGAACGTCTAGAGAAAGCAACGCCCGCCGGACCTTTCGCTGTGTTATGGAGATTACCGGTATGATCTTACCGCACTACGGTATTGTAGGTAGTACAGCGCTTTCATCGTTTATATTAGAGTTTGAGGCAAAGAGACTGCCCAGTAGATCGGCTTTCTCTTTAGCATTAAGGGCCAAGTCATCATCGGTCTTTCGCAGTGGTGGTAACGACAACTGGCAAAATTTTCCTTCGGCAGCTTTGGCAAGCGACCAGAAAGCACGACTCCCAGAAGGATAGCTCGCAAGTCGCCCACCTATTCTGCTGATGAATTAGAATTTTGCTATGGCAGTTGCTTTATTACTGAACCTCAAGGGAGCATTTAATTTACGTTTTACATAGTATGGACTGCTTGTCCCAGAAAGAGCAGGTAAGAGCACTGTAGTATGGACGACGTTAAGACATGACAAAGCTTCCTAAATCCTGTCCAACCTAAATGGCCCTTTCTTATCGGCTTCTTTTCCGAAATAATTTTCCGGTTCCGGACGACTTCGTCCACTTTCCCAACTTGTCCACTTCCCAACTCCTCCACTTTCCTAACTCGTCCTCTTACAATTCCCTACTTGTCCGTTTTACAAACCGTCCACATTTGTAACTCCACCACTTCTTTACTCGTTCATTTCCTAAGTTGTCCGCTATTTAAACGACTGAAATAGTTCTCTTGTCTTTCAAAGACATTTATCTACATTAATATCAGTGTCGTTTTACTTACTATTTCGATGTTTTAAGGGTTTTAAGGGTTCACATTGTACCAAGTCAATAGCCCAAAAGCTAGCTACGCCCTTGTACATGGCTTTTTATTAAGTATTTTAAAGTAATTTATTTTATAGTATAATAAACTATATTTGACTTTTAAACGTTAATTTTTTGATTTTATTTTGCTTTAAGATGCAGTGTCTGGGCTTGCTGCGTTTAAAACAAAATGGGTTTTTTCGGAATAAGCAAGTTTCAGGGTATAAAACTCGCTGACCTACGACACTTATACATTTTGTAACAGAATAATATTAATTAGTTTCATTATTAGTTGTGGAAGTTCACGTGCATTAAGTGAGTTAAAAAATCACTTGGTAGCATTTTTTAGTTTCAATACTTTATCTTTAATATGTATCAACTTTAGAGTTATTTTTTGTATCTTGATAGTTTCGCGTAGTTAAGTTAGGATGATTCTTCTGGAAAACAAATAATTTGTATAAGTTATGGTTTGAATTTATGTTATAATTTACCTATAAAGAGGGTTATAATAAAATGATTTTTCTTTAAACCAAAATTTATGTGAAGTTTAGCTTTCACTGTCAACAGATGGCACTGTTAAATAGTAATTAAGTAAAATATTATTGTAATCCAATTTAGTTTCACGACCATTAAATCTACTGTTTTGTATTATTTAAGTCAAATAACCAATCGATTGTGTTATCTGTTATCAAACTTAAGGGTTATAATTTCATAGAAAGTTTTTGTGACAAATTATTACCTAAGTTTGTTATCACCTCTGACACTTACCTGTAATATCAATCTTTTCTGATAAGGGGCCTGATAACGGTCAATATTTGAGCCAGTAGTCATCAAGTATCGTGACATTATTGTATTTTGGTCAGTTGCTCAGACTGCCGTGCGCTGTGATCTTTTGTGACCAAATGTCCCGTTAGCAAAAACTTTTTGGCGCTATATGGTTACGACACATGATTCCTATAAAGCTTTTTAGTATAGATTACGACGATTCAAAAAACAGTTTCAGAAAATGGCTAGTGGAGATCACTCTATAAACAAGGTAAGAATTAAAGATTGCTTATTCATTGATAATATTGTTTTTATTTGAAATGCTTAGGTATTTGGTACTGTTTTCTTGAAATAAGTTACGTTGAGTATTTAATAATATTTCTGTGTAGCTTTTGTTAATTAAGTGTTATATTTGTTTCATTTGCTATTTATCGGAATTGTAAAAGCATAACTGTCCGACTCTTACGTGGACTTATGTTCAGTAAGATCATGATTTTGTAATATAAATACGAAAATCTAGCAATTTTCTTTCTCTTAATAATATGTTTGTGTGTGTAGTAGTAACACTACATTATAATTTGTTACAAAAAAGAAAATAAAAAAAAGTTTAATTTTAAACTTTTATAAAATATTTCAAATTTTTCGTCTAATTTATTAACGACGTGTTAATACAAGTCAAGACAATTTAAATAGCAAAAAACAACAATCATTTCATTCTTGATATTGCAATTATTGTATTCAAATTTAAGGAAGCAGGCTACAAAACCTAATATTCACAGTTTTAACTATTTGTTTGTCTATAGTTTTTTTTTATTGTTTTGGGTAAAAACTATAAAAAATTGTCATTTAACAATTTTAAAGTTCTGAAACACAAAACGCTTCGTTTTCAAAATGTCATGCGAAAAAATTATTTTACTTTTTATACTTACATAACCATAACAAGGTACACAATCATTACATAATCTATACATATAAGAATTTTGAAGTCAATCTTTAACACTTCGCGGTGCCTCGCAGCGGGGTTTATGAATATCTCACTTATTTTTGACACTTGCTGATCAAACACCACGAAATTGAATTGAAAATGAATTGAAGACATGTTCTCGTAATAAATATCTAGGTCTGCAGTGTGCCTCTTAATCAGTGAGCATCACTTCAAAACAATTGAAACTTTTAGCGTAAAAAGTTTTCCATCAATTAATGCCTCTATTCAAAGCCATTGTCCAATTCTGACTTTCTTACCTGATCTTAGCACCTCTCAGTCAGTACTGAAGAGGTAAGTGAAAAAAGGCCACAGGATAACGTGGGGGAGAGGAAAGTTTTTGTAAGACCTTTCCTTCACCTCCCGCGATGACGTCATGGACCGCAGGAGTGTGCACTGAAAATAAGGTGTCGCGCTGGAGTAGCTTTATATAACTTGTGCTAGCACCTTTGGTGAATTTGAATTAAATAAACTGTATTTGACAGACTACATCCTTAACTTTATTTAAACGTGAAAAAAATTATAGATTGATACATAAATAATATATTAACACGCCGAAATACCAAGACTGAAACTTAAAAACAAAATATGCAAACTAAAAGGCCAGTTCCAGTTGCGTTAAACTAAAATTAACCAGCAGCAGTGCAGAATGGTGTCGTGTTTATCGACCTTAGAAGAAAAAACGCAGAAAAGTGACACTAACTCAAACCAGGTTGGTGAAGATGCCGAGCAACGAACGAAAAAATCGACTATTTCAACATTGCAGCTATCCGGAACACAATCAAATGACTCAAATGTAATTTAGATCGACGTGGGCTATCTAGAGGAATTCCTCAGAACACATTCCACTTAACAAGCAGTAGAACAGAGACAGTAAGGCGAAGTGCCAGCTCAGATTTGAGAATGCGGCGAGACCTCTAGTGAGTTTAGTATCGACAAAAATTTTCTCAGCTACCCAGTTCTAATTATCAGTATAAACAGTAATATTTTTTTCGTAGAGCCCGCTTTGCAAGGACATAGAGTTACAACTTGATTGTAAGAACCACACTGGGATAAGTCTACTTCGCGTTGTTTACATTGTGATTGAAATACGTAGTCAAGAGTAAAACGGGATTAAAAATGATGTGTGCAAACATGGAATGGAATTTAAAGAACGAATCAGGTCTTTTCCAGTCGAAAATTATATGTGTGCTACTTTGGTTGTGGAACGATAGATAAAAACAAAATGTTTCGAAGATTTACAAGATAAATATTTTGGTTCAAATAACCATATGATCGAATTGGCAGAAGAAGAATGACAAGTAATGGTGACAATAATATATGAACAATTAAAAATAATCGAATAAACGTAAATGGTTATCAAACGGAATTCAAAAGGAAAGAAAGTACTAAAAATACATAGTTACGGTATAAGGAAACAAAGTGAAAACAATGCGAACATTTATACTTGGTATCTTTACCCGCAAGTTGTGATAGAAACATTAAAAATAGTATGAACAGACAGCAATTGCTTCAAAAGAAACGTTTAACTATTCATATTATGGGTATATTGGTTCCAATCAGTTAATGAAAATTTGGTATGGCTAACAAAAGCTGTTGCAAATGATGAGCTGAAGGGTTCTTACAATCAATATATAAAGACATTGATACGAGTGTATTAGTCCAGTTGGTTGGATACGCAGAGGTGACGCCATTGTTTGTTATGGTATAGATTGTGTTCCATTGCGCTACAACAAACTAATTAGTGTCGGAAACTGAATTAAAAATAGTCATTTACTAGCCTAAAAATTCAGGAAATCTTAAACACTATTATCAATCGTTATAAACTGCTTTACCTCCAGCACAGATCTAAATTAATATCAACATTCGATACATTTCGAAAAATTCGATAATTAACTTATTTAAGACTTTCGATTTGTTTCTTAATTTAATTAAAAAATAGTCAAATAACTGTTGTAAAGCAAAGTACAAAGAAAAGGTTTATTGCATAGATAATATCACTTTTAAAGGCAACCTGATTCGACACATATTAAATTTTACTTTTTTTATTGACTTGTATTTTTCGTTGTGAATTATCAAATAAATAAAAAAATCGATGACCTCAGCCAAACCTAAGCCAAACCTTACGGAAAGTTTGGATATTCTGTTCTCACTCGGCGTCGGCTGATGAAGTTTCGTGTCAGTAGCGTAACCATTTTGGTCTTGGAAGAGACGTAGTAAAAAATAATATACCATTCAATTCGGAATAGTTTTTTTTTACCCACAAAAAAATTATTTAGTAATATTTGCTGTTTATGTCTACATAATTATAGTAATAACCTTAAAATATTTAATAATTACATTTTCAAATAAGCGATAACATTATAAATCCGACTTATATCATTTAATGAAACACAAAGATCTTGATAAAAAATCAGTTTCATCAGTCATCAGTCACGCTTTGATAAATAGAAGATAAAGGTTTTTAAAGGGCTTTGAATATTTTGGCCCTTACATCAGCCTTACAAAAAAATTTGAATTATTCATTTATAAATAAAAAAAAATCTTTGACATAATGTCCTAAAGCGTAAGGTTTATGAGATATTTATAGATGACATTAACTTTTGCTTTAATAATGTAAGTCACTTGAAATATATTCGAAACCTGACGCTATCGTCAACAATATGTTGTACGAGATTTTTTGTTTACGCCACAGATTATATAATACTATGTTTACGCAACTGTCTCCTATCCAAACACATAAATTTCATCATCGCGATTTTGAAGATATCTAATCAATCATAGGGCCACCCTCCATACAAACATCTTCAAAGTCCTTTCCAAACAAACAGAACTCAAGCATACTCAAATTTGAATTTTAGTTTTCTTTAGCTTTATAGACCTGCTCATAAATACGCCATCAGTTCTATATTTAGACACATTAAATTGATATTTTTACTAAAGTTTTGTTTTTTAGGGTTCCGTGGTTATCAAGAAACCCTTATAGTTTGCCATGTCTGCTTGTCTATCCATGGCTTAGCACAGAGACTCTTATTATCCATGGCTTAACACAGAGACTCTTAGTACTAAAAAGCTGTAATTTGTCATGGCATACATATTAATCACAGCGACAACGCTATCTGCCGTTTAGCTACGTAAAGAAAGGATGGCTTTTTTTTCTTGTCTATCCCATGGTGTAGTGTGGTTTGGATAGGTCAATATAGGATTGAGGGATCCTTTTACGAAATATGAAGCTTAAACTGCAAGTTTTTGTAGTCAAGTGGTTAATGCCAGCTTAATGGTTGTTTTTGTATATATGAAAAAAATCAAGGCAGTATATGTGCAACAAAGTTAAAAGGAAAACTGTTAGAGCTAAGTAACGAAAAGTTAACGATTAATAGTAGACCAACTCATAAAAATTCTTATTCTACGAAACTCTAACTTAATGCGTGTATGATACGCACTTGGCCTGCATAATGGCTTTTAAAAACTAAACAAATAAATGAAAATTTGTTTTTGTTTTTCATTTTGTGTGGGACTTAATTAAATTTTAAATAATTTTGTAAGAAAAATAGTTTTTTTTTTTTTAATTTATGATATTATTCTTCACAGCCAATATAAATATATAATTTTTGTAGTACACACACACCCTGACTTCACATCAAAATAAATATCGGCACAGCAAACATATAAATACACACCAGGTGAAACAATTTCTTTTTTTGAAAATGGTTAAAACTAAATACTATCCCTATTAAAACACAAATTTAAAAAAGACCAAGTTAAAATTAATAGGTTTTACCGAAAAAATAGACTTCATCATACAGGCATAAGCAACGTTCTTAAATATTTGATGATATTAAATATATCTAGTTGTCACACTTAATTCTTACCTAACTGCCACAAGGAGGGTAATGTTTTTTGGGTTGATGGACATATGTAAGTATGTCCAAATCTTTGGCACTTCCAGTAGCTTCAACAGCTTGATGGATTTTACTAAATTTTGTTTAGATTCGTCTTGATTCTGCAAGTGCTATTGGCTACATAATGTTATCATAAAACAAATATGGCGGCTACAAACAGTCAAAAACAAGATAAAATCTAAAAAAAAGCCTTGTGAATTGTATTAACTGAAAGGTGTTGATGAGCACGGCATAAAATAAATGTGGCGGCCATAAACTGTCAAAAACTTGAGAAAGTAGTAAAATCAATCATCGTGTGTGATATCAAATAAAAGATATTCAAAAGAATATTCTTAATTTATATTTTTACCACTAAGGTAGCAAATAAACAAACAGCCCGCCTGATGTTAGCGGTCAATGTACCTGTAAGCTATATGGACGTTTGCAACTCCAGAGGTATTAATCGCGCGTTGCCGACCCTTTAAAAATGTAATTACTCCCTTCTTAAAGAGCCGCATACTGTGTAGTCCCTAGTGAACACATTTACAGGAAGCACATTTCACAGCCTAAGGGTTCGTAAAAGAAAGTCTCTCAGAAAGCGCATTGTATACGACTATTTAGTTTGTAAGTTATTTAGTTTCTACCTACATTAGATGCTTTTGATAGCCGTAATCTTAAGGAAAGTAATATATATAATGTTTTTTACCACGTTAAGACACTAAGGAGGCAAAAAAAATAAAAAAGTGAGAAAGAAAACAAAGTGACTATGCGGGTGGGAGATGCGATGGGGGGTGGCAGCAAAGGAGAGGCCAGAAAAATAAAAAAAAAATGGTTTTTTAGAATTAAAAACATCGTTGTACCATAATATCATTCAGGATAGTTGTCCTAATGTCTCTAAGAAGCGAAATAATTTTGGTAGCCATTGTGTAACACGAATCGAACTTAAAAAAATAAACGAAAACTTAAAAAAAGGTTTTTTGAAAATAGGCTCATTTTAATGAAAATCATTAAAAAATAAGTTATTATTTATAATTGTTGGTTGGTTGGTTTGGAATACCAAGAGTATTTTTTGTTTTGTTTCCTAAGTATTCAAATTAGTCGATTGTTGTATACAAACACATATATATTTTTAATGTTAATGTGTTAATAACTTTTTTTAAAGATGATTTTGATATGTTCCACTACAGTTATTTTTAGCTTAAATATTCTGATATGATAGGGTTTCGTCTGAAATCACGAAAAAGTTATATCGGATATGTCAGTACTCCTTTATTTACAGTATTTTGCGGGTGTGTTGTAGGCCAATAATATAAACTTAGCTGCAGAAAAAATAAAAAATCGGCCAAGTGCGAGTCGGACTCGCGTACGAAGGGTTCCGTACCATTATCTATAAATATATGAGAGCTCCCCTTAAATATTTGTTTTATTTTAATTTAAATATTTGTCTCTAAAGTTCATATATGACTAAATATTCTGTGAATACTTCAAGTGTCTGCCTTACGAACAAAAAAATTACGTTTGTTGTATGGGAGCCCCCTTAAATATTTATTTTATTCTGTTTTTAATATTTGTTGTTATAGCGGCAGCAGAAATGCATCTTCTGTAAAAAATTTAACGATCCGACTATCACGGTTCTCGAGAGACAGCCTGGTGACAGACGGATGGACAGCGGAGTCTTAGTAATAGGGTTCCGTTTTTTACCCTTTGGGTAAAAACCCTAAAAAATAACAAAAATATAATGCCAAGTAATATACGCCATCACTCCGCGTTAATGGAATTGTTTTAATCAATAAAATATCTAAATATTATCAATCGTGACCTTAGTGTTGGCCTACATTTTTATCATTTGCAAATTAAATCTAATTAAACATAAATTAGTGTCCAATTCTAACTTACTTCTCTTAGTTTGTCTAGAATTGCCAAAACAGTATAATATTCTGCATATTCTCACTTTATCTCTTATCGTATAAAGCTGGTTCAACTACACCGCTATCAGAAGTAGTTTTGCAGCGATGGACTCTCCCCTTGTCACGTAGGACTTAAGTGCTTGGTGAAAAAAGGCTGACCAGCCACTGGTTAACCTTTTCGGGGAATAAAAAAACACATAATTATACATAGAATTTCTATATTTATTGTTCAAATTTTACATAAACCTTTTTCTGAGTAAAACTAAACTAATCTTAATACTTTGGTCAAATATTATTGTAGTAATGTCTTGAATAGTTAAAAGTAGAAGAAACGCAAAATACTGATTTCATAATATTCAAAACCCAATATCTCACTTATTATGTGCGTTGTGCATAAGCCGCACAAATTGTCATAGACTAAAGTCTTCAAATACCATAACTTTAATGTACTTACATACGTGCAGCGTTGCTTTCTCAACAGTTCTAAGGCCATCGAAATAGCCCAAAATCTGTCTTAATTAATTGCCTATTTTGTAATCAACATCTTTATACATAGTAAATACAAAACACCACCCCTGTTTTTCAGAGAGAAAGACACTTTATAAGCTCCTGGTACACATCCTTTGCTTTATTGACATACTCCAATGCTTTAATACAGGTTCGACGGTTTAGAGTACTCTTGACCTCGCCTTTTCTAAAAACGCACTCATTTGATTCAGATACGTTCGCCGAAGCCGCACTCTACCGACTTTTCAGATTACTCTTGCCTCATAAATTTGTTTTGTGCATCAATCACTATTTATCGCCTTAACGTGCCCAAACCACCTTTCCCAATATTAGTCACTACACACTCAAAGCTCTGTATCGAACATTATTTCTTATTCTATCAAGGTTTAACTACACATACTGCTCAATGCTCTCATTTCCGCATTTAATTGAGGCCGTTCAGGTATTAAATAAGAATTTCTGTAAGTTTTAATACCCTCATGGGCGTAGCCAGCTTTTGGATTAGGGGGGGGGACAGGCTTGGCTAGGGGGGGGGGGGGGGCAGACCTGATAGAAAATGTCATTTTAATATAGTAAACATGTTCATTTTGAGCCAATTCCTTCAGGTAATGGGCACCTAGGGGGGGCAAGCTTCCCCCCCCTGCCTGTACCTCGCTAAGTCTTCCTCCCCTCTAGGCTAAGTTTGCACAAAATTAGTTCAAGTTTCTTTATTGTTATTTATGAACTAGTTGCTGCTTGCATTAAATTCTTCTTAATTTTTTTAAGACGTAATAATATCGAATTTCTTCTCAGACATTGCTTCAGTATATTTTGTAATTATTTGTTTGTGTTTTAAAAACTTTCGAATAGTCTTTGGTATAATTTTGATTTGTTTACATTCGACAACATTATAAACAATGTCATTCAGCAGTAGCACAAATTGATCAATTAACAGTAAACAAATTTTAACTTGGGCAAGTTATAATGAAATATTATTTAATAAATACTTATCCATAAAACACCGCGCAAGAGTGAGTAAGCAATAATACATTGTTGTGGGGAATCCCTGAACATGTTTTTTATTTTTAAGCATAGACAAGTAGAGTAGCGTTGCTATTTGTGTTTTAAACTCTATTATTTGTAATTGTAGAATCTACTTCATTTTGGAAAAAAATAAACATATATTGCTGACGTAATCAAGATACCCTGTTTCCCATGTTTTCCAAAATAAATAATGTAAAGACCCCACGCGTCTTTGAAGCTTACGTAATACATGACCGGCCCCCTTAGTTTGTCAATATTCAGCATTTATGAACCATACAGTAACACCTTTATTGAGTTACATTGATATCCATTGCTGAATGTTGCTAACACTCACCACTGCATTTCCTTAATGACTTTTAGGGTCATGTAGATATGAATTACGCTGGTTGCGTTGCCAGACACAGTCCCGCTATTCCGAAGATTTAGAACTAAATACCGACAATAATTTCAAAATATATTTAAACTGGTGTCCTTTGTGTTTGAAGTAAGGACACAAACTAGTAACGCTGATAATAGCTACCATTAATATCTTATGTATTTATATAGATACAGTCAAAATTCACAATTCCTTCATTGACTATGGCCCAAATCACTCTCTGTAAAGGTAGGCGGTACCCCAACAGCGGGGACCTATAAGGCTGGTAAGGAATGTCAAAAGGTAAGGAATTTACTAACTAATAACTAAACTAATTAACTTATATGGAAAAACATAATTTTAAATAAAACATGCGTAAGAAGAAAATTGTGTAATATTTTAGAAAACAAAGCTCATTAGAATTTCAGGCATTCTTATAAATAATTAATTCCTCATTGGTATAACATTACTCTTATTTGCAAACTGTTCGTTCTAAGGTAATTTTAATTATGTTTTCGGACATGCGCTAAATATCTCAATGTTTTATTTGTTAATTCATAGGATTCAGACTCTAGGAAATGACCTATCCTTTTGAATGGATTTGGGTCGGTAAGTATACACATTTTATTTCGACTTCCAAAAAGATTTTGATAGCCTGGAAAATATTAAAATTTCAGAGAAGACATTAAAATTTTTGCTAGCTTTTTAAGAAATGAAACAATATGTTGAATAAGTAGGTCTAAATAAGCCAGGAAAGTTTATTATGTTTTTTTTTAATAAGATTAATGAAATAAATTCGTCATTCAAAAAGCGACTTGCCCAGTGATTTAAGATAATCACAAGTATACATGGGTTTAGGATCTATGTCTGACAGTAAATCGACACTCCTTTAGAATCCTACCAAATATGGAGCAATTGATTAACAATTTGTTATTTTATACGTATTTTAATCATAAAAACAGCTATACAAAAAACTGAAAGCAACGGTTTTTTCATCATTTGCTTTATTATGTTTTATGTAGATACTTAATCAGATTTTATACCTGTTACTTGTTACTTGTTATAACATTAATAGATAAAATAAAATAATTTAAATAATTATAATTTTTTTATTATTATTGGATATATCACACAGCGCCATGTGGTTGCAAACTAAGCAAGGATATATATATTTATATGCTTTTTTTGAAAAAACATACATTTGCATATCATACATAAATGCACCCAGACTCAAGACAAACACAAATGTTTATCACATTAATGTTTGTCCAGTGTGGAAATCGAATTCAAACCCTATGCACAGCTGCCAGTCACACAAATAACTAGGCTGCGAGGAATAAACTGCTTAGTTAAAAATTTAAGCACGATGCTAAGTACAATTTAATGTTGTTCCAGATAGAAACATTGGGAAAATTACCTTCAAATGGAACTTCATCAGATGATGGTTCGTCTACTATAGAAAGAGCGTCTTGGGGGCGGCCACTGGAATTTATTTTGGCTTGCCTAGGATATGCAGTTGGGTTGGGAAACGTATGGCGCTTTCCATATTTATGTTACCGAAATGGAGGAGGTAAATATTATTTAAAACCTAGACAATTAATGCAATAATTAAAGACATCTGTTTAAAAAGTTATAAATGCAAACGTAATTCGAGGCATACTTTTGTATCATACACTAACGAGAGATATGCGACATAACTAACAAATATTTCTTTTTATCCATTTTCTTTACTGTCGCCTTAAAACGTTTCAGAAGACTAAATTAATTCTAAAACTGCTGTTTTTATTGTATATGATATTGTATATTATTATTGTTGTTTAATGTTTAAAATATTTGTTGCCACTTGTCCTTGTTCAATTAATTCTATTTTTTTGTTATTAATATCTCTGGAAGGATGAGGTCTCTTTTACCTTGTATTACCAGTTGTATTATGCCTATTATATTACCAGTATATTATTGGATAGATTTCAGGTGTATCCAGTTTTTTTTTAACTGTCTCATCTCTTTTTATTTTGCATGATTAATGGATAGGGTTATTAGTGGCTGCAGTTATCTATGGAAGATCTTGGTTTTCTGCGATTTTCCTTTGTCGTTTTTTTATCTATTACCGGCTCAGTAAAGTGGTTTTATGATGTTTGTTTTCTTTCTCAACTACAATTTAATAACAATCTCCAAAGTGTCGTTTTATTTTCAAGATGACTAGATATGTTTTTCGTAAACTTCCTCTGACAATATTAGTCCATTACATCTTTGTATGATGGTACTGGGCGGAGCGATTTTGATCTTTGTTTGTTTCTAAAAAAACTTTGTGGAATAGTTATTGAGAGTTTAAGTCAGTTCCTTTAGATTTGTAGTTAAGGTTATCATCGATATGCTGTAACATAAGTCACACCTATTGATTTCTCGGGAGGTGTATGAGCACTGCTTAAGAGATGGGACAAGGCTTCAATAGGGATTTTCTTTATCACAAAATACTCTTCCACTATTATATATATTTTGACTGCTACATACGAATAGCTTTGTCTTTTATGTCGATATAAGTTTCCTTTGGCCTTGTCTTCCTGGATTTTTGTTCGCTCTAGGTATTTAATTGATTCAGTACTAAATAAGGAGTTATAAATACACAGGACTTTTCTTCATTCAAAGGTGAGAAGGTGGATAATGGCCCATAACTTTACGTTCTGCCCAATCCTGACTTACTTATTATAGTTTTTGTTGCAATCATCCATAGACTGCGGTGAGGTCGTAAACATCAGGTGGAGCATAAACGTTTTTGCCACGATCGTGATACAAAAACACTTCAGTAACTGTAGATTTAAAATACTTTAGTAGCAGGTTGGGGATATTGCATGGTCTGTTAATTAATTAATTTATTATTCTTGGTATCTTTGCTAGCAATTAATAAAAATAAAGAAAAAGTGAGAATCGTAACGCACAAATCAGACTATTTTTGTTGCGATAAAATCAATGATAAATTGTTGCCTTCAACGGTAGCTCGACTGATAAAAATTATGAACATTTAAGCCAACTAAAAATTTGTTTGACGCAATCATTAATTAAGCGACGCGACGTAAGATATAATAAAAGTATTACTCACGTAGAAATTAATGAAAGATTATCTTTTTAGGGATCCGTAGCTTTCATTTGTCTGTCTGTCCGTCCGTTTGTATCTACTGCCATATAAATTATGATGGAAACCCAAATGATATGTATAGTATTGTTCTTGACACTACAACTACAGATCATAACGCACTCGACGTAAGAAGAGACTTCGCACACCTCGGGTTTATTGGTCCCTTACGCAGAGGGGCGATGGTGCAAGGCGAGGTACGGCGACAGCACATGCGCCGCAGTTGCCTCACCTTAATAAACGTATTCTTGTGAGCGACAATACGGCTGCGCAAATACCCCATTTCTACAGCTCGCCAAGTGTCATCTTACGTAGTGCGCACTATATAATCAAATATTTACCTTAAAAAAGGAAATCATTTTAAGTCGGTTTAGTTTCAGCAAATGTTTAATTTATATAAAAAATAACAGTTGATTTAAATGACTATGTTTAAAATATTTGATTTTGTTTCAGGTGCATTTTTAATACCGTTTTTTCTCATGCTGATCTTTATTGGTTTACCACTATTCTATTTGGAATTATACATTGGACAATACACGGGATTGGGGCCAATTAAGGCCTTTAGTGCTATATCTCCATTTTTCAGTGGACTTGGATATTGCACACTGGTTGTTATTACTATCATATGTATATACTACATGATCATAGTTGCTTGGACCCTATTTTATACAATTGTATCTATTGGGTATCCCTTAGGTTGGGGATCTTGTGATAATGACTACAACTCACTAGGTTAGTGATCTACTTTTATTTTATTTTAATTATTTAACGACAGTCAATTTTCAATTATGTACTTATTAATTTTAAAAACATTTCTATTTTATTGTGAAATTTTTACAACTTCAAACAGCAAAAAGTTGTTTCGATTTAAATAGGTACATTGTGCCTTGAGAATTTTGGACTGTGTAGCATCTTGGTGCACACAATATTAATGCAGTATCCAACGACTGACACTGTATAGGAAGACGCAACAGAAAATATTAATATTTAGTATTTTTGCTACTTGGACCACAGAGTTTTAAAAATCTGGTAAAAAAGTTACGTAGGAGTAAAGTTGTCGCACTTTTGAACACTTTTGAACGACTAAATTATGATTTTCAGCCGGCTTGTCGGTTACTTTTTTTTGGTTTGATGGCCATTAAAGAAATAAATTTGGACGCATTTTGATAGAAAACATGTGAAAAAGTAAGTTTCATGTGTAAGAAAGATATCACGGGATCGAAACAAATACTTGACGATTACATATTATCATCAATATGATTTTCAAGTGATTTACGTATTTTCGTTTTGGTCGTACAAGCACATGTGATGCTGATCCACTCGGACGCCCAGTTGAGGTCACTAGAGATAATCGGCAAATTCCATGACATAGTATTGAATGACCGACGAGTAAAAGTGAGTGAAATAGTCGAGAAAGTAGACATCTCAAAAGAAAATGTGTGCAATAACATTCAGTTATAAAATAGCTTACTGTAGACCAAAAACGCACGTTGGAGGCAGATTTGGCTTATGCGTCGTTTTACACAGCCAAATTCCATGAGTTACGCTACAAGTTGCTTTCTTATGCACCATATTCTATAATTATTAATTAAAAAGGCTAAGGATGCTAAAGGATTTAGGTCCAATGAAAAGATCGTGTACGAAACTAATGCCTCTTTTGGAAGGTTATATTGAAAGGATCTGAGAGCTAGAGAAACGCTGAATAAAGTGTATTGAGCAGTGGGAAACTTTTTAAAAATAGGCCAGCATAGCATCGGTCCTACCAGGTGGACAGATGTTCAGGTCAGAGCAGCAGTAAACGGGTAGGCGCGGGCGGCTTAGGACCGGCTGTTGTGACACATGATGGAGGTCTATGTTAAGCAGTGGATGTCCTCCGGCTAAAACGAAAAATAAAGAAATGAACAAAGTCTCCTTGTTTACTTTGTACTAGTCCAATCACTCTTCTGTTGTATACACAATAATTATGAGTGATGTGAATTTTACCCGGCGTAGTGCCAAAATACAAAGAATAGGAGAAGTATCGCACAACGAGTCTTTTCAAGGCTAAAAGGCTAAAAGAGCAGGGCCAACACTAGAATAGTCATTTCATGCGCACTCACACATCGCTGTAATTTGTGTCTTTATCGTAACAGAGCAAGTACACTTGCGAGTGCTGTAAGATCTAAACATAGAATAGGAATACACAAACGGGATATGTACTTATGTGACGGCTTGTATTAATACCTACATACTTTATACTATGATAGTTAGTTGGTAGTAGTGCTACCAGAGCACTAAGCAGAAACACAAAATATCAAATTATCCGTCCTGTGAGTTTAACGCAGTGTTACCTCAGTACTTATCAGATTATTTGCAACTAATACATCTATTTTATTTTCAAAGCTTGTTACAGTGGAGAATACGATGCGTATTGTCGAATGAATAACACTGGAGCAGCCACAGATCTTACTTATTTTCAGCGTCAATGTACTAGTATCCAAGAAATATGTGAAGGAAATGACTTTTTGGCACATAATGCGACTCATTGTTTGTACAACAACGATTTTATACCCTGGTACACAAATGTTACAAGAATTCTCGCATCAGAAGAATATTATAAGTGAGTTCTAAGAAGTTTATAATTAATTATTATGACTCCATTCAAATAAGCTGTAATTGTAAAAGGTTTTAAAATGTTCAAAAAACCGATAGTTAGTAAAAAAAAACCTGACCCTATATTTTTTAATAAAATTGTCAAGCTTTTTTGATTCTTTATTTCGGAAAAATAAATTTTAACCTCTCGAGCACCAAAGAGTGGTTTTGCTTTTCAAAAATTAAATATCGAGCAGGGCAAAATCAATTTTTGTTGCGAGCGTGAGACAAAGTAATGCAACGTTCGAATATTACATTTTCAAAATTTTGCAATACTGAAAAAAAAAAACAACGCGATGATTAATTTCAAAACAAATTTATTTTAATGAAAAGCATAACTACATTGCATTTTTTCATTTTTGACGTACCAAATATTTATAATTAATAATACCTACTAATAATTAAAAGCGTTTATTTTAAATAAAAAATTTGCTTCGTTTCCGATAAAAGTTGCATAGAGTTTATTTTTTGATAGGAGCCGAATATAGTAGGTAGTATTTGTAAATTTGTTTATTCTATAAACTTATTGTTTCATATGGCCTTCAGTGTGTTCCTTGCCTAAGACCTAGTGTTTCGCTTTTTCGCACCTGCTGATGTGAAAAGTTGTTTGTTTCACACGAGAGTAAATTATTTTAAATCTAGTGCCTTTCGGCACTCTTCACAAAAAAAACTTTGTCCACTTGTTGAACAAAAAACTATTATATCCGTGCTATGACTTGCGCTTTTACCTAAGGCATAACTTAATTTTTTTTTTTTTTTAAACAATTGCCACAGGATTATCATTTCTATAAGTTCAATCTTACTTTCAGTGAACGCGTATTAGGCCGCGGAGATGCAACTTGGTCCAGCTGGGGGTCTATTCAATGGCATCTTGTTGGATGTCTCTTTTTGTCGTGGCTCGTAGCATTTTTTTGCGTTATTAAGGTATGAAAGTTATTTTTTTTTAAATTTAATCGCAAATTATTTTACATTGACAAAATATTTAAAATCAAGACAAAAATAAATAAAGGTGCTAATAGAAAGATGCGTGTAAAAGGTTTTTTTATTTGCGGTGATTAATTTATCTACAGGTGTGATGTCATTATTAATACCTAGATCGATTTGAATAAACAATTAAAAGTTTTTATTCCAATTACTTAAAATATTTGAAAAAAAAAAATAAACAAACGATTGTTATCACTGTTTGTATTGTCATGTAAAATGCACATGGGGTATTGAAATTAATGGCTTATGTTTAACTTGTCACCGATATAGTTAAAATACAACAACAACAAAAAAATTTTACTGCCAAATATAGTAAATGATCACCAAATCTTAGTAAGCAAATTAATGCGCTACTACTACCTAAATGAACCACTATGATTGCCATAAAATGTAGTCATGTTACCAAATAAAGTATAATAACGCCATATTAAGTAAAATTTCGCTTGAATCCCGGACACCTCAGCCACCCGAACCGGGGCCTTATTAGGAACAATCTCGAACTTTCCGAACTCTGGAATTCGATACAAAAATGTATGGAAGTCTGACTTACCTCTCGAAACTCGCGAATATACTGGCATACATTTTTATCTCGAATTCCAGAGTCTGAAGGCTTAAGACTGTTCCCAATAAGGTCCCAGATCTCCTGAAGTTTATTTATCCTGCTCGTTGGTATCTTTTTACGACTAAAACAGCTAGAACCATTGTAATTTTAGACTAACTTTTTTTGATACATGTTTCGTTTTTTGGTGTTTAGTATATTTTTTTGGTAAAAGAGCGCTTTCTGGATTTTAAAGAGTCATAGCTAAAACGCTGAAATATTCCTATAAATATTTGTAATTCCTAAGCACCAGTGTCGAAGTAAGCCTAGTGCTTTTCAAATCTTGTCATTTTAGAAGTAAGTTAATGAAGTAGTAAAACACATACTCAAGACAAAAACTTGCTCATATATTGTTTAGGTTAGGTACAAAAATCTTTATATGGTAAATTTTTGGATTTAGTCGACTAAATCCTTAAATCATTGCTTGAAATCGAAATTCTTATAAAAAATTGCCACTAGGACTTACATATTTATGAGACTTATACGTATGCAATTACTTACTAATTGCTTGTGTAGTATTTATTATTTTAAAAATAAAATATGGACTCTATTTATGCAATACTTTCGAGAATAGTCAGGTATTGAACAATGCAATCAATCAGAATTATGCATATGATAGACGGAATTCAATATTAGCAAGCATTTTTATTTATTTTTCTATACCACTAAGGTGACAAGCAAGTTTGCAGTACGCCTGATGGTAAGCGGTCACTTGCAACACCTGGGGTATCACTCGCGCGTTGCCGATCCTTCAAAACGCTAATAACTTCATTCTTGAAGAACCCTACACTGTAGTCTTAAGAGAAAACCTTGACAGGGAGCTCATTCTACAACCTAAGCGATCGCGGGAGGAAACATTTACTGATTTTGATGCAAACAACGATATTATCATGTAGTTCTATAATTTAAATCTTCTTTTGTAATAAATTGACTGAACTAATGAAATATTAACGCCCAGACCAGTTGTTTGGTTCGGATCTTAGTATATCCATGAAACTAATGGAACATGGAACTAAGAAAAGATTGCCTAAAATTAAATTTTACTCCTTAGGGAATCCTAAGGGTTTAAATGATGTATTCCCATACAAACGTAATTTTTTCAGCAAAATGCAAAAAAAATGGTATTTGAGTTTTAGATTTGGAATTAAGATTGACTTGTTCATAGTTCATAGTTTCTAAAATACCATAACCTACTAGGGAGAAAAATAGTAGATGGGAATTTGTGCAAGAATTCTGATATTTTTGTAGTATTAACATAAACGTGTTACAAGTTTTATTTTTTCGTGGATAAAAAAAAGCTAGTATAAACCATCGTAGCATCAAAGAATATAATAAACATTGTTATTTATAGGGAGTACAGTCAGCTGGAAAAGTAGTGTATTTCACAGCTTTATTTCCTTACGTAATGTTAACTGCATTGCTGATCAGAGGAGTAACATTAGAAGGAGCTGTTGAAGGCATTATATTTTATTTGAGTCCAAACTGGGAAACATTATTGCAAGCCAGAGTTTGGGGAGATGCAGCTTCGCAGGTAAGATTAAAAGTAGTTCGAATAAAATGCAGAGGTATATATAGTCAGTTAGATTTAGAGTAAAATCTTAGAACTTACTAAATATAAACTTATTTTAATCAAGATTTAGATAATCAAAATCAGATTTAGAGTAAAATCTTAAAGTAAAATCTTAGAACTTCTAATTTTTTTACTTTTGTTATAATCATACAGTTTATAATAGTATATAAATAAGGACTAAATAATTTATAACCCATTACGACGCACAAAAATATTTTGATGCAAATAGTAGAAAAAGGATTTTTTTTTAAACAGTGAAAGCTATTACTACCGAAGTATAACATAGCCTTTGTAAGCAATTTTGATTATGTAATGCTTCTAATTCAATTCTTTGACAACCGTTTCGCCCTAACACGAGGTATCCTCAAAAAACTATTGGTCGTACGCTGTCCCTCTTCCGAAAAAAGTGATTTTGGGTTTTACTATGTTTATAATTTTTATTATTTTATCTATCTTTTCAGATATTTTACTCATTCGGTGTCGGTTGTGGTTCTTTGGTCACATTAGCTTCGTACAATAACTTTTATAATAACTGTCATTTTGACGCAGTATTTGTCAGTTTTGCTAATTTTCTGACATCGATTTATGCGGGATTCGCTATATTTTCGGTTCTCGGATTCCAAGCACAGCTAATGGGAGTAAGTGTAGACGGTAAGTTTAAGTCTTATTATAATGATTTTTTTTATTACTTTTATTTAACCATTTACATATGGTATCTATTTATAAATAATTATTTTTAAGACAACACACACAGTGCTATGTAAATACATACATATTATACATAGAAATACTAAGTGCAATATAAACAAAAATAACAAATGTTTTTCTTGTGTGGGAATTAAACCCACGGATTCATCAGTCGGGTTATTACTCACTGAGCCACAAAGCCGAAAATTTACAATTGACAATTTAGCATAAATATATTATTATAAGCTAGACTAAAGTGCTGTAACGTACCTAATATATTTTTATAAAACTAATTAGGTCCCTTATTACAATAAAAAAATACAAACAATTTAACTGACCATGAGAACATATTATTAAAATATAAATCATTTATATACCAAAAATGTAAAATTATTATTAGCTTGACCCCAGCGGAACTTATAGCGATTTGTTAATAGCTTGGCTACAGTGCACCTACCAGACCCTAGCAAAGCCATTGTCTAGACAAAACAAATATGTTGTGTAAATCTGAATCTAAATCGGTCAAGTAATTCAGAAGTTAAACGATAACAAACAAACATAAACAGAGATTAAATAAAGATAACCCACGGCAGCTTAAACAATTGAAATGTAAAGTGATATAATCAATCGTAGAACATGAGACCTTGGTTAGTAAAACACAGGTTTGCTTAAATATTAATAACAAAGTTTGGTCGCAATATATCCAAATTATCGCTGTTTTCCTGGCCTGATAACAGCGCTGTTATTACCTAAAACGTCCATTCTGTCAGTTAATTTATTACAAGATATCATACAATATTGATACAGCTCTTAAAACCAGGATTATTAAGAAGTAATCACCCGTTATTACTCATTGTTTTTAGAGTGTAGTACGTAAATACGTCACGTAAAGTCAGAATAAGTATGTGTTAAAACTAAGGTCAGAATAAACAACACATATTTTAAGTATATTTAAGTTTTGGAATATAAAATACCGTTGTATCAAAAAAAACAGGCCAAGTACGAGTCGGACTCACGCACGAAGGGTTCCGTACCATTATCTATAAAAACGGCAGAAAATCAAGTTTTTTGTATGGGAGCTTCCATTAATATTTGTTTTATATTAATTTCATTATTTATTTTTAAATTGAATATATTACTAAATATTCTGTTGATATTTCAAGCGTTTACCTGTTGCCGTTATCAATATCGAGCAAAAACGAGCAAAAATATCACGTTTGTTGTATTCCATACAAATATTAAATTATTATTTTTTTTGAATTTGTTGTTATAGCGGAAAAGAAATACATCATCTGTGAAAATTTTAAATTCATGAGATACGGCTGATGACAGACGAACAGCGAAGTCCTAGAAATAGGTTCCAGTTTTTTACCCTTTGGATACGGAACCCTAAAAAAACAGCCAAAAAATAAATTTAAATTGAATAAAGGTAATAAAAAACTAGAAAATATAGTAAAAGTTCAGACAACTTCAATCTAACTAAAGAATTAAAAAACAAATTAATAACTTTAAATACGTTCAATCTAACTAAAGAACAAAAAAAAACAAATTAACAACTTGAACCAAGTTCAATCTAATGAAGTAACATATTTACAACTTCAAACAAGTTCAATATAACTAAGAACTAAAAAATCTAAAAACACCTAAATTTAGGCAAGTTTAATCTTGGTAAAAATACAGGAATGAGGAAATTGCCATTGTGTTAATCATTTTATCAAGAAGCGATCGGAAATCGATCTTACTTAACCCTAACTAAGAACTATTGAATTTTTACTATTTCCGTTTTCTCATTTTTATGACACATTTAAAACTTATCAAATAGTCTATGTTCAACAGAAATGAAGATAAACCTTTATGGTTAAATTAAATATAGAATATATCCTTAAATATAGACCTTTATGGACTAGAGAGTATATACGCACAGACTTGAAAATACAGTTTTTTTTTTTTATTTTTCAGACGTAGCTGCTAGTGGACCAGGCTTGGCCTTTGTAGCTTACCCAGAAGCGTTACTGCAAATGCCTGTTCCCCGTCTTTGGTCCATTTTATTTTTCTTCATGCTTTTCATTCTTGGATTAGGAAGTCAGTTTGCTGGCATTGAGGCGATAAACACTGCAATTGTTGACCAGTGGCCGCAACTGAGAAAAAGATATTGGATGGTAATACCCATACAAACATCAATCGATTCTTTGTTTATTATAAAGTGTATTGAAATTACTTTACATAAATTGATATTTACTTGTATTATGTTTAATGGCTATGTCAAACAAACTAGGCAATAACAAAATGAATTTCTAAGAAACTAGAGATCTTATTGTAATAACTCTTTTTTTTAACCGATTTTAAAAGAAAAAAGGAGATTATCAGTTTGACATACATATGAATAATTGTTTGAATTGCACAATACTTATACACACATGTTAGTCTATGTGGGCTCCTAAACAATTGTACCAAATTTGTGAAAAAAGTGCATGTATGTTTGTTGGCGTATTTCACTAAATGTAGAGATCTGATTGCAATAGCTTTTATTGGATAAAGTTTCGGTGACTTGTTTTCAATGCAAGTCTTACCAAATTTCGGTCAGCGGTTTTTAAAATACGTACTGTAATAGTGTGTACCGAACACTATACACAAACACGATGTTGGTTTGAGGGTGTTATTTGAACGTGAAAAGTTATTGACTGTAATGCGTGTATGTCACGCAATATCTTTGCCGAATGTAACCCAATTTTTTTTCAAATCAAATAAGCATACGGCCTGCCTGATGCTAAGCGGTCGGTGTAGCCTATAGACGCTTTCAAAGCCAGGGGAATTACTCACGCTTTGTTGATCCTTAAGAAGTCTTAAAGAACTCCATACTTTTTATTTAATTAAATTGTTACCCTACTGTCATAATATTATGTATGACCAAGAATAAACTAAGAATTTTAAAAGCAAATAAATTAATAAAAAGATAACACCGCCTTAAAAAACTCACTAAGTAAAAAATAAAACGCACCTTAAGCTAAGTGTGTAGTTTTGTCATGTGCGTTTTCTTTTTTACTTTTAAAGGGGTGTAATTTTTGTATTATTTTTGATTTTTAATTGCATATGCAACTTTTATTCTGAAATACTCGCATTATAGTAAAAAATCTTAATAAATAGCTTTCCCTTTTTTCTTATTTGCCAAGCAAGATGTATTTATCAAAGCTATGGTTGAATAAAATTGAATACCAAGTGAACCTACCTAGAATAATATTGGTCACCAAATTAACAATCTGGTTTTCAGGTGACTGGCTTTACGTGCTTCTCATGTTTTATTCTTGGCCTGCCGATGTGCTTCAGCGGAGGTGTCTACTTGTTTACTCTTCTTGATTGGAACACTGCATCGTGGGCTATATTGCTGATTGGTATGGCTGAGGTAAGGCTTCTTAAATTATAATTATCTAAAATATTAATAATAATAAATATTTTTGGACATTACACACAACGTCACTTGGCTCCAAAGTAAGCAAAGTTTGTGTTATGGGTATCAGACAACGGATACAAATACATATAATTACTTTTTTTTGTAAATACATACATATCATACATAAATACACCGAGACTCAAGACAAACACAAATGTTTATCACATAAATGTTTGTCAAGTGTGGGAATCGAAAACACCCTATGCACAGCAGCCAGCCACACTACAAACTAGGCTACAGGGAGTCAAATGAGTTTAAGAACTAAGTAAGTACAATGATAGTATACTTATGCGCAAATAAAATTCGAGGGAAAGTAATAGAGAAAGGTGGTATATAAATAAATGTTATCCGATGTGTTTATTTATTCTGCAAGTCCAATGAATTAATGTCTGGTAAATAAGAGATATAATATTATTATTTATTTATCTTAAATTTTTGATACTGGGTTGCTGGTTTGACCAGTTTAAATGAAAATTTGCATAGTCAGCACTTTTTAAACTTAACCGGCTCCTCAAAGTGCAGCTAACCACTATCTGGTTAACTTTATAAATAGCTGATGATAGAAATTTCCACACAATCGCCTAGTTTTAGCGACTGGTTAACAACAAAGTTAGTTGGTGCAACCCAACCTTAGATTGAAAACAAGCTCACAGCCCACATAATGTTAATCGGTCATTGTAGTCAATAGACGTTTGCAACACCATGTATGAGGTTTGATCGAGACATTATTCTCATTGCTGATCCTTTAAAAATCCTAAACTGTAGTTCCTAAAACAAACCTCAGTTGTAAAACAATTTAGGTTTCAATATGAATTTTGTTCCATTGGCAAGCACTGCCCGATGGTACAAAAGTGGTCCTCATTTTGAACAACTTCTTAGAACATAACCCTTCATAAAATATTTAATCATACTGATAGTTAATCATAGTTGAATGACCTTAGAATTTGAATGTTCTGAAACTCAAATGCTTGTTGCACACAGGCATTTGAATTTAAGAGTGTCAGAATTCTTAAATTAAAATAGTACATAGATATGTAACATTTTTTTATTAAATTAGTTGTGTGTCACCAGAAACCGGTAACAGCATTTCAAAAAAACTGAGAAGATACAAACATTTCCTTTTTATTATTAGGCTGCTGCAGTTGCTTGGAGTTATGGTATCAATAGAGCTATTAATGATTTGGCAACCATGAATATGAAACTGAACAAAGTGTTGAGATTTTACTGGAAAGCTGCCTGGATGGTGATCGTACCCATAGGAAGTTTGGTAATGTATAATTATTATTTAATTAAATAATTTAGTTTTATTAACTAGAATTATATACTTATTCATACATGACCCATGCATGCATGACCCACATTACCCACATTTTTATCGACATTGGTACTTATTTTGAGGAACGCAGATTAAAATCACTCCATACCTAATCACTAGCTTTCCATCTAAAACGGTTATGTCTTTCTGGCTAGATTACTGCCCATCTCAGTGCTGAATCTTTTAACCTGTTAAAGGTAGCCAGTCAAAATTACTACAAAGTATATTATTACAATGATATAACAAATTACTTTGGTTACTTTGATATAGCACGGATGCGAAGCACAAATAATTTCGTACATTGACTTTTACTTTTTAGCCTGTTTTCAATGGTCAAATAGTAGTAATTTCTGATGACAGCAAATAATTATGCGCGTGCAATAGAGACAAATAGTGGCCGGTCAATAAACGAAATTCTTCCTGCTTCGCATCCGTTCTATAGCAAATAATTGAGTAAAGTGGTCAATAATTCAAAATCTAAGGAGGGCCCATAAAAAATATAGTTTATCATTTACTCCTGCTTTATCTTGAAAAACCGGCAAAGTTCGTTTCATGTCACGCAAAGAGAATTGCATGGGGAAGAGGTTGTCGCAGGTTCAAATATATCACATAGGTAATCCTGCTTTAATTTATATTACGGATAGTTGATATACCTAGGAGCCCGTTAAAAGACGGTTTCACTAATAGCTGTGTTGTTAACATTTATATTTAAATTATAAAAAAATATGGCTTGTGTTATAAAGGAGATATAAAATAAATCTAATGAAATCTATTTTGATTCCGTCCAAGTCTGCGTTTGTTTGCACAATACTTTTAAAAGGCCCCAGAGAAGTAAGTGAAGGGAACGTGGTATTATAATCAAAAAAAAAAATTAACCCTTAGTGGTCCTCAACCTCATCAGCAATTTGTCTATGAGTGATCGTAAAACCATCACAGAGGGTCAACTCTACGCTTTTTTTTTTTTTTGTGAAAAAATTATATTCCATAAGGCACGGACACAAAGTCACGGCAAAGAACTAGTTGTGTAATATAAATGCTATTATTGTCCTTTCTGTTTTAGGGAATACTTATTTTCATCTTAGTGGAATGGCAACCTCCAGCTTACGAAGACTACGTATTTCCCTTGGGCGCCGACCTGTTAGGCTGGGCCGTTGGACTTTCTACACTAATATTGTTCCCATTTGGGATATGCTGGGCTTATTATCAAGGCCATGTAAGTCTTAGCTAAGACATACATCTTTTACTTAATTTGTTGATAAGGTGTTAAGGTTTTTCTGTAGGTAACTATGTCATTTATGTGATTATGTCAATACGCGCAATTATTTATTAATATCGTAAGGCATATAAACTGTGCGCAACAAGGTTCAGCAATAAAGCATAAATAAATAATAATTTCGTGTATCATAATTATTATATGACATTAGCCGCTCGGACTCCACTGCTGGACATAGGATTTCTCCTTAAATTTCCAAAACAAATACTCACATTCCGCTTCTTCTCCTGGCCTTTTTTAGGCCTTCAGTCCACTTAGTGGGTAGCAGTCCTTACAACTGGATAACTTATACAACTTACTGGACTTATACAAAGTCACATTAGTTCTGATAAACTGTATCAGAGGTAGGGTTGTGGTGATATATCCACCCATCAGCTAAAGTGGACGCAGGATTAATGTAGTTATAGCACGAACGCTAAACATGAAGAATTTCGTTCCATGACCGGTCACTATTTGTCTCTGTTGCACGCGCATAATTATTTACCGTCGCACTCGCACAGATGCGATGACCGCTGTCATAGAGGAGTCCGTGTTGTAAGAAAAGGCCGTCCTTTATAACGTGGGTCTCAATGTATCTATCTGGCGCTGGTTATTCCCTTTTTGGAATTAAAACTGTGATTGGGTGATTTTTTACAAGCACTACCGTTGCCTAATTTCGGTGGTGCTTTCCAACTTAAGGCATTCAACAAAGTTTGTATCCCGAAACCACCCTAGTAAGCATCATATATGTTTAATGCTTACTAAATCAGCCTCGTAACACGGAGTTTGTTGAAAGCCTAAATCGATATTAGGCAAAGGTTGTGTTGAAAATCCTATTTTAGAATCATTTCTTAAGAAACTTATCTAGATTTAATATTATTTCTATCTTTATAGAACTCGTAAATATGCAGGAATTTGTCAGTAAAATGGATTCAATATTAAATTTCAGAGAGGAATGGATTTGTTTACTCCAACTGGATCTTGGAAACCAGCTGAAAAATCATTGTTGTCACCCAATTCTGACTCCACGATGACCATCGAAACTGTACAAATGGGAAACGAAAACAAAAGATTTTGATATACTTAATAATAGACCAAAATATAGTGTAAATATAGTGATGGTTTCTAGTCATTGTCGATACATTAAAGATACAAAAAATTATCGATAGCTTAACATGATAATTTTTACAAATATTGTTTGTTTAAGCTAATATAAAAGATATGTTTATGAAAACGAAAGCTGCAGTTACAATTGTTATTACTCCTTGTGTGTTGCTAATGTAGAATTTTATTTTATTGAATATATAACCTTATGTAGGTCTCCTTATATCCTAAATAATATAGCAGTATCTAAGTGAGTTTGTACGTTAAGCTATTACAAAAAATTGCGTGTGCTAGGTGCAAAATTAGTCTGATTGACAAAATTTGTTTAATTACTTAGGTTATTGTTATTATACTTAAATGTTGTTTCATTAGACGTTAATACTAGAAATTAATAATGCGATGGTTTGTAAGCGAAGATAAATTAGATAAGAAGTTAAGTTAATATGTTGAACTTGTGGACCAGGCTCGCTGTAAATGTGCATGCTTTGGCAGCGTAAACTATCAAAAGAAGGACGCACTGGTCAAAAATAAATATTTTCAGACTTTGCGGTACATGCGACAAGAAGACTTGACAAATCTAGCTGATCGTGTTTTCAGCTTCTTCTCAGAGTTTTTCTAGCTAACTTAGATTTTCTGTCTAAGAAGGTAGACATCCTAGACTAACTTAAATAAGGTACCAGTAACGCATCTAGCTGGCTTTGCCATGATATGACTTTTCTCATATCCAATTCCTGCAAGGCTCGGTCTAACATGCCAAAATCATTTGCTTTTTAGCTCTCGACGTTTTTTCCTGAATGCAGTATAACCCTAGTTACCAGAAGATTCCTAACTATTGATTGTAAGTTATAAATTAATCCCTTTTTAGTTGCGTGACGCTGGAATAGGATCTAAATTAGGATTGCGGTTGAGCACCACCAAATTAACATAAGTTAATTTCAATCATTAGAAAAATAAAATATGGTTTTCAAAGTTATACAACAAGTGATATTATCAAAAATTTAAAAGAAATATTCAACACAAAAAAAATATATCGATTGAACGAGTGAAAGCGAAGAGTGAAGCTTAAAAGCTTACTCCTTTGGGTTGATAGAAAGTGTATTTGTTTGTGGTAAAATAATAACACCCTTATGTTTTCAGCAGGGGTTAATAATACTCCAGTTCATAAAAAAACTTGGCCGATTTTGACACTTCTCTAAATTAATTCCGATGACAAACCAAAGTGAAAATGGCGTCAACAGCAATTTTTCAGGACTTTAGTTCTAAAATTGGCTCCTAAACCGCTCTCGATTTACTACTAAACAATGATCAAAAATATCAATTATTTAGTCAATTTCAGATTATTTATCATATTTCACAAAACTATGATATCAATAAGTGAAAATATAATAATATACTTACTCATTAAATACATTTGATATTTTTTTACCTTAATCTAACAAATAATGTCAATATGGTGCTGGACTACACCTAACAACAGATTTTTTTATTATACGCCAGTGTGCGTGCAATACTCCAGTTTGTTAATTTTGCGACTTTTATAGTTCCACGACATTAACGGTATACCAGCAGTGGTGCTTAAGCAGTGTGCTCCTGAGTTATGTCCTGTACTCACGCGCCTGTTCGCGCTTTCCTACCACACTAGGCAATTTCCGTCTTCATGGAAGACTGCGAATGTGTGCATGTAGCCTGGACATAGCGAAGGCGTTCGATCGGGTCTGGCACCGCGGTCTTCTATCGAAGTTGCCATCTTACGGAGTGCCCGAGGGTTTGTGCAAATGGGTGGCTAGCTTTTTGTCCGGCAGACGCATACGAACCGTAGTTGACGGTAGTTGCTCTGATAGCATGGACATTAATGCTGGTGTCTGTGCTGTCTCCTACGCTGTTTCTACTGCATATCAATGACATTGCTATGCAGATGACAGTACTAAAGACGCTTTTTACACGGGTCGTGCAAACATCCCTCGTTCCGTTGTGGAGGAAAACCGCGGAGAACTTGTGTCTCATATCGAGACCACACTGTCCCAGGTCTCTGACTGGGGACGGGTAAACTTGGTCCGATTCAACCCTACAAAGACACAAGTGTGCGCGTTCACCGCTAAGAAAACTCCATTCACTGTGGTCCCACAATTCCAGAACACTCCCCTCTCCATCTCCAAGAGCATTGGGATCCTTGGTGTCGACATCTCCAGCGATGTTCAGTTCCGAGATCATTTACAAGATAAGGTGAAGCTGGCGTCCAAAAAACTTGGTGTACTCAACAGAGCGAAGCAGTGCTTCACGTCGGGGTAAAGGTTGTTACTTTACAAGTCGCAAGTTCGGCCCCATATGGAGTACTACTGCCATCTCTGGGCAGGTGCACCCGGATACCAGCTTGGCCCTTTTGACTCGGTTCAACGACGGGCTGTGAGAATTGTCGACGATTCCAAACTCACTTGCGGTATCGAGCCCTTAAGTCTGAGGGGAGACTTTGCCTCACTGTGTGTGTTCTACCGCTTGTACAATGGGTTGTGTTCTGAGGAATTGTTCGAAATGATGCCCACGGCTACTTTCTACCATCGCACCGCTCGCCATCGGCAGAGATTAATTCTCACACTTTAGAACCAAAATGGTCGCGTACAGTGCGGTTTCAGAGAAACTTCCTCCCGCGAACGCTTAAGTTGTGGAATGAGCTCCCTGCCAAGGTTTTCTGTAAGGACTACAGTATGGAGTTCTTCAAGAAAAAAGTTATTAGATTTCTGAAGGGTCAGCAACGCACAAGTGATACCCCTGGTGTTGCAAGCGTTCATAGGCTACGGTGACCGCTTACCATCAGGCGGGCCGTAAGCTTGTTTGCCACCTTAGTGGTATAAAAAAAAAATATAGATATCGCTCCTAAAGAATCTTAACGTTGATTGCCTTATATTAGTACTAAAACAATTTTAATTAGCCAATAAGAAATTCCGTTTTTGCTTTTGAAAAAAACAGTAACAGCGTATTACTCAAAAGCCCGAAATTGGCAGCAAAGTCGCGTATTTGCCGTTACTTAGATAACTTAACACAATAAGTACGTGCTCCTTAAATAATATTTTGTCGTGAATAGCATTGTCTTGTTCTCTCACTCGCTTCTTCGCGCTTTCCTACCAAACTAGGCAATTTCCCTATTCTTAGAAAACTGCGAACGTGCACCCGGTGCCCGAAAAGAGCGATAGGCAGGCCTATCTTTTTGATCCAGGCCAACTGATATTACCTCTCTCTTCTCCAATCGGTAATCAACACACAACTTCTAAGGTATCTAGAAAAATAATTCTCGTCAGCGACCGTGAATAAGGCTTTTGGCCGTTCTAGTGTGACACTCTCTCAGACACCGATGGGCAGTAGCCATTGAAGGTCAGGGGGAAGCATTGGCATGTAGCCTCGACATATGGAATGGTACTGCGGTCTTCAGTATTTACAAACTGCTCTTACGCAGTATTGCACGCGCACAAACATCTTTTTATTACTAAAATAAACAATTTAATAAAGAAAGCTCGACGACAAAAAACCAAAATATTTATTGTACTGTATAGACAGTAGCAAACCTACATTTGTCAGTTCTGAAATCCAAGATGGCAGATTTCGTTTATAAAACGACCATACTTTAGGATAATGTGTGACAATTATTATGCCTTTGGGTGTAATTATTAAAGGTTTTATGGTCGTTGTAAAGGTGATAGTGTTTCTTAGTAAAACTCATATAAATAGTAAATAATAGATTGTTAACTAAGGGATTATTTTGACGAGATATTTTGGCGAGATAATGGTGCCTTTCATATGAATTTAACACTTTGCTATTTATTTCGAATATGAGGAAAGTAAATACAAACCAGGGAGCTTATTGCGAAAGATCTTGAGTAGGTACGACAGACTCCTGAATTCTAGAGTAAAATATATGCAAGTACTTTTACGGGTCTCGAGATGTATATGACCTACTTGCATAATTTTTTTCTCTAAAAAAACTCATAGATATCCACTTCCCGAGAATTTTCACTCATCTCGCTTTCCTGTAAACGCCCTTCCATATTCCATATTCTGTGAACATTTCAGGCCTCTACCTACTTCAGTCTAAAAGATAGAGCCCTTTAATGGTCAGACAGACTGAGTGACATAGTCTTAGTAATAGGGCGTATTAATTATTATTACTATTATTATAGAGCGGTATTCCAAATTAGTAACATTTATCTATAATAAATGCTTACCCAGATAAT
Source organism: Apoda limacodes (assembly GCA_946406115.1). Taxonomy (NCBI): domain Eukaryota; kingdom Metazoa; phylum Arthropoda; class Insecta; order Lepidoptera; family Limacodidae; genus Apoda; species Apoda limacodes. The sequence goes on along the minus strand of OX291553.1, from coordinate 10,438,848 downwards.
TTTATTAGCTCTTAAAATAAATTAAATCTTTAAAATGCACAAGGTAAAGAAGATTTTAGTAAAGCACATCTTGAGGTATCCTCTTAGGACAAATTCAACTTTAATTTTCGTTATTGGCTTCTTTCAGCCCACCGCCATTTTCCGTGAATTGAAAATAAATTGAAATGTGTTTGCACAGAGAGAAATAACGTTTTGTGCTTGTTAGGAAAATAACGACTAAAATGTAAATTATTATTTTGACAGCACAATCGAATGGTTTTATTTCCGCAAAGTTTAGGTTACAATTTTAATGGCTTTAATAAAATCATATTTTTGTGGAAATATGTAATTTAGTAACATTGCCTCAAATTTTAAATTATTATACGTATACTAGTATTTTCCCGTGACTTCATCCGCGTGAACTTTTTTTAAAAAAATCTTTTTTAACTAGCTGTTAAGCAAGTTTATAGATTTTTTGATATGTTATCAGTCAGTCACTCAGTCATACTACTAAGACTTCGCTGTCCGTCCGTCTGTCCGTCGGTCACCAGGCTGTATCTCATGAACCGTGATAGTTAGACAGTTGAAAGTTTTACAGAAGATGTATTTCTGTTGCCGCTATAACAATAAATACTAAAAAACAGAATAAAATAAATATTTAAGGGGGCTCCCATACAACAAACGTGATTTTTTTGCTCGTTTTGATATTGATAACGGCAACAGGTAGATGAATTATTCATAAAATATTTCGTTATATATTCACTTTAAAAATAAATAATTAAATTAAAATAAAACAAAATAAATATTTAATGGGGGTCCCAAACAACAAACGTGATTTTTTTGCCGTTTTTATAGATAATGGTACGGAACAGAAGCGGTTCGTCCTAAGGTGCGCTGGTGCAGCGCACCCCCATAAATAATTATCTACATAAGTAACAATATGTTTTATATTTTACTTCAAATAAATAATTAATTAAATTATTACGTACAATTAGAAATTATTATATTTCCATTAAATTATTATATACGTATCATTAAAATTATTACGTAAAATTAGAATTTCGCTAAAAACATTCTGTAAACACACCGCTAACTCAAGATTTAGTATGGAATTGTACTGAGGAGACTGTCACTAAGTGGAGCGCTAGCATTGCGCTTCTAAGAAACGAATTACAGTACAGAGATTTAGAGCTAAAATCAACGAGTGTGAAAAAGAAAGTCCGACACAGTCTCACACGTGAAACAGAAGATTTTGTATGAAAAATTAGCAAAATTTACATTCGTATGTAAGATAAATACTGTTGCCGGCGCACAACAAATGTTTTATTTGTGCGCGCGAGTTTTCATTAACAAGTTAAATATGTACATACCTACATAAACAGTTTGTTTATTGTCTAAAAGGTAAGTATAGCAAAATTAAATGTGATTACTGTGATGTGATTAAATAGCGCTAAAAGATTTTAGTAATTCAGCTTGAAATAAAGACAAAGAGTCACAAAAATGTTACACGAAAAAATACACGCGAGCGCGCGTTTGTAAATCTAAATATGCAAATTAATTTTAGTAATAAATGGATTAATAAAAGGTTAGCATTTAAGCAATTCCATTTTGTTTTTTTTTTGTGAACACCCATTGTCACGAGCTGCCTCTAGTACGAACCCTTCGTGCGCGAGTCCGACTTGCACTTTTTTTTTTCTTTTATACATACAGATAGGCAATAATAACATTACAACAATAAATTTGAAGGTAGATATTAATATCCTAAACAAATGAATACAACACGCCTAGCCGCTTCTTAGACCGATGCTTTTTAGTGAAGCATCTAACGTGATGTAGCTAAGGGCGCGGTTATATCAGCGAGCTTTAAACTTGTGAAAAGTGTACTAGTAAACACATGGCGCTAATACTATTTAAGCTACAAGATAGAAGATAGTAGACTATTAAAACAATTGATAGTTTGAGATAGAACAACAAAGTTAGGATAAGAAGCACCAATATTAGTTGAGAATATATCATCATTTTAAATAATCTGCTCTGATGCAATACAGCAAACTGAATAAAGCGACCTGAACAAAGCCAACATCGCCTTACTATTTTATAGCTCAGTTAGGAGTATGACCGGCATCTGCGAGCGAATACCTCCTTGCTTAACTACTACACTAATTTTACCATCTGAGCTGGAATCGCAAGAGATCGCAATGTTAACTGAAAACAATTGAGCTGATACATTTGCATTTCGCTCTACCCCAGTAAATTAAATGACAGTCTTACTCTTCGTCAGCTATTAAATATCTACTAGCTAATAGTTTGTAGCTCTTAGTCTGACCGCGCCTTAAATGTTGGTGAAGCATGAAGTAAAGGGCGGCAGCGTCTCGCGTTCTTCTATGTGGCTTAATGATACGTAACAGTTTTGTACAACCCTTAAAGTAAGGCAAAGAAAAGTTGAGCCCTAAACCTTAAACCAAAACTTTATTTTTCCTGATTTTGTTCAGTTTTATAAACGTTTGCATTATACAGCCGTATATTGCTGGTGTTACCGAGAAAAGTAAATATGTACATCTATTGACGTGACAACGTCTTATAAATTGGTTTGCCGGGTGACACTTCAAGAAACTGCGTTACGCTCCGCTCACGTTATGCGCTCACAATGAGAGCGAGTGAGAGGCACGCGCCCGCCTAAGAGCGAGAGAGACAGACATAAAATCATTGTCACGTAAAACTTTCGCCCGTATACCGACTTTACAGGCAACCAGTTTTTTTTTTATAAGAAATATATGTATAAGACAAAAACGGATTTCGATCGTTGTTATAGATATTGCTTAATAATGACAACAAAATGTTCATTATTATAAAATCACACAATTATCTTTTATTATAATAATAAAAGTTATAAAACAATTTTAGAAATATTTCACTTTTCCTTATTTCAACGTCACCAGTCAAAATACTACTTTCTTATTTACAAAATATAATAAATATTTAGGAAGTTGACATCGTAAATAAACGACGAAATATCGTAATTATAATCAATGTCATTTATTTCTATACAATTTTATACGAAATCCACGAGATACCAATGATTTAAATCTAGAAAAAATTTATCGTTGGTTTTGAGGTTCCATGTATACCTATTATTTCACTGCAAATGTCCAATTTTAAAAAGCGACTCCACATTCACACCAGGCAGGTGATAAAATGTCACATAAAAGTTATAGGCTACAGAATCAAATATTTTTCGTTCCCCGCCAACTGTTCTGCGGTACTACGCTCAACAAACTCGAAAATGATACCGTACCTTATCCCATAGCATTTGAGTTAGTTAGAACTATAACTTAATAAATTCGGTTAGGGTAGTAGCTGGATTGTGTCTAGTTTATTACTATCAGGTATTTACATGGCATTTATTAATCCGTGCAATATCACCAAAGTACATACCAATAGTCAGCTAAGTCGCAAAAACAGACACTTGGAGGAAAACATCTCTTTTTTTTTTTGTCTTATTAAATTCTTCTTTTTTTTTTAATATACCACTAAGGTGGCAAACAAGCTTACGGTCCGCCTGATGGTAAGCGGTCACCGTAGCCTATGGACGCTTGCAACATCAGGGGCACCAGCAATCGAGCGTGGCCGACCCTTCAGAAATCTAATTACTTCTTTCTTGAAGAACCCCATACTGTAGTCCTTGGTGAAAACCTTGGCAGGGAGCTCATTCCTCAATCCAAGCGTTCGCGGTATGGAATTTCTCTGAAACCGCACTGTACGCGAACATTTTGGTTCTAAAGTGTGAGAATTAATCCCTGCCGATGGCGAGCGGTGCGATGGTAGAAAGTAGCCGTGGGCATAAATTCGATCAATTCCTCAGAACACAACCCGTTGTACAAGCGGTAGAACACACACAGGGAGGCAAAGTCTCTCCTCAGACTTAAGGGCTCGATACCGCAAATTATATAGTATTTAATTAAATAGTATTTAATATACGAATTTTTTTTAAACTATTTTCAAAGATCATATTTTTAGATTTAACCGCCGCTGGCTAATATTATTTTTATTTATAATTAAATACTTTTGTTTAGTAGGTTTTATGCTGCAATATAGGCAATTTTTGTTTTACAAATATCATCTTTAAATCAAAAGGACTAAAAACTTAAATTTTTTAAGAAGTATACTTTGTGAGTTTCCTACCCATGGTAACTTCGCCAGGTGATATCTTGCGGAACATAGTTACACTGGACTACATGACCGTTCGACGGAAGTTGCAGGCTATATTCAAGTTGTGGATTTTTAAATTTCAAAATGAAAAATATTTCATATCTGCTTGTGACGTGTTGTTATGCGACTATTGGAACATTAAAACATTGAATTGTCATCTTTACCTATCTACACCAAATTCTACACAATGTTCTGACTGACCGATTGCTACAGTACCGCACAACCTAAACCACCAATGTTTAGGATTTTAAATTTCTAAATATATAGGTTACCTTTATGATGTAAGTAAGTAAGGATTTGCAAAATACTTAAGAGGGTTAATAAAGGGTTGAATTTTGAAATGTATTATATAATGAATTGAATGAAAATTCGTATTTAATACTTTCACCTTTTTGACTATCCTCAAAACACTTTTTTGATGAAAAAGGCGTTATTTTGCTAATAAATCTTTATCTTTTTTGTATATTCATATTATCCTGCATATGTTTAAATTTTTATTGTGCGCGGTATAAAAATACTCAGAAATTAAGCATGCTGAGATAAAAAAATAACGTATTTCAAAGAGAATAAAATTTACTTTCGTTTGACTGAATTTTTTATTAAGTTTATGTTCATAAGTATTTATAGAAATAAATATACTTCATATCTCTCGCGAAAACGATTACAGTTTACACGTAAGATGATGTTGTCGTAATCACACCTTTAAAGCTGTAAAAATACTTATTAAAATTAAAACTTACATAGTAGGTATAGTTTCCACTACCTACATATATGCACCCCTCCATATCGCCGCCTTTGACTGCCATTACATGTTTTTGTTTTGTCCATTGCACTCGTCAATTTGTTTGTCTTCAAACATAATTTTGAAATAAGTCTTAAATAGTGACACTGTGAAAAGTTTAAAAAGGAGAATTTTGTCACCTATGCACACGTTGTTCTACTGTGGATTTACATAATAATTTACCCAGTTATCTAGAACTTCAAGGTACGTTTTCAATAAGATATGTTAGAAAACATGAAAACAAATAACTCAATAAAATTATCAATTAGTTTACATCTACCGTCTTGAGTAACATTTTTATTAGACATCGAATATAATTTGAGCAAATGTAACTAAAACATCATTACAATGTAGCAAGAAAATAAAGCATAATTTCTTACACAAGATACGACATATGTGCACATCTAAATTAAATTATCCCGGCGCATATCGCGTGTGGATACCTAGACATAACATTTTGTCATAAATAAATAAAAGCTTTGGAATATCTCGACTAATACTTACTTATATCATGTATGTATATCTGCAGTTTTTCATAAAATAAATACAATAATTGCAATATCCCGACGTATATCGTGTGTGGATAACTACATTTTGTCATAAAATAAATACCATCACTTAAATATCCAGCCTTATATTGTTTTAGATACCTAAAGTTTGTCATTAAATAAATACCATTATTGAAATATCCCGACAACATGAATGTGCCGATGTATGTGTTGGAAAATAATTTATGTAAGAATACCAGCTTACATAAAAATGAATGCCATACTTTTCCAACCTATATCGGGGTACGACCTGACGCCAAATAAAATGTTTTCAGACCATGATATAGATTTTGTTTGAAGTTATTTGACTAACGGCTTGCATATCTAAAGTTGAGCTTATCTAAAACAAAACTTATAAAAACTCAAAATTGTACGTTTGCACACAAGCGCGTTTATTAAATCTTCAGATTAAATTAGCTCACGCTAAATCAAATGTTACAAAACAACTGTATCTAGGTAATTGGTAAATTACCTAATTAGCCTTCTATTTTCGGAAACATTTTTCTGATATATGCAATCAAAAGTCCGAAATACTAAAATAAACAACAATATCAATAATTCAGTTTCAACATGTCCGTTTTCCTGTGGTAATCTCAGTCAGCCACAGTGTGTGCAGCTGATTGATTACGTCGTCGTCAATTTAGTCGAACTTTAAAGTATCGGCGAAAGGAATCGGTCTGCCGCTACCGAGTCGCCGCCGCCGCCGCCTGCATGCCATGCTGCAGATAGCGGTGCCGGCGCGGTCATCAAAGTACCCACAAGTACATGTAAAACCTATAAATATTTGCTTTGCAATCTTACGTATTATTTCAAAGAATGGCTTCAATAAACAAATACCGTTTTACTTGGAAGCATATCATTTAGTAAAAGCTTAAAACAGATGAATTGTTAGAATTAGGTTTTTACTCTTTCACGCATGTAATAAAGACATTAAGTGGAAACTTTCAAATCACACTTTTTAACCAGATAATAGTCATAGGTTATTAATACTTTAGAATTGATTTATTTGCAAGTGTTCAAATTTAGATATGCTTAATGGAAGTAACACCTAGATCTTTAACATATAGATGCATTTAGATAAGATTTTGTACCGTTCCTTAGCTTTAGTCACATTTCCATTTAGTTTTGTGAGTAACAAAGCAGTCCAAGTGTTACTATGTCGGTTAACACAACTTACGTTTTAAGCACTAAGCTTCCTTTGTGAGTCGACTGTACCCTGACCACAAAGAAATTATCAAGCCTGGACATATAATGGCTTCGTTTTAACTAAAAAGGCAAAATTAAAATAATGCTACAACGCTTAAGCCATATAAGTACCTCTTAAGCCACATAGGTAACTTAAATCATTGTGGCTATTTGTAACAACGACAGCGTAATACTTATATAAGAATACTTGACAGATTAATTTAACACAGCTGTCGATCAGTTTGTACTTGTTGTTAAATCAGGAAAATATGATATTTAAATATCTGTATTTACAGTATTAAAAGGTTAAAATGATTATATGTATTAAAATAACTGACCCAAAATATTATACTATTTGGAACTCTAAATTGGTGTAAAACTATTACAGAAAATTTATTTTTCAATAATTTTATTTAATTTTGATATAAAAAACTACAATTATTTTAGTTTAAGCATAAGCACTAAGGATTAGATCTACAGATCTGTTCAAAATAGTAAATAAGACCTTTGATTTAGAAGACCTAAAGCTCGAAGTAGTCGGTAGAAAGAATCTTAGATCCACATGTGTATAAACAAACAGTGCCTTTGGCTGCTGGTCCTCCATTTGAAAGATTAAAATTTTGATCTCATACATACAAAATCAATTAAAACTTTAAAGGCACATATATATCATCAGAAACCCAACATTTGTACTTGTTCAAGAAAAGACGTAAAACTTCTACTCTAAAATCCTAACAAGACACAACTCATATAAGTGTCGTGTCGATTACATATTTTAAGTACTGTAATACATATAATATTTACGTCTTTTAAAATAAAGTTAATTTGTTAGTGCGTCGTTGTTCTTTCATGTTCAGTTTTTCGCCGGTCTAAATATTTACATGTAAACTGCATTCGTCTTCGCAATTAATATGAAGTTTAATTGAGAACCAAAGGAACTTAACTTGTGAAGTTTGATATCTAATTATACTAATGACAAGCTCGCCCGAAGACGTATAACGTTCCAACCCACACTTGAAGTTCCCGAGATCTGTCAAAAAATGGTCTCGAAATGAGCAGTCAAAGGCGGGCAATATGGAGAGGTGCATATCTGTAGGTAGTGGAAACTACCTACTATGTAAATTTTAATTTTAATAAGCATTTTTATAGCTTTAAAGGTGTGATTTGGACGGCATTATCTCTCGTCCTGCTGCATGTAAACTGTAATCGTCTTCGGTCAAGACACTCGTACGATAATTAGATACCAAAATACTTCGATAAAGAGATATTTGAATACTTAAATGTAACTTTCTTCAATTCTTTGCGATATTTAGAGACTCATAACTGTCTTGAATAAGAGTTGTAAATAGGTTAAATTTTAGTTCAATGGAAGTACTTTCATACAGTTAAAGTGTTTTTTTTTTAAAATTTAACAAAATTTGAAGCATTCTAAAATTTGCTATTTATCGGCTGCTTATTCGTTGTTTACTTGATTCTAAAAACAACACAAAAACGCGTTTTTTATACCACTTAGGTGGCAAACAAGCTTGCAGTCCGCCTGATGGTAAGCGGTCACCGTAGCCTATAGTTATTTTGTAGAAATTGATCACCACGTCTTCGTTAAAAAATTTGTTTGTATTTAATTTTCATTTTTTCCTTGTTTATTTTTACCAATCTAGCAAATCATGAAAAAGCAGCTGAAGAGTTACAAATTGTAAGGTGCTTAAAATTGATAGATTTTCCATTTTCACTGCATTCAAGTACTTACTACCTCTAATCTGTCATTCAAATATTTATTACTTTTATTAAAGGCGGTGATTTTTCATGAACCAGAAAAAAGATAGTTCCTGTTTTAAATATATACCAATGAAAATAAACTTCTTTTGAATTTAATGTCAAATGAATGTACATTTTATCTCGGTTGACATTGTATTTTTTTATCATGTTTGGTTTTTTAAGCAATAAATCTTTTTGACAGGCCGCGTGCAAAACTATTTTGAATAGATAAACATATGTAGGATTCTCGTGAAATATACAACCCAATAAAACTAAAAATCATGCAATTTCGTTGAAAGCGATTATAACGTTAACTATGAAAATTGGGTAAGTAGGGATTCGTATATAATTTAAAAACTACATTCAATACGAAATAAAGTATCTGAAAATTGTTGCTTAAAAATACTAATAAATGTAATAATATTTTACCAGTATTTATCCCATAGAAAAATACAATTATTCAAAATGAGACCTGAAAACTGAGAAAAAGTCTTGAGGGAAATCGACGTCGGCTTGCAGTCAACAAGGGAAGTTTTAAGATAATAATTGTGAAATTTTTCTTCTTTATTTTTGTTTAAGTATTTAATATTTTTTGTTACCTTCTTTCTAAAGTTCTGGAACTCTTATAGTTTCGACATATCCATCTGTCTGTTCGTTTGTCACAGCCTTATTATTTCGCCATCTTTGTATCGATTCCGGTAAAAAATTACAGGGAAGTGTCTATGTGAATTGCCGTACAGTTGTTTATTAAAAGTAAGAAAAAAACATTAGGTTTTTTTATCATGCACCCTACTATAGGAGTGCCGTTGAATACATCTCTATAAACGCATTTTTTGTTTCTAAGTATTTTTTGTTAAATATATATCTTGCGAGTTATTGGCTTCCAAAGTTAAAAAATTTGTTTCTAACTTCTAACCTGCATATTTTTAAACTGCAAAAAAATAACGATAATAGTAATAATGTAACCTTATAGATATTTTCAACGAAAATCATTTGAATACAATCGGTTTACAAGTTTTTCATACACAAAAGTTATATTACACCTTTAAAAAACATTTAACAATATTCATATATAATTTAAATATAGCGAAAGTAATTTAAAATGTTTGCTAAATATGTATTAAAACTAAAGTCTTTTCTAATTATGAAAACAAACATTAATTATCAGCGAAACTAAATAAAGAACTGATTGCGTGAGCAGCGCGCTCGTGTTTCAAAAGATATATTGCCTTTAAGGCTGAAAACAAGGTAAGCTCACTCCGAGCGCTTATCATGGTTGTAAGTTATAATTTACTGAGGAAATTCTATTTTTTTTGTGAATTAACTACTAAAGCTGACTAGGCTGTAGTAAAATGAATTTTACAACTAGATAACGTTAAATATTATTGCAGTATCCTTTTTACATAAATAACTTATACAGTCCAAGTAGATACATTAATCATAAATACATAAATCTTGCAAAATAAAGGAATACATTATAAATATCATTGCCCAGCAGTACTTGTATAGGGACGTCTTTGTGCTTTTTGAGTTTTTCACTGCAGAATGTCGATATACATTTTTTCGTTTTTCACTGCAGAATGTCAATATACATTTTTTCATTTTAATCTATAAGATTACGAGTACGTGCAAAGAAATATTTTTTTTGCTTAAGACTCCCGGAAGGTGAGGGTCTTAGAAGAAAATATAACTATCATAAATTCCTAAGCTGTACCTACATTATCAATGTAAATAAATTTTTTTTATAGCAAATATACAGTCAAAATATTAACCTCCAGCCATGATTTAAGGTTTCAGCCATTTTATAAAATAGTAGCTTATCAATTAAATAAAATTTAAATGCGTAGAAAAACCGACATCAAATTAAAAGAAAAAGAAACCCCCACCCCCCCTATTTTAATGTCTATTTAAGGTGAATTCTTTCTGAAGAGTTATAAATACTGTTATCACTGCAGCGGGTAAGTCAATGCGTCAGTGATTGAAAACCAGTGATGAAAACCATTAAAACGGCTATCGGCTGATCAACTGCTTAGACAAACTTGATGTCTACGGTATACGTGGAACTCAACACAAACTCCTAAGAGACTATCTAACAAATAGAAAACAAGTAGTTAGAATAGGAGATTATTTAAGCGAAGAAAAATCTATTGAATTTGGTGTGCCACAGGGAAGTATTCTAGGGCCCACACTGTTTTTAATGTATATAAATGATTTATGTCAAATATCTCTTCAAGGCGGACATGTAATAACATTTGCAGATGACACGGTTCTTTTGTTCAAGGGAAACACTTGGGAAGATGTTAGTTCAGTTGCTAGTAAGGGCTTCGATAAAGTTAACATATGGCTAAAAAATAACCTCCTAACCCTAAGAAAACTAAGTTCATTACATTTAGCATAAGACCGTATTCGCAGCCTACACAGAGTACTATAAACATTAAAGCTCATGTATGTCCTGAACGCAATGAACACTGTAACTGTCCACTTATAACACATACTTCTTCACTCAAATATCTTGGCATAATAATTGATAAAAACCTAAGCTGGAAAGAACATACACTGCTACTGTCGAACCGAATCAGGAAGTTAATATATATATTTAAAACCCTTAGACACGTTTGTGACAGAAAACAACTAATATCAACATATTATGCACTATGCCAATCACTACTGAGTTACTGTGTAAGTTCTTGGGGTGGATGCAACAAATCGAACCTCATTTCATTAGAAAGAACACAAAGAGCTGTTCTAAAGGTTATGTTTTTTAAGCATTACAGATTCTCAACTACACATATCTATAAAACTGCAGAAGTTCTAACTGTCAGACAATTGTTTTTACTATCCATCATTCTCGATCAGCATAAGAAAGCCAGCAAAAAAGTAATAAAACGGAGAAAAGATAAAATATTCCAAATCCCTCAATGCAAAACTAAATTTGCACAAAAACATAAACAATTTATAGGACCCTATGTATATAACACATTATGTAAAAAAATACCATGTCTTAATGAAAAAAAATCCAATGCTTGTAAAAAACTAGTAACATGCTACCTGAAAAGTCTGAACTACAATGAAACAGAACTATTAATCAAACCTATTATATAATTAGATATCAGTATACAAATAAAACATACACACACACACCCTCACACACACACACACGCACACACACGCGCGCACACACACACACACACACACCCTCACACTCACACACATACACACACACACGCGCACACACACACACACACACACACACACACACAAGTTATACCAACAGACATACTTAGCTCTGCAGGCATAATGCATTTATACCTAGATATATCTGTGAAAGTTGTAAAAAATAAATGCATCAGTGAAAGTGTATTTGTATATATAGATGTAAGGTATAAAATTATAAAATAGTACCTAGTGTAATATTTATAAGTTCAGCATAAGAAAGCCAGCAAAAAAGTAATAAAACGGAGAAAAGATAAAATATTCCAAATCCCTCAAAGCAAAACTAAATTTGCACAAAAACATAAACAATTTATAGGACCCTATGTATATAACACATTATGTAAAAAAATACCATGTCTTAATGAAAAAAAATCCAATGCTTGTAAAAAACTAGTAACATGCTACCTGAAAAGTCTGAACTACAATGAAACAGAACTATTAATCAAACCTATTATATAATTAGATATCAGTATACAAATAAAACACACACACACACACACACCCTCACACTCACACACACACACACACACACACACGCGCGCACAAACAAAAAAACTCGGTTTAACCGTGCCAAAATGTATTTTATGTATGTAACTCTTATTCTCTCAAGCTACTTTTATGCCGTAAATCAAGTCGTATCGTGTTTTTACGTTATACAACTGCATCGTGATCGAAAGCTTAAACAATTTACATATTTAAGTTTAGATTTGAAGGTAGAGCGAGAAATATCGGCACCAAAGGTGTTTTTTTTTAATGATAAACCAGAAATTTATAAAGAGAGTGAAATACGCTACACAAAAAGCATTTTATTTCAACACATGGTATTGACTAGATTACTTAAAAAAGGTTGTTAACCCCAAAAACAAAAACAAACATGCCTGAAAAAAAGTTACAACAGAATAAGTAGGTGTCTGTACAAGTAAATCCATACTAAAGTTCTAAATGTGAAAGTAACTGTGTCCGTCTGTCTGTTACCTTTTCTTACTCAATCTGCTGTACCGAATAAGATGAAATTGGGCATGGCAATAGTTTGAGTACCGGGGGCTGGGGACATTGGCTACTTGAAAACGTCAAGTGTAAGTCGGTTTTTTCTATAATTGACGAGTTGCCGTTATAATTCTACACTATAACCAAATTTAGGGTGAGAAATCCGCTGGAAAAAGCTAGTAAAGAATATAATAAAGGGAAATATATATTATTAAAGAATAATGCTAGAATAAAATTAAGCTGAATCTTATTTTCTAAAGAACTTTTAAAACAGTCAAGAAACCACAAAGAAAACGGCGGTCACTAAGAATCAGTAAGCAGGTAGCAAATAAAAGTTATTAAAGTAATAAAAGAACGGAAATAAAGACCTTAAGAGTAATCACAATTCATATCTCGAGAGACCTCTTGTTGACTGAAAGGCGACGTCGATTTCCCACTAGACTTTCAATTTAATAACTGTTTCTTGGCTTTCAGGTTTCATCTTGAAAATTATTCCTTTTACGTAGATATTGTTATAACTTCTTTACAATAAACTTTGATCATTGAAGAATAGTCTTAATATAATTGGATAGTTGTTAAAATTGTTTGTTTTTTAAATTCTACTCATAGTTGAAAAATGTTTTTTTTTTTTTGACATTCCAATTTTTGGGGTATGTGATAAGCTATTTTAAATCATACTAATACCATTAGAAGTCGCGCAATAAGAAAAAAAAGTAAGAAAGAATCCTTAGCGGAGAGGGCAGAATAACGTCTGCCAGGTTAGCTGGTATAAAATAAAACGGGATTATTAAAACGTATTAATATGGTAAAATACCATTTTCCCAACGTTTAACATCGTGTTATGTTATAATATATTAAACATTGTTTTATATAAGTAGTTTTTCAAATTATGTAATAATATATTTCTACTTGTACTACTTGGTTTTACTTAGTTTTCCAATAGAAAGATACATGAAGGTTATTTAGGGTTTTGTAGTCAAATGACATAAATTTATTAATAAAATCGATTCATTTATTTAGGAGCTCATCGCGGACAAACAACGTGACACGAAGTTTTTATATATATAAGAATATATATAGCCTATTATTATACTGCCCATCTTTTCATCGATCCTGATATAATTTTCAGGCTAGTGCCCTAATCCACAATACAGCTTGTGAAATTAAGTAAACATTAGGTGACCTATAAACTATTAAGTAAAATGAGCTACCGATATTTCGGTGCTATTGCAAGCACCATGATTGCGGGATGACTGGGTAAATGAATGATAAATGTATGTATATATTGAACTTTACACATATCTGGTTTCAAAACTAGGCAAAGCTTGTACGATGGATACCAGACAACGGATACAATATTATATGTATTGTAAATACACACATATTATATCAAAACCAGGCTCAAGAAAACACAGATATTTTTATCACATTAATGTTTGTCTTGCGCCGGAATCAAACCCACGCCCCTCGATTCGGTAGACGGTGCCACGTAGCTGACGAGGAATGACTGCACAATTCAACAAGGTACGAGCAGATACTAAATATTTTTTATTCTTAAATAAATAATCCACGACATCAATATAGCCTGCAACTTTCGTTTAACGGGCATGTAGTTCAGTGTAACTGTGTTCTAAATGATGTCACCTGCAAAAGGTACCACGAGGTGGAAACTCACCCAGATATCACTTGAACTGTACTACGTTAAATATACTCTATGAACGACTCCTGAAATACGACTATGGTTGTTCGTTGGACTGCAAAATAAAAAGTCATGTGTACGAACCCCGTCAGGGGCAATTAAAAGTTACAAGTTGTAAATATTGAAACCCTACCTAACCTTATATCACGATTGAGACAGAATACTATCAGTGGCAAAAGGTAGATAATATGAGTCATACCAATTTTCTTGAAATGGGATATACAGAAAAAAAATAATTATACAAATAACACTGCACGGGGAAACAGCTATTCCAAACCTATTTAGTTATTGTTATTATGTCAACATAATGATATAATCTAATATTCTATGGTTGTATGTGAAAAATAAGTAAAAGCCATTGGTACCTAATATTTTTATTGGAGAGCTACATGTCTTTTCTGCGTGTTTTCTACCTATGAGGTAGCGTAGATATGGTAAATTTTTTTCGTGGCCAAATGCAATGCACTTATTTTAGGTTTCTTCGTATTTCGTAAAAACATATACACTAATAAACTATGTACGTATTGATATTAAAAAAACTAACGATTTTTAAAATATTAATTCTAATGCCCCATTGTAACAGTTTTACTTAATTAATACTTTTGCTAGTTTTGGAGCAACAAACCTTATCTAAAATATTTTATTTAAAAATCTTAAGCCAGTTTCGAGTTCATAGCGCCGTAGTACCTCAGTACAGTGGTCGTGCTGTGGAAAATATTTAACAGTGTAGCTATAACTTTTATGTGACATTTTATCACCTGTTTGGTATGAATGGGAAGTTGCTTTTTAAATTGACCATTTGTAGTGAAATGTTATGCATATAGAACTTTAAAAACAGTCTTTTCGTTTGCAAAGCCGGCAACCAGTTCATTTTAGAAAGCCGCATGAATTGTTTACAAAAACATAACAAATTGCGCATACTGATGCGGAATCATTGTTTTTTTTATCTATTTCGACAGCAAAGCAGAAGAGTAGATGGCTTACATTTATATACCACTATTAAAGCCGATATGTGAGCTGTGTCTTTATCATAAACAAATATTAGACTTTGATGGATTTTAGACTTTAATGTTCATGCTATGTGGTAGTGCACTGCAAACTTTACGAAAGAAATGGAACAGGGAATGTCAATATTTTTCTTATATATTAACGGTGTAATGATCTTGAGAAAAGTTATCTTACTCGATTTCGACTCGAAAAGAGTTCAAATCAGTAAGTAAGTTAAGCGATTAGGTTGTTACAGGCGTACATTCGGCTTTCAAGTCTGTTTGTGACGGCTCAGCGAATTAGAAAACATATCCGATGGCTCAGTGGCACAGTCTGAATTTCGCAAACTCACACACAAGAGTTATTGAATACTATAAGACACAGTTATTTGAACGGCTCAACAGCTGAGTAGTTAAATTGTGGGGAATAAAAATAAAACTGGCACATCTAAAACTCACTTAAACAGAGCTCAATGAATCAGTTATATCTGTGTACAGTTTTTCACCCGCACTAAATATGGTTATCGTTGTGGGATTTCAACGGCAACTTCACAACTACAGAAATAAAAACCGACTCACGCTTGGCGTTTCCAAGTAGCCTAAGTCCCTCCCCGGGACTCAAACTATCTCCATGTAAAATTTGCCCGCGGTTCCACCCGTCCTAAATTCGGTTATCGGTGTAGGATTTTTACGGCAGCTCTTCGATTATAGAAAAAAAACGACTCACACACAAACTATCGCCATGCCTAATTTCATCTGAATCGGTACGGTGGTTTTATAATATTAGAATGGATAGTATGGATGTCTATTCTAGTGTGATGTTGGTTTTCAATGTTAAACAAAATAAACTTGTAATACAATAAAAGAAAAAGTAAAAAAAAATACAATATAGTAATATAACTATAAATTTGATAATTTTACGTGTGTTGCCAATGTTAACTTATGGTACATAAACGTGGTCTTTAACTGTTGGCCTCCTAAATAAGCTCAGAGTCGTTTAGTGAGCGCTGGAGAGAGAAATACTTTGCGCGATAAAATCTGGAACAAGAAAATTTGTCAAAAAATCAAAGTTTCCCACATAGCTCAAACAGTTAGCAAGTTAAAGTGGCAATAGGCAGGCCACATCGCTTGCGAAACCGATAGCCGATAGGGCAGAAATGTTCTCGAGTGGTGACCACAGATCGGAAGACGCAGTGATGGACGGCTTTCTACCAGGTGAACAAACAACCTAGTTCGAGTCAAAGGAAACCAATGGGCGCGAGTGGCTTATGACAGGTCATTTTGAAGATATATGGAGGAAACCAACGTTCACCAGGAGACGTCCTTCGGCTGAAACGAACGAATGATAATTTTGTACCAGTTAATAGCTTTGTAAATTTAAATATTCTTTATCCTGTAACTAAGGTTACGTTTCAATGTAATTGCTGGAAAACACGCAATAATCTATAGAATACAAGACTGATGGTTACAAAAACAAAATCATAAATAGTTTAGTTAGAATCCTAATCATAACTGCCGAGTGCGAGTTGGATTCGCGCAAGAAGGGTTCCGTACCATTATTCATAAAAACGGCCAAAAATTACGTTTGTTGTATGGGAGCACCCCTTAAATGTTTATTTTATTCTGTAATTTAGTATTTGTTGTTATAGAGGCAACAGAAATACATCTTCTGTGAAAATTTCAACTGTCTTACTATCACGGTTTATGAGATACAGCCTGGTGACAGACGGACGGATAGCGGAGTCTAAGTAAAAGGGTCCCGTCTTTTACCTTTTAGGTAAGGAACCCTAATAAACCTTCTCATATAAATACAAATCTTCTGACGCTTTTATATATTATATTCTTTTAAAATTTAAAACACAAAATACTAAAAACAACATCGTCCTGGCGGTCACCCATACAAGTTCAACACTTGGACGAAAACTGGGGTTTTAGACGTTACATTTTCTTTGATTATTTAAAAACCTTTTACAAAAAAAAAACCATAAAACAATTAATAAAACTATGTAAAAAAACGAACAAAAACGTAAGACCTGAAGCCTGATTCTCGTGCTGATAGAGATAGTCTCGAATTCGATATATTTTCAACTAGACTTTGCCAGCGGCTCCGCCCGCCCTAAATTCGGTTATCGGCGAGGAACTCGTTAATTAGGTATCCTTAATACTAATGAAGTTTGCTATAGCAAGCTATAGGTGCAGCTATTGTTCATTTAACTCTGTTATATTTATTTCCACTGGAAATTATGAATTTTTCGAGATAAAAATGAGCCTATATGCTATTCCAGGATTATGATGACAAGTTTTTGACTCAATCCGTCCAGTAATTGAAGCGTGATTGAGTAACAAAAATCCATACTGACAAACTTTCACATTTATAATATTAGTAGGATTGATTTACTCATGGCTTGTTAATCGCGGTAACTGTTTAAACCGATAGATCGACTAATTTGAACAAATATGTCGAAAATACATGGCGGATATCGTTTGCAAATAGCTTTACGTATGGGGCTCGAAAATTAGTCGCGACCAGATTTTTTTCTTTTTTTTAGTATTTTTATTTATGTTTTATTTTATTTATTTGTACTTTTTTTTGTTATACTATATTATATTGTATGTATAACTAATTTTTTTATTTATTTCTTATTTTATTATATTTTTTTTGTTTGGGGTCGCTATAGAGCCCATGCGACTAATGGTATGATTTTTTTAATGGGCCTAATTAAAGCCCTCAGCTCAATCCTGACTTACTTCTAGTTCGTCAGGAACTGGACATTGTGGTATATTATTTTGTTATGGTCTTTATTTAACAGCGTTTTGTTTAAAGCTGGTAACTAAGGACGTATGGGACATACATATATAATCTCACCTTAGTTCAGATAACTGTGTCAGACGCAGTGTTGTGCGGTGGATAGATAAAAAGATAGATAACTTTTTATAGATCACCAGTATTTAAAAGTAATTAACAAAAGTGAATATTTAAACTAGGTAACATTTAGCGAATTCTTCCAGACAACCCTGTTCTTATTGAGAATAAATAAATTTCGTGCTTGGTAGATGGTGAATTGCATGCACAGCAAAGTATTATAAAAGAAACTAATTATTTTGATAGTGTCTTTATAAATAATTCTAAACTTCCTTATGGTTGAGCACTTTTAACAAAAGTAGGCAGCACATTCCAGAGTAGTAAGGATGTTACAGTAAAAGAAGAGTTATAGAAATTTGTAGAATGTGATGGCGTTTTAAGGAGTGTTTGTGTTGATGAACGAAGATTTTGATTTAAACTTCAAACAAATTGGAATCTTTCTTTTTGATAAACTAGAGTCGATGGAGTGAACAATATATGAACAATATAAAGAAAAGAAAGATTAAATATTCCGGCGAAGGTAAATTTGAAGCCACTTGAGCTTTGTGCGAAATTCACAGATATGATCATATTTGCGTTACCCTAATATGAATCTTATACATAAGTTTTGAAGACGCTCAAGTTTATTTAGTTGTTCGTCGTCCGCATAATCGAGAATAGGAACAAGAATAGAATGACCAAGTGCAATGGGAAGGAAATTATGTAAGCGTCTAATAAAACCTACAGGCGTCTAAAAAATGTACATACGTATACATACATTTTCTATTATTCTTCACAAAAACTTATTTATTTATAGATAATTTTTTTTTTTTTTTTTTTTATACCACTAAGGTGGCAAACAAGCCTACGGTCCGCCTGATGGTAAGCGGTCACCGTAGCCTATGGACGCTTGCAACACAAGGGACATCACTCGCGCGTTGCCGACCCTTCAGAAATCTAATAACTTCTTTTTTGAAGAACCCCATACTGTAGTCCTTAGGAAAAACCTTGGCAGGGAGCTCATTCCACAACCCAAGGGTTCGCGGGAGGAAGTTTCTCTGAAACCGCACTGTACGCGACCATTTTGGTTCCAAAGTGTGAGAATGAATTCCCTGTCGATGGCGAGCGGTGCGATGGTAGAAAGTAGCCGTGGGCATCATTTCGAACAATTCCTCAGAACACAATCCATTGTACAAGCGGTAGAACACACACAGAGGCAAAGTCTCTCTTCAGAATAAGGGCTTAATATAAAAAAAATATAATTGAAATAGATATAATAATATGAGCATTTAATAATGTTGCACAACGTTTATTAAACTTGTAGGTAACAATTTGAATAAAACACCGCGTTAGGTCAGCGTCGGTACTCAAAATTATTAAAAAACTTATTTATATTTGCGACAATTTTGTGTTTTATATAACGTGAAATTACGTTTCGTTAATTAGTGTACCCTGTAAAAGCCAAACGTGTTGTTTCTCGTAAATTTAATTTTCCACGCTTTGTGTGAGCGCTGTGTAGGGCAACCATCTTAATTTTGCTCGCCTTTGTTGTTCATGTTAGGTAGACTATAATTGTTGGGAATATTTAAATTTTATGAACTGCTTGTTTTTCGTAATATGACTCTCCTCAAAAAGTCTTTTTGTGTAACAATGGTAACTGCGTTAAGTTAATTACCTTGAATATAATATTACTAGTACGGTGTTAGGTCTGAGTAGGTATATATAATAGTAATATCACTCTACTGTTCCCCCACATTATGTGGGTGTGTTCTGCCGCTGGCTACCCTCTTCGAGGGATTCAAGACGACATAATACACATACATGCACTCATACATTAAATCCAATATAATACCTACGTTCAAAATTTGTAGGTGTACCTGCAAGCAGCATTAACCTTCCATTGCATAATAGTGTACCATAATGCAACGCCAACTTGTTTCACAATGAATATTAAGTGAGCTGATTTAATTTTCTATCAATAATAAGATTTATTATTCAACCCTATTTTTCACTATATATTCTACTCTATAAGTGATTGGTTAGTGTCAAAAATGTACAATGACTTTGAACTTAATAATGACTGCGAAAAAATTTCGTCATAGATGTTCTTTATTGTTTAAGTGTTTGGAATTAACACTTTAAGAGTTTTATAATTGTGCAGGACATTATGTTTCATATTTTCACAATAAAAAATATATGTTAATCCCATAAATAATTTGCGAGCCTTTTTTTCCAACAGCTAAATTTTGAAAAATGACGTAAAACATATGTCAATCATTGTGTATTACGTTTTATCAATTTTGTTGAAGTGAATTGAAATGATGTAAGTTTCAAATGTAGTTAGAAGTTCCGATTTTTTTTTCTCCATCACGTCACATCCATTCACGCTAAAACCGAAAATACTAAGAGTGTGCCTTGCAGATGATCTGTAAGAAAACATTATTATTATGAATACACTAATAGGAACTTATGTGACTGGAAAAACATAAATCGAATGATTTTTTTTTAATATTAACTTGCGTTTTAAATAATAACATAGACAAGTATACTGGCAACTGATAATTTTTATCCAAAAAAAAAACAGATTCTTTCACTATAAATTCTACTCTATAAGTGATTGGTTAGTGTCAAAAATGTACAATGACTTTGAACTTAATAATGACTGCGAAAATATTTCGTCATAGATGTTCTTTTTGTATAAGTGTTTGGAATTTACACTTAAAGAGTTTTATTATTGTGTATGACATTATGTGTCATATTTCACAATAAAAAATATAATAAATAATCCCATAAATAATTTGCGAGCCTTTTTTTCCAACAGCTAAATTTTGAAAAATGACATAAAACATATGTCAATCATTGTGTATTACGTTTTATCAATTTTGTTGAAGTGAATTGAAATGATGCAAGTTTCAAATGTAGTTAGAAGTTCCAATTTTTTTTTCTCCATCACGTCACATCCATTCAAGCTAACACCAAAAATACTTAGAGTCTACCTTGCAGCTGATCTGTAAGAAAACATTATTATTATGAATACACTAATAGGAACTTATGTGACTGGAAAAACATAAATCGAATGATTTTTTTTTAATATTAACTTGCGTGTTATATAATAACATAGACAAGTATACTGGCAACAGATTCTTTCAGGGGAGAGCAACATTGTTAAAAATAGCCACTGAGTTTTTGCCAGTTTTTTTAGTGGAAAGCAAAATAGTTCACCGTTATTAGTAAAACAATTGAATTTGACGTATAAAAGCTTTCTAAAAGCCATATTTAATATTTTTTGCCTTTAATTTTGGTACAATGTTAGAGACAGAATCGGCTACGTAAATGTTACATACTCAATTAAAATAGAAAGAATCACCTAAATATCCATAATAAATTATTAGAAAAACATTATGAAGCTATAATGAAGTTGGAAAAGCAGTTTGTGTCTTCGAGTCAGTTAAAGTACGTTAGTGGCAGGAGAGTTTATAGCAAGTCTAAGTTTATATTAAGATGGCTCCCAGGTGCAGTCTCCGGAACTATTGTAAGGAACAGATCAGAACTGTCAGTTGTTGTAAACTTAAGGTTATATGTTTCATTAAACAATATAAAAGTTTATTTTCTACGCGAGTGTCTTGGTCTCAGAGCTGAAGAGAGAAATTTATTGGATCATAATCATTGTTCTGCATAGATGTACAAGGTACAAGGTAACGCAAGGTCACCAAGCTCAAACGTGAATCTGCACGTATACACTACAACAGCTCAAGACGTGTCTCGCTTGCCTACGACCAGGGGTTTTTTTACCCCTTTTTTTGGGGAGTCATAAAGTCATTAAAATGGGGAATCAAACGAACCCCTTTTTGAAAAAAGAGGTGTCGCAAGAGGGGTTTTTGAACCCCTCTTTTTTAGGGGAGTCATAAAAGTCATAAAAATGAGGAATCATATGGACCCCAAACTACAAACGAGTTGTCTTTCGTCTTAAATAGTTACCGAGATTAACAAGCAATTAAACTTATCTCGAATTCGAGATAATCTCTATCAGCTCGAGAATCAGGCCCCAGAAGCTAGAACTCTAAACAGCTGATCGTTAATTGTTGATAAAACTTATTATTTTTCGTAATTAGATCGATATGTCTTCATACTCAGTAAAGTGGTGTGTAAAAAGCAGTAGAATATTAAACTATAAAACAATTGTAGTTTCTTTACATTGTTAATCATCGATTGATAATAATTAACATTGTATCGTAATATGCGTGGTTCACATTGCACTGGTTAAATATAAGACGTAATTGTAAGGTATCTGCGGCTATTAAGGCCTTTGTTATATCAAATTCATTTATTTAATCAATTATTTCTGTATTATTTATTTATTATTATTCTGAACTTCGAAACATTTTTTGTATTGTTATTATAGAATTGAAGGTTCTTAGAAGAAAGATTTGTTTTTAACTCGTTATTTTAAATTTATAAATGAATTCAAAGAAAGTGAGACAGGTGAAATATGGCCTTAGGTGTGCAATAAGGCCTATGTCTCAATAAATAACAAAATTGCTTAGTTAAATTTTATTTGATCCTTTGATGACTCGGAATCACGATTTGTTATTTAAAGTGAAAGAAACTGGCGCTAAAAAGTTACATATACATATTTATTACTCGTACTAAACAAAATAATTTTTTGCTTAATGTATTATTATGTGATATTTTTTGCACTTTTCTTATTTAGGGCGTAGGTCTTATTAGTCGACAGGCCTTATTACACGCATGTATCTTATCCGTTTTTTCATACTTTACGCATTTTTGACGCTGTTATAATTATTATTCGATAGCACTTGTAAGCTAGTGACTAGGCAATTTTTTAACGATGTCGATACATTGTATTTATTTTAAATAAAATATTAGGAGCTGTTATATAAAAATGTTATTTTAACAGTTATATTTGAAATTTTACATAGGGTTCTAATGTATGTAAACGTTAACAGCTGGAAATGTCAAAAATAATATTTTTTAATAGCGAACTTGGCGCTTAGTTTCCTGTATTATAGATATTTATAAAAAAATATACAAGTATTGTATACGTTATCTGGTATCCACAATACATGCATTGCTTAGTTTGTGACCAGATGTCGCTGTTTCTAATCCTCCGGTATAATTATTTATTTGGATAAAATCACTTTCAGTTCTTCGTCGCAAAGGTCGTGCCTTGTATACAATCGCAAAGTAGAACACATCTCAAGTAATTTACATACATAACATCACATCTGTTTCCCAAAGGGGTAGGCAAAGGCCAAAGACTTCCACTTGACGATCCTCGCACCCTTTTGCTTCATACACTCGCATCAATGTTTTTATATACGTTTAACTTACATTATACGGCTTGGAGTACTCTTGACCCCGCTATTTTTGATAACGGTTTAATCGAGACACGCTCAACGATTTTTATCTATACCGACTCTTTACCTTTGCCTTATGAACTTTCGTGCCTCTTTTTCCATATAATATCTTCTTAAGGTATTACATCTGACCAACATTTTTGGCTACACTAAATATCTTTAACATTCAACATTTCGCTACTCAAAAAACGTTTTATCACAGCGTTATATTTGCTATTGCTGCAAAACCCAAGTTTATCCATATAATGCCAAAAAATATTAAATTGCTTATGTTTTTATAAAATTAATTACATGTATAACATCAAAAAAAAACTTTGATTATTTAATAAGTTACTGAAATTTCATGAACGAATATGCTTTTTGCGACATTAATAAATATTAATATATAATAATAACGCACTTTAACCAGCAAAATGTATTTTGAAGCGCAGCGAACGAATTCAACTTAGAATTTGAAAGACACTAGGTCCAAGGTCCAAGGCGACGTTGATATGATGACCAAAAAATTGGTGAAGACGGTAAAAGAAATGGAACTAGAAAGTCCAAACTTTTGCCTGAGACTCTGGAACTTATGAGGAAAATACGGTTGATACCATCTACAGATGCAAAATATCTAAACGGCCTTTTTTTTCCCCAGCCTTCATACGTCCCCACTGTTGGGGCACGGCCTACCCTCATTTCCTCGACCACCACCGACTTAGGTAACGTTTACGTACGATACGTAAAATTACTAGACGCACCCTGCGACGCTCCAGAATACGCAGCATTGAGCTTGCGATTGGGCGAAATTTAAGGTTGAAAGTATTGGCAAAAATCCATCTCACGAGACTACAAACTGCAGATGGCAGAATTGTCACCTCCAAACCAGAGATCTCGGTAGAAGCTAAATTGATTTATGGACAACTCTATGCGTCACATGCGTCTAGGCCCATATTTATCATAAAAAAAGGTCGAAGAGCCAAACTGACGTGCCTCTTTACCGAGGATATCCCAGACGATGACCAAAGCAAGATTAGGGCGGCTCTAGAACAGCTTAGACACAACAAGGCTATAGGCGATGATTGTTTATTGTATATACAACTGTGATGATATGTTATTACAACTGAGCTTCTAAAAGTCTGCGAAACTCCAGTTCATAAGAAGTTAGCAAAGCTCTTTAATGTCGTTATCTATAACGGAAATGTACCGGAGACGTGGCGCGGAAGCCTGGTGGTATTATTCTGTAAAAAGAGAGATAAAACTCTACTTAAAAAGTACTGACCGATATCGCTTCTAAGCGATGTGTATAAGTTGCTCTCTAGAGTCGCCACAAATCGTCTCGCTGGAAGACTTGACGAGTTTTAGTCGCCAGAACAGGTTGGGTTCCGGAAAGGTTTCAGTATTTCAGATTACAATCAAATGTGGCATTCGTGAACTACGAGAAAGCCTTTAAACTCCATTGAAACCTGGGCCGTGATAGATTCTCGGCAGCGATGTCTATATCTGCATCTTTATATGTGTATAGACTGGCGATATATCAGTGCTGCAATGTCTTTACAACGATAACCGTCTAGTCCCAGGACCATACAGACAAGTGCCATCCCGCTGCGTAGAGGTATAAGGCAGGGGAGCGTCACATCCCCGAAACTGTTTACAAATGTAATATAACATGTCTTCAAAACCTTGGATTTGACTGGACGGGGCATAAATATAAACGGCAAATACATCGCACATCTAAAGTTTGCCGACGACATCGTTATTATAGCAGAGTCATAGAAAGAACTGAGCAAAATGTTGCACTACGGCTGAGTCGGCCTTGGCATGAATTTGGATAAGACAAAAGTCATGTTCAACTAACACATCGTGGCAATGCCAGTAAACGTTGCCGGTATGTTATTCTTATTAGTCCAGGATTGCGTTTACTTTGGACAGAAAATCCATCTGGGCTGGAACAATTTTGAGTAGAAAGCCAATAGGAGGATCCAGCTAGGGTGGGCAGCATTTGGTAAGCTTCGTCAAGCCTTAACGTTGCCTACACCGCACAGTATAACACAGTTTAACCAGTGAATCCTGCCTGTCATGACTTATGCCGCCAAAACGTACACTTACAGCAGGCTAGTTTACAAGTTCAAAGTCGCAACGCACGCAGTGGAGCGAGCTATGCTCGAAGTGTCTCTGCGGGATTTAATCCGAAATGAGGACATCCGGAAGAGAACTAAAGTTACCGACATAGTTGGCCATGGCTGTCGGAGGATGGCCGATGGCCGATGGAGCAGACGTGTCCTGGAGTGGAGACCGCGTATGGGAACCGACGACCTTTAATGGGGTTGGTGGTGGCTGGATGTGGAAAGTAAAGGACCGGGAGGAAAAGCGCACTATATAGGAGGCTTATGTCCAGCAGATTACCAATATGAGCTGATTTGATAATGATGATGTCCAAGGTCCAACGTATATCACGTAGACCGTAAGGGTTTTCAATCCTAAAATATGAAATGTAACTGGCCAAGCGTATGTCGTACACGCACTAAGTTAGGGTTTTGGCGAATGAAAAAGCAATTCGTCACTCAAAAGTAAAAAAAATAAATACTTTTAACAAAAAACAACCGGCTACAAAAAAAAGGCACAAAAATAGTAAAAATATTATTTAATTACCAATTTCCAAAAATCTGATCCGAACTACAGTTTTAAATTAGTGTCTATATATTATCTCCCTAACAGCTTATAACACACTTCACTTGCATGACACCACACTTAAAACTGTAATTCAGATCATAATTTTGGGAATAAGTAATTATTTTTACCTTAAAAGTGCAATACTTTTGAAGATATTTTTTTTTTTGTTAAAAAGTTTTTATGAACATTGTGCCCGTCTCACCTAATAACTTTTTTTTGTGAGTTTAGTATCGAACAATTTTTTTAATTTTAGAAATAAATTAATAAAACTAAATAAACTCTGTATAATTTAAATATGATGAAACACAAAATTTGTACCTAACTTACATGTTTCCAAAATGACACACATATTGGAAACAAGTATTTTTTATTTACTGATAAGTTTTTTGCAGATTCTTCTCAGTGAAAACAACATTGTGAACTGGTAGAAGAGGAAAGGACCTATAACCTAAAGGTAATGTTTAAAATATTAAAATATGTACAGCAACCTTATCCTTAAATTCCAACAGCTATAAAAAATTAACTTCACAAATATTCTTGATCGTCACTATGTTCCTTATGGTAATATGAGGGATGTAGTTACTGTGAATAACATGTCTCTAAACTTTATTTATTGCACACAGGTGTGAGGAAATAGTTCTGCTGCGTTAGTAATTGCCTTTTGGCTCTCGTGTGTCACACCCTTATCAATCTGAGGCGTCACATTAAATATTCTGTGTGTGTGACCAACCTTAGTCAAAAATTCTGCACAAAAAACCGTTTTTGTCGTGAATTTTTTCTTATAAATTTATTTATAAGATTCCTAAAAATGACTCACAGTTTTTATCTACGCTCATAAAATCCAAAATACGAATCTAAAATTTGTTCTTTAATTTTAATACTTTAGTACACTATATCATTCTTTAATTTAAAAAAAGTATGTTATAATATTATTTATAACACATTTGCTCGGAAAAGGTATCTTATTTCCCCAATTTCAATATCGTATTGTATCTCATTACGTACTTGTGCGTTAATGTAATCTAAAACGCACAAGTTTCTTTTTAATAAGGTATAACACACTGTTCATCAAGATGCTACATCTTAAACGAACGGTACTTTTTATAAATCTTAGCAAAGAGTTTTTATCTCAGAAAAGTTTTATGAATAAAATTAACTAATAAATAAACATTCAATTCTTTAATTTAATAAATTTTCACCATAAATTACAACCTTTATCTGTAATAAAACACAAAAAAAAAATTTACTTTCTGGGTAATACTGGCTGTTTTTGTGCCTTTGCCTTTAAAAAAAAGCGCTGCTGTGTGCGCATCACTAATTAGTGAACAAGTAAAAATTATTTCGCGCGCTTTTTCTTTTCGCTGCATTGTTTTTATTAGAAAATGTCGTCAAGTAATGATGAATTTATTAATTCGACACCAGCAACGAAAAAGGCTACTCTAAGCCACTTGCCCGAAAAATCGACCGATAGATACTTACAAGCGTATCATAATTTCATCTTATGGAAAACGACCAAAGATGCAAATTCATTTTCAGAAAGTGTTTCTCAAAAATATAAGTTAAGCTCATTGTGGTGCTACTAGTCAATGCTTAAAAGCACTGTAAAAACAAAACATGGTATTGATATCAAGTCATACTTCAACTTGCTGGCATTTCTAAAAAGACGCTCAAGTGGCAATGTGAGTAAAAAGTCGAAAGTATTTTCAGCTGACAATGTCAAGAAGTTCGTAAAAGAAGCTCTTAAACTAAATTATTGTCATTAACTTCGTTCACTTTCGTATTTCTTTACAATATAGGTGTTTTGTAAGCTGTTTTTATCTCTTTTCAGGTTGTATTAATATTCGGCATAAATGGTGCATGTAGACGTCAAGAGTTGGCAAATATCACAAATAATGATGTCGAGAACCATGGGCGGGCTCTTCGTGTCCAGGTAAAAAACACAAAAAATTAAATTCCAAGATTGTTCACAATACTTCGTTCAACAAAAGCGATGGCTAACAGATTTTTTCAAAATGGAAAATGCACTAGACAATTGGCATAAATAAATTTGGAGCAATGCCGAAACAAATTTGGATGATCCACAATAAATGTCGTGAGCAATCTGTATTTTAGTTAGTTTTTAGGGCTCCGTACTCAAAGGGTAAAAAACGGGGCCCTATTATTAAGATTCCATTATCGTCCGTTCGTCCGTTTGTCACCAGGCTGTATCTCATGAATCGTGGTAGTTAGACAGTTGTCATTTTCACAGGAGATGTATTTCTGTTGTTTGAATTCCAGCGTAGATGTAGATACTTGCTGCATGTGGTAACTGAAAAGACAAGAACATCCCAAACAAGGAGTGAAAGGGTAGGCAAAAGTTAGTTAGCTAGTAGCTAGTTACTATCGCTATATTATTAAACTAATGTATGAAGTTAATACTCCTAATTCAGTATACCATTTTATATTAAGTATACGCAATATGAAAGTAGCATTGATATTGTGGAAAAGTTGAAGTATGTAAATAGAAAGGTAGAACTTGTTGAACAAATATTGATCCCATTAAATCTCTTCTCAGGATAGGTAAGGTTAAGAGTTCTCTAAACTGTTCAATGTAAGATTATTGCTATGAGTAAATGAAGCAAAAGAAGTGTGCCTTAATCGTAGCACGTGGAAGTCTTTGGGATTTGCCTACCTCTTAAGAAAATATGCATGATGCTATGTAGATATGTTTATTACACATAGGCTATCTACTTACTTACCTAAAATCAGTAGTGTTAACCTAAATGAAGGCATTCCTAATACTATAGATGCTAGGTCGGGGTCGCCCACCGCTCGGCCCACTGCTAAAGTGCTACAATTCAAGTGATTCTCACCTAAGACTATCACACACAAAACCATGACCGCATAAAAAAATAAAACCGCATGATGTAAAAAGAAAACTTGTATTCTTAATACACTTAGTTAAAACAAATATAAAGTTAAGAACATAAGAATTTAGGAAAAAACCAATAGAATAGAAAACTTTATTGCGTCATTGTCATCGTGAAATAGTACATTATGATATAAGTGCAGTAAGTTGAAAATTACAGCCGTGGGCGAGGGCTGCAAGAAAGCAGAGGCTGTAATTATCAAAGCGCACGTATGTCATACGACGTTTTATGACATATTTGCGAGGAAATAAATAAAATTCGGACTTTCTTAAACGAATAAATCTTTAATCACTTGTTAAAGCAGGTAGACAAATTTGAACAATTTGTAAAATTGATTATTACGTTGCCAGTTGGCATTTTAATGTTGTCAAGTTATTATTATTAGTTACAATTTCACCAGTCTCTCTCAGGAGAAACTAGACCACAAAGTTCTGCAGTCGGTAGCGGTGACGGAGACGGCTGCGGCGGCGGCGACGATGGTGGAAATTACGCATGTGTGCTCGTAAATGGTCAAGAGTCAGCACTTGGCTCCACTTTTATATTTATATGCCAGAATTGATTTCTTCTATGTAGAGTCGAGTCATCTATGTAGCTCTCGGCTACAATGTTCGACCGCCACCCTCCGTGGCGTTTAGTGTCAATAAGTTCGCACCTGAAGCGGTGAGCAATGTAGCCGAGGACCTTCTGAAACTTCATTCATTCATCAAGTATTGTTTATTGTTTTGATTCCGAAATTACATCCACAGATTAATGTACGCAAAACACCATGTTGTAGTAACGCACGTTCAAAAGAATAATTAAGTTTTAAAACTGAAATTGTTAATTTTGCTTTTTATTGCGTAGAAACTTTAACAACTTACTTACACAAATTACAATATTTATAAACATTAAAAAAAATAAAGGTTAAATATTTCCATAAATGTGTTTAAAGTAATTTCAATACATTATACATATTGAGGCCGCTTATGCGTTGAAACCATCCTAAAAATAGTAATCCTACCAAAAACATTTGCATGTAAAATGTAGCCAAGACGACAGCATACTGCCCGAACTGTCAAAAAGTTATCAGATCTCATGTAGAGCCAAGCTTCTCACCCTACATGCCCTGGCTCTACAAGCCTTAATTTCACAAACTCTACACCATAGTCAAAATATGTGGCAACATTTTACATGCAAATGTTTTTGGTGGGATTTCACTGATTTTTGTAGTTGCTTATGAGAATATGTTTTTATTTTGTGCATATTTTCTTTCTTTTTTTGGGGAGAATTTCTTGCACATCAGAGGTACCATTTTTCATAGCCCAGTCTGTATCATTTTTAATTTAAATTTTTTAAATACATTACAAAAATACTATATTCGCATAAGTCTATTGGCTTACTATGTCATATGGTTTTTAAGTCCGACCTCTGATACAGCTAATTACGATTTTTATCTTACAACAATATTGTAATATTATCATTGTAATTTCCCATCACCATCGAAGTTTTATTTTATAAATACTTGTCACACCATTTTCATTTCTAACGAAGCATATAAGTATAGTAATATTATTCGTATAAGTATAATAATGTAGTAATATTCTGAAAACTTGACGAAATCCCCATATACACTTCTATCTTCTAATTTAAGGGGTTGAGAGATGTTTTTTTTTAAAAACCCGAAACCCCTTTTTTTAATTTGTAATAAGAAGTTTGTGTACTTGTATATTTTCTACGTCTCTAGCATGAAATTAAGTTTGTATGGGGGAAAACCATACAAACTTCCATCCTCTAATATGAAAGGTGATATACTAAAAATCCTGTATTTTAATATTTATAACATACTAGCTGGCCCGGCAGACGTTGTTCTGCCCTTAAAGTTGATACACTGTAGCACCATCAGTGTGCCTAGTGTGAGTTTTTAACGCGACTATCGCGTTCGCGGCAACGAAATACATGTATGAAAATGAAGGAGCGCCTCTAGGGGACGCGTTTCAAGACTATTTTTTCTCATGAGACTTGTAATGAATACGCGAACGCGGTCGTAGATTTACGAATACGCAAAAACTCACACTAAGCACACTGTTACAACCAAGGGTTATCTATTACCCCCGGTTACACCCGTGGGGATTGCTATTAGATACTTTGGGTAAAAATCCGGACATTTATTAGGATAAACTAACTTACACCGCCATCCGTTAGAAGGTTATGGAACCGGACATGTTTACTTCTGCCGATAAAGTAACTTAAGCCGCTATCTGTTAGAAATGTATGAAACTCTTAGCCAGCGCACGCCATGTGAAGCTCCCAGTCGGCATGTATATATATAGATGTATTGTTTATATATCTACATATGTCAAGTTAATTTGTATTTAAACCCTTATTGCGAAAGTCCGAAGTCGCACTTGACCCTTTTTTTCTTTCTCAGAAACCTTCCCCGGCGTGTGCCTAACTGCCTAACAACTTACCAAAATCGGTTCACCATTACGCGAGTCCGATTCGCACTTGACCCTTTCCGACTCGCACTTGACCCTTTTTTCTTTCTCTGAAACCTTCCCCGGCATGTGCATAACAACTTACCAAAATGTCATTACAATCGGTTAACCCTTATTACCCTGTTCGACTCGCACTTGACCCTTTTTTTCTTTCGCAGAAATCTTCCCCGGCGTGTGCATAACAACTTACTAAAATTTCATTACAATCGGTTCACCCTTATTGCCCTGTCCGACTCGCACTTGACCCTTTTTTTCTTTTGCAGAAATCTTCCCCGGCGTGTGCATAACAACTTACCAAAATTTCATTACAATCGGTTCACCATTAAAATCGGTTTACCCTTAGGGCGCGAGTCCGACTCGCACTTGATCGTTTTTTTCTTTCATAAAAACCTTGCACTAACTCTAAAACAATAAAAAAATAATTACGTGAATTAGTCCAGCCGTCTTCGAGTTTTCCTTATTGCGCGAGTCCGACTCGCACTTGACCCTTTTTTTCATACATACTTGCTGTACAACGAACACAACAAAAAAAAATCCAAATTGGTTCATAACAATCGGTTTACCCTTATTGCGTAAGTCCTACTCGCACGTGACCCTTTTACTAACATTTTATAGCTTGCCTTAACAAAAACGAACACACCAAAAAAAGAATTATCCAAATCGGTCTAGCCGTTCTCGAGTTTTAGCGAGACTAACGAACAGGAATTGATTTTTATATATATAGATAGATATAGAATATAGAGACTTCTATATCAATTTTCAGACCCCTAGCATGAAAAGTTGCGAAAGTCTTAATACAAACTTCCATCTCCTAGTTTAAGGAGTTAGTGGGTAAAAGTTCAAATATTTAGAATTTTTTGTTGTTTGTGTACTAATACAAGCTTACATACCAAATTTCAGCTTTCTAGGACTTCTGGAAGTACCCTAACAATTTAAACGATCATCAGTCGAATCAGTAAGTAAGTGACGAAATCGGGTTTCAATCGGGAAATCAATTAAATCTAAATTATAAGAGGTATGCAATTGAGACTTTATATGCTTAATAAGCGGGGGACTATCGTGCCACCAGATTAGTTTCGCACAGGTGGACTTTTATTTTCTAAACATTTTGGGATAAATGTCGAGTAAATAATGTCATGACATAAGTAGTTTTTTTTCCAATTACAATTTATTTATTTATCCATAAACCTTTTTTTATCCTCAATGTTTTTTTCCTTGAAAAAGTCAAAATATTCAATGTCAGTTGCGTTCGTTGCGTTGGGATGGGGGGAATTTATTGGGGGGAGGATGGACACAGAAAATTTATTCCTTTAAAAAATATTTAAAAAAAATAAATGAATGTATGGGAGGGGGGAATATATCGGGGCAAACTACAAATTATATAGATTATTATATAAACTGTTGTGGAGCGGCGGCAAAGAGGAGATCTCCTGATAAATGTATGTATGGGAGGGGGGATATATCGGGGCAAACTACAAATTATATAGATTATTATATATACTATTAGGGAGCGGCGGCAAAGAGGAGATCTCCTGCCAGGCGAGATGTTATGCTTGAGGACCACCGTGGTCCACTTAACTTGCGCGTCGGTTTCTATATAAACTGAACTGATGTAGAAACTTTGATAGCGCGATGAAGGACGCGTGACGTCAGCCTTGCTTGTAGCGCTACGATATAATCCGCTACACTATATAGGTTATGGGTGTAGGTTTTAAGGGAAACTCCTCAATTATAGAAAAAAAAATGACTTGACATTTTCAGGTAGCATATGTCCTTTTCCAGGACTCAAACTATCTCCATGCCAAATTTCATCTTTATTGGTACAGCAGTTTAACGGTTTGAGCGTGAAGAGGTAACAGACAGACAGAGTTACTTTTACTGTAGCGCTACCTACCGGATATAATTGTGTTATCAAACTTTGCAACCACGAAACACAGGGACACATTGAAATATTCAGACAAAATTTCACCCAAATTGTTCCAGCCGTTTAGCAGGAGTTAGGTGACAAACAGACGTATAGAAGAATTATACGTAGCAAAAACCTACTCAAACTTGACGTTTTCAAGAAGCTTATGTAGTCCTATCTCCATGCCAAATTTCATCTTAATCCGTACAGTGGTTTAAGCGTAAAGAGGCAACAGACAAACAGACACAGTTATAAACGTGAAAGTATAATATTCCCTTCATTTTTAAGATAGAAGTGATTAGAGTTTTAAAGGATCAGCTGCGTGGTAGTGATGCCTGTGGTATAAAAAAGAATGGAAAATAAAACCCGACTGCTAAAAAAAGAAAAACAAAAAACAATTCCTGGAAACTAGAATTTTGTGCAGCATTATTACATAATATACCATATCATACACGGAACAGCGACCATAACGATAGTCGGAACGATAAAATTCTTGGGTTTGTTTTTTAGTTTCTTAGCAGTCGGAGTTTTTTTTTACACGCTTTTTATTAGCTTCACCTGTATGTTTGTATGTTTGTTTGTAACCGACTTCTTTGTGCGCGATTTTGACCCACTTTAAACGGCCAGATTTCGTTCAATCTTTGTAGATTTATTGAGGACCGATGACAATACACTAATTTGATAAAATTATTCCATTTTTCAATTTGTAAAATATGATTTTTGTTAATTTATATAATTTTCATCTATAGTCGATAAGGTAAGAAAATTAATTAAAATTTTCTATAATTTTTCTCTACAGTCAATAAGGCAGGACTCGATGTTAATTTTTATTTCCAATAATTATCTTTAGCCGTTTTCTCTAATATTGACAAATTTTTGTATACTAAAGAGAATTTTAATTCTACAAAACAAATAATAGTTTAAAAAAATTAAAAAATCACGCTTTTATAAAGAAACCAAAGTGAAAAGTAAAAAAAAGTAGAAAATAAATAATAGTTTAAAAAAACTAAAAAACACGCTTTTTATAGAAAACCGAACTAAAAAATAGAAAATAAATTTTAATGAATTTAAATTAAGAAAATAGTGTTAAAAATTTCAATGAATATAAATTAATAATAGTGTGAATAAAAAAAAAATATTATATTTTAAAAAAAGCGTGGGGTTATTATCGAAATGATAATCACTCTACTCATATCTGTCAATAAAATATTTATAACTATTGACACCATGCACCCCACGCTTTTTTCAAAATAAAATATATTTTTTTATTCACACTATTATTAATTTATATTCATTGAAATTTTTAACACTATTTTCTTAATTTAAATTCATTAAAATTTATTTTCTATTTTTTAGTTCGGTTTTCTATAAAAAGCGTGTTTTTTAGTTTTTTTAAACTATTATTTTTAATATATTGTATCGGCGGTGCTGCTCTGAAACCTTTCGGCCATTAGCATTTTTGCTCTTATTGGCTATTTTTAGGTACACTGTGGATAGCGCGATATTTATTCTACATTGATATGGAACTGTTATCAAAGGGAGCAGCAAGATCTGCAAACCCATTACCGAAAATTTGTGATTAAGTAAATCACATATTTCAACTTGGTACCCTACCGAAGGTTTAACTGCGTATTTTCAAGTACAAAAAATACTTTTCCTGCTAAAGAGCGTTATGACTAATTCGAGTTATTAATTTTGTAAGGAAACTTTGCGTCTAAAACGTTACTTTGCGCAATTTAATTCATTTCATTTTTATAAAAAAACACGTAACAGGGAGTTGTTGAAATTTATTATAACAAAAACTGAATTGGAAGCTTTTCCTTGTAAACAATATTTAGAATATTTTTTTGTATTGATTATTTTTAGAAATTAAATTTCTCAAAAGTCTAATTTTTATATCATTTTTGATTTGTATAAAGTAATAGTATCTACATTGTGTATTGAAGAAAATTACTAACGCAAAGCTCTTTTAAACATAATCTAAACAATTAAAATAAAAAAATAAAAAATTTAATTCAACAAAATGTTTGACCGTGTGTTTTTTTTTTATTTAACATATAATAAACATTTATATATTAATTCTTGAAAAGTATATAATAGTACACTGTGTATTAAGGGCGATAAGAAGAACATTACTAACGAAAAGCAATTTAGAAGCTTAAGATCGGCTTTAATGACTAGAGTTTGTAATTTCCGTACCGGCCCGTGTCACTCACAACATTTTTTATCACATTTGCGAGTACATAAATAAAAACATGAGGGGAAAAAACTTACATACAAACTTAAAAATTACTTGACAATTTTTAAAAACACAATCAAAGTTTTTCAAGTTACTTTAGTGTGTAAATATTTATCGTGAGGAGCTTCATTAATAATTTTTTTTCTATATTTTCTTTCGTAAGTTCAACCGTACCTTCGATTTTTTACTCAATTTTTTTACTAATTTTGTACATATAGATATTCAATATTGATGGAATTTTGGACTTGAGAATGCTCTTCAACATAATGTAAATTGCCCAGAGGGAAAACGGTTTGTATTTTTCGTAAATTTTCCCCAAAGTAAGCTTATAGGACATTCTTCTTATGTCTCCAGGTAGGGGAAAGATGTCTAAGATGATCCCCTTAAGGAAAAATCTAAATAGGTTGAAAATAATACCACATATCAAAATTGTTATTAGAGTTTCTTATAGTTAGTTTATCTGGCTAAGTATTAGCATCCTGAATTATATAGTTTTTCATTTCAAACATATATTTTTTACGTTTTTCAAAAAGTTTACCAAAGGATCATTTAGGACACCGGGGTGTACTAAATGAACCTTAAGTTAGGGGGAAAATGATCCCGAAAATCTAAAAAGAAATAAGGTATAAATAAACATAATAAAACAAAAAAAACTGGTTTTTAATATAAACAAATAACAAAAAGGTTTACAAAAATAGTCTTGGTAGATATTTATTTAAGATTGGCAATCATTTTGCAACAATTCTTAAAATAACTTAGGACCTAGTTATCTTAAAATAATAAAATAAAAAGTATCAATAGAAAACAGCCTAAGCAGATATTAATATTATATTAATTAAACGATCACTTCAATATCTATTACCAACAATGTTAATAATGTTATCAATACTAAGGGTGGAATAAGTAAATCTTAATATATATAAATCTCGTGTCACAATGTTTGTCCTCAATGGACTCCTAAATTACTGAAACGATTTTGATCAAACTTCGTAAATATCTGTTATTTGATCCAACTTAAAATATAGGATAGTTTTTATCTCGATATGTCAAGTGCGAGCCGGACTCGAGCACTATAGGTAAAAACCAACTTTCGCCGGGTACAGAGGGACGGCAGCGGAACAACGTTCGCCGGGACAGCTAGTAATCTTATAAATTAATATAAATTATCAATATTAATGGTACCAAAAGGAAAAAATAATTTTTTTATAGGGCATTCGTTGAGTGACGGCGTTCAGCGCTTCGTGTATAGCCCACGGCTCCCAGCTCTGACTAGTAGTTTTCTCTTATAATTATGTGGCATGTTTCCTGAAACATATGGGTAAAATGATCCCGGAATCATTTTGTACACCATGTTTGGGATCATTTAACCCCAAGCACATTCCTTATAAAAAAACAATAATAATAATCTCAAAATTTACACACTCCATTTTGAAAATTAGACGAAAACAACTGTAATCAATTTTAAATCGAGTAAACAAAACAACTCAAGCCTAAAACCAATATAAGTAAATTGCGTTCAAAAAAACCTTACCTTAGATTGAAGACACCAATTTCAATTTTTTTGTAATAAAAACACACTCGTCACTTACAGCGCCATGACAGTTGGTCACGCGACTGAATGGCGTACAACAGACATGATTACGTGTTACTTTAAGAGATGGCGCCAGTAATTTTGGTAAAACGGCCGGGAACCGTTTTACCTCGCGGGGTCATTTAGTACACCTATCGCCTAATACAACTGGCGTATGTGATTAGAAACTTACCTATTTGTCTTCAGGCTTTAGTGGTAACAGGTTCATATTTATTTCTTGAGCCCCATTAACAATATCTAGCGATGCCACACTTATATTAGACTCATCTGTCGAAGATTTTTTGTGAGGTTGTAAATAAATAAAGAAACTAGCAATATTGAGAATTTACACAAATGAATATTTTAACACTAAGAATGAAACTTGGTATTACACGTCGCACATAACGCAAACGTATTTGATTTGCGTCCCACGTTACATCTTGTTCGGGAGTCCAAAGAGCTCGAAGAAAGAACGAAAGGATGATGATGATTAAGGATTTGCTTTTCTTTCGTGCAGGTTCATCGCTGTTACATCTTTATGAATCATCGTTTAAAGTATTTGATCTAGACACTTCAGCTCAGGCAATATTGGCACTGCCACGTCCACGTGTATGGCTTCTTAAGATAACACAACCTCATCCTCAGGCAGCAGGAGCAGGAGTCTCCGTTTCTAGAGAAGATACGTTAAGTGTTGTTTCCCAACATGCACGGCGAGTTCGCGAGCCTTTCGCTGATACAACTAAGATTATTTATGCCCGCACCAGCAGCTTTGTTTCTTGAATCTTCATCTGAATGAGTGGCAGGATCTGGTGGCTCTATGAATAGCTGTATCGGTTCGAGATCGTCATTGTGCTCCAAAATTGCCATTGAATTTGCATTGCATGTTAGACCTGTAATGAATAAAAACCCATGTATTTTTTTGAAATATATATATTTTCTTGTATCTACCTGCATACATTCTGTGTAGGTTCAAAATATTATGTTTTACCACTAAAGGTATTGTAAAAATAAAGAAGAATAAAATAAATCAAAAGGCTCGGTAAGCGGCTAGCGGTACCATATGGTTGACATACATTTTTTTCAGCTATTATTACCTGGCAACCTAATGTTACAATTCACGATTAAAATACATAATTGTTGCAAAATTAGTCTTTCATTACCGCAAAATAAAATTTCCACTTACTTGAAAAGTGCCTCAATTTTTGTAGAATTTTCTGATATATTTTCCTAGTAGGTATGTTAGTGTTTTCGCCTCATATTTATTTCTTTACTCGCAATTGTGACGATATCTTTGTGTGTAACACGGGCGGTACAGAAGTTACAAACTTAAGTCATTAAAGCTTTCAGCCTAAGGCTTCTTAATAGCCTCTCGTTAGTAATTTTCGCCTTACCGCCCTTAATACACAATGTACTATAAACTACAGATGACATTTTGTAAATACTTGATAGAATAGATAAAACACGTACTATTTTATCGTATAAGTAGAGCGTGAGCGGTGCGCTTAGAGACATAGTGACCCTTATCGCCTGTGAGTTTTATAAACTCCCGCTTTGCCTTAAAGACATAATAATTTACAAATAAAAAGCCCTTGGGAGTAATAAAGGTGTTAGCACCCACTTAACCAGCACGTCATGACACTGCTTACGGGTAAGTGTGATAAAAAATATTTTTTATATATTGCTGTTTCGTCCAATTAAGGCCAGAAAAGTTAGTTGGACTGTATATGCCAGTGCGATTACAAAACTACATAGCTGTTCACACCTGTCTATAAAATTAAATAATAATCGATGGAAAGGTGACAATTCATGAGGCCGTGACTTAAGTACCTATGAATGGCCAGACAGAACGAAATTTTAAGGGTTATGTATGTGGCGTTCGGCTATGGATCTTTTAAATACAAAATTTTAGCTATTGGTTGAATTTCAGAGTTAAATACTTGTTTTCATAAATCATTTAAGTTCAATGAAAGATATATGAAAAGAGGCTTACCTATGCCATCGTATAAATTAAAAGCTAAACTTAAAAAAAAAGTTTATTTAAACTGAAATCATAATTAGAGATATAAAGCCTTTTACTTTATTTTCAGTGTTCGCGTAGACAGTCACCTTCGCCGGAAACCTATTATCCGTAGACACATTAAACCTGACATCGTCCATAGCCATAGAGTTGGTTGTACCTACTTTATATCTAATATTTTTCATAGAAGTCAAAACTACATTGCGCTAACATATGGTTTAATTTCCCTTTATTCTACAAGGCATGAATTTTAAAGTGAAGTATAAATTCATCTATATATATACGTTCTGTCTGTTCGTAAGAAATCGTCTCTCTACTAATTTAATCAATATAAAGTTAATTGCTCATAATATTTTTTTACAAGAGCATATATAAAAAGATAGGTATTCGTATAGTTTTTCAGACTATTAAGATTGCATTTATTAAAGTGCACAAAGTTACAGCTCGCAATTAGGACCCTCCCTAGTTCCATTCAATAAATCTAATAGTTACGCTGGGAACTCAGCTCAATTATCTTTGGGCTTATCAGCCATTAGCTCATTTGGCGTGAATCCAAACGCCCATTGTTACTTTATTATTAAAGAATGTTTATTGTATCAGTAGATAGGTTCATATCATTTTGCAACCGCGTTAATCTAAACGTGAAAACTAATATTTTTGATAAACTATAGAATAAGTACAAAGTAATTAATCATTAAGAATTTGCATTTAGTTTATACACCATGACAAATTGTCATATTCACTTAGTAAATTAAAGTAAATTTAAATTTTTTTTCTAAGATAAAAAAAATGTGTATACTATAGGAAACAATATTAAAATCTATATTTTATTATGCTTAAAAGAATACCACAGCTACATTTAGATATTAAAAAAAAAAAAAATTAGTATTGTAGGTTTTGAATATATGACCTAGTCCTAAAGCGATACACCAGACTTCAGTCAAATGATTATAACATTCGAATATGTTAGGTATTGATGCCCACAATTAAGGCAAAATATCATTTTAAACTGTAAAAGCTTAGTTAGTATTCAGGCTTAACACCTAAACACTTTATTTATTTATCGTGAAATATCGCGTACTTGAACTATAAGATAGAGCCCTTTAATGGTCGGAAAAACTGACAGACAGAAAGTCGGCGTAGGCTTCGTAATAGACCTCCATTGGCTGGCACCCTTTGGGTACGGAACCCTAAGAATAGTAGTGTTGTTTCTCGTAAATTGCCACACGCACCATCCTGCACTCCTATCTGGGGCAACCATCTTAATTTAGCTTGCCTTTGTTACTTATGTTATCTGAAGTCACAATTGCTGAAATTATTATTTTTTTATTTATTTTTATGAGTTACATGTTTTGCGTGACATCACAAACACTCCTTGAAACTCCTTGAAATGTTTCTGTGTTTAAAAAGGCTGTGTAACGTATGTTGCCTTAAATATAAAATACCTAAATATAATTTCCACGTACAACTAATTACTATGTAAGTTAATTCATTTATAGCTTACTTGCAGAGTAAACGAAAATATCGAGAGTGACAATGAATAGTATAAAAGAGTTTTAAAAAAAATTAAAGTAGCGTGCAACACACAATACACAATTATATACCCAAATTATTTTATATTTTAAAATTTTTTGCTATATAATTTTTTCATTTTTTGTTTAGAAATTTTAAGTGATGCACTCAACAAAAACAAAGTCTTCTAGGTACATTTACTGCGTGCAATATATAGTACTTACCTATTAAATAATAATTTGTCGAAGTTTTAAAATTAAGTGTTGAATATTGGCAGAAGAAGAAAATAAAGTGGTTAGTAGTTGTTTCGTATGAATTTCTAATTTTTTATATTATCTATGTTACTCAATGATAAATACAGCATTCTACTGTTGAATTTTTAAAATCGGCCTAGTTGTTTTTAGTTTATTCATTACAAACAAAAATAAAAATCTCTTCGCTTTATAATATACTAGATTTTGCCAGCAGCTTCGTCCGCCCTAAATTTCGTTATCGGCTTAGGTTCTTACGGTAACTCCTCAATTATAGAAAAAAAAACAATCAAATCTTTCCTCCTTAATGGCATAATACATTCCTGTCTGTCAAACCATGGAAATACATGTACAAATTTTTCAACTTAATCGGTCAAGCCGTTTAGTAGTTGACATACCGACAGCAGCGCCACCTACCGGTTCCAATTGTCTGTTTAAATCATCCTGGAGACTATCGAAATACTCAATTAAAATTTCAACCCAATCGGTTCAGCCGTTTAGAAGTAATGTGAAAAAAAAAGTACGGAAGAGTAATTCTTAGTACCCGTTGTCCTATTACCCGTTTTCCCGTAGGAATGAAGCATTTCCCCGCGGTAAAAAGTAGCCTATGTTCATCAGGGATAATGTCGGCTTGTAATGGTAAAAGAATTTTTCAAATCGGTCGGGTAGTTTCAGAGCCTATTCAGTACAAACAAACAAACAAACAATCAAATCTTTCCTCTTGATAATATCATTAGTGTAGATTCAGTCGGTGGTGGCCGAGGGGTTTAAATTTCAATTCACGTCTCAAGTGGCGGAGGTTCGAACACTGGGGTCGGCGTGTACCAATGAGTCTTTTCTTAATTTCTCAATTACAAGAATAATTAAACACAGAAAACTCAATAAAACACTTTTATTGAGTTTTCTGTGTTTAATTATTCTAAAACAAAAACTGAAGCTATATGCAATCAAAAGTAACTTGGTTAAAGCAGAACAGCGAGTTTCATAACCTATTTTCACCTGTAAAGCAGTTAAACTCCAAATTAATTGCGAAGTCATTTCCGCAGCCAAATAGCAGCTACAGATTTGCTCTGTAAACACCCGTATAACGTTTATTTGCGATATTAAGGCTTAAAATAGCAGAAAATAGCAAAAAAAGCTAAAAATTTCCAAAGTTTCGGGGTTTTGTAGGTATTGTTTTTTATTGTTTTAATTTATTTATTGTTTTGGAATGGAATTGTGGAATGAATGAAAATAAATCTATGCATAAATGCATACTATAATGTTAATGTATTTTTTTTTTTTTTTTTTTTTATACCACTAAGGTGGCAAA
Source organism: Apoda limacodes (assembly GCA_946406115.1). NCBI lineage: Eukaryota > Metazoa > Arthropoda > Insecta > Lepidoptera > Limacodidae > Apoda > Apoda limacodes. The sequence goes on along the minus strand of OX291553.1, from coordinate 10,396,444 downwards.
CAAGCTTACGGCCCGCCTGATGGTAAGCGGTCACCGTAGCCTATGGACGCTTGCAACACCAGGGGTATCACTTGCGCGTTGCCGACCCTTCAGAAATCTAATAACTTCTTTCTTGAAGAACTCCATACTGTAGTCCTTGCAGAAAACCTTGGCAGGGAGCTCATTCCACAACTTAAGCGTTCGCGGGAGGAAGTTTCTCTGAAACCGCACTGTACGCGACCATTTAGGTTCTAAAGTGTGAGAATGAATTCCCTGCCGATGGCGAGCGGTGCGATGGTAGAAAGTAGCCGTGGGCATCATTTCGAACAATTCCTCAGAACACAACCCATTGTACAAGCGGTAGAACACACACAGTGAGGCAAAGTCTCTCCTCAGACTTAAGGGCTCGATACCACAAGTGAGTTTGGGATCGTCGACAATTCTCACAGCCCGTCGTTGAACCGAGTCAAAAGGGTCAAGCTGGTATCCGGGTGCACCTGCCCAGAGATGGCAGCAGTACTCCATATGGGGCCGAACTTGCGACTTGTAAAGTAACAACCTTTGCCCCGACGTGAAGTACTGCTTCGCTCTGTTGAGTACACCAAGTTTTTTGGACGCCAGCTTTACCTTATCTTGTAAATGATCTCGGAACTGAACATCGCTGGAGATGTCGACACCAAGGATCCCAATGCTCTTGGAGATGGAGAGGGGAGTGTTCTGGAATTGTGGGACCACAGTGAATGGAGTTTTCTTAGCGGTGAACGCGCACACTTGTGTCTTTGTAGGGTTGAATCGGACCAAGTTTACCCGTCCCCAGTCAGAGACCTGGGACAGTGTGGTCTCGATTTGAGACACAAGTTCTCCGCGGTTTTCCTCCACAACGGAACGAGGGATGTTTGCACGACCCGTGTAAAAAGCGTCTCCAGTACTGTCATCTGCATAGCAATGTATGTTGTTGATGTCCAACATGTCATTGATATGCAGTAGAAACAGCGTAGGAGACAGCACAGAGCCTTGCGGGACACCAGCATTAATGTCCATGCTATCAGAGCAACTACCGTCAACTACAGTTCGTATGCGTCTGCCGGACAAGAAGCTAGCCACCCATTTGCACAAACCCTCGGGCACTCCGTAAGATGGCAACTTCGATAGAAGATCGCGGTGCCAGACCCGATCGAACGCCTTCGCTATGTCCAGGCTACATGCCAATGCCTCCCCCTGACTCTCAATGGCTAGTGCCCATCGGTGTGTGAGATACACTAGAAGGTCACCAGTCGAGCGACCGTGGCGAAAGCCATATTGACGGTCACTGACCAGATCGTGTACTTCTAGGTATCTTAGAAGCTGTGTGTTGATCACACGCTCCATCACCTTAGAGAGGAGAGAGGTAATAGCGATAGGCCTGTAATTCGATGGATCTGATCTATCGCCCTTTTTGGGCACCGGGTGCACATTCGCAGTCTTCCATGTAGACGGAAATTGCCTAGTGTGGTAGGAAAGCGCGAAGAGGCGCGTGAGTACAGGACATAACTCAGGAGCACACTGCTTAAGCACCACTGCTGGTATACCGTCTGGCCCACTCGACTTATGAACGTCTAGAGAAAGCAACGCCCGCCTGACCTCCCGCTGCGTTATGGAGATTTCCGGCATGGACTTACCGCACCACGGTATAGTAGGTGGTACAGCGCCTTCATCGTTCATATTCGAGTTCGAGGCAAAGAGACTGCCCAGTAGATCGGCTTTCTCTTTAGCACTATGGGCCAAGTCACCATCGGTCTTTCGCAGTGGTGGTAACGACGACTGGCAGAAGTTCCCTTCGGCAGCTTTGGCAAGCGACCAGAAAGCACGACTCCCAGAAGGATAGCTCGCAAGTCGCCCACCTATTTTGCCGATGAATTGGAATTTTGCTCTGGCAGTTGCTTTCTTACTGAACCTCGAGGCAGCATTTAATTTGCGTTTTAACTCAGAAATATTCGGATCCTTATTATAACGAGCCGTGGTCCAAGCCTCATATGCATTTTGCTTAAGAATTTTAGCTTTTCTGCAAGACCTATTAAACCACGGTCGTTTTTTGACGCCGGCAGCTACTCGCGGGTTAGGAATATAGCATTCCATACCAGCAAGGATTGTCTCAGTGACTGCGGCTGCGCAGACGTCAGGATCTTCTGAGTTAAAGCAGATCTGCCTCCACGGGTACGATGCGTAAAATTCACGCAATCCATCCCAGTCTGCCGACTTATAGTGCCACACACGACGCCAGTTAGTTGGCCCAGAAGGATCAGGTTGTGTGCATGACACTTGAGTCCGAACGAGACAGTGGTCCGAGGAGCCAAGAGGCGCATCCACTGAGACGGAGTACCCGTCCGGACGAGTAGTCAGCAGAAGGTCCAGTAAGGAGCTCGTATGTTCCTCTATATCTGGTATTCTCGTTGGAGAAAGTACCAGCTGAGAGAATCCATAGGTCAGAGCAAATTCATGAGCAGATATCCCAGCATAGTTATTGGTTCGAGAACTGAGCCACTCGCGATGGTGGGCGTTAAAGTCTCCCAAAATAACTAGTTCTGCTGTGGGATATTGCTCTAGAACTTTGTCAGTCGTCAAACTCAGGTGCGTGAAGAGTCGAGTTACGTCCGTGTCACCGCTATGAGACCTGTATAGGCACGCATAGATACGAGTGTGGCCGCCGTAATCTACGCACACCCACAATATCGACAGGTCCCTGTCTTCAAGGCTATGAAGGCGGCGACAGCAGATATCCTCCCGGACGAACATACATACACCGGCACGACTCATAAAATTGTGTTCGAGTTTGTAGCCGGGATAATGAAGGTATGATGTGTCGGCCGGGCAGGATATCTGCGTCTCCGTTAGAAAAAGAATGGTCGGCTGCGCAGTTTCGAGATGGTGGTGGACTGCGTTAAGATTTGCGTGAATACCCCTGATGTTGCAAAAATCCACATTATATGTGGATGGAGTAGCCGCTGTGCAAACTCTTTTCTTTTTCTGTCTTCTGGCCATAATATATATAAAAAAAAGTTACTAAGACTAAGGATGAGGATTCACTGCACAGACAGCATAGAGGACAAAGGGTGCGGTTCTAAGACTGCCGAAGCTCGCCACAGATGATACGGTTGCTGGCACGGCGGGCGGAAGGGCCCCTGATCCCCCTCTGTTGTAGTAGCCGGGTCCACTCCGGTCTCCTTCTCCGGCACGACTACCACTTCAGATACTTTACACAGGCTGGCGAATCAGCCTCCCAGGGCGGAGATTAAGTGATCCCTGGGTTCGGGATCCCGTTCAACCTGCGGGCAGCCAGCGGTCAGCCGTTTCATCAGGTCTCCCTGACCGCCGAACCAGCACGCCGCGTCTATGCCGAGTATGACAGCAACAAGCACCGCCGGTCCTCCGCTGTCCGCGCAGCGAATCCTCAAAGAGCTCTGGCAACCTTACTCACCGCCAGGAACACAACACTACTCAATGTTAGTGTTATTATGGCCGCGGTTTTCTGTAAGGTGGAGGTACTTCCCCAGTTCGGGCCGCTCATTCGAGCAAGTACTCGCTATGCCCTGCTTAGTTGTTCGGGTGGCTTATTCGAGCGAGTACTTGCAGTGCCCTACCTCTGTTTGAAAGTATCATAGTAGTTATAGAGATAAGGGACGGTTTTAATTGTTTTTTCAAAATGTGTCTATGGTCTGTGCACTAACCCGTAACGTGTGTATAATACGTAAGTACATATATCAACGAATTTTAATAACCACAACTACTTTTTCCGATTTGAACTCAATTAATTTAATTAGCGAAATACAGACTTCCTTTCTACGTTAAGAAATAATATAAGTTTGGAAAAAGAAAACTCTATCTTTCTTAGATGGTACTTATCTGCATTATCAATTGGTTTTTTTAATCTAACAATTAGATTACTAAGTAGAAGCAAGCAAGGCAATAAATAGATAATATAAAAGTAAAAAGGTATGGATGCTTTTTCAAATAACAGGTAGTAAAAGAACATACAATTCTAACTATTTTAAGTTTAGGTACCATAACTAGTTTATATAATATTATTATAAAAAAGTGCATTACTGCCAGATACTTTCTAGGGTCTGAAACTTGACCCTATATACGTGACCCAGTGCAATCACCTTACTCATACAACACCTGAACTACGCAAATACTTGAATATCTATATAGATAATAAAAACAGATAAAATTATTATTTTCTCGTCATCTCTATGCTAAGGAACCCTAATTTTGCTACTTCCACACCTGAAAACTTTTTATTTATAACCAGAATGACTAAAAAGTACATGTTAGCATTTCGTTTATACACTAGACGAATGCTAAATCTATTGTTTTGTAGAACCGGATCTACCTAGTGTCCTGGGACTTGCGACCTGGATCAAACGCTTACCTAGCATAGATAACCAATAGACTCTACTAATGCCATATCAGATATATTTCAATATACTCAGAAATTACTGTATGTTTTAGGCGTTGTATTTTAGTAGGATATAATTTGGCGGTAGAATTCTAGTTCCCACTTCTACAGTGAATTAATTTACGAATTCATCATTTGCAGTGTTATATTTTTGTAAACCCAAAAAAAGTAAACACTGAAAATGTCACCTAAACCTGTGAATTACTCGATAAATTGAAATAGATTATTCTTTAGAATTCCGACCATCACTCAAGGAGATATAATATACTTTGATAATATAAAATATAAATAAAATTTTAATATTTTAAATATAATATAAAATCAAGGCATACTACGATATATTCTCCATAGAAAAACTTTTTAGTTTGTATGCGTGGTAAACACTGAATATATTTCAATTTTGTATGGATACATTTTGACATATTAATATACGTATAGTAATGGTACGTGTGCAACGGGCTTTAGTCTGTCTAGATCCTAAGAGCGGATTTACTGACATTCTAAGATACCTAGAAAAACACGACCTGGTCAGCGACCGTCAATATGGCTTTCGCCACGGTCCCTTGACTGGTGACCTTCTAGTGTATCCCTCACACCGATGGGCACGAGCCATTGAGAGACATTGGCATGTAGCCTGGACATAGCGAAGGCATTCGATAGGGTCGTGCACCGGGGTCTTCTATCGAAGATGCCATCTTACGGAGTGACTGATGGTTTGTGCAAATGGGGGGCTAGCTTTTTATCTGGCAGACGCATACGAGCCGTAGTTGACGGTAGTTGCTCTGATAGCATGGACAATAATGCTGGTGTCCCAAGGCAAGGCAAGGCTCTGTGCTATCTCCTACGCTGTTTCTACTGCACATCAACGACATGTTGGACATCAACAACATACATTGCTATGCAGATGACAGAACTGGAGACGCTTATTACACGGGCCGTGTTAACATCCCTCGTTCGATTGTGGAGGAAAATCGTGGAGAACTTGTGTCTCAAATCGAGACCACACTGTCCAAGGTCTCTGACTAGAAACGGGAAAACTTGGTCCGATTCAACCCTCCAAAGACACAAGTCTGCGCGTTCGCCGCTAAGAAAACCTCATTCACTGTGGTTCCACAATTCCAGAACACTCCGTTTTCCATCTCTAAGAGCGTTGGGATCCTTGGTGTTGACATCTCCAGTGATGTTCAGTTCCGAGATCATGTGCAAGAGAAGGTGAAAAGATTGGAAACATGAGTCATATTATCGTAGCCTGGAATCACGATAACGCATATCAGAAGCCAAAATGCGGTCTGCATATTTTGCAAACGGATCCCCACTAGAAGCTTAGTCTACCTGTAACACGACCCCACTTTCGAGCTGGCAAGAACGCATACTATTGTTACCTATATATTATATAGCTTTCGTGAAAAGTGAGTCTGGCAGCTCTGGGATCTTGAACCATTGGTTTCTACGATCGCTTTTGGGAATAGCCTCAAAATCAATTGTAGGAATGTAATGGCAGTCACATTCCAATTTGAGGAATGGAAATGTCTTTGTAATAATGGTTCAGTGTGTTGAACAGGAAATTGTTTCATTTCCGTCAATAAATGAAATTTTAGGCGTAGACATAATCACGTTATCGATAAAGACAGAAAGAAACATTTGTTAAAATAAATTAGAAGTTTGGCTCAACTTATTTGCAAACTATTACAATTTAAAACTCTGTAACCAGATATTAATTGGTAATATTTTTTTTTAGGATTCATTTATATAACCTGAGAATGTAAATAAATCAACATTATCATAGCAAATATTTAGCAAAAAGATTAACCTCGTACCAGGACTTGCAACAATCCTTATAGTCCGTGTAATAAGAAAAAAATATTCTACGTACGTATATTATATTTCATAGTTCTATAAAGATAAGTGTGTTTTTAAGATTGATGTAGTTGTACTAAATTAGTCACTTGAAGTCTTTAAATATATTACGAATGTATTAAAATTAAAATTTCATAGTCAAACTACAATTTAACCGATAATTCACAAGACGTTAGTAGGTACTGTTATGAGATTATCTGTCATAGAATGCTAATTCTAGATTGTAGTTACGACGGCGAGAGTGTAGTAAATTACTTGATAAAATATGCGGCCGTTTGTAACAGACAGCGACGTGAGTGGTTATAAAATATGGATCTTAAAGGGTATGATAATGTTTAACGACGAAGTTTCAATGTATATCATCTTGGTTGATAGACAGGACTTTCTGAGTTTTAAATTAAAATTATATTAAAAGTAAAAGTAATCATCACATAATCTAAAGTAACATGTGTTGTACGTTATATAATATTAGGTCCTTACATATGAAATTGATGTTGTATATGGAAAAAGCAAAACTTATTATTTTTACATTTTTTTATTTAATCAATCAAAGTAGGTGTTTCATTCCTTTGCTGAACAAATAATGAACAACAAATAATCAACAAAATCTTTGAAGGTGTTTTGGGCTGCCTCATCTGAATTGAATCTGTATTGCTGACAATTGGAAACCATGATAGAAAAGCTAGGCGTTAAACAGCCGAGATTGGTCTACCGCTCTAGCCCACTGCTGCTGCTCAGGGCAACGCTAGACCACACACTGTACAACAGACCGTGCCGAAACTAGAGGACCTAGGATACGCCATACTCCCCGGACCTTGTTCCATCCGATTACCACTTTTTTCGGAATTCGGTTTTTTTTTATTTTATTTTATTATATACCACTAAGGTGGAAAAAATGCACATGGTCCGCCTGATGGTAAGCGGTCACGTTGCCGACCCTGCAAAAATCTAATAACTTCTTCCTCGAAGAACCCTATACTGTAGTCCTTAGAGAAAACCTTGGCAGGGAGCTCATTCCACAACCCAAGTGTTTGTGGGAGGATGTTTCCCTGAAACATTGCACTGTGAAAATAAGGGGATACTACAAAAGTCACGAGGCACCTCTAAAATACAGGTATAGTGCAACAAACTTTTCTGCTCCAGCGGTCAAAAATCAAAACTATAGTCGCCATATTAAAATAGTGTGAACTTACCACGAAACTAGCGAGCAAACACCCAAGGCCAGAAGGTCAAAAAAGTTTGTTAGACTGTACCACTGCTACTAAGGTCAGTAGTATTGCTGCCCGCCCCGCACTTATTTTGCGATTGCTTTGTCTATCTTGACGGCTTCACCGGTCCTCACAGCTATGTATCAAATTCTTACTCCGCTCTTTGTCCTGATCTAAACTTCCGACGGAAATAGATTTTTTGCGGTTCTAAAAAGCACTATTCTTTCACTTTGTCGCATCAATTCAGCGAAGTAAACTAAGCTTTGTAGCAGAAATACCTGGAAGTATGGATAAGGACAGAGAATACATTTTTATTCATATAAAGACTTTTCATGTAAAAAGGTTTTTTGCCGCAGGTGAAACTGAGTTGTCAAAAGAGTGGATAGACGGAGAATACTTTACTTTTTATAATTTTTTTAAGGGGAATCCCAAATGACAAAATCTGCACGAGTGGAGACGTGGGTAAAACCTTTATGTTTTATTATTATATTAAGTACTTGTGTTACTATTTAATTTGACAATTTAAATTACAATGACCATTAGATATACAATAAAAATTAAAATTAAAATACAACTAAAATTATTTAGTTATATATACATTAATATATGTCTACATTTACACAAATAACGCATAATTTTTATAACTTGCAACACCAGGGGTATCACTCGCGCGTTGCCGACCCTCCGAAAATCTAATAAGTTCTTTCTTAAATTACCCAATACTGTAGTCCTTAGGAAAACCTTGGCAGAGAGCTCATTCCACAATCCAAGCGTTCGCGGGAGAAAGTTTGTCTCTGTAATGTAACAACGCAACTTCATCGAGTTTGGGCTTGGTTAATTTGTCGTGACAAGTACTCTGGACTTCGATGATATCTAGGGTCTGATGATAAAGTTGAAAGAAAGCCACAAAAAATTTGTAATGAAAAGACGCCACAAAGTCGATAATAAAAAAGTCGATCTAAAAAAATAACATATTTTTAATAGCTTAAAAAGTATAAGATTAAAATTACTTAAACAGCTTCATAATATCACTTAAGTACTGTGACTAACAAAAATTTTGAACTACACTTATTGTCTACTAACAGGTGTGAGGAGATAGTTCTGCTGACTTAGTCATTGCCTTTCGGCTCCCGTGTGTCACACCCTTATCAATCTGAAGCGTCGTATTAAATATTCTATGTGTGTCCAACTTTAGTCAAAAATTCCGCACGGATAACGTTTTTGTCGTGATTTTTTTCTTGTAAAAAATTTATAAGATTCTAGCAAATGTCCCAAAACTATTTCAGTGGTCTATTTTAAAAATATCAATTTAAAAAAATATATATAAAAAAGTCATTTCGAAAATATTTTATATTATTTTCGGCATAATTCTTCAACGTATAGCTACTAAGTAGCATTAGTAGCTACAAGTTCCTACAAGTACTTTTGGCTTGGTTCCCAATTGGCTAGCGTAGACCACTTGAATATTATATGGTTAGCAAAATAAAAAAGGTTATTTTGGAGAAGGACTTGCATGTATTTTATGAGTCTAGAGATAAAATCCTACATTTTACTTTGACATGAAAATATCTACGGGCTATTGATTGTTTCTTTTTTTTAAGAATTTATAACTTCACAGCATTTCTTATTTATTGCGGTTTCAGTTGCAGGTACCATATGTAGCTGTTCTATTGTAGCAAGGTGAAAACTTCCCATGACACTTGACACAGGCTGGTCTGTCAAATTAGTGTGATAATAACACTAGATGTTATTAGTAAAAACTTGTTTTTAATTTAAATTAAAAATATTACAAAGTATGCAACTGTGCGAATTACAGTTATTTGGCGTGATTCAAAGTTTATCACCTTATCTAAACTAGATATTACATTATTATGTACCTTCATCTATTTATTGAAATTTTTTTTTGCACAAACCTATTCTAGACGGCCTGGATGAACTGGAGTCAGCGTTTAGGTATTCGCGCACACTAGGCGGGCAGAATTATCTTGTGTTCCATGCTAAAAAATGCAACTAAAATTATTTTATAAAAAGAATATCTCCTCCAGTGTACCGCCCTGTGGCATGGTGCCCATAATACTGGCGGAATTACCTCGCTGGATTGCTTTGCTAAGCCTTTGAGCTAGATAAACACCAGCCCTAAAGTCACCAAAACTCAGCACGAGCCTTTTAGATAAATCCTTAAGAAAGGTTTTGGTATCAGAAGACCATGGGCCCAAAAACTCTACAGCAAGCGCTACAAGATGTTAATTATTTTTAATAAGGTTTGAATATTTTCGGCGCTTGCGTAATTGTGCGAGTTCAGCCACGGCACCAGCTTTAGTAGACGCACTCTGAAAGTAAGAGGTGCTAAAGTGTCTGAACAGGAAGCATCCCATACTAAAGTGCGGCCGAGACTCCACGGTACCAGGGTTGCACCATCAGGTTTCTTGCCATCATCTCTTAGCATACCACATGGTTCTAAAATGTATGGTATAGAGGCAGTGGCAAGAGACCTGCGGATAAGATCGTTTATGGTACTGTGACGATAAAATCGACCTGCACTATTAAGGCAAGAGAGCATACAAAAAAAAAAAACAAATAAAAACGCGTTAAAATAATCCCGATAGGTTGCATAGACGACGTTTTAAATCACCACGTTAAGCCTCGTAGTAGTCTGTAGTAATTGTTTGATTTTAATAATGGGTAATGTCAAACTGATTGCCCTGAGCAATTCCCGCCACTAGGCTATAGTCTTACTTCTATGCTAATAGTTTTCGAGTCCGTTACATAACATTTCCATTAATGCGTGCAATAATGTTGTGTACTATTCAATACCTATGCGCGCGGCAATTAGTAAATCGCCATGAGGACTTAAACTGTCACATTAAAAAAAAAAATGTCACGTGACGTCACGTGACGTAATGTTCAAAATAAATAAACAGTAAAATAGTGTTTGAATTAGTGTTCTTAAATAGATTAACTACGGATACATATCTCCAACTGTTTCAAACCAGACTTTATTATCAGCATCATGGAACACAAGATAATTCTGCCCGCCTAGTGTGCGCGAATACCTAAACGCTGACTCCAGTTCATCCAGGCCGTCTAGAATAGGTTTGTGCAAAAAAAAATTTCAATAAATAGATGAAGGTACATAATAATGTAATATCTAGTTTAGATAAGGTGATAAACTTTGAATCACGCCAAATAACTGTAATTCGCACAGTTGCATACTTTGTAATATTTTTAATTTAAATTAAAAACAAGTTTTTACTAATAACATCTAGTGTTATTATCACACTAATTTGACAGACCAGCCTGTGTCAAGTGTCATGGGAAGTTTTCACCTTGCTACAATAGAACAGCTACATATGGTACCTGCAACTGAAACCGCAATAAATAAGAAATGCTGTGAAGTTATAAATTCTTAAAAAAAAGAAACAATCAATAGCCCGTAGATATTTTCATGTCAAAGTAAAATGTAGGATTTTATCTCTAGACTCATAAAATACATGCAAGTCCTTCTCCAAAATAACCTTTTTTATTTTGCTAACCATATAATATTCAAGTGGTCTACGCTAGCCAATTGGGAACCAAGCCAAAAGTACTTGTAGGAACTTGTAGCTACTAATGCTACTTAGTAGCTATACGTTGAAGAATTATGCCGAAAATAATATAAAATATTTTCGAAATGACTTTTTTATATATATTTTTTTAAATTGATATTTTTAAAATAGACCACTGAAATAGTTTTGGGACATTTGCTAGAATCTTATAAATTTTTTACAAGAAAAAAATCACGACAAAAACGTTATCCGTGCGGAATTTTTGACTAAGGTTGGACACACATAGAATATTTAATGCGACGCTTCAGATTGATAAGGGTGTGACACACGGGAGCCGAAAGGCAATGACTAAGGCAGCAGAACTATCTCCTCACACCTGTTAGTAGACAATAAGTGTAGTTCAAATTTTTTGTTAGTCACAGTACTTAAGTGATATTACGAAGCTGTTTAAGTAATTTTAATCTTATACTTTTTAAGCTATTAAAAATATTTTTTTTTTTAGATCGACTTTTTTATTATCGACTTTGTTGCGTCTTTTCATTACAAATTTTTTGTGGCTTCCTTTCAACTTTATCATCAGACCCTAGATATCATCGAAGTCCAGAGTATTTGTTACGACAAATTAACCAAGCCCAAACTCGATGAAGTTGCGTTGTTACATTACAGAGACAAACTTTCTCCCGCGAACGCTTGGATTGTGAAATGAGCTCTCTGCCATGGTTTTCCTAAGGACTACAGTATTGGGTAATTTAAGAAAGAACTTATTAGATTTTCGGAGGGTCGGCAACGCGCGAGTGATACCCCTGGTGTTGCAAGTTATAAAAATTATGCGTTATTTGTGTAAATGTAGACATATATTGATGTATATCTAAGTGCCTGGAGGCTATGAGTCAAATTAAATTTGGCTTTTATAAAATATACGGCTAATAAACCCTCATTTGACTGAAAACGTTCACGGCATAAAAAATAGTAGTACCCAACAAATCCTTTGACGTTAATTCAGACTGAGTCGTCATCCTAGAGCCTAGACTAAAAGGAGTTGTGTTGTGCTTTTCATATATTACTCAAAATCCACCTGTTTTACGATTCCCTCTCTTTTTAAGAAGCTTATTATTTTTTAACTTGCATTGTCTGTATGTTTGTAAGCTTCTACAAGATTTTGCAAATCATTTTTCGATCATTTGTTGGTATCCAATTGAGTTTATTTTTTGCGTACACTTGTATTTCTGCTAACAATACCATGTGCAAGACTCAATATTATAATGATTTGATTTTTTTTTTCTGAACTGACATTGCTGTTGGCTGTTGCAGCCATTACTGCTTCACCGGACTTTATTTGGGCGAGTCCCTGGAGGAGCCTCAGCCCGTATAGCGCCCAACGCTCAAGGGCTCCCCACGCCTCGGCTTGGGTTGTCGCTCTCGGGGGCATCCCTTCGACCGGCGTGAGTCTCGAACCCGAAGGTGACTCACCACCAGGAGGAGAGTTCCCCGTTACGCGGGTACGATTGCGATTGAGTGGGGGCGAGAAGCGCCCCGGCACTCTTTGATACCTCGTGTATCCGATTGGGCGCCGACAATCAATTCCAGGTCTTTAACGCAAGGACAAGCTAACGGAGGGACTAAGGCGGACGACACGCGACACAACGGCAAAGCAAGATGCCTAAAGGTGATACTGACGAACGCGCTAGAAATCCACAGTGTACAATTTCTACGGCTAAATTTGGTAATGTTTTTCTGTAATTATAAAATTAAATTTAATCGTAATACGTGTCTTTTACTAAACTATAGGCTAGGGATTTACGTACGGGACCTCACAACCTTTTAACTTTATATCTCACCTAAGACCAGAGTACTTGTCAAGACCAATCAAACAAGCCCAAACTCGAGAGGTTCCATAACATATGACATCATTATATTGAAATGCCATCAGATTTACGTGTATACGAAAAATTTCAACACAAGCGAAACCGGGTAGTGGTTCAAAATTAACTTACAAGATGTGATTACAGACACGGGACAGGAAAAACGAATGATGTTATATGGATTGTAAGGGTTGCAAGTTCAATTCCTGGCACAAATATATCTTGCATTTTTGCTTGATGATGTAACCAAAGATAGGTATCGCTTATATAATATGTATTCTGCTAAGAATTCTACCTTTAGGAAGTCTTAAACGAAGATAGACTATTTTCTACGTAAGTATGTATATTTATTATATTATTAATTCTATGACAATTGGTTATCTGAAAGATACATTAAGAGCATATAAGCTACCAAGTAGTTTTGAGTTTAATCAGATTTTTTGGGTTCTACAACAGTGAAAAGGAATTCTTATTATTGGACTTCGGTGTCAGTCTGTCTGTATAGGTTTTTCTTAGCAACTACAAAATTGGCTTGAAATTTGGCAAATTTCTAGAATATTCTTGCTCACTTTTATCTTATTAATACTTAAGTAATACTGCGCTCAAAGTTTAATGATAATCACTGATTGTTAAATAGTTATATACCTACCTTAAACAAAATTTTAACTGAATAAAGTATATTTTGTACAACTTTGTAAAAGCATTTTATGCGAGATAAACAGAACTATTTATTTTACCTAAGTTGTGCTTCCAATATGGCTTCCGTTTTACTTTTTATTCTATTTTAGGTCTCCTATTTAAGTTTATTAATTCAGTAAACGTTTCTTATTCAAATGATTGTCTCACCCGCTTCGTCGCATTAGAATTCAACAAGACAAAGGTATGCTAATCGTTGTTTAACTTAAAAACTGAATTTCGATAAACAAAGCCCTACAACGTTTATTCCATTACCATAAGTTTAATATTTTATTATAATCAACGCAATCGGTTTTCGTTAGTTATCGTATTTTTTAAAAAACTCAATTTACTCATGTTTATCTACTCCTGTTTCAAAATGTTACAAATCTTATAAACCTAATTGGGTTAGGTAAACGAGCAATTTTTAACGTATGTCAGAAACGGATCTTACGATATTTATGAAATTTTGTATTTAAATAGAGTTTTGCTTATTAAGTTAACGATATAGTTGTATGTTTGGTAATAAAAAAAAACGTCAAAAAAAACATTTATTAAAAGAAAATGCCTCGGTCGCCCAGGTACTATTAAACGGATAACAAACAATTAATTGAGCTTGATTTTGATCATAGACAGACAATGGACAGCATATTTCTAAGACAGCTATGAAATAAAAAGATCGCAAAAGTGGGTATAGTCCAGTCCAGATCAGTGGGCACCAATATACTAACTTCCATGCGCGCTTTCTCGTAAAAAAGTGTTATTTTCAGTGCTCGGCAAAAGGCACTCAACTAGGACTTTGGTGTTGACTGCAGCTTATTTTACAGTGTCAAACGCTCTTTAATGGTTTTAATATCAGCTATTGAGATTTAGAAAGGTTAACAGCGATACTTAATGCTTTACGACGTATATGAATTATAACTATTAACTACTATAGCTAGTTATTGTTTAGTAGCGGAAGCTATAGCCACTATATAGGTTATTTCTACAGATGTAAGCTTCTCTTAGTAGTTACAGCTGTAAAAAGGAGTTACTTAATTCTTATAAACTAATTAGGTTCTTGTATGGTTCTAACCAGATCTGTGAGTTCTATATCATAAATTCAATTGAAATGACAGTACAACCAAAACATAGTTATGCTGCCTAAAGCTATACAATATATTCTAGAAAAGTTATTTGAACACTATTGTAACAATTAGGTTGGCACAAAAATGCTTATTACTGCTATTGTACAGGAATTAAGCTCGAATCGCCATTTTTAGGACAATCACTAAATATTATATAAAATCGTAATTTCATAATCCAACTATAGTTTACAAGTTTCTTGCGAATTGTAGCTATGATTTATACAAAAAAAAATAAATGAAGCATAAAATCAAGTTATAATTATATAAAAAACGGGTTGCACTCCGGGAGTGCCAGTAGAAGTGAAAACATACAAGCTATTTACTTCCCATCACTTTGTATACATATTTAGTTATTATAAATAATATTTTTGTTTATTTACTTTTTTGACGTAGTGTATTTGACATCTCAATCTGTCATAGAATTAAAATCCCATATCCAACCTCCCTGTACTACCTAGGGGAGTGGGGGCTGATTCACTCAATTTTCAAACAAACGCACCTAGAACTTGAATCTTTGACTTTAAATAACTGAAAGTGTGGTGAAAGTCTTTGCAATTAAGTTGCCTTTAATACATAAAAAAGCTAAAGCGTAAATCTTAAAACTATATTAGTAATTAAGGAAAACCCAAACATTGGAAGATTGTGCGAATGAGCCCCCACCGTGGAGCTCATTCGCTCAAGTTGGGGCTGATTTGAACATGAGAATTTAAAACAAAATTAATGTAGAAAAATTGTTTCATGAAATAGGAAAGGTATAACAAATAATTTACCACTTAATAATAAATGTTTTTTAAAAACTTTTATCAGAAAACATAGAACAAAACTATTTAAACTCCACAGCGCGTGATTTCTTACGAAGTCGACGACAAAAAAAAAAAACGGGTTGCACTCCGGGAGTGCCGGCAGAAGTGAAAACATACTCGCTATTTACTTCCCATCACTTCTTATCCATATTTATTTATTAAAAATAATAACTTTTGTTTATTTACTTTTTTGACGTTGTATATTTGACAACTCAAGCCGTCATAGAATTAAAATCCCATATCCAACCTCCCTGTACTACTCATAATCGCCATATACTAAAAATAAAAACTAACCTAATGTAAATAAAGGTCACTTGTCCTAACGCGAGTGACATCTTACGAATTTTCGATCAGGACACGTGACCTGACGCGAGTTTAACAGTTTTTACCCATCACAAAAAAAGTGCACATCGCCGCTAAAGAAGTTTTCACTTCAAAAACTAAACAATTAAACTTCAATAATAAAACATAATAAATTAGTATTTTTACTGCCCTACTCAGTACTCAGTATAAATAATTACTTAAGAACTAATATCTACTTAATCTTATACCCTCTCAGTCTTCTACTTAGAGAGTTAAGCCAATTCGCACGTTCGAATCAGCCCCATACACCACTGTGCGAATGAACCCCGATGAGGTATTTTTTTAAAAATCCAAAAAATCTATTGGGTGTTATAATTACGCACTGCCAGAGGAATTACTGTTAACCACTGAATGTAATAGTCAACAGACACTCTATATTATATCAAAGTTTGACTGTTTTAAACACCGATAAAATATGACGTGAATAATACTCAGTCCCGGCAAAAACTTGCAACGACGCACTTCTCCAACCACCGCCCACGGACTGCTGTCAAAACTCGTGAGCAAAATGGCGTGCCGGGCAGGTACAAACGCCTAGTACAACACTTTACGCTAGTGTGCGCAATTTTTGCGGTAGTGGCGGGTGAGCGAATGAGGCCCGTGAACGAATCAGCCCCCACTTCCCCTACTCATAATCGCCATATACTAAAAATAAAAACTAACCTTATGTAAATAAAGGTCACGTGAATTCCGTCTTACGAATTTTCGATCAGGACACGTGACCTGACGCGAGTTTAACATTTTTTACCCATCACAAAAAAGTGTATAACGCCGCTAAAGAAGTTTTCACTTCAAAAAAAAAGCAAATTTAGTAATAAAAATACGCCGAATATCAATTAGTAAGTTTTATGTAAAATCTTATTTAAGATTATTATTAAATTATTAGTATATTTATACTGAGGGCAAATTGAAATTAAAATGTAAAATATCATAATAATTACGGTGAACTGAAAAGTGCAATAGCATTGTACTTAGTCAATAACAAATATAGAGTATTCTATCATGATATTATTGTCACTCCAAATTAATGTTGATAAAATTGTCAAAAGCTACATGAATAAAAAATATAAATATACAACCTCGTTACATAATAAGTTATAATTGTCTCAGTAATAATATTTTAAGTGGTAAATTCCACTGTTGTATCTTAGCAAAAACACTTTAAGTGGTATATACCACTTTTGTGTCTCTTTACTAATGATTTGAGCGCTAAATGACACTGCTGTATCTCATTAATAACGCTTTAAGCGGTAAGGACCACTATTATGTATCTGTTATTACGCTTATAGCATTAAATAACCAGGCCACTGTACGCCAACATATAAACTGAAATTACTTAAAAAAAAACAAAAATCACACTACTTAGTGTTAAGACGAGCAAATGATATCAAACTTTATCCACCGCGTGAAAACTACGGTAAAAAAGCCTAATGTTTGAAGGTGCCCAAATATTTAACCAGTTACCTAAATATGTTACTGAAATTAAATCTATGTGAACTTTAAGAAACTACTAAAGTTCTGTCTGTAATCAATGATCACGCTTAACACTGAGTTTACTTTCAGGCACCTTTTGAATGTATGCATCAACAAATCGTACGCTCTAAAATACTTTCAGCGCGTAACCTCAGTTAGACATTTTAAAGGTGTTAAATTTATATTTTCACTGCTGAAATCACTAATTTTTTTAACTTGTTACAAAACGTACCAAAATAATGTTAATATTGTTTTTGTTTGTTTTTAGGGTTCCGTACCTCGAAAGGAAAAAACAGAATCCTTATAGGATCACTTTGTTGTCCATCCGTCCATCTGTCAAGACCATTTTTCTCAAGAACGCGTGGAGGTATCAAGCTTAAATTTATATCAAATACTCAGGTCTAATGCCTCTTGAAAAAATCAAACTTCTAAGCCAACGCAATCAAAAGATGCAGCCGTTTATGCCACAAATTTTCGAAACTCGCAATAAGGGAATCAAAACCTACAGGGTACTTCCCGTGAACTCAGAATCTTGAAATTTGGTACAAAGCAACGTCTTAGCACAGAAAAAAGGAACAATTGCGAAAACCGTAAGTTTTTAGTTACATCATTTAATAAAAATATTTTTAATAATTTTACAGTTACTATACCTTTCCTCATGAACGCGTAGGTATTAAATTGAAATTCATATCATAAGCTGTAACAAAATAAAACTTCTATGTCAACGCAATCAAAAGAAACAGCAATTTAAGCCGCAAATTTTCAAACTCGCAACTACCCACTCATAAACCTACAGGTTTGCATAGAACCCATGGTACGCGAGTCCGACTCGCACTTGGCCGGTTTTTTCCTTATCAAATTTTTTTTGTTTCGGTCGTGTGCCAAATGAATGGCAATTTAAAATGATGAGAACAAAATTTATACATTTAATAAGTAATTATAATAAAATAATATAATAATAACTAAATGAAATAAATTATCTATGTACCTAATGAAATTCAACGGAATATTACTTTTAATCTAGTAGTATCAACGGATCACTGATATATAAAGTGCCTAATAAAGTCAAACCATATTTCTGAACGTTTTATCATTTTTTTGGTGGAATTTAAAAAAAAAACCTTTTGCGCGGTAGACGATAAAGTGGGCTTTTCCGCAAAGATTTTGAACGATAAAAAGACTTTTCGAGCGAGTGAGATATAAAACAATTTTTTCTAATCTAGTAAACCCTACCAGTATCTAATGACCAATCGAGACATGAAATACAATAGAATATCAAGTAAAAGTCGCAATTCATAACTTAGCCTTAGACAAAGTAGAGATAACCTATATCTTACCAGCAAATATATTTGATCAGAACTAGATAAAGTACATATCAAAGTGCCTGAAGGCTATGAGTCAAATTGAATTTTGCTCTTCATGAAATATACGGCGAGTAAATCTTCACTTGACTGAAAGCGGCCACAACAGAAAAATAGTACGCAACAAATCCTTTGACCTTATTTCAGACTGAGTCGTCAGCCTAAATCTAGACTAAAAGATAAAAGTTGTGTTGTATTGCCATTGTGCTTTTATAGTTTTTTATACATATTTTACTCACAATCCATCTGTTTTACGATTCTCTCTTTTTGGTATGAAAGAAACAAAGGAAGTTTTTCAGAATTTTGTTTTAGGCAAAATATTTGGCCACAACTCCGCCCGCACTAAATTGGGTTATTGAGGTGTGATACCTACGGCAAATCTTTAACTACAAGGCTTCTAGTTTTTATTAAAGAATGAAATAAGTTTGACTTTTTAGCGAATTTAATTTTTAGAGTTCCGTGGCTATATGGACTAACCGAGCCTTTGTAGTCTCTTTATGTAATTGTCCGTAATGTCCGTTATTTCCGATGCCAAAACCCGAAAGCGGAAGACTTTATCGTTTGTTTTCTTCATGTCCGTACGTATTTATTTTACAATAATTTTAGTGACAACGAAAAATTAAAAAAAGAAAAATTTTTACAAAAATCAAAACTTTAAAATTTTTTAAAAGATGATTATTGGCATTCCACTTGAATTTTTGGCTGGTTTTTTACTTTTTGGTGGATATTTAAAGTCGGTTTGATTTTTTATCAAAATTTTATTTCATTTATTTAATATAAATACATTCTGTTTTAACAATTATCATTACTTTTGGAACCCCTAATATTCTTAACATTTTGGTAAAGAAGATAGTGAATTTTGATCAGTTTACTTAATTAAGACTTACTTTTTTTAGGAATAAATCACATTTTCACAGAATAAATTAACAGTTTAATTTTATGCGAGATAAACAGAACTATTTATTTTACCTAAGTTATGTTTCCAATATGGCTTCCGTTCTACTTTTAATTCTATTTCAGTTCTTCTATGTAAGTTTATTAATTCAGTAAACGTTTCCTATTCAAATTATTGTCTCACCCGCTTCGTCGCATTAAAATTCAACAAGACAAAGGTATGCTAATCGTTGTTTAACTTACAAACTGAATTTCGATAAACAAGGCCCTATAACTCTTATATATTACCATAAGTTTAATATTTTATTATAAACAACGAAATTGGTGTTCACTACCCGTTTTTTTAGGATTAATGTTTATAGCTATTAGGTATTAGATTTGCTTGATTAGTCAACAAAAGCAGCTAAGATTAAGTCAAGTTCGCATTGAAGAACCTCCGCCACTCAGGACACAAGGTATAATCGAAACCCCTTTTGCTGCCACTGACTAGGGATAATGTATTAATATATGACATCGATATGGACATACTGCTGGAAGTTAGAAACTTTTAGTCAGAACAAAGTAGGTTTGCAATTAATTTTGAAAACAAGTCTTTTACTACAGGTTAAGTATACACGAGTAGTCCGTGCTACATAAAGTTTCGATTAGTAAAATCGTTTCCATCAGTTAGAATGAAAGATGGCGTCAATAAAAATTGTAACAGCAATTTAATTGAACAATTGTAACTCGCTGAGCGAATCTAAGTTTATTTAAGAAGGTAACAGGTACATTTCTGTACCGCAAGTCATCGCTGGCAGCACTTATTAGTTATAGACTTGTCTGAAGGCACTGAGATATTTTGGACGAGAAGATATTTTGCAGTTTACCGAACGCTGTCTAACAAAGCTAGATTCTTTGATTAACTTCTTTCTTAAACTTACATAACTGGACAACTTTACCTAGGTATGTTTATATATCAAGTATAGGCGCGACATGCACATTGAACATTATCTTCGTTTTATCTATGGTAATCTTGAAGCCCACCTTTGTCTTGGTCTTCTAGCGATTTTGAAATAACCAGAATGTTGTTGGCAAATCGAAGGTGAGTGATGTACTCGCCATTTATGTTGATGCCATATTCTTCGCACTCCAAAATATCCCCAACGCCAGATTCGAAGAAATAAACTTTCCTTTTCTCACACCTTTTTTTCATTTAATAATGTAGGTGTCAATCGATTGGTGTTTTAACAATTGTCAAAAAAACTTTTGGTAACGGAATCCCACACTTAATACAATCTTCAGCACGTTAGCTTCACGGATATCTAAGTAAAGAAACGGTACCTTCATATTGTTGGAAATCTAAATTTCATCCGCTATTATCTACAGTACTAACCTTAGACGAATGCAATAGATAATACGGAACGTGTGCAACAGAAGAAGATAGCAATAGTTATATAGGAAGTGAAATGTGACTGAATCAAATTACGACAATTGTCTTAATATCGCCGCCTCAGTTTTTGCGTGCTAGTACGATATCTACCTCTTTTAATATATGCACTATCATTGGTTAGCCTAATTTAAAACCGTGTTTTTAAAATATATATTATAAACAAAAATTATTTCTGTAGGTATACAAATAATATTATTCTTTCAATAGAAAAAGTAGTGTCCTAAAGAAAGCTCTATTAACTTAGAAATAGTATATGCGTCAGTCAATAAGTAATAAGAAAACTAATTCTTATTTTACACTCTTGGCAAAGACAATATATGCAGATTCTTGTAATTTACTTTAAAACATTGGATGTTTTCCAAATCTACGTTTTAAACGCTGCCTTAGTACTAGTCATAAAATATCCATGCATGAATGACTCCAAGATAGAAAAATTAAAATAATAAGTATAAGTTATTACCAAACTATCATATTATGAATGTTATCTATATTATTGCAGCCAATTTCAAATAAATAGCTTAATAATCCTGGACATCTCAAATAGTGCTAAGTCTGTACATCATCTAAGGAAAAACACGGGTAAATACAAGACAACAAATACAAATACTTATATAGGTACTTTTTATATATATTTTCATTTTTTTTTGTATTATATTTTTTTCATTATTCTCTGTAGCAACTGAAAAACTTGTATTCAAAATAAATGTAAAGTCTGCACCATGATCAATCTTCATGACATGACACACTGAAATAAAACGTATCTTGAAACAAAAATAGCTGAATAAGATAAGAGGGCCTTAAAAATTCTATTTATTTTTTTGAGAACCAGTTTATGTGTTTCCATTTCATTAAAAGAAGCTTAAAATTCTCTTAAGCCTATTTTTCCCATTTATTCAGTAGAATAAATACACCGCGGCACAATGCAACACTACCAATCCCTCCACCGTAGTAGGCGAGTAAACGGCTGATATAAGCTGTGAGCTAGAGGGACATTTATTATCACATAATAATTGCAGTTTCAAGCCTAGCTATTATAGTCAGTATGCTATTAAAAATAAGTAAGTGTAAAATACAAATCGTAAATAAAATAGTGTGCAAATTTAACGTATTTAACCTTTTCAACCCTCGTCAACACTAGTTATTTCTCAATCGTAACGGTACATAGAATTGACTTTGAATTGGTACAGAAATAGCTGTAGAAACAAAGAAGGACAAAAAATACTTTTATCCTGATCAAAGAAACCAATGAAAAGTCATTTTTTGGGGTTGAAACCGCAGAGAAAATCTTGTTTAAAATAAAATAGTTTGGGTTACTACAATTAAAACTACCTTGTTGTTCTATATTGTATTGTAACCTATATACACATATCTGTTCACTAGTACCGATAGCTTCCAAAGCTTTTAGTAATAAAGTTTAAATCAAGGTAAGGCAACGAATCTGCAACCTATTTTGCCGGCGACGGTAAAGTGGTTTTATTCAAACTTAATTGAGAAGTCATTTCAAGCAAAATAGCTGCTGCGAATTGGAGTTACTGCTAACGTTTTTATAATTGTTGACTTAAGTTCTATTGTAGATTTTAGTTTAAAGTTTTTGTTTACATTTATTCTCAATAACACATTAGATACATTCAGTTACTTGAGAACAAGAGTTAGAGTAAAATATAAGAAATAACAACTTTATAGTTATCAATAATGTCCCTCACGCATTATACAATGTTTATATAATGTAATTAAGTTTCAGTAAAACGTTTTTTTAGTTTTTGTTTAAAAACCGTGATAGTTAGACAGTTGAAATTTTCACAGAAGATGTATTTATGTTGCCGCTATAACAACAAATACTAAACAATAGAATAAAATAAATATTTAAGGGGGCTGTCATACGACTAACGTAATTTTTGGTTCGTTTTTGCTCAATATTGATAACGGCAAGAAGTAGATGCTTGAAATATTCACAGAATATCAAGTTATATATTAACTTTAAAAATAAATAATTAAATTAAAATAAAATAAATATTTAGCTCCCATACAAAAAAACGTGATTTTTTTGCCGTTTTTATAGATAATGGTACGGAACCCTTCGTGCGCGTGTCCGACTTGCACTTGGCTGATTCTTAATACAAGACGGTAGTTTGTTATAAAGCTGTGCTCCTTCAAAACTCCTCTTGTAGAAACTCACCATTTTTTACCGTAATTAGTTCAGATCTTGGGTAGAATAATATGGCCCGCTCGACGAGTACATCGGTTTGTAACCTGTTTCTTCGTAAAAAAAGTTATAAAGTTCTATATTATTTTTAATTTACAAAGCTTCTCATTTATATTTCAAAACTAGGGTTTTTACAAGTATTTTTTTTATTATTTTCCATGAAATAGAGCCTTTCTCGAATATCTATACATATAAAAGGCTTTGTCCTGAATGACTGACGGATCAACGCACAGCCTAAACCGCTAATCATAGTGACCCAAAACTTGGAGGGTATGTTCTTTGTATGACGTAGGCATCCCCTAAGGGGGTGAAAAAGGAGGGCAAAGTTTGTATGGGACAACGTGATTCCTTGGTCCAATCTACTTCAAATTTTGCATAAACCTTTTTTAACAGAATTGATGGAAGACGTGTTTCGTATTTATTGAAATTCATCCCCTAGCGGGGTGAAAAAGGGGTAGAAAGTCATTTGGCGGTTATTTGCTTCGAAGTTGATATCAATACGATTTTATTCAAAAAAGGTTGAACTTACTTCAAAACATAAACAACTTCAATACTCTTTAAAATTGGAATGTTTCGAATGTCACCGTACTATAATAGTACCTCATGTAAGGCAAAGATAATAGAATACTAATGTAAGGGGTTTCTAAATTCAAAGAGGTTATGTGTGTTTTAGGTGTTTGATTTTTTGTGTACAATAATACTTAAAGTTTTCTTTTTCTACTTATCTTATCTGTACATATAAAATGCTTTGTCCAGAATGACTGATGGATCAACGCACAGCCTAAACCGCTGATCATAGAGACCTGAAACTTGGAGGGTGTGTCGTTTGTATGACGTAGGCATCCGATAGGATAAGGTTTTACTGAAAGGGTGAAGTGCGAGTCGGACAGGGCAATAAGGGTGAACCGATTTTAATGAAATTTTGGTAAGTTGTAATGCACACGCCAGGAAAGGTTTCTAAAATTAGTACAACCCTGTTGGGTTGTTAAAAAAAAAGAAACAACGTTCGCCGGTTCAGCTATATTTATATAAAAGAAGAAATTGAATGGCTGACTGACTAATCGAGCAATGAACAGCTGCAACCGCTATATCTAGAAGCATGTTATTTTGCACAAACGTTCCTTAAATTAGGGCTTGGAAACCGGTAAAATTTTCAAACTGGTTTCGGTTGTGGTTAGCGTGATTTTAACCGGTTAAAATGAGAAACCGGTTTATCACAAGTTTTCATTCTGTTGAATGAATTGATGAATTAATTCGAATTTACGAACGAGTAAAAGAAAGAGACAGAGTATGTTAGTCATTTTTTTTAAAAGAAGATTCAGTGGATTTCTTTTACAATCAATAAAATATTTGTTTTTCGTAGTTTTTACTGATAAGAATCGTTGCGACTGACTTATTCATTGAGCGCGGCGACGCTGCGGCCGGCGGCGGCGGCATAGCTTTGCGTTAAACCGGTTTACTTAGGTTTTAGTATCGCTTTGCGAGAGCTTAAAAATTTCGTTCTTTGTATTAACCAGTAATTATTTCGATTTAGTTCCTTAAATTAACCAATTAATCAATGAGCGGAATTAGAACGGTTTTATGCACGATATTCAATACCGGTTCCAATCCCTGCGCTTAAATGACATAAGTGTGCCCCAAGAAGGGATTTTTGGAAATAACTCCCCTAAGGGGGTAAAATATGGGTTGGCAGTTTGCATGTGAATGACTAAAACTTGGCTTAAATGTTAAAAGTTAAGATTCACGTGATTCACCGTTTTTGAAAAATTATTCTCTAGATGGCAATATAGAGAATGAAAATGTGTATGAGAATTCCGATGTTATTGTATGTAAAACAGCAAACAGTCAGAAGCAGTGTTTTTTAAAGTTTACGCAGACGAAGTTGCGGGAATAAGCTAGTCTTAATATACACTTGGTAAATTGGCTTCAATAGAAATATACCACGAATTAAAGACAGAAATTACCTGTTTACCTATTTACCATCTAATTGGCTCTTGAAATTAAATAAATTTATTTGACAGTATTTCGTATTTATGTATTTGAAAGTACATTTGTATAACCACAAAGAAAAATAACGCACTAATTAGAAAGGCGAAACAATAGAGTTTCTAACAGTTTTTATGAAACTTCCAGTATAAAGGTCGGTTTGGAATAGAATATTTAATGTAAAG
This sequence comes from Apoda limacodes, assembly GCA_946406115.1. Classification (NCBI taxonomy): domain Eukaryota; kingdom Metazoa; phylum Arthropoda; class Insecta; order Lepidoptera; family Limacodidae; genus Apoda; species Apoda limacodes. Next base: position 10,371,059 of record OX291553.1, on the reverse strand, counting down.
CGTCAGATTGATAAGGGTGTGACGCGAGAGGCTGAGACGCAATTATAATGCCAGCAGAACTATTACGTCACACCTGTATACAATAGGCGGGACATACTGAGAATACAGTTTTTCTTGTAAACAACATTTGCATTTCCATTAAAATATAAAAAAAAAAATGAAATTGCTGATAATGTTACCAAAACATGTCAATTAGATTTTCCCAAGTTTTATTGTGATGTTTTGGTAACATTAGCAGTAATTTCATAATTGCAAATATGGTTGCGAAAAAATGATTTTCCTGAATGATATGAAATTTTTGTTGTAGCTTTGGTTCTTTTGTTAGTTCAATATGTCAACCATGTTTCTATTACACATGTAATAAATAATAAAAATCTCCATATTATATAAAAGCAGAGTAAGATAGCTTTCAAGTTTCTACTTGCATAAGCAAATGGAAAACTTTGCCGTTTTTGTTGGAAGAAGAGTCAAATAATGGAATGTCCCACCGCACAGAAAAATATCTTTTGACTTGACTGTGTCTGACTTAAGATTGATGAATTGCTGTGTTATTTTTACGGTAATTTTAAGAAAAATTTTCTGACTTCGTGAAAAATAATTTTTAAATTTGCCTCTCGCAATTTTATAAACCTGGCACAGTTTTATTAATGCTTTTAGTGCGGGGGTCAAATCTTAACTCTTTCAACAAATCTCGCCATACCTTTTAGGGTGTCACTGTGTGAGAAGCAACTTAATATGCATGAGCATTTTTAGGATATGTGTATTTGATTCCTTTACGGTTCGTGAAAAATTAATAACTCTGGAATAGTACCTATTTATTGTTTGGCATTTGAAGCAAGCAAGATTTGACCTAAGTTAACTAACTTAACAAACTAGTTTAACAAAGCCAGTGCTCAAGTAGTGAAGACAAACAAGAGGCAAAACTAACATAAATATAAACAAATGTAATAAAACGAAACCTTGTTCTAAAAATACCGTGTCTTTTAACAAAATAAAAATGTTGATCAGCTAATGCTGCAAGAGGAAAGTCTTACTTTATCTACTTAATCTAAGAGGATGTTCAAAGACTCCATAAAATAAAACTTTTCTTTGATGTCATCTCTTTTATTAATCCCCTTAACCATTTTCCTTGTATAAATCCTAAAAAAAATATTTTACTTCAACATATCCAATTCTTAATATATCAATAAATCGTTTATCAGTACTGGAAAACATTAATAAAATGTTAAGTTACTTCCAGATTCAAGTTTATCAAAATATTAAATATTTAGTTTTATTACTTGAAATCGACGTGTTATCGAATACATTAAGTCTAAGTTTGAGTAAAATTTCATATTTTTGAAGATCTAGCGATACATTAGGGCTAGCAGTTTCAGGTTACTTAATTTTATCTTCATAGCTTGCTGTCTTTAGCAAGTCAGTTATTTATATACATACATACTCAATTTGATTTTATTGTAAGTGTTGTGGTCATGTCAGTGTAATAAATTTTGACATGGTACCTTTAGACATTTGTATTTACTTTATCAGGTTTACCTTAAAATCCGTCCTGATTTTTCAGCAAAGAACCGTAAAGCCAAACTGATGCACATATTCAATTTTTTACATTATTTCTGTTTTTTTCTTGCTAGTTAAAAGTATCAAGGTTTCGACTACGAGTCAATGTGTATCAAATATTTTTTCCATGGATCAGATCAAATATTTTTTCCATGGATCCATTGAACGTGGTATCGTCCAAGTACCTAACTTAAGTTAGTGGCCTTCTGTGCTTTGATTGCTGTTTCGTTTTCCAACTCGAATATGAATGACGGGATGAGAAAACTTAGTTCGATTTGACCCTACAAAAACACAAGTCTGCGCGTCCCATCCCATTTACTGTAGTCCCACAATTCCAGAACTTTACATCTCCATCTCCAAGAGGTTTGAGATCCATGGTGTTGAAATCTCTAGCGACGTTTAGTTCCAAGAGCATTTGCAAGATAAAGTAAAGCTGTCGTCCAAAAAACTTGGTGTACTCAACAGAGCGAAGCAGTCCACCACGTCGGGGCAGAGGTTGCTGCTTTACAAGTCGCAAGTTCGGCCCTATATGGAGTACTGCTGCCATCACTGGACGGGTGGACCCGGATACCAGCTTGGCACTTTTGACTCGGTTTCTTCGGTTGTGAGAATTATTATCGATGATCCCAAACTCACTTGCCGTATCGAACCCTTAAGTTTGAGGATAGACTTTGCCTCCCGTTTGTACCGCTTGTACACTGAGATGTGTTCTGAGGAATTGTTCATAATGATGCTCACGGCTACTTTCTATCATCGCACCGCTCGGTATCGGTAGGGAATTCATCCTCACACAAAAAAGGGAAAGAAATCAATTCGGTAAGTTTCGCGTAAAAATAAAATTCTAAGTAAGTAATTATTTAAAAATCTTTATTTTGAATTTGGTCATGTCTATGAAATATAACTTCATTTTTTTTTCAAATATTCAATTAACTAGCTATTTTTGAGGGTTCCGTACCTTTGAAAGGAAACAGGGAAACTCTTATAGGATCACATTCTTGTCCGTCTGTCTGTCTATCAGGACCCCTTTTTCTCAGAAACGCGTAAAGGTATCATGTTGAAATAAGTATCAAATACTAAGGACTACGGTCCCTTGACGATGTAAAAAAATAACAAGCGTCTAAGTCAACTCAGTAAAAAATACGGTAGAAAAACGGTAATTTTTGTCGCATATTTTGGAATTCACAAACAAATCAAAACCTATAGGGTACTTCCCGTTGTTCTAGAATCATGAAATTTGATATAAAACGAGGTCTTACATCACAGATGAAGAAAAAAAATCCGAAATCCGTTAATTTGTAGTTATAACACATTTAAAAGAAGGTTGGTCCGTCTATCTGTCAAGACCCTTTTACTCAAGAACGCGTAAAGGTTTCAAGTTGAAATTAATATCAAATTGTAAAGTCTATAGGCACTTAATGTAATGCCCATAATACAGTCCTTTTTATAGCATATTGTGACACAAATAAATCAAAACCTATGGGGTACTTTCCGTTGACCTAGGAGACTTAATCTCATGATGGAAGAGCTATCTACATATAATAAGTTTGTACGGACAGTTTTTTAAGTGTTGTAAATATAATACTAGATTTTACATTTAGGTGACTCTGCTCTTTTAGTATATAAATCTTACAAGCTAATTTTTTTGTAAGTAAATTTAATTAAAATCAAGAAACAATTGATAAATCTTTTCGATCATATTGGCTCAGTTTCGTAATAAAAGGTTTTTAGGGTTCCGTACCCAAAGGGTAATTAGCGGAACCCTATTACTAATACTCCGCTGTCCGTCCGTCTGTGACCAGCCTGTATCTTATGAACCGTGATAGTTAGACAGTTGAAATTTTCACAGAAGAGAACAAAAAATACGAAAAAACAGAATAAAGTAAATATTTTAGGGGCTCCCATAAAACAAACATGTTTTTCTTGCTCGGTTTTGCTCGATATTGATAACGGCTACAGGTAGACGCTTAAAATATTCACAGAATAGTTAGCTATATAGTCAATTTAAAAATCAATAATTAAATTAAAATAAAACAAATATATAAGGGTGGCTCCCATACAATAAACGTGATTTTTGCCGGTTTTATAGATAATGGTACGGAACCCTTTGTGCGCGGGTCCGACTCGCACTTGGCCAATTTCTTATTAAGTCGTTCCGACTAACAGAGTTTAAGAGATATTCTTCGTAGAACTCTCGGAAGGTAGGTGTTGTTGAAGAAAACTTGGATAAAGTCCAAGGTTTGCAGGTTCAAGTCCTGGCTGGCCAGTGCCTTCGTTATAAAAATGTTTAACTTTATGAATTAGTTTCCTAACCTACAAGAGAAAAACGTAAGATGACTAAATACGACCGAAAGAAACTATAATTTGAAATTTGCTTTGGTTCAAATTCCTGTGTTTTAAAATTTCATCTTGGAGTCTCATGTTAATCATTCTATATCTTGGTAATTATTATTTTTATTAACAATTAACCATCTGTTACTGAAGATTTGGCAAAGCTTAGTTTAATATCGTGCTTGGCAACTGCGTACTAACTAACGGCAATCTTGCTACTTCAGGCGGTGGTTTAAATAAACAGTATTTGGAATATTTCCAATACTGTTATGTTTTAACAGATATTGTGTTTCTTATTAAAGTCAAGAAATAATTATATTTTTGGATAATTTCGTTACAATTTGTAATAAATATCTAGTTTCTGTCTTCACAACATTTATAAAATGTGAAAACAGTTTTTTCTTTCACTGGCAACACTTTTCTAATAATATTATTTATTTATTATTTATTTATTGTTTATTATTTATTATTATTATTTCTAATAATTAATAAAATTTTTTGGTAATCTTCACAAAATATATAAAATTCTTCTGTACGTGTGTGATATACACTGAACTCCTTTTAAACAGCTGGACGATTTTAATGAAATATTTTGTGTGTGTGTTTAACACTGGATCTACAGGTAGTTTAATTGACAATTGACCTAGGTAGATGGATTTGAAATAGAGTTCTAGGATTACTTTGTTTATTTTTTGGATAATTTTTTTTTTTATTTTTTTTTATGGTTTTCATTGACAAAAGATGTTAAATTTTTTTAACATAAATAGAGTGTAATGATGTAAAATTATCTTATTAGTATAAAGTTTATCGAATATTAGAATTTCAAAAAAAAATATGCTGAAGCTGCTTATAGCAGGCAAGGCATCCTTGGCCTTGTACTTCGTCAATTTTACAAATTTACAAGACAGCAATATTTTGGAGAAATTGCAACGAAAATCAGCAAAAGAGACATTTTTTCCCCAAAAGTACACACAAGTAAAATATACAAAAACATTTTTAGTTTTATAAACATTTGATGACAATTTGACAGAAAATAGTACAAAATATTGACATATCAACCAATTCTGAGGTATTACCTGTATGATTACACATTTACAAAATACAAACTTATTTTTTTCGTGATTTTTATTTCCAGCTGAGTATGAGGGGATGCTTTTCGATGGATTAAAACATACAAAACAGAATTGTTATAGAGAATTTAAACATTACTGTGCTTGAATCATCATGGAAGTCGGTCATAAATTAGAAAAAATTAGACACAAAATAAAAGCATAGTTTCTTCATTGCACGGTTCAAAATGAGCAAGCTGTGCACGGGTTGTCAATGAGATTCACAGCTCTTTTGAATGCTTTAAAATTCGATGTTTGCCTTTTGATCCGATTTGCTTCATGACCCGAATGATTGCATTTGTAATTCTCTAATTTTTCCCTCTTGAAAATGCCTGCCTGCTGAATAAAAGATGGTGTTTGCTGGTGTCTTGCTGATACGAATCATATGCTAGTAAGCTAACAGACTTCGATATACACGTATCACAGTATCACCAAAGTTCGGTGGTGGTCCCAATACGCGACACGTCCTGCTTTCGGCCACACTGCGCTCTTAGTAAAAATGCTTAAAGGACAATATATATGCGGGTTGTTTCGTACAATTGTAAATGCTGTGTTGATAAAGAAATTAATGATACTAAAAGTATGTTCATTAATAAACAAGAACAGTTCAATATGATATACTACTTAAGTAAATGCTATGCTATTGTAACGTCCCCCCCCTCCCCCTTTCATGAATAAAAATATAATAATAATGAAATTTCTATGAAACTTGCAACCTCCACACATTCAAACGGGAGAGAAAATAAATCTTATTTGTAATAATGTAGATAATTATCTTATTTGGCCAAGCGTGATCGTCAAAAGTGGTAGAGCCCGAAAACCGTTGTGTTAAATAAGTAGTAACCCAGTTGTTTTAGGGGTACGTCAGAGTAATAAAGCAAACAATAGTATACAAATAAGCGTAAAAGAAAATAATCAAGAAATAAATATAGCTAAATGTACGATCATAAATAATGTCCACTTTGAATTTTTCACCATTTCTAAAGTCAGTACAAAACCACCTAAACAAAGCAAATACGCGAATATTAGAACTAAAGGGACACAAGTACTAATAAGTTGTATGATTTTCCATCATCCCTACACAAAGGAACCCTAATTGATGCTACTTCCACATTTGAAAGTAAAATCCATACGAATGCTAAATCCATTTGTTTTGTAGTGTGGGAACCAGGTAGCTAAGCGTTCAGGACTTGCGACCTGAAAGTAGGTTTACGATGAACATCAACACTCACTTACACCAGCTAACCAGCCGAAATAGTAAAACCTACTAACGCCGCTGTATCTTCTCTTGGCAGACCTAGTTCTTTAGTGGGCTATAATTATCATGGCTGGTATAATCTTTGTTCCCACTTCTACTTTTATAGAAGATTTATCTTTACCTAGCTGAAAATGTCCTAGAAACAAGGTCCGTTTATATATTTCTTCCTACTAAGGTGATTGAGATTTCTTTCTACCATAAATTTCTAACCGGCAAAAGCGGGCCCGTCATTTGGATGTTTTAACATTAAGTAAGATATTTTTAAAACACAACCCAAAGAATTTCACAACGAACACACAATATTTTCACTGTAATTTCTAATATAAAAGTATTTACTAACCAGTAATGGTGGCACTATCTAGCTGTAGTTTAACCCCACGTGGTTCCTAGCTTCTGGTGACCCACAAGCGTAGACTATGGACTATTGGCGTAGTATAACTTTACGGTCGTATGGACTAGCGTTTCGATAATTAAAACGACGGCAATTGAATGTTCTGTATGTATAGGACCACGCACTTTTATCACCACTAACCTCTAACCTCTCTAGAAACCTTCTCACCATCCTATTTTTTTTTATTCCGGACGGATGTCCGACCCTAATTAATTTTAGCAAAGTAAAAAGTATATCTTTTAAGTATAATTCTAGTCATTTTGGTTGGGGTACTATTATAGAGTCCTAGATTAATATGAACGGCCTAGATGAAACGGCCTAATTATCCTAAACTAATAAAATATTAATATTATGTTCTAAATGTTCGTGAAGTTCTAACAAACCCCGGGTAATTTCAAATAAACTAACACGTCATACCTTTTTACAGAATACGTGAAAACCAAGACAACTACCCTTTAGAAGGGAGGGCATTTTCCAATATTTTAATTGGACGCTGTAAAAGAAAGGGAGAAAAGAAATGCCCTTGCTGTGTTTCCTGCCGGTTCTTCTCAGTACAAGGTCTCCCACCCTGTAGACTTACGAACCGATGGCGTAGTGACATTCATAAGTGCTCAATTATTGTAGCCTAAACTGAATAAATTATATTGAATTTGAATTTGAATTTTATTATTGTTACAATATTTATTGTACAAGGCTACCCTAATAGTTGTTAAACGACTCACTTAGGTAAGTTTCGCGGGTGTTTTCAATATTACAAAAGTTCTAAGTAACTTAAACTTTCGCGTTTATATTCAACATTATAAAACTCCCAATCAGCGTTCGTCTTGAAACTACCACCAATCACATACGTTCAAACAAACCACCAATCAACGCTTTTAAAACAATCTCCAATTAACTTTAGTTCCAATAAAACACTCAATCATAATTAGCTTCAAACCATTCCATCTCGCGCCACAGGTTCAAAATTTTACGCAACTTTATTTTGTCTAGAGTCCGAATTCATAAATCGGAAGTTAGATCACAACCTACATTTAACAATTAATTCCGTATGATTCGTACATTATAGTTATCATTGTACTTATATTTTGTTAGCTTTAAACCTTTCATAAAATAAATCATAACTTCTCATCTAATGTATAAAATTACTGAACTTGAATATTTGAACGCGCCATTCTAATTTAAAGATGCATTTTGCTATAGGTAATACGTTCATTAAGAATTGTTTACTAATGAAAATCTTCGCGTTAAAACTTGAATAAAAACAAACATTGTATTACAAAAATGTTAAGGCATAATTATGGTATCGTCACACTATGTTTCCTCATATGTGAGTACAGTTACACGTCGAATATTAAACATGAACTGAATTTATTTCATTGTAATTTGGCTGATTACAAGCACAAATGCTGACGCAGCAGGGATGTGCTGTTGGGTTTCACGCCCATTGTCAGTCTTAGGCAACGTCACTTTTACCTGCGTAGTTTGTGGGATAGTCTCTTGCAAACTTTTTTGTGTATTTCCTTTTACTTACTTTGCAAAAAAATCACGTCTGTTGTATAAGAGCCCCCCTTAAATATTTGTTTTATTTTAATTTAATTTTTTTATTTAAAGTTACTTTATAACTATATATTGTGTAATGTTTTAAGCGTCTACCTATTGCCGTTATCAATATCGAGCAATAATGAGCAAAAAAATCACGTTTGTTGTATGGGAGCCCCCTTAAATATTTATGGTATTCAGTTTTTTAGTATTAGTTGTTATAGCGGCAACAGAAATACATCTTCTATGAAAATTTCAACTGTCTAACTATCACGGTTCATGAGATACAGCCGGACGGACGGACGGATGGACAGCGAAGTCTTAGTAATAGAGTTCCGCTAATTACCCTTTGGGTACGGAACCCTAAAAAAGAACCCTTTAAATTTCATGATGTCCAGCCGTGAGTATATCCGTCTCTCCGTATGACATAACCTTATATTTACGCCGTTTTTGCATCGATTCTGATGAATTTTCCAAGAAGGTGGTATATGTAACAATTGGGTGAAATAATAATAATTAAGTACCCTTAATTACCTTTCCAAACATTGAACTTGGGGATGATTTAACACCGGTCAAGTGGGAGTTGGGCTCGTGCATTAATATTGAAATAATTAACTAACCTCCAACTATACAATCATTCTCATTCTATGAAACCCAAACTATGAAGTACTACATTTTGCCCGTGTCTCCCCCCACGCTAAATTCAGTTATTGGCGTGGGATTTTTATAGCAATTCTTGATTACTTCCCGCCCGCCCTAAATTTGGTTATCGGTGAAGAATTTCAACGGCAACTCCTTAATTACAGAAAAAAACCCACTCACACTTGACGTTCTCAACCAGCCTATGTCCATCCCTAGGACTAAAACTATCTCCATGTCAAATTTAATCTGAAGACGTAACAGACAGACAGAGTTACTTTAGCAATAATTATATTAATATGGACATTATACACATTGTGCTTAAAACTGCTTTACAATTAGAATTTTTTAACAGATACAGAGTAAGCATACAGAGTTGTAGCAGCGTAGGCATCGCTACGCCAAAACGTAGCTGTGGTGCTACGCTTTTGCTGACGGTCGGCGGTATTGAAAATTTTGTTATTATTCCCAATACATACATTATTCTTAAAAAAGCAATCCATCAGCCTTGATTGTTTTGCAGCCTAGTTTTCACTTTTCATCTGGCAATATTAACGCCAAATAAATATAACTGCTACGCCACAGTGACGTAAAAACTACTTTAGTCCAAAATCACCAATCACAAGAACTACTCTTAAGTTCCATTATTTTTTACACTTCAGCTACTTATGATATATGCTACACCCGGAGCATCACCCTTACATAAGGTTCACCTGTAACTTACTTACTATACAAGGCCACGCAGAAAGTTTTGCGAAGAAAAGTTCACTGGCCACTTGTAATTTTTTTGAGAGCCTAATTAAATTATTGTGTCTCATTTAAAAATCGAGATTTTTTTTTTAGTGCGATGATTATCTACTATTTTAAATGTGGCCTAAAACCTGATAGTCATTTGACTTCAAATGGCTTTTATGGATGAGGAACCTTCAAAAGCAACCTTCCAAATTCTACACGAGCACCTTCCCGGAAGGAGGATAGTGTCACGCTAGGTGCCGTACAACCTCACCGAAGCTCAGAAGCAGGCCCGTGTGGAGTGGTGCCGTGATATGATTCAAAAATTTTAAGCAAGTTCGTCTCGGCGCGTTTACGACATTGTGACAGGTGACGAATCCTGGATCTATCAATTTCGATCCAGAAACAAAGCGTTATTCGACAGTTTGGCTGTTTCAAAACAAACCAACGCCTACGAAAGTGAAGCGATCGAGAATCGCAGGGAAAATTTTGATCGCTAGTTTCTTCACTTTGACGGGGTATCTGGATTCAATTCCGTTACAAGACCAATGCAGCATCAGCTCCGAATGAAATCGCTTTTGCCTACGCATTACATACAGATAGTATGGATACTAAGAAAGTTTGTTATAGCTGAAACTATAGTTTGTCGACGTAAAACTCGGTTATCGTTATTCCTGCGTTATTCACCATCCTATTTAAAAACATGATTTCAATTTCTCAGCGACTCATATTCATAATCTCTTCGCTCTTCTAGCAATCTCAGATTAACAATTCCATTTCACCGAACCGGTTTTATCTCTAGTTCCATCTGCTGTCGGACTGTACAACTCCGGAACGCACTACCTGTTAATATTAGGAGAGCACCATCTTAAATGTCAGCCACAAAAACTTTTAACAAAAAGTTTTATTTCCGTAAGTAAATACAATAACTAAAACTCATTGGTAACCGTTAATGTCAATTACTTGTCCTTGGAATTACTAATATTTTAGTGACTATTAGTATTATTTACTTGTAGCTACTAAAGCTTTTTCTCTGAGTATCTAACAGTTTATAACACGCTTTACTTTCATGACACCAACTTCTAATTGTAGTTCAGATCAGATTTTAGCAATAAGTTATTTTTTACCCTTTTAGTGCATCTTTTCGAAGCTGGTTGTTTTTTTAAAAAAGTTTTTATTTTCGTACACTAAAAACACAGATATTCGTAACAAAATTTTATACAATCAGCAACATAAAAGGCGTTTCACCATTTCCAAATTAACACCAATTATTTTTTTGTCAAAAAGTTCAAGTTATAAATACACTTCATTAATATAGGACCACCTCGGAAGTATACCCTTTTAAATAAAAAAAGAATCTTGCAAATCCGTCTAATTATAACCGGACATACATAAAAAAAAATACAAACATCCGAATTGAGAACCTCCACCTTTTTTGAAGTTGGTTAATAACGGCATTACGTAGACACTATCAGAAAAATGATCCTAACTAACTCAGATAATAGAATTGTATTATTATATTTGCAACGCTGTGCCTTTTTTTTTCATTAATTTTCCAACACATTTACAATATAATAAAATTACAAAATTATTCTTAACCTTCAATCCTTTTTACTAAGGATTATATGTAGGGGCTTCAGTCGCCGCTGTCATATTTAATCAAAAAACTAAGGGCATTTTCCAAATGCAATATTTTTTATTTGTTGTACTGTATTATATACCCTATTTTGTTTGATGAAATGTGACTAAGTGTATTTTTACAATTTCTGATGTTTTTAATTTTTCTTATTTTATCTTTAATCTTTAGGTAACTTATTTAGTATATCGGAGAGCATATATTTTTTTATGCGCTGTCCGTATACATTATTATAGCTAGGTAATTAATAATGTGATAAGTATGTTAAAGTACGTAGGTTACTAGGTCTTACTTTTTCTTGTAATGTATTAATTACATTAAAGTTTTCACAAACAAATTCTAGTGTTATTTTATTATGTATACCTAATAATTTGCAGTATTATTATAAGTAGCCTTATAAAAGTCTTTAATTTTTATAGGTACAATGGTTTTTAATATAAATAATTGAAGGTTATACACTTCTATATATGAATTATAAGTTTGTCCGTAGCTTCCTAAGCCATATGGAATGATCGAGTCTCCTAGAGCTAAGTACATAGGTCTATGTGTATTATACGGTAGCTTATATTTTAGTATAGTTAGTTTTGACAAAAGTACGCGTAACTTATCACATAAGTGATAAATATGTTTTTTCCAATTTATGTGGCTGTCTTTTATGTTACAAGTATTGTATCATATGTATCGTATCATAATCATATCGTATAGTATCATAATCATATCGTATAGTATCGTATCATATGTATCTTATTATAGTATTTGGTATTTATCTACATAGCTTTTATTCTTAACTGTGTGTTCGTTTTTAGATTTTACGGTAAACTGGTAGATAATGCCATTAGGCTACCCTTTGTACCGTTGTGCAATATTTTTTTTTTATAAATATATATTTAATATATAAATTAAAATATATATACATATATGTGTACATTTTTTTTAATTAGATATATTAGATTAGTATGGATAAGATTAGTACAGACTAAGTGCGACACGTAGGTATATGACCGGTCTTTACGTATCTACTTATAACTTACTATGTTATTGTGAATAATAATATTAAATAATGGGTATGCTATATATATGTACATTATATATATTTTTATAAACTTACCTACAGGTCCCTAACAACTTAGTAACAGAGCACGGTACCTACGTAGTATGAGTACTTTATAACGTTTTGTGACATCGTGATCGTTTGTTACAGGCAGTGATACCAGTGCCTGTAAAATATTACTCATAAAACTGTATCACGTTACGTATAACGACTTAAATTAGACTTACAGTGTTCGCAATCAAAACATTTTACAAAAGAAACGTATATGTATAATGTCATAAGCAGATAAAGCGAAATATTGAAGTAAATATCAAATCAGGTGTGTTATACTTAGGTTATTTGCATATATTTTGCAGAAGCGACCTTTTTAATATCTGCTAAACTAATATAAAGCCTTAAAGATATCAACACCTTTTGACCGTAACAGCAAAGTAAAAAGTATTTTTTTGCATCAACTTGTTACCTTTTTTCTTTGTCCGGACTGTATAGAGGGCTTTATGCTAAAATACACCAGTTAGAATTTAAACCCTTTGAAGATGAACAAATATTTTGTGTGATAGGGATAGATATATATTTCTCACTTTTACGTTACACAATTCCTGCTGCACTGCACACACGTCAAAGTTGTGACGCACACGTCATAATATTATTGTTTGTAGTAAATTACATGATAGTTTGCGATTTTTGTATTTCTGTAATGAAGTTTAGTATTCATCTGTTGCTTTGAATCATGATTTCAATGACCGTGATACGGTCATGATAATCGTCGCTTTTAAAACAGTTTTCTCTACCAATAAAATAAAAAAAACCGGCAATGTGCGTGTCGGTCTCACACACTTAAGGTTTCGCATCTCACGACTTAAAACTAGATCTTATGCAACTTACTGATAAAATTTCTGATAAAGAATACGTTGATAATTAATCGTATGTAATTAATTTGCATAAAGGGTTCCAAAATTTCTAAAAAACTTCAAGGGCTCAGTTTTCGCCATTTGTCCACAGGACCCTAAATTTGAAAACTTATTTTGACATTTTGTCATATTTTGCACTACTAAAATCGCGCCATATAAGTTTGAATATGTTAAAAAGCGAAACTACATATTTACCATACTATTTTGTTTTTCTTATTTACAGTAAAACCAACAACAGCAAACAGTTACAGGCATGTACAAGATCAACCATGCCAAATGAAAAACGAAACAGAAAAAAAATTGCAAATGTGTGAGTGGAATAGTGTTGTCAAACAACACTATCGACAATTTTACCTGCACAAAATTATTGCAAACTAACGCTCTGGTGAAATTAAATATTACCTACGTCGCGTTTACACTCGCTCCACGCAGCCTCGGAATGCGTTGTCGGACAAAGCAAACTGTTTACACGCTTGTGCTCGTACATGTGCCCAATGACATAGCGTTGAATGCAAGAGTTTAAACATACCATTATAATCACATCTTATAGGACATTTAAAAATCTAATCACTTTCTTCTTAAATAACCCCATATCGTAGTCCCTCGAGAAAACCTTAGCAGGGAGCTTATTCCACAACTTAAGCATTTGCGGGAGTAAGTTCCGCTCAAACCGCACTGTTTGTGACCATTTAGGTTACGAAGAGTGAGAATGAATTCACTGTCGATGGCGACCGGAGCGATGGTAGAAAGTAGCTGTGGAAATTATTTCAAACAATTCCTCAAATCACAGAACATATTATACAAGCGCTAGAACACACACAGGGAGGCAAAATCTCTTCTCAGACCTAAAGGTTCGATACGACTTGTGAATTTGGGATCGTCGACGATTCTTACTGCTCGTCGTTGAACCGAATTAAAAGAGCTAAGCTGGTATCCAGGTGCACCCGCCTAGAGATGGCAGTAGGCCGGACTTGTGATTTGTAAAGCAACAACCTTTGCCCTGAACTTTAGCATCGCTTCGCTCTGTTGAGTACTCCTGGTTTCTTGGACGCCAGCTTCACCTTGGTTTCCAAATGGTCACGAAACTGGATATAGATGGAGATGTCAACACCAAAGATCCCTATATACTTGGAGATGGTAAGTGCTGTGTTCTGGAATTGTAGAACCACAGTAAATGGGATTTTCTTAGCGGTGAACGTGCAGACTTGTGTCTTTATTGGGTTGAATCCTGAAACGCTTTACGCCCGCCGGACCTCCCACTGTGTTATGGAGATTTCTGGCATAGTCTCACCGCATCACGGTAAAGTAGGTGGTACAGCTCCTTCGTTATTGATATTCGAGTTTGAGGCAATGAGACTGCCCACAGTAAATCGGCTTTCTCTCTAGCAATATGGGAGAATCGGTTTTTCGCTGTGGTGGTAACGACCACTGACAAAAGTTTCCCTTTGCAGCTTAACAAGCGACCAGAAAGCACGACTCCCAGAGGGATAGCTTGCAAGTCGCCCGTATTCAGATCCTTATTGATCGAACCGTGGTCCGAGCCTCATATGCAGTTTGCTTGAGAATTTTAGCTTCTTTACAAGACCTATTAAACCACGCTCTTTTTTTGACATCGGCAGCTACTTGAGGGTTAGAAATGTAACATTCCATGCCAGCGAAGATTGTCTCAGTGACTGCGGCTGCGCAGATGTCAGGATCTTCTGAGCTGAAGCAGAGCTGCCTCCACGGTTACGATGCATAAAAATCCCGCAACCCATCACACACAATTATAATGCCACACACAACGCTAATTAATTGGCGCAGAGGAAGCGGTTAGTGTGCATGACACTTGATTCCGGGCGAGAGAGTGGTCAAAGTAGCCAAGAGGCGCATCCACTGAGACGGAATATCAGTTCGGACGTGTAGTTAGAACTCCTAGCCTCTATATCAGGTATGCTCGTTGGAGAAAGTACCAGTTGAGAGAATTTTGTTTGAGTAATTGTAAAGAATAAAAACCAAATTTAATTGATACGTCTCATTTTTTTTTATTGAAAGTATATAAATTTAACAAATTAAACATCACTCAGTAATAATACTAAAACTATAAGAACATTAGATACAAAAACTATTTGTAAGTTGACTTCTGGTGAACAAAACACCGTCATAAAAACCGCGTATTTTATATTATTTTTCATCATGCAACCTCTTACAATTCACCCCCACCGTGCGCGTAATACATATTACATTTCATACTAATTCTATAAATGCGGCTCGAACGGCGCGTACGATGCAGAGAAATGTGTGATCACCTTTGGATGGCTATGAATAATTATCTTATTAATATTCTTTACATGTATGTAATTACATAATTCGATACTGAGGCCGTCGGTCGCCACCTTGTCAAGCTCTATGGTAACTAAATGTCTACATATTTTACGCAAAATACTTTCCAAATCCTCATTTTACAACGAAATAATGGTACTCAGTAAATGAAGACAAAAAAAATGCAAGCTATGATTTAAATTGTTTTTTATTTCGTAATGTTCTCAACTTAAACTGAAAAAATTAGCATATGACAACAATGCAGTAAAAATTATCATTATTTACCTGTGGAATGTGTACTTATTTGAATTATTATCTGTCGTGACTTCACAGTTACTCACAGCACAAGACACCATAGTTACCTACAAAATCAATAGTTTGTATGTTAATCCAGGATTATTTAAAAAAAATCCATTCGCCTTAAGAGAAACGCTATGTCCTCTTGTGGTCATATAATTTTACACTTTTTTTATCATAATTTTAATGAACTGGTTTCTATTTATGCCGCAGTTAGAGCTTCTCATAGACTTTATTATATATGCGCATGACGTCAGCGCTATGTCAATCTCTATCGTAACTAAATGATTACATATTTTACACAAAATATCCTCCAAATCTTGATTTAGCAACGAAATATGGTATCAAGTCTATAGAAAAACATGTAAACTACGATTCAAATAGTTTTTTTCGTTGATTTTTCAGCTGTATTAGATAAAATATTCAGTCAACAATGCAGTTATTCTGATTATTCCGTTTTGTAAATAAACATTGGCTCACACTAGAAGACAGCTTTTGTATCTAAAAAATATTTTAAATATTAATGACGGATTACAGAGTGAAAAAAGAAAATTCCAGTCACGGGAAACAAATGACGACCTTACCGGATCTTATCGCGGGAGACATTGACATAGGCACCTATTTTCTTCTGTCTTATTTTGTCTCGGGCTCTATGCACTTAATTTGGATTTCTCGCTTCCACGCTTTATTGGTCTTTGTTTTCTTGTGCGGAGATTGAACCTGCACCCCTCGTTTCCGTAGATAGTCTTCACTACTAACAGAGCCAAGGAGCCGTCAAACGTGTATATCTTTGCCGCAAAAAGAACTCCTAATAGACTTTATTATCGATATCGATACGCATGACGTCAGTGCTAAGTCAATCTTTATCGTAACTTAATGATTAGGTACATATTTTACACAAAATAACCCCCAAATCTTGATTTAGCAATGAAATATGGTATTAAAAATTGAATAAACTACAATTCAAATTCATTTTTACGTTAATTTTTCGGATAAATTCGATAAAATATAATTAACAACAAAGCAGTAAAAAAATCATAAATCACCGGTAAAACGGGTATTTATTCGGATTATTGCGACTTGTAACGTCACATTGGCTCACAAAATAGATAACAAATTTACAATTTAAATATTCTAAAATATAAATCAAGGATTCAAGCAGGAAAACAGAAAATTCTAATCGCTATAAAATAGACCCGCCGATATCGCCGCTTATCAATGTAATTATTGTCACATTCGGCCATTCTCTTCTATCTCATTTTCTCATGGGCACTATGCACTTAATTTGGATTTCTCGCTCCCACGCTTTATTGGTCTTTTGAACGTAGTGAAAAAATCCTATGTCTATGGTTACAGGTGATCTTTGCTCTAGGAACGTGACAGAATGTCAGAAGTGACATAAAGTGATCAGGTAACAGCGCTGCAAAATTTTTGAGATATTGACCTAAGTCAAGTTGCTAAATACAAAAAAAAATATATGCAATCGCATTGAGAACCTCCTTCTTTTTCTTTCGGCAGTCCAAAAGCATTATAAAGCCGCTGCATGCAGCAAAGAACAATTAAACTGTGGTGCACACTTTGGTAAAAAATATCAGCATTTTAAGTCTGATACATACAGACAGTTGGCAATGGCACGGCCGAAGAGTGAGAGGGGAAATGGTCGCGGGGGGCGGCCTCCATTTCAGAAACCATTTACCTAGGGTGGTGATTGCGGATTGGAGTCTCTTAGGGCGCGTTCGATTTGGGATAAGAGTTCCCACGATTGGAACTTTTCACACTTTTGATAACGACAGTTTTGCTACCGACATCTATCGTTTGTGTAGCTTTGAAACGTTACCAACAAAATTTTTGGTTGCAAAACTTCGAAAACTTCGGTTGACGTACACAGACTACGATAAAACACACACACACAAACTACCATAAATAATTAATACGTATAGGCAGTTTGACAGATTAACACAGAAACCTCATCTCCAGGCATGGGTCTAAGGTTTCATTTTTCGGTGGCAAAAGTGACAAAAAAAAAAAATCGTAAACGAACTCATGACAGTTTGTTACAGATGCTACTAAAATTTTGATATTTATGAGACCAATTCAAGACGAACGGTTGACAGATGATAAAGTAAACGAAATAATGATTCTGCATCCCAAAACAAACGCGCCCTTAGTGATTCGACTGACCTGCCTATAGGTGGTGTAAATAGCGGTATCGTCCACGAAGAGGGCTTATTCGGTACCTATCGTTTTAGGGATGTCGTTCGACGTTAACGTTGAATTCCAAAACGACCTTGGTTTATTTTCTTTTTTATGCCGAATGCGTTTTGGAATGCAACCTATATAGTTATTAGTCTCTACCAGTTCCTTTTATTGAAGTAAAAATACTTTTTCGCGTAGCAACGGCAAAAATTAATATGCCAACCAATCTATTTTAGTTCTACATCAGTGCTTTCTATTCCTCATTTTGACTTATAACACGCTTATTTGTCACAACAGCTTTAATTTTTTTTTTATTCTGTTTAATTCTAAGAAATACTGGTAAAAAATAATTTCAACAGATTCAATGAAATATTTTTTTCCTTAAGGAATATATTAATTTTCAAAATGACTTTGCATTCTCGGAAAACTGTTGCCTCTTGAAAGATGAAGGCTGCTTGAGCAATATTTTTCACTTGAATCTCCATAAGGGGCATAAATTTAAATTTTAGATGAATCATGTCATGGCTTTCTTGAATGCATGGGAATTTTTTAAATAGACATTTATTTATTTGCTTATATCTTTTGTTTGTGATATCGTAGTGTTAGTTGTAGTATTTATTACTTGCCAGTGAAAAAACTAATGATTTTTGAGACTAATTATGTACATAATGAGGTATGTGTGTTAGTATTACAAATACAAAAATACCCTAGATATCCTTTTCATCCCCCCAGCTCTCCCAGTTTCACCAAACTAAGCCAACTGGATGCTTTGTTTAGACCGGTGATATAGTGCCACGGTATACATGAGGACTAATTTATTTCCATGGGACTCTTGATCGGGATAAAAAGTATCCTAGAACCTTATTGGAAACAAAGCTTCTATCAAATTCCACGAAAGAAAAATGTATTTAAGCAGATTGACAAGTTTGAAGAGCTAGTTCAGTCTTCCAAACATTTGTGTATCGATTTCCAGAGTCCGAATAGCTCGACATTGTTCCCAATAAGCCCCCAGTATTCTCCGTCCTTTAGCCACCTCTGAGTCAGCTCAATATGATTCTCCGTTGTGACCTTAAGCAATAACTAACAAATTTTTACATTAACATATATATTTGAATACGATAACTTATGGTATACGAACCTGTAACTACCATACATACTCTATTGCATGTAGCAGAAACTATTGAACACCATTTTAAGAGAATACACTTCACGGCGCCCGCGCGCTTTTTACATTTTTGCTAAAATGTTGCTGTCCCTATCGTACACGAGGCGGACGCGAGACCCCCTTTCCCCGCGCCGCGCGCCGTATTATGGTATGATTTTGTCGTATAGCTGGAACGTCAGCTTTTAGAAAAATTCTTTATATATAGGCAGGGATGAATATTGAAATAAGAGGAGGTTTCTGAGCGTTAGCGAAGTGTATTCTCTTAATGCTTCTCGAAAGCGATATAAATATTTAGTATATCATTCATTTATTTTTTCACGGAGACCAGCAAGGACGATAATAAAATTGGTAGGTAACTCGGTACATCGTAACATTCTTACCCACACATACGGTATCTACCTTTTTTAAAATTTACTTTAAAATCATAATAATGTTAATAATGGTAAAATGTAACTACAAATATTTACTTACCTTTTACCATTTTTTAATTTATACTTATATATTATAGGTACTTATAGGCTACTTAATTAGTATTTTTCAAAATAATTGTACAATACGAAATAACGTTACGAAGTTTTTGATGAAGTTAAGTAGTAAGTTGTAACTTTTAAAAAACGTGTACACTGCCTACTGATTGACGAAAGAAATGAAAGGTAACATAAATGTAACATTGGCGGTCAATAGATAATTAATAATACCAAAATAATCTATTAACTTTGTCATTCATAAACAATATTCGTAGTAAGTATTTTTTGAAATGGAGTAGGGTAAAATACCCAAATGTCGGCCTCTTAACGTGAAACGAAACTTTCAGTCCTAACTATACCTGAACCCTGAAGTTATCCACCGTTGACTTTGCATTGACGGGCTATTTGACATTAACACTTTATGTTAATGAGTATATATAGTGATTATAAACATCCTAAATTACGTGACAAAGAATAATAAGCGTTTAAAGTTTTGTACGGCAAATCTTCCTAATATCGGCCAATACGGCCTTCTATCCTAATGTCGAATCGTAAAAAGGGCAATATATCAATAGAAATTATTTATTTGTGTTGAATCTTTACCATGCATAACTTTAACTCTTATAATACCTTTTAAAATAGAAATCGTATTAGGTTATATATGTATTCTTTTTTTTCTTATTTGAAAATTGACGAATAATACTAATTAAAATTAAATAAATTGTTGAAATTTCCAACGGTAACTAGTTTTAATGTGATAAACAGCATTGTGTTTTACAGGAAAAAAATATAAACACACTGTTCTACACAGTTACTTGAAAAGACTTATTTAGTATTTTACTTTTATTTACTGTATTTCATGGAAACAAATGAAGCTGGCAAATCTTAGGTTGTTAAAGCAGCCTAATTTCAGCCGTGATTTTTTTAGTTTATTAAAATAGTAAAACTAAAATTTTGAGGCGGCCGAACTTTGGTTATTCATTTGTCGAGTATTTAAAAGCCCTAACTTAGGATACTAATAAATCCATTAAAATTATATAATTGCTGTCATCTCCCTTGGTTTTTGTAATAAAATAAGAATCCTTACATCGGCCCCGTTATTTCTATTTAACGAATTAAGAAGCAAAATATCTTTTACATTGCTATTTAACTGTCCGGAATTAGTAAGAAAACTATTGTAAGCTATTGGTGGTCAAAAAGAAAACATAATTCCAGAGTGGTATCCGTTGACGTTTTTGCCAAATTAGTGACAGAATTGCACTGTGCTGCGCCTAACCGGCTTTACATAATCTTTATTATAACCTTTCATTTCATCATTATATCAGTAGGCAGTGAACACGTTGTTTAAAAGTTATAACGTAGTACTTTACTTCATCAACAATTTCGTAACGTACAATTACTTTGAAAAATACTCATATTTAAGTTAATTTACTAAATTTTATAGTTATATATTACTTACCTTTTACCATTATTAAATTTATACTTATATATTGTAGGTACCTACCTACTTAATGAGTATATTTCAAAATAATTGTACGTTACAAAATAACGTTACGAAATTGTTGATAAGTATTGGCCGTTTGGCCCTTTTGACTCGGTTCAACGACGGGCTGTGAGAATTGTCAACGATTCCAAACTCACTTGCGTGATCGAGCCCTTAAGTCTTAGGAGAGACTTTGACTCCTTGTGTGTGTTCTACCGCGTGTACAATGGGTTGTCTTCTGAATAATTGTTCGAAATGATGCCCACGGCTACTTCCTACCATGGCACCGCTCGCCATCAGCAGGGAACTCATTCTCATACTTTGGAACCGAAATGGTCGCGTTCAGTGCGAATGAGCTTCCTGCTAAGGTTTGCCCTAAGGAATACAGTATGGGGTTCTTCAAGAAAGAAGTTATTAGATTTCTGGAGGGTCGGCAACGCGCAAGTGATACCCCTGGTGTTGCAAGCGTCCATAGGCTACGGTGACCGCTTACCGTCAGGCAGACCGTAACCTTGTTTGCCATCTTAGTGGTATAAAAAAAAGTACTAAGTTATGATTTTGAAAATCATGTTCACTGCCTGCTGATTGACTGAAGACATTAAAGGTAATGATAAAGATTATGTAATGCGTCATTGAATTTTAATTTAAATGTAACACTGGCGGTATGTATGCAATATGTGTCTTTATGTCGTACGCTCCACTGGTGTATAAAAGCCGGCGAGGCGCAGCAGTGCAATTTTATCACTAATTTGGCGAAAAATGTCAACGAATACCACTCTGGAAATATGTTTTTTTGACCATAAATAGCTTGCAATAGTTTTCTTACTGCTTCCGAACAGTACAATAGCAATGTAAAAGATTTTTTTTTAGTTTCAGTTGTTTACTTGAATTTGTTACTGAGAAATAACGAGGCCTATGATAGGATTCTTATTTTATTACATAACCCTAATGTTGGCCTGCGGCCGAGACAAGGGGATGACAGCAATTTTATAATTTATTAGTATCCTAAGTTAGGGATCTTAAATTTCATAAGGCGTTTCATAACCGTTAATTGAATGACCAAAGTTTAGCAGCCTTTTAATATTAGTTATACTATTTATAGACTTTAGGATACTCTTACAATCTAAGCTCGGCCACATTTACCTCTTTGGATGAAATTTGTTCAAAATACTAAATAAGTCTATTCATGTAACTGTGTGGAACATAATTATTTAATAAAATACACAATGCAGTTTGCCACATTAATAATTTATGTTTTAATAATAATACAGGAATTTTAATAATTTTAGTATATTTTATTTATCATTCGTCAAATTCAGTTTTTACATGAAAATCATAAGAAAATACCTGTAAAGTTTATACAATTTCTATTATAATATAATTTCTATTTTAATACAACTTTCAATTTTAAATAACAAATCCTTCTTTTGCTTACGATTTAGAACATTCTTTACTGGCCGATATTAGAGTAAAATAACGTTTTACTATGGAAATGTTACAAGCGTCCAAAGGCTATGGTGACCGCTTCCCATCAGGCGGACCGTTAGCTTACTTGCCAAATTTTAATATATAATATTTAATTTATTTTTTTATATTTAAAAAAAATTAAATACTGTTCTATTCTTTATTCTTAGTGACACATTGTTCACACTAGATGTAGGTACAATTATTTTGGAACATAGGTATTATACGGAATTTTTTTAAATAGGTATGTATTCATTATAAAAATCCATACTAATATTACAAATGCAAAAGTAAATCTGTCTGTTTATACCTCTTCACGCTCTGTACTGATTAAGATGAAATTTGGCATGGAGATAGTTTGACTCCCGAAAAAGGACATAGGCTACATGAAAACGTGAAGTGTGAGGCGGTTTTTTTATAATTATGGAGTTGCTGTTGAAACCTTACATCGATATCCTAATTCAGGGCCTGGGGAACTGCGGTCAAATTTGGCATGGAGATAGTTTGAGTCCCGAAGAAGGACATAAGCTACTTGAAAACGACAAGTGTAAGTCGGTTTTTTTTTCTATAAGTCAAGATTTGTCGTTGAAATTCTTCACCGATAAGGCGGGCAAAAGCTAGCATTATATAAGTGTGCCTTATTCATAATGCTGTCTGATCGAGGGTCAATAAATTGCAAATTAAATGGTAACACTTTTAATTACAGTTACCTACCTACTATTATTTTGCACGCTCTAGGCAGTGCTCTTTATAGGTATTACTAGCTGACCCGGCGAACCGTGTTTCTTTTTTAAAACAACTGCCGCACGCGTAAGAGGGTTGCACTAATTCAGAAACCTTGTGCATGTTCATAAAAACTTACCAAATTTCATTAAAATCGGTTTACTCTTAAAGAGCGAGTCTGACTCGCACTTAACCAGTTTTACTCTTCATAAAAACCTTGCCCTTACACTAACAAACACAAAAAAAAAATTACCCGAAATGGTCCAGATGTCTTCGAGTTTACCTTAATGCGCGAGTCCGACTCGCACTTGACCGTTTTTTTTTTCATAAAAACCTTGCTCCAACACTAACAAACACAACAAAAAAAATTACCCGAATTGGTGCAGCCGTCTTCGAGTTTTCCTTAGTGCGCGAGTCCGACTCGCACTGAAATGTTTTTTCAGTTTTCTTGTTAAAAGTCAACAAAATCTAATTAAGTTGCTGGCCAACGAAACATGCAACAGTGATATTGACACACACACACACAATAACCTATCTCGGGAAGTAGGGACTTCAATAGGTATTTTGTCATATTTTTGGTCAATAAACGATTTATTTATTATTTTATTGTTTTGACCATAAAGTACAAGTTTTTGTACTCTAATAATTTTAAAACTACACAATTTAACGTTAAACTGAAACACCACAGACCTAGATATTAGTTGTCTTGTCTTGTTAAAAAAAAAAACATTGAGTTTAAGGGATTGATATGTGTCATAGGAGAAAAATCCTGTTGTATGGAGCGCGCTGCGAATCCGATACTCTTAATACCATTTGAATCACCACGCAAATGAAGCCAGGGGCAATAGCCTAGTGATTCATAGGAACAATTTAAGTTGCATTTTACCGCATACTTAAGAACCCCCTTAAGCAAATGTGTAAAATCACACTTACGCTGTTTTGATACTAGTAATAACATTTTATCATCTTTATAGGAGCTACAAATTGCTTACAATGTTCTTTTAGAACATCAAATCCTTTATGGCCTCTAACTTCTTTAATGTTTAATAAACAAACAACGAGATTAACCTCGTTTTTAAAATTGACGTTGTTTATTTTTAATGGTAATACTGCTTTTTCTTACACTTTCGTAAGCACTACGCAGCTTTAAGAAATGAAAATACTGGCGTGTAATAAAATTAAAATTACTCGCGACTGTTATGCAGCGTGATTTTATTCTAGAGCCATCTTGATTATATAAGCTTCTCTAACTTTTTAATACTTTTAGATTAGAGTATTCTGCTATATTGCAATAAAAATGGCAGGGTTCTTACAATGGTAAAAGACTGGACGATATAAGTTTCGTCTAGCCTTTGCAGGAGCACTTATTTAAAGTTAAAAGGGCATATATGAAGGAAATTTGTTTTTTAGGTAGAAGTTTTCCTAAAAATATTGAAATTATTTGTCTAAAAACAAAACACACTAAAAAAGAGTCTTACACTATGTACTAAACACACACTAAAAAAGAGTCTTACACTATAATATTTTAGTTTGATGTGTCGCAGTGTCCAATGTAACATAAGATGACAAAAATCCCTACAGAACGCGTATATTATAGTTCGGGGTGTCGCAGTGTTTAGTGGAACAACCCATCGGCATAAGCAGAATAAATTCCTTTTAGAACGTGTATAAAAGTTCGATGTGTTGCAGTGTCCAATTCCAAATTAGATTGAAAGACTGACATTTTATATCAAAATCGACTTGATAAACACTTCTAAAACATTATTCTCCACTTGAAGTTCTATATCGATTGGCCTTTTTTTGTTAGAATGCTGACGCAGGATAGAAGATATCGAAGATATCTACTTGACCTATTGTTTCAAAGCACCTAAAGATTGCCTTCGACCCGAGCTTTTTTAGGCTGAGGTAAAATATAAAGAGATTAGTACTATTTGGATTCATTTATCATAATTTGTGTGTGTTTTACGCGTCTTTATTTCTGAATAGACCTTTGCGCCCCAAGTGAGGCCACGTCGCGAAGAGTATCTGCGGATTTTTCTTGCCTGTGTGCGCGCGACTTGCTGCCACCCTGGTATTGCTGCGAATGCGCCTCCTCGGCTACAACCACAGTCCTCTGCCGTCGGGCTGTCCTCTCCCTCTTTGAGTATCCCACGTTGTGGCGGCAGGCTCGAAACTGCTCTGCGAGTCTCGATTAGGTCTTATTCGGTGTCGGTGGCCTGTTGCAGGGAAATTCACCCAACTGGTGGCTGACGAGTCGATCGGGTCTTAGACCGAACAAATCATTACTCGACTTCTTGCAAATGTAAGCAATCTGTCCTCATCTTTACAAAGACGCCTCCCTTTTTACCATTATAGGCAGAAGACGTCCGTTAGCAAACTCCTAATCAACGTTGTGTGTGGTCAGTCCTTGAATGGGCGAAGGGAGAAAATTTTAAGGGCTTTGTAAGTAAGACATAATATCATAATACCTAATTTTTAATGTATTTATTTAAGTGATGACGATTCACGGCACCTCGCAGCCTACTTCTTTAAAATGACTTGTATATTTTTTACATTAGTTACTTATTTTAACACTTGCTAATCAAACACCACGAAGTCATATTATAGGATAATTATCTTGATTTTGCGGTGTGCCAGTTTTCTTTCAAATTGTGAAGATAAAAACTTATACGAATTCTAGAAATAATTTTCCAGGATTTTGGAAAATCACTGACAGATATTTGGCTTAAAATCATGTCTACAAAATCTTACAGTAATTAATCCATAATTTTCAAAAACATATGAACAATTCGTTTGAATGGAACACGCTAAAAGGTGCCGTGAAACGTCTTCTTATACTAGCTTTTGCCTGCGAGTCCGCCTGCGATAAATTAAGGTTCGATGAGGGATTTCTACGATAACTTCTTGTTTCTACATTAAGAATAGCAAAAAAGTTTGCTACAGCAAACTTTAGCTGTAGTTCGTCCTCGTAAAATTATATTTGAGTTATTCCTAAATTTTAATTTTTTCCTTTTAAATTTTCCAGAATGAAAATAGACTGCTTGACGTGTTTTCGTCATTTCAACTATCCTTGTGACAAACAGCTCAAATGGATTCTCCGATGTGACTTGAAGAAAAGACAAAGAAAGTAACAAATTCACATTTATATAAAATATTAGTACGGATAATATATCTCTATGTGGGTATAAGAATTTGTTTTTTCGTTTTAAATAAAAGATGTCTTATAAGAAAAATGATTTCATACGACTAAGTTGATTTCATAGTATCTCGAATTCCATTAAAAGTTTTTTAAATACTTAAAATTTGGACGAAAATTTAGGTGGTTTCCTGTTAAATTATATACAATGACTCGCTTCCTAATAAAGATAAATTCAAAATGAGAGTATTTTGTCTTGTTGCGTTTAGGATGTTGAATATTCATGAGCAACGTTTTGAAGCTGTCTCATTACAGATGTGATGAAACTCATTAGTCAACATGCCTTGATAATAAAGATTTGTACAGTAAAATACATAAAACGTAAGTTGCTCTGTCAATTATTAAAGTTAATAAAATCAAGAATGTTTGTGCCCATTACATATTATCAATAAATGAACAAAAGTTAAAATAAAAAAATAAATAAGCGATTCTTTCTGCGCTATCATTGGCCTAGCTAGCTGGAATATTGGACTCTGTGGCTCAGTTGGTAATGACCCGACCGACTGCTGAATCGAAGGGCGTGGTATGATTCCCGCACGAGACAACATTAATGTAATGAGCATATATGTTTGTCTTGAAACTGAGTGTTTAATTAATATAATATGTGTATACTTACAAAAAAAAGTATAAATATATAAATAATCTTCGTCTTCACATACGTCTTTTTTTTCTAACGAATTGAGGTTTCCGTACGAAGTTTTCTTTCACCGTATTATTATATATAATTTATTAAAAAATATATTTTTATCCATAAGAACTCAGTGCTGAAAGTCGAAAGTCCTCAATCAGTGTGTAAAGCCAGTGTTGACTTATTGGATCTGATCCAAAACTCATTGGTCTCATTATATGTATATATAAGACTAGCTTTTCGCCCGCGGCTTCGCTTGCATGTACTTAAGATTTGTAGAGAATTTTTATTTTAACAAACTGTAACGTGTACCCCAAAATATCACCTTCCCAGAGTTTGAAATCAAAAGTTTCATTCTAAAACGATGCCTATAACATAAAATTAAACCGTACTCTAAATTTATTATTTTTATCCTTAGCGTTTTGAGCTAGGCGACGATTGTAGTCAATAAAAATAATGTTATGCGCGTTCATGCTCTTAGGAGTTGAATAAAAAAAAATCTTACATAAACAAATATTTATCATCATTCGTATTTTCGTTTTAGCTTAAAGTTATATAATTGCTTTGCACCTGCACGCGATTCACGCCATTAGGTGTAAATTTTCATTTCGGAATAAGTCTTAAGCGATTTGGTGATGATGGTCAGTCACTTTGCCACTCCCTTTCTCCGCTTTGGACATGTTTCATAAATTAATTGTAAAAAGGAACATGTATGTATGTTTACCAAATTTTAGGTAAAGTTGATCATAAAAACATTATTATCCTAGCAAATTGCCCACTGCCCTTCTGAGCAAGGATTGATTGATTTGACGTTTGATTAATTGTGTTGGATAGCATTAATACCGTATTTTAATGTTTATGAAATACATAACGTTTCATAAATTGAGTTGAAGACTTCACTATTAAATATCATTTCTATTTTATTATACAAAAATTTCCATAGTGTTTAAATTTTTAGAAACCCCAAAATACATCGTTTTTAACTGTCTCGATAAGCATATTTATCCAAATTTCAAGCAAATTGACGATAGGACGATACTATTTGTAACGAAGAGCATTCATATTGACTTTCAATTAAATTTTACCGTATAAATATAATTTCTTTCTCCCGTTGAGGGTTCAAACACCGAAATATTTATTAATCATAAACATTGAAATAGAGGGTAAAGTAAATTTATCCAGAAGTTATTATTTTCTATTCAAATTTCGTCACCATTTTTACCTTTTTACGGGTTTTCAATACTCGAAATACGTGTCTTATGAATTGTGTTGACAAGCATTAATACCAAATTTTATGTAAATTTGACAATACTGTTATTATTTCACACACATGATACATATCATATACTTACCATAATCACACAATCTTCGAAACACGCTGTCTGCCCCTAGAGGTTGAATTTTGAAACACCCTAAACGTGTTTTTCAATATTTCATATCTCAATTTCTCATGTTTTAAATCAAGTATTTTATTCCAGTTAAAATTCCCAACACTTTTCTCCTCTATTTTATTAAAAAAAAAAATGTTTCATGTTTTAAACAGCAATAATACTTCAAGGAAATTTGATCTTAACAAATATCATTTCCCACATATATTTAGGCGTCCCTTTTTAAACGCTTTGGGTTGAATTTTACAAAACACAAAACGCTTGCTTTAATAATTGCTTCAGAATAAATTTATACTAAACTTTGACTACAAACATGAAATTCTTATTACAAATATCTTTTGTCACTCCCTCTTCTCCTTAAAAACTCCTAAAGACGTCGTTTATTAACCATGAAGAAAATAATATATATTAAGTGTCAAGTAAATTGGATCATAAAAAAAATCTAAATTAAGTTTCGTCACCGCCGTTTCCCCTAGGAGGCTGAATTTTGAAAAAGCCTGAAACGAATATTACGTTAATTGTGTTACTGGGCGATAACACAAGTATTAAGTAAATTTGACTGTAGAATTATTATTTCTCCCGAATGTTAACCAACGTTACACCTCTTTGACGGTTGAATTTTGGAAAATCCGTTCTTATATGTCGCCTTCAAATTACATAGTCAACTTGATTTGCGAATAAACACATTATTTCCCACACAAACTTTGCCACGATTGTTCACCCACTTAGGGGTTAAATTTCGAAAAATGCTGAAACACGTCATTCTTTATTTGCTACATAATATGAATATAAATTTTTTATGGCTTTATTAAGAAAAAAACCGGATTTCAATACAAAGTTTCATTCCCGATTTTTCGTGGGATAATTTTTCAAAAACAGTAAAAAGTATTTTTGTATAGATGATGAGATATGAAACAGTCCAATCTTGACTTACTTATGTCAAAAACTAGCAAAGGAGGTATATTATTCTGTTCCTGGTCTTTGATCTTTGCCACTTATTACTGTAAAGTTGCTAATTTTGACATATAGGTCATAGTTTTTATATATTTATTTAATAAATATTTTTGGACATAACACAGAGTTCCTTCTGACTCCAAACTAAGCAAAGCTTGTGTATGGATACCAGACAACGGATACAAATACATATACCAGCCAGGCACACTACCAACTAGGCTGCGAGGGAGACAAATATACATATAAAAGTACTCTAGTCCAGATAGACACCATCAGACGCACCTTTATTTGGTCATTATGATGTGGGTATGCATTCAGCCACTGGTTATGCACCTTTAAGAGAATAAAACCGTCTAAATATACATACATACATAAGATGAAAGTCACACTCAGTCTATGAAAAGAACTATGGTCAGAGTTAGGAACATAGGTAATGTTGCAAAATCCGTAATGAGAAAATACTTTGATGAAATAAGTGACCAACATTGCTCAAAGAATTAGTAAGCTGAAATAGAAATAGGAAAACCACATACCCGGTATAGGTGTAGACCTCAAAAAATGTTTAAGATTATGAACTGCTATACAGAAAGTGCAACGTTGAACCGCCACTCACTATGTTGACTGATCACTATGTGATATGATGACCGCTAGAACTCGCTTGATAGATGTTATAGTAGTTTGTTCTAGGAATCTCAACAGGAGGCATACTATATCTAAGAGTGTATCTAACGGCTGATACGGTGATAAAATTGATGATGATAATAATATGTATTTAGTAATCT
Organism: Apoda limacodes; assembly: GCA_946406115.1. Taxonomy (NCBI): domain Eukaryota; kingdom Metazoa; phylum Arthropoda; class Insecta; order Lepidoptera; family Limacodidae; genus Apoda; species Apoda limacodes. Next base: position 10,340,864 of record OX291553.1, on the reverse strand, counting down.
TCCTAGCAACGTTTTTAAGAGCTGCTTGGCACTTCTTCATGGTTGCCTATGTTTTTCCCTCATTATTATATTAATAATAATAATAATAAAGCCTTTTTATTTCCTTAATAAGTACGTAGTTACATGAAATGTGTTTGATTCACAGCATGTTGTTATAGCGTGCACTTTAAATATATACTTAATCTATATTATATAAACAGTTTAGTTTTAATTAATGTGTATTAAGGACCTCTTCATAGAGTAAAGGCCTCCTCCATTTTCCTCCATGTAGTTCTATCTTTTGCTTTTTCAAACCAGTTTTCTCCTGCTGCTTTTAAAATTTCGTCGAGCCATCTCTCCGCCGGTCTGCCTCTGGCTCTTTTTCCTGTGGGTCCCTTCCATGAAGTTATTTTTTTGGCCCACCTGTCATCACTCATTCGTACAACATGGCCGGCCCACTTCCATTTTAACTTTCTGCTGTGCTCCAGAGCATCAATCAGTTTGGTTGTTTTTCTTATGCATGTACTGTTTCTTTTATGTTTCAATTTCAGATTAAGAATGCTCCGTTCCATGGCCCTTTGTGTTGTTATTATTTTGTCTCTGGTTTTTCTGTTGAAAATCCAAGTTTGTGATGCGTAGGTAAGCGAGGGTAAGATGCAAGAGTCTAGTATCAATTTCTTTGCTTTTATTGAAGTATTGGACTTCAGGATTTCTTTGAAACACCAAAATTTGTTCCAAGCCATATTTACGCGTCTCATTAATTCATCATAGTGTCTACTTTTTTTAAATGATACTTGTTTGCCCAGATATGTGTACTCATGGACATAGACAAGTAAGACACGGTTAACATGAATTGGTAATTCGTTACTATTTGTCATAATTTTAGTTTTTATTGTATTTAGTTCTAGACCAATTTCGTTGCTGACATAATTAATTTCATTTAACATTGACTCTAGTTGTGTTGAGTTTTCTGCAAATAGTATGATGTCATCGGCGAATCTTAAATTACTCAGATATTGACCTTTGATATTAATACCCTTGTTTCTCCATTTTAATGTCTGCATTATATTTTGTAGGACGGTAATAAAAAGTCTAGGAGATAAGGGGTCACCTTGACGTACACCTCTACCGATCTGAAATTCAGTTCCGGCTCTATCCAGTGTTACTCTACTTGTGCTTTTCTTATATATGTCTTGTATGAGCTCTATTGTCTCTGATGGAACATTACAATCTTGTAAAGCTTTCCAGATGCTGATATGGGATATAGAGTCAAATGCCTTGGCGTAGTCGATGAACGCTAGGTAGAGCGGACGTTTCATTTCTTCGTATTTCTCCATAATCAACTCTAGAGAGTGGATGTGGTCGATAGTCGAATATGTACTTCTAAATCCCGCTTGTTCCACTGGCTGGTGCTCTTCAGTGTAGCTCGCAAGTCGTTTCTCGAAACAAGAAGCGAATAACTTATAGAGATTCGATTGTAGGCTTATTGGTCGGTAGTGGTTTATGTCAGTAGGGTTTCCTTTTTTATATAAGAGTACAATATTTGATTTGGCCCATTCGGTAGGTATTATTCTATCGTCCAAAACCTAATTGAAAAGTGTAGTTAAAGGTTGTAGTAGGAAAGCTTTGCCCGTTAAAATGGCTTCATTTGATATACCGTCTGGGCCACAGCTTTTCTCTTTCTTTAAATGCTTTATGTTAGCCAGGATTTCTTCGCATGAGAATCTTTGTATTAATGCATCATTGTTCTGTAAGTAAAAAGTTTCTATATTCGCTGGCGATCTACAAGTGTATAGATCTTCATAAAATTCAGTAGCGGCTTCTATTATACCTGATCTTGAGAAAGTTTGTGTGTTACCGGCAGAGTTATCTTTCAAAGAAGGAATCCAGTATTTACATGTAGTCAACTCTCTTATACCTTTCTTAACACTTCCTGACTTCTTAAGATGTTTTTCAATTGTCGTAAGTCTGTATTCTTCATACTCTTTTCTGATAATTTTGTAAATGGTTTTATATAGATTATTTTTTCCCTTTTTCCGAAGTTTGTGTTTCCCAATACTCTGTCTTCGCATTTCAATTTTTGACCAATTCGGGCATTAAAATCACCCATTACTATAAGGTTAGCGCTGCAGTGTTTAAGAGATGCCTGTATTTGGTCATAAAATTCTTTTATTTCTTGTTCAGTTGCGTCACAGGTCGGTGCATGTACTTGGACTATAGATAAATCTGTACTCTTAAACTTCAGGTTTAATATGCCAATTCGTTCATTGATTGCTGTGAAATTTTCTATATAATTTTTCAGGTGTTTTTTGATAAGGAATCCTACGCCATACTGACCCTTAGTCTTGCCAAAATAACAGAATATATGATTGTCACTTTCTTCTATATTATAATCCGTACGTCTGATTTCTGATAAACCGATGATGTCATATTTAATCGTTGATATTGATTGCTTGAACTCTATTAGCCTTTCTTCTGATAATAGTGACCGAGCATTGTATGTACATATGTATATAGGGTGGAGTGGAGGGTTGTGGTCTGTGACCCCCGCGGTGACCGGCCGTGGTGGGGGACGGGAAGAGGTCGCTTGTTTATGTCATATCTTTGTTGGTGGTTGGTGCGGTTGGGAGTTACTGTCTGTGTTAATATGTTTATTTTTTATTAAATATTGTTCCATTTTTTTTTTGTAAGATTTTTCATTGTATTTTTTTGTTCTTTCCCGGTTGCGCTCTGTGTTTCTGGGGACTGGGATAGATTTCTTTTTTGACGTTCGTGCTGGGTACCTGTATTCTCTGGTATGATAACAAGCTTATTGTATTTAATATATCCCCTTTTTCCTTGTTGTTTTTCTTGTTGTAGTTTGATGTTAAGTTTTTTTCTCTCTTCAAGAACCTGAGGAGAAAAATCCTCCTTGATGTAAGTGCCAGTTTCCTGCAGCGACTTCTTATTTTTTAGTAATTCAATTTTTTTCCCCATAGTTGTTAAGGTGACAATTACAGGTCTTATTTTTTCAGACTTTCTCCCCATGCGTGAGACACATTCAATATCTCTTTGTTGACAATCTACTTTCATAATATTGTTTATTATATCCAGAACTTTTTTCTGCAAGGTAAAATAGCTATGTTCTGTTTCTTCCACTCCGAAAAAAATCAGATTTTTCTTTCTTATAATTTTTTCAAAATTCTGTATTTTTTGTGCTTGTTCTTCTGTAATTTTTTCTAACTGCTGTTGTCTTGTTTCCAAAATAATAAATTTTTCATCTATATTTTTATTTATGCTATTTGGGATACTTTCTTTCATTTCTTTTAATTCCTTCGATTGTTCATCGAACTTTGTTTGCAAATTTTTAATCATCTCTGAGATTTTTTCCATTTTTAATGTTTATGACCTCTATCGGAATGTTGTGGAACAAGTTCGATGTCGCGCTTTACTAGTTAGGTGACCCTAGATCGATGCGCTCGCTCGCGTAAGCTAAGCAGTTCTACTAATTTTCAACAGATGTCGCTACTATGTATAGGACAATGACGAATCGTAATTTTTATGCGGTTTTTATAGGTTATGTTACACACTGATTAATCTGAAAATGTTTTTGCACTATAATTGTTACTTGTATGCAAGCTCACTGTCGATATTTATATTTTTAATATAGTTTATGCATGTATGTTCTGGATTTCACGCACGAAAAGTCAATAATGTTTATTCTGTTTCATACTGATTTTCTAGCTTTTACGAGTTCTCGCACAGCTACATTTTTTATAAGACACTTTGTTTTAACTTAGTCTTGCTTTTTAATTAGATTATTCACTGTATGGCACGGTTTTATAGTTTTTATAACACGATAAACACAGAGCCGATGTTTACTGTTGCGCAGTAGCGACCCCTGTACATGTATACTGCTCCAGTATTAGTTGTGCCCGGTGCGCGGCACACGTGCACTCGCGTTTTTCCCTCATATTGTCCCTAAAATGATCTATATAAGGAGGATTGTAACTGAATACCTTAGATTTTAGGCAGTCTTAAAACCATACCATACCATCTGTAACCTGTTTTGTATCATTTTCCTATTTTTCCATGAACCCTAAAGATAAATCCGACAAACATTCTTTCATACAATCTGCATTACACTAAATATCCTTAACTTTAAACATTTCGATACTTATTACCTACGTGTAATTATCATACAACGCTATTTACCATAGTCGCAAGATGCATATTAATCCATAAAATATCAGTTAATTATTAAATACCAGACTTTTCATTGTATTAATTAAATTTATGAATTAAAAAGTTTGGTTATTTAGTAATTCACTGAACTTTCACAAATGCATATGGTTACTGCGACATAGTTTTAACACATTTTGAGGGGCGAAATGTTTATACATAGTTAGATACAATTTGTACGATAAAAAATGACGTCGAATTCACCTTAAGCAAATCTATACTAATATATAAAGCTGAAGAGTTTGTTTGTTTGAACGCGCTAAACTCAGGAACTACTGGTCAGATTTAAAAATATCTTTCAGTGTTGGATAGCCCATTTATCGAGGAAGTTATATATCATCACGCTAACACAAAAAGGAGCGGAGCACTAATGAAACATGTTTCAAAATCGGGGTTTTTTTATCGTTTTTGAGAGCTTCCGCTGCGTGCACTGCGTAAACGGTTAAAGTTTCGCAAAAATCATGTATGACAGAATTGTTCCTCTATAAAAGTTCTGAAAAAAATCCGCGACAGCATATGTCTATATTTTAAGGTTGGCTCACTATAACCTTTTTTATGCTAACCATATTTGTTCTAAAATAATGCATTATTTGTAAAGGTGTTTTTATAAACATAATATTAATCTTTATCCAAATAAATACATTATTCAACACAAGCATTTAATTTAAAACAAAATTGCCCTGTTCATCATTCGATTTCAATGAATATCTTCGGAGATATCGCAGTTTTAAAATAACGTGGCAGCAAAATAATTATCAAGTATTGCGCGCGCATTTATGTGCGAGGCCGGTGGGCAGTCATGACAGGGAAGGGCGGTACGTATTATTTAAAAATATTTTACCTTCTGTGTTTTTTTTTATTGAGGAGTTGCCGTAAGAATCCTATGCCGATAACCAAATTTAGGGCGGGCGAAGCCGCTGGCAAAAGCTAGTAGTAAATATATGTAAAAATATATACCGATGTGACCCAACAAATTGTTTTATCTTGGGTTATTTGCAGGCCGTAAATACCCATCAACGAAGAATAGCTGTCGTTTCATCGATTTCCGTCTCCGGTGTAACGATGAACAAAGTAAATTATTTCGCGTCGAAAAAGCTTTGATAATGGACGCGCGAGCTAAACCAATTCCGTCTGTTCCGTAATCAAACTTCTTTTGGGTACGCAAAGAGTAAATAAACACTCCATTAAACTGCTTTCAAATTACTTTTATGTAAAGTTACAAACTCTTTCTGTCAGTTTGAGAACTTTTGCAGGTCATTATTACTTTTGTAATGTAAAGCGATGCAAGTTTGCAGCTGTACTAGATGCCATAAAACCTTTTACTGGCCACGTTGCAAAGTAAAGTTTAGCTTTATCTTTAATTTATGTACGATTGTCCATGTCAACATCAGGGTGACTATTTTTAACCATCACTAGAATGTTAACTACCATGAACACAAGGGATCGTTTAACACTGATCGATTAAGTATTTACATCGCTAACAGAATTTACAATAATAAATATCTTTTGCGGTCTCAATTCGCTAAAACAGACACCATGGCCGTTGTAATAGTTATTTTTAACTAAATAGTTTAGTTGTTTGTGTGTTAAATTTTTGTAAGTAGTTTCTAAGTTTTTTAGGATAAAAAAAAAAAACGCAAAAAAAAAACAAAATTTAAATTCTTAAATTTAAATTAAAAACATCAAAATTAAACTTAATAAATAAACTTAAATTTATTCTTGCATGACTAAGCAGTATCCACTTACTGAGACTCGATGTGGTTGTTACCTCCCTCTAAAGAACTGCAGTCCTCCTTCAGCAGGGACCTCGGATACTGTCAGGAATAGACAACTCTCGAGATCCTCGGCCGTCATCAGGGTTCCCGCGTGAATGACACTGTAGCCCTCACACTATTCAATGTCTTTTGTCACTCTCACTTTCAAAGTCCATAAAAGTGAAGTATAACACTCGCGACACGTTAAAAAAAAATTTAAGGTACCTGTATAGCTTAGGGAAAGAATTGTTATAGTTTAAATTAAGGATATTTAACATAAAACTAATTCAACACGTCAAACTGGAACCGGCGTGCGTCAAAACCATCCTGAGTTCCTCCTATTGTGGACATGAAACAAGATCTAAGCGATCCATATATTAAAATATATCCAGTTATAACTAGATATAAAAGTTTTTACCCTAAACTAAACTTGTTTGGTCACACCAGCACTCCATATTACCAAACCCTTTTAGAAGTCAGAAGACAAGACTTCCCCATCAGAACCAGCTAGCAGCACTAAAAAAATCTAGACATACAAACCATCCCTCCATACTGGAAATAAGCGTCCAAATCTCTCATTTACTTTTCCTTAAGCACATACTAGTCTCAAATCAACTTTCTTACAACCAATCAATCCTGCATAAATCTTAATTTTAAGATTTATTTTAGGTAATCTATAATTTTTGGTTGTAGATTAAGTGTGTTCTAGAAATTAGGTTGCCTCGATATAATTAGACCTCCTGGTTTGAGTAGTCGACGATAAATAAACTACAGGTCCAAAAATACCGACAACCATTTCCAGAGTGTATCCTCAATGTTTGATATGTGTTTATCTAGATATAGTATGCCGTGAATCTGTAGCGAAGGACCGTTAGTGAAGATCTGGTCTAGATCTCCCTTCCGACTCAAACTCTATTGAACACACAGATTTTGGCGTGTGAAATTGATGTTGTGAAGTGTAGTTTTTATTTAGTACTTTAGCAATTTTCTAAGACAAATAAAAATCTATCCGGATTGGACAAAATGTCATTTTCACAGAGCTCATAAATGGCTTTTATAATACCTTTGTCTTTGATTTAGATTCTTTCGTTTATTTGAAACTGAAAATAAATTGTCACTCCTCCGTAGTATAAAATTGAGTAGTAATTTAGATTTCTCGTAGTTTAGATATGTAGTTGCGGAACTCGTAGATTTTCAGAGACAATTTTAAATTTAACTCAGTTCAAATTCAACTCTTACAAAGATAGTTGATGAAGACAAGGTAGAATTTTAAAAGAAAAAAATTCGGCTGAGCTGTAGATAAAATCGTTTGTGTATTCTAGAAATTAGGTTGCCTCGATATAATTAGACCTCATCGTTTAAGTAGTCGATGCTAAATAAACTACAGGTCCAAAAATACCAAGAACCATTTCCAGAATGTATCCTCAATGTTTGATATGTGTTTATCTAGACTTAGTCCAGATATAGTATGCCGTGAATTTGTAGCGAAGGACCGTTAGCGAAAATCTTTCTAGATTTTCCTTCCGACTCAAACTCCATTGAACACACAGATTTTGGCGTGTAAATTGGTGTTGTGAAGTGTAGTTTTAAGTAATTTTATGTAATAAAATTAAAAAAAGAAAAAATAAGTTTAATGTAATTTTCAGTGACAATTATAAATTTAACTCAGATCAAAATTCAACTCTCATAGAGATAGTTGATGAAGATAAGGTTTAATCTTAAAGGAAAAATATTAGGCTGAGCTGTAGATTAAATTGTTTGTGTAACAACTCAGTCAAAATTGGGGAACATATGCTATAAGTATTATTTAGCTTATTAAAATCTAGCTTATTTTTGTAGGCTTTCGGTTACGGTAATTTTAAAAGTAAAGTTTTACAATAAATAAGTTTTAAACACACAACTCAAACATTTTACAAAATTCACACACTCTTCTTAACATTAAAGAAAATTAAAAAATATTGCCCTATCACCCTTGTTCTAAAAAGTTTCCCATAAAAATAAAACCAGCTGAAAAACAAATAATAGCCAGACTTAGAAAGTCTAGGTTACCTAGTTCTCCTAACAATCTATTAGACAACAAAATTGATGAAAAACAGCTAAATTCTTTCTTGTCTGAAGAATTAGACAAAGAAAGACGTAATCCTTGTGTTTCAGAAAATTACCCGGGAAAACAGAGTCTTAGAGCTCTTGTAAATCTATATCTAAATAAAAAAAAGAAAAATTTCCTACCTCTGGAAAATAAATAAATAAATTAAACCTTTTTTGAATCTATGTAACTTACACAATTTGTTACGTTTTCACTGTTTTAAAATAATAAAAAATTAAGACACTTTTCAAGCCTTTACGGACAGGCCGATTTCTCGAATCGCTCAACGTGCAAGCTCTACGATAGCTCGACAATTTTCCGTATTATACTAGACGTCTAAACTCAACGATAGTCTGACAATCTCTGTCACGAAGTTCGCTTCTCGATCTTCCACAAAGCCTTTGGAGTCAATCCCCACTGTAAATGCCATGAAAAAATACTGAACATCATACAGGTAAATTCTTTGTTTCTGAGTTCAAAATTAAATTCTGGCTGCGATCTTTGTTTATATAAAAGCCCGCCAGAAAATAATCTCACCATGTAACCATAAGCAAATGTAGACCTTACAATCACAACATCATGATCCTACATGTTTAAAACTCAAGACATATACGTGTGGTAATTCCAACGTTCCCAATTTTAAAACCAGTATAAATTGGTCTATACGCTGTTATACGCCTCACCTCCTTCTCTCCCCTAACTCGTCTACAAACAACGGAAATATTTTGAGAACAATAAGGCCTTGTTTTAAGCTGCCGCCTAGCTTAATACACCCCTGTACCCTTCTTTCCTCCGTTCCTCCGAATATAAACAATATTTACCACTGACATGGTCAACACCACCGCACAGAAAAACAACTTTATTTATATAAGGTTTGAATTTGTAGAAATGACATAGCTATAACATGGTAAATTCATTACTATGTGTGCTAGCGTAGCGTATGGTTCACACCATTTTGTCATATAAGCGTTATGCAAGTGTGTGATAAAACAGGAACGAATCCCACACGAGGGCACCAATCTTAATATAAACATAAGTCCGTGTACACTTCGTACCTCTGGGAACAATGAGAAATAAACACTCCCGACTCAATTTTTTGAAACAAAGGGTACAATGAGAGTACTGTCTGTTCAAATTACTGAGAAGTGGTTATTTTAATATGTACAAAGTTTTGTACTTTGGTTAAATTTGAAGTAAATATTTTAAGTATGTAGTATTTATATAAGTATTTAAGTATAAGTATTCTAAGTATATAGTACAACCATACACTCGTTTTGCGAAATAACTCTGTAGCAGAAAAAATCTGTTACACCGTATTACAGAAAAAAAACAAAGGACATTTTGGGTTCATCCATTTATAACCACCATGAACGCTGATGAGAACTATTTTTATGGAAAATATAAAGCTTTAGAAACGGACGAAAAATGTTTTCTGATTTTTGAGTTCTGAGAATGAGCATATCTTCATTTGAAGAGCATGTAAGTTAGTTAACACCATATCTGTAGAAATCTTGCAAACGCACTGACTCCTATTTGACTTAAAATGGTGTCAACAAGTGTGACGTAACATCGCAAGAATGCGCGATGCGAATATATTCGCAAGTTCTTGCGTTGCGTTCGTGCGAGTTTGGATATTTCTACGATTTGTTTTTTGTCTTTTGACCCTGAAACAAACTAAGTAGTAGGTATCATCGGCGTAGAGGCAAAAATATCCCCCGTAAATTTTATATATATATATATATATATATATTACAATATGTTAATAAATATATAATGCTAATTTTATTAGGTACAGAACAAATATATCAAATGGTAATTTGTGTGATATCGTAACAAATTTAATATTGTATTAAATTGGCAACACCAATATCATGATTATTTATTTATTATTTTATTTCAGGAGTAATAAGAAGCGAATCCATACAATAAAAATAGTTTATGAGCCTGAGAGTGACATAGGTTTTTCCTTATCTCAATCAAGAGTTTTCGCACAAGAACCAAAATGGCAAGATTTTTGGCACAAATATAACTTAAAAGATAAAAATAGTATAACTACTTTTTATTTCGATCGAACGTTCCCATTGTTCTGTGAAGCTGCGGAATAAAAACTGAAGCAATTCTCACTTATGTAAAATTATGCAAAAGGCTGTTGACGTATTTTTTTGGAAAATACAGTTAATATCCTAATCGTAACTATAAAAATTTGTGAAAGTCTGTTTGTTTGTTTTTTATCATTGGTTAGCTGCGATACGCAGCAACTAATCGAGCTTAATTTTAGCACAGCCGTTGTTAATGGGACGGAAAAGGATAAAGGCTTCTTTAATTCCAAAATTCCGAAGTTCCCGTAGGAATAATTATAACCAAATTCAACGTTAACGAACTATAGCAAACTTTTTCTCTATACCTAAATAGTTGCTGTAAAAATCCTACACCGATAACCAAATTTGGCGCGAGCAGATCCACCAGCAAAAGCTAGTATATAAATAAAAACCTGAAATAATTTATATGATTTATATTATATGAATAATGCTACCTCTCTTAAAGGCTAGGTTTGGCTGTGCAGAGAGATAATGCCGCCAGTGTCAATGGTACTGTACCACAGGGGTTTACTTTAGATGAAATATTCTTTTTATGATTCTGGGGTTTTTAAATTTAAATTATGTTTTTATTTATTTATTTTTAGGTTTTTAGTTAAGATAATTTTAGTTTTGTTACTTAAATATGTTAATATTTGTTAGTTATTTAAATAAATTATTATATGAATAGAAATCCAACACTTTATTTTAAACAACAATATAAATTACAAATTTACATGCAAAAACATTTTCGCAAGAAGATATTAGTCGTTTGCATATTTTTTACTGAGTTCCGATAACGCAAAATTGCGTGTTATTTGGCAACAACAGTAAAGAAAATGAGCACGTTGCTTTAATTTTATACGAACATCAAAGCTATTAACATGCAATATTAGTATCAGTTCCTAATGTAAACTAAGTATTTTATGTAGTTAAAGTTATAAAACATAAATTTTTGTTCAGAAATTGTTTAATATTAAAGTTTTCATAAGCATTTATAAGTGTTTCATTAGACATGACGCAAGAACGACACTGCTTGGCGATCACCCACAATTGATAGTTATGATAATATCCTTTAGATTATAGTATTATAATATTTATATAATAATATTGTTTTTAACTCTTCTTTAATAATGAGGACTAAGTGGCGCATTGGTAAAGCGTGCGGCTGTCATGACCAAGTTCTCGGATACGATTCCTGGCAAGGGGCGACCAATGTTGTTACCCTTTTTTCAATTGCACAATTGTCTCGACTTTAGCTTGTGCCCGGCGAAACGGTGTCGTGATGATATATTTGTATTTAACAAAAATGTTGACAGTATACTTTCACACGTGCCAATGCTTGTGTCTAAGCAAAAACTCAATAATTGTTTCTCGTTTTTTATAAAAAGGAAAAAGAATAATGTCGCGTACTATTGTATGAAAAAATGCAATAAATGCGCTCACTTTAAGCTTCATAGCTTAAAAATAAAATGGCCGTGACACACCTTCAGTCGGTCATATAGTAAAAGTATAAAAGGGTTTGTTGTTTATTTGATAACCTAAAAATGTGTGGTTTTGTAATTAATTGTGTGGCTTGGCGCATAAGTTTAACTAAACCTTCGAGCCCTCGATCATTGACAAATTCAGTTGAAATTTCCAATGGAGTGGTAGAATAGATAGAGAGATAGATAGATATTAGAATATTAAACACTAAAAGGAACGAAAATTTTAATTATTTTTGTTGTGAAGTTTGGTTATATTAAATTTAGTTAGGAAATCTATACATATAATAAAATGGTAGGAAAGTCAAAACTGTACATTGAATATTTTTTTAAAAGAATACTTGGAGTGTGGTCTATAATCGATACCGAGGCCAAAAATATAGTTTGTCTGTTGGTCTGTTTGTCTGTATGTATTTTCGCGATAAACTCAAAAAGTACTGCATAGATTTACTTCAAATTTGGCACGAATATTATTAAGAAGTCGGGTCAACAGAAAGGCTACATATTATCACGCTATCACCTACGGGGAACGAGCTGTAAACCTTTATTTCTTTAACGTATTCTGTAACAACGTGTAACCTAATTTCATGTCGCATATAAACTTAAGTGAGATGTGGAACTAGCTAGATTTTTTCTACTCACACATACTCACACCATTTATTTTATGTTAAAAAATCGTGTAAAGTCATAACTTAGATGTGTTATAATTTTTCACCATATAGAAATGTTTCCTATTTGTTAACTAGATGGCGTTGGCGTCGAATTAGATCGCGCTATGGTTTCGTTCACAAAAAGTGATGTTATGAGTGCAGATGTCGCCGTCTCAACCTATAAAAACTGGGGTTACCTGCGTTGCTATAAGTTATCGTGTGCTTGATCGAATTAAACGTGAAAACATTTTCCTGAAATATAAATAAATATTTACTTAAATAAACTTCAATCGGACTACTGCTTAGCTATCATTATATGTGTGTAAATTCTCAGTGCGTAAAGTAAATTCGGTAGAGTTGTATCTAGCTTAGAAGAACTCATACGGTGTGTGTACGGGGATATCAGTCGTATACCGCACCAGCAGAATTCTTGGGTGTGTGAGCGGGCCATTTTGACGTCCAAAAATGATCAGGCTACAGCAATTAACGAATGTATTCTCTCGGAAATTGAGGGGAACGAAGTGGTCTACACCTCTATAAACACTGTCGTCGAGCAAGATGACGCAACACATTATCCCGTAGAATTTCTGAACTCCCTGTCAGCAAGTGGACTTGCAGCGCATACCATCAAGCTGAAGGTCGGTGACTCGAATATGCTTCTTCCAAAAACCTCCGAAGTTGTGTAACGGGACCCGCCTTAAAGCCATCTCGTTCCACGGACACACGATTGAGGCGGAAATTCCTACGGGTTGTGGCGTCGGCGAGGCAGTATTTATACCACGCATTCCCCTCATACCTCATAACTTTCCGTTCCAGTTCAAGCGCGTACAGTTCCCCGTGAGTGTTTGCTTCACGATGACCATCAATAAGTCGCAGGGGCAGACACTGAGAGCAGCGGGTGTCGACCTCACAGGGGCAGCTGTACGTCGCTTGCTCCCACGTCACCAGTCGTGACTCTCTTTACATTTTCGCTGCGGAGAGTCAAACCACTAATGTTGTTCATCGAGAAGTCCGTATTATACAAGTATGTATTTTTACCCTATTCTGTATTACTTATTCATTATTTTCTCCATCTGCTTCAGTCAAAACTTATTACTTAATTCAGCAGAATCACCATAAAGTCATTTATTCAAAGCAGGCTGAAAATCAGCGCTTTTTGAAGGTCAATTTTACAAAAGACAGTCTCCCTCTGTTACTCTTCTTCCTGTAGATATAAAGTGTAAAGCAGAAACGGGTAAATGAATGTTATTTTTAAAGGTATAATCGTAGGTATTTTTGGTGCTGCATAGCGTTCACGCAAACGACGTCGCGGGCAGCAGCTAGTAAAGTTAATAAAATAGGTATGTTCAGATTGAATTTATTCATGTATATATACCTAGGCTTTAATTCTCTAGAAATAAGGAGGTCACTGTCTTTGTTTAAATTCGTCCTACATATTATAAGGAATAAAATTGATAGTGTTGATCTATTAGGTAATTTATTAAAGTTATTTGAGCCTGATTTCTATCTGAGATCTCGCTCACGTCCTTTCTTTAAGGAAGCTGTATCCCGCACAAGCCTGTACGCACGGTCGTCGGTCCCACGCGCGCACGCTCTGCTCCGCTCCATGCTCGCAGCAGCACCACAGTGTGACCTGTTCGTGTCTGACATAGCAAATTTGTTGACTGAGTGCAAGAGTATGCTAGAAAGACGAATGTGAGATTTAGAAGTATATGTTTTTTGTTTTTGTAATGTATGTGCTTTAAATGTATTGTAGTGATATCGTTTACAAACTGTTATACTGCAATTAATAATAAATAAATAAATAAATGTAGAATTTGAAACTGTTAATTGTAAAATAGAGGTCTACGCGTTGACTTATTTTCACTCTAAAGCCCGTTAAAACACACTGACACACACAATCACAATCACAAATCACAATCTGAAATAGGTATATTTATAATGACCACACACGCAGGGCATTCAAAGATTACTATATAAAATACATTTAATATGCCTTGCTATAATTTATATCGATCAATCTCAGTAGATCCATTGTCTAGATCCATCATGGATCTAGTGAGATAATTTTTCTTAGTAGATCAGTTTTCTAATAAACTGGATCTGATGAGACTTTTTTATGATATATATTACAGCTCAGTGTGTAACGGTATTTATTAATAAAGCAAATGCATACTTACTCATAACGGCATATTTTTTTACATTATGGTGCATGTCACAAATGCAACTATTAAATGTAAGGCAAATGGTATGCAATAAATTTATTCCTATCATTTTTATGGATATCATTTAAGCTATGAATGTGCTAATAACAATAACAGATAACAAACACATCGGTCCTATATTTGGACATATTTGGACAAGTGCCAAATGGCACAAACATTGTTCTAGTTACCGCAAATCTTTAAAATGTTTGGAAAACTGTCATTTTTATTATATAAATTGTTTGAATTCAGTCGATTTTGAACACTAAAATACAACGAACAAATGTTTTAACGTAGTTTGTTAACCTGAGCTTTGTATATAGTCTTAAGCACAGTGCCCACCTATTATAATACGTGATTTCGACATGACTTGGAGCATGACTGACGTGCCACAGTTTGCACCGACCTATATAAGATGGCAGCTAAAATAAAATTCATTGGTGGGGTGTTTGGTCGCTATTTCAATAATATGACGACTGTCATTTTTCCAGCGCCGGGTCAGAAAAGTTTGTTGCACTATGTATTCTTTTCAGTCGAGCGTTGCCAACCTTCGTTATTAAAGAACCCCATGAGCTCATTCCACAAACTAAGCGTTTGCGGAAGAAAGTTTCTATGAAGCCAGTGCGCGACCATTTAGGTTCTATAGTTTGAAAATCTAAACTGTGGAATCATTTCTTGCCGATGGCGAGCGGTGCGTTGGTAAAAAGTAGCCGCGGACATCATTTCAAACAATTCCTAAAACACATCCCATGAATGAAGCAGTAGACAAAACACAGCGACGCAAAGTCTATCGTCAGACTTCGATACGGCTTGTGAGTTTGGGGTCGTCAACGAGTCTCACAGCTCGTCGTTGAACCTAGTCAAAACGGCCAAGCTGGTGACCGGGCGCACCCACCCAGAGATGGAAGCGGTAGTCCATACGTGGCTATACTTGCAACTTGTAAAGCAGCAACCTTTGCTCCGACGTGTAGCAATTAATGTTTTGCTCTGTTGAGTACACCAAGTTTTAAGACGCCAGCTTCACCTTGTCCTGCAAATGATCGCGGAACTAAACATCGCTGCAGATGTCAATACCAAAGATCCCAATGGTCTTGGAGATGGTGAGGGTAGCGTTTTGGAATTGTGGCACTTAAGTGAATGGGGTTTTCTTAGCGGTGAACGCGCAGACTAGTGTCTTGTTAAATCGGACCAAGTTTTTCCGTCCCCAGTCAGAGACCTTGGGCAGAGTGGTCTAGATTTGAGACACAAGTTCTCCGCGCTTTTCCTACACAAATAAACGGGGACTGTTTGCACGGCCCGTGTAATAAGCGTCTCTACTACTGCCATCTGCATAGCAATGTATGTTGTTGATGTCCAACATGTTATCGATATGCAGTAGTAACAGCATAGGAGACACCACAGAGCCTTGCGGAACACCAGCATTAATGTCCATGCTATCAGAGCAACTACTGTCAACTACGGTTCGTATTCGTCTGCCAGACAAAAAGCTAGCCACCCGTTGACACAAACCTTCGGGCACTCCGTAAGATGTCAACTTCGATAGAACACCCCGGTGCCAGACCCTTTCGGACGCCTTCGGTATGTCCAGGCTGCATGCCAATTGCTCCCCCTGACTCGCAATGGCTAGTGCCCATCGGTGTGTGAGATACTCTAAAAGGTCACCAGTCGAGCAACCGTGGCGAAGGCCATATTGACGGTCGCTGACCAGGTCGTGTTTTTGTTTATGGATCGGATCTATCAACCTTTTTGGACACAGAGTGCACATTCACAGTCTTCCATGGAGACGAAAATTGCCTAGTGTGAAAGCGCGAAGAGGCGCGTGAGTACAGGACATATGTCAGATGCATTATAACGGAACGACCGTTTAGGTGGTCTGGCTCCGGTAAAGGACCGGATGATGTAAGAAACAATGGAAGTTTTCAGGCATCCACTACTAGGTCCATATCCGCGTATAGATTTTAAATAAAGATCGTAGAATCTTTATGAGTGGTTTTGACATCTATAAATCAAAACATTGTTCTGTACGTATCACCGCAACGTAGATCGTCAAAAATCTGCTCTTATACTAAATTAAATGAACATCATTTTATTCTGCAACGCTGTTGCCTATTCTCATTATTGGTAATTTTTTACTTCTCTGCAACACAAAACTTTTACATGAAAAAAATTGTAATGGACAGGGAAAAATCTCTTTATACACAGATGATATTCAGAAATTGGTGCAAAACGCTAATTTTACCTTAAAAAAATATTTAACGTAATATTTTACACTATACAAATACACCATTACAGAACGTAAACAAAAGATTTAGACCAATTCAGACAAATGAATAACAGGAAACAATAATTTTTTTTTATGAAAATATTGCCAGCCTAAAAAAAGGACTCCCAAAAACTGACGCTAGATTGAGTTCCTAATATTTTTGTGGTTACCTATTTCAATGCGCGTGCGCACAATTTTACGAATGTGAAATGAGAAGGAGAGAGCATTGATATTTTTCCCTTCCTGAAGTAATAAATAGTTAATATAAAATACTAATTTAAAATTATTTACAACTTCAGCATTTTTATAGATGTACATAAAACATACAAAACCTGTCAAAGTTAATAACCATTTGTAAAAAAAATCATATAAAACACTAATTTCAATGTGCTCCGCTTCATTTTACGCGCCAGTTTTCCAGTTTACAAGTGGGACGCCGTAACTACATTAAATAAGTACAAGTTCTTTCTGGCGCTCGCCGGCCTCTGCCGCGGCACGCTCCGCTCGGCTTTGCGCGCTAACTTTCATGTGCTCCGCTTCGTTTTACGCGACAGTTTTCCAGTTTACAAGTGGAACGCCCTGACTACATTAAATAAGTACAAGTTCTTTCTGGCGCTCGCCGAGCGTAGCCATGGCACGCTTCACTCGGCTTTGCACACTTACTTCCATGTTTTACCATAAGCTCTATATCAGGCTGGCAGTAAACTTAACAAGACTCTGTATAATAAAACGTAACGCATAGTTTCTAGGTGATGGTGAACTGCTTTATGGTTGGCGTGGATATCCCTGATATTGCAGAAGTTTAAATTATATGTGGATAGAGTGGCCGCTGAAATAACTCTCTTACTTTTTTCATGATTGCAATTAATAATTTAAAAGAAATTTTTTTTGGTCTAAAAATAATACGATTACTGGCTTGGCGGGCGGAAGGGCTCCTGATTCCCCTCTGTTGTAGTTGTCGGGTCCACCCCAGTGTCCTTCTCCAGCACAACTATCATTTCAGAGACTTTACACAGATTGGCTGTTCAGCCTCCCAGAGCGGAGATTAAGTAATGCCTGGGATCAGCCGTTTTATCAGGTCTTCCTGAACGCCGTACCAGCACCGCCGGCCCTCTGCTGTCCGCGCAGCAAATCCTCAAGAGCTCTGGCAACCTTACTCACCACCTGGAACACAACACTACTCAATGTTACTGTTATTGTGGCCGCGGTTTTCTGTAAGGTATTTCCCCAGTCGGGCTACTCATTCGAGCGAGTATTCGCTAAGCGTCGCTTTTATTGGTCGAGCAGCTAATGCCTACCTACCTTTCTAACACAGGCACTCACTCACTCACGGTTTTGATAATAAAATTTTAAGAATTTTAAAATAATGATCGATGGAATGGAATAACTTTATTGTGCCTATATTATCAATTTTTATTTGGCTTATTAGATAAGTGAAATAATTTAATGATATTTTTGTTTTTTAAGTAAGAAAAGTGTGTGACACTAAAGGGGGAGCAAATTGTAATTATGACGCTAGCAAATCTAATTCGTTACATGCATACTTATGCTATATACAGAAATAAGTTAAAGTTAAGTTAAGTAAAATAAGTTAGTTAAGTTTTAAAATCCTACGTATGTAACCCAGACGAAAGTTATATTTTTTCCGTTGATATTGTGGGGCGCTATATAGCTTTCTGACGTCGCACCGAAGGCAATGGAGTAATATGATTTTTAGCACACGTTTATCTGGAAGGACGGAGAAGAACTTAACATACTTTTGATCCTGATCAAGAGTTCCCACGTGAAATGATTTTTTACGGGTAATATCATGGGGCACTTATACCTTTACGTTTAAACATAGTAATAGGCAGACCAAGATTTTGGCATAGGTATAGCTGAAGGGACGACAAAGGGCGTTTTATACTTTTTATCTCAATCAACAGTTCTCATAGGTATAGATTTTTCTGCAAAGGAATATTAATCCAAGTCAAAACGGATCAACGCAAACAATTTTAGAAATATTCTCTTATATTATTAGTAGTTGAGGCGTGGGTAAAAAAAACGCTCGGAATTCCGCCGTTCAGTTGGTCTGTGGGGAATAAACGGACTTTTCCGATTCCGCGGGCAAAAGCTAGTATATAATAAGCTGAATTTGAATATAGAATGTATAAAGTCAGGCGTCAAATTGATAAGGGTGCGACACGGGAGGGTCGAGAGGTAATCACAAAAGCAGCAAAGCTATCTCGTTACACCTGCATGCAATAAGCTAAGTTTGGAACTGTTCCACAGAAGGAGAAGGGCGGTGGAACACCGGTTTAGTAAGGTAAACTTATGATCTAATATTCTAACGTTCTACTTGTATTGACAAAGTATTGAGATTAAAGTTTCATGCATTTTTCACAACATGGAAGCGTATTGCAAAGTCTTAAGAAGTCTTTTCCCAAGAATTTGAGAGAAAAATGTATGAAAGTATGTCTTACTATACGTATAAGCCTTATCCCTCGAAACTCGTGAAATAAAAACACTTTTTATACATTTTATCACATCAAAAACATCTTTACAAATTTTTTTGTTGTGTATCTGTACAAATCTTTGTTAGTGCAATGATTTGATTTGCACAGCCTAAATTGCGATGTAATTTGTTTTAACTTGAAACATCTTTTTTCTACCAAAGTCCTCAAATTGTGGACTATATTGACTCATCTAAAAGTTTCAAGAAGAGGTACAACACATGTGAATTCGGAATAGTAAGAGTGCCGCACATAAATGCGCTCAGAAAGCTAAAATATTGCTGGTACAGAAGATAAGTCAATTTGTTCATGTCAATTCCTCGACTAGACAATGCAACAAAATTACACCTACTTTTTTATTAGAGCGCGTTCCCTAAGAATAATAAGACTTGTTCATATATTAAAAAGTCATTTTTATGAAGCAATATATTTCTCTTATCAAGACAGGTGTCTATTGTTTTCAGTTATATTACCCTAAAATGTCTCATAAAAGAAGCGCTATTTCCTGCTCATAACGAATTTCCCCTGAGGCAAACGCTGTAACTGATTCCATTTTCTGCCCACTGAACATTGATATGTCATTTCCGCCCGACATGTCAGGATCGCGTATATATATGATTTTGTTTAAGTTCTTTGGGTTTTGTTTGACAAAAGTAATGTAAGTCCAAGCACGAATTTTCATTTGCACAGTATGAATATATTTAAATTAAGAACCGGTTTAAGTTTTTGTTTCTTTCTCAGGCCAGCTGAATATTAGACATGACGTTTATATTAGGCTGTGGCAATCATCACTGCTGTGTAAACTCAATTACTATGTTGAAACTGAAGTCTACGGTGTATGTTTTCGAACAACGCCAGATGCAATGCATACGCGAGGAGCAACTGAATTTGGATTTGGCTACATTTGCATGTCACACAGTATCCACTATATACACCTACATATTATACGTAAAACCTTAAAACTGCCATAACATATTCATTACCAAAAGAAATTATTTTGACCGAATTTCGAAAACAGTTAGTTTTTTGGTACACCTGAATGTAACAAATCCAATCAAATCAAACAATATTTGTTCAAGTAGGTTTCCGAGAACACTTTTGAATTGACAATATAATCTAAACAATGTTAATGTCTGCCACAAAGAGCCGGCAAGAAGTTCTATTTAAAGTAATAATACAAAACTCTATTAAAAAGAATACAATCTGCATTACAACACTTAGTAATATAAAGTAGTTAGTTAGTAAACTACTAAACAAAGTTGTAATACAAATTGTTTTTTTTTTAATGTAGCATAAGAGGTGCGCCATGTGAAGCGTTAAATATCGTCAGGTGGTATCGTCAGTATAACAGGACTAGGGAACAGTATTATACAGCCAAGTTTAAAGTTTCAGATAAAATTAATGTTTGTCAGGGTTCTACTTTTGAAACGCTATGTATGAAGCTTACATACTGTCGCAGACGGTCGCGAGCAGACGTTGACATACTGTTGCTCGCCTTTTTTTTACTAGTTATTACCTTAATTTACAAAAAAATAGTAACAATTTACAATCCATCGAATAAATTATTTGATACATTAAAAAATAACGTTTTAATTGTAAACAATAATAGCATAAAGATATAAATTACTTTGTAAGCCTGTACCTGTCTAACAACGTCTCCCAGTGGTTGTAGCCTTTAATAGCTCGAGGCCTTCATGGGTATATGTAATCTGTGCTTGAGGCATAACCAATGTGATTTCATTCATTCATTCATCTGTAAGCGTCTTAAATCTGAGAATGCTGCTATGCTGTGGTACTGCTAACGATTAGGATTATGCAAACACTACTGTCTGTTTCATACACTCATTTCTACTAGCGCCAGTTTAATCCGCACTTGAAAATATTTTAATACATCACATATTTATTGCAACTTTTAATTTATGTAACTGTTACAATGATTTGGGAATTTAAAATATTATTATGTACCCGGTATGGGGATAGACTTATCACTTTTCACGTTTCTGAGATGGAATACTGTCGTGAATATAACGAGCATTGTTTATGGTTTGTCGTAACAGATGACGTTTATTATATTCTTATACTTCTTTACTTTATTGATATACTTCTTTGTGTTCATTGTTGTAAATATCCGAATATTAAGTTAACTTATGGGCCGTCAATAATACGAATCCAGCAATAACTTTATGGCCGACACTTGTACTTAAACTTTACTCAAAAAACGCAGGAAAAGAAAATAGACTTTAATAAAATACTTGCAAATAGAGAAATACAGATTTAAATTAAAAACTTATAACCCCTCTTTTTTATAACCTCTTAAGAACTTATAACCTCTCTTTAAATTCGTCGTGTTCGTCCGTCCGTTCGTACGTTACAGCCTTCTAATTCATAGATTTTAATTAAATTTTATATGAATGTTTGTTTTATATTGTGAATCGCTATACACATTTGGTATAAAAATAGAGAAAAAAAATTTTTTATAGTAGATATTTCTTTTTGGCAGTTGGCTACGAAACTCTAAAATAAACAAGGACTTTATTAATTACAATGAGACAAATTTTTAAAAGAGAATAACTGGAGCCTTTACTGCCCAGATTTTTTTTTTTCTCATATATTAGCAATCAAGAATCGAAGTCCTTTGTTCTTTTTAACTTATGACGTGTTTTTTTACGCACCAACTAAAACTTTTCTTTATAAGTGCTTAATATTACTTTGAGTGGAATATAACATTAACTAGGAACTCGATCCTTCCCACCCTTAAGAACATCATTTCCGCGTCTTTTGTTGGCGACGCCTCCTCAGCATAGGAATTATCCTGGAGCTTAGCCTCGTGATTAATGAAAGCTACCATTTTGGATTTTCTCGAGCGTTTCGTTTTATTTTTCTCTTGTATTCTGCTAGTGTTCTAATACAAGGCAAAAGGAAAATTAAGTTAATCTTTTACAGAGCGTCTCATGAATCTTAATTTGATGTGAGAGTACGTATATTTGCTCTGTCAATGTATATTTGTTGTATCAAAAGTGGCTTTTAATAAATATTAGTACGGTCGCGGTCAGAAAATGTTTACCACCTTAAGGATCACAATTGCATGCACACATTTAAGTCACAAGTTCTAAATGTCTATTTCATAATAATTTGATTGACCATAGATTATCTTTTTTCTAATATGACAATCAATCGCTCTAGGACAGGGATGGCGAACCTTTATTAATGAATGTGTCATTTTATATGAAAAAACAATACTGTACCTATGACGTGGCTTTAAAAAATCTGGATTACTTAATAATAATGGAGAAAAATTAAATGAATTGCTATTATCTTTGGGCTATTTAGATACTTGCAGCTCGAAATGTTAACAGAAATCGAAATGTTTAATATTTATATTCAAATGAAAAAAAAATTAGTGATTTCTACTGTTGCAAATTAGTTGCTAAAAAATCTCACATTAGGGTCGCACTTTGTTACTAAGCAGAATGGAAGCTCAACTAGCTTTCATTTCTAAAAATGACTTGCAATTGGCGTGCCCGAATTGCCATGGGTTCGCCATCGCTGCTCTAGGAGATGGACTGACTACTATCAAGTTTTGATATATAGAAAACCTTCTTTGAAAAAACTAATATTATAGTTTTTTAACTAAGAATATAAAGAAATAATAAAATAGACACTTCAAAAATCTTTATTTAATATCTAGTATTACCTCCTTCCGTAGCTATGACGGCAGTCTATCTGGGATAGATGCAACAAGACGCGCGCATAGATCAGTACCACTGATATCATCCAATACTCGAGCACAGTGTTATCTAAGAGCTTGAGGGTTTCTTTCATTTTGACAGTCCCAGCGTTGATCCATAACCCCCTAAATTTTCAATAGGGTTTAAATCAGCAGACCGAGCGGGCCATTGAATGGGACGAATGTCACGGTGCAGGTTGAACCACGCCATAGTAGCACGGGCTGTGTGTATCCGTGCATTATCTTGAACGTAAGTAATGTGTGGAAATTCTGTTGCAGGATACACTACGCGCACAGTAGGCAGCATCACTTGTACCAAAAGCGACACATAATTAATGGCTGTAGCCCTATTCTCTAACGAAGCCAGTTCTCCGACGCCGTTAAGGATCATCCACCCCCATAAGTTTACTGTAATGCGACCCTGATTCGTTTTGGCTTAATTTAAAAGTTTTTTCATCGGTAAATATAGTATTCGACCAATCAAAATTAAGCCGGGCTGTTTTGTGGTGAGGTTTCAGCACAACTTTAATAGCATGATGTCTGTAGTGTAGTCCAACATTGTGCAAAGCTCGTCGGATCGTCCGAGCACTCACACCATATAAAGCAGCAAAATAACTAGTTGGTGTGAAACCATACTCTTCGTAACGACGAATGATTTCTGTTATTTGCGCAGCGGTTAGTATCGGTCGTCGTCCTGAATTATTCCTATGATCTGTTATTTGCCCTTCTTCGCCGTGACGCCTAATCCAAAACCTCACAGTGAATCGCGATATATTGAGTTCTCGTGATATAGCACTAATACTATGTCCATCTTCGAAGAGAAATATTATTTCAGCCCTTTGCTCCAGGGTTAAACTTGCCATTTTATTTCGTTATGAAAAAATCTTTTGTAAAATTTTACTTTTGTCAAAGCGACGTTCAAACAATATTTTTTGATATTTTTTTTCATTTCAACAAATAAAGATAGTAGTTCCATTATCAAAGAGTGATCAATAATTTTCGTTGTTTTTCTCGATGCGTCATTTTGCATAATAGCTTTTGAAAGGTTTAAGTAACTTGATATGGCATTTTAGACTTAGTGAAAAAAGTGTGATATAGAATCTAATTTCAAAACTGGTAAATACTAAATAGGCTAAATTTAGTACCCTTTAAACAATACTCTTTTTAATAATTATTTATCCACCTATGTCCGGTTGCTAAGGATCTGGGTGCGCGACTGAGCGCCAGGCCAAATCCAGCATTGTCTATCTAAATGATGCCAGTATGTATATTTATACGAAGCATTTTAGCATATATTTGGGTCCCCATATCTCTAGTCCTTTTTAGGCTTGGACTCCAAAAATTTAATCACAGACCAAAGTTTAAAATTTAAAAAGATTGCATAAACTCAAATCTTTAAGCCGTTCCCCAGTGGCCTTTGTTATTTTGCATACTGACTGACTTACTTATAAGGTATATCAAAGCCACCTAAGCATTTCCCGCAAGTGTAGATAGTTTAAATTTGATGAAACATTAGGTCTCTGTGTATAAATAAAGAAAAATAATCGAAAGGCACTCAAAAAATGTACTTAAGACTCGGTCTGAGGAATAAGAGTTTTTATCTCGTGTCAAAAGACCCGTGCAGCAATACTAACATTAGCGAACTTAACATGATTCAGTCCGCAATAGCCATACTGAAAAACAATTAAAATACCTCTTCTATTCTGTATTCACTGGAAACCTGAATCAAATAACCAGACTTAAAGGCCGAAAAAAGGTGTTGAAAGTGGTTGGATGAGAAAGAAGGAGGACCTAGCAGCATACATTGGAAAAGCCCAATTTCCAACAATGGACTGATTTAGGCTAACTGAAGAATAGAATACATTCACGGAAAAAATCGTGCACAGATAGAAGGGCGAAGACGCACGATGGGAGACTATATTTTATAAAATTTAGTGATTAAAATTTGAAAGTTACCTAATTAAAACTTTATGCAATACAACCGAACTCCATTGTGCTGCAAAGTTAAGCGAGCCAGAAAAGTGCAACGTGTTACGTTATCGGACTACTATAACTTTCCTACGCCATTTTATCACCTGTCACGCTTGCACCACTTTTAACGTCGTACCAGCACATTTGGCGTGAAAAATGCATGACTTCAACACGAATGTTATTTCTAATATCGAGGTGTAAGATAATATAAAAGATTCTAAAAAAAACATTAGTATTGTTACTGTTAATTACTTCTTAAAATTAAATGGAAACCTATTTAAAAAATTAGTAAGCATACCATGTGTCTGTACTCAATTTACAGTCCATTTACCTTTTAGAATCATCATAAATATGATTTTTATAATGTAGTATAAAAAAGGCCATTAAAACTGTGAATAACAAACACTCTTTTTATAATGGAGGGTCTTAATATAAAATGTGGCAATGGTAATAACAATCTGGATTTTATTTCTTATTGTCCTTCTAATCAAAACTTATAATTTATTAAGTGGTAAAATGTCTAAGTTTGTAAGATTGGAATTTACATGTAAGATTGTAACTAACCCCCCAAAAAACATATACTACCTACCCTTAACGTACCTATCTAACTAACTAGTATGGACAGAGAAGATTATAAGACAATAAAACCAGAAACTTGAAAATTTAAGTATAAATTTTTCGAAGGATTGGCTATGTGATCGTCTGAGTGGTAGGACCTAATTGTGTAACGTAGACCACAGGTTCTTTAAGAGAAAGACTAAAACACCGTTCTAGTAATGAAAATAGTATCCTCTACCCTATGTTCTTTTTATTTTTCTAAAAAAATAAAAAGGCGGGAAGCTACACCCAGCGCTTTCCACGGTACGTGTCCATACCGAGGCTAAATTAGCGCACATCCCCCGAAGTAGTAGAGGTGTGAAATCATAAATGGTATAACCATTAAATTATCGTTGCAGCCGAAGCTGAAGACCGAAGTCTAAATATGTAGTTTCAGGAACAAATCCTTGTGCGTGCATAGCACAAACACTCAGCCTTAGGCCAAAGAGTGTGACATCCGTTCGCACAGACACAGCCATGACATTGTCAAGAGAGCACTGCTCGTGTTAAGTACACTCCGAAGAGCAGGACGCAAGAAGCCCCAATGAACCATTTGTGTAGGTACTAATTATATATTATGTACCAATGGAACAGCCACGGAATTCACCAAGAGGGCACGCCCCATGCTTAACACACTCCGAAGAGCAAGACGCAATAAGCCCCACTGCATCCATGTAACATCAATCGTAGATTATAAATGATATATTTCGGTTTTCAAGCCGGCGTCCACACCATACATGATCAAGGATTCATAAACGGGTTAAATGTATAGGTATATTATCAGTTCAAGTACGAAGAATTATAGTTTATTTGATCGATTAACGATAGAATAAGTGTGATTTAGATTATTTATGTAATATTCAGTATCGCAGCTTTTCAGGAATTTAGTCGCAAGCCAAATATAATTCCATGAGTTGTTACCAGTCGCGTAGGTGAAGTATCACTGTCGCCTTCGCGTAATCAGCGTCCAACTCCCCACAACTTAGCAACGGTTTACGTGTCAATTTATTTAAAACAACAATTGCCTTCTTTCGCAGTTTTACGACTCTGACAGACAGCTCGGGGCAAGGACCTTTACCCTTCTACACTGTGTAATCAGTTGTCATCGTTCAAGTCGCTCGGCACTGAAGTCACATTCGTATTTGACCCAATCAAACGGATCGAAATGTTAGGCGAGAGACGTTCAAACCGTCAGTGAGCTCAGCCGATGTAACTTGAAGCCAATAACGAATGTTAACAATAAACGTTCTGAGAGACCAGTAGGCTTTAAGCTTCCGATACCCGGGCATGCCGCCATCATCTCCTTTTCTTCTCTTTACTTTACTCAGGCGAGGCCTTTTTACCTGTGTAATATAAAAGCATTATAAACGATCAAACCTCAGAAGCAACGTCCATCACTAATACAAGCAAAGGAGTCGCATTCCAATATTCAAATCGCTACAAGACTTCTCCCTATTTGGTGTCACCAGTCGCGTAGGTGAAGTATCACTGTCGCCTTCGCGTAATCAGCGTCCGACTCCCCACAACTTAGCAACGGTTTACGTGTCAATTTATTTAAAACAACAATTGCCTTCTTTCGCAGTTTTACGACTCTGACAGACAGCTCGGGGCAAGGACCTTTACCCTTCTACACTGTGTAATCAGTTGTCATCGTTCAAGTCGCTCGGCACTGAACTCACATTCGTATTTGACCCAATCAAACGGATTGAAACGTTAGGCGAGAGATGTTCAAACCGTCTGTGAGCTCAGCCAATGTAACTTGAAGCCACTAACGAATGTTAACGATAAACGGTCTGAGAGACCAGTAGGTTTTAAGCTTCCGATCCCCGGGCATGCCTCCATTTCATCTCCTTGTCTCCTCTTTACTTTACTCAGGCGAGGCCTTTTTACCTGTGTAATATAGAAGCATTATAAACGATCAAACCTCAGAAGCAACGTCCATCACTAATACAAGCAAAGGAGTCGCATTCCAATATTCAAATCGCTACAAGACTTCTCCCTATTTGGTGTCACCAGTCGCGTAGGTGAAGTATCACTGTCGCCTTCGCGTAATCAGCGTCCGACTCCCCAAAACTTAGCAACGGTTTACGTGTCAATTTATTTAAAACAACAATTGCCTTCTTTCGCAGTTTTACGACTCTGACAGACAGCTCGGGGCAAGGACCTTTACCCTTCTACACTGTGTAATCAGTTGTCATCGTTCAAGTCGCTCGGCACTGAACTCACATTCGTATTTGACCCAATCAAACGGATCGAAACGTTAGGCGAGAGATGTTCAAACCGTCTGTGAGCTCAGCCAATGTAACTTGAAGCCACTAACGAATGTTAACGATAAACGGTCTGAGAGACCAGTAGGTTTTAAGCTTCCGATCCCCGGGCATGCCTCCATTTCATCTCCTTGTCTCCTCTTAACTTTACTCAGGCGAGGCCTTTTTACCTGTGTAATATAGAAGCATTATAAACAATCAAACCTCAGAAGCAACGTCCATCACTAATACGAGCAAAAGAGTGACATTCCAATATTCAGACTACTACAACACTGCCACCTTTTAAATAGCCATCAGAAAGGTACAAAATTCCTCTCATATTAGAATGTATTCACTCAATAATACATTGCATTTTATATCAATCTATCTTTCTTTATAATTAGTGGCACCGCGACATTCGCCGCTGCCTATGTATGTCTACGTAAACTTATGCTGTCCCGGGTGTTCTAGTAATGAAATTTATTTTATTTTCGAATTTAGGTTTTTAACTACATAAATGAGTTAAGCCCGTCTTCTGAAAGTCTACAAAAATATTAAAGACATCCACCGCCACGATCCTGGCTAACTTTTTCTAAGTCCTCTATCTTCCACGATCCTATTTAATTATTATTTTGATCATTATGTTAGTTTTATATAACAATTTTATTTTATATATTTTTTTTTTTATTATTAAATTTTATTTTTTATAGAATTTAATATTATGAAGGACGAAGATGGCTTGGTAGACGGGCAGATGGGTACAAGATCACCTGATCTCCGAAACTGCACATACTATAAATATACGAACCCTTTCAATTCCATCACATACTGCAACTTTCTTCGGGAAATCCTTTGCCGTTAAGACTGCCTTGCAGTGGAATAATTTACCGACAGATGTAAGAATCTCATGTGCAATTTTTGTTTTTAAAAAAACCCAAAACAGCATTATTTCAATTCACTCAATTATAAATAATGTCATTGTTTTTCACAATGCATAGTATCTAGCTTTGTTTGTTTGTGTTAACTTTTTATTAATAATCATCTATGTGTATTAATATAATTAATATAATATAATTAATATAATATAATTAATAGAATATAATAAGCCATGTATGTTTATGTTTGTTTAAATATAATCTACAATATAAGTATATTATGTAGGTTCTTAGTATAATGTATAATTAATGTTTATTTTTCAAATCTAATTATTATATATAAGACACTTCCAGTTAATGTTTACTCACCAAATTTACATAACACACCTAAAGGTTCACTGGAAGAAATCGCATTTTTTTTTCTTTGTACTTAACTGTGAACAAAAAGTGATTAGTTATAATAATAATAAAAAAAAATATTGTAAAGAGGATAGGTTTGTAACTTTGTAAGTTAAGATGTAAGAGGAAATCTTTGAAACCTGCAGTCATCCGATTTCAAAAATTATTTTACTAATATTTAGAATAGACCTTCCGGGGTGGTCATAGGCTATATTTTATTTTGAATATCATCAAATTTGCATATTTGTAAGTCAAGTCGAGAGAAAAAAATTTAGTTTTCCTTTACTTTGCGACGAGGCAACGGTATGATTTGATTTTTGGAGCGGAAATAGCTGAAGGAACAAAAAATAATTAATAATACTTTTAATCCTAATCAAGAGTTCCTACGGGATTATTTATTCTGCAGGACAAGAGTTCTAACGTTTGTAGCAGTACAATAAAAAAAAAACAAATCAATAAATAATTTACAAATAAATAAATTATAAATCAATTTCATTTTTGGCACAGAGATAGATGTAAGGACCGAGGAAATCTAATAATACGTTTATCCCGATCATGATGCCCCTAAGGAGAAGGTGAAACCACGGAGATCGCGTATATTTTTTATAAATTAGTTCGAAACTCCTGAACAATATGAGTAAACATGATAAACGCTTAAACGCCACATACCTTCCTCCGGTGGTTAAGGGCCTGCCGTTCCTTCAATTATCACCTCTTTAAACGCTTCCGTTCCAGCCTGCAGCTTTACACTCTTTAGAACCCCCTTATTGACCGTTTTTCCTATGTGACATGTTCCTTGTGTCCTTGCAGTGAAACGCTGGTTGGTAAGACGCTGGAACGGAACGGAACGGATGTGTATGCTGTTGTTTAAGCATAATGCAAGTAGTTGGTTGATGCAAAAACAACATGTGAATCTCAACTACGCAGTTGTGACAGTCCAGTAGCTTGAATATCTGCTTCACGTAATAGAGTTGAGGTATCTTGGGTCCTCATCCCAAGTGAAGGAAAACATAATAAATATAGAAATAAAAAATCCGGACCAGTAGTCAGACCCGCGAACCCAGGGTTCCTGAAGAGAATAATATGTAGATAGTAGATAGTTTGTCTATCAAGTTTCTTGCCGGATTCTTCTCGGTATATATCTACATTGTGAACCGGATTAGAAAAATAGTATTTATCTAAACCTAAACTAAAACCTCATTTGAAGAAAAAAAATAGTTTGACTTATCACGAGAATCAATTTTTTTTAAGATTTTTACCCAGTTTTTTTTCTAGTATGTTTTGTCCCCTTAAACCGGGTAAAAGAATAAACTTAAATTTGTAGTTGAAAAAATGTTCTTTTATTCATACGTATATTAATACGTCACGGCCAATTTCCCAACTGCAAATATAAGTTTGTTATCGCAAAAATATATAACATAGGTAGATTTAAATTAACAATTTCCGGACTTTTAACTTAACTTGTGCTGTAAGATCTTGCTTTTTACAAATTGCATGATTCTAGGTAAACGCGAAGTACTAAAGATCTGATTTTTTGCAAGTATTTAAATATGCATATGGCATAATGAATTTTTGTGAATCCTCGCGTTCTTGAAAAAAGTGCCTTGACAGACAAAGTGACAGATATATTTTTTATTTGATATAATGGATATAAATTCTTTTCAATTTTCAGATTTTTTTCCTTTACTAGCGATTCTAGGTCTACGCGAACTATCCAATAGGTTTTCATTTCTTCGCGAATGTCAAAATATTCAAATAGTCGTATTTTTATTGCTTTAACTTAAAGGATTGATTTTTTTACAACTCTAAGCGACCGTGAATTTGATTATTTACCTTAATTACAATTTAATACCTATGCGCGTTCCTGGAAAAAAGGCTATTGACTCGAAGATAGTTTTTTATGTGATATAACTACAAATAAACAAGTATTGTAATGTTCCCTTTACTTGTTCTATAAGACCTTAATTCTTGCCAAATTCCATGATTCTAAATGATCTGAAAATGCCATGTACAAATAGGTTTTGATTTATTTGCGAGTTTTAATATATACGGCACAAATGGCCTCAATCCAGCTTCAATCCATATATTCGTTTGTTTAATTCAAATATTCTTCTCAAATCTCAACTCACTTGAAATTGCTATAGATATGTAAGCCCGATGGAAATGATAATATAGACGGAAAGTGGCTACAGGATCTCCGTTCTGTCAAACTTCGTCCTACTCTTAGGCTCGTTAGAATTGTTTCAACGTATATACTGTTTTAGATGACATCCAGTTATTGATAATGAAATCTGGACGTAGAGAGGTAAAGAACTCCATAAATGTTTGAAAAACTTTCTTTATACCTAATAGTTAAGAAAATCTCCAAGTAAAGAAAGATTTTATGTGTCTCTAACATACTTTTGTCCACATTGGTTTCCTATCCAACCTACCTAGCTAAATAGAGAAATGTCCACTTACTTTTTTAAGTGACTGGCATGCTAAGCCACCTTCGGTCAGTCACACAGAACCTACGTATTTTTCCCTCAAGTTCGTCGACCTCAGCATAACAAGCAACTAATTTTCGTACTAAAACAACCACGAAACTGTGTCAAAAGGCTAGTTAAATACAATTATATAAAATGAGGACATTACATTAATAGTTTTCCAAATTAAAGGCCACCTCTGCGCACCATGCGGGCCTCTATAATTTCCTTTTGTGATAATGAGTATACACACAGGCAGAGGGACGAGATAATTTGGGCTCACTAATCATAGCCTGCCTGATCTCTCTGTTGAAGGATAAGCTTGATTGATGACCCCAGTGCTCTGTTTAAATTAACCACACACACACATTATCCTTAAGTTTAATAAGTAACGAAATCTTGGCAAAATTTTTACATATTTTTTTTTACATGTAATAAGAGTAAGGAGTATTTAATCTAACATAACAAATAAATAATCGAGAAATTAATAATGTTCAATTATGAATTGACTAGCTGTGTCTGCGACTTTTTTCGTGTGGCATTTTCATGGTTGTTTGGTAAAATATAAAAATATCACTTATTTAATAAAGGTGTCCCCACTATTTTGTTCTTATCGTTACTAAGGATTTAAACTTATCTTGGATAGATTGTTAGATAGTACTCAGTTTTGCCTAGCATTGTTCCTTATTCTGTAGTTTCCCCTTAAGCAGCCAGAACGTACAAAAAGTTTAGGACTAATGATAAAAGAGCAAGCAGCATAAGATTAAAGCATATGCTCAATAAGAAAAAGGTAATTTGTGGGGGATTAATGGTATGTATCCGTGGTGTATAAATGATGTGCATAAATACACTTTCTCACCAACGCCACAGGCTATTAGAGTTCTGCCTCGTAATGTGATGATAGAGCCTTGGAGTCGGGTCCCGTTACAACTTCGATTCCTTGCATTACAGACAGCGTTTGCTAGAAATCGCCACAAAAAAGAGCAGCGTAACCACCCATCATGTATTGGTTGCTGCAGATGTCCTGAAGGGATCTCAAATTTCACCCTGTTTACCATTGTAGATTTTGCCTATATAATTAAATAGAAATCCCCAAAGAAGCCTCCATAAACTAGTGTTTAGAATCTTAAACGTGGTAGTCTTCTAGTGCCGCCAGGAAACAGTGTAGATCGATTCCCAAAAAAGGCTACAGTGAGGCAATTTTGCCTAGCTTTCTGACCTATAAGAATGCCAGTGGTAATAAATGATTTTCCTGTTCCACTAAGAGCATTTAGGTCAAACATTTTACCCCGACCGAGCTCAAGTCTTTTGAGTATTATTAGTATTATAGAGTATTTTGAGTTTAGATATTTGCGATTGCTCCAAACTAAGGTAAGGTAAGAAAAAGCTTAATGTTGGATTTCTACCGATCGAAATCCCACGTCTTCAAGTGAACTAAGAAAGCTGTTTTCAATTTGGAATCATTTGCCGCAACTTCAATAACAGGTACGACTCAAAGCTCGTAAAGACATGATGCTAAGATTTTTCCCACAACACGCCATATAGGTTAGCAATCACGCAAAAAACCCTCATGCATAGCACCAAACAAATAGCGAAGACGATTGCTACGACTTTTAATAATGAGACAAGAAATAAAAGGTAAATGTCAATTTACTTAAACACCACTTAAATTAGATTTAATTTAATTCGGTTAGAGGCACAAACACACTGAAAATTTCTTCCTGAAAACCCTACGGTAATAGACTAGTATGAACATTCCGGCAACATTTAGATTTACTATTTGAAAAGACACAAGCTTTTGTAAATAATACCATATTTATCTTACAAGTAAACAAAACTTAACAATAACAGAAGAAGTGAAACGTTACAGTCAATTTACTTGAATACCATTTAAAATGTAACAAATTGTGTCAGCTTTGCATTATTCACGGACGCGGATACTCGTTAATGAAGAATAGCTGTCGCTTTGACGATTTTCGTCCCCGGTGTAACGGTGATAAGCAAAATAAATTATGTCGTGCCGGAAAAGCTTTGACAACGGACGCGCGAGCTAAACGAATTCCGTCTGCACGGTAATCAAACTATGTCTGGATTACGTCAGTAGTAAAGAAATGCTATATCATTGTTTTTAGTTTGATATTTAAAAGTAAAACAGTAACAGGGTTTTTTAACTTACTTTTTACCACACTTATTCGTAAACAGTGTCATTATGTGCAGGTAAAGCGTGTGCTAAGATCTTAATTGCTCCTACGGACTTTTTCTTTGTACATTTAACTTTTCTCTTAGCAAAGCGCGCGTTCATAGAAACCACGGGTGGTAATGACGTGCCTATTTTATTAAATATGTATAAAAGGTGTACGGTGGTTCTAAATACCATTAATACATTATGCCATCATACCCTGCAGAATGTCAACATGCAGACTCTTAAAACAATGTTTATTATAATTATACCACTTGCTCGTCATTTTAAAGTCCTCCACACACTATTCGCGGTGTATATTGTATTCAATATCAAAATAATAATGCAAATATTAAAGTGGTAACCACGCCGTGGTCAGTGAGCCTCGTGTGAGGAGATCTAAACATTTGCACCGCAATCATTCTCAAAGGAAAATGATAGGAAAATAGGAGATAGAGACTTTATATAAGTCCGCAATTATTATAATTATTAGAAACGACCCTTCTGTGACATGTTATTATAGGAGAATGTAAAAATAATTTTGTAACAATGAAGACAGTCTTTTTGTATGAACTTATAACTATTTAAATAACAATTCTTTAGAGGAACGTAATTTAGTCTTTTTAAAGGATAATACGCTTACTTAAATTGCAAGTTGAATAGAGGGATGAATGGTTGGGTCGTGTCCAAATGAGTTTATGTTTGATAAGCAATGCTAATTTAGCTTTGTTTCCAAGCGTATGCTCGTAGTGAACTAAATGGAGCTAGGAAGTTTCCAAGTGGCAAACTCAGTACTTACATACTTAGCACTAGAATCTACTTTGATCAATGGCATCTAAGGCTGCATTGTAAATACAGTTTTAAAAATACGACTACTTGTAAATTAATCGTGAAGAAAATACAATAAAATATATTAACAATTTTATTTAAATCATCCCATGATTTTTATGACATTTATTTAAACATAGTTTTATTTAAGTATGTTTTTGGAGTTTTATTAATTAATTTATTAATTTTATTAGTAAATTTGACTTCACCACATCACCCTTCTCATAAGTGCCTAATATCGATAAGTGATTCATTAATTATTATTATATATAGCAAATAGTTGCACAATATACTGATACTGTTAAATCCTTACTAGACCTTTGCCCCGCAATTCGTAACAGTTTAAAGTTGCTTTCAAGTACTGAAACAACTTGTACCACCGTTTCACTGAACATGACCATTATAAATAGTATAAAACAAAATCACTGTCCGCATCTGTCTCTCTCCGCGAACTCCTCCTAAACGGCTAGACCGATTTTAATAATTTTTCATTACACTTACTCGTAATCAGTGTCATTACATGTCGGTAAAACGGTTGCTAAGACCTTTTTTCTTTTTTTTTTGTAAATTTTATTATTCTCCATGCAAAGCGCTCGTTCATAGAACCCTCGGGCGGGAATGACGCGCCTATTCTATCATGTATGTATGAAAGCTGAACAGCTGCAAATTACGTACTACGCGCTAAGCGAGCAATTACAAGTTTTTACTTCAGCTAAATCTTTTTAATTTATATTTTTCTCTAGATATCTAACGTCATCTGGCGGTGGCATTGTTTTTCTACTTCTAATCCCGCCATTTTAATTGTGTTTTAGTAAGTGTATTTATTTATTCACATTATATATTCATTTATTTACTGTGATGTAAAACATTGTGTGTACGGGTGGTACGAAAATTACAAACTCGAGTCACTAAAGCCTTAATTCGGCTCAAGGCTTCTAAACAGCCTCTCGTTAGTAATTTTCTCCTTATCACCCTTACCTAATACACGATATATTTAGATTTACGATTAGACCCGATAGAAAGCGCTGCAATTGGGCGCTGCAGCACAACGTCTGCCGGGTCAGCTAGTATCGTTATCCTACTAATATTATAAATGTAAAAGTTTGTATGTCTGGATGGATGTTTGTTACTCAATCACGCTTTAACCACTGGACGGATCGCAATTAAAACTTGGCATACATACACGTTAGATCCTGGAATAGCATATAGGCTACTGTTTATCCCTAAAAATTCAAAAGTTCCAGCGGGAATAACTATAACAGAGTTAAACCAACTATTGCTGCACCTATAGCACGCTATAAAAATTCATTGGTATATTTATGAATATATACTTATGAATTAATGAATTGGGGTTAATTAGGGAGTTCTACGCCGATAACCGATTTTAGGGCGGGCAGGGCCGCTGGCAAAGTCTAGTAATTATATAAATCCTTGTAGAATAACGAACTATAGTTTAAACCGTTTTGAAAATAAAAAAGCTAATGCCTTTATACAAACAACCTTTTTATGTGTCAACGCGAACCAAGATTTCTTGTGAACAGTGTAGCGAGAAACTATGTATGTATGTTTTTTTCGTACCTACGTTTTATAAAAACCGGCCAAGTGTTGTGTACCACTACAGAATGAATAAGCCTGACTCATACTTAACCGGTTTTTAATTTTAAAGTTTGTATCTATTACCGTTTTTACGTTGTTTCTCGTATGAAGGCCTTCTCAAATTTCGATTCTTTCTCTTTTTATTATTAGTTAATAAATCCGCTCATTATTATATATGTTCTGTGGAAATTTTAGGCTTCTACCAATTTGGATCTTAAAATTAGAGCCATCTTAAGGTCAGATGGACAGACAGTCAGCGCAAGCTTAGTAATAGGGCTCCGTTGGCAACCCTAAAAAATACGTCTAATACCTTACTATATTTGATTGCACAATTTTGTTTTTTACGCAGCAGGCTTGAAGAGTAGAAGAGTGAAAATAAAATGCCGTCCTTTCTAACAAGAATGTCATTTCTGACAGGGCTGACTCAGTATCAAGATTGATGGATGTTATTTTTACGTTAGCTTTTAGCGAAGGGTGGAAATGTTTTCATACGTGACTGAAGAGACAGCTTTTGAATTTCCTGATGTGATGTGCTCGTTTCCTTTTTGTCAAATTGATTATACCTACATAATGGTTTTAGTTGATTTTTCAGTTACAAAGTAAATGTGTCATATTAATTAGAATATAAAAAAGGGTATAATGAAAAAGACTATGAGTTTTATTTTAATTTTAGAAATTAACGACTGAACATTTACAAATAATGTAAACTATTTAAAGAACAAATATGAATTATAATAAAAATTTCAGCTAATATTTATAAATCTTTTATAAGAAATGTATGTACAATTTTAAGGTATAAAGTTTGGCTTTTTGACTTGACAAAAATTTCGTGACAGGCTCCATTAGAAGGAGAGTAGCTCTCTGTTGGGCATTTCTTTAGGGACTGACTGGTTCTTTTTTTTTAGATTGGAGTTACTAGTCTATTTATGAGTCGGCAACAATATTCTGTATCAACACTAGCCTATTCTGTGTCCAATCCTTTTCTTATATTTATAAAAATATGCTTTTCGATATGGCACATGAATTATCATTATGAAAAAAAACTAGCATAGCTAGCAATTTTAATTATCCGAAATTAAAAATTATCAATTATTTCCTGGACATTATAATATAATTTGGCCTAGCGTTACAAGCTTAACATCAAAGGCTTTTTCATCAAGTGGACCAAAAGATTGTTTGCCGCCTTTTTTTTTTGAAGAAAATTTGCTCACATTACAATTGGCAACGATGTCACGTAACATACACAAAATATATTTCAGAAATAAAATTGCGCCATTAAACTTATTACGTGTTTTTGACGAATATTGGTTACTTCTTAATCGATTTTTATGGAATTTCATTGTTCCCTAACACAAGCTATCCTTAATACAATAAAAAAAAAATTTTTGAATGCAAGAGGACACCTACTGTCTGAGCCCAGGTATTCACCAACGATAAACAGTCACAAGCACAAACAAGAACAAAGACCTTCTGAATTGTTTGAATTCGTTCTTAGCTCTTTCTTCTATAAGTACTAGTATCGCGAAAACTAGAAGATGTTGACCTATCGTTAACAACCAATAGAAAATAACTTCGTACCTACCTATTTGTAATGTTTTATTTTTGCCATTATGAGATGAAAAAGTTTCGTAAATGGAGGACTTTTATCAATTCAATATTACATTTTTTTTTTCTTACGAAAACCTGATTTCATAATAAATACAAGTTTAATAAAAAAAGGGAAAAGGCATATATTGAATATAAATTAAAGATGGCTAATGGCAAGCAATCAAATATTTATCCAAACATTTGCTTTTAGTCGTGTTCATGTTACTTACCTACTACAAATGTCAGTGAAACAAAAATCGAACTCCTTATATTAATATTGAAGAATTAATATTATAGCACTTTCTAATAAATAATTATAAGAGAATGGAGAAAATCAAGTATCGGCTCGAAGTAGACGCTAGAGTCCAAGAAACTTGGTAAGCTAGTCATAGTAAAGCAAATCAATCATAAACTCTGCTTAATATAACATGCGTGCAGGTCATGCGTGTCAACGTAAGAAAAAACAAGAGCTACTCCTGGGCGCAGTGCCTCAGGACCATATTTCGGTGGTGTAGAGTAAAACACCCTCCCCCATGTCTTATAGGTTATTGGGTTATTGCCACCCGCGGTGAAGGTCTCCGTATTTTTTTATATTTAAGTTGATTGGATGAAAGGCAAATTGCGGTTTACGATTTATGACGTATTAAAAAAAAACTACTACCTAGATCTCGTTCAAACTAATTTTCGTTGGAAGTTTGCATGGTAATGTACATCATAAATTTTTTTTAGTTTTATCATTCTCTTATTTTAGAAGTTACAGAGGGGGGGATTTTACCACTTTGGAAATGTCTCCCGCGCAAACTATTCAGTTTAGAAAACAATGATGGTATCCATAGTTACCTTACACGTATGGGTTTGATGAAAACAAATTTTTGAGTTTCATTTCTAAGTATGGGGATCCCCCAAAATTTATTGTTTTTTTTTTTCTATTTTTGTGTGAAAATCTTAGTGCGGTTTACAGAATACATCTACATACCAAGTTTCAACTGTATAGTTCTTATAGTTTAGGAAAGAAAGTGGCTGTGTCATACGGACGGACAGACAGACAGACAGACATGACGAATCCATAAGCTCCGTTTTTTTCCATTTGCATTATATAAGGAAGTTCCATGTCAATTGATCAAGATGGCAATAGATGTGCACAGATCTTTGCACTTGATTGTGCTAAAAACTCTGGACTAATCCTTGACCTTGACATGATTTTGGTTTGACTGTCTCACTCAGTTCTTCAAATTATATTGATGATATTACCTGAAGGACACAAAAGTCTGGTCACAAATCCGGTCCTATATGCTGTACGGTGGCGATCTTTAAGAAGATGAAAGACGTTGTTTCTCTTTGTGTGCTTTAACTCTTGCAGAATGGTTAAGAGTCTGAGGCATTGTTTAAAATTATGTCTATGCCTTTTGCCATGGGTCGGTCGGTTTCTCAGCAGGAAGTTTACCCTCTCAACTTAAAACCGAAATGGTTACGTTCCGCTGAACATACGGCGGGCCGTGCGTCTGTTTGCTACTTTCGTTTTCAGTTTGATCTTATAATGTTCTCTGTTAATATTAAAGTTACCTGTTGATTCAAATGTGGCTATCATATTAAGGAAAATAAGTAACGACGTTCATTCAAAAATCTTCAAACCCCTTTATCTAGTAAAAAACTAGTTATTTTTTATATTATATATCCAGTCCCTACCCACTTACTATGAGCATTCAACGAAAATTTTCCATTTCACGCCACAGTGGTGTTGAATAGATAAAAAGTAACATTTAAGCATGAGCACGTTAAGATAACAAAAAGAGAGAGAAAAAAGGAAAGTTACTAAATCATATTTTATATTCTGTTAGTTAAACGAAGAAAAACCTTTAATTGTTTAGTATGTTTTATAATGTGTTTCTGTTGTTTGTGTGTGTGTGTTCAGTTTACAATGACATACTTAAAAATCTTTTTCTATAAAAACTTACTCTAGTCACCGAGACGAGGCAAAATATATTAGGAAAGGAACAGAATACAGTACCTATTTTTTCTGTGTTATCCGTCCATATGGGGAGATGGGGCTTCCACTCTGTGCTTCTCGGTACCTGGCCGCCACTCGAGAACCTTTTTCCCAATCGCCATCGATCCTTTGTACTTATAAGACCTTCCTATTGAACTTCAGCTTTCAATTCAGTAAGCCATTGCGGCGAATTCAGTCCGCCTACAGACCTTGCTTATGAAGCTCATAGTTACAGATCATGTCTCGTGCCGTAACTAGCAACATACACTAGTTTAAGACTCGTGTCTTCAAACACTGGGGTATTAAGAATGAGAAAACAGTAAGTAACGCTGCCCAAACGATAATATAATCGGAACCAAATTAGATTCAACTTTCAACTTCTTTCTAGGAGACTTAACTTAGCTGACAATTTGTCCTAAGTATTTGTCAACAATTTCGAGTTTAGAGTTTCAAACAGTTATTGGGTTAGGTACTATTTGGCCAATCACATATCTGCTATTCTTGTGTAATTCGTAGTTTTATAACTATCTAAATAAATAACTATCTCAAAAAAAAAGCTAATTAGCATGCTTGTCACTTCTGAAGGCTAGCAATATATTCAGAGTTACTTTTAAAATGAGTCAACGGCTTTCTTTTACTATAACACCGTTTGCTATCATCGCCAGGGAACCGAAACTAACACCTCACAGTTCTGTTTCAAAAGAAATTCTTATTGCAAGAACTAAGGTTGTGGATTAAGTTCCCTGTGAATGTTTCCTGTAATTATTGACAAAAGCGCCGACCGCACACACTTAAAAAAATGATTATAAAAATAAAAAAATGACTTGTTATAACTGTATTTTGGTCATAGTGGGTCTCTGAGTAATGATGCCGCGGATCAGTTGGCAAAGGGAGGATCAGGCACTAAAATAATGGAATCCGAACCAATTATGCCCAACTTAGAACGTGGTTACGTAACAGAACCTTACAACTACACAACAAATAGTGCGCACAATAAATGGACTGCAGACAAACTAAGAATATTCTTGTATCCATGGACGTAAATCCGTCGCACAAGCTACAACTTAGTGGGAAAAACCAACGCTACATAGTTGGCATATTAACAGGTCACTGCCCGCTAAACAAACGCTTTTTCAATATCGGCGTTGCCGACAGTCCTCCATGCAAAGGCTGCATGGAAGCTGAAGAGACACCACCTCACGTGGTTCTACACTGCAAAAGCGTGAGCGACCTACGGGTAAAGCTGCTTAAGAATCCACAAACCAAAAGAGAGGCACTGAATAATATCAAATGCGTCAATGATTTCTGGACAAAGCTGAAATGGTATGAGTAATCAATGACATGAACCGGTTACCTCCGCACAATGGCCCTATCATGAGGCAATGTGCGGAAAACGTATTTTATGACTAGAAACACATATAATGTACCTATATTTAAGTGTTAGAACTGAATTATGTTATATTGCGTTATTTTTTGGTTTTAAAATATTTTTTTTAACAGTTGCCTGCAATAAATTTGCTTTTGTATTCCACATTTAATTTCCACAATTCTCTTTATTTATAATTTCAGTTGAAAATTTCACTATGACCGTAAAGTCTTAAAAATATCAGTTCAAATAACCTTTTCTTTTAATATATAATGATATTTTAAAAGTTTTACAAAATATACTGCCATTCCTATGATTTAACCTAGAAAAACCTTAACCTTTTTTACCGATAGCATCTTTAATAAGATAGTTACCTGAAAAGAAAAATATTTACTCCTTAATGTTTTTTAATTGTTAACTTACAACTTTTACAAAATCATATTTTACAGATATTGGTGTCAAAACTCCATTTTAAATTAAATATACAAACATCTTACCAAAAAAAAAAATGAGAAAATAGGGCAAATAATAAACCTTAAGTGGTTTTCTTCACGTCATCATTCTCAAAGATGTCACCGCCATTGTTGTCTACAATTTCCCACTCAAGGAGTCCTTTTCCTCAAAGTGTAGATTTATTTTGCATTCATTCTTTTTTGAGTGCCTATTGAATTTTCAACCTTCAAGCTCGTTGTCCTCGTTAAATAAGTTGTAAATAAAGCACTTTATTTTCTTTGGTATTATGAAAAAAAAAAAATGTGTTATTTTGTTTCAATGTTAGTATTGTAACAAGAAAAGAAATCTATACAATACACATTGTAAAACAGTGGACTTTTCTGCCCGTACACGCTTCTCTCAAAAACTACTAAAGTTTTTGGTGAAACTTGGCTTTTGTGATAGCTTTTTCCTTTGATCAACATATAGGATACTTTTTATTGTAAAGGAAATAAAAAAGTTTCTTTACAAATAAATAATTTTAAACACTGTGTTAGAGAGGTATATTTAGCGATATTTTCTAAATTTTTACGTAATTTTGCCCAGATTTTATAACGTTAGTCATAAGGGTCGAAATAACAAATATACAAGCCCATACTATATATTTTCAATATAAATAAATACTTTCATAGCAAAGATGCAGTCAAAAAATTAGCCTTGGTAGCTCAGTGCAGTGGATGCAGGTTCAAGCTATGAAAGTATTTATTTGTATTGATGATATAGCCATAGATATGGCATGTATAATATATTTTCTTCTAAGACTCTAACCTTCAGGGAGTCATAAACGAAGAAAGATTATTTCTATGTAGCTATATTTTTTTTTTATTTCTTAGTTCTATGAAGATTTTGTGTATTTATAAGATTGATGTACTAGGACTTTATAAGTCACTAGAAGTTGTATACTATATATTTAGGATCCTCCTTTAAAGCTCTTATTTAAAGAAAAAATTACTTAATATGTTCATCGCCATTATACCAAAAACAGCGTAAGTGATTTTTATAAAACGTGTTACAATAGTACCCAATTGGTCTTTATTTTTGTACTTCAAAACTGTCAACTCAGTAAAACGCTGTAAAATTTCACAAATAAGATTCAATTTTATAAATATTCTCTAAAATATGAAAATTAAACCGCTTTCAATCAATTTCTTCGTCGTCTAAGTCATCAGAAACTGTAATGAGTTCTCGAATTTCCATTTGACAAATTCATTGGTATTATGGATTTTGTTTTAATATAATTTCAATTTTACTGTTCGGCATTTTTGCGTTACTATCGAATTCGTTTCAATATAAATAATACTCTTTTTAAGAAGATCCTTAGTTTATATTTATAAATTGTTGATACTTTTAATTTTTTGTTAACTTATTACGTAGGTATGATTTGTGATATGTCAAATAATTTTAAATTTACATTTGTCTAAGTAAAACAATCCACTCTAAATCGTCAATTGATAAAACTTTTGTACAACGTTAACGCTTTATTATCTCTAAATATGTTATGATGATGTATAGTATACTGATTTATGTGTATTTAATCTAGTAATGAATGTAGTCTCATTCCGAATCAGTATTTCATAAGTCTGAAAGTATGGTTTGAGAACATTTGGGCAGACTTAATATTTGAGTTTTTTTTAGAGTTACTACAAAAACAAGCTTACGGTCCACCTAAAGTTGTAGGTCACCATAGCCAACGAATGCTTACAACACCATAAATAACTAGAAGAAATGCAATGACGACTGAGCAACTTGAACAAGGTATATCCAGTTGAATACCTTTATAAACACGAGAATTTCTACATAATTCGGTATTTTATGTAGAATATTATTAACCTAGAATTAGCAGATACCATGCTACCTTTAAGAAGATTTTTCGAAAACCATGTTTATGAATTATTTGTTTATTTTTGCCGCTTATAGATATTTTAAGGCTAAACCCGTAAAATTTAAAACTAATTAAAAAACAAAGATGATTTACAAATAAAATAATGTTCACAGCAAAATGAATAAATATAACATTACTTTTCGTGTTAAAACTTTCATTTTCGTGACAAAGTGGCCTAGATTTTATCAACTGTCAATTATAAATATATTCATTTTTGTGACGTGAAAACTATGAAGTTTATCGCTAGCCTACATCGTAAAATTACCTCTGAATTGCCATACGATAGAAAAGAATTCGGGACCATAATTGGCAACAATTCCTTTCAACAATAATAGTAATATTTTTACTGTAATAGACACATTTCGTTGTTTATTTGTTAATGCTGAGGTCAGAATAAAGGTGTGCCAATTGAAATATTCGAGAAATATTGGTACAGTATTCTTACTAACATTTTGTGTGTTGGTTTTTTACGTTAGGTTTATTTTAATAGTTTAAAGGGTTATATATATACAGGGGATCGAGTGACGCAGTGGTAGAGCGTTCGGCTGCCATGCCTATGGCCCCGGGTTTGATTCAGGATAAGTAGTGTAAACAATATTGCTACAATTTGTTAATTTCAAAGCTATCATGATTCTGGTTTGTGCCCGGGACGGCGATAGGATCACCGCTAAAACGTTTGTGAGACGGAATACCGCCGTCGTTGAAACGTAAATGTTACGGCCATACGTTTGTAACATCTCTGAGTCGGGGATAAGTGTCATAATAGTATATTATATAACCATTGTTAAAGAATATTTATTTAGTTAATCATATAGAGTGGTTGATCCATTTTAACTATAAGGGGTTCATCGGACACTTACAAAAAAAAAACGCTGCGCTGCTGTTAACGCAGTGAAATAACTTAATTACAAAGTTTAATTTATCCAAACTAATATATTATATTTGTAAAAAGTTGTTTTGTTAATATTTTATTTCCCAACGGAGCATCTAATTTAGCTGAAATTTGGGAAATGGGTAGTTATGGAGACGGAGAAGGACATAAGCAGTTTTTAATCTCAGGAATATTTATTTCTAAATTTCCCACGCCGATAACCGAAGTAAGCGCAAGCGGAAAAGCGTGCAAAAGCTTGTGTTTTATACTTACTTTTACCATAAATTATGCCGATTTTAACTAAAGATATCAATGTTTGTGTAAATATTTGAAGTATAAACTCATAAGAAACACACAATTTAATGCAAAATGTCACCAAGTCTCTAGACATTGACTCCCCTTTACATATATTTGCATGAAAATGTCGTATCCGATACTCATTTATGCAGGGAATATGAAGCTTCCCCAAGGGTACTTTACCATGCTTTACCGTATCACAATATATATCAAGCATTTTGTTGAAACGGTAACCACGTATTTTATACACCTGTACTCTTAGAAATTTCTAAGAGTATTATTTAAAGAGTATTTCTCAATTTTAATTTGAACACCACGAAACATTTTAACGCTTAA
Organism: Apoda limacodes; assembly: GCA_946406115.1. Lineage (NCBI taxonomy): Eukaryota > Metazoa > Arthropoda > Insecta > Lepidoptera > Limacodidae > Apoda > Apoda limacodes. The sequence continues at coordinate 10,295,955 of OX291553.1, read as the reverse complement.
GAAAATTATTTAGTGAATAAGTTGTGATTTTTTTGCAATAATAAAGATTCTTAGTATTTCTAAGGCATGTCACGCTTTAAAAAAAAATGCCGAAAACTAAGATGTCTATACATCATTTAAAAATGACAATGAAAATATTTAGTATCGAACATACTTTTTACACAGAGTGAAACAGAATAGGGGTAAGTACTAAGGCAGCATTACCAGAAAGCCTAAAAGGTATGTTAGCATTTAGAAAAGGCCATCATAACAGAATTAAAGACAAAGGCTACTTAGGGTACAAAGGGGAGTACCTTTTGAGAAACATGAACCCAACAGCTGGTTTTATGAATGTCACACACTTACATGCCACTCACGGGGCATTGTGAGGCCCCCCCTCTCACCCTCTTACATCCCCAGCCTATCGCTTAGTAAAAGACTTGTGATATGACGTGATCATTTATTTAATTCTATTAAATAATGAAAAACATTACCAAACATGGCATTGTACACGCTGTCGTTCTCGTGCACGTTCGACAATATTAGATACCTCTTTCCGTTGTTGCGTCGCGTATTGTCCGCCTTAGTCACTCCTTTCGCTTGTCCATGCGTTAAAGACCTGGAATTGACGAGATAAAGTGTATATATTTTGAACATAAAAGACGTTGTCTGCTGCAAAAGAAAAATCTCCCTTTTGGGAAAGTAGATAGTCCTTTCCTTGTCTCCAAAGTCGTAATTTCTGTTCCACGAAGTTTAGGCTTCAGAGATCAGAAAGTAAGACTTTCCCAATGGTTGACCGAAGATGGTAAAAGTCAATCACCCTCAATCCAGAAAGGCCTTTCCGAAAAGCGCTTTCCTTTTTTACACAAGGACTATCTAGACCAAACTACGTTACAGTCTGAAAATACGACACTTAGAAACAAACAAAAGTTCTCACAAAATTACAATAAGTGTCGAGTAGTTATTTACGTTATTTAAATTACGGGTTAGGATGGGCTCTCCGAGCCTGGAGTAAAAAATGTGTTGCTGAAATAAACCGGGTTAATACACACAATATTTCCAAAGAGTGATCTTCTGAGTAATATCTACTTTTATAACACAAATAAGTTCAAGATTTAATGAATTTAAATATAACTTTGCGCAAGATACGAAATCTACGTCATTATTGGGAACTCGATTAGAAACAATTAAGGATTGAGTACATTTCAAACTAGTTTGCTAGAATATTTACAGTTTTACTGAAATTGATTATGCAGTTATACTTAGCTTTAAACAAAGGTCTCCGTACGTTAACACGTAACACTCTCACAGTTCACTTGTTAGCCACGTGTAAGCCTTCCTTTAGTTAAAAATGACTGCCCACGTGTTAGCCTTACTCCGGTTCAAAAACGACTCTCCCGATTCCCGCCTTCCTTCTGCAATGCGCTGGCGCACCTTTGTGTCGGAGAAAAGCTGTAACTCTCAATAATACGTTAGTGTTATTCGGCCTTATCGCCTTTGCAATAAGCCCGTCAATCTCTTATTCTTATAACCATGCGAAAAACCATCCCTTACGCGAATCATCTGTCTCGTACGCACTCGTACGTCTTTCTCGCTCTTGAATTTTTGGCGCGTTGATGCATCATCTCAGAACCGACCATCTGTTAATTAACCATTTCTAAGAAAGTCCGGTCGTCCCAAAAGGTTCAAACGCAACAAAAAATATTGTACCTGACCTACGCATTCCAGGCAAATGTACAAGTTTTAAATATTTTGAAACCTCGAAGTTATAACTAAATTGTCACATAATTGAAATTTATTTAGGTACACCCGTGTGGACCTGACATCCCCCTCCACGTGGAATCTATGAAGCTGCTTGCCAGGCTTTGTGGACTTCACGCTCCGAAACCTAATCTCACTACATCGGATATCTAACAACATATTTAAAAGGTTCAGGAACTCTACACTGAAGTTACAATATTGCACATTCATCTATCAACCTCATGCAAAGTTGAGAAACAAAGCTTTCCCTAACTGCATATACTATCAATTCTAATGCTAACATGCGTTCTCGTTCCTCGTACCAAGCTCGTACACTCTGTCGGCTCCTTCTCGAATACAGCTGAAATATAAAATATTACGCATTGCAAGCAAACTAACTGTAACATCGTGACAAGTTCCTTTACCCGTATCCGAATTAATTTAATTATAAACTTTATTCTAGCCCTTCCTTACGTCTGTGCGTGTGGAAAAATGTTATCCAGTTCCAAATAGTCCACAGTCACAACTGTGCGCTCGGCGTACGTCCTTTTTTTTTTTTTCTATGCACTCGTGCTCTTTAGTATTATAGCTTGGTACCTTCTAGCCATAATTATCTCAACCCCGTCCTGCCGTAATAGACAGGCCGGTAGCGGCTTCGCGTAATTATGCTTGAGCGTACTCGTTATAATATCTTGTATATAATTTCCTAGTGCGGGGCCCCGTCTTAATGCTTTCAAGATTGAGCTATTTGGCTGGACACACTTCTCCACATAGACAGATACTACGCTATCTATCCTTTATCCTAAAACAATATTTTAGTGGAACTACTTTAGTCCTCGGCTTATGATAGTGCCATGATACCTAGATATGTGCCTTGCATCATAATTTCCTCTTATTTTTTTTTTCTTCATCAACAATAGCGTATTATATTATTTTTATGTGCGGTGCTGATAACATATAGTTCCTCGAACAATAAAGAGATCAGTAGCGTTAGCCCACAAGCCTTCTTTAACATGATATAACCACTTTACAACCATTTAAATTACATAAGAATCCACAATTGTATCAGAAACTCGATTCCGTTATTTGAAATTTGGTGGTTATTAATAATAATTCTGACTCGTCAATTACTCTTTCTAGCCATTTATGACTTATACAATGTTTTCAATTAGACCAAGAGCATGTTACCCTATTTATCTATTTATTCCACTGCTAATATTTAATCTAATATGTCTACGAGCCCACTGTAAGTACTAGTTTGTACTCATCTATTTCGAATACATAATGTTTACAAGGTTAAAGTCATTTATTCCATCTAAATTATTAATATGCTTAATTCGCATCTTAGTTATCTAAAGCCAATTATTCAATACCAACTTTAAATGGTTTTATTTTATCCCAATGAAACTACTGTTATTAACACCGTTACCTAACTAAATATATCAAACAAAATGTTCCTTAATATCTAAGTATGACCATTGTTCATAATCACATCAGCCATTACACATGCCATAGGAGGCGTAGTTGAATCCACCATCAACCAGCTTCACCACTTAGTTATATCGTGACTAGGTATGTGCTGCTAACACCTATGTCTCAACCAGTTCCAAACTCTGCGAACTTAGTCACATAGTTAACATTTATCACGTTATTCCTTACATATCACCACTAGCGGTTTACAATACACAGCCTTAGCTATGTTTTCCTTGCATCGACCATCTGTTACTCAATAAACTTTCGCTGATATTTCTAATCTTTTATAATTTTAATGTAAACAAAATAACTATCATCTACATTATGTCTAAGTGATTATTACATACATACATACAAACTGAAGAATATAGGAAGTTCATCACCATTATTGATCAAATCAGCATATGTTGAAATTTATGATATAAGCGTACCGATTTTACAAGTACCTTATATACACCCCTCCCAGACCCTAATTCGGTCTTCATCACCTAAACTACGTCTATATATTTAACTTAAATTCATTAGAGGCAAGTAAGTATACCCTTCGGAGTTCAGTAGTTTTCTTTATACAGACAAACGTACATGTCGTTTGCTGTAGCACAAACATGACATTGCTTGTAGTAGGTACATACATATATACATACATGATGGTAATCATTTCCGTTTAACATCAATCATATTGACCATACCCCTTCATCATTTTGCTCAACACTGTGAATATGATCCTAATCCATGTTTCTTATCAACACAATAAGTCACTACTGTACCAGCTTTATAAGTCATCATTCTTGATCAACCCTTGTAACGTTAATTATTTTACTTTATCGTATATAGTACATTAGGATAAAACCATGGCATCCTTATATTGGTGCGTATTTATTTTATCACGTGAAATCTCTCATTACCGGGAATCGAACCCCGAGTTTTATGTGTCATTCACCTGAGTATGTACTTTTATATTTATCTATAAATAACTACAAACATTTTATTCATTGAGATATATTGAACAACGGTTTTATCATCCTAGAAATCGAATCTAGTCAAATAAAATACCTAATCTCACGAACAGTATTTCCTTCCTATTCGTCAAACTAAGTTTTAAGCAACTGTAAAGCTTAACTACTATGTATTCATTATGAAATAAATCGACAGACTTATCGTTATAATTATCATTGGTATGATATTATTTATGCTCACGATATTAAGTGAATCATAGAATACTATTCATCTTTCAAGGATTGAGTCAACACTCCAGTCTTTTATTCATATCGGTATCCCTCTATACCTACCTATTGTGCTTTGGCTGTGATTTGTTCAGTCGAACCTTGAACCACAAAGTTAATTTGATACCTTAATCGTACTGAGACAATATAAACCTCTCTTAAAATGTCTTAGTTTAAAAATCTGAATAAAATCTTGATAGTCAGGATAATAATTTTCATTATCATTATTTTTCAACCAAGCCCACAACACAGTAGAATCTAGATTCTATATCTATTACTCCTTACATTTAATTTATAAATATATCATGACTACTTTTATAACTCTTACACTCATGACACTCAATATATATCACTAACAATCTACTATATTTTATTTTGTTAGGCGTAGTGCGTAAGACAGACAACTTCACTACATGCATTTCTCTCTATCAACTTTGTCATTTGTAAATCAAATAGCTTAGCTTCAGACCTGGCCCTGCTTACGATGTTTTGCCTTTGTATAAACCTTAAAATTAGTTATAAATCCTAAGCTTAAACCTCGTCTTATAACTCCGTTCAACACTTTCGTATAAAACAGTTTAGCATTCATACAAATAATCGTAGACAAACAGACGGATAGACAATCCAGCTTATCGGTTAATTAATTGACAGACGGACAGATAGACAGACGGACAGACAGACAGACAGACTGACAGACAGACAGACAGTCAGTAAACCTTATTTTATGCTGCACGGGGTATACTTTAGAATTTTTAACTATCTTACATGATATTACCTTATATTGATATCTATCTAACAGTAATTCTATATGCAACTAATATCTAAATTATCGTTAGCATTTCACAGTTGACATTACATAGGTATTTTTGCTTATCCTACTTTGCCTCAAATAAACTTAAAGCATCCCAATCGCAACATGTCTTTTACTCTACCTCTTATGTACTAGGTACCTAATGCAATAATCATATGAATTTTCTACAAAGTAAAACCACCTAACTTTATTCCATTGTCAATACTTTTTATCCCTTGACATTTTTATATACCTATGTCGGATGACTTAACAGGTAACAACTTTACTGTGTAGTTATGAATAAGTTGCTTCTATTTCATACTACAAAAGTGGCAAACAAGCATATGGCCTGCCTGATGATTAGTTTTCACAATAGTCTATAAGGTTACAATATCCTATGTAGGACGTTTCCACTGCTTACTACAGACGTTTTCATTGTGCAATGAGCTAGTTCAACACTTTAATCTAATATTTTTACCTAATCATTTCTACTTTACAGAATAGGTATTTTTTCAAAGACAGAAAACCTTTCAATTAATAACTATAATTTACTTTTTATAGTCAGAGTTTTCTCTCATTTAGTTGTTTTATTTGTATTTGAGAGAACTCTTTATGTTTATGACAGCACATACATTAAGACGTACATAAATACATATATACCTACATATTTTTCTTTACAAAAATATTAAGTTTTTTGTTCATGTCTCTGATGCTGACAAATATCGAATTAGTGTTTTTTAGTTTCTAAAATATCTCATTTGATCGTCTAATTTTATTTTAAATCTAGAACCACTAGTTAACCTGCGCACAAATTTTGGCTTAATCTCCTACTCAATTACTAAGCTTTTAATAAATGAAGTAATGAAATGAATTTTACGTTGTGTTTTGTAGTAACTTTAGTTTTTTTTTTTTATTTTATTTCTTTGATTCAAAATTATTATTTTGAATTTTAGACAAAGATTCTGGTCCATCGGCAACAAATGTGAGGCCCCCCCTCTCACCCTCTTACATCCCCAGCCTATCGCTTAGTAAAAGACTTGTGATATGACGTGATCATTTATTTAATTCTATTAAATAATGAAAAACATTACCAAACATGGCATTGTACACGCTGTCGTTCTCGTGCACGTTCGACAATATTAGATACCTCTTTCCGTTGTTGCGTCGCGTATTGTCCGCCTTAGTCACTCCTTTCGCTTGTCCATGCGTTAAAGACCTGGAATTGACGAGATAAAGTGTATATATTTTGAACATAAAAGACGTTGTCTGCTGCAAAAGAAAAATCTCCCTTTTGGGAAAGTAGATAGTCCTTTCCTTGTCTCCAAAGTCGTAATTTCTGTTCCACGAAGTTTAGGCTTCAGAGATCAGAAAGTAAGACTTTCCCAATGGTTGACCGAAGATGGTAAAAGTCAATCACCCTCAATCCAGAAAGGCCTTTCCGAAAAGCGCTTTCCTTTTTTACACAAGGACTATCTAGACCAAACTACGTTACAGTCTGAAAATACGACACTTAGAAACAAACAAAAGTTCTCACAAAATTACAATAAGTGTCGAGTAGTTATTTACGTTATTTAAATTACGGGTTAGGATGGGCTCTCCGAGCCTGGAGTAAAAAATGTGTTGCTGAAATAAACCGGGTTAATACACACAATATTTCCAAAGAGTGATCTTCTGAGTAATATCTACTTTTATAACACAAATAAGTTCAAGATTTAATGAATTTAAATATAACTTTGCGCAAGATACGAAATCTACGTCATTATTGGGAACTCGATTAGAAACAATTAAGGATTGAGTACATTTCAAACTAGTTTGCTAGAATATTTACAGTTTTACTGAAATTGATTATGCAGTTATACTTAGCTTTAAACAAAGGTCTCCGTACGTTAACACGTAACACTCTCACAGTTCACTTGTTAGCCACGTGTAAGCCTTCCTTTAGTTAAAAATGACTGCCCACGTGTTAGCCTTACTCCGGTTCAAAAACGACTCTCCCGATTCCCGCCTTCCTTCTGCAATGCGCTGGCGCACCTTTGTGTCGGAGAAAAGCTGTAACTCTCAATAATACGTTAGTGTTATTCGGCCTTATCGCCTTCGCAATAAGCCCGTCAATCTCTTATTCTTATAACCATGCGAAAAACCATCCCTTACGCGGGTCATCTGTCTCGTACGCACTCGTACGTCTTTCTCGCTCTTGAATTTTTGGCGCGTTGATGCATCATCTCAGAACCGACCATCTGTTAATTAACCATTTCTAAGAAAGTCCGGTCGTCCCAAAAGGTTCAAACGCAACAAAAAATATTGTACCTGACCTACGCATTCCAGGCAAATGTACAAGTTTTAAATATTTTGAAACCTCGAAGTTATAACTAAATTGTCACATAATTGAAATTTATTTAGGTACACCCGTGTGGACCTGACAGCATGAGTTGGGGCATGCCCACTCAGTACCCCTTTTTTGTTACATGTGGTATAAAGCGTCCAGTCAAGTTAAAAATACATAAATCTGTATGGCACAGCTATACCAATATTGGCTCATCTGTTTAGTTGAATTGCTGGCATTAAGTGCATAATGTACATTATGTTGGCGAAAAACCAGAACATACTTTCCTACTATCGAATTAAGTACAGGAACAGTTTTCACAACTTTCACCCTTCCTTACGATGTAGTAAATTTTCATGATTAAATTACTTGCCGATTTCCTACCGATGTTAATGATGCGTAATGTAGGATGCTCTTAGCCGTTACTATTGAAATCATTATTGAGTCTGACTTACTTAAGTTCAATTGGCTATACCTTGTAAACTATTTGACTATTGTCAGTTGTGTTTTGAAAAAAGTTTTTTCAAACTACACGGAGAAACATGTTAGGGGTACAAGTTTTAATAAGAATACTCAACTATTTATCAGTTTTATCTCATAAATACACCTATTATTAACAGGAAACTGATATGAAGTCATGTAAACTGAATGATAAAACTTTAGTTCTTTGCGGATACCGCTAATAATGTTATTCATGTAATTATTTCAGGTATGAACTGAAGAATTATCAGGAAATAGTGTTTTTTTAATAGAGGCAGACCCATACAATAGCAAATAGTCGTATTATTAATGCGAAAATGTACTGTTCTAATATCAGGAAATTATAGTGATAATTACTCTTACCATTGATTGTCATTACGATAACCATACCATACATCTGAGATGTCTCTATCGTAATGGTGTAGTAGTTACAAAAGTTTGTATAGAGCACCGTTTACATGGTGTATTTTTTTGAATTAAAAACTTCCAGTTGCTGTTGTAAATTTATTTGGGAATCGATCGCGGGGCCGTATATATACAATATTTTACCACTGAGCCAGCCAGATGAGTAGTAAGTTGTCAAAAACTAAGGTATAGTTTAAAAATAATATAAATATTTTATCACAAGGACATGATCTATAGTTGTGTCTATTAAATAATTATTAAGAACATAAAAAAATACAACACGGCACTATATTTTTAATGGAAACTTTCTGTTAATGTCACATGTCTCGATAATGATATTTTGTAACTACATTGTCTAGTTAAATTAACATGATATTCATGTTTTATTAATCGTTTGTCACCAAATTTTATTCATACAACCATAATGTTTATAGTTTCTAGCCTTAATTAAAATAACGTGGGATAACGGATTAATATATCAGGACGTCAAGACGTCATCATAAAAATTGGTCAGAAGTTAACCGATCATTTGACATGACTAGATATGATTATTTAAACTTTAAAGGCATAATAAATCTTTAAGACAAACTAGATAATATACAGAAACAGGGTCCACGTTATGATTAACTACATATTAGTATTACTAAAAGATCCGCTGTGAGACGCATAATTTATAACGATACTGATACAAATCAACATCTTAACGATATTTTACATGAAGCGAAATTTACATTTTTCTCCGTATAACTCTTTTAAGATTTTTCCTAAATCAATCTTTAATTATACGTATAATGCAACAAACTTTTTTGGTCCGTTGTTTAAAAGTCAATTCTAAATTAGCTTTATTGCAATGGTGTGAACTTTCAACGATACAAACACTCAAAGTTTGTTGCACTGTATGTACAGTCATTTGCTAAAGTCCATGCATAGTGTAAAGGTTAAAATTGCGTGGAGCCATTCTGTGAATCTCGCACTCACACATTATCAGAACTGTCAATAATTTTAACCTTAAATCGACGAAACCAGTTTATTTAAACCGTTCTTATATGTTTTGGTTTCTTAACCTAACAAATTAATTAGGTGTAAACAGCAGTGTTGTTTTACATAAGTATTGTTTATTTCGCGTTGAATGTTGTCTGCCCCGTTGCCCCGTGGTGTGATCCATAGACGCTGCGCTCGCTACTTCCGTATTGAGTATTTTTGTTAGAATTACTTTTTTTTATGTTTTGACATCTAGTTCTCTCTGATGCAATCTAATAAAAATGGTTTTTATTAAAATTTTATAAATAATTTGTTTGATAAATGTCTCTTTTTTCTAAATATCCGTTCCGTACCCAAAGGGTAATTAGCGGAACCCTATTACTAAGGCTCCGGCTGTATCTCATGAACCGTGATAGTTAGACAGTTGAAATTTTCACAGAATGTATATTTCTGTTGCCGCTATAACAACAAACACTAAAAAACAGAATAAAATAAATATTTAAGGGGGCTCCCATACAACAAACGTGATTTTTTTGCTCAATTTTGCTCGATATTGATAACGGCAACAGATAGACTCCTAAAATATTTACAAAATATTTACTACATTAGAACAGATTTGTTCCTCTAATATTGTCCCAAATTTCTACACAGTGAGCCTCTAATGACTCTGTAGTTCTTTCATTTCGCATGTCCCATCTTTGCACCATCAAACCCCATAGGTTTTTTATGGACCAGCCGCAGTCATCCACCCCCACATATTAAGGTATTTCTGTCCAGATTCCATATTTGGGACAACATTTTGTTCTGCATAACTGGTTCAATTTCTGCGCCACAAATAAACCCTCCCGTTTTCGGATAATTCAAACGACTCCCATCGGCGAATAAGGTGTGTAAACAACAATCTATTTCGTTTTTGGGTATTAGTTAAAAAGGGTTTTTCAGCTGGCTTTCTATGATGCAATCCTTCAATATGCAGAGCTCGACGAGCAGTGTGTGTAGATGAATGAAACATGTTCCCAAACACAGCAGTCGGTATGAAACCATTGTTCTCGTATTGTTCCACCATAAATCGTCTTTGATTAGCATCAATGTGCCGCGGGCGTCCACTTCGAGGTCGAGTTGATAAACTACTCTCATCTTGGTTGCGCGAGACCCAACGCTTTACAGTAATCTACTAAAAACCAAATAGCCAGATAAAAATAAATATTTTTCAAACTACTGAAATTATATTTTAATTTTTTTTTAGAAATTTACTTACTAAAAAGTGTGGTATTAAAAATTATGCTATAACATTAACATCAAATAAAATACTTACGGTAACGCTAGTCTCATTGCAAATTTGAGGTATATTGTAACCCATATTATATAGTTCTATAATACGCATCCTCTCTTAAATAATTAATATTCGCCTGCATATTATTTTTAGCAAAGAAATTTAATTAAAACACCAAATAACCTTATCAACACAAGCATCAACAGTAACACATCCACAACGACAAAAAATTGCTACCTAACTAATGACCGCATCTAACTTAATAGTTAAATAAAAACACCAAAAAACCTTGTCAGCAAATACCCCCAGAAACAAATCGGCAACGAACGACAAAAATAAAATATCTACCTACGTAGTTTCCGCTTCTCAAAAAAATCAAAAATCAAAATCAAAATCTTTTTATTCAAATGGGTTACTAAGAACACTTTCGAATCGTCAAGTAAATTAACTACAACTAGCTTTACAAACTAATTACAATACTGTTTTATTGCGTGCGTCCAATAGGTAATCTTTGTAAAATCACAAACGAAACATAATATTATAGTGTATCAACTAATAAATACATGTTCTAACTTAATAGCTATTAGAAAATTGGTCTAAGCTGTTTAACTGAACAAAATATTCATAATTCGTAAAATGTAACAAAAATAAAAAGAAAGGCATAAGTTGAGATTCGAATCCACAACCTGCATTGCATTGAGTACACGTATTAAGATCTCATACGTCTATCCACTAGGCTACGGATACGATAATTTTCTTAGTGAAATTATTATATACAATATTAAATGAAACTAATATTACTCAGGTTCTACAAGACATATTACTTTATTTCTTTAAGTGTGTGAGTGAATGCGCTTGCCATTCTATTTTGTTTTGAAATTCTATATGCAGTTCTTCAACTGACCGTACGTGAATTTCCTAATATGTTAGGAAAAATACAATTACAAAATTCTTAATTTACGTTGCTATGGGGTTTTGGTGTCTACTTCGCGTTCGATGGGCAAAGGTGTGAACCACGCACGCTAAGTATTTTTCTTAATTTTCAAGTACATAAGTTGTAAATATAAAACTCACACTAGGCACACTGATAGTCGCGTTAAAAACTCACACTAGGCACACTGATGGTGCTACAGCGCATCAACTTTAAGGGCAGAACAACGTTTGCCGGGCCAGCTAGTTTAAAATATAAAACATATAAGAGTAAGAATAAAAATCTTTAAGACTGTGTGTTTCCAGTATATATGCAAAACCGACCGACAGTATGTGGAATAGTCGATTTAGCTAGGTTGCGGTTCAATCCCCTTTGGACATAGGAAATTCGATTTTCTTTTCATAGAGAAAAATCTCTACATTGCCAACAATTTTAAATTGTTCCCTGGAAACAAAACTTATCCTTTTTAACTGACTTCAAAAAAAATGTGAGCTGATTTTAATCATTCTTTTTTTTTAAATTCAGTTAGCCTTTATTTACACATAAATAATATATAAATAACATATACATAATTTGTTGAAAAGACTGGCTTGACGGTGATGGAAAATACCGTGAACAAACCTGCATACCTCCAAGACGTATGTGAAGTTCACAATCCGCACTGAGCTCGCGAGATGGACTAAGGCCCAAATCGACGACGCCCAAGGTGAAGGTAGGCCAGATACATAATTGTCGGGCGCAAACAGTAGTGACGTATGAGGCTGATACGAAAAAAAAGTATTTAAAAACACATAAAATTCATACTATAAATAAAGGTCATTATTATTAACCATCATCATGCGTAGATTGAGTAAAAATTTATTAATATCCTAAAGTATATATTTCAGTTATCTATACATATAAAAGGCTTTGTCCTGAATGACTGATCGATCAACGCACAGCTTAAACCGCTGATCGTAGAGACCTGAAACTTGGAGGGTGTGTTCTTTGTATGACGTAGGCATCCGATAAGAAAGGATTTTCCGGAATTTTACCTCTAAGGGGGTGAAAAAGGGGGGCAAAGTTTGTATGGGACAACGTGATTCCTTGGTCCAATCTACTTCAAATTTTGCATAAACCTTTTTGAACAGAATTGATGGAAGACGTGCCGGGGAAGATTTCTGCGAAAGAAAAAAAGGGTCAAGTGCGAGTCGGACAGGGCAATAAGGGTGAACCGATTGTAATGAAATTTTGGTAAGTTGTTATGCACACGCCAAGGATGGTTTCTGAGAAAGAAAAAAAGGTCAAATGCGAGTCGGACAGGGTCAAGTGCGGATTGGACTCGCGCAATAACGGTGAACCGATTATAATGAAAATTTTGGTAAGTTGTTAGGCACACGCCGGGGAAGGTTTCTGAGAAAGAAAAAAAGGGTCAAGTGCGACTTTGGACTTGCGCAATAAGGGTTTAAATACAAATTAACTTGACATATGTAGGTATATAAACAATACATCTATATACATACATGCCGACTGGGAGCTTAACATGGCGTGCGCTGGCTAAGAGTAACATACATTTCTAACAGATAGCGATTGAAGTTAGTTTATCGACAGAAGTAAACATGTCCGGTTCCATACACTTCTAACGGATGGCGGTGTAAGTTTGTTAATCCTCATAAATGTCCGGATTGGATATGTATCTAATAGAAATCCCCACGGGTGTAACCGTGGGTAATAGATAACCCTTGGTTGTAACAGTGTGCTTAGTGTGATTTTTTGCGTATTCGTAAATCTATAATCGCATTCATTATTCATTAAAAGTCCTATGAGAAAAATAGTCTCGAAACGAGTCCCCTAGAGGCGCTCCTTCATTTCCATACATGTATTTCGATGCCGCGAATGCGATAGTAGTGTTAAAAACTCACACTAGGCACACTGATAGTAGTGTTAAAAACTCACACTAGGCACACTGATAGTAGCGTTAAAAACTCACACTAGGCACACTGATAGTCGCGTTAAAAACTCACACTAGGCACACTGATGGTGCTACAGCGCATCAACTTTAAGGGCAGAACAACGTTTGCCGGGCCAGCTAGTTTAAAATATAAAACATATAAGAGTAAGAATAAAAATCTTTAAGACTGTGTGTTTCCAGTATATATGCAAAACCGACCGACAGTATGTGGAATAGTCGATTTAGCTAGGTTGCGGTTCAATCCCCTTTGGACATAGGAAATTCGATTTTCTTTTCATAGAGAAAAATCTCTACATTGCCAACAATTTTAAATTGTTCCCTGGAAACAAAACTTATCCTTTTTAACTGACTTCAAAAAAAATGTGAGCTGATTTTAATCATTCTTTTTTTTTAAATTCAGTTAGCCTTTATTTACCTCGGGGATGATCCCATATAAATTTGGAAAATCTGATCACGTAAACAATAGTTAGGTTGAACGATGTTTAGTGACAGTTTTGCACTTAAACATTAAGTAGCAACTAAAAACTTAGTTATAAAATAATTTTACTATTTTTCGTTTATTTTAAATACACGAATCATTCTTTTGAACCTCCTTCAAAATTCGCGTTTTCTTTACGTTTTGAGACCTGGTTTGCCATCATGTTAGTGTGTATGTATATATGTGTGTGTGTGTGTGTGTGTGTGTGTGTGTGTGTGTGTGTGTGTGTGTGTGTGTGTGTGTGTGTGTGTATGTGTGTGTGTATGTATGTGTGTGTGTGTGTGTGTGTGTGTTTGTGTGTCTGCTCTCGTGACCATATCAATCGACTAGAAAACTGATTTTTTAATGACGCAATAATAATCTTCATGTTTAAATTTTCAAATATAAAAAAAATATTCTCAAGAGAAGTTGCTACCGAACAATTTTTTTGTCTGTAAGTTTTAAGATTTTACTATTAAGTCATCGTAGAGTAAATTAGTAGATAAATAAATAACCTTTTTGAAGTGTTAAGTACTTATCAAAAAAAATACTTTATAGGTACCTTATTAATTATTTTAATGTAAATTTTATAATTGGTATATAACTACAGAAAATATAACAAAAAAATAATTAAATTAAAGACAATCAGTTGGAAGTAGTAATCTGATATCAATTATGCCTTAACCCCTTCCCCCTTTTTTGTTTTTTTTTACCACTAAGGTGGCAAAAAAGCTAACGATCTGCCTGATGGTAAGCAGTTACCGTAGCCTATGGACGCTTGCAACACCAGGGGTATAACTCACGCGTTGCTGACCCTTCAAAAATCTAATAACCTGTATCTTGAAGAACTCCTTGTAGTCCTTAGAGAAAACCTTGGCAGGGAGCTCCACAACCCAAACGTTCGCGGGAGGACGTTTCTCTGAAACCGCACAGTACGCGACCATTTCGGTTCTAAAGTGTGAGGATGAATTTCCTGCGATGGATTACAATTCCTCAGAACACATCCCATTGTACAACACGCACACGCGGTACAACAACAAGCGGTAGAACACGCACAGGGAGGCAAAATTTCTCCTCATACTTAAGGGCTCGATACGGTAACTGAGTTTGGGGTCGTCTACAATTCTCACAGTCCAACTTTGAACCGAGTCAAATGGAATAAGCTGGCATCTGGAGAGGGCAGCAGTACTCCATATGGGGCTGAACTTGTGACTAGTAAAGCAGCAACCCTGACGTGAAGTACTTCTCTTGTCCCCTCTCCTCTTGTGTCACACATTTTGTTTATGAATATTTGTTTGAATTTGTAGATTTTGCAAGCGGCTCTGCCGACATTAGGTTAGCGGCATGGAAGTACTTAGTTACACTAATGAAGTTTGCTATAGAAAGCTATAGCTGTAGCTATAGTTCGTTTAAGCTCAGTTAGAGCTATTCTCGCAGGAATTTTTTCGGGTTAATAAGTAGTCTTTGTCCTATTCCAGAACCATAGGTTACTATGTGTGTACTAGGTTTCATCCCGATGCGTTCAGTGGTTAAAGCGTGATTAAGTTACAAAAATCCACCCATCCATCCAAATATACTTTCACAATTATAATATTGGTCTTTGATTCTACAACAATCAACAAGAAAATTTCTGTTAATCTAAATATGTGAAGTACTTTAAAATAATACTTTTTACTATTTAGATCATAAATAATGAAGTTAAATCTAAAGACTTTGTGATATTGTAACACACTGCCTAGATAGATTAACGAGTTCCTAATCTGTAATTTATTAGCGAGACCGCCGCCGCCGGACCGGATTTCCTATACGGCTCTGGAATGTTGTTATGATGCCGGGTGGGCCGTAAAACTACTTGGTAAGTGACGTGGTCGTTCGCAACAGCCGCATAAATGGGATTTATTTATTATTACCGAAGTTACGAACGGTTTATATTGGGTCTTGGTATAAGACATTATAATAAGCTTATATATTTAAGTAACTAGGTACGTAAAATTGAAATTATAGGTATATATGTATCATAAAATAACGGTCTGGTGTAAGGCAAATATTCACACGTAAAATATAATAAAAAATCAATACGCTAATATCATTGGTATTAACCTTATCTCCGGAAGGTTCGTTCAAACATATTACAAACATTAATTGTCATGGCACAAGACCTCTTTCAACATCAGCCTGTCGCCACCACTGATGATAATTTCCATGTTAACAAGGTAGGGGACGCGTATTTTAGTCTTTATCGGACACGAAGTACACTTAAGAAAATTTTACAACATGTACTCAAATCGTAACTTTTTGGTGTTCTATCAAGAATCGTACACTATAGGCGTGACCGCGCCCTTCCTCGTTTTATGGATTTAGTGTCCTTCCGCACTGTTTTTGAGGATTACCAACGAAGACTGATTTTATAATTTTGTACTCATTACAGACATGGAGTTCCAACGGAAAGTTTGTGCAGTCGCAATGATCCTTTGTAATCGAAAAAAATGCCGCCGCGGGAAATATGTAAATCGATAGTGCATGTATCCTTTAACAGACCAACAATACATAAAAGATTTCCTTTATAAATATATGGCGTTGCTCTTGCGCTATCTCTGCTAACACTGACGAGTAGGGGAAAGAGAAAACCGTACGCGAAAATTCGTAATGCAAACGTTTTAGACGCGTGAAAATGTGGCTGGCCGAATTTTTAAAAATCCGCCGCAAAAAAAAAGCTATGTGATCGCTTTTTTTGTTATACATTTGTAGCAGAAATAAAACTGCTGTTAAAGAAACAACAGTGCGGAGGCACATTTACGGATTTTCATCTTGATTTAGCGCTTTGAAACGTTATGTAACAATTAATTTGATTTAACATTTAGTCACATCGCATTAAGTTCAAAAGGAAACCATACAGGGTAAAAGCCAAATATAGGCATTCTCGGATATAGAATAATTACAATAGAAACCTCAGCTTCTATAGACTTTCCACGCGACGCGTAATGAAACGTAATAAAAAAAATGAAAATATAGAAAAAGAGATTATGGTGGCAAAATCTTTAGCCCCGTCTTAATATGCTTAGTTTATAGTTAGGTCCAAAGTAAGGTTAGTCATATCCAAATTCTGCTTACTTTGGATACTTAAAAAACATTATTGTAATTGGTGAACTAGAAATGACTCCATCTCAGCCTAGATGGTAGTGTGGTCAGCTGCTGTGCAGAAGGTGTGGGTTCGTTTCCCGCACTGGACAAACATTTATGTCATAGTATAAACATTTGTGTTTGTCTTGAGTCTGGGTATATTTATGTATGATATGTATAAGTATTTACAAAAAAAGTAATATTTTTGTATTTGTATCCGTTGTCTGGTACCCAAAATATAAGCTATAATATAGGGCCAGACGGCGCTGTATGTAATGTCCAAAAATATTTATGTATTTGGAATACAATAATTTTGAGACCCGAAAGATAAGTGTTGTGTTTCTATTACATATAATATGGTTGTTTCATACAATTATGTTTTTATCTATATAAATATAGGCCTATAATTAAGTTAAACACTGTAAAAGTAGACGTAACACAATTAGGAATTCATTACTCACAGAGAATAATGTTGTCTAATCACAGGTGTAATAAATAAATGCCTTCATAAAGAAATTGTATTGTGAAGGTTATCGTAAGTTCTCGCGTTTTAATGTAAAATGAACTAGGAGCATGACTTATGTAGGTTGAAAAGAATAGTTTTAACCAACTTTAATAAAAGGATATTATCAATTAAATTTATATATGTTATTCTATGTGTGCTTCTAAATAGATGTGCCAAATATATATGAATACTAACTGACCCGGCGAACTTTGTTTCTTTTATTAAAAAAACTGCCGCAGCAACCTATTGTGAAAGGGTTGTACTAATTAAGAAACCTTCCCCAGCGTGTGCATAGCAACCAAAATTTCAGTACAATCGGTTTACCCATATTGCGTGAGTCTGACTCGCACTTCACCCCTATGGAAAATTCTTTTTTATCGGATGCCTACGTCATACAAAGAACACACCCTCCAAGTTTCAGTTCGCTACGATCAGCGGTGTAGGCTGTGCATTGATCCGTCAGTCATTCATTTTATATGTATTGATTGTGCAATAATAACAATGTGACACACATACGGGTTTTGAATGCGGTGAACATTTTTATGGAATCGTCAAAACTATTTTGACCTGAAACTATATAAAAATGCAAAAATAAACGTATTTCTATATACCTAATTCTTTCTTATATATAATGTTTAATTTTTTTTCATTAGTGTTCCGTAGCCAAATGGTAAAAAACAGAACCATTATGGATTTGTCATGTCTGTCTGACTGTCCGTCCGTATGTCACAGCCAATTTTTCCGAAACTATAAGAACTATTATGTTGCAACTTGGTAAGTAGATGTATTCTGTGAATCGCATTAAGATTTTGACACAAAAATAGAAAAAAAAACAATAAATTTTGGGGGTTCCCCATACTTAGAACTAAAACTCAAAAATTTTTTTTTCTTCAAACTCATACTTGTGGGGTATGGGTTTGATAGTGAGGTTTCTAATATAATATTTTTCTAAAATAGTCTAGGATAGTTTGCGCAAGAGACACTTCCAAAGTTGTAAAATGTGTGTTCTAAAATAAGAGAATGATTAAACTAAAAAAAAGTTATGATGTACATTACCATGCAAAATTCCACCGAAAATTGATCTGAATGAGATCTAGTAAGTAGTTTTTTTAATACGTCATAAATCGTAAACCGCAATTTACCTTTCATTCAATCAACTCAAATATAAAATATTTTTGATTGTGTTTGTAAATTACGTAAATGGTAGTAGGTTCGGAAAAAGCCGATAAAAGGCACATAGTGTAGACTTAATAATTAGGGTCCTTCTGACAATTTAGTTTTGTGACGGCTCCGTGGCTTAGTGGGTAATGACCCAACTGCTGAACTGAGGGACGTGGGTTCTATTTCCGCAAAATATTTGTCTTATATCATTATTTGTGTTTGTCTTGAGTCTGGGTGGTTTCTATGTATAATATGTGAGTATTTATCTGTATACGTAGTATCTATGGCACAAGCTTAGCTGAGTTTGCGACCAGACAGCGCTGTGTGTAATATCCAAAAATATTCATTTATTTATTTAAGTTTAATTCAAGTATATTTACTTTTCTGCTGTAAACTATCAAAAGTAAAACTACCTAAACACAAAAAAATTACACTAAGAATAAATACTTGAGGATATATTTATATCTACAATTATAACTTTTTTTTAGAACAAAACCGTTAAAATTTTTTATCATTGAGCTAATATTTTTTATAAAGCAAACATAACTTCGTTGAACCAGGAACTAATAAAAAAAAATCACTTCCTATAAATACATTGTACCTAATAGACTTTATACACCTATATACTCATCTATATCTGTAAATAGTACCAAACCACAAAAGATATTAAAGCGTTAAAATGCCAGCCTTTTCAAGTGGAAGTCACTGTATCGATTTTTATTCTTTCTTTACTTAGTAATTACTTTCTTGTAGCTTTCACCCCAACGGAGCTTTAATTTGTAAAGTTGTGAAGTCACGCATGTATCAAGGCCAAGTTAACTGCGGCGTAAAATCATGAAATATCCTTAATTAGATTAGTTTTTTTTAGGGTTCCGTACCCAAGGGGTAAAAACCGGAACCCTATTACTATGACTCCGCTGTCCGTCTCATTAACCGTGATAGTTAGACAGTTGAAATTATCACAGAAGATGTATTTCTGTTGCCGTTATAACAACAAACACTAACAAATAGAATGAAATAAATATTTGAAGGGGCTCCCAACAAGTAACTTTTTTTGAGTCAACTTTCGCTTGGGGCAGGATTTAGCCGGTTGTCCTGGATGAGCGTATCCGATTATCGTATAGGATCCATTTTTCATCACAAGTAATTATACGATTCAAAATCCCCTCGTTATTGTGACGGTTGAGTAACGTGACGCAGCAGTCGACACGTGTTTCTTGGTTTGCTTCACTTAGTTCAGCAATACTCATTTTTCAAGCTTTTTCACTTTTCCGATTTGTTACAAATGATTCAAAAAGGTTTAATCACTCACACCGAAGCCTGCAGCTAACTCTGAGGTGGTTTGAGATGGATCCGGTTCCACGATCACTTTCAGTTCCTCATTGACAGCTAGGGTCTCTGGCCGTCCACGAAGTTTGTTCTGGAGGTCAACATTTCCAGAACGAAAGCGTCCAAAAACATACTGTGTTTTTTTACAGTGGCTTCTCCGTACACTTCATTAATCCTTCGAGATGTTTCTGCAGCGCTAGTGCCACGATATAATTCGTATTAAAATTTATGCGATATTTTATGTTTTCCATATTGAGCACAGAACGATGTCGAAGCAAAATGGAATGACGCAAAAACAAATTAATTATTACATTCGAAACACAAGTAGTCAAGGTTAAAATTTAAAAAAATTGAATTTGGAATTCTTAACCAAGCGCCACCGGCTTCTTGAAATCAAAGTGGCGATTTCTTTAAAACATCAATTACTAAATACTAACTAAATATTAAGAATGTATATACTACCTAAATTTCATTTTGTTTTTGGCAAATTTTCTCCGGATCCGCTGAGCAGATTGGACTGAAATGTAATGACACATCTTTAGGATATGGCGAACCCTAAAAAATGTGAAAAAAACAATGTCGATAAAAGATAACCTAAACTAACCCCTTTTTCTTTTTTTTAATGTTCATAGTTCTAATTGCTCTTAGCTTAAAACTTTGCTAAAGCATACCCGTCATAGTACTTTCATCATATCAGCCCATTGACGTCCACTGCTGGACATAGGCCTCACTTAACTTTCTCCACAGCGTGCGACTCTGTGCCGCCTTTAACCAACGGCTCCCCGCTACCTTTACGAGGTCATCTGTCCATCTAGCGGGAGGCCGTCCCACGCTGCGCTTTCCGGTTCGTGGCCGCCGCCGAGCCGGTCGGTTCTTCGGGCTATGTGCCCTGCCCATTGCCACTTCAGCTTTGTGATTCGGTTAGCTATGTTGGTGACTTTAGTTCTTATACGGATTTCCTCATTCCTGACTCGATCACGTAGGAAAACTCCGAGCATAGCTCTTTCCATAGCCCGCTGAGCGATCTTGAGCTTTCGTATAAGGCACATAGTTAGCGGCCACATCTCAGTGACGTAAGTCGGCGAACTTGCGAGCGAGATGGTTCGTAATTACTCTTGAAAACAGCTTATAAACATGGCTCAGAAGCGTGATGGGTCTGTAATTTTTAAGAAGGGTATTGTCACTTTTTTTGAAGAAAAGCACCACTACGCCCCTGTGCCATGCTTGTGGCGAAGTACCTTCGAGTATGACGGTGTTAAAGAGCTTCTAAAGGACTTTTAGTACCGGTTTTCCACCCGCTTTCAGAAGTTCAGTCGTAACTCCATCATCACTAGGTGCCTTATTGTTTTTTAGCTGTTTAAGAGCCATACTAATCTCGTATAAGCTGACGTCCAGGATGTCCTCGGTATAGTATCGAGTCAGTCTAGCTCTAAGGTCTTTTGCTGGACTACCAACTGGTTTCGATGTCGACGTGACGTCCTCCAAGACTTCTGGTCCATACGAAACAATGCTGCCCAATAGCCAGATCTCTCGCGAACACTTTGAAACCTTTGTTCCGTCCTATTGCCTCCTCAATACGCAAAGTATTAAAGTGGCGTTTGTCGCGTGCAAGTGATTTTGAGATCTGTCTATTAAGCCGCCGATATGACACTGCATCATCCGAAGACTGCAGCCTAAGGTTTCGTCTCTTTGTTCTATTTGTACGATGGGTTTTAAAGAACTTAGACCCAACCGTATGGACAGTTTCCACAAACATGTCGTTGGTATCGTCCACTGATGCGTCTTTCTTTAAGCATTCAAAGGGGTTTTTCGAGTTGGATATGAAAGTTTTCTGAGTTTTTGATTTGGATAGTTGTGGGTCGGAGCGTGGACTTTATCAGTCGAGACCTATCAAGCCTGATGTTGAGGTTCAATGTGCCTCTTTCCATACGGTGATTAGTCCCGGTTTTGACCGTGAGGATCACAGATACATCATTGAACACTTGCTTTTCCGTGGACATGATAAATTCATTTCATTCTTCATGCAACCATCCGGACTCATCCAGGTCTACTTCCTGTGGGGGCGCTTCTTGAAAATGGAATTCATCATAAAGAGGCCTTCCTTTTGCATGAAGTCGGCCAGCATCTGCCCTCTGGAGTTCCGTTGTTCATATCCAAATTGCCCCACTCTCAGCTCATAACCACTTCGTTTGCCTAGTTTCGCGTTGAAGTCCTCCATCACGACGTTATAGTGTGTTTTGGAGGAGTGTATGGCTTTAGAAATGTCCTAATACATCTCCTCCACTACGTCGTCTGGGTGTGTCGAAGTCGGCGCGTAAACCTGTATGACCTTCAACGAATATCGTTTTGATATTCTAAGTATCAGGTACGCTACCCTGGTCGGCACACTGTCAACTTTGATAATATTTTTGACGAGGGACTTGCGGACGATAAACCCGACACCACCTTGGGATAGTTGGTCACCCCCCGGTAGTACAGCAAGTTACCTGAGTTGAGAACTATCGTGTCCTGTCCCTGTCTTCGGACCTCCGATAGCCCTATAATGTCCCAGCGTAACTTGCTTGTAGCTTCTTCCAGTTCTATTATTTTCTCGTCGGCCCTCAGCGTACGTGAATTGTAGGTTGCCAGGTCCAGTCGTCGGTGTTGGTAGCCGGATCTCTGCCGGGGATACTTGGCACCCCCTGCCCCGCCGTTACCAAGGCCGCTACCGTAGCCTGGACTAGCAGTGCTGCCGGGGACGAGGGGCCGTTTGTTTTTTGTGCCGTTCATTTTTGTTGGTGGGTATGCCATACTCGCCACGCCTGGCAAGCGGGTTAGCGAGCGCAGTAGTGTAATAGGGGGTCGCTGCTGCCCGACATCCCCTATCGGATAGTAGAAGGCAACAAGGAGTAGGGTTGGGATGTGATGATTTCATAATGGGAATTGTATAATGAATGGAATATGTCGAAGGGGGGATACTGTTGGAAGGAAATGGGGAGAATTAATAGTAGCTCGGGAGGCTGGGGTCGCGTACCCGTGTATTCGGAAATGAATACCCCATAGTACTTTAGATTTTGATAATGAACAATAATGTGTAATAAATTATTAATTTATTTCATGTATTTTAATGAAAATCTCAGTGAGTTTGGATGTAGCTGCACTGCTCACGCACGCTCAGTTACGTATCCCGTCATCTTTATTTTTCTCAAGATTTCTGTCACGTAGTACGACCTCTTATAATCACACCTAGATTACATGAAGGGTACAGGCAAAGAACAGGAAACGTAACGTAATAACTAAAAAAGAATGCCTACGAGAATCCACTTAGAAGAAAAAAAGCTAAACCTAAATTTGCAGTAAAGATAGATAAAAAGTGTCTATTAGTTTCCGATGGCAAAGCGAAGAACACAAAAAGCTATGGCTTAATGTTTTGTGAGTGTGCTTACTTTAGGGGAACTTTATACTTATTAGTGGATTTTAGAAGTCGATTTTTTTATTTCGGCAGTTGTGTATATAAAACTTAACTCATATTAATAGTTAATAGCTTTTGCCTGCAAAACATTTAATTATAATAATGAAAAATGTATGCATGGGCAAAGTTTTTTTGTTTACCATCATACAAACATTTGTGACTAAAATATCCTATACAAGGGTAAAAATCGTATCAAAAAAAAAATCTTGATTTATGGCCGAACGTTCGATCGTTGCACTTAAGTCGGCTGTAATGTTTTTTTTTCATCTTTATAAATATCTCTCATAATAGTAATAATTGTAGAAAAATGTTTTAAAATAGAAAACCGGTCAAGTCCTGAAGGAACTTACATAATTTGGATTCCATAAATACTTTCCTTTATACGTTCACTATAACGTAATGTGTAAGTGATTCCTTTTTTTATAGCTAGTACTTAATTTTTTACTTTTCTAAGATAATATACATTTTTTTTAACAAAACTTAAACTGACTTCAATCCACTAAAGAGTCAAGGATAAGCTTTTAAAGTCTGCACTTATTGACATTGTCTAACTTTATTTAACCTAAAATTATAAATTGAAAGAACAGATGAACATGACGAAATCCGTTTTTGCCATGTGACCCTGTGACCCTTATATTAGACAAACAGATGGACGCACAGATATGACAACAGACCTAGGATATTTTCGCTACGCTACATTCTATATCTATGGATATGACGAAGCTATAGATTAATACATAACATTTGGTTTTAATTACGGAACCCTAAAAATCGTCGTTTTACGTCAAAATTACTATTTTCTTGCAATGTCAAATGCATAAAATGAAATGGTCATTGAATTGTTTAGGCGTACTGTGCACTTCGGTAAAATGTGTTTTTTTTTTTTGAGGTTTGAATGACACAACTAAACGTAATTGCTCGCACTACGAGATAGAATCGCATCGCAGAATCGGATTTCTGTGGTTTGCTACAGTTTTGTTTCCGTGCGAAATTTTTGCACACTATGCACTTAAGTATATTAAGCCCCACGTACTAAAAAAACGCATAATCATCCGCAGATCGCGGCAATACTGCTCGAAACGCGTTGAAGAAATGTTGTCACTATGCGTTTTACAGATAGAGTGTTTATTTTTATTTCAACTAATAGCCTCTAACTCGTATGATTTTAGTGAATTTGCAGGCCAATAATCTCTATTAAATTCTGTACAATTCAAATTTAAAGTGCGCACCACATCTGATGCGTTACGATTTTAAATACGCACCGCAACTCGCCGCACCGCAGTGCACCCAGTCTTAAAATGTCGAGTTTACAACTGGAGTGTGAGTCATATAAGTTTGCATGTATTAAAAAGCGGAGCGATAATTCTATCGTATATTGTTTTTTTTATCGCATTCACAGTAGTGCCTCCGCCACGTAGAAACTTACATAGTTAGTCTAGACGTAGAGACCTGTAAAAGATCGTCTAAATTATCAAAATGATACAGCGTGAAAACATTTTCTCACCTAACTTTGGTTTTCTTAAACCAATTATTTCTTAATTAAAATAGGAGCAATCTGTGGGTTAATCCTTCCCTACATGTAAAGATTTTCGATATCGGTGTGAAATTTTCGAATGCAATCACAGGCAAAAGCGAGTTCGTTTTGAGACAAGATGCCACGGTTAGGGTACACTAAAATATTGGATATGATATCTAAAATTTAAATTTAAAATTTAGATCAAATTGTAAATAAGAAACGCATATACTTTACTTATTGCCTTAGCAGTTTGTCGCCCCAATGCAGGGCACAGGCTTCTCCATGAAGAAGTAGGCTAAGGCCATAGTCCACGACGCTGACTTGGTGCAGGTTAGCGGACGTTATTGAGCTAGTGTCCACTTGACCGTTAGAGTTTTCAAGCCACCCACAAGGCTTCCGACTTCGCTTTACGACGGCTGTCATATGTATAACGCTCCACTCGTCACCCGTCCAAATAGTGATCACGCCCTACGTTGCTGAACTTCGCAAATCGTATCCAATAGACGTGGGCCATATGACACAATTTGTTGTCTATCTTCTGAATCCCAATCGAACGTTTCCAGAGAAAAACGGATAAAATGACAAATTAATTTTATCGTATTGCCTTACGACATACTTCATTAATTTAGACATCTAATCTATCTGAATATATTATTTATATAGTATAACACTTTTTAGTTGCTACAAAATCGTCGCACCTACGGACGAACATGAAACTGAAAGATGAAGGGTTCCGTATTTGGTGTTTGGCAATGGAACCCTAAAATCCTTAAACGGAATTTAAGTTAGTATAGTGAAAAACGAAATTACATATTTACCATATATCATTTCTTTTTTCTTATTCACAGTAGCGCCTTGCCCAGGCAGACGCTTACGTGGAGCGCAATGTAAACAAATATTACGATAGATCATCTAAGTAGCCTCAAATTATAAAATCGCAATCATTTTCTAGCTAAACTCTGGTTTTTGTGGTCCGATCCCTATCAAATTTGAATGGGACCACCTCAGGAGCATACTCTAGATAAAATAAGAATTTATGAAATCGGCCCACAATTGACGAAGAAATCGGCGAAAATACATAAAAAAATATATAGTCGAACTTTTTAGTATCTACTCCCTTCGCGACACAATGGAACATCCGATTGACATTTGGCACGAGGATAGTTTAAGAGACGGAGGAAGACTTCAGCTTCTGATTTTCTGAAATTTGTTAAAACGTTCCCACATGAATAATTATGACTGCATTCCACGTGGGCAAACTAATGATACAGCTATAATAAAAGAATATCGCCTAGGAATCGCATGCCGTTAATCGATTTTAGCTTGGGTGGAGGCGTGGGCAAACGTTACTAAGAATGTAAACTACCTTGCAGCAACTACCACACGAACAACTTTAGTTATTAATATCGAAGTTATTACGCAAAAAAATAGACACCATTAGATTAGATCGGCCATCTTGAATTTTAGAAAATTAAAAAATAATTTTAATTCAGCACCCGCGAAAACATACGAAGAACATAACTTAGTTTCAAGATTTTTTGTAGAAATACACGATAATAAAAAACGAATCGCTACACACTCACCTTAACACAAACACACACGCCCACACATACATACACAAAGGCAAAATCGCCTAAAAAATCATTAATAAGGTACATTTTTTTTTCCCCCGTAGCTTTTATAGGCAACACCAGTAAGTAAGGAATTGCAAGACAGACTTTTTCCTGTATATAATGTGTTGGCGTTAAAAAAACATCAAAGTTTTACAGCCCTTAGCGAGCGACGGTAGTAACAACGGCGGTGACAGTAATGCTCCGTTTAATAAAGCAATCGTTTTAACTGGAAGGAGCAACTTTAATGGTGTCGCCATTTTTCCTACAAAGATTTACGCTCTCAGAACCTATTTCATGTAATTGAAAATGTAAAACATTAAAAAACCAATCAAAGTCATGCGTCTGTGTTGGATTTATTAAGAAATTACAACTTAATACTGCTGTTAAGACTTTGTAACTCTGCGTCCCCATCTGTCGACCCTAAAGAAATCTAGGTTTATAAAAGTTCTATATTTTTGTTTGTGATCAGTTTAATGTTTTTACTTAAACTATGTAAGAGTAAGGTGCAAATAATAATCATTAAACAACTTGCTAATTTTTATTATGAAAAATAAATCGCTTTTAAATTATAATCATTTGATAACTTCCTCATTTTTACTCTTTTAAATAAATAGCTTTTAATTTAAAATCGTGTCAGAACTTGCTGACATTTGCTTAAATAAATTAGTAGCTTTGATTTAGGTGGTCGGTTGTGGCCACAAAAGAAATAAAGAAGGCTAGAAAGGAAATGTAGGCGTGGCAGGCGAGCCACAACTATGATTGTACAGTCACACTTCAACTAAAGTACGCGATCATACTTTTTAGTCCTTTGCAAATTGTGTTAAAGTGTCTAGCTCCTCTAAAATTGTCTTAAAACGCCGTGTTGTGCTATTACAAAGTTTAAATTAAAAAGACAGACGCCTAGTGTGAGGAAAGTAGGAATATCTTTTCACAGATAAGCAAAAATGATCGCTTTAGTTGATGTATGTATGTATGCATACATTGTTTGTTTGTCAACATATTTCTCAAACTAGTGATTGGATTTTTTAAATTCTTTTTACACAAAATCTGTTTAGAAGTTTCCAAAATATGGATTATAAAGTATATGTATAGTTTACCAATCACTTGGAAAACACGTTGTCGGTTTAAAGGCCCAATCCAAAGGCGGAACTTATTGTGTGTATGCTACCCGATCATGAACTGATTTTATACCATCATGGTAGCAAATAAACAAACGGCCCACCTGATTTTATGCCACTGTAGGTTACTGCCACCTGCGACGCCAATCCCGAGGCATTACTCGCACATTAGCGACTCTCTTAACTGTAATTACTCCTTTCTTGAAGAACACCATATTCTTAATTAATAAGAAAGATCCAACGAGGTAACGCTGCCAGCATTCTGGGCACTGTTATGCCACATGATTTTTTAGAAGACATTTTTTATTTATAGTTAGGTTATAGTTCTAGTTTTAAATTTAATTGTATTATATTGTTTTTAAAATTTTACCTACAACAAAAAAAAATAATAAGAATGATCTCCTGCTTACATATATATTGTATGTCCTAGTGCCAACTAAAAATTTAAAAATTAATAAAAATCACTCTCTCTCACATGTTTTTAATGTTTAGAAGGGCATTTAAAATAATGTTTTCTGACTAATTTGGAATTTCCGACATGCGCTCTTTTGAAAATTGTCTATTTAATTGAAAGAACAGCATAATATGTAATATTTTAAAGTATTATTTTTTATTATATTATGCTATTATCGAGTGTAAGACAGATAATAATAATAATAATACATATTTTTAATATGAAATTGATAAATTATAATACTATCAGTTAGAGTTGTGAGTTTGAATAATTTATCAAAAAATAATTAACTACTTATCGATACAATTTTATAGTTTGTCAACCACTAGCGAAGGTATAAAATTACTTGCTTTTGCACAGCACACGATTAAATTAATTTACCGTTGTATGTTTATTTACATTGCTGCAGTAGTGGTAGAAATGGAGGGGCTCTAGTGGCTACATCGAAGCCCATAAAAACTGTGCTTAGTCTCCCTTCTAACCTTCTCTATCTGTTCTGTTGTGGTGGCCAAGTCGTTTCGGTGTGTGACTCGCATTCTCAGTATTTTCTCAAGGAGATAGATCGTTCATGCAACTGGCTTTTTTGTAAAAGAAAACATCACTAGGAAGATTTTTGCACATATGCCAAAAAGACATATCCAATCCAGACTGGGCCCGCATGATGGACTGACCCAAATTTCCCTAACCTAAGGCGAGGGTAGGGCGCGCCCTCACCGTTGGGACATTTGAGTCTGGTAAGTATTATTTATTATTTAACACGGGTATTGTGATTTCTATACTGCTGAGAATTCAGAATGCCGCTGCTAAAATCTAATATTTTATTTCATTTCATGTCGACTGTAATTAATTTTATTCAAATATTCATTTTGATTCACATAAATATGTAATTTTTTTAATCGTAAGTCTGCTGGTTAACTCTTGATAGTATGAACTAATTAAAGTTAAATTGCCATCAGACATACCACTTAAAATAAAACAAAAACTTCGGTATGTAATTTTTTTTTTGTATGAAAACTTTTTTTTAAAAAAAATCCACAAGGGAAAAATAAAGTTTCCGAGATAGTATCAGAAAGTACTTAATTAAAACCATGAAAATCGGCAGGTACCCATTAAAATTTTAGAAAACTATAGGAATTATCCTAAAAAGGTAAAAACATGGTTGAGTGAAGCGATGGCTGATTCATGTGTCATACTCGTGAACGGGTGCCGCCTGTGGAGGCTGGTCTTCTCTTGCAAACTTCTTTGTATTCTTAGTATTTAGTCTAACTTTTTTGTTTTGTTTATTAATTCTGTAAGAAATTGATTATTTCTTAGTGATGAATACATAAACTGTCTTTTGTTTATATTAGATACTTTTTTATGTTGTGCTTGTGCTTTATATTTCATGTTTTTTTATGTTTGTAATGGAAAGTGTCCTTTTATGATATACATATTTTCCAATATTTTAATTGGACGCTGTAAGAGAAAGGGAGAAAAGAAATACCCTTGCTGAGTTTCTTGCCGGTTCTTCTCAGTACAAGGTTTCCCGCCCTATAGACTTAAGAACCGATGACGTAGTGACATTCATAAGTGCTCAATTATTGTAGCCTAAACTGAATAAATTATAATAAATTTGAATTTGAATTTGATAAAGGTGTATAGAATTTCCATTATTTCTAAGGTTTTACTGGCTGACTGCTCATGATTGCTTCCCCTTGGTCTAAAAACTCAATTTATTTTTTTAAACTCAAATTCTATATAATGGTGAAGCTCGTAAACGGAATAAGGTACGTCTAAAATTTGGATATGTTGTGTAAATGTTTACGTAAAGCTGAAGATTGAATTAATTAATTACTTCAAGTCGATAAATATGTTGTTGTTTGAATATTAAATGACTACATTGCTTAAGGTTTGTCCGAACATATTTTTTTACTACAAACTACGTTACACCTAAAATCATTAACTATAGAGATTTGCTTATTAACACGTGTCATAAATCGCTATATTCATAGAAGTCGCAAAACGCATATTCATCCATAAAATACCAGTGAATTATTAACAATAAAATAAAAAAAAACACTAGCATTTCATGAATAAATTAACTTTTTGCAACATTGATAAATAGCAGTATATTATGATAATATCGCATTGATATTAAAATGTTTATACATATTTAGTATACCCAAAGTTGTATGGGAAAATTTTATTCGGATTCACCTTCAAATTCTTTGTCTTTACATTTTTCTATAAAAACTGCAAGAACGTAGGTAGGTATAGTCAAGATGAGTTTTTGATAATAGAATTTTTATAATAAAACTTTAAATCGTCTCATTATTTAATAGCAAGAATTAAACATGCATCTAAAAAAACATCACTGTCTTAGTCGAATTCAATTTACGTTCAAGTATAGGATTTAAAATAATTAACAAACATAAAAAAAAACAACTATACTAAATAGAAAATAAACAACAATACATTCTTATACATTAATTGCTCCTCTTTTATGTTTAAAACTTAAAGATTAAGTACGGCTATTTACAAGTACAGTAAGCAATTTAAATTGCCTTGCTTTATTTTATAACTACAATACAGTTAATAATTTAGATTTCTACTTACAAATGTAAAATCACATTCTTTTCAAATACAGATGCTAATAAAAATTGCAATCTCTTTAGATATAGGTAAATAAACAAATATAAATATAGGCCCAAAAACCACATTAATTTGTTCGGATTAAGCTACAGGCACACAGTATGATACCTTATTTATATTTACACTTTTATTTCATGACTAGCTTTTACCCGCGGCTGCGCCGGCGCACATTCGGTTCGCTCAGCGTGGGATTTCTACTGAAACTTCTTTATTTTATAGAAAGAAAGTTGTCTAAGTTGGATTTAGTTTCAGTTGCTCTATAGACTTATAAAGTCCTAGTACTTCAATCTTATAAACACATAAAATCTTCAAGAAGTAAGAAATACAATATGAGAAATAATCTTTCTTCATTTACTAGGACTGTATAAGTCACTAGGAGTTGTATGTGACGCTCCTTACGAGTGTACTTCTAGAGCAAAGATGTAGTTTGGATTTGCATCAGCCAGACTTGTGCCTCCGTAGCTCAGTGGTAGAGCATTAACACGTAATGTTAGGGTCGCAGGTTCAAGTCCTGGCTCGAGGTTAATCTTTGGACTGCAGCATTGCTATGAAAGTATTTATTTATATTGATAATATAGTTATTCTAGAGAAAACTTTTGAATTATCTGAAAAATGTGTCAAAAACCAGCTCAATTGGTTAATTCCTAACAAGGTTCAGCAATAAGAAACAAGCAGAAAGACTTTCACACATAAATATTATAATAGGCTGGATGTAGTACTCGACCGACAAGAGTGAGCTGATATCGTTCAAGTAAAGTAGCGTTGTATCAATAAAGTATTCATTGTAGTCGTTCATACATTATCAAAAACCTAGCGCTCGCCGTCGTCGACCGTCGAGCACTAAAATAATCCAGCCTTAGGCATGTCGTCTACGTATATTAAAAATAATTCTTAAGTCAGAAATAACTTATTTGGGATATGTTCTTCCAAATAAACCGGTTTTATCTAGAAAATTATACAATGTAAAATATATTCAATTGTCTAAGTTTTTTATAAGATACTAAATTGGTTTATGTTGTACCTTATTTAAACTTTGGTGTGGACATAAAAAATACATGCAAAATAATTTTATGTATGTTGTCGGAATTTTGTTCAATTCAATTCCTTATTTCTACTTTAAACTAGCTTACAGTTAATAATTTTTAATTACAGTATTTTATGGTTAGTAAAAAACATTTATTAGCCCTAGAAGGTGTAAATAATAATTACTAAATAATTTAATACCATTACAATATCACAATCTGCCCTAATTTCTATGAGCGGTAATTACCCACATCTCTACAAACTCTTATTCCTTCCTCGCAATCATTGATATACAAAAAATATTTTTTGCATAGATATAAACAACTAAATTTGCCCGTTCCATGTTGTCGCTGCAACGAGATGTGTTCACATGGAAATATGCTAGAAGATCTCATTCTAAACCAGAGACGAGGAGGCTGCAAATACGCACTGCGCATTCTATCTTCGTTCTTATATAGATGTTTTTTGTATATAAATGCTTCCTATAGCACAGACGCTAAGCAGGAAGAATTTCGTTCAATGACCGGACACTATTTGTCTCTGTTGCACGCGCATAATTATTTGCCGTCACGCTCGCGCAGATGCAATGACCGACCGCTGTCATCAGAAACTGACACAGGCTAAAAAGTAAAAGGTCAATGTACGAAATTCTTCCTGCTTAGCGTCCATGCTATATACTATATTCGACACAAATGATTTATTAGAAATAACTATCAAAAAAAAGAAAGACACAGACGGTTATAGACATCGCTATGTTAAATGTTGGGAAAACAACTGGAGAGGATTTTCCAGCAGCAGCGAGGGCACTTGTAGCGGCGTCAACGCATTGTCGATACGCAGCGTGTTCAAGACAGGTGATAGCGCAGAAATGTTGGTGAGCACATGCACCATCACAGTTTTCGGTGCTTTCGTGTTTAACGCTGTATGCTCTCAAGTACCTTTGAATAAAAAGAAAACAAGATTTTTTCACGTATTTAAGTATGCAAAAGGAATTTTTCAAGAAATAGAAGAACATATACCTAATGTCTTGTACTACCAAAAACGCGATAGCATTAATTTACCTCGATAGAAAACAACTGTAAGAGACCTCTAAATTTACTTTTTTTTTGGTTTTCAACCGCTATTTTTTATCGTTTAACATTTAAATTCATATTATTGGCTAGGTACCTAGAGAGTCCATGATTGTTACTACTTACATCTAAAAAAATGATTTAGTTTTCAAGTAAATACCTAATAACCGATTTTACGCCTACGTTCACTTATACTGAAAAGCGCTATGGTCTTTTATCTCGCTCAAGTACACGTGATATTAGATAGCTGTGTTTCAAACTATCATATGCGGTGGGCGGGTAAATCTTGAAATTTCTAGTCAGGGTCCGGGTCTTAACTGCCTGTCGAGGATTTACCAAGGAACTACAGCCTGGACTACTGTAAATTTAATGTTATTGGATATCAAAAAGGGAGATGATGCGCGATTGTTGAGCCGAGACAAAATATAAGGTAATCGCACAAGTAGTGGTAGGTGGTACATTTGATTACCATTAGTGTTAAAAAAAAGATTTCAATTTTCTTTTACTCCGTAAGATTTAATTTTTAAACTAAGTTTACTTACTTGTTAAATATCATAGTTTCATGGGGCGTGCCAATACGCAATTTGTCAGCCAAGTTGTGGAGGGCAAGAGCTGATACATCATGTAGACCGTAGTACTGGGTCAGGTTATATTCTATTGTCCAGTCGGCTACCCCTGCACGGTTGGCTGCAGCCAGGTCCAAATAATACTGAGTGTAGTCCAACACCTAAAACAATAAACCTTGGTATCAAAACTATCAATAAAGATTTATATATTTATTTTAGATTAAGTCATAATCTAACTGTACCTCGCAGTTTTATAGTAGTATCTTTATGGTAATCAAGTACATTTTTACTGGTCTGCTAAATTTTATTTAAATAGTGTAGCCGCTTATGCGTGACTGAGCAAAGATTTAATACTTGTTATGCTTAAAATGTTATAATTAAACACTTTCACAGTTATAATACGTACTAGCTTACCCACGCAACTTTGTCTGCGCCACATTTACAAAATAATAAACCAAAACTATAAGAAGGTTTTCATTAGAAATTTATTCTAATTTATTTAAATTAAATTATTATATAGATATGATATTAACTAAACACAATAAACCCAACGAAAGTAATTTGTACAGGTTTTGTCTAAATACAATAGTAATCTTTCATATAAGTTACCAAATAAAGGTATATTTTCAGATGTGCGTACAATCTTCACAAATTATGTGAAAATGAATGAAAAGGTGCGTTCGTTGTGAATCAAACAATGCTATCGTGCGCGGCGTGCGCGTGTTTTCTTCTCACAACGTCCTGTTGTAGAGGATCAGTTATCCGGCAGAGCCCGATGAGTAAAGGTTGACCTCATCAAATTACTAAAAGAAGGTCAGGCAGGGTGGGGTTCTTATTGATCTTTTTAAGTTCCCATTTTAAATTCTTGAAAATTTGGTTCTTTTCATGACCCCTTTTCTTGACTTCCGCGTGGTCAAACTCACCAGGGTCCTACTCCCTCGAGAGAGCGTCCCGTGAACGGTTAGAAGCAGATATAAAGGGTGTATGTGTGCCCGAGGGTAGGCTCTTCCATCGGGTGGCGGGGAGACGGGACTCGTCAACACGTGCAAACGTAGTTGTTGCTAGGCGTTTGACCAAATCATCCACTGTCTCTACTTGCAGATCTTTGGCTATGGTGGTGTTATTGACAAAGTGAGATGTGCCAACAATGCATCGGATTGGCACACCCTGAGTCTATTCTTCTATTTCTCTGGTCAGTAGAAAATATAGCCAGTGTAGCATATGTGATGACGGGGTCTAATATACGTAATATAGACCTCTAACTTCGTGCACAGTCGCAGCTTAGAACAAAGCACTTGGCGCAGTATCGCCTGGGCTACCTTGCTTAGATTGGTGGCCTGGGTGATGTGTGCGACCATGAAGAGACGGTTGTCTATGATCACTTCAAAAAATTTCATTGTGTAGCTCCAGTCAATAAGATTATGCTTACTTATGCTTACGAGCTCGTGGGAGAATGTTCAGCTCTGAACCCCAACTGTTCTGGCTGCGGCATAAAATGGTGATGTATATGTAAGTAGAAGACCTTCAAACAAATTTGAGACGTTAGAAAGAAGTTGTATCGGCTCATAAATTTCTTATGGTTTGAGGATATTCTTTTCGTTTTTAGCCAGCATCATAACGTGGCCTATTTTCCAAACGGAAGTGCAAATTATACCATTGTAAAGTCTGGCCACAGCAGCAATGGTTTTTGGTGGCAGGTGTCGAAGAGCCCAACCAATGCGCAAAGAACCAGTAAGCTTATTCCCATATAATATGGTCGACCATAATAATGATAGTTCAACTTCAATTGGTCATATTTCCAAAACCGTGCATCATAAATTTATGTACTGTAAATATGCATTTTCCGTGTTCATTATATTCATACAAACTTTGAATCAGAGATAATTAACAGTTTTTTTATTATTATTTCACCAATTTAACTTTTTTGTTTGTTAACTGATTGGAAAGAAACAAAAACAATGTTATGGGAATCTTGCCACAATCCAAAATTGAAAACCGCATTTTAATCGGTTGAGCCGTTTTTAGCGATTAAGCCAAAAATTAGGTTGCACTAACGCACAAATAGACAAAAACTCTAAAAACTAATTTTTGGCTTCGGTTACGTTACATAATTGCAACTTGCATAAATCGTTTTTTTTTTTTTTGAAAAAATAATGAATGTTCATAAAATATACATATGTAAGATAAAAAGATAAGATTAGAAACCTTTCCATTGTTAGTGTCAAACTTGTATAGTCTTAGCCCAGGATTTGAGGATTCGGCAGGATCACGATGCGGACTCACAGCAGGTGCCAAAAGTGCCCAGGAAACTGGTCGATCTAGATCACACAATTATTTCGATTTATTTAAATGTAGTATATGTTATTTTTTGTAAATCTTATTTTTGTAATTATAATTTTTTGGAATTTATATTTTCCAATCAATGCTTAATGTGATTTTTAAACCGACTTCAAAAAAAAGCAACTTCAATGCGAATAAAATATGTAGTTTTTAAGTGGATTAATGTTTTCTTTAAAAAAATAGTTTTCCACGGTAAAAAATATATTATTGTCGAGTATACATTCTCACCATTATCGTAAATGACACGAAACGTGTCCGCATGTAAGTGACCAAAAAATTGGCCTGCGATGATTCGCGCATAACGGCGAACTGTTTGCAGATACTTTGCGTTAGCTTCCACTGAATGAGCCTCATAAGAGTGATGTGACTCTGATCCCGGTGCTGCATGACCAACTATGTACACCTGAGAAGAAAATAATAAGGTTGGGTTTATGTACACTTGAGAAGAAAATAATATAGCTGGGTTTATGTACACATGAGAAGAAAATACTAAGGCTGGGTTTATGTACACCTGGGAAGAAAATAATAAGGCTGGGTTTAGTTCGAGCGTAACAGTAACAATAACAAATATATGAACGACCACAGTGACCACTACACTGATGCCATCACCACAACCAACCAATCAGTGGCAGTCAGCATTCACGTCAGTTGAATTCAAAATTTAGTCTAACAGATTTCATACGTCGAGAAAACCTTTTTTTTGTTTATATTTAGTAATTAAATTAACATAAGCATCACTTTTTTTGTAAAAACAGATACTTACGAGTACCTTCTTAAGTGTCTTTGAGTGTTACTTTTTTTCTAGAAAAACAAGTTTATTTTTATATATATAAAATATTTTTTTCTAAAAATAACAAATACGGGTCTTTTATTTTACCGGTCAATACTTTAAAACTGGTAATAAATGACGTGTAGGTCATAAAATAAAGCCACCTTAGTCCAGATACACTGCATCAGGAGCAGTGTTGAGATTGTAGGCTCACCCCCCCCTGTCCGTAGGACTAAAGTGTTTGCTAAAACGAGGCTTTCCCCTACTAAAGTGTGGATGTGTGTCCAGCTAACTGGTTACCTCCTTTTAAGGATAAAAACCGTCGAGATATACATATATACTACATAGTTTGCATGTTAAGTTATATTTAATTAAATTTTTAATAAGTATTAAATAAAAGTTATAAATTATTTTATTATACAGACATTTGCTGAAATTGAAATTCGTAAAAAGACAGCGAATATGGTTTTGTTTCAATACGTTTATAAATTTTCGGCGTACTATTTTCTTTGTAATAAAACTTTTACTAAATATAACAACCTAGTAACTATCAACTAGTATTTAATCTATGTTTTAACCATTTATTCTTAAAAGCTTTATAGTTTTATCTCGCTAATATACAGCCCAATGTGTTAAAGAGGTTTAGGAATAGTGTTATCTAAACTATTTGGCAGCAGTTGCGCTCGTTTGTATCACCCTACGGAAATGTGGTAATAAAATACGTGACTAGTTATTATATAACAGAACAACAACATTCCATCTGTTACAAAAACTATTACAAAACGAAACAAAACTAAGTTATTTGTGTTAAAACATTTAATATTTAACAATTTTTTTTTGTACTTATTTATTTTATTTACTTGTATTGTTTTAAAAAAAAGATGTACATAATAATACAGGTAATTATATTGGTACGACTATATAACTATTGTCGGCTTTGTAGCTCAGTGAGTAATGACCCGACTGCTGAATCGAGTGCCGTGGGTTCGAAACCCACACAAGACAAACATTTACTCGTATATCTAAAAGTGGGTTCATTTATATTTTCCACATTTTTACCCGACTGTGCCAGAATGTTTTTCGAGTATATGTATGTATATTTCTACAGCAAGCTCTGTAGCCTAAACGGCTTAATGAATTTTGGCTTGAGAGGTGTCGGTAGATTAGTCTCAATTGTAAGAGTGACAGTGGGTACATAAAATGCATAAAAAACAAAATGGCAAATTTTATGTGTATCAAAATAACTTAAACTTACTAACTTAAAATACCCACTCGAGGTGGGTATCAAAATAAAGGGCTTTTAAGCTTTATGGCTAAAAGTGTCAATAAACAAAAGAATTTAAAACCTGGCAATATTTCTAATTAAACAGTAGAACTCTTATTTTAGTATTTAAATATAGATATATAATTGTATATACATTAATTAGTGTTTTTTTATCAATAAATTAATATAAAATTATATATCTATATTTAAATGGTAAAATAAAAGTTCATTATCGATTTATAACAATAAGAAATATATAAATAGTAGTGTAGACAAGTGTAATTAAAAGGTCTTGTTTAACAAAGGCTGAATTAGGTAAAGGACGCAATTTGGCCTTTGTTTTAAAAGTCTTATAATAACTCACCATTTCCTTATTAGCCGCAGCCTTATCTAACACAGCGTCAAGCCACTCCCACTGGCGCCTTGCGTGAACTGTTTTCGATTCACGAACCCCAAATAGATTAGTGTTTAATGCTACTATTCTAAGTTTACTATGCGATTGTTCTATAGTATAATAGCCACCTGCAGACAACAAACACAAAACCTATTATTAATAAGTTAAATAAATACAATAAAATTATTAAATACATATTTAAAAGAAAAAAATAGAGGTTACTGTTTCCTTCCAGATATGATTCAGGCCAATTTACAAACTGTGTCAAGAACAAACACGGGGAGGAGCAATAAGCCTACACTAAATGAATATAATTTAGATAGTACTTACTGTTTTTAAAAGTCTGTAGTGCTTCCAATGGAAGCCAATGCATCCAAAGATTTGTTAAGTTATCTGAAGGTGATGGATCTAAGTGGCCCAGAACTGGGAACACGAAATGTGAACTAAAAGTCCTGCTTAGAAGGTCAGTCATGTTTCTTATAGCTTGGTACCGATATATATCATTTCCCGCATACTGCGCGGCTGTGACATCCCTAAAATAAAAGAAAATTACACTTATACAGGATTTAAGAAACTGGTTTTGTCCTCAGAAATACACATTCATATATATTATTTAATAAACATAACATTGAATATAATATGTATTTTGAGAATGTTGTTAATAATAAATAAATATTTTTATTTTCTTAGTAACGATACAATGGAAATATTTGATTTTATTAAGCCAGGACTTGAACCTAACAATCCTTAGATTTAAGGTTCAAGACTGTCTAGGAAAAAATCCAACTGCAAAAATACGCTTGTTTTGAATTTCATATACAAACAATTACCAGAAGCGCATGAGTTGCCTAGACTTTTGTCTTGAATTTTATCAACTTATCATGTAAGCGAAAACTTACCCGGTCCATAAAACAAATTCAACATTTTCTGAATGACGTGTGCGCATATGTCGCGCCGCTGACTCTATCAGCTCAAGTGAACTATCGCAGGAATAGTCTCCAAATCGTCCAAGAGACCGATGATGACCTGAACCCCCTCTGTCATCTGCTCTTCGGCAATCTGATCAAATTAAATACAAAATACCAATACAATATTTACAAGAAAATATGTAGTAAGAAATTCATTAAGCTGACTACTACTACCAACCGCCTAAATTCGGTTATCGGTGTAGGATTTTAACGGCAACTCCTTAATTATAGAAAAAAAACCTACTCATAATTGAGGTTTTCAAGTAGCCTATGTTCTTCCCCAGGACTCAAACTATCTCCATGCCAAAAATCATCTTAATCTATACAGCAGTTTAAGTGTGAAGAGGTAACAGACAGACCCAGACAGAGTTCCTTTCGCAATTTAAATATTGGTATGAAATAATATTTATTAATTATTTTTATAAATTTTACCCTATTAGATTTTTATA
Organism: Apoda limacodes; assembly: GCA_946406115.1. NCBI lineage: Eukaryota > Metazoa > Arthropoda > Insecta > Lepidoptera > Limacodidae > Apoda > Apoda limacodes. Next base: position 10,256,208 of record OX291553.1, on the reverse strand, counting down.
TAAGATTGATGAACTAGGACTTTATAGGTCTCTAAGAGTTGTTTTTGTGACATCTGAATAGACGAGTTAATAAAAAATGGCAACTGAGTTTTAGGCTGGGTTGCACCAACTAACTTTGACGGGCCCGTTTAGTTTAAAAAAAGGTGCCTATGCAAATTTTCATACAATTTTCCATTTTTGACGGCTGGTTAACGTCAAAGTTAGTTGGCGCAACCCAGCCTTAGCCACCATTACATCAAATAATAAATATCAGTACGTACTTCTTCCTCGTGATGTGTACAGAGGATCATAGTGAAAATCTGTGATATGCCAAAAGTATCCTGAAACATAATAAATAAATAAACTTATTATTTTTTTAATTAAAAATTACAAGAATCCCATTTCCATCCCATCATAACTTTGACGACTGAAAAGTGTTTGTAAAAAACCTAATTTTTACAAAAAAGACAGCAAAATTGCCATGTCTGCTGAATTGGACCAATTCCAGTTTCCTTAATTATACCGGTACAATGTATGCAACTGATCCTAAGGTTTGGAACAATTATCTTGGTGATAGACTCTACGACTGCTAATATAAGAACCAGTAGCTATTCTAAATTGGGGACAGAAAAAATGTAATTAACTAAATAACTGAAATTCAATAGTGCTTGTCACTATTTTTACGAAACTAAAATTTTATTTATTGATGATTTGACATTTCTAAAACCGATTAACTGAATCCAGTTCATTCACCATATGTGTTAGGTTACACTGTTGATAAGTGATTTTCGTGTAATATATTCTAATTGCTATTTCTAAATTTAATAATTTGCTTTAAAAGACTTAAGAAGCATTTGTTATGTGAGTATTTGAGTGCAAGCGCTTTTGTTACGTGTGTCTTTGAGTGCATGCGCTTTTTTCATGTGTGTCTTTGAGGGCAAGCGCTTTTGTAAACAAAAACAACCAAATTTTCTAAACACTAAGCAAACACCACATGGTTACTTCTTAAAAGTGGTTCCTACGGACAACACCTGGGGCATCACGCGTTTATGACCCACCAAAAATATAATAAATTCTTTCTTGAATACCCCATGCTGAAGTTCTTAGAGAAAACTTTGGCTCATTACATAACCTAAGCGTTATTTTTAGTAGGCATAAGAGTTAGACGCCTCAATTTATTGATTGGGACCGCATTCATAACCGTGCGTCATATTTATGGCCGGTAAAATGATTTTTTTTACCTAGATACCGACTGCTAACAATAATTAAAACACCTTTGTACACATCGTTAAAACACAATTATTACATAAACTTTCTTTTATTTATTTCTAACAAAAGAAAGTTGTTAGCAAATACAATAAAACTCTGGAAAATTGGTTTATTCAAAAGTTGGAACCAACAAATCCACACAACGAATTCATTTCATTTAACAATTAAAGCCAAACATTTCATTGTTTGAAATGATTGTACGAGGAATTTGTTTAGGACTTAATTTATGTGTCTACTTGGTTTACAAATCCATTACGAAGCGGACCTTTGTAACATCCACCAAGTTTGCATAATCCACTCAAGCTCCATTGTGATATATGCTTCGTTGAAACGATGGGTGACTTGACTATTTATTAGTAAGTAATAAGTTAGTAAGTCAAGTTATTGTCATGTATTTGTTAGCAACACGTATTTTGTAACTCAATTGTAAACACATGAGTGTAGTTTGACATATGTACTTAATTTATTACAAATGAAATCCTACCTAATAAATTAGGGGCTGTTCATTTCTTTCTTTTTGAGTCCTAATAGAGATTGATTGGTGATCCTTTTTTCCTACGGGACGGTATTTTTCCGGTAGGTACTTGTAATTTGCAAATAAGGGCAACGAAGCAATGACTTGCTTGTGCTTGCAACGGAGCAACTTAATTTTTGGGATTAATGTACCTACTTTTTATCCCGGATCATCAGAATTTCCCATGGGAATACTACAGTAGTTTGTTGAAGATGCTAGTAGCAAATAAACTAAAAATGGACCCTAATGGTAAAATGGTTTTTGGAAATATGTAAAACTGTGGAACATAATATTTGCTATCATTAATTATTTATTATATTATTGGTTGTAAGTTGATTCTTTTTCCGCATTACTTTCTTCGTAGACATTATTGACCAAGAACATTGTTTCAATTTTTTTGTTATAAAACTATTCGTAATAATGTTCTTAAAAGTTTCCTAGTGCTAAGTCAACTAAATCTTGTAAGTTGTCGTCCTGATTTTCTATTATTTTATAATAATACTTTAATTAGCAAATCTTTGCACTCCTAACTTCTAAGTTAAATAAAAAGTTTATGATTATTAATTTCCGTCATAATTTTACATAAGCTCGTTTAGTGGTAAAACAAAATGCAAGCAACCGGAGGCTGCCAATTTCCTATTATCACACTGGCTTTATATCTAACTGTTATACTTTGCAAGAAATCAAACACTGAAACTTAAATAGTAGTCTATGAAACTGTTGCATAATAATGGATTTTAAAACACGAGTGTGTGTTTATAAACTGAGCCGTAAGACGAGGTTATTAAAAGTATCACACGAGTATTTTAATACCTTGTTATGTGCAGTTTTATACACCATCTATCTACTTTCATACATAGGGATTCAAATAAAAGATTTAAGAAAAATAAATAGTTTCCGAAAGCGATGTAGCCTTTTTTATAGTCGTGATAGCATTTATCATATATTTTTTTGCAGATATAATGGTACCCAATAGATTATGAGTCATTTCCGTCGCCACGTCTAAAATATCGGGATGAGTCAAATTCTCTACACATTCCCTTCTATTGGACATTTTTTAGCAAAAATAAAATACACCCACGATATTCAGAACAACAAAACGTATTAATGGCGCCAAAACCCTGCACATCATCGCGCATGCGCTTCAGCGGGCGCCCCGCACATAAAAAAATTATCTGACTGGTTGGATTTTTGTTTTGTATTGGATTGATTGTATTATAACATTATTTTGTTAGAGAAACATTGTTATAATATGATTCTATTTGTAAAATTTTGGTATTGTGTTTGTAAAGTTTGTCAATATAAACTTAATAGTATTTAGAAAAATTAGAGTAGATAAAAGTTTTTTCAGAATCTGATAAATTAATATAAAAAGCAGATTATATTGATACAGAACTACTCTTTACGATCTTTTTGTCTTCTATGATTTTGTATGTTTTTAAGGTATACATGTTATTTTTGTTCTATCTGTCTTAACATATTTAATTTACATATGTTCTTTATCACACATTCTTATTACTATAAAGGCTGTAATGTTTTATCTGTTACTGTTTTTGTGTACACCACTTACTTAAAGCTTTAGACCAGATTTAGTGCGCTAACTGATGTCGGTCGTGTGTTTTCTATACATCATCTCAGCACAGCATAGATTATCATTGACGCAGCTACACTCGACCGACTACGGCGCTCACATCGGTGGAGCACTAAATTAGGCCTAAGTATAGTGTTGAATGATCTAATTGGAAAGAAATACTTACCTATTTTGGCATGTGTACAAGAAAATGATACAAAACTGAGTAGTGTCAGTACCAGACTGGTAGACTCCATCATGGGCATGAAAAATTAAGTCACGTGCATCTTCACTATTTCGGTTAGATGTACCTGAAAAAAATTAATATTTAAATTGGGTTATTGTTATCATGTAAATAAAATTGAACTAGATTTAGTTTCAAAAGTTACGTTTCCAGTATTTTCACCAAACATAAGAATACTTAATTGTGTATAGCTACTGAGAAATATCATTATTTCTCCTGCAAAAATTGTTAGTTTTAGTGTATTTTTTTATAACTGTTTATTTTCGGTAAACTTTTGTAATAGGTATCCAATTACGCAATCAAAAAAGTTTCACATGGAATTAATTTATATCGACAATATACCTAAACAGTAGCTATATGTTTTGTTTGGTAATTATACACCACTTAAAAAAATTTACTCACTCCACCTATTTGTGAAACTACTAAATACTGGCTCTTAAGGCTTAAAAGTTTTACTTTTGCATTTTTAGACATGGAATAAATAACATGCGGTATGTAGAAGTAATCGTTATTTTATTGATTATTCTTATAGTAGGTATATGACTAAGTCGATAGTTAGTTAAGCCATGCAGTTTCAAACAACAACGTTAACAAACTTATCCTTACTAATATTCTAAAGAGAGAGGTAAAGGTCGAGTATTGTTAATTTTATCAGTAATTCATACTTATTTAAAACTTTTAAAAAAATCCACGCGTACCATAATTGCCGTTCACTTTAACGTAGGACCTGCCTTATCGATTATATTTTTCACTCCTTTCATTAATTTCAAGTATCTCCAAAGAGTGGTTGTAAGACCGCCTGTTGTGTATATATCTTTTGTATATACTCATATAAAAGAGTAAACTGAATGACTGACTGATATATCAAGCCATAGCCCGAACTACTGAGTCTAGAGACTTAAAATCAGTATTTAAAAAACTTTTAAACAAAAAAAAAAAAACAACCGACTGCAAAAAGATGCACCAAAATGGGGAAAATAATTCCTTTTTGCCGCCAAAAATTTGATCTATTCATTAAATAAAATCAAAAAGTTCTCGAATCGATCGAGGCGTCTTCAAAATCGGGGACATACATAAAAAAATAGATTCCAAAAAATTGAGAACCTCCTCCTTTTTGATGTCGGTTAAAAATCTGTCTGATTGACTAATATATCAAGCCACAGCCTAAACAACTGAGTCTAGAGACTTGAAATTTTGCATAAAGAATCCTGTTATTACGGAGGCGAGCACTAAGAAAGAATTTTGCAAAAATCACCCCCAAATAAATAAAGTTGGAAGCTTGTTAAGAAATCCGTCATTTTTGAAGTTATATGCATGAAACTTGGTATTTAGACTTCAAGTTGAAAATTAAGATTTATATTTTTACCGTATTTAAAAAATCATCCTCTAAAGGGAAAAAGGGGATGAAAATTTGTATTCGAATTTAGATGTTTTGTGTCTAGAGACTTGAAATTTTGCACAGAGATTTCTGTTATAAATCGTCTGTTGTTCTTTCTTCTTTGTTCATACACAGATGAACACATACGCACACACTCATACACATCCTCTTTCTCTCTCTCTCTACCTCACACACACACATATATACACACACAGAACATACTTCGATTTAATTTTTCTTATGTTTATAAGTTATGCAAGTGACAGTTACTTACAAAATCTTTTTTGACAACACCTGCCACTTCCGTTTGTTTATATTCGACTGACTGCATTACATTCGACTTACAGGCGAAATATTTCATATTAATTTATACTCCATGTATTTATTTTATTTCATTAGTCATAAATACAAAATACAAAAACATACTCTCTCTATACTAACCTACAGATATTTTGAGATTGGTTAGAAAATAATAACGAGCTATGAAATAAGACAGTATACGAAATAAGACAATAACTCTTTCCTTGAAAATACATTAAGACTATCATTAGCCAACGACAATCTATTTAGAACCCTTCTATCGCTCCACTACCTTGGTTGTACACCTTTCTTTTTAGCCTTTTAGTATATGTACTCTCCTATCGATCCATTAAAAAGGATGTCGTAGTAAATTTGTTTTGTAGGTCGCTTCTACTCAAAAATAGTTTGTGGTGTTGTTTTTGTCAATGTTAACCTGATCAGATAAGAAATTTAATGTACTAACAAAATATTCATTTTACTAACAAAATATTATTCATTGTAGTAACAAAATATTTTATACAAGTTTCGATTGGACCATTTACTTACTCGTAAGACTTTTTTGATCTGTTACGCTATTATGAAACGCTTACTGGTTACAGTTACGCTATTATAGACGGAGAGCTTACTGTAAAAAATTGACCCTATTAAGAAAAAGACATTATTTTAAATAAAAAGAAACAGGATGTTTTACTATCAAAGTATTTATTGTACTAACAAACTATTCATTGTACTAACAAAATATTCACTGTACTACCAAAATACTTTGTTCTAGTTTCGATTTGACCATTGGCTTACTCGTAAGACTTTTTTGGTCTGTTACGCTATTCTGAAACGCTGTCTGGAAATAGTTACGCTATTATGGACGGATAGCTCTCTGTACAAAATTGACCCTATTAAGAAAAAGGCATTATTTTATATAAAAAGAAACATGTTATGAAAATTTTAATTAATACTTATCGCGATGTTACAAAAAATGTATATGAGTGGAAGTTAGTATCTTTTAATACTTACTTGAATATTATGATCTCTATCTGGGGGCACGGTATAGCCATCACCAAGACGAGTCAAGCGAAGCGCAACGGCACTACCTGCCTTTTCTCGAAGCGCTTCATCGTTTTTTTGAAGCCTTGGGATTGGATTATATCAGATAAACTAAATTCTCGCGGTATGATGTAAATAGTGGACTTTTTAAACATATAAAGTTTCAATGGCAGAGCCTTTATACTTTAAATTTCATTAATATCTAAAAAACCCCGATTTCGTCTCTGAATCACTCACTGACTACATCAAAATTCTTACGGTACTTTTTGAAATTCTAGAAAGCTGAAATTTTCTATGTAAGTACATAAACACACAGAAAATTCTAAAAATAAAATTTTTACCCCCCCCCCCCCCAACCCCTTAAACTAGGGGATGGAAGTTTGTATGAGACTTCCGCAAAATTTGATGCTAAGGGTCTGAAAATAGATATAGACCGTTTTTAAAAAAAATCCCACCACCCCTTAAATTAGGAGAAAAAATCCAGAAATAACACCTAAAGCCACAGATAGTGCCAATCGTCCCATATATCTCGTAAAATGAGCTTGCAATCCATTTAAAAGTATGAGGAGGATGCTTCAAGGACAACAGGCTTAGAAAATAGTAATAATATAATAAATAAATAATAAGTAAGATGCTATTGATTTTATAAAGTAAGCTCCGTAAGGTTATCATAGCCGAAATTCTAAATAATGTTAATCACAAATACAAGTATCTCTTCCAATAAAACTAGTGAATTAATCATAGTATATGTAACTTTATTACTAAGTAAGTCGCCTTATGTGTGTCTCTGTGTCGGCTTTAACAAAAAGGTTGTCCGTTTTATTTAATACAGTACTTCCGTTTACCTTTTGTTAGTAAAATACGTATGTTCTTACAACGGGTGAACGGAAAGGGATTGTGGTAATCTGTTGGTTCTGCCACAAAGATTAAAGTATGATAATGTTCGAGGTTATTAAAATCTGGACTCACTTTTAATTAAAAAATTATAAAGTAGTTAGCTAAACAATTGCAAATATAAAGCAGGTAGCTAAAAAATTTAAAACTATTAATTTACCGACATTCATATAAAAAAAATATACCGCCTTCTACACCCCACTAAAAAGTAAAAATTAGATTAAATATTAGTTCGTCTCCTTGATGTCGAAAGCCAAAAATTATTATTACTTTTTGCAAAGGATTTTACAAACATACATACCTAGACTTATGAAATTTGGCACTTCTGTTTAGAACCCACACAGACTAACATTTACAAATATTGTGCAATTCCAACAATATCTAAACTTCTATTTTGGAAGTCGGTTAAAAAGGGTCTGCCAAGAAACTTATTCCAAACATTTTTTTTTTTAAAGTTTATTAGTTCGAATTAATAAAGGAAAATTTTTATAACGTCTATAAGAGACAAAAAAACTGGTTGCCTGTAAAGTCGGTATACGGGCGAAAGTTTTACGTGACAATGATTTTATGTCTGTCTCTCTCGCTCTTAGGCGGGCGCGTGCCTCTCACTCGCTCTCATTGTGAGCGCATAACGTGAGCGGAGCGTAACGCAGTTTCTTGAAGTGTCACCCGGCAAACCAATTTATAAGACGTTGTCACGTCAAAATATTGTTTAAAAGTTTTTTAGGAGCTTTTACTTACATGCCATCGTTTTATTAGTTTAACAAGTACTAACAAAAACTAAATAAAGTACTACAATAAAAAAAAAAATTTCTTAGTTGTGGACAACAACTTAGCGTTTACTATTTTTTTATCTTCAACACACTTTTCTCTTCCCATCTTACTTTTCATTCAACTTTTCAAGCCCCATCTAGACGGCAACAAGTTAAGAATTTAAATTGTAAAGAGTAGAATTTTACGACTTACGTACCATAACGCTAAGCATTGCAAGATAAATTAAAAAAAACTTTATTATTTGCTTAAAATGTAAAAAACCGGCCAAGTGCGAGTTGGATTCGCACACCGAGGGTTCAGTACCTACCACCATTTACGTAATTTACAAATAAAAACAAGAAAAATGTGCCGCTAAGCGGTCACCCATCCAAGTACTGACCAAACCCGATTTGCTTAGTTCACCCTATTTTTCACTGCAAGTTTGAAGTCTCTATGTCTTTCTGTTTTTACGATAGCGCAAATACATCGAAAATGTGTTTCTTGATTCCCCATACGTGATTGCGGATTGGAGTCTTTTAGTGATTCGACTCACTTGCCTATTGGTGGTGAAGGACCTTATTGGGAACAGTCTCAAGCTAGGACCTTATTGGCAACAGTATTAGGCTTTGGACACACCGGGAGCACAAATGGACCCGGTAGGTGGCGCTGCAGTCGGTTTGTCCCTAATCTCCTAAACGGCAGGGATGATTTTAATGATATTTTTTATGTATGTTCAAGTAGGTTCCTGCAAGGTTTTAAAATACAATTCGACCTGGTAGATGGCGCTGCAGTTGGTTTGTCACTGATCTTCTCCTTTATTTTTTGTGTACGTTCGAGTTGGTTTGGGGGCAACGTTTGAATATACAAATAGGCCTGGTAGGTGGCTCTGTAGGTCCCTGATGTCCCTGATCTGCTAAACGGCAGGTATGATATAAATGATATTTTGCCATGAGGCCCGAAAAAGACATCTATAGGCTACTTCGAAACGTTAAGTGTGAGTCGCTTTATTTTTCTATAATAATTAATATATTTTTCTATTGAAATCGAAATCCTACACCGATAACCAAATTTAGGGCGAGTGAAACCGCGGACAAGAGCTAATTAATGTTCATATACGTTTAACGTTTCCGATATTATGGAAATAAGAAGTAAAGATATTTTCTAAGAGAACTGCTTATATTTTTACTGGCCGTGATAACTTAATATCTAGAAGCAACTCTAAAATTGTGATTTTAGGTTACGAATGTGCCATTTCGTTGATTTATAAAGAAAATTTTGAAAACGTTCTTAAAATTATTGCAAACTAGTCATTTCAATCGTTGACATTACTAATCTCACTCTTTTCTCGCTATAAATATAAAACTAATCATAAGCTATTTGGATTTTAGAAATTCGTTTTTTACGAAGAGAAAGTTGAGGATATCTAATGGCAGCGCCAGTGGGTTGTAAGAGGGACCTTAAGGCGGTTTAATGGCGTGAGTCAGTTTATTGGAATAATTTTATTAATTGAAAATAATAGAAAAATTCCACTGCTATTCGTGGAATCTTTACAAAAATTGTAAATGTCATGTAATAGGATGATGCAACATATGACTTTTATAATTACTTTATGAAGTTTATATCTAACTCTTGCATCGACAAAGCCATAGCGCGTGGCTTATTCAAATAGCGCCATCTATTAACATATTTGTGCGGCAGTTTGTACAAACACGCATAAATAAAATCACAGCTGATCTTTAAATTGTTATTAAAAACGGTCAGAAAAATGGAAGTCGAACTTATCTCTCGAAACCCGTGAACGTATTTGCTTACATTTTCCTCTCGAATTCCAGAGTCCGAATAGCTCGAGACTGTTCCTAATATTTTGCAAGTCAGACTTACATACATTTTTGTCTCGAAATCCAGAAGTCGAGACGGTTCCCAAAAAGCTTTTAGCATTGATCTATGTGAAATATAAAAAGAAGTCTTTGATAAACTTCATTATGGATCATCTTTTACATCTCCTACTGTAGTTTTTTTATTGAATGACAGGGCATTGTTCCTTTGGGTCTACGTGACAGCACGCATGTCACATATAGAAATATAAAATTTCGTGGACGAATTATTTGGAAGGGATTCATTGCCCGCTCTCCTCTACTTTTCTAATAAAGATATTAAATCGATCGGGTGACAGACACCGTAGCCCTATTACTAAGCCTGTCTGTCTGTCTGATCGTCCGGTCCGATCTTTATTATCATAGAGTTTTATATTTTAGACAAAAATAGGAAGAAGCCTGAAATTTTCACGTAATATATTAATGTAATAATAACAAAATTTTGTGGACATCACACTCAGCGCTATCTGCTCCCAAACTAAGGAAAACTTTTACTATGGATACCAATGAACTTCTAAGTAGAGAAGGTCATTGTGGATATCAGACAAGGGATACAAATATATACAAATACTCTTTTTTGTAAATACATGTTTTACTATGGCAGATTTTCTAACGCATAATTAAAAAAACAAAAAGACAAGATTTAAGGGGATCTCTATGCAAGAATAATGTTTTTATGTTTTGCTCTATTTTAAGAACGGTAATATTGCAATATAGATAACAAACAGTACTTACTTGGTAAAATATACAAGTTTCAAACTTAAAACAATGATAGTTTGAACACTCTCAAAAAATAATAAAATTCCGCCATCTTTGCATTTTTGATTACAGACGAGACGGAAGACTTTACGTACCGACTATTTTTTGCTATTTTAGTACAAAACTTTAACCATGCAAACATGGAAATCTTTTAAGTATGGACCTAATACCATACACAAAATTCTTAAATTCTTTATTGTACAATACAACTCATATTAACACATTAAAGAAAACTTATTAGTACAATGGCGAGCTTATCCCTTAGAAGAGATTTCTTTCAGCAAACCTAAGTGTAGGAGGCTAACAGTGTAAGTACAACTTTATTCATAAACTAATTTAAATTTAAAATAATTAATAATGTAAATAAATTAAAAAAGACTAAATATTTAAATAATATTACTATTATTTATTAACATTCATATATTATACAATAATATAACATAAATATAAATACACAAAGTACATTATATTATATTATATATATATATATATATATATATATATATATATATATATATATATCCAATTCATAGAGATAAATTATGCTCTTTTAAGCTATTTTTGAAAATATTAAGTGATGTGCTGTCACGTATCACACCGGTCGAACAAGCTTGTCCACCATTCTTACCTTAAAATGTGAGCCAGTTCGTAGACCCCTAACAATACAGGAGCTGCGCGGAATTTTCCTCTTTAGAAACATGTCCAAATAAAAACAGTAGTGAGAAAACTAAAAAATATAAAAATGATCTTTTTTTTATTTTTATAGCATAGCCCAAAAGATAAAAATCGGCCAAGTGTGAGTCGGACTCGCGCACGAAGGGTTCCGTACCATTATCTATAAAAATTAATTGTTTTTTTTTTTATTTCATGTTTGATATTGATTTTACAGGAGACGTTAAAAATCAACTAATATAGTTTATGTATGTATGTATGATGTGTGATATATGTATGTATGTGTGTATGATTTAAGAATGGATTATGGAAAAATTATAAAAGCTAAATTCAGTGAATTTCGTAAAAATATAGATTAACCGTGTGCAGTTTAAGATACTTCTTTTTAAGTTTCTGTTTGTGTTTGTAAATTATGTAAATGATGGTAGGTACGGTACCCTTGGTTCGCGAGTCCAATTCGCACTTGGCCAGTTTTTAGTCCTTATCCAAATGTTTTATTTATACAGGCTTTTCGTGAAGAAAAAATTGAGCAATTCAAGATTAACTTATCTAGGTTTAAGTTTCCACACATCAAACTAATGGCATACTTATCAAGAGAGAGAAAGAAACTTTAACCAGCATTGTGAGTGTGCCATGCGTCTTAAGAGGGCACTCTTAAGATTTTGACAGTCTAAGTAATTAATAATACTAATAGTCAAAATCTAAGTAATTCATTGGATATTTTAGTAGTAGATATGGATATAATTGGATATGCTTAAACAGTAGTTTTAAGTACCAAAACAATATCTGTTTACGGTAATGGAGCTTTAAAGTACCCCTTAAATTCATACATATCATTGTGGAACGGCAAACTTAATGTATCATGAAAATTGTACATTAGCTTTTTAATCAAATTATAAATAAATGCATTAATTTATAGCCTTATTTATTATGACATGTTCCAAAGTAAAATATGAATACCTGTAACAATGTATTAATTGTCCTAAATAACAGCTTTTTTGTAAAAAAATTGTTACACCTGTAACAATGACGTTATTAAACTAAATGCCATTTTTTTTTTGAAAATTGTCTCTTACTTGTAAAAATATCGTTATTGTCCTAAATAAAAGCGTGTATTTTGTAGAAAATTATGTTACAGGTGTAACAGTGTGGATATTATCCTTAGTATAATCTTTTTTCTATAGAAAATTAAGTCAAACTTGTAACAATATCGTAATTTTTTTGTAAAAAATGTCACACTTGTAACAATGTTATTAATATTCTAAATAAAACCTTTTTATGTCACACTTGTAACATGTTCATTATTATCCCAAGTAAAAGCTTTTATTGTAGAAAATTATCTCAGACTTCTACAAATGTCGCTATTATCCTAAATAAAAGCTGTTTTCGTATAAAATTATGTCACACTTGTAACAAGGTCATTATTTTCCTACGTAGAAGCTGTTTAGAAAATAATGTTAAACTTGGAACAATGTCACAATTATCCCAAAAAAATGCTTTTTTGTATAAGACTTATATCACACTTGAAACAATATTATTACTTTAGATAAAAGTTTCTTTGCATCAAATATGTGACTGGTGTAAAGACTGGTAATTTAATGTATTTAATACATTCTAAACCAGTGATTTGAACCTTTGATACCTTCGGTCCACAAAATAGAAATACAATTCATATTTTCTTTGAGTAAATATTTAAAACTGAAATCCAAGAATATATAATCTGACCTTAAACGGATGATAGAAGTAGTAATAAGCGAGCAAAGTCAGCATCAAAAGCTAGTTGACTAAAATGTATTAAAGTCGTTAAGCCAGAAGAAAGAGCTTCGGCTTTCCCTTTGTACGGCGTATATTTGCTTCCGATAATCTCATGCAAAATGCTTGGTCAATACGTGGGTACTCGATTTAGTCCCGTCTCAATTCTGTTGGATTTTTACACAGGAAATTGGATTTTCTACGTCAGCCTAAGTCGTACATTTTTTGCTAGGTACATTATGTTCATTGTTTGCTTTCGTAAAAATCAAACTTCAAAATCATGTTTTGGAAGCTTTGTTAAAGATGAATTAGTTTATGTATTCTCTTTTTATCATACATACATACATTCATTCATAATATTACGCTTGTTTTCCAAATAATAGACAGATACTATAGACTTCTACAATCCTGGCACACTTCTATCTATAAACACTATCATCAATGCTTTCATACTTGTTTTGAAAGCTATGTTCAAGATGAATAATTATTTTAGCTATATGCACTCTTATCATACATACATTCATATATAACATCAGGCAAGTTTTTAGAAGGGGTAAATTTTTTTCTGTATCCACTCGTATTAATTTATTCGTATTTTACACGGTTTTAAAGCTTTCTAAAAAATGGTGTAGTTTATGTTTACTTTAAGAATATATATACACTTATTTTCTGAAAGAATAACCAAAGCCCGAATATTTCAACTTCCTACATACCAGCTCACCTCCTTTTGTTTATCCACTTCATATACGTTTGACGATTGCTGCGAGAAAGCACATAATTTGATCGAGATACGTAAGACGCGGTCTTTCTCTACCGACTCTTTTATTTCTCTTCTTTTGCATTACAAAATATTTCTTGCAATTTCTTGCATTTATCCTCTCATTCTGGTCAAATAACCTTATCAAAACTATTTTTTATTTAGGCGCCTCACATGCTTCTCAATGCTTTCTTTTTCACAGCATTAATTTTACTTTTATGCTTCGTTTGTCATACCCAACATTCATTTAACATATTTCTGGAGTAAAAACATACTCTCATAAGCAGTCAAACGTGCCTTTTTCAACGTAATATATTATTGACCAATTTAAAAATTAGACAAAAAAAAAGATTTAATATAGAGTCTGAAAAAATAATAGTTTTGAACATTAACCACACAGCACCGTCCAGACAACGGATACAAATACATATATTTTTATTTGTAAATACATACATATTATACATAGAAAACAGCCAGTCTCAAGACAAACACGAATAATGAATGTTTCTCATGTGCGGAGAACGAACCCACGCCCCTCCATTCAACAGTCGTGTCATTAAGCACTGAGCAACGTAGCTTTGTCAATAGTTTTTGGTATACCATCTAATGAAAAATAAAGCCGTTATACATAAAAGTTTTTACGTTTATTTTTGTTTAATAGCACAACTTAATCTTTTTATCTCATTATACAATTTTAACTTTAACTTTAAAAGCTTTATTCAGAGGGCAACGAGTTGAAGAATTTAAATTTTACACAATCAACTTCCATTAGGCTGAGCGCTGTAAAATAATTACAGAATTCGTAATACATCCTTGGAAAGAAATAATTAAATATGGAAATTACATTTGCTTTTCTTTTGCGTTTGGGAGCACGTGGCGTGACTTAGCCTTCTTTCTTTTACTAATTTTCCAGAGTCAAATAACTCAAATTAAGCAGAAGTGGAACACATATATTGGAAAAAAGAGTTCAGTGCTTACGCAAGACACTCGTTTACTAGGCATTAACAAATTAAAAAAAAAAATTAATGACGACACTAGTTTACTAGGCATAAACAAATAAAAGAAATTATATTGGTTGTTGTTTTCAACTTTAGTATATATAATATCTATAATTAAACTAAAAATTGGGAACTGATATGGAAATAAGTATAAAAATATAAACATAGAGAAAACAACATACAGAAATATTACTTACATACACGATATGTCGTGTATTTTATTAAAATAGTACATGTAATATAAACATTTAGATAAGTGTATTTTAAAAGTTTGTGAAAACTTTTTAAAAATTGGTGAATTAAATGCATAATGTTATTCGTGTGAGTTGATTATATCTTCTGTTTCAAAATTTTGTCAGTTTCTTGGTTTTAAATTACGACAGAGAACAGAAATTTTAAATTTTATTCATATTAAAGTGGTTTTGTCGTCTTGCAGCAGCTGTTATGCCGGTAATGGGAGCAATGACATTGGGAAATCGTTTTACAAATATAAAGTCATCTGACCATCAAAACGTTTCACTTTCTATATAGCGACTACATGTATAGTATTATTTGCGGGTGACACTTCATTATTGTTTAAAGTGAACAGGAAACACGACAATTCGAAAGACATAAATACACGCCTTACAAAAGTTTCAAACTGGTTTACTGTAAATAATGTTGTACTTAGTGTAAATAAAACACAATGCATTAAGTTTTCACAGCCTAATGCAATCCAAATTCATAGAAATCTGGTATTAAATACTGATGAAAAATAAGAATATAATATGAAATAGAACTATAGACTCAAAATTGCAGTGAGTTCCACACATTATGGTTCTACCAGGTAAACTTGTTTCTGATCCTGTTGCAGTGAGAAAATCAAAATCAGACAACTGACTGACATAACCACAGCAAATATACACATACACAGTAAATATATCTCAATTTCCGTGGAACAGTGATAAGCACAAGGCTTTAGGCTTACTAAACTAGGTTGGTGGCGAGCTACCAGGGGATGCACCATGTGCAATCCGCCTTTGGTTGCCTGGTTTTGGTGGGGTTTTGGATGAGTTCGGGTGTGGTGCATGAGAACGTAAGTGCATGTGTGTATATACAGATTTGGATAGATGTTGTGTACTTGATGGCTTGGTTCCTGCATGACTGATTGGTAACAGGTGTACATCCGGGAGTGTTTTGAGTTTTTTGTTACTTGTTCTATATGTATGTATGTGCATATATGTATCTGTGCGTGTTTGTGTGATGCACCCGCTCACGTTCAGACCCTGCCGCTATCGGGCGGTCAAACGAGGATTGCATCAGATAGGACCTTTCTAAGTTAATTTACGTATAGTTTTATTTTATATAGCTTATAATATTATATTGTTATTTGTTTATTTATATAAATAAATATATATATATATATATATATATATATATATATATATATATATATATCAATATATGTATGACTGTGTATGCATATATGAATACGTGCCTGTATGTGTGTTTTATTATATCTTTAATATGTATATAAATACCTACTTATTTATTTACATGTTTGTAAAATGTAAATTTGTATGTCTGTATATATGTATATGTACGTCTGCTGTGTAGTGATATATAGTAGTGAGTTAATTTAGATCCAGTCACAGAATAATTGATTATTCTTAATCTATCACATGGTGCCCTTTGTAGGTAAATACCAAAAAAGAAAAATGATAACTGTTGAAACTTTGAAAGCTCTATTTGTCCGAAATTATGTCACCCTTGTTACAAATTTTTTGTATTTTTTATTGGAATTTTGAGAATTAGCATATTAGGGTGTAGTTTTAAAGCTAACCCTTCTTTTATTTGTATATAATTAATGACTGACGTTAACAGAAAAAAAAACTTTTAAATACATATATATATATCTACCTACTAACGAGTACCTACTAACGTAAAGTAATTAACAAAAATTTTGCATAATAAATGACTAACTTAAGCTTATATCTGTCTTTCAAATATTCAATTAATTTGTGTGTTTATATCGACCTGATTTCTTAGTAAAGTAATATTTGTGTTTGTCCTTTGGTAGTATATCTTCTTTACAATGATTTTAATGTATGTATGTATTTATTAATTGCAGTGATATTTCAATAAAACTAATGATAGAAACAAATCATGATAAATTAACAAAAATATTTACAATCGCGAAGTGCGTTAGTAAAAAGTATGCACTTTGTTGAAAAAATATTATTTTTATTTGATACTTAATCTATACTAATAGAACAAAGATAAAATTTGTTTATTTTTTTTTAAAAAATATTTTAAATAGAAAGTTACATTATTCCTGAGTAACATAAGAAATAAATTGTTTTGTTTAGAATAAGTTTTTAGTTCGCAATATCATTGTTTGTAAATCAAATTATAACTAAAAAAGCAATATTCGTTAACATTGCAACGAAGCAAAACCAAGCAAAACAAGCCATTGTATGGACTGTAACGACCTGCAAAAGGTACCCCCAAAAAATAATATTCATGTGGGAACTATCAGTAGAGTTCTGTTTTATATTTGTTAAAATTAGATAAGTGACCTTACTTTGGCAGATAGTATAGATTTTATTTTTGTAAGTGACTCAAGAAGTTGTGTCTGAAACTGTATGGAAAGAAATTGTTCACTTGTAATTAGCTATATTTTTATGAGCAGTTACAGCCAAACAGTTGCAATACAATCCACTTTTTAATAAATGTGATGGCATTAAGACAACATCAAAGTTTTACTGCCTTAAGCTCGCGTCGGTAATAAAGAGTAGCGGTGGTAATGACGCCCGATTTAATAAAGCGATCCTTTTAATGGAAGCTTTCAACTTTTAATAGGACTCTAATTTTCTTTGTTATGTTTATAGGTTTTTTTTGGGAAATAAATCATATACAGAACTTATTAGAAAATAGCATTTTTATCAATGGTGATTTAAAAAAAAAAAGAAAATGGTTGTGTATTTGATTTCAAAGGTTGATGAAATAGCATTAAAAAAAATAACTAGCAGAAAAGACCATTACTACATTTTGTAAACACTTTGTGCTGTATGTTATGTAAAAAGTAAGTTACTAAAAATTGACAGAGTTTTTTTGATATTATATTATTTTTATTTTTTTATACTATATATTACTATTACTATATATTTTTTATACTATTTATACTTTATTATTTTTTATATCACCACTATAAAAAATAATAAACCACCACTATTCTACCCGTTGTAATGCGCAATATCTTTTTTTGCAGTGTAGACCTGCTACAGCGCTAAAGGTTTTTTAAGTTGTTTTTAAAATTTTTAGGTATTTCAAAAGTAAGAGTGAAATAATCGATAAATATGTAAACATTACTCGTGAATAAAAATATCTTACAAGGCATAAATAATTTTTAATTATAACTAGTTTATTAAATTACAATTAAAACCCCATTACTACGTAACTCGTTCACCGAATTCCTTTACAATAGACTAATAACTAAAGTTTTCAACACGAGCATTTGCAACGAAATACATCATTTATCAACATCCACGTGAATAAAATCACTGGCAAAATAAAACGGTAATAATAATGCTTTTTTAGATGCAAAGCACTTTTTAGGTAGGACTGCCGCTTATTTTTGTTCACGAAGTAACAAATGCCTTATAATAAGTAATTCTTATCCTTACAAAACTAAATGCTTATGGTCGTAGTTTATCACAATAGTCCCCCTCATAACATTATGTAAAAGTGTTACATTATGTAAACATCGAGTCATTACAGCGGCAGTTGGACAACATAATTTTCTATGAATAATGATTTCGGCGTGAATGTGAATTATGAATAGTAAGATCGTGTGCCTTGATTATAAAGGCTTTATAACTATTTATAAATCAATACTTGACTAAACTGTTCTTTAATTTCACATTTTTTTTATGAATCATTCTACCTTTTTTTTTTTACATTACTAAGGTGGCAAACAAGCTTTCGGTCCGCCTGATGATAAGCGGTCATCGTAGCCTATAGACGCTTGTAACACCAACAACATTATCAACAACAATAGCATATAAAAATATTAAAAAAACATCTTAACTAAATGGAGGATAACTATTATCGGCATTACCCAAAATAAAAACAAGGCCAATATCGACATAATATGTTTTTTATCACATCTATTCAAAAAGAGCTGGTTGGTTCCTCAATAACAGGGATTAAAGTTGCACTTGAATCCCTAGGGAAGCAAAGTGAATTTGGAATGTAGATTATAGAGATCAATCAGGACATTGTACGAACAAGCAACTAAAAGTAGCTGTATAATAAAACTGGCTGACCGTGCGCGGGCAAAATTCAAAAAAAAAGTGAAAAAGTAAAAACGTGAAAGTAGAAGCGTAAAATGTATTCCGCCTTTGTAACTGTTTACTTAAAATCGTATTTTTGATACTGTTATAAAAAAAAAATAGTGAGTTTACCTCAAGTATTGATAATAAATAAATCATAGATGGTGATAAAAAATAGAGTAAGACTCGGTTGCAAAATCATTTTACCTCGTGCGCCGATCTTTGAATCCCTGGCTCCACTCTGGATTCAAAATAGCGCCCTAGCCGTAAAATATTATCTACTATGTCATATTATTTGCTCGGAAAGGCTTTCTTTATCGTTCAAGATCTGCGTAGAAAAGCCCACTTTATCATCAAGCGCGCAAGAGGTTTTTCTTTCCAATAAAAAATGAAATGTTTAGAGACGTGGATTGTCCTTAAAAATAATAAATTAGTGATCCGTTGGAATACTTTATTTTTATTTTTGATACCAGTGAATTCAAAAAATATCCCTTTTTATTTTTATTTTATCGATAATGAATTTGTAGCTCTTAAAATTATAAAAATACAAAAAAGTAAAATTATTGTCCTAAAAATCTAAAATTTGCATGTTGCAAATGCAATGCATATAAGGGCACCTGAAAAAAAAAACATTTTGGTTGACTTAAAGTAAATTTTAAAAATATAAGTAATTCTAGCAGCTAAGATAAATTAAAACCTGAAGTGTTGCTAAAAACGGTATGAAATTTCGAACTGATTTACCGCGCGAAAGGTATGGGCTAACAAAAGTTGAGTACATTGATACTATTACATTGATTTAAAAAACTAAGTATAATATTGAACTATGTAAAAAAAGTAATTTTACCTTCTTTAATGTTGCATTTTGTAGGTAGGCTTAAAGTTATAAGTAGACATTTATAATTGAATTGTTTTTTCGATATCTACTATTTATTTTCCTTGTTGTAGCGAGCTGAAAAATTACGTATTTACCACGGCCGCAAAATAATTGTTTGCCTATGAATACGTCACTTAGCTTAGAACTCCCTTTGCAGCCTCGTGTTACAAATAACTATCAACTTCACCTGTTATTTCGTATAGTCAATATTATGAAATTTTGGAATAGAATTTATGGAAGTAAAGTAAAGTAACAAATTTTTTTATAGGTTTAACTTGAATAGAATCCCAATATCTAATTATTCGTACGTTCCGGAATCCTTCAGTAAGTATAAAATAAATATACGCTATTTGTAAGCTTCACAAATCCAATAACCTTATGTTACATAGCTTACATTTAATAAATGAAGTTGTAACAAGGGTGACATAATTCCGGACGAATTGAGCTTTCACCTTTGAACTTATGAATTAACGCATTGTAAATTACAAAAATAGAAGTCGTTGCTTTATGATGTTATCGAAAGCTATTGTGAAAGCCAACATTATGTTGGAACATGATTATAAAAGAATTGATCATTTTTCTTTTCAGGTATTCCACTTACAAATATGAGTAGGTGGTACTTTTATTAAATACTAAAAGGTTCGGAATTAATTTATAATTTTTTCATGGTTATTATTTTCATTGCTTCATAAAGTTTTTATTATGCTAAATGTAAAGTTTCTATGTTATTAGTTTTCGATAAAAACCTCTGACAGATGGACAAGGTATGAAAACATGAAAAAGACAAAACAAATACAGTTTCGAGGAAAAAATTGCGAAATATTATTAAATTTAAAGAGCAATCTCTTTGACTTAATTTCTCCTTATCAATTGAAGCTTTTTATTATTGGGTAAGTAGAGGGGATTCGTTGGTTCTGGCGCACTTCCCCCCAACCTCAACCCCTCGCCTAAAAAAAAGCTCACCAATTTTTCTGCTTTGTACGACTCGCGCTTGACCACTCTCAAAACATCTTTGGTTCTGGCGCACTACACTCCAACCCCAACCCCTCGCCTCAAAAAAAACTCCCCAATTTTTCTGCCCTGTACGACTCACGCTTGACCACTAGAGGGGATTTGTTGGTTCTGGCGCACTACCCTAACCCCTCGCCTAAAAACTTTTCTGCCCCGCACGACTCGCGCTTGACCACTCTCAAAACCACCCTGTGTCTGGGGTGTGGCGACTCGCGCTTGACCATTCTCCAAAAACCACCCCCCTGTGTCTGGGGTATGTCGACTCACGCTTGACCAAAACTACCGCGTGACGTCACAGTGACTTCTGTGTATAACCTATTCCTATTTAATTACAATGATGTTGGTGGTGACATTCCAAAAACTAGTCCCCCCGAGGGTGTATCTCAAGATTTTAGGGGTGTGTCCACTCACGCTTTACAAAAACTTAACCTGGAGACGTGTCGGTTCACGCTTGATATGACTTGACATGTTATACCTACAGAAAACCTTCAATTCAAGTCGGTCGAAGTTTAAAGAGAAAAGCTGATAATAGTGTTAAAGATTTACAACTAGTATCGACGTCAACATGATGTGTCAAATATGTGATTTACAGGTTAACCAAAGATTCTATGCTCAGCACTTACGATCTAAGAAACACAAATAGAAATGTCTTATTCTTAATCATAATTTACTTTATGTGTCTGTTATATCACTTGTGAAGTATTTATAGCATCAATTGAAGAATCAATACTATTTTATTATTCATGCAGATTTTGATCAGGAAACAAAAGATTTAAAAAATTCTTTTGAATTTTTAAATTTGTCTATTAGGAATTGGATAAAAATTGGTGAATTAAAAAATTATTCAGAACCTTTAAGTGATGACATTAAAAATAAAATGTGTAATGTCTCATAGTGATTTAGAAAAAAAAGAAAATGGTAGACCTTTAAAAAAACAGTTCTTAGAAATGCATGTTAATAAGTTCAATCCCTTACGGGGATCTTCGTATATTCTTAAAAAAGAACGATCAACAATATTTTAAGTGGACTATATCCTGCAAATACACATTCCGATAGTGTATCATCATACTTTAGCCATCAAAAATAAACTAACGTTTAATAATATTCAGTTCCCAATTAAATTATCTGATATACCCAAGGTAGAAAAACAAAATGACATTAGCATTAATATGTTTGAATTAGAGTTTAACAAAGAAAAAAAAAACTTTACAAAATGTTCTAATTAATTACAAATTAACTTATTATTTTTAAACAATGGTTGAAATGGGTTTTAATTAATCACCAGAAGCATGACTGTGCTCAAATTTTTACTGAATAACTAGGAATTCATAAAAAAGAAAAATATTGGTTTAATAGGGAAACAAATAATGATGAAATCTATTTTGATAAATTTCAAAGAATATTAAAATTACATTTTATAATATATGCAGACTTTGTAGCTCATTTAAAACCCGTCGCCTATTGTATCCCTGATCCATCGAAGTCATATACGTAAACAATACATGAACATGTAGTTTGTTCTTATGGATACTATATAAAATGTTCATATGATGATAAACTGTCTATGTACAGAACATACTCAGAGCCTAATTGTACAAAAATATTTTGAAAAATGATATTAGCAATATACATAGGATAAATTGTTTTCAAAAATGTCCACTTTCTTTAACTAATGAAGAGAAGGATAAGACAATCGCAATTATGTTATATTAGGTGATGAAATCACAGTAGACTATGACTGGAATACTAGTAATTTTAGAGCTGTTAGTCACGAATTATTTAGTAGCACAAAGTATCGTGTTCCATTTTTCATTCCTATTCTATTTCACAATCTAAACAATTATGATGCTCATTTTATTGTTCATGCTTTGAATTTTAAAGATTGAAAAATAAAAATAATTCCACAAAATAAGTAAAAATATATTTCATTCTCATATAAACCTAATATGTCGTATAGTTCATTTGCGGTTTTTAGATTATTTTTAATTTATGATCTACTAGAGTTTAGATATATAGATGTTATATAAAGACCAATTTGCAGAATTAAGAAATCAATTACAAACGAATTTTAATAAACTTATTAGGAAAGGTGTTTTTCTTCATGAATTTGTTAATTCTTATGAGTCCTTTAAAATTACATCTCTTCCAAATCAAGACGCTTTCTTTAACTCTTTAATACCAGTGTATCTAATTATAATAATAAACATGCTTAAAACAATCAAGACGCTTTCTTTAACTCTTTAATACTAGTGTATCTAATTATAATAATAAACATGCTCAAAACGATGTCAGCCCAATTTAAATGTAAAATATGTTGGAATATTCCAATCTATATTTAAGAACTTATGTAATGCTACTCACTGATATTTCTGATAACTTTAGAATTTTTTATATCTAATGTGATATAATTGTAATTATTTATTTTCTTCTTTTTACACTAAGCTGTACACCTATCTATAATATATTTTTGCCACGCAAAATGAGCTCTATTTTAAAATTAACCTGTAACCTTAAGTACCCTGAACATTTACATGATCTTAATTCAGATTTACCTTTATGCCTGAAAAACATTGTAAACGGTTATAGTAAAGATAAGAAATTAGTATCAAATTTTTATAATAAAACTAAAATATAATTTACTATAGAAATCTCAAACAATGTTTACAACTTACTATGAAGTAAATTAGGGTTCATAGAATTTTACAGTTTAAGCATAGTCCTTAGTTGAAATATATATATATATATACATTTAAATACACAAGTAAGAACTACAGCTAAAAGTGACTGAAAAAAGATTTTTATAAATAATACATTCTTTGGTAAAACTATGGAAAATGTTAAAAACGTGAATTTGTGAAAAAAAAAAGATATTTATTTGGAGAATTATAAGTCGTGTCTATGTATCACAAATGTAAATATTTCACGTGCAGAATTCGAAGTGTGAAACACACTATATTACACAAAAAAATAAATAAACTTGTTGTAGACTTATATAAATACTTAACCATTGTTTTTTATCTTTATAATATCCAAGTTTCGTTTTATTAAAGTTTAATAATAAAGTAACTATAAATGTTATCACTAGGATAGTCTGAAGTATCGAAAGAAAAGTGTATGGTATAATAATGAAAGTTATACATCAAAATTTTTATTTTTCCAATATACAAAATCGTAACAAGTATTTCGAGAGTCCTACAGACTTCACAAAAATTAATAAAACTTGTTGTAGATTTATAATTGCTTGATGTAATTGCCGAATCTAAAGTTTTCAAGAAAATTGTGACAAAAAAGAGATTTATTTGGAGAACTATAAGTCGTGTCTATGTATCACAAATGTAAATATTTCACGTGCAGAATTCGAAGTGTGAAACACACTATATTACACAAAAAAATAAATAAACTTGTTGTAGACTTATATAAATACTTAACTATTGTTTTTTATCTTTATAATATCCAAGTTTCGTTTTATTAAAGTTTAATAATAAAGTAACTATAAATGTTATCACTAGGATAGTCTGAAGTATCGAAAAAAAAGTGTATGGTATAATAATGAAAGTTATACATCAAAATTTTTATATTTCCAATATACAAAGAAGTTTTCTGTAGGTATAACATGTCAAGTCATATCAAGCGTGAACCGACACGTCTCCAGGTTAAGTTTTTGTAAAGCGTGAGTGGACACACCCCTAAAATCTTGAGATACACCCTCGGGGGGACTAGTTTTTGGAATGTCACCACCAACATCATTGTAATTAAATAGGAATAGGTTATACACAGAAGTCACTGTGACGTCACGCGGTAGTTTTGGTCAAGCGTGAGTCGACATACCCCAGACACAGGGGGGTGGTTTTTGGAGAATGGTCAAGCGCGAGTCGCCACACCCCAGACACAGGGTGGTTTTGAGAGTGGTCAAGCGCGAGTCGTGCGGGGCAGAAAAGTTTTTAGGCGAGGGGTTAGGGTAGTGCGCCAGAACCAACAAATCCCCTCTAGTGGTCAAGCGTGAGTCGTACAGGGCAGAAAAATTGGGGAGTTTTTTTTGAGGCGAGGGGTTGGGGTTGGAGTGTAGTGCGCCAGAACCAACGATGTTTTGAGAGTGGTCAAGCGCGAGTCGTACAAAGCAGAAAAATTGGTGAGCTTTTTTTTAGGCGAGGGGTTGAGGTTGGGGGGAAGTGCGCCAGAACCAACGAATCCCCTCTACTTAGGTATGACTTACCTTACGGATTTGAGACATGACCCCCTAGGTAAGATGAAAAGAAACAAGTATGCGTTTCGGCATTGGTTTCGGCGGTATCTTTTGACAAGGTTTTACAAGATCAAAAGATACCGCCGAAACCAATGCCGAAACGCATACTTGTTTCTTTTCATCTTACCTAGGGGGTCATGTCTCAAATCCGTAAGCTAAGTCATCCCTAAAAATAAAAAGCTTAAATTGATAAGGAGAAATTACGTCAAAAAGATTGCTCTTTAAATTCAATAATATTTCGCAATTTTACATGAAACATATATTATTTATTGGGTGGGATAACGTAGTTTATATTATCGTTATCCCTGCGGTGTACATTTGTATAGGGTCTCTGTCGACAAAGCAGAATTATTTTAGATCTCGTAGAACTGCTGAAAGATAAGGAAGGAAGGTTCTAGAGTTAAGCTACTCTCTGGATCCGAAGCTACGTCACTTTAAAATGATGACGTGTGTATACGCGTAAATGTATTAGTTTTCACACTCAGTGGCCATATAATAATAGTAAAGTATGATATAGTCTGTGCTAGCAGTGACAGGATCTATAGAGGGGATACCTCCACTAGGAACCCTAGGTCTAGGTCGACACTAGAGAGCGGCAGAAAGTTTTATGATATTTATTACGTAGGTAAATAGGTAAATATACCATATTGTTATGATATTTATTACGTAGGTAAATATACCGTGGTGAAAGTTATTTCGTTTTCCTTTTAATTAATTAATATATTCATTTTGACCGGTAATTAATTAAAAGTACTCAATTAATTTTCTTATCAAAGTGGCTTGGTCCTTTGAGTCCATTTGGCTCACTATTATAAGCCGAGGTCTTATATGGACACCCCATTTTGCATAATTGTATTAAGGTAGCGGTAATTTTACGGCCTCGAAACTCATCTAAGCTTGTATATGTAAATTTACGGAAAACAAAATGAAAATATACATGTGTACCATATAAGTATAATATCAAAATATATATTTCCGATTTTTAGAGCTTAGACAAAAAACAAGTGGAAAATAAACCCTCATTTAGTAAAACTTTTTCAAAATAATAAGAAGACGCCAGGCGAACTAGCGCAACGAGGGTTAAGTACCACCCATAACTAGACAGCGCATACACAGCTGTGAAGTAAAAAACGATCGAAAAAGTGTGAAAAACGCAAGCGAATCTGCGGTCACTTGTCTCCTTCTAACGTTTTTTTTTTTACAGAATAAAGACTGGTACCTACTACTTTTACTCTTTGTAAAGTGTAGCCAATTCAGAGATACAAGTCTATGGTAGGTACCACAACAGAATCGGTTTTTGATAATTTTATTTTAGAGTTGTTAAATTGTAATGTTTCTTGTATGTAATTATGTAATGATATATTAAATAATTGAATGTTTTCGTGGGCGATATGCGACACCTTGGAGAAACTTAAAATGTTCCTTGTATGGAGATTCAAAATTTTTACTTTTGTTTCAAACGAGTCGAAATTTGAAATACGAGGAGTGATTGACATAGATCTTAAAATTTTCGTCGTTGCCATCATCCAGGATCACTTCTGGAAGCACATATGAGGAACAATCCCGAGTACTCCAAACTCTGGAATTCGAGCGAACAATCAATGCAACTGCTTTAACGGGTCTCGAGGAGTAAGACGTACTTGCATGCTCGAGACTGTTACCAATAAACTCGCTGGATACAAGCCTTTTTCTTGGCATGCTAATTAATATATTCATTACTTGCCTATCGAATTCGGATCCGACTGACGATCCAATTATGGCGGTTAGCTCATTGGACGTTCCACACTGTAACTGAATTTTTAAGACTTAATGAACACTAAGCAATTAAATTATTGTTTTATTGATTTTTTGAAGACTAATTTTGATCCTGCCGTTTTTTATAAAATGTGCACAAATATGTAAATCTCGAAATACGAATTGTTGATTGTCACTTTTTTACCAATTCTAGGATGCTTTTATGGTTTTCGAGTTTAAAAGCTTAATTTTGTTGTTCACTCTTTTTTGTTCTAAACAGTGTATTAGTCTTGAACACAGAACATTCTAACTCATATAATGTTCTGGGGTCTTGAATAACCGATAATTGTTTATTTATATTCTTCTAGCTAATCTGAAAGGTGGCTTATGGTTTTCGGTATTTTTTATAAAGAATACTGCATGCATCGACGTCTAAAAAATCTGTTCACATATATATTTTATACTACTTGAATGAATTTTTTAATGGACTTTAGCTGGCAACATAGAACCCGTGAAATTTAGTATTGATTTTTTTTCATCCTAGTATTGCCCATTTTTGATTTGATTTATCATCAATAATCATTTGTGGTTGTGATTCAGTTAAGATAAAAGATATATAAATACTCAACAAACCAAATTATAATTTTTTTTTAGGGTGATGATTTTTTTTTAGTGTGGGATGTCGTTAGATAGCTCGTTTAAAAATGTTGAGGGTGTGCCATAACCATTTTTCGGTTCACCGATGTGTTGGCGAAAAATTAAGCTTTAATGTGCAAATTTTTCCTCCCTCCTCCCTCCACTGCCAGCAAAATGGCTGTTCTTGGGTGTGTGAAAAAAATCATTGGAAAAGCATAAATAACGAAATTGAAAGAAAAACTATCATAGCTAAGTGGGCTTTACATCTTAATGAGTAATAATAAACCAACTTAAAAATGTAGTAGGATAAGTAAAAATTTTAAAGAAAAGTATAAATAGGTAGAATCACTGGTCAGATGCAAGTCACTTTGTAGTTTTTTTATTTAAACTTAACTCATTTATGAATATTCTTATTTCAGTAGACTTATAAACAATACTATTAAATTTTGCTATTGGTGTTTAAAATTTTACTCAACTTTCTCTAGAAAAGGCGGCATTTTACAAAATAATAGATTTTAACATTTTAATTGCAATAACTTGTTCAGAGCTTTTATGGCATAAATATACTGGCTTATTCCCGTAACTTCAACTGCGTGGACTTTAAAAAACGAAAGAATATCGTGATTTTATACAATTTTTCTTATACAACGATTTTCAAAAACAGTGAAATAGCCAAGGTCAATCTTTATTTTCATTCTTAAGGGCAAATACCAATTTTTAGGCATATAGCTTTATAAATGAAATGTTTTACTTAAAAATATAAATTTAAGGGGATGATGAGAAAAAAACAAATCTCTACACGAAAAAAGTAGATTTTCAGAATTTACTGTGGGGGATTTTAGGAATGCTAAATAAGATGCGAAAAGTTTAGTAGTGTCCAATAACTGGACAAATTATAATTACCAGACACCTGATACTTATAGTTACATACTTTCTTTGGTGACTAGTTATTTTTTCTTTATATTAAATATTTCTTGATATTACACAAAGTTCAATCTGTTGTCTTACCAAGAAAAGCTTGTATATTGGATATCAGACAATATTTTGACTGATGACGACTAAAATTATAGTCAAAATATATTCAAGTTTCTGTTTTTTATTTAAATATATTTAAATATAATACTTTCATGATAAGAATTAAAAGAGACAACGGATACCAAATGTTAGTCCTAGCTTAGCGGGGATCAAATCCAGGGTGCACAGCAGGCGCCTTTTTACTAACTGAGCCATGAGGTACTTTGCTCTTGCTATTGATACAATATACATAATTAAAAATACATCTCTAATTACCTAAACAAATATTGCTCCTTTAACTTATAAAAAAAATCAGCCAAGTGCGAGTCGGACTCGCGCACGAAGGGTTCCGTACCATTATTAATGAAAACGTCAAAAAAATCACGTTTGTTGTATGGGAGCTCCCCTTAAATATTTGTATTATTTAAATTATTTTTTTAAGTTACTATATAACTTAATATTCTGTGAATATTTCAAGCGTCTACCTGTTGCCATTATCAATATCGAGCAAGATCGAGCAAAAAAAACACGTTTGTTGTATGAGAGCCCCCTTAAGAATTTATTTTATTCTATGTTTTAGTATTTTTTGTTATAGCGGCAACAGAAATACAGCTTCTGTGAAAGTTCCTGTGATACAACCTGGTGACAGACAGGCGGACGGATGCACAGCGGAGTCTTAGTAATAGGGTCCCATTATTTACCCTTTGGGTGCGGAACCCTAAAAACAAACCCTTTAATAGTACATTTGTTAATCAATTTGGAACAATGCAAAGAGAAAAATTAATTTCGATATTCGTAATATCAATTATAAGTTCGAATGAATGGGTCGCAATCGCCATAAGTTTCTGAGTAATAAGTAATGTAATCACCACAAACTTTCCCTTAATGACTAAAGTTCGAAGAAAATGAAAGCGTTAAGAAGATAATACCTTTTCGGTGTAACCAATATTGATATTACGATAGGTAATTCATTATATAGGTAATTTTACTTTCTTTAATACAAGGTTCCAATAAACTTTTATCGATTATCGAAGAAGTAATTTAAAGTATTAAAAGCTTATATAAAATACTAGCTAACAGGAGAACGTTGTTTCTTTTTTTAAATTAACTGCCGCACCAACCCATTGTGAAAGGGTTGTACTAATTCAGAAACCTTTCCCGGGGTGTGCATAACAACTTATCAAAATCTCATTACAATCGCTATTGCGCGAGTCCGACTCGCACTTGATCCTTTCGGAAAATGCTTTCTTATCGGATGCCTACGTCATACAAAGAACACACCCTCCAAGTTTCAGGTCTCTACGATCAGCGATTTAGGTTGTGCGTTGATCCGTCAGTCATTTAGGACAAAGCATTTTATATGTATAGATAGATAACAGGTTGTGTATGTAATAGGTTAGTGTGTATGCCTGCATGGTTCGAATTATTTAAAAAATATAACTTTACAACAAAATGTGGTAACTTTAGTGGCTGAAATATCAGCCTAATTAACTTACATACTTTTTAGCAAATATGCACGTGAGTATCAAAAACAAATTACTTACTGAATTGAGAAAATAATGCAATGCGTTAACTAAATAGTAGAATACAATACATAGGTTTTTCGTGTAATTCTAAAATTTTAATATTAAGCACATGAAAACCTACATATTTAATTATAAAGATAAAACAAAAGGAAAGGTTTACACACTGACTTAAGAAATGTAAACCAGCAAGAGCTACTGTGAATTGTAAGATAGTTAACAATGAAACTATTCAAATTCCAACCATCTAGGTCAACCTACATTTTACATAAAAACTTATTCATAAATAAATGTCTCCTGACAACACGATAGCAACGACTGAGTAACAATATACAAAGGGAAGATGTAACTGGAGCCCCTATTATTTCCATTGAAAGCCCCTTTTTTGCCCTTTTATAAGAAAATATAAAGTTCAGTCCGTATCCTTTCATGTCTCGCTTTGTAAGTGTCAAATTTACCTCTTTTGGTAAAAAGTAGAAGTTTGTGGATAAGTGTACTTACTGAGTTACCTAGAAATCTGTAACAATATATAGGTTTCAGTAGTATTTTGTGAAGTGTCTAGATTTCACGGAATCCGCAAATAGATTATACCTACCCTGATACATATCTCTGGACTCATGCCAGACCACTATTGTATATATCCATGGTAAATATCTATTCTGTTTATTATAGGTACAAAATTAATACACTAGATGCCTCCATTTTTTAGGGTTCCGTACCTCAAAAGGAAAAAGGAACCCTTATGGGATCACTTAGTTGTCCGTCTGTCTGTCTGTCTGTCTGTCTGTCTGTCTGTCTGTCGTCTGTCTGTCCGTCTATCTGTCTGTCTGTCCGTCTGTCTGTCAAGACCCTTTTTCTCAGGAACGCGTTATAAGTTGAAATTAATATCAAATACTAAGGGCTATGGTCGTTCCTTTAAGCTGTAAAAAAATCAAACTTCTAAGTCAATGCAATAAAAAAAAATTATCACATATTTTGACATTCCCGAATAAATCAAAACCTATGAAGTACTTCCTGTTGTCCTAGTCAGACCAAATTTCACGCCGAAAAATACGAAAGTTGCTCATTTGTAGTTATTACACATAAAAAAGACCTTTTTACTCAAGGACGTGTGAAGTTATCAAGTTCAAATTAATATCACATACTAAAGTCAACGGTCACTTAAAGTTGTAAATAAATCAAGCTTTTAAGTCAATGCAATAAAAAAAATGCCCAAAATCCGTTTTTTGGTCGCATATTGTGACGCAAATAAATCAAAATTAAAGGGTACCTCCCGTAGACCTAGAATAATGAAATTTAGCAAAAAGGTGCGCCATGTAGCACACATAAAGGAAAAAATCAGAAAACATGTGATTTTAAATTTCTTTTGCGATTATAACCTTATTTGCAATTGGTAAACTAACCGCGACCTATGTCGATTTATTAGGACAAGAGTTGTCCAACGGCAAAATTAAGATTGTCCCTCAATACAGTTGAGTCGGTGCTTGAGTCTGACTTGCACTTGACCGGTTTTTTATGAGTAATTACAACAGATCATTGTTTATAAGAAACATCAGCGGAAATAGTAGTATCCTCTGAGAACTGCATTTTGAGATGCATGTAAAGGTATGCTCTTAAAATATTATGTCATATTATGACACGGCAAGTAAGAGCTCAGAAATTTGTGACACCAGCGGCTCGATTCCGTAAAATGATTGCTAACAATTCTCGTTTTCAATCCATAGAAATAAGATATAAATTGCGCATTTGAAATAACGTATGAAATTCTTCGATTGTCGCGAAACCACAATGTATATCTTATTTTTTTTTCAAAAAAGGTTAGCTATCTTTTTACGGAATCGACCCGCAGCTTTTTGTTATAACTAGTTGCTACTCGCACCTTAATCTATTTGATATATTGGGTTTTCTTATCTTATCTATTCGGAATGCCATTTTGCGTGTATTTTCGGATTTAGTCTTCTTAACCGCTAATTTTCTTCAAAACCAATACCATAATTTGTCCGTGCTAAAAAAATACTCAATTGTTTTTGATATTTACTAATGACATAAGTTTTGAAAATTTGCTGTAGGAATATATGTATATAATAATAATAATAATAATAATAAATAATAAATATTTTTGGACATTACACACAGCCCCGTCTGGCCTCAAAGTATCTAGGTCTGCAGTATGTTAGTTTTAGACAAGACTTTAAGTTATAAAGAATTCGAGGAGGTTCATGTGACAAAAATTGTCTCAACTAAGATTTTAAGTACACAGACATAGATAGACAAAATCCTACTAATTAACTACATAGTTAACATAAAACTATTTGTTTAGCAAAATTTATCATAGAGAGGTCACAAAATTAATTAGATATCAAAATTAAACTTAAAACATGTTTTGTGTTAACTTCGGACCGGATATCTTACAAGTAGTTCATATATTCTCTTCTGAAATCATAAAGTGCTAAAATAATATTTTTTCTGTTGCCTTTTTTAAGAAGTAGTCATTTGTTATCATATTAATGCTCACTTTG
This sequence comes from Apoda limacodes, assembly GCA_946406115.1. Taxonomy (NCBI): domain Eukaryota; kingdom Metazoa; phylum Arthropoda; class Insecta; order Lepidoptera; family Limacodidae; genus Apoda; species Apoda limacodes. The sequence continues at coordinate 10,223,587 of OX291553.1, read as the reverse complement.
AATCTGCCAAATCTGTTGTTCAATGTTTGGGTGATCGAACATAAATGTTTAACACAAACATTTAAAACATTTATGTCCTCACGTGGGACAGAAAATATGTAATAATACGAAATTATACCCACATTGACTGATCCCAAAAGTATGGCAAAGTGAAAGATAATAAATCACAGGGGTGAATTTATTCATATGCCTTTTATGTAAACTTGATATATCTACAAGCAAAATTATACACGAAAAAATTAAAATTCGATTATCACTTTTTTACGTTATTGAATCATGCAAAAAAGATTTTTTATTTACGAAATTGTTTTGATTTTTTTTTTATTTTAACGAAAGCACTGATACAACTTTTTATATATCATTAAACTATTATTATATTATATATTTTATGATAATACATTGTAAATACAAAACAATAAACATGAATAACTTACCTAATTTCTAGACATTTTCTTTAGAAACATATTTAAAATAAAACCCACACGCTTGATAATTTTGTTCATACAAACATTACGCCACAAGGTAAATCGGTTCACTAACACTGTACGTAAAATCACGCCAGGAGGTTTTACTGAAAACGGTGAAAGAACCGTCCCCTTCGGAGGTTCGCGATACACTGCGCTACGTTTCAGTTTCAGTTCTAAGTTTAAAAAGCTTCTTCGGGAATCATCGGATCAACTCGGAATTTTCAGTACAAATTTACTTATAAATTGGGCGCGTGTAATTGGACTTTGAAGAAGTAATTTTTAATTTGATAAATGGTTGGTAAACAACGTTAACCAAGTAGATTCCTTTGGTTAAAATGATTCAGAATCGCATTATCGATATATGGATTTTGTTTGACTAGGCATATCATTCAGGGTCACAAAAAATAATGGTTGCTACTTTGTATATTTAAAAACATAATAAAATTACCCTCTATTTATAATCCGTGAAAACTTTAATATTGTGTTATGTAGTGTCGGTCACTAAATCACATGTTTCTATATTGTGTCTGTCACCCAGGTCTGTAAGCACGTTGCCCAAAAAGCTAGCGACATTACCTTGTTGAATAGTTAGGCTTATTTGCTGCCAAGCAACAGCTATAAGGTCCCCTGAGACCTAAATAAGAGAAGAACTTCCTTGCTTCAGTTCCTAATGTACTTATTGTTTCTAGCCCAAACAAAATAATCATTTACTTATTATCAATAGTTATACTCGCATACTTTCAAGTGTAGAAAGTATGCAACTATTAATAATGGGTTAAATAATCGGGCTGTGGACTAATTCTTTTGCAGCAGTACCGGTCGCCCTCAAACTGTGTTCACACGTTTTTGGACATTACACACAGCGCAGCGAATATATATATATATATATATATATATATTTATGTATATATTTGTAATTACAACATACATATCTTATCCATAGAAAACAGCCAGTCTCAAGACAAACACATAAATGTTTATCTTGTGCAGTAACCAAACCCACACCCCTCGATCCACCAGTCGGGTCATTACACACTGAGCCATAGAGCCGATAAAAGCAGTGTGTTCAATTAAGTACTTTTTTATTCAATATTTTTTTAAGCTTTGAAAACTTTAGACGGTAGTCAGACTGAGCTTTCAAATTTACATTTCGGTTTTCAGACTTTTCAGTTGGCATATGCCTGAAAACACAAAAAGTGAAGTGAATTGAAGCTGGCATTCGTTAGTAAAAATCAGATTAGATAGTATCGGCTGGAGGACTGTCCTTTTTGAATTTAACAAAGGTTGAATATAGCTGAATGATACTTCAACGGACAGTGACAAACCTAACCATTCACTGTTAGTTTTTTTTTGCTTATTGCAATTTGATATTTGTTTACTTATTCTAAATTGTTAAAAATCTATAACTTTGCGATAAATTGATACCTGGCTAGTTAGCTAACAACATTTTAAACTAACCATATCAATATTAATTTTTTGATATCTTTAATAAATACATTACTTAGAAGATTATGTTTCTGTGTGCGTTTGCCAAGTCACTTTATTTATTAAAGAAATAAAAAAAGTAATATTGATACGGTTACAATAAAATGTTGTCAACTAATTAACCAGGTATCAATATATGACAAAGTGGTTGAATAGCTGCTCCCATAAATAGGTAGGTACTGAATTAACGGACTTGGTTTACATTCGATATCACAACTTTTTATACCATAGAACTGCGTTGCGAGACTTGTGAATTTTTGTAAATGTTATGTTTTTGATGGGATCTCATTTCTTTTAGTAGGTAGTCGACTTTTTTTCTTTTCGGGTATTATATCTTGTGCCTCAGCTGCGGGCTTTCTCAAAGTCTACTTCCTGTCTCTGTGGGCTTTTCTCAGAGGCTTTGATTTTTGATAAGTCTGGACGGTACATGCATCTAAGTCTATTTTTAAATTGTAGACTCCTGTTTTTAACACAACCAAAGTTGACATTGATTAAATGTAAACCGCCTAGATTTGTCAATCTCGAAAGTGCCACATATGCTTGACTGACCACATGTGAATACTGAAGAAACAATGTCCATTAATGCACTATTAAGACAAAGCCCTTGAATCTTACGTATCGTTATAGCAAAGACTTTACATATTAGAAACTGTTCACGATGAACATAAGCTTTATTAATAATTGTCCATTATGTTATTTAAAATGTATTTTTAAATTATATATGTATTTATAATCATGCTTGATACTTGTACTATACCGATAGAACTGTTAACTTTACCAATACTTACGTTATACTACGTACTTACGTAATATTTCATCTTAACATTACTTTTTCTCCTTTTTATATAAGCTAGGTAATTTTTTGTTTGTGACGATATTCATTAACATTAATTACAACCTAAAATGCTTTGGCGCATTGAACAAAAGTTTGGAACTTGTAGGTCACCTAGAATGTCAGTGACAAAATTAAGGAACTTTAACTTGCAATAATTCTCAAACTACTGGTTCAAATTTAATGTAATTTGGATATATATCTAGCTATGTAATGCCCTCTCGGCTACTGAAATTTCAGGCTTTTAGTTATTTCTACAACGATGTTACAGGGAGATCGAAAATGGCCCAAATGGCTTCGAAGAAAGGATATTATGACCGTGCCTTTTTTTCCTCTTTTGCTCGACTTGGCTGGGGCACGTCGGTGCCCCAGATTTCCTAGTTAAAATGCTAGCACAGATCATATAATACTTACGCTAGTAAGCAACCAGAACTTTTTTAACTAATCAGCTTACTTCTCACAGATACTATAACTGTACGTATTCTCGAATCTCAATCAAAAATGTCTGTTTCAGTTCATTCTTTTATCTCACAGACACTGGACATTTTTCAAAGGAGCGTGAATTTAATTGAGTTCCGTGAATTTCACGGTTTGAATGTCTCTTTAATTTATGGTTTTTGGGCGAAACGATCTCTGTTCGGCTTTTATAAACCAAGTAGGAGACTTTTATATTATCTCAACTACAATATTAAATTTTCTCCAATATAAGTTTCAATACATAGGTTATACATTATTGGGTCAATACATCGTAGTTTAAGTTACCCCAGTAATCCAATAAATGTTTTTACCTTTACTTTAACTTTACTTTACTGTTACTGCTAAAATGGTATACATTTGTTCTAAGATTATTTAATGTATTTATAGCTAAATGTATTGGGTTAAAAGGATATAATACACTTAACGTCATCTTACTAAGGTAAATAGAGGGAGACAAGCTTTACGAACTATTTAATCACATGGTCAGTGAGTATACCGTAGTCATATATATTCTGTAGTGACATTTGTTTTTGTTCCCAAATGTAATTTGTATTTAATTTAGATGCCCATATTAATTACTAATTCAATATCATTATTTTTATATTTTTTATGACTATGACAGATTTAATTTGTGAGCTAAAAACCCTTGAAATATAACGGACAGGGTGGACAGACAGAATGACAATAATAGGGTCCGAATTTTTTATAAAAGGAAGAGGTGAGGTAGTTTACCCACAGTCATTGTAAAAATTACCTGTAAAAAACAGTCTTTCCGCCATCATGGTGCTTGCTCCTTAAAATCGGGAGCTCAAAAACATCCATATACCCTTGTACAAACAAACGAACTGTCTGCATCACTTAGCGCAATTTTGCATTTCTATAACAATACATTTTATTTTGTCATATTAGTTTGAATGTATGTAATCACAAAAATATACCTAGTACAAGCCTTGCTACATTTCGGAAAAAAGATTTGGGACCACATGGAGCCGTGAATTCGTCCAAAACTGTTATTTTTAGGTTACATCATATTTTGCAATTTTTTTTTATCAGTAGGAAATTTTACTAAAAAAATTTATTAAGAACGCAATTTGGGATAAGTTCCTACTGCCTACCAACAAATATTGCGTGCAAATATTATTGATGTGGCATATCCAGCTTATTGTCGACATTATTTGCACCGAGATTAGTTTTAGTTCACATTGTATTACTATACAATAATAGTCTTTAACCCTGGTTTTGCATGAGCTTATTTATGTAACTAAATTGGTGATTTGATAAATGGCCGTCCATCTGTAGAACTAATATTACTATTTAATTCCTAAATATATAATAGTATAAACTAAACCCAAAAAATTATCTTAATATAAATAAACTTTATTATTACTGTTCTCAAACTAGAATAAGTTGTATATAGATTTTATTTAATATTTTATATAATAGTTGCATTGAAAACGGCTTTATTTTGTGACTCTCTATGATAAAGAACTGAGTTCGTAATTATTATGCACTACTAGCTCCGCGCACTCTAACTGTGGTTATCGGCTTTTATTATATTATCCTATAAAAGGCTATAGTTCGTTAAAGTGAAATTCGAAAGCTTTACCATTTTCTGGGATTAAAAGTCTGTCTCTTGCGTGTCTTCAACTATCTATGTGTTGTATCTATGAGCTTGAATAAATACTTCGAGATTGAGTAACAAATAAGTAAAAAACCGGCCAAGTGCGAGTTGGACTCCATACCATTATCAATAAAAACGGCAAAAAATTACGTTTGTTGTAAGGGAGCCCCCTTAAATATTAGTTTTATTTTAATTTAATTATTTATTTTTTATGTGAATTTAAAACTAAATATCTGTGCATATTTCAAGCGTCCTGTTACCGTTATCAATATCGAGCAAATGACGTTTGTTGTATGGGAGCCCCCTTAAATATTTATTTTATTCTGTTTTTTAGTATTTGTTGTTATAGCGGCAACAAAAATACATCATTTGTTAAACTTTCAACTGTCTAACTATCGCGGCTCATTAGATACAGCCTGGTGACAGACAAACAGACGGACGGACAGCGAAGTTTTAGTAATAGGGTCCGTTTTACCATTTGGGTACGGAAAACTAAAAAACATAGAAACTTTTGCATTTTCCCGAGATAGCCTTAAATGTAGCCTTTGTGCTATTCCTGGCTATATATTTGTGCCAAATTTCATCCATATCCGTTTTAGTGTGCTTGAGTAATAAACATACATCCATTCTATGTGCACTTTATAGGAGCGTATGAGTTGCCTAGAATTCGTGTGTTTGAAATCACTACAAGAAAATTGATGTTTCACAATTGCAGTTATCAGGTATCCTTAACTTTGGTGTATAATTAATCTTGTCATAACGTCATCTACAAGCCGAATACCAGGAAGCACCTATTAAAGGGGGTTCAACTTATAGTGGTAGTTGTATATAGGAGACAAGGGGTCAAAGCAAACATCAAACGACTTCCACGCGGATAAAGTAACGGGCAATAGCTAGTTATCAATATAAACAGAAGCCATGAAGGGGTCTTCATATTTTATTAACAAAACACTTTTGAAGTCTTTATATTTAAAGTTAACAGGAAATATCTTTTGTTAGTTTAAATACAAATTCTATTGTGAAAATCTTTAGATTTTGTTGAAACATAATAATATCTATTGTGAGACTATTGCTTTTTGATTTTCATCTTATAACTTTGTAATTAATATAGAATTACTTTATTTTATTACAACTAACAAAGGAACAAAGGAGTTTATAAAAGAATTTCTTCTAATAATTTTAGGGCTATGAAGCTTTGCTTATTGCTAATAAATAAACTAATTCAACGTTTTCAGATAAATTTTAAGGTAAATAGGGGTCTTGAAGTAGGTGAAAAGTGCGTTAATAGTTTTCTGTTCATAAGTACATATTGATAGATTTCAATCAAAATTAGACATGGCAGCCATCTTGTAAAATGCTGGAACCCAAATTTTATTTTGAAAAAATCGCGATACTCTGCCGAGGCCAGATATCGATTTTCATCTCAATCTGAAAACATACACATTTGGAGGGGGGCTATGTGGTGGGGGTTCAATCGGGGGGACACTCCGGAGTTTCGTTCCTACGAGGAGGTCGGCCTTTGGCCTCACTCGCGGCATGGCCTCGGGTCCAGATTAATTATTAACTGCGTTGAAAGATCCCGTTAAATAGATACATACAGGTCAATCTAATAAAAGTGTGTGCGTGTTAATTATAATAATAAGCTAAGATCATAGAAAAATGTGAATGCAGTAGTAACTCCTTATTGTGGTTGGATTTGTGCCAAAACCAGCCATTTGTGGGCATTGACGCCTAGATAACATCTTGGTACACGTTAGCTCAGAGACCAGTTCGACGATCAAAAAAAACCATAAATTATGATTTCCAGTTTTGTGCGGTATTAATAACTGTAAATAAAAATTTATATTAATTATGTATTGTACAAATAAGTACTCTTTTTAAGAGCGTAGTACATAACCTCATGATGACATAACCTTGAGTGTAGTCAATACCATAGAATTTGGTCGGCTATAGGTTTTATAGTAATAAATCGTGTTAGTTTTGAAATCAATTTCAGTAATTATAGGTTAATATTTCAGAATGTTTTCAATTTCTCAAACGATGCGTTCCGGGTTTGACTGACTCAAATCTGAATATTTAATTCACTCTAATATACATCACATTTAAATATGATTAATCTGAAAGTATGGGTATAATTTTGTAAAAAAATTTTTTTTTTCTTTACATGTAGGCGACGTAGATACCTTTATCTCTGGAAATGAATGCACGAAGTTGGAATTTTGTCTAATAATACTTAATTGAATAAAACATTTTGTATTAACTTAATTTTTTGTACTAATACTAAATACCACGGGGTTAATTTCATCATTTATTTATCTCGCTAACTCAAATCCCAAAAAAATTATGATATGCTCTACATTTTCATTTACGTACACCATACTGTATAGCCATAATGACTTGAAATCAATATCTCGAGGGTTTTTGGGGTCGCTGATTACATGTCCTGGGTGGGGCATGTTCTTGCATTTATTTTCTCATATATAAATGCACTTACATAAAATTATCAATCTCATTAGTCAGCCAGTTACATAGTCTTTTTGTTGCTTCCCAGTTATTTATATAAATACTGGACATATCTAATATAATTAAATTGTCTAATTATTACACTGCAGGGGGGCTTTTCCATGAGGACGGATTCTTGAGTTATAGTTCAAAACGCTGGCCCAGAGCAATACAGCATACTGAGTCTAAGTCGAGCTAATGAAGCCACTCAACTGCAAAATTTTCTGTCTACCCACTACCCATTTTGTAAAAATGCATGTTCTTTTTATTTTTATTAGATTTAAAAGTGGATTAATGTTTTTTATTCCTACAAAACTAATATCGTGGTATACCCAACTAGTTTTTGTAATGTTTTTTAAGACATTGTGATACAGTTTTTATTTAGTCAGATACGCAGGCTGCACGTTCGTTACTAACGAATAGATTAGATAGTATCTAGTAAGCTGCCATTTTTGCAATAGCGAAAAAAGTTTGCTCTGAATTTTGCGGGATGACGCAGTAACTGTGAGTGCATTTCGACAGCAACGAATTTATTGCATCGTTCTTGTTCTGCTCACCAAAATTGCTAGCGATTCACAGATTAAAAACGTTTTTAACATCATGCTGGCTGGTTCGCAGTAAATGAGAAATGATTGATTTGAGTTTGGTTTTAGAAACAATAACTTCGGAGTTTTAATTGGAATTCAGAACTTTAAATACAATTTGCTAACAATATTTTTTTTAAACTAAATAATAATCGTCTTATATAAATAAAAATTAATAGCCACATGTAAGACGACGAAGCCTTCCTTGAGATCGTCTAGATCAGGCCCTTCCAACATGCGGTCCCCGGGCTACCGTGCGGTCCGCTTACTTGCAATTATAGCTTTATAGCTGCAAAGTAGCTTGTGTTTATTCAGGGTGTCAGCTACCTCCAAACCACATTTGTCCAGCCGTTTAAGCGTGAAAAAGTGACAAATAAACAAACACACTCACAAAATTTCACCTTTATAATATTAGTATGATAAATAAATCATAATCAAAAATGAAAATTACTGTTTTATTTAGATTCGGCCCGCTACAAAAGTAACCACAATAATTCTGGCACTCTATAAAATTACGTAGGACACCCATGGTCTACACAACCGATTTGGATGGTTTCTCTTCGTTTTATCCGGACCGGTCAAGTGTGAATTGGACTCACGCACTAGGGTAAACCATCCATCCGATTGAAATGAAATTTTGGTAAATTGAAGTGCACACGCTGCGCTGTCGGGAAAAGTTTCTGACAACAGGTGGCGCGCCAGTAGTGGCAACAAGGAAAATATTGAAACAACGTTCGCCGGGACGCCTACTATATACCTAATAAAAAATAATTAGTCTGTAGATAGTTTTCATGGTAACAGAAACACCATTGTCACATAGCGTTTGTGAGGACATTTACAAGAAATATAAAAATAGGTAGGTACTTCATTATAACAATATAAGCTAGATCGTTAATTTCTTTTGGTTGAATCGCGCTAGCTCATCCAAAAGATGTGCAAAGTTAAAACAGTCATGGGTGAGATAACCGGTAACTGGAAACTTAAATTACTTTCGCCACATACTATTCCAAAGTTGGTGGTGGCCTAGGGGATTCGATTTCGCCTTGCGCCCTGTGAGGTGGATATTCGAGCCCGACGTGTACCAATAAGTATTTTTTATTAATTTCTCAAGTAAATTAATTAATATCACTACTGGTTTTTCGATAAAGGAAAACATCGTGAGAATTTATAAAATGAAACAATAGTTGTATTCAGTATTCAATCACGTAATTAAAAGTGAGAAACTTTATTTTTAATAAAAGCTGATGGTGTCAGATATTATATAGAAAATGCTTCTGAAGTCTTCATTATTCAAAGTTAAGTCAAACTATCTTTTGTTCGTGTGGATTCAAAGAGAGTTATAGCACAAAGAATTCATTGTGATAACTTTTCTGCCTTTGAACTTTAGTTCGAGATTCACTTTTTGACAGGTATACAATTTACTTGCGATTCTATCTTTACTCTTTGATCTGGGTAATTGACAGTGTCATAATTAGGCTTACGTGTTAATTCTTCACAACCAGCAAAATAAGAACAGTAAGAAACGTGAATATTGTACCAAATACATATAACATAGCCAAAAAATTTACATTATTTTCAATCTTAGAATGACGTGGACCCTCTCCAGAGTTTCTTCTGTGCCATAGTCATCATCTTCATATCAGCTTATTTAATGTTACTGCTGGATATTAGCCTCTTTTATGACGCGCCATTTCTCCCGGTCCTCTGCCTTCTGAATCAAGCCACAACCGGACACCCGTGTCATGTCGTTGGTCCATCGGACTGGAGGACGTCCCACCCTTTTTTTTTAAGTCCTATAGTCTAGGTACTAAGTTAACACATACGTATATAAGTGCTTACAAGAAACTTTAGTAAGATTGCAAGACATTTTCATTCAAAATAGGAAAATAAAAGAACTTATATTTTTCTTTGAGAAAGATGCCATCTTCGATCCCTCCTAAAATAAATAGTCGTTTTACTAAGAGACTTTTAGCTCGGGAATACAAACTGTTACTAGTATTTCTCTAACTACTAAGGAATTAAAGTTTTCTTTAAAAATATGGAACGTCGGTACTCAGTACGTTTCCAGTGTAAGCACAAACATTTTTTTAAAATCATTTTTAACTTAATAAATATGAAAGTTTAAATGATTTGTTTATCTGAGTCACTATCTGGAATAACCCAAACAATAAGTTGTGCTTAAAAATCAGCAATTTTAATTAAAGACACCGATCAAACCATAGTTACAATTATTTTCAGAAACTTTGTGAAATATGTGGTGTGGTGTGTATACATTATTTAATTCAGGACAACAGTATTTTATTTTTTATTTAATTTATGTTCGAGGTTATTTAAATAAAGATAATAATTGCCAATAAAATGCGCTGCCAATAAAAAATTCGAATCGTTATTATATGTATTTCTTAAAATGTGTAGAAGTCGCTAAAGTTTAAACTCAACGTAAAATAATAATTGACATGTATATACTTACACAACTTTGTTTCTAGTAGCTTTACTAACTTATTTATATTATTCACATAAATAAGTGCATAAGTGTACCCCTAATTGTTAATTGGTTAACACAGTATTGTTTTATTACCTTACAAGTTTAGCTTTTTATGGTGTTGAGCTGAACATCATAATTGCAAGAGGATAGCTTTTTTGGTAAGACAAGGGTTATGAGCCAAAATATCCATATACCATAATTTTATTTCCCCTCTTCCTTTTTTGTTTAGTTATGTTACTACTGGAACCACCTTGTCACATTGACAATAAACAAAATTGTTTTGTAACTCCACCAAAATATTAACTCCCTCGCACCTTAATCGCTAGTGTGGCCAGCTGCTCTGCAGATGGTGGAGGTTGAGAGAGAGGGTGTGGGTTTGATTACCGCACTGGACTTACATTTATGTCATAATATAAATATTTGTGTTTGTCTTGAGTCTGGGTGTATTTATGTATGACATGTATGTATTTACAAAAACAAAGTAATAATTATGTATTTGTATCCGATGTCTGGTATATCCATAACACAAGCTTTGCTTATTTATTAGACCATTAATCAAATAAATTAGTAATATAAACCGTAAATTAACATTATATTTGTTGGACAATAATTATATTTATTAAAATTACCTATATTTAAATTCATGTTAAGCTATTTGTGTAATTCGCCAAAAGACTGAAGAGAGATCAGGGGGACCAAGAAGATCCGTAGTTGGAAGAAAAGAACCAAAAATATTGATAATAGCAAATTTTGCTGAGAGGAAAGATTTCTTTATTCTCAAAAATAAGAATAACTGTATTTAAAGATTTCTCGATAATTCACCAGGTCCTGTTTGAGTTGGAAATCGAATCGGTGTAATACGAAAAAATAGCCTGTATTTTACTACATCGGTCGATAGGCCGATGAGAGACCTCATAAGGATTGATTTGTTCTCTATAACATTAGTATTTAAATGAAGATAAAATAGAAAAAAACAATACGAAGGGTTCCGTACCCTTATCTATAAAACTGGCAAAAAAATAACGTTTGTTGTATTAGAGCCCCTTTAAATATTTCTTTTGTTCTGATTTTAATTATTTTTTGTAATAGCGGCAACAGAAATACATCATCTGTGAAAATTTCAACTGTCTAACTATCGCGGTTCATGAGATACAGCCTGGTGACAGACGGACGGACGGACGGACGGACGGACGGAACCCTAAAAAAGACCACAAAAGATAAAATATGATTTAAATTTATATGGTACTGTTAATTAGCTAACCTAACTCTATGGGAGTTAGGTAATAAATATTTTTATAAATATGTCGTATTTAAGCATTTTTGGAAAATCATACCCTAAGAGAGTAATAGGAGACGAAAGTTTATGTACCGCGGGGAATCAGCGAGTTTCAAAAAACATACAAGCGACTTTATGAGCTGATAAAATTATAATGATCTAAGAAAACAGTGACGCCGCATACAAATTACAAAAGCACCCTTATTTGTATATAGAAAATAGACAAGGAACTGCGCTGTAATAATATTAGAATACTCAAACTCAAACTTTTTTATTTAAATAGACTATTAAACAGCACTTTTGAACCGTCAGTTTTTATAAATTGAAAAAATTACCAACGGTTTGGAATGATTTACTACCGAGAAGAACCGGCAAGAACTTTTCAACTTCATATTAAAATACAATATAGCCTTATCCTAGGTAATAACATAACATATAATTACAAATGCCCCAATACAAATACAAATCAATTAAGTCCTAATTTTTCCAAGCATTTTTATCATTTATGTATTCATCAACTTTGTAATGGCTTTTTTTCATTAAACTATCTTTGACATATATTTTAAATTAATTTGAGGGTAAATTAAGCACATGTTCCGGAATTTTATTGTAGTAAAATATACTTTGTATTGCGAAAGAATTATGAACCTTCTGAAGACGACATTTTGGAACTAGTATAGTGCAGTGCTGTGGGAGATCATCTGTGTCAGCAGCGTCATTTATTCAACAAGGTAACTGTAACATGGAAACAGTTTTATCTTGAACGTAATATCCACTACATTTGTAACTGACTGTAATGGTAATTCTCAATTCAATTCAAGCGAGTTAAGTTGCAGGAGTCTTTCTATCTTGTTTGTTTCAATTTAATTATTGGATGGGGCATATGGTATACAGGTATTTTTCGTAGTAAACGGACTCTACACTGAATATTTTAAAACCGAAAATAATTGAAAGTCAACTCAGTCTATATCAATACTGACATAATAAGGCTGAAGAGTTTGATTGTTTTTTCTTGTATATTTAACGCGCTAATCTCTAGAACAATCAGTCGAATTTGAATAATTATGCATTTGATAGCCCAATTGTTCAGAAAGGTTATGGGCTATTTAACTTCATGCAACGACACCTACGGAGCCAAGAAAACAGAAAAAAGAGAAAGAAATCTAAGCGAAAACGCAGAAGATAATAAATAGCACGGGCGAGTAATGCGACGGGTGATGGCAATAACGGAAAGGGCAGAATGTCTACTAGGTCAGCTATACTTGTTCTAAAGTATAAGTTTTACATGAAATTTCATTCGTAGCTTCAATAACAATTAACATTAAAGAGATAGAAATACATACAATAATTTCAAACATCCTGATTCGTTGCGCCATTTCACTTTTCCCGGAGCTTACAAAGTTTTATCGTTACCCCCTTTTAAATGTCGTAGTATAAAGCAGTAGAGCTTTCATCCGACTTTCTTCCCGTATTTTATCTCATTAAGAAATATTTTTTTTTAAATACTGAAACACGTCATTTCTGGTTTTAAATTGAATGTCAATTTACTTATTTCATGGTTTTACTAATAAAAATAACCTAAATTCCATACAAAGTTTAATTTCCGTTTTTTACCCCTTGAGCTGGGCTACAGTTTTCAACAGTGAAAATCCTCATTTTCATATAACAACTAATTTTGATTGATTCAAATTTAAAAAAATAACGGACGGACATACAAAGCTCCGAATCCCTTTTTACTTTATTGACGCCTATTTCTCTATATTTATATTTATATATAGAAAGTATATTTTTTTTAAATATCCTACTAATATTATCAATGTGAAAAATTGTATGTCTGGATGGATGTTTGTTACTCAATCACGCTACAACCACTGGACGGATCGGGATATAACTTGGCATACATATAGGTTAGGTCCTGGAATAGCATATAGACTACTTTTTATCCCGAAAAATTCAAAAGTTACTACAAACTATAACAGAGTTGAACGAACTTACTTACTAACTTAGCTTGCTATAGCAAACTTGTAATGGCCCCTTGGTCATGCTTGAAATTTGCGTCTACTTAAATTAAAGAAAAAAAAAAATACCAATAACAGTTTCGAAATAACACGTGCAATATTCCAGTGAGACACTTCTCACGAAGTTATAAAAAAAAACTAACAAACAAGCGTTCACAGACATTACATCTGCTAAGACACATTAACTAAAAAAAAGCTTTTAATAACCCAAAAACTCAGAGAGTAATAAATACTCTTAAAATGACAAAACTTGATTGCCTCATAAGTTTCGCAAAAAAAAAAAATAGATTCAAAGCAAATGTTTAGAAACTTAAACTACTAAATATATATATATATATAAAACAGACGATATCGTGCTTTATGACCCATCGCAAACAAATGAGCTATCTTCGATCTACCCCTACTGGAATTAGGGTATACAATGGTTAAGCGCTACTAGCTATTTTTATTACCACACTTAACATTAATCTTTGTATTACAGTATTACAACATATTTTAGCATAAATATGTTAAAGTAATGGGAGTTACCAGATCTCTATGGAAAACCCCTATACGTCGCCTAGCCAATAAGGGACCTGGAACCTGAACGGGACAAAGGATGGTGGGATGCAAGTCACCCTTGTTTTGAGGACAACTTTCAACATCGGACATTCAATCAGAAGACTTAATTTTTTCATATCGATGGTACACACCCGTGTCCTGGCATAAACTTAGACTTAGAAATTATTTTATATTTTGTAATTGTTTAAAATAGTCAAATAATTAGTAAATAAAGTTATAATCCTATGGTTCAGTGTGGTGTTCTACAAAAGCAGATAAAACGAGCCAAGTATTGTAGACGCTATGTATATCTATTATGTTATTGATTTCAGTGATCTTACAAGTTTATTTTTGTAACAGTAATAGTCTAATTTGACAGTTTTTCACTGGTGAACTATTCACAGTGTTATAAAGTATAAAGTGATTGTAAAATCCTTATTTGAATAAACCATTTTGACTTTGACTTTGACTTTGACTTAATTTCGTAATTTTCGACGAGATTTTCATCTATTCGAACTAAACTACTCGCAACCCTGAATGTGTAGGTAAACAATTTAGTTAATCATCCAACTAGGAACTAATACCTTCTAGGTACGTCTAAGGTCCATCACAATCTTCATTAGTATAATTAAAGAGTTAATTAAGGAGGTCCACGCCGATAACCGAATTTAGGACGGGCGGAGCCTCTGGCAAAGTCTAGTAATCAATATTGAAATTGTTCCATAACTATGAATAACCAGAAAAAAAAAATCCATTTTCCAAAATGAAATAAAATGCCTGTCAAAAATCTATACGTTCATGTCACGGAACATTTGGTAATGTTACCAACAAAATATTCTCTTCAACATGTCAATCAGTGTATAATGAATCCCAATATGTCAATCACCTACCTGCGTATCACTGAAACCACAAATGATGCGAGATTTATAGTGATAGGATAAAAATAAACTAACTTAATTTGGTTTTGAATCAAAACTTAAATTTTGATGCAAGATTTATAAACTATATTTATTTATTATTTATAGGATAAAAATTAGAGCAGTTTAAAATTTACCTTTATAGTTTGCGGTGAAAAGTCAGTTGCGCAAAGTAAAATGTCGTTACGGCGCGACATCTAGGCGTAGTTATACTGCAAACTGCCATAAGCATACGCAGACTGTAACGTACCTATTAAAATTCGATTTCATTCTAATTCTGTGTTCAATCCTGACCTTTAATCTTAGTAGTTGCATTGTCCAGATC
Source organism: Apoda limacodes (assembly GCA_946406115.1). NCBI lineage: Eukaryota > Metazoa > Arthropoda > Insecta > Lepidoptera > Limacodidae > Apoda > Apoda limacodes. The sequence continues at coordinate 10,208,058 of OX291553.1, read as the reverse complement.
CATCATGGATCTGTTTTCTAATAAACTGGATCTTCCTATAATAGTCATATTTGACATGATATAATAGAGTTTATTATAAATATTTAAATAATAACTCTTATAAGTAAACGTGGAATAAAGATGGTTTACAATTGATATGTATTGAATCTTTTAAAATGTCCTGGCATATTTTTACTAAGGCCGAAATATTTCATTTTTTTAAAAAAAAAGGTTCACTAAGAATGTACTGGCTGAACCGCGAACTCCAAAGAGTAGTCCAATAAATAATTAGAGTTATTATTACTAGCCAGTTTTTTATGCTATATAGTTGCCGCAGGTGTGGTACACTCATTATAATTATTCTATCCTTGGTCTTTTATTTAACCTCTATCACTGTAAAGCAGGTATTTACAACTTATGGGAAATATACATTGCCTCAGAAGCAGAGCAGCTGTGATAAACTCACCACCTCAAGCGGTTGGCAAAACGAGGCTGCCTCTCACATTAAAATTAAGGTGGGTAGCCAGTCATTAGTTGTCCCTTCGGGGAATAAAAACCCTGATGTATATACATATATTGATACTTTATAAATGCTTTTTAAAAGCTCTATACAGGTGCTTAAGTAAAGTAAAAGGATTAAAAGGAAATGCTTTCTGCGGAAAGCAATTTATTACTTTAAATCGGCGCTGTTAAAGGAGCGATTTGATTTTGAAATATTGGCTGTTACGACTGCAATTTCAAGCCGCCTGGTGGCTTTCAAACACGCGACTTAGATTATGCTGTGTAGTTACAGATAGTTCCATTATCATAAAACATAGCAATTGGCCTCCTTATGTTTTATTCCTTTACGGGTTGTGAAGAATGATTGTAGTAAATGCAACTAAATAAGTGTTTTTATATATATTAAATATTAAATTTACACTCTTTTACCTAATCGTGAAGTTAGTCTGGCAACTTATTGGGAACACTCTCAAGCTATTCGGACTCTGGAATTCCGAACAAAAATGTGCGGAGGTCTAACTCACCTCTCGAAACCCGTGAATGAACTTGCATACAGCTAGTGTTTTCTCTGGTATAGTTTGACTAAGCACCATCATTCATGATTAACGTAAAGCCCAAACTGCTGAGTTAAACGTAAAATTTATTTTGAAAAAGCCTAAATTCCGAAGACCTAAGTCGATAAACGACTTCATGTGTAGTAATTGAAGTTAATATTTCTATGAACAATCGAAAAGTGCCTAAATAACATGAAATTCTTTTTTTTTATCGGTAAATCAAACATTCCCGTAGGAATCCCACGGCTTTGATCGAAACTTGCCCTTATGAAGCTGCAAGAGGAAGCTAGATTATTTAATTTGACTTAAAAAATGCCAAAACGACACCGTGCATACATTTTGTCACAATAAAATTTCTCACAGCCTGCGGGGTCTAGTTCAAAATAGGCGTGAGAATTTTTCTAGCAGAAATTTCTCGTAGTATGCGCCCGGCCTAAAGCTGCCCCGGACATCCTGATGGCGCCAAATCTAGGACAAATTCGGAGCCAATTATATTAATGTTGACTTGTTGACTTTCTAGCCCATATATTAAAACTTACCAAAAGATTTTTAGTTCTTTTTTTTTTTTTTTTTATGCCAGTAAGGTGGCAAACAAGCGCACGGTCCGCCTGATGGTAAGCGGTCACCGTGGCCTATGGACGCTTGCAACACCAGAAGTATCACTAGCGCGTTGCCGACCCTCCAAAAATCCAATAACTTCTTTCTTGAAGAAGCCCATACTGTAGTCTTTAGAGAAAACCTTGGCAGGGAGCTCATTCCACAACCTAAGCGTTCGCGGGAGGAAGTTTCTCTGAAACCGCACTGTACGCGACCATTTCGGTACTAAAGTGTGAGAATGAATTCCCTGCCGATGGCGAGCGGTGCGATGGTAGAAAGTAGCCATCGGCATCATTTCAAACAATTTCTCAGAACACATCCCATTGTACAAGCGGTAGAACACACACAGGGAGGCAAAGTCTCTCCTCAGACTTAAGGTTGCAATACGGCAAGTGAGTTAGGGATCGTTGACAATTCTCACATCCCGTCGTTGAAGCGAGTCAAAAGGTCCAAGCTGGTATCCGGGTGCACCTGCCCAGAGATGGCAGCAGTACTCCATATGGGGCCGAACTTGCGACTTATAAAGCAGCAACCTCTGCCCCGACGTGAAGTAATGCCTCGCTCTGTTGAGTACACCTAGTTTTTTGGACGCCAGCTTCACCTTATCTTGTAAATGATCTCGGAACTTAACATCGCTGGAGATGTCAACATGAAGGATTCCAATGCTGTTGGAGCTAGAGAGTGTTCTGTGTGTGTATTATTATTATTTATAATTGTGGGGCTACAGTGAATGAGGTTTTCTTAGCAGTGAACGCGCAGACTTGTGTCTTTGTAGGGTTGAATCGGACCAAGTTTACCCGTCCCAAGTCAAAGACCTTGGACAGTGTGGTGTTGATTTGAGACACAAGTTCTTCGCGGTTTTCCTCCACAACGGAACGAGGGATGTTTGCGCGACCCGTGTAATAGGCGTCTCCAGTACTGTCATCTACATAGCAATGTATGTTGTTGATGTCCAACATGTCATTGATATGCAGTAGCAACAACGTACGCACGGAGCCTTGCGGGACACCAGCATTAATGTCCATGCTATCAGAGCAACTACCGTCAACTACAGTTCGTATGCGTCTGCCGGAAAAAAAGCATTTGCACAAACCCTCGGGCACTCCGTAAGATGGCAACTTCGATAGAAGACCCCGGTGTCATACACAAAAAAATTAGTACACATAGCTGATGCGTACATTTGAAATGAGTTCATCAGTATATAGCCGGAAGAGCATATATTTTCTTTTCGAGTCGTAAGCTATCTGAGTGTACAATTATATTTCAAATGATTCCACAGGGTCTGAGGATGTAAAAAATAGACTATTATATTCTATTCCATTTTATAATTTTGTCTCTGACAGTAAAATATAATTGTATAATATTATTGAAGCGCTGCACCGGTCCGGGCTTCTTAATTCAATAAAGTAAAACGTATATGCACTATATACATTTAATTTACATGTAATTTACAAGTTATAGTTTATTTGTATTTTATAATGAATTTTATTTTCACAACAAGAAAATATTACAAATCAAGACATATATATAATTTTTTTCCCTGTGACATTTCATGCATGCAAAGTCAAACCTCTTTCATCTTAACTGCATGCATGTAAGTCGCCACAGTACTCCCCCACCGAGACAGTTACTATGGTCGATAGTGGTCAGGGAATCTAATTTTTCGCCCACTTCTTGTGGTCCTTCCAACGTCTTCTAGATTGCTTTGATTTATTTGAGACCTACCTTCAACCGTTACCGTTTGAAGTTTTCCTTTGACCTCAATGTCAAAGGATTTAGATCCTCTACGCAGTATTTTGTAGGGACCACAGTAAGGTGCTTGAAGTGACTTTTGATTTGGTCCTTGCCTTAAAAACACATGAGTGGCAGTATTTACGTCTTTAGGGACGTAGAAGGGGCGTTTGCCGTGCCAAGATGTAGGCTGCGGTGTAAGGTTGCCCATGTAGTTACGAAGACGACTTGCATAATCGGTGAAATTCACCACTAGTTTTTTGTTTAGGGATAAGAATTGTCCTGGCAATCGAAGTGGTTCACCATAAACTAATTCTGCTGCAGATGCTTTTATATCATCTTTCCAAGCGCTGCGAATGCCAAGGAGTACAATGGGAAGAGTTTCAGACCATTGGGAATTGGTATGGCAAGTAATCTCACCTTTAGTTGGCGGCTTAATCTCTTAACAAGACCATTTGCAGCTGGGTGATAAGCTGTACACTGTAGCGATGCTTCTAAAAAGCTGAGTTTCAATTTTGGCGGCCACGGTCAGTCGTAATGCGTTCCGGGCAACCAAATCGTGAGACCCATCCTGATATGAAGGTAAATGCACATGTTTCTGCAGTCATATCTTTTAAGGGATATGCCTCTGGCCATCGAGTAAAGCGATCGACTAATGTGAGGCAGTATATTTTACCATTGGATAGAGGTGTAAGGGACCTATTATGTCCATATGGACATGTTGAAATCGAGCAGAAGGTAGTTTAAACTCTACAAGTGGTGCTGAAGTATGTTTTGAAACTTTGCTGCGTTGGCAATGTTGACATTCCTTACAATCTTTCCTAATACCCAGCCACACAAATCTATCAGCAGTTAATTGAACGGATGCTTTACCACCCGGATGAGATAAGTTGTGAAGTGTTTCAAATACCTGTCGCCTGAAAGATGAAGTTAGAAATGGACGAGGACTAGGTGTTGAAACGTCACAGTATATCTTTACATTCGTTTCAGGCGTAGCTAACCTATGGAGTTGCAGACTGCATCCGTTTTTGAGCAAGCCTTGTAACTCCGTGTCGTTTTCTTGAGACTGTGCAAGGGATTGATAATCTATGATTGTCGCAACTTCCTCGATTCTAGATAAAGTGTCAGCTACAGCATTTTGTATGCCTGAGATAAATCTTATATCAGTTGTGTATTGAGATATTAAGTCCAGGTATCTAAACTGTCGAGGTAAACATTTATCTCTACGGGTTGTAAAAGCAAATGTTATAGGTTTGTGATCTGTAAAACCAGCAAATTTTCTGGCCTAAAATATTTGATCGCCTCATATATTGCGAGTAGTTCGCGATCATATGGGCTGTGTTTTTTTGCGAAGGATTAAGTTTCCTCGAAAAAGAGGCTAGAGGTTGCCAATTATCATTTTTTTGTTGCTGTAACACAGCGCCTATTGCCGTGTCGGTAGCATCTGTCATGATCGCTAGTTCTGCTTGTGGATCGTGATGTGCTAATAGGGTTGCCTTTGATAAAGAATATTTGCATTGGTTAAAAGCTTCTAACTGTTCCGGTGACAAGCAGACTTTTTTAGAACCTTTGGCGTCAGATCCGCATAGAAGGACGTTAAGTGGTGCATGTACTTTGGCTGCACCAGGAATGAACCGACGATAAAAATTAATCATCCCTAAGAAACGACGTAATTCTTTTATAGTTTTTGGAATAGGGAATTCCTGAATTGCGTGTACCTTTGACTCTAATGGTTTAATGCCGTCAGCAGATACATTATAACCCAAAAAATTTACTTCGTCTTGCTCAAAAACACATTTGTTAGTATTGATCAAAAAATCATACTCTCTCAGCTTTTCAAAAATTTGTCGGAGATGTTGATGGTGTTGAGATTTAGAGGCTGAAAATAGCAAAATATCATCTATATAGCTGTAATAAAATCCTAAATCGTGAAGCATTTCATCTATAAAACGTCATATAAGGGAAATCAAATATGCCAAAAGGGGTTGCTATTGCAGTTTAAGGAATATCACTAGAATTTACTGGAATTTGGTTGTAGGCTTTTACAAGATCTATGGTCGAGAACACTGTTTTACCTGTCAATTGATATGCAAAATCATGAATATGCCGCACAGGGTATCGGTCTGGTACGGTTCGTGTATTTAGCGCCCTATAATCTCCACATGGACGCCAACCATCATTTTTTTTGTTTTGGCACGCGGCACCCGCACGGCTGCCGGTGTCGACTAAATATTGTATTTTCGTTTTGCGATCAGTGATAAACAGGCGGTCTGGTTGAGAAGGGCAGTCGGTTGCCGCCATTATTGGCTGCCCTGCGAGTTTCCCTTGTCATAGCTGCACGGTGGAGTACATTTTTTAGCTTTAGAGCCAAAATTAAAGTGGTACCAGCAATTGGTGTTAGTTGTCGTACCTGAATGTGATCTTGAACGAGAATTTCAATTTCATTACCTCTAGTGTGACGATAAGGTTGAAAATTCTGTACGCTCAGTTCCTCTACTCGCCGCGTCAGTTCTGCTACTCTCTGACCTAAAAGATCTAAAGCAGTACTAGGCAGATCATGAGACGTACTAGCAATATGTGACGTCGAAGGGACGACGTCGTTAATCCTATCAGCTAAGTCAGCTACAGCTTCCAGTTCGGTGTGACTCTGCGAAGCGAGTATGGCTTGTAGACTTGGTGGTAGACGGTTTAACCATATGGTACGAAGAAATTCTTTTGGGACTAACGGATCGGCTAGATTTTGTAAAAGCCTTAAGAACTGAGAAGGCTTTCTGTCGCCAAGCTCTTCATGTGCCAACAGTTGCTTAGTCTTTCGTTCTTGTGAGGCAGAAAGTCCTTTAATAAGTTCCAATTTTAATTTGTCATATTTGCCAGAGTCAGGAGGTAAAGTAATTATATCTTTTACCTCTGCAGCAAATTGTTGGTCTAATTGCCCTATTACGTACTAGAACTTAGTAGAGTCTGATGTTATATTTGATAAAACAAATTGGCCTTCAATTTGAGCGAACCAAACGGCTGGTTCTTCTGGCCAAAACGGTGGCACTCGTACGCCCACACGGAACACACCAGGCTCTGCATTATCGCTAAGTAAATCTTTAACTTCGTTACATGTAGTCTCCATGTATTTTATGTTCGAATTGCAATGTGAATATCTAAATACGTGCGTAGTTGGGAAGTCACCAATGAAGCGCTGCACCGGTCCGGGATTCTTAATTCAATAAAGTAAAACGTATATGCACTATATACATCTATTGTTTACATTTAAATTACATGTAATTTACAAGTTATAGTTTATTTGTATTTTATAATGAATTTTATTTTTACAACAAGAAATATAATTTTATATATATAATTATATATATAATTTTTTTCCCTGTGACATTTCATGCATGCAAAGTCTCTTTCATCTTAACTGCATGCATGTAAGTCGCCACAATTATTATTCAAAATAATCAAGACATAATTTATATCTTCAAATCTACATACGTATTCACTTCATTGTGTAAGTCGCAATCTCTGGTATCCCACGCACCATGCTATGTGAAATGGAGTATAGTCGATTTTTTAAAGTTGTTAGTTGTTATTGTTAAAAACGTACCAGCAAAAATCATTAATTTTTTTTAAAAATACTAGATCTTGTGTTCAAGTGTCTCTTTCAATCCAGTTTGCGGGGTCTAAGAACAAGATCTATTTCGTTTCTCCCAGCTTTTCTGACTTCTTATGGCGTGCTTGGTTTCTAAACAAAGTTCGTGGGATTTACCTACTATTAAGGCAGTCCATGCTCATTTGAATAAAAAGTGTTCGAATTACTTTGATCGAACACCTTTTTTTAGTAGTTCCGAACCAAACTGAACTAAAACCGAGTTAGGCCATTGCTTGCACGCTCTCCCTTTCTTGGCTGGGCAAAGAGTGGTTTATTATTTTAAATGTTCTTGTCATTCTTATTATTATCTATTATACTATATAATATCAATAATAATATTATATATATTTGAATTTTTAGAATGAATTTAACTTTAATTAGGTATTTACTAACATTAATTATTTTATAGTACACTAGCTTTTGCCCGCGATTTCACCCGCCCTAAATTCGGTTATCGGTTTAGGATTTCAACGGCAACTCCTCAATTATAAAAAAAACCGAATCACATCTCGGTATGTGCAGACCCTTAATCAACGTCAAGCGCTGTCACAGTAACTTTGATGGGTGACTGTCTAGTGACATATTTTTCTGTGCTTTCGTAAACACGAAGTTTATGACACGTAAAACTGTTGGCGTTGGTCACGGCTGTTTGGCATATGACAGCAGTCGTTAATCCATGTAAGAGGCCGTAGCTTACGATACAAACTCACAGTCACAATGACAGTCGATTGGCCACTAGTTCGACAACATCCACCAATTCGCACTAGGCTAGCGTGGTGGACTATTACCTTAGTCTCCTTCTTCAAAAAGAGCCCCACGCCTCTGCATTGGGCGTATACTAGCCATATAATGGCTCTGATGTGATATGTATTAACGAACATAACAATAATATGCGAAGTATAGACTAAAAAGAAATATATATAATTCTAAGTTTTCGATATCTATGTAAATGCAATAAAGAAACATTTTTTTAATGCATTGAATGATACTAAATCATTTGTCAAACTAGTGTCATTTCATGGTTTGGAAAAAAATTTCAGTGTTTTTCACGTCATAAATTTGATTACAAAAGATGAGTGAAAATAAGCAAGCAACGGAAAAAGAACTTTTGAAAGCAATAAAAGACCTTTTGAAGAAAAATGGCCATTTAAATAAATTACAAGCAGAGGTATGTATTATTATTTTCCTCTTGAACGGAATATGTTCTTTCATGCGGCGTTGTTGCCTGCGCAATATAGGTACTTAAATTGACTTTTAAAAATGGTGTTAGCATTCACATTTCATAGGTAGGTATTCCTACCACAATTATAGTATATGTATTAAAAGAGGTCGATATCGTACTAGCGTGGTACTAGCACGCAAAAACTGAGGCAAAAAATAAGGACAATTGTCGTAATTTGATTCAGTAACATGTCAGCAGCAATCGAGTGAGAAATATAGCTATCTATTCTGTATCACACGTTCCGTAGTATCTATTGCATTCGTTGTTTAAACCTTAGTATATGACATAGACAACTCTTTATTTGACACCACATATACAACACAAAACAAAAAGCAATTAAACAAAAACAAATAAAAATAAAACAAATAGGGTAAAAGCTTCCATTGTTTTGGGTGTCAAATTGGACCCACTCAGCATATGCTTTGGCCGAAAAACTACCATTGCGCTGGTTTTCATTGGAGCCCAGATGACCGTCAGATGCAGCGACAGCGTACATATATTATGAATATTTCCTGGGCTTATATTGTAAATTACTTTATATTAAACTTCAAATCCCTTGATATCCCAATTTATTAATAAAATTTTGTAACAATTTATGTTTTATATACTTAAATTACATATATTTTTTATTTCGTATCATATTATAATATACTACTTATATATTAAAAGACATATAAGTAGTATACCTACAAATTAAAGAATAATTTAAATTATGGTGTTATGTATGTTCATGACGTGCTACATATAGATATTGTTTTTGAACATCAATCAATAGCGTTCTATATTTAATTTTGAAAAATATGCTAATGGTTAGTAATGGCGGATCAGATTTCGAACAATTTGAAGGTACCGTATAATTATTTAAACATCATTAAGCGACGACCTATAAAAGGTGTCAAATTTGAAGTATGTATGCTTGGGTTGTTTCGTGACGATTTCAATCGTACTTCTAACTTTTTGTTTGTGTTTGAGTAGGTTTTTGAATAGTTTTATTTGCAAGTGGACCCTGGTTGGTGGCACTGTGGTCGAGTTATTAATACATTAATAATTATGGAATAAAATAACTAATGTTCACAACATACGTTAGGTGATCAAGAAGATGTCGCAAATTTAGATCTAAGGCGTGAGAGAGAGACAGAGTAGAGCGGAGAAAGGCGGTAGGGTTTGAATTTTACCATTGAAAATTACTGTAAATGACAGTAATTTTCAATGGTAAAATTTCCCCAATTGGATCGAGATCCTGATTACCTGATAAAAATCCCAAAGTAATAGACTTTTTAGACAGTGATGCTGTGTTGGACGTAGATTTTCTGCGGGGTACTATTCGTCAACAGTGCGACGGATCAAAGGAGTGACCAGATATTCTGCACAGTGATTTTTGAAATGACTGAAAAGGACATAGTATAGAGTACTTTTTATAATGATTGATAAATCCCATGGTCATACATTTTTCTGACACAGGGGTATAGGTAAAATGACAGGAATTTATAAATAATACTTTATTATTCCGTTGCAAATAGGGGTCCCCGTAGTTATACTTGCCCAATAACCAATTTTTCCACGGTTCGCCTGCTGCGGGGAAAAGTAGTAAAACTCATAAAATATCAATTGTTTCAGGTGAGATCAAAGGTTACAGAAGCCTTAAAAGATCGCCAACTACACTTAAACTCAGGTGACAAGCAAGAGAAACCCCCACTTCCACCTGAAGAAGTGCTTCTTGTTAATGAGTTAGTAAGAGAGTATTTAGAATGGAATGGGTACTTATATACTTCTTCTGTCATGACATCTGAAGCTGGTTTGTTTAATAAAAAGAAAAGTAGGGCAGAACTCTGCAAAGAAGTCGGAGTCAGAGACGATGAAAAATCAGCTGCCTTGCCGTTACTTTCAAATATAGTTGCTGCATACACCGAACGCATAAAACGCAAAATTATTAAAAGTAAAAGAGATGTTTAAATGCAAAAAATACAATATCTATATTATAATAATGTTTTATTAAATGGATCTTTGTCAATGACCAATTTTATGAATAAATTTATTAATTTAGTTCTTATTTTTTTGATTTTGCTAAGCAAAGACATCACTTGAGTGTTCCTTCATAATTAAGGGTATACTATCGGGTACGCGTTTGATTCTCTCCAAAATGTCCAGGGTACCCATGATACGTTTGCACATTTACTACTCGCTAGCATGTGTAGTTAAGATTTGTATGTACTTGTACTGCTGCCATCTCTGGACGGGCGCACCAGAATACCACCTTGGCCCTTTTGACTCGGTTCAACGACGGGCTGTGAGAATTGTCGACGATCCCAAACGTTAATTAAAGCAGTAATTTCTGATTGTAAAATATGTAAACGATATAACAGCAAACCAGTTCAACCAGTAGAAATTTTTCCCCAGGTGTAACGCAATAACAATGCTAAGGCATTTGAAGTTACAGACGTCGATATGTGTTCTGGTGCGAAATGCTGTGGTACGGTCACTGAGGGGGTTAGACCCTGACAGTAATTTACTCTATCGCTGCAAATTTGCATAGTGATAACGTCGAGTATACACATCATGGGTGATAAATTATCCAATATTTTTTTTTATTTCGGAACTTAGGTATTTGTGCCTAAATATGAAAATTCACTTATAGCACTTGGCGGAAAAATGCTCAGTTCAATATCTTTTTGCTATACGTCAGTATATATCGCTGTCAGTATGTACTTATTATCCAAGAATGTGTTGATTTGAAGAAGACAGAAATAAAAAAAAAACTGTTTTTTTCCTATAACTTCTTCAGAAAAATTGCTTCTTTTATTTTTATTTTTTAGTCCGTGTTTATGCCCTGCACAATTTAATGTTTTACATTAAATATTTCCATCACTTTTTGGTTTTTGGCCGATAAAACACTGCGGAAAATTGCTCCGTCCCATTCTTATTATTTATTAATTATAGTACACTCTGATAATTCATATTTTTAAATTACCCAATAAAATTTCGCCACTGCACGTTCATTTGAGATTTTTTTTTGTAGGTATATTTATATATGGCGAGGGGAACGGGCGCGCAGGAGATGCAATAAGTAAGGGGACTTAGACAAGTTTCAATCGAAAAATCGAGCAGTATCGCTATAGAGAGAGCGTTTTTGAAACTATATTGATAGACTTATTCATCATGTATCGAAAACGCTAAATCTTGTAGACTTCAACTAGAAAACTCTACATCGTGTATATTAATTATCGGCAAGCATCGAAACAAGCTTAAATTTATTGTTTTTCTGTTTCTACTTATGTATCTCTGAATACGTTGCAATGCTTCAGTTGAAACAAGCGTGCACTCGTAAGGAACAATAAAAAACCGGCCAAGTGCGAGTTGGACTCACGCACCGAGGGTTTCGTACCTACCACCATTAATGTAATCTACAAACACCAACAAAAATATTTTTATATTTGAGTTGATTGAATGAAAGGTAAATTGCGGTTTACGATTTATGACGTATTAAAAAAAAAACTACTTACTAGATCTCGTTCAAGCCAATTTTCGGTGGAAGTTTGCATGGTACATCATATTTTTTTTAGTTTTATCATTCTCTTATTTTAGAATTTTACCACTTTAGAAGTGTCTCTCGCGCAAACTATTCAGTTTAGAAAAAAATTATATTAAAAACCTCAATATCATTTTCGAAAACCTATCCATAAATACCCCACACGTATGGGTTTAATGAAAAAAAAAAAATTGAGTTTTAGTTCTAAGTATGGAGAATCATGTTTTTTGTGTGAAAATCTTAATGCGGTTTACAGAATACATCTACTTACCAAGTTAAAACAGTATAGTTCTTATAGTTTAGACAGACAGACATGACGAATCCGGTTCCGTTTTTTGCCATTTGGCTACGGAACCCTAAAAATGAAGGTAATGCGACTAAATGCAACTAAAAATAGATAACCTAAGAGACTTGGTTTAGATTATTTTTTATTTTTGTTGTTACTACACGTTGAAGTCAGTGGTGGTCTAATAGTAAGGTCGTCTGACTCTCGAGACTCTAAGGGGCAGATGTTCGAATGCCGTGTGTACCTATAAGACTTTTTCTTAATATCTTAAGGTTTATAGGCTTTATTGAAAATTTTCACGAACCTTCAGTCAATAGCGGATTTGTTAAAAAAACAATTGTATTTTTTTTTGTATTTTGCAAAATAAACTTAGAACCAATGGTTAAATACACACAGACACACACAACTTATGAAAAGTATAATTTAAAAGTAATTAAGGTTTAAAGTAAAAGAATTTATTATAAAATTATATTCACATTTGAAACATTTTGACATTTTGAAATGTTATATTTAATGGATTATTGTTGAAAAGAAAAGGACACAGTTCGCACTTTTTGAAGTGAAAACTTCTTTAGCGGCGTTGTGCCCTTTTTTTGCTATGGGTAAAAATGATAAACTCGCGTCAGGTCACGTGTCCTAATCGTGGAAATTCGTAAGACGGAACCCGTAATGCCACGCCTATTATAATTTTTATTTTTAGTATTCGCGATTATGAGTACTACAGGGAGGTTGGATATGGAATTTTAATTCTATGACAGATTGCGATGTCAAATATACTACGTCAAAAAAGTAAATAAACAAACATTATTATTTCTTGACAATGTCAAAGACATGTCTTGTGACATATTTGAGTGTTAAGCGCGAATCGTGTGTAAAGGTTTTCACTTCTGCCGGCACTCCCGGAGTGCAACTCGTTTTTTTTTTATAAGAAATTGATCAAAATTCATTACTACCCGCTTTAGGAGCGGGAGCAAACACGTACTTTGCTCCCACCTAATGACGATAAAAAATTTCTAGCTCGAGCGACGTATGTTGTTTATCCCTAGCTCAGAATTCAAAATTCTGTCTTCGCCGTAAAAATATTAGTCTACTTCCGTTATAATATCTACTATTTCTGTCCCTTCAGCTATCCCTGCGCCAAAAATCAGAACATACCGTTGCTTTGTTGCAACGTTAAAGAAAAGTGCATTTTTTTTCCGACTTTACATACAAATATTGATATCTTGTATAGCACGGACGCGAAGCAGGAATAATTTCGTTCAATGACCGGTCACTTTTTGTCTCTGTTGCACTTGCATAATTATATACCGTCGCGCTCGCACAGATGTAATGACCGCTGTCATCAGAAATTACTAATATTTTCACCACTGAACACAGGCTAAAAGGTCAATGTACGAAATTCTTCGTTCTTCGCGTCCGTGCTATAGTTGAAAACTATATAATTCTAAACACAATGTAGCATATATCCATCCTGAAAGTCAATTTTAAATATTGGTAAAAAAAAATTTGAAATCGGATAAGTAGTTTCGGTAATTACCTCCTACTACAAACTACCTCTATATAATATTAAAATAAACATAAAAAATGTAAGTATGATAAACGAAGCATGAAAGCCTCTTCATCAATCAGCCCATATACACAACGTCTCGTTAAATCAAGTTAACGATCTCTGGTAGTGCCCAACGTAGTAATAAATGATAGTTGGTCGGCAGCGTGTATTAGCATCAAGCTAAGTAAGCAAAGTATTGATGCTAATAAATAGGGCTTTGAAAATGGTTTAAGGTATTGTGGCATAAATCTATATTCTATATTTCTTTTATAATTATTGTTTTTTCCCGGCTGCAAGAAAGGGTTATGTTTTTAGCGCGTATGTTGTTAGTATGTATGTAATTTTTTTTATTATCTCGTATGTTTCAGACGACTGGATTGTGACAATTAAGGTATTGTTAGATTTATCTCAAAAACTTAAGTGTGCCAATAGTTCCGTTTGCTTATAGTTAAATATTTGGTATTTCTTAGGTGCACTTATCTCTTTCCTTGTAGTTTTATATGTGTGGATCAAGTAAATGGCGTAGTGATAATAAAAACATTGGGCTGCCATTTCGAAATGTTAAAGTCCAGGGTTAAATAATAAAAAATTATTACAATTTGTGAATTGTACATTTGTTTTGAAATTGAACCTTCGATAGGCTCACCACTTTTTCTTACCCCAAATTTTTTTTTTATTTATTAAGTTTAAGCAGGGCTTGTGCTATAGGTACCAGACAACGGATACAAATATATTTATATTTTTTTGTAAATACATACATATTATTGGTTCCTGAAACACAGAATTTTACCGTTATTGAGAACCAGGGCTTATGAAATGTAATCAATTTATAGACATGAGTTCATACCTACTATTTTACTTGTATTTTGTATTCCATTTTCTATTTGTGTCTGTGTAATGTGCTTAAATTTTTCCAACAAAGAATTATTTATTTATTTATTATTATGCATAGAAAAAACCCAGTTCAAGACAAACATAAATAATAAATTATGTTTGTCTTTGTCATGTTTGTCTTGTGCAGGGATCGAATTCAGCAGTCGGGTCATTACCCACTGAGCCACGGTGCCAACGACTACTTAGTTTAAATGTTACAATTTAAATATTATGTACATTTGTTAAATTTGACTTGTGAAATTTCTTCGTTTGTATGTGGGGGGTAATCTCTACAACTACTAAGGTAACTAATTCTCAAAATTTGCTCACTACTTAAGAGAATAAAATTCGTAGCGCCTCTTAGTGTACTTCATACAAATGAATTAAGCACTTATATTTGACAATTGCTGATCAAACACCACGAAATTATGAAGACATGTTCTAGTACCTAATAAATATCTAGGTCTGCAGTATGCCAGTTTTTTATTAAATTTTATAGTTCAAAAGTTATATAGGATTCTTGTTTTTCATACAAACGGTTTCAAAAAAGATTTCTAGTAAATAAAAGCATTTTACAAGATTTTGGAAAACCACAGACATAGGTATTCGGCTAGGGAGTATGACCAAGAAATTTTACAGTGATTGATCAGTAAATGTTAAAAACAAATAAGAAATTCGTATGTTTGAAGCCCGCTGCGACGCGCCGTGAATCGCGATCCCTAAGGGTTGGCTCATACCGAGACGCGACGCGACGCAACGTCAAGAGGCTTCAGGATGCAACAAGCGACCAAAGATACCTCGAGCTGCGCCGCATCCCAAGGCCGCTTCGCGTTTCGTCGCGTCGCGTCGCCAATCGTTGCTCGTAGTGACACAGACGCCGGGCTGCGACGCGCGGCGCATTCAAACGTCGCGCGGCGCATCTTCACGTCGCTTGGTGACCTTGTCGGTTGCCACGGTTTCCTTAGCTTGCCAGGGTTGAATTTCGGTGTATATTTTTTTATTACCTATATTATTTGTTCTGAGGTGTACAAAAACGGGCGTTGAGGTAGACAGAAATATTTTTTCACTACGAAGTTGACGAAAAAGGGCGCTAAGAAGAATATCAAAAATTCAGGGTATTTTAGTATTAAATGACGCGGCGTGATTTTAATATTGCTGACGGATGGCCTAGGACCAGCCGATCTAATAAGACATATGAGGGAGGCCTACGTTCAGCAGTGGACGTCTGCCGGCTGATGCAACGACAACGGCGACGAACAAAATTCTAGATCCTAGTGCTATTTTTTCTCTTAAGTATTTTAGTAGTAAGGTTGTAAAAAATATAAATCGTATACAAATTGATCTTAAACTCTGAGATGGTGTGTTACAAGTTGGAAATTGAATCACAGAAAAAAAAGAACAGTGGCACTTGGGGCCTGCCGAGGTAAAGCTATTGCATAAACAATTTTTTTCCTTTCATTGAACAAAAGAGAAGTTAATATAGTTTACAAAATTTTCGTTGGCGGCAGCGGGATGGGCGCAACAAAGTTGTACGCAGGTGCTCTCAACGAAGCGCTGCGGCCGTCTGATGGAAGGCGAGAGCCGCGTAATGGCCGGCCCACGCGACGTTATGAAATGTATTTTTTTTGCTACAAAATAACACGCTTTCGCAATAAAATAAAACCATAATCGTCTAAAGTATTTATTATGGAACACGTAGACGAAATTTCATTGAAAAAAGTTAAATAACTATAAAACAAATAAAACTATTTTCCCCGTTCTAAAAGATTTAGAGGAAACTTTGCGATTTTTTTGTATCGAGTCAAGTTAATTCAATCGTGTTTCGAGTCTCATAACCTACTAACGAAACTCCTAAACTTAAGATTGTCATCAAAAATATATAAAATTCAGTTTTTGTTTTCACCTTAAAATTGATTTTCCGTACAGTCGAGTTTGCCGTTGTTAGGTTTTTTTCGTTACGGAAGTTCTTGATTCGGTCGCCGCGCTCAAAGTCCGCGATAAAAGATATGCAATAGCTTAAAAACTGGCCAAATGCCTGTCGTACAAGCATTTAAAAATATTATGCAAATATCTGAAAACAATTTGATCCGATTGTGTTCAAAATGGTTTTTTTTGCTACGGAGCCCTTAGAATCCGTTTTTTGAAGTCGTTTAAATAATATTGTTACTTTTTATGATATCTATTTGCGAGTATAAAAAAATATTAAAGCTTCTGAAAACAAGTCCAACTAACATGCTTTGGTAATAACTTATGCATTGAGACAACATATGGCGTTATACATTTGGTAAATCACGCTATGGTTTTGTAAAATACAAACGACTACCATTATTAGGCCTTATTTATTGATGTTTTCGATCTCCAAGACATTTTTTTTCATCTGATTTTTGGAAGTCTCATGCACTTTACAGTGAGACTTATTATAATGTATCATGTCCGTCCAATCGTAAGATAGGATTAGGATTGTAAGAGTCAAAAACATGCATGTACTTGTAGCAACTAAGCTAACTCGCCCCGACATTAGATAATATATATTTTTTTATTCAAAGCTTCTTACAATGAAATTGAATGATATTATTTTACACATGGGTAACTCAAGAAATATTCGGAAGCTGCAGCTTAGGAGCTGCAGGAGCTGCAAGTTGTTCTTGGGTTATACTTGCAAACATCAAAACTAGAGCTTACAAGTACGGGGCTCTACTAAAACGAGGGCTGAAAACCAGGTTTCAAGACTTAAATAAAAGTATCCAGGTATTACTTAGACCTGAGGGAAAATACTTTTATTTAATTAGGTTACAGTAAGCCGCCTCGCAGCTCAGCTCAAATTTGACGAAAGGTGCACTTTGATTCAGGTTGCTAGAGCGTGCCCAATATTATTCTTGCAGCTCGTCGGCAGCATGAGTAGTATAATATCGGGGACTCTAGACGTTTTATTAGCCGTCGAGCCAATAAGCAGTTTGTCCAATTGGTTTATAAATCCTCAGTTCGTCCAGCACGCATTTCGTCCAACACGCGTTTCGTCCAACACGCGTTTCGTCCAACATATATTTTGTCTAAGACGCATTACACACGTATTTTGTTGAAACATCGATTTTAATTAAAATAACCTATACACTATTGCCTACAAATGAAAGTCAAAAAACCGCCCAAATGCGAGTCAGACTCGCACACGAAGAGTTTTATACTACCGTACAATTAACAACAGGCACTTAAATATTTTTTGGAGTCTGTCTTCTGTCCTTACCAATATCGCCATAGGCGTGCCTATAAAAATTAAGAAGTTTGACGTTTTGAGAACGTTTTCCTTGTTTTGAAGTCTGTTAAAAATAGAACTGTACTTTCCATTATCGAAAACGGTTTATTTTTTAGAAAAACTTCATTTGCAAACGACGTGGCTTACGCGTTAGTTAATCGGATAATTAAACTAACGTTTAAAATATTTGATCTAAAATAGGCTCAGACCATTTATACTACAGGACTGTCCTTACTTCCCCCCTTACTTGACTTTCTCCTCTGCCTAACTGCGTAATGACGAATCGCGAAATGGACGAAACATATTATGGACGAACTGCGTAGTAGACTATCGGCGAAATGCGATTCGGACGAACTGCGTATTGGACCGACGGCTAGTAAATCGTAAACCACCTCTCACGGTCATCATCACGGAGATTTTTTTCAACATTTTCCATCAAGACCGGTTTTTTTGCCTTGCCCTTTTAGTTACTTTGACCTACTTAGTTTCTTAAATAAAACAAAACTTTACTATAAGTAGGTATATATAATTACGTGTAAGTTGTTTATTTAATAGAGAATAAATATTGAATAGTTTGTACATATTAATTTCCCTTCGGCCGCTTTCGAAACCAAGTTTCGGAACTGGTTTCCAAAAGAGAAAAATATTTCTTCTACCGAAACCGGGTTTCCAAATAAGAACATTACTTCTTTTTTTTCGAAACCAGTTACCAATTAAAACAAAAATATCCTGGTTTGAAACTTTTCCCGAAACTCGAAAGCGGCCGAAGGCATTAATTTCAGATGAGAATATTATATTTCATATAAGCTAGTTTCGTGCCACTACGAGCGGCGCATCCCAACGTCTCGCGACGCATCTTGGTGTACTTCGACACGTAACCTCTCAATTTTGTGGTCTCACTATAATTTGTACCTTTTTTTTTAGTAAACAAGGTCCATAATGTTTTGCTATTTCCAAAATGCCGCGCCGCGTCTCGTCGCGTCCCGTCTCGGTATGAGCCGACCCTTAGCAACATAGGCTATATTGTGTTTTTTATCAATATTTTTTAATCAAGTCGAAAGATAAAAAGATAAATTCTTCATATCACAACGAAAGAACAGTTTCATCCCGATTTTTGGTGCCGAATCATTTTCTTTCGATCAAAGGTTGCCCTCACAGTAAATTTGTCTGCAGAACCTTATATACATCAGCGTGGTATATAAAGGTGCATACATTTGGTGTATTAATAGAAAAGTACAAATACTTTCAGAATAAACTCCTACTATAGGCAATAGGTTTCCTGCGGGGTAAAACCATACGGCACATCTAGTATATTAAATACATAAAACAAATTATTTTTCCTGAGTCGATTGAATACAATGGATGTCACCGACTTTAATCTTTTCTTATATCTTCTTCTCAATAGATGAAAACGACATTACAAATCTAATCTTTCAAGCAACTAGCAATCTAATTTTACCTTCACGCGCTCAATCACGATAGCGGATTAAATAGGATTTATAAGATTCATTTTCAAATCAATTTATAACAAATGAACAAAATAATATGTTATGTCTATGAAAAGGATTAAATGGGAGTATGACTCGTGCGCCATGACACACATCTAGAGCCTACAAATCGTAGTTTAGAAACAATTGACTCCCTCGCAGCCTAATTGGTAATGTGGCCAGCTGCTGTGCAGAGGGTGTGGTTTCGACTTCCGCACTGGACAAACATTTATGTCATAATATAAACATTTGGGTTTGTACTAACTAACTTGTTTGGGTTTGTCTGGATGTATTTATGTAGTATATATATATGTACTAGCTGTCCCGGCGAACGTTGTTCCGCTGCCGTCCCTCTGTACCCGGCGAAAGTTGGTTTTTACCTATAGTGCCGGAGTCCGGCTCGCACTTGACATATCGAGATAAAAACTATCCTATCTTTTAAGTTGGATCAAATAACAGATATTTACGAAGTTTGATCAAAATCGGTTCAGTAGTTTAGGAGTCCATTGAGGACAAACATTGTGACACGAGATTTATATATATTAAGATTTACAAAAAAGTATTATTTATGTATTTGTATCCGTTGTCTAGTACCCATAACACAAGCTTTGCTTACTTTGGGGCGAAACGGCTCTGTGTGTAATGTTCAAAACTATTCATATTTATTTATTTATAAATACTATATGAAAATAAAATACAATAAGAATATCAAATATTTTTTTGTAAAAACTTCAAAATAGACCCAAACTACTACTACAAACTTTAGTAGTAAATTACAAATCTAATCTTGCCATCACTAGCAATATAATATTTACGCGCTCGATCACGGTACCGAATTACATTGGATTTATAGGATTCATTTTCGAAAACGATTAAATTTTTTTATTAAATAAAAAACCAATAATAACATGTTTTATTATTTTATCATACAATTTATCGAAGACAAATCGGCCAAGTGCAAGTATGGCTCGAGCACCTAGGGTTCTGTACAAACAGGTTATATGTAGATAGTTCTTCTATCATTAGATCGAGTCTCACAGGTTTATGCTTCAATTATCAGTTTTTGGATTTTTCCCTGTATTTGTGATATAACATCTTCCTTCTTGCCAAATTTCATGAATCTAGGTCAACGGGAAGTACCCCATAGGTTTTGATTTATTTGTGTCACAATATGCTACAAAAATTACCGTATTTTGGGCCTATTATTTTATTGAATTGACTTAGAAACTTGATTTACCTTTAGTTGACCTTAGACTTTAGTATTTGAATTTAATCTCAACTTGATACCTCTGAAGGTTTTTGAGTAAAAGGGTCTTGACAGACAGACAGACGGACGAACAATAAAGTGATCCAATAGGGGTTCCTTTTTACCTTTTGAGGTACGGAACCCCTAAAAAATAAAACACGTTTCAAAATACACCTTAAGTACCCATTCTTTTTACCCGACTACTACGGACAGTTGTGATTATAGCAGTCGATGTATGTAAGTATGTTACCATGTTCCCGTGCAGCTCCTAAGCTTCTTATCATATGTTGACAAATGAGGTGTCCTGAGGTTCTTCTTAGTGGTCCGTGTATTATATTATGCTATGTGATCAACATGGCGGATATACATCTGAATTGAATCATACTTAAAGCGACAGAAAAATATTTAGGTACAGATTTATCGCGTTCAGTATCAAGTAATTTTTTAATTCGAAAATTTCGAAAATATATAATTTTGAAGTATATAAAAATGTATAATCGAGCAATCACTGTATGTTGGTTAGCATGTTCACATATTCCCGTGTAGCTCCTAAGCTAAGGGGCGTTTTGTTGACAAGTATTATACGCATTGAATGCGCTCAATGGTGTCTCTGAAAGAACGATTTCAATGCCTATGCGATATCATAGCTCTCAATGCTGTCAATAGAACGCACCTTTTCTTATGTCTCGCGACGCATCTTGGTGTACTTCGACACGTAACCTCTCAATTTTGTGCTCTCACTATAATTTGTACCTTTTTGTTTAGTAAACAAGGTCCATAATGTTTTGCTATTTCCAAAATGCCGCGCCGCGTCTCGTCGCGTCCCGTCTCGGTATGAGCCGACACTCAATGTTGTCTCTGAAAGAACGATTTCAATGCCTATGCGATATCATAGCTCTCAATGCTGTCAATAGAACGCACCTTTTCTTATGATAATTTGACAAATCTTATATGGTGGCACACAAAAAATGGATTAAGCAACTCAAGTAGTTAAAATGTGTCGTGTTTGGATTCAAGTGTAATTTCTCGATGAGCATATTACAAATATGTTATATTTCATTCACATCATCATTGTCATCACATCGTCATTGGATATTTAATCTTACATTTTGTTATTATAACTATCAGAGTTTTAAACATTATAGACACCAATATTGTGAAGGCAACAAATGTAATCACAGTTTATTTTTTTATATTAGAGCGCATAAAATATTTTATAATATTTTTTATATAAAGGTGCGTTCTATTGACGCATTGAGAGCTATGACATCGCATAGGCATTGACATCGTTTTGTTCACCAAATTTAAGCAAACAATATGGCCGTTCATGTGCATGTGCAGCCAATGCGTTTAATGCGGTCTGGAACTGACGTCATAGCGCATTCATTTTTGGTCAACAGAACAATCGAACTGAGGGCACGCCCCTTAAATGTCGCGAATGAAGGTAATTTTAATTTGAACGTCGTTGTTCCATGTCACTGTCTTAAGTTCTGGTCACAGATCAAAAGTATAGTCACCATATTGAAATGGTGCGAACTTACAACGACACTAGCGACCAATCACCCAAGGACAGAGGGTTAGAAAAGTTTTTTGCACTTTATGTATTTGTTTGTCGAGTTGTGCCGCGCACTAAAATAAACAAATTTTTTTTTTTTTCGCGAAAGCAGAAGTTGATAAATTTGTGCCTGCCGAGCTACCGCGTCTTTTTTTATGCAGTATTTCTTAATGCATGTAGGTAAACAATTTGGCTGTACGATAGTATGTCTTTGTCTTCTTATGTACATATTTGAAACATTTTAAAACAAGAATAAATAAATATTCTTTAAATACAAATATTAAATCGTATAATCTTTGAAGACAAATATTACAAGACCAATTTAAATAAGCGAGATTCCATTATTCACAAGCCCGTAATACCGAAATAAAAATTCGCGAATAGAGGTCACTTAGGCGAATAATAATAAGAATCTCTAGGCATTCGAGCGATGGAATTTTCGTTAAGATTTCAAGTTAATAATAAATTATGAATTCTTCTATAGTAATTTATTGTGGATTAAAAATAGTAAGGAGAATATTAGTGACGTAAGGATATTTAGAAGCTTAAGCCCAAAGACCAGAGGCTTTAATGACTCGAGTTTGCAATTTCTGTACCGCCCGTGTTACACACAATGTTTTTCATTACATTTGCGAGAAAAACAATAAAAATATATATTGAATAAATAAATAAACACACCAAAACACAATTGAAATGACGGGAATAGAAGTAAGGAAAACAACGCCATCGCTAGAATTCTCTAGATATCTAATTTCTAAACTCGTATTGACATTACATTAAATTACAGGTTGTAATAAAATATCCAAAAAGATTAGGGCTTAGTAAAGATTTTATTTTCAAAAGTACATTTTTAAGTAATAAAATAAAAAAAAAAAACACGCTACACAAGGGCAACGATCTTCTTAACAACAAAACGTACGTATTTTATGTTATAAAGATGTAGTAATTCTCGTAACAAAGTGAAAAATGTCACTGGACTTGTGCAACATCACAGAAGTTAGAAACCCTTGTAACCGGAGACCGAAGTGATAGATTAGGCAATTTACGGTTTTCCGGCGGACCAGCCGGACCGCACTCTGCCCGAGGGTGACTTTAATTAATTGTGGGCAAGCAGTAGTGTACCACAGTTTCCCTTAAAGTTCACAATTTTCAAAGACGGAAATGCTATTTTTAGGATGAAAATTTTGTCGTTTCAGTATTTTCGCCCTTCAACGGGACCAAAGACATTACAACCAATACATAATTTCCCGGATTTATGTATAATCTTTCCCTACATTGGTTTCTAGATTAGACAACGTTTATAAATAGATATATCATCACAAAAGCCCTAGTGAAAGGGTTAAATTTAAGTAGGCAATAGCTCAGATAAAAAAGGTCTGAAAAAGCTATACGACATATTGTTCCGTAAGTTGACTTTGATGAAGGATGAAGATTTAGCTCACAAGTTAGATAATCTGTATTTGACAACGATCTGGCGCTCAAAGATTTTGTTGTAAGGTTTTTTTAAGCCACCGAGGTGGCAAACAAGCTTACGGTCCGCCTGATGGTAAGGAGTCACCGCAGCCTATATATGGACGCTTGCAACACCTGGAGCATCACTCGCGCGTTGCCAACCAAAAAATAGTATGAAATAACATTCAATGTGAAAAAAATGCCAAATGCAGATAAATTTATATGTCCCAAGTAGAGCTTTAGACTTAGGTAGGTTTTGGACTTACTTAGAGACTAAGTGGCAGTGGTTAATGAAATCTTACACTTTACTATAGTTTATTGGCCAGGTCTATGTTGGCGTGCACGTTATTGCTATTAATTTTTGCAGTTTGTTTTCTTTCTATATGTCTTTCTTTGTAAATTAAATAATTATTGTTAATGTTAAAGCTCCTTATACAGTTAATCATAAAGATATAAAAACTTGTATTATGACTTGCAAAATAATTTTACATGTAACTACCAGTAAATAAATAATAATAAAATAAAATATATGCTACTTGACAACGTCAAAGGTTTTGTTCTATAATTGAGGAGTTGTCGTTGAAATCCTACGCTGAAAACTAAAATTAGGGCGGTTGGAACTGCGGGCGAAAGCTAGTGTTCTATTTTGGACATTACACACAGCACCGTCTTGCCTCAAAGTAAGAAAAGCTTGTGTTATGGGTACCTGACGTCGGATACAAATACATACATATCACACATAAATACACCCATACTCAAGACAAACAAATGTTTATAACAAAAATATTTGTCCAGTGCTGGCATCGAACCCACACCCTCTGCCCAGCAGCTTGCCACACAACCATAATAAGGAAATAAGAAATACAGAGGTAATAACAAAACTTGATGGTATTCAGTTCCTACACATGTTATTGGTAAAAACCTATAAAATGTAATATAATGAAATAATCAAATAACGTCATTGCCTAAATAAATTAATAATAAGCTTTACAGGTGTCTTAAAGTGGCGATAAACTAAGAAGTAAATTAAAATTAAAAATATGTAAATTAAGTAAATGAGACAAAATGTTCCTGAAACAATATTATCAAAGCTTCAAAACTTTTTTAACCGACTTCAAAGAAAGGAGGAGGTTCACAATTCGTCGGTATCTTTTTTTTTTTAATCTATGTTACCTAATTTCTCGAAGACGCCTGGACCTATTCGGGAAATATTTTTTTTATGTGAAAGGTTATACTTTCCAGGTGGTCCCATATTATTATAGTGAATTTAAAACTAAAAATTTTGGAGAAAAAAAAATTAGTTAATGTTAATTTGGAACTGGTGAAACGCCTTTTATGTTGATGATTGTATAAAACTTTGTTATGAGTATGAATGTTTTTAATGTAAAAGAAAAAAAAGCAATTCGTCACTGAAAAGAAACAAAATTAAAACTTTTTAAAAAAAAAAAGTCTTCAAAAAGATGCTCTAAAAAGGTAAGAATAATTACTAATTTCCAAAAATCTGATCTGATGAAAAAAAATCTGGCATCGACTTTAAGCTTGCCACGAAATTGGATTGAAACTGGATTGGGATTGAAACTGATATCAGTTGTAGGCCTCCTGATCTGAATTACAGTTTGAACTTGGTTATATACATATGTCACAGTTTTTAACACACTTTGTTTGCATGACACCAACTTCAAACTGTAATTCAGATCAGATTTTTGGAAATTAGTAATTATTTTTACTTTTTTAGTGCATCTTTTTAAAGCCGGTTGTTTTTTTTTTTAAAGTTTTTTAAGAAATCGATTAGGATCTTAATCTTGTTCTTACTTGAATTCAAAGGTGGTTTTAGATTTGAACGAGTTTAACGAAATTATACAGGTATAGTACCTACATACTACAATACTAAAAACTTTGCTGACCCGGCTATCATAACTAAAAACTATAGTTGTCATATTAAAATGTGTGAACAAAACGACCCTATCGGTAGTTAGCATTTAGTCTATGGAAATACTATGATTAGTGGTTTTGTTAGGTTACAATTTAAGACAATGTAGCTTGTGGAAATACAGTATATATGTAACACTGAAATTATCGTTATTTAAGAGAAAACGATTCGCAGCGCCTAGCAGCGTTCTTCATACAAAAGTATTTTCCACTTATTTTTGACACTTAATAATCAAACATTACGAAATTTTGTAGACATGTCCTAGAAATAAATATCTAGGTCTGCGGTGTGCCAGTTTTCTGTGAAATTGTATACGTTTATAGTTATAGAGGATTCTAGTTTTTCATACAAATGGTCTTAATTAAGATTTTGAGTTAGTGAAAACATTTTTACGAATTTGGAAAACCATATACCTAGATATTCGGCTTGAGATTATGTTTACAAAATTTCACAGTGTTTGATCAGTAAATGTCAAAAATAAATGAAGAATTCGTTTGTTTCATACAAAAAATACGAGGCGCCGCGAATCGTATTCTCTTAAGTGTTTTTAGTTATTAAAAGTTTGTTACTTACTAATTTCTTAAGATAAGGTAATGCTTTATTAAGAAAGTGTGCATTAGAAATCCTATACATGTTACTAAACATCTTAAAAACACTAGAAATTCAATATATAGGTAATTAAATTATTTGTGCATATTTATATATCTTAATATATATAAATCTCGTGTCACAATGTTTGTCCTCAATGGACTCCTAAACTACTGAACCGATTTTGATCAAACTTCGTAAATATCTGTTATTTGATCCAACTTAAAAGATAGGATAGTTTTTATCTCGATATGTCAAGTGCGAGCCGGACTCGGGCACTATAGGTAAAAACCAACTTTCGCCGGGTACAGAGGGACGGCAGCGGAACAACGTTCGCCGGGACAGCTAGTATATATATATGATTATTGTATCGGTGATGGAATACAAAATTGGTTAGTTTTTTCATCTTCAATTAAATGTTATTAGGTAGCATTATTTATCATTATTAAGGCCTATGTTTAGTAGTGGACTACTTGATCATGATTATTTATCATGTAAAAGTTTAAAATACGAGTAAGATTTTAATTTGTATGTCGTCATAGAAGTAGCAAACAAGCGGAACGAAATATTATCCATTTATAAGGAACGCTACAGAGAGACACACAATACGTTTTTGGTATCAACACATCCATCCCAGCGATCTAAAGAATGAGTTCCCACTACGGTCGACAAAGACGAATTACAGGTGATTTTAGAAGCTGAAGATTCTGAATCTACCGCTGAGTAAGCAGAAGCTTTTGACAATATGGAAATGATCAAATTGGCAAGGTAAAAACAAAATTGGGGAAGTGCGAGTGGGACTCACTTATCGTGGGTTTTGTACTTCCATATAATCTACGAATACAAAAAACAGAGATAAATGTGCCGCTAGGGGATTACCCATCCAATAACTGACTACGCTCGACGTTGCGTATCGTTTCCAATAATGAAATTTTTCTGGGCCACAATTTTCTTAAAAACTGTACCTACGGTTATTTATTGGCGCCATCTATTATATTATAGTTACTTCTAAACCTAAGCTCAAATAAATAAAACGTTAGACGTAAAGAAGAATATGATGTTCGATAATAACTGTTTCTCTTAATATTCTAGATTATTTTCGCTAGATGGCCCTTATATTGCAATTAAAAATCGTAATGGCACAAACCTGTCTACGCTTGGTCGGTTTTTATTATTTGTTATTATGCTTTAGAGCTCACACTACAATCACTGCAATTTTGAAGAATATTACTGTTCATACGATAGAGCGAAAACAACGAAAACGTGTGTCTTGTATGGGGACTTCCCTTGAACTTTTACTTTTTGATTTATTAGTTATCTGTTAGGTATTCCATCATATTAACAAATATTTTGTAAAATTTTTGTTTATTAAACTGAGGCCCTATTAGGCCTTAAGAAAAATTGGTACTTAGTTGGTTTTGGTTGGCATCAGTTGTTTATCGATAACGTTTTGTGTGAAATTGTTTGTAGTGTGTGTGTGTATGTGTGTAGTGTGTTAATTTGTTTCACTCACAAATAACAACTCAATATCGTATTTTTGAAATTCATACGTATGCAAGTGGCTCTACAAAAAAATACGATACGATTCTAAAGGATTCTGAGCGACTGGCGTGACGTCACACAGCAGAGGCGCGATTAAACAAAGTTAATCGGTCGACACGGATGAGTCTTTTCCGAACACAAATAGAGCTCTTTAAATGTTGGAGAGACCGACCCGCAGAAAGTGTAGGCTTAGTGATAGGGTCCCGTTGACAGCCTAAAAGCAAAT
Organism: Apoda limacodes; assembly: GCA_946406115.1. Classification (NCBI taxonomy): domain Eukaryota; kingdom Metazoa; phylum Arthropoda; class Insecta; order Lepidoptera; family Limacodidae; genus Apoda; species Apoda limacodes. The sequence goes on along the minus strand of OX291553.1, from coordinate 10,180,321 downwards.
GAACTAAATAAATTCTTATATCAATATTTAATTGTATCTTATATAAACCTTAGAAACAAAAATGGGTTTGGGAAAATTATGAATAGTATTAATTTTCCTCAAGAACTATGTTGATCAGAATATGGTCTAAGTTGCTCTCTATTTCATTAACTACCCTTATACAAAATTATACCTAACATGTTCCTTCTTTGTTTTGCTATGAAGTAAATACATTAAGGACAAATTTAAAAACAAATATACTTTTGCGTTTACATATTAGCGGATTTTTTCTATTGTCAATACATTATACAAATAACAATAAAATTAAATTAAATAATAAAACATGAAACAATATAATAATTTTAAATAAAAAAATATGAAATGATATAAAAAACATTCTAAGTAGGTATGTTTCAAAGGCAACCTCTGGACATTTTGATTATATCGTATTGTAGAAATCAATACAATTTCATTTCAGTATTAACAAGTTAGATAGCCAAATTATTAGCACATTTTCGATTCAAAGCTTTATTTTTTTTTAAGTTAAAACTTTAAAATTCCTACTCCTATTTTCAAAATATCATCAAAGTGTACATTCTATAATTGAGGCCCTAAGAAACGCTTATTAGCGCTACCTACATATTTTCGATTACTAATTAGTACGAAACAAATTTCAAAAAAAGTGCTCTATTAAAGAGTTTTAAGAAAATCTATTTTTAGAACATTTTGTGCAGAGAAATTATCCGCTGGTTTAGCGTATCTTCAGGCCTTTACCTTGTTGTTACATAAAAACAGGAGTGAAACATTTACAAAACCGTTAAAACGCATGCATATTTTTTTAACAAAAATTAGCCAATGATTTTAAACAGCATAAAAATGTTATCGTATTCTTACTCTACGTATCAATTATCTACATTAAAGACAAAACTAAACTGCACCAAAAGTTTTAGCGAAAGGGAAGTCCTTCAAAATTCATTTTTGGCTAATTTACTGGCAACACGACTCTCATAGTATCTTCGTATGTGTCCTTGTTTCCTTAGGTCATGACGTTAACGTGCAAATGAAGGAAGTAAAAATAAATTATTCAAGCCGTGACGCCTCCAAAATGTTGTCAAGATAAGGTTTCATGTTTGCTTGCTTAAAGCATCAAAGTGTTATAAGGGTAGGGAAAATTAGTCACTAAGTCTTAAGTTCTGTATCTCAGTGTAATACTTACACAGCCTTAGCCTAACAGCCTAGTTGGTTGTGTGGCCAGCTGCTGTCCAATGGGTGTGGGTTCTATTCCCACACTGGTCAAACATGGTGTTTGTCTTGACTCTGGGTGTATCTATATATGATTTTCATAATACAAGCTCTGCTTTATTTGGTACCAGACGGTGCTGTGTGATATGTCCAACAAAATTTATTACTATTATTTAAAAGGCCATGGTTATTGTCCCTCTGGCCGCTTATATGTATGTAAAGTAAGTATCACTAGTAACAAACTTTCTGGTTGTAGGTAGGTATATTAGTATTTTCTTTAGGAATTATTTGGACCTAAGATGTAACGCAATTTTACAAAGCTTTCTAGCTGAGTCGAATCGCATCCACACCCTACCAACTAGGCTGCGAAATACGTACAACAAGATATTGAGAGGGCTTTTTCTTTGCCCGATCCAGTAAGAAACCAGTCACTTTCAAGCTTGAAAGCCAACAAACTCAGGTATTGATGGAGAAATAAGAAGCCGCTGGTTAAACTGATAGATAACCGACATGTGGGAATTTTTCTTCAATAGCAACCACCAGCTGAAGCATTCAGCATAGGATCAATCCTTACAAGGTAGTCAGAGCGGGACCTTGCGTTCAGGTGTGGACGTGTTCGGGCTGAAAAAAAAGAAAAAGCTGTCCCACAGCAACTTTTTTGTTTGCTTGAAAACGAAATTTCTTTCAAAAGAAAAGACGCCATATTGATTCCGCCTTTTTAAATTTAAAAAAGTAATAAAATAATTTAATTGCGCATACGCAAAAACCTAACAGGACTTAATTTCGTTGATATCAAAAATTTTTTGCTAAAAAATGGACGCCATATTTGATTTGCTGCCTTGAATTAAAAAACTTTTGCGTTTTATCTTTATTATTAAACATTTTTAAAACCATGGGATAAAAAGTTATCTAATTATTAAAAGTTTTTTTTATTAAATATAATTGTCTGATTTTTCGGCACCAATCAATCTTCAAAAGCTTTTATCCAAACATCAAAGAATATTACGTGGTATCCATGTCTTATGAGACGATCTACAATATGGAGCTCGTTCGCTTAAATTACAAGAAATAGGAAATTTAGCTCGGCATCGAATAAATAAGCCATTGTCCAAGTTGGGCCGGCCATAAATTGTGTCCCAGCCAATAGTTGGAAACTTGCCGCTCATCGATTTTCTCAAGTCTTAGCCACAAATTTAGAAACTTGCTAACGTATGTTCGTATCATACACATGCTAGCTTACTGTACTACTATAATGTTTTCGTTGAAGTTGTAGGCTAATAGTGAAATTTTATAATATTACAAAAATAGTCCATAAATAGGAGAAAAATAAGTACCTTTTCCAATTTACGGTTATTCTGAATTTCATTTGTGCCTGGTAAGGCGATAGACACACTACCTATCACGTGTGTAAGACGGAATACCATCGGATACTATTATATAGTTAACGCCATCGGTAAAACAGGAGGTTACAATTTATTCGGAGATAAGTATTGTAATGGTTATAGTTTTATGAGAAAACCCAGTTTTTCCACTTATTACATAAATTTAATGCAAGAAATAATTTGTTGGCATTTTTTTACATTATCTAGATCAAGGGTGAAATTACAAATTAAAAACCAATGACAAAGCAAACTATTTCAAATTACTTTGAATTATTTAACAGGAGCCCTAATTAGGTTATAGATGGTTATATCCAGTCATGTATAATACGCTCCGCCTCTATGCATCTTTGCTTGATAGTTGAAAGCACTTCCATAGCGTAATAACTACTCATAGTGAGGTAACTCGGCTGTCTAGACATGGCAACGATGAAGTGCGGTGCGGTCCAGGGCGTGGACTCCCCTCCCATATTTCGCAGGCGACCGCTCCGAATGACCGTCAGTTTGCGCAGGTACTGTTTAAGGTTGCATATACCGTTTTACAGTCTCCGTTTACGAAGAAATGGATCCATATAAAGCAATAAAAATGAATGATTCAGCATGGAATTTTAAATATGACTATTTTTGCAGAAACACGATTGTCGATATAAAAAAAAAACATTAAAATGCAAAAAATATATACTTTATTTTGACAGTCTGGCCCGAAATGTATATAATATATAGGTACACAAATATATCTAAAAATCATCTAACATTTAATAGGTGGCTATTTTTTTACTTTTTAAATAATCCATATACATTTTTTTTATATTTTATTTTTTGATTTCGCGCTTTTGCCAATTTAATTACAGGAATGTTAGTTTCCCTTCGGCGTACGGAAGCGCCTTGACTGATCTGTTGCCGTTTTTTGTATTACGGCGTCGTAATATTTAACGTAAATTACATTTTTAAAATATGTAGATATATAGAACTGAAGTATGTAAAAAAAATTACCTATACTATAAAGCTATTTAAATATTTTTTTATAATTATGATCATTTACATTTATGGCCTTTTAACTACTTTGAACAATCATTTCATTTTTAATTATAGATTTTTACGTGTTTGCGCGCCATCTACTAAAATATTAATAAACTAGAATAGAGTCTCGGTATTCAGTTGCTATACTGTGCAATAAACTTTTCTGACCTTCTGAATATAGATGTTCGGTCGCTAGTGTCGCTGTTAAGTTCACATCATTTCAATGTAGCGAACGTAGTTTTGATTTTTTAAACGCCAGGTCAGAAAAGTTTGTTGCATTACACCAACTACATTTTGACATATTGCAGACATGCAGCGCTGCGGTTTGGCTATCATGGAAGGAAGAAATATTTGAAGCTCTGTACTAATAGGTCATTTACTCAAACCAATTAGTTAATTTTTTTATAAATGTAGGATGTAAAGCATGTCAAGGATGTAGAGGATGAAGCGTAAAAAGCCTAGTTCTGTGGAATTTTTGCTACGTCATTAAATCTACAAATCAGTAGTTTATTTTTTTAACCAAAATTTACGAAGTTTAGCGAATAAAGTACGTTTTTCGTTGTTTTTACTAGTAAGCGGTGGACACAATTGAGAGTGGGCGGACGGGCAGCTACTTAGCTGGTTGCCAGATTATTTTCTGCCAAAGTGGGTTCTTCCAAACTTTCTAAGTACAAAAACGGCATTTATTAGATAAAAGCGGGACATTAAAAATAAATAATAAGGTTTTTATTATCGTTATCACTGATGAAACCTTAGACGTAACATAGACAAGAAGCGAAGTTACACAGCTTTTGTGAAGGAAAAAAACCGAAAAAATATTATTTTTCATTTATAGGTACTTACATACGACCAATATCCATATTGCAACACGGCATGGTGCTGGTCTATATCAGATAAAAAATATTTTTCGTAATTACAATCATTGTAGGTATGTGACGATATATTGTCACTGCGCCGGTTCTGTGGCCTACGCCATTTGCCGGCCTTATCGGTTTTTACTCGACTTTGAACTTGAACTCCAGGTTAAGGTTAAAATAAAAATTTAAATTCCAAATCTATAAATTAAAAATAATATCTGCTCTTAATTTCTAAAATGGTATGAGTTAAATACGGTTTTACTTGTTGCAAGTGTCTGACTCCTACTTAACCGGGAGTAGCATTAATAATTTTTTTGCAATAACTGTACTAAAGACACAGTCTTCAAACGGGACAACACTATATCCAACAATTTTTCCTAACCTATAGAATATGGTTAATGAAAACTTGGTGCTTCTGATTCTATTTGTTAAGACCCATTAACTTCAATAGTTTGACTCGCTTAGCATGCTTCCATTACACGCTAACGATCAAAAGATCATTTATTACTAACATAGATACAGAACCGTGTATTCGTACTGATTAATGGCTTTAGAGCTTCTTGCATTATTTAATATACCTACGATAAATTAAATGTTATTAAGTTCAATATAAATTATACACACACCTACAAGGTCAACCAAAGTATTAAAAATTAATTGCAATTTATATCAAAATTGTTGCGGTTGCTAAATGAAATTTCTAAATTTCTAATCTTCATTAAAATTAGTGGCCAGTAACATTTTTTTTTTTGAGTTATTGAAAAAATAGTTTATTAATATTACCACAGATGGCGCTGCACCCAATTTTGGATAAATAAGAATGCGCTATACAGGTTTTTTAGCCATCGTCATATGTGTATCCACATATATTACTAAGTCGTAACATGAGGATGAATGCAATTCAATATCAAAGCATTTCTTCAAAGACGAACTTACAACTATCCTTGCGGATATGTGTGATAAATATAACACTACACTGTGTATTAGGGATGGTAAGGAGTTAATTAATAACGAAATAGATTACGATAATCCGGTTTTTTTAGGTTAACCCGATATACGATTTGCCAGCTCTACTCAGTACAAAAGGTGGACGAGGTCACGAGGAGACATCTAGGACATAAAATATATTGAATCTGAGTTAGGTAAAGAAAAGTAAATATATTTTAATAAACCAAGTTTGTTAAATTTTCTTTACAAAGAAATAACTAAGTTCAACCATCAAAAGATAATGATGTAGGCAGAATACAACCCTTCTGAGCAGAGAAAGATTGATTACCGCAACCCTAATATGTAAGTTCAAATAGTTGCGAAGATATATGACTGTTGTTAGTTTCGACGTTCAAATTACTCCACACACGAGTAGTTGTCACTTCTTTGACCACCAATATTAATGAAGTTAGAGAACTTAAAGATATATATTTAACGGTAAATAAAGAGAACGTTCTCATTAATATTGAAGTTACTACTACAAAATAGATAATTATGATTTTTTTGATTAAGTATGTTTATCACTCCTTCACACTACAACAACTAAAACTTTTTGGCTTAAATTAAGAATGAAGATAGCCTTAGCCTGCATTAAAACAAAGGCTACATTTAATAGTGGAAAATAGAAAAGTTTCGTAGGAACTATGAACAAATGCCTATGATTTTATCTATATTATTGCTATAGCAAATTACCTTACTTAACCGGACTCAGAATCGATTTGCGATTCGGGTAAACAAAAATCACCTTGACGCGCGTCTTTCGCTTTGTTAGTCTATGCAACATATACATAAATATGTATAATATTTCTCATCGTTAATTTGGAATTTTGTAGATTTTAGGTTTAACCAGTGTCGTAATTCGAAAACCTGTTAAAGAATGTGACAAAAAAGGTAATCATGTATTTTAATGATTTATGATTAAATTACCAGAAAAATTGAACATAAGGTAAAGTGAGGTTATGTTTACAAGATTTGCAAAAAGATTCTGAGTCAGGTTTACAATGAAGTGGTTGCCATAGGAATACTACGACGACAAACCGTTAGCGCGAGCAGAGCCGCGGACAAATCTAGTACCTAATACATAAATTGGCAAAGTTAATAACCACATCTCATAATATCATAAAACGTGTCTACATAATATAACTTTATGATATGATTAAACTTAAAAGAATCTACATATTTCATTCTTTTTGCTGTGAAAAGCTTTAATCCTAAAATGCTTACAAAAGGTTTTGCATATCTGTTAAAACTTCAGACCCTCCAAAACCGCTTTCTCAGAGCGGCCTCTGGAGCCTCTTGGTACGTCCGCAATGCGGGCCTACACAGAGACTTCGAACTCCCCACGATTCCCCCATATATTTCAAAGACCTGGCAGTCCGCTTTTTCGAGCGTACACAAAATCACCCGAATCGATTAATTGTGCAATCCACAACGTATCATCCCCCCGATCGACCTCGGCACGGTCTTAAAACTATAGTTAGGCGGCCTCGGCACGTACTAACGGCCCCAGATGACGATCTCGCTGTCCGGATAGCGAGATTAGTCTGTACAACCTCCCCGAATAGGGCCTCCCTCCAAACACGACGCCGACGTCCCTGAGTTCGTCGGCGCCCGCAAGGATACACGAGGTATCAAAGAGTGCCGGGGCGCTTCTCGCTCCCACTCAATCACAACCGTTCCCGCGTAACGGGGAACTCCCCTCCTGGCGGTGACTCACCTTCGGGTTCGAGACTCACGCCGGTCGAAGGGACGCCCCCGAGAGCGACAACCCAAGCCGAGGCTTCCCCCGCGGGGAGCCCTTGAGCGTTGGGCGCTATATGGGCTGAGGCTCCTTCAGAGTCTCGCCCCAAAAAGCCCGGTGAAGCAGTGACTGCATTGTAAGTTCAGAAAAAAAAAAACAAATATCTGTTAGACAATAATAATAAATAATAATAATAAAAAATATTGCAATTATTTCCGTTTTTAGTGACACCTTTAGAAAACTATAATCTATATTTAATAAAGTTAAATACTTAGATCAGTTAAACTAGTAGCTGTTAAAGTTAGTTAGTTACTTGTCATGACTTACGCTGCCGAAACGTTGACACTTACAGCGGGGTTAGTCCTCAAGTTCATGGTAGTACAGCGCGCGCTGGAGCGAGCAGTGCTAGGAGTGTATCTGAGGGATCGAATCTGAAATGAGGACATCAGGAAGAGAACTAAAGTCACCGACATGCTGTAATGGCAGTGGGCTGGTCACGTTTGTTGTAGGACCGATAGCCGATGCAGAAGACGTGTCCTAGAGTCGAGACCGCGTACGGGAAGGCGAAACGAGGAACGCCTTCCAGCCCTGTAGACCGACGACCTTGAAAAGGTGACCGGTGGTGGCTAGATGCGGAAGGCACAGGACCAGGAGAATAGCAAGCCATAGAAGGGGGTATATGACTACGGTTTCTGGATTCTGAACTTTATTTATTTCACGAGGCACGAGGATTCGCGATTTCTTGAGTTTCTCGAGTATGTCGAGAAAGAATGTACTTTAAATTGGTAGCAAAAGGTATATGTAATAGTAATTTTGTAATCCTTTCATAAGGAATGTTTACTTTAAATTTGTAGCAAAAGGTTGTTTAGTTAGACCAGTTTTTAGTTATCTAAATATGTTATAGTAATTTTGTTGATTTAATTTTACTATGTTTTTTTAAGCTATTATGTTTATTCATCTCAGTCTTTCGATTAAACAAATCATGATTAACTTTCTATACTATTTTTTCAGTTACCTTGTGCGCAAGTAATTGATTGCTCGAGTTCTCGAGGCGTGGACTTTTTTCCCATCTCGGCTGAAAACAAATTACTCAAAATTTCTCGCCTCGAGAATTCAATTTAAAAATAGTTGAAGCAAGTTGGAAATCCATGAGTAGGCATTTTACGGATTAAATCATGTGCTGATGCATAGTCGCGTATCTATAAGTATAGCAAAATTCATGTATGTTTATAAAAAAAATTACACGGCTTGCAAGGCTTATTAGTACTAACTATTGTTTATTTTTTAACTGTAACCTTTTTTTTAGCACTAAGCAAGCGATATACTGAATCTGTGTAGAAAACAATCTCATTCCTGATTATATATATAATGTTTATATCTGATATTATAAGCTTGTTTTTAGATTGTTTATTTTGCCACATTGTTTTGTATTAGGTAAAAATAGTTAAGAACCAAATTAAAAAAATATAAATACAGTTATAAACCTTAGGCAAAAAATAATTAAGAATTATTTAGAGGTTAATTTCTTAAATCCCTGTTCTTACTATGTGGTCCCTTATAAAGCGGTAGCCACGCTTGTCTCGTAGTTGCGAAATAAAGTTCTTACATCTGCTTAGCCATGGGTAAGGTAGGATCTAAAGTCCTAAATACAAATATTTCGAAATTGTATATTGTAACCGTTATATATACCTATATCTAAATATACACAAGAGCGATTTCTGATTACAAATTTTAATACAATGACGCAGAACAATAACTTCATAATTTCAAAGCACTGCAGTTCCCAAACAAGCCATGAATTTAACATGATTATTGGTTTAGCTCTGACAACATGGAATCAAACGTAGCACCAAATAACATTATGGTCCAACTTGGAGCGACTACAAATTTTGTCTCCAACCAATAGTTTGAAACTCTCATCGATTTGCAAGATGCGACAGCCAGCTCTGAAACTTTGCTATTGTTACTTGGGTGCAATATAAATTGAACATGCATGTCTAAATCATACATGATTCACCCAATAACTTTACCTGACTCCTTCACCAGGTGGCCAATTATACACTTCTGTGTTGTTTACCTACGTACGAACTGGCAAAGCGGTAAATAATTTTGTCTCTTGTCTCACATTACCCACCATAGCCCAGAAACACTGTATCGAAAGCAGCGTTGAGCTCATCACCTGTCATGCAGGACAAAAGAGGTTAGTGAAGAGAAGCTATCCTATGTTCCATATATTATCCAGCTAGTGGCTACCATTTCATCCGTGTAACGGAGAACTCTTCTCCTGGCGCGGACTCACTTTCGGGTTCGAGGCTCACGCTGGTCGAAGGGCGACAACCCAAGCCGAGGTTCTCCCCGCGGGGACTCCTTCAGAGTCTCGCCCCAAAAGCCCGGTGGAGCAGTAATGGCTGCATTAGCTATCTGCATAGTCAGTAGGAAAAAATGAAAAATAAAAAAAAGTTTATCAATTTTTAAAACTGTTTATAGATTGGATTTGTTGATACGTTTATATTGTTTTTTGTAAAATTGAAAACCATTAATAAAACAGTAAAAGAGTATGTAACCTAAATATCCCAATCAGCGGATACATATACCTAATCCATATTATTTTATAAATAATATTATAAATGCGCAGGTAACTCTGTCTGTCTGTTACCTCTTGACGCTTAAACCGCTGAACTGATTAAGATGAAGTTTGGCATGGAGATTCAGAGTTTCAGTCCCGAAAAGGACAAAGGCTACTTGAAAATGTCAAATGTGAGTTGGTTTTTATTCTATAATTGAGGAGTTGTCTTTGAAATCCTACACCAATAGCCGAATTTAGGGCGGTAGAAACTGCGGGAAAATGCTTGTAAAAATATAAGAACAAGTGCCAGTAATAAATGTAGTCTAATATTTTTTAAAGATTTATTTAGGTTTCGAGGCTGTAATACGAAAAACGTAGCTTACAAAAAAAAACGTAGTTTGACATAACTTTTACTGATTGCAAGCTTTGTAAGAGAATCAAGACCACGCGGACGAAGTCGAGGGCACATCTAGTTGTATTTGATGTATAAGCTATGTGTACTTGATAATGGTTTGTGGACACGATTTATGGATAGTCTAACTTGAACAATAGCTAAAACAGATACAGATAACCGTTACTAAAGTTGATTTCCGGTTCTTTGTGATTTAATGTGTAAGCTTATAAAGGGATAAGAGCTTTAAATTTATATTTAGGTATAGAAATTATTTTGGCTTTGTTTTTGTCTTTGCGACGCACGAGTTGACTTTCCACGGATTTTCCAGCATTAATTTATTGTAATTAAGGAAATTTGCTCTATATCTAAATATGGTACCTATATGCTAGTTTTACAAGTTACAGTCGCTGAGCTTCTTTAAATATTATCTGATTACATTGATAAGCGAAGTCAAGCCAACATCTAAGTTCTTTACTATCTAAAGCAGATAAATTAAAATTTAATGATGCAAGAAGCGAAAAATCCAGTCGAAAACACGGTTCTGTATCTATGTTAGTAATAAATGATCTTTTGATCGTTAGCGTGTAATGGAATCATGCTAAGCGAGTCAAACTATTGAAGTTAATGGGCCTTAACAAATAGAATCAGAAGCACCAAGTTTTCAGTAATCATATTCTATAAGTTAGGAAAAAAAAATAGTTGGATATAGTGTTGTCCCGTTTGAAGACTGTGTCTTTATTATATAGTTATTGTAAAAAAAAATGTTAATGTTGCTCGCGACTAAATATGAGTCAGACACTTGTAACTTTATTTAACTCACACCATTTTAGAAATTTAGACCAGATACTATTTTTATATATTTATTGAGAATTGGTCATCTTTAACTCCTTCCCTATAAATTGAACTTCAAATAAACACAATGTATTGTAAACAAAAAAAATATATAATTTTTTTAAAAGTTTGCTGAGATGTATTGTTTCAAACGCTAACTTATACGTACGCGTACTAAGTAATTGATATGTAAGAATTTTAAAATATGTTTTGAACAAATAGAAATAAAAAATATCTTTTGGCGCTAGATAGGTAGATACTGCGCCTTAAACAAAGATGGTGAAGCTCAACACTCTGGCACCGAGCGGAACACAGAAATGTCAACCACAAACCAAGGACCAGGATGACCAACAGAAGTTACGGTTAGAAACTGTAGGTTCAGTTACTAGCGACATCTTATTTGACACAATCGCAAGTTGACAAGTAGGTAACTGATTTTCTAAGGTAAAAACTAGATGGCGTTAGAAAATAAACGTACATATTAAACGCTACTTAAAGTTTGGTGGCAAAAAAAAATAATTAGTACCTAGTACTGACGTTTTGATAACTAACTGTCTTTACAAAACATACTAACAGTGCCGTCGATGGCACCGATTACATACATTTTACTGGATGGTCCGTGTGCCAGGCCCGGTGACGGTACGGAACTATCGGCATTCTAGTCCGACTCGCGCTTGGCTAGTTTAACTATATTTGTTTAGGATATTTTTCAATATAATAACATATATTTTAGATACCTACCACGATATAGAAGTCAACGTACTTTAAGGGTGTAAAACAGCTAACTTACGCCACCATTAGATATTTCTAATTTTCTCTTCAAAGAAAGAGAATTCCGAGTATCCAAATGTTGAAAATATAAAACAGATATATACCACATATCTGTGAGTTTTAGCATAGGCACTGTTGCTAAAAGTGGCTGCGTTTAGCAGAAATGCCTACTTCAATTTACTGATATGTCCTACAAACAATACAAAACGTTCTAAAAATAACCAGTGACAAGTTTTATATTTGCAACATTAAGATTTTTTTAATTTGCTTTTTTCAAAGAGAAAATTAGAAATATCTAACACATATTGTACCGTAAAACTTAATGAGATTAAGGATATTGCGATTTTAAATTGCATACCGCATGATTAAATCTCTCAGTCCATGGCAAACGCCAAATATTTTCCATACAAAATTATTTTTACCATAATCTTTGAAGTTCCCCGAATCTTACTTAATATTTTGTTTTCAAGAAAAAAACAATAATTTAAGAGCTAACTGTTTTTGGTTTCAAGAGATTCTGTTAAGCCATTATTTTCGCAAAGGTGCCGGAATTTCTTGTATGGATCAATTTCAAAAAAATATAAAAAAACCACCTTCTGCCAGCCGCTTCGCCCGAACTAAATTTCGTTATCGGCGTAGGTTCTTATGGCAGCTCCTCAATTATAGAAAAGAAACAAACTATCAGTTATTTTCTCCTTAATTTCATAATAGGTACATTTGTGTCTGTGAAACCATCGAAATTCCCAACCCAATCTGTCAAGCCGTTTAGAAGTTAAGTAAAAAAGATAAGTAAGGATGGACAATTCTTATACCCGTTGTCCTATTACCCGTTTTCCCGTAGGAATGAAGCATTTTCCCGCGATAAAAAGTAACCTATGTTTATCAGGGATAATGTTGGCTTCAGTTGGTAAAAGATTTTTTCAAATCGGTCCAGTAGTTTCGGAGCCTATTCAATACAAACATACTTACATAGAAATCTTTCCTCTTTATAATATTAGTATAGATAATGGCTTATCAGAATCTTATCAAACCAAAAACCGAGACCACATAATTTATTGTTTTTTTTTTAAAATCGAAATACAAAGAACGAATCTATCCAATCAAAATCACACACATACAAACTGATATACAATCTCACATTTATTAATTGGGATGTAGGCCATCGATTCGAAAAACAATGTAGGCCCACCGCATCAGATTTACCCTACATTTTTTCAATCGATAAATGTTCACCCTTTTATGGAAAAGCCACGTAAATCCGTAGCAATAAGTAGTATATAATATATTTGGGTAGCAGAAACTAAATAAACGTCGGAGACAAGAAATAGATCCACATTTTTATTATATTTTCTACGCTGACCCATTAAATCACAAAGAACCGGAAATCAAGTTTGGCAACAGATAACTTAGCTATTGTTCAAGTTGGACTAGCCATAAATCGTGTGCACAAACCATTAGTTGGAAACTTAATGGTTCAAGATTTTCTTAAGAAGCAATTGCGGGTTCTAAAAGTTTCACTGTTATTGTTGTAAGTAAAAGTATTGAGAAAACTTTTACAGTTGCTTTTAAAGTTTAGTTTACTCACTCATACTCTAATAATACTCATGCGTTTCATATTTAGTGTATCAGTAACATAGTAAAATATTACTTTGTATCAAATTTCCTAGCAAATTTTTTACAAATAAAACGATGTTAAAATTATGCCTTAATAAGAATTATTAAAGCTAATCTTCAGTTTAGAAATTAATTTTTAGGGTTCCGTAACGAAAGTTTTGGTACCGATTGCCAATAGAGCCCTATAACTGAGTTTGTCCGTCTGTTTAAATTTTAATAGGCTTAATCTCATATATTACTATAATATAATATTTTAATTTTATTTATTTTAATTTAATAAACTCACCAAAATACAATTGAAATGAGGAAAAAATATTGTTAAAGAAAACCGCTAGTTCTAGAGAATTTACTGATAAGTATCGCGTCATTACCGCCCGAGAGTTCTATCAACGCGCGCTTTGCATTGATTAAAGTAAAATTTACAAAGAAAAAGCCCGTGGAAGTAATTATTAAGATCTTAGAACCCGCTTTGCCTGCACGTAATGACACTGTTTACTAGTAAGTGACTACAGTATGGGGTTCTTCAAGAAAGAAGTTATTGGATTTTTGTAGGGTTAGCAACGCGCGAGTCATATCCTCGTGTTACAATCGTCCATAGGCCACGGTGACCGCTTACCATCAGGGAGACCGTAAGTTTGCCTCATTAGTGGTATAAAAAATGAATTAAAAAAATAAGGATCTTCAAATAATAATAAGAGTCGCTAAACAATATTATAACAATATTATCCTATTCGGATTAAAAAAATATTATAATAGTTATTAAAATGTAATGACGTGGCTATAATGTGCAATTTATTGAATAAGGGGATATAAACCATTTTATCGTAGCCCTCTAACGTCACAAATCTAATTTAGTTGCCATCTAATCCTACCCATACTCGCACTACCCAAAGTCGTATCTTATAAATGTCCTTTAATGCTCCATATCGAGTAAAGGTCGCTCGGACCTTACTTAAGGAATTGCTTTTCTTTTACATGTTTAAATGTTTAAATACGGTTTGTTTATTGTAAATAGCTCTAGAACCATCTGTGTACATATTTTGTAGTCAATAGTAACAGCTCTACTGATACGCTTAAATTAGTAAGGTTAAAGCGTGACTAAATTTAGCTGGATTTCCATTTTATTTTAGGTAATTTTTCATAATTGAAGTAATAAATATAACTACTCAAGTGATAGTTATATCATTTACTTTAATGAAATACAATATAAACGACAAACACTTAAATTTAAGTAAAATTAGTAGTTTAAGTATGAAATACTAGATTTTGCCAGCCGGTCCGCCCGCCCTAAATTAGTTTAGCGTGGAACTCCTTAATTAACTCATTAATTATTTTACTTATGACGTTTTCTATAGCAAGCTGTAGCTATAGCTATGGATCGTTTAAGCTCGGTTATAGTTATTCCCGCGGGAACATATGAATTTTTCGGGATAAAAGTAACCTATGTGCTATTCCAGAAACCAAATTATGATTATTTAACCTGATAAAACAATTTTGGTGATATTTTTGAAATGTTAACACCTAGTTACTTACTTATTTTGTTTCCCTAATATTAAACTGTCTTGGAATTCAGATTAATTTGTAATTTTTCTATTTGTCTACAACACTGAAACGATTTCCTAAAATGATATGGAATAAATAAATCAACTTTTTTAAAAACCTTATTTCTTTTGTTTCCAATTCGGATATTGGCTGGCTACTTCGGCGACTCCTTAATTATTGTGGGAAAGCTGTAGCTATAGGAGTTTGGTTATAGTTATTTTTGGGAGAACATTTGATATATCTGGGATAAAATTTATGTCATTGTGATAAATCGGGCTTTAGGCTTTCTCCATTACAAATTTCAGCCAAATCGATTCAGTTGCTGTGGCGTTATGGAGTAACAAACATACTAACTCACAAACTTTCGCAATTACTGTATATTTGTAGGATTGTTTGAAAATGGATTTCATAAATAATCACAGTTGTTTTTCGTACTAAATCAAACTATTAGTCAAACAAGTTAGCAGCAACGTTTGCGACATAAAACAATTAACGACATGTCGGTCATTAATTTCACAGCCCGTTTGTTCAGAAACATATGGTCCTCTTGGTGCGGCGGGAAACCGCAAATTGCCTAATTTATCGTTGAGACCGCCATTTACTAGTACACAAACAAACGCAAAAATTTGTAACTGTATGTAGATATACTAATATTCAGCTTGTACGATAGTTTTAGCTGGTACGGATGAAATAGGAAGAAAGCATACATTTCGGATTAATATATGTTTGTATGTATCCAAGAACCCAAAAAAATATTAATACTTACCATTCATTAGGCTACTGTGGATGAATCAATCACTTTTCAAATCAAAATCAAATCTTCAGCTCGGGGTCACCAATATGGAGCGAAGCCAAAGAAGAGCCGGGCGAGATGTTATGCCTGGGGACCGGCGTGGTACGCTTAACTTGCGCTTCGGTTTCTATATATGCTGAACTGCCGAAGAAACTTCAATAGCGCGATGTAGGACGCGTGACGTCAGCCTTGCTTGTAGCGGTACAATATAATCCGCTACACAGTCAAATATCGGTACCATTTTTTTGTGTATTGTTATTTATTTATGTAACTTGCGATGACCGTTAATAAGTTCGTCGTCATATTATGTATCTATTGCAGGACTCTCCTTCTTGAAATATGTCGACCTTCACGGGATATTTCTTTAAAATTGCTTTTCTAGTAACTTTTTCTCACTCTTTCCCGTTTACACATAAATTCAAAACAAGCAAGACTGCCATATTATCTGCGCGGCCATTGCCCCACATCTATCTCCTTGAGATTTGTCGTTTAGTACTTTTTTCTCGAAGCTTCTTTATCCGTAGAGGCCTAATTTATTTCAGAGGTACACAAAGCCTTATCATACGTTTCGAAGGCTTACATATATAAATTACAACCTGTAGGCAAAAATATATCTAGTAATGTCCAAATTTTTAAAGGATACGAAGGTAGGAATATAAATTTATAATAAAACACAGTTTTATTAAAGAAAACAGCAATCACAGTTATTTATTATATCAAAATAAAAAAGTATGCGTTTTTTGAAACTTCAAAATCAACTTTCAAAACTCAAAATATACGGAAATACGTATATTTTAAGAGTTATCTTCACAGACGTTTACTTTGTGCTCGCAACATACTGTATTTTTGCACTTATAGGATACTAATTTCGGCATTTTTTTTTTTGTTGAAACAAAAAGTGCATTAGTTAAAAGTTACAAACAGCATACGTCTCAAAAACGTAAACATACGTCTCGCAGACGTGCTGTACCTCAATAAGTTAAAAATGGCGGAACCCACCTTAGTGGCATAAGTACCATTGGTAAGCTCCCATCGACCACTGAGTCGGCTAAACAGAGCGCGATGCTAACTTCAACCGTCAGAATTAGATAAAGTAAAATGTTCGGATGTATGTACGCCCCGCATGCGTGAATATCGCTTTAAGGGTTAACGTTAAAACTGTTCTTGTTGCAAGGACACAACCCTTAAGAGGATACACTTCGCAGCGCCTCGCAGCGGGCTTCATGCGATCGAAGTTCTTACTTATTTTTGACACTTGCTGATCAAACACCACGAAATTTTGAAGACATATTCTAGTAATAAATATGTAAGTCTGCAGTATGCCAGTTTTTTATCAAATTTTATAGTATAAAAGTTACACAGGATTCTATTTTTCACACAAATGGTTTTTATATGAAAAATTTCTAGTAAATAGAACTTTTAACAAAAACAGGTGCGCCCGTGAGTGCACGCACGGGACAAGTAAATCTTCTTACGCTCTTTATGTACCTATAACTCTTCTTATCATACTTAAATCATACAAAACAAAAAGTGTATCCACATAGTTACCCATCCAAGTTCTTACCACGAAAGGCGTTTCTTAACTTTAGTAACGTTACCGGTATTTTAACGTACGTCACTAGCCGGCCAGTTTTCTATGCTAGACCATTTCCAGAAGCCGAAACATAGCTTCAAACACTAAATGAAAATTTGAGTTGTGTTGGTCGATTGGACGAACTATCAAAGAGAAGTTTAATTTCCGCCTGTAGTGCGGCCCAATGCCAATCCCTCATTATCTACCAGGACCGCTTTAGAAGTAGCCACTCAATTTCCAACTCTCGTCCTTTGACAATGATCCGCTTACCGGCTATTCTTTGTTGAACACATTTATCTTGTGAAAATCTTTTCGAAATAACAGTCCAATGAACTTTCTCGATATAATAAGGTAGTCAATCTAACAATAATACTATATGGATAAAGAGAATATAATACTATATGGTCTAAATACATATATCTGTGAGTATAAAAAATAGAATCTGACAACCAAAACCACTGGACCTAGAAACTTAAAATTTGGCATGAGGGACTCTTACTTGAGGTAGGACTTCAATAAGAAAGGGTTGGAAGTTTGTATGAAAAACGTTTAATTTCGAGACTAAATACACAAAAATTCTATAAAGCCTTACAGTTGAAAAAAAACATTTACAAGTTCCACTGTTTTAAAAAAAATATACCTCTTGGAGTGAAACAGGGGATGAAAATTTAAAAGAAAATTACGATATTTGTAATTAAAAGTATAAATTGTTAAGCTATCCTTTTTTACAAAAGTCTACGCTGACGTAGTCAGGTAAAAATGCTAGTTAAAATATAATATATAAAGACGTGCCCCGCCTGATTGGTTGATTCATCTATGGCAAACTAAATTGAAACCTCTGATGATGTAGAAGGTCACCAAGTGAAGTTTATCGAATATCAATCCTCGAGGGGGTAAAAAGAGATGCGCAAATGTATGAAGAAAAAATGTGATCATCTATTTGACATAGGTATATCTATCGGTATATATTTAACATATGTATAACTGTTAAACTATTATATTTTATGTCCGTTTAAAATTTAATTATATTTGCTGAGAAAATTTAATTTGTGTTTAAAAGATTTTCATACACCTAAACTGGTGAGTGCAATACAAACTATTTTTAACAAACTCACCGTAGAAAAATCGTAAAGATTTTCCTGAGGGTAAAACAAAAAAATAGGTATTAAGATTGTTGAAAACATTTATTATTAATAACAATCAATCAGATTATCAATGATATCCACGAGATTGAAATTATATATGAAAACAAGTATATTCATGAAGTAATATATACCTATATAGAAAAAATACTTACTATTTCGATCCTTTTATTTTCACTTTCAGTGATAAATGAAGTGAATGAATTAGCGTAGGAAGCCCTTACGAGACACAATCAGAGAAGTAATAAAAATAAATGGTTCACGACAGCACAATAATGAAGTCTTAGATAAGATTTTATGTACAAGGACAAATACTTAAGCCTTAGGAACAGTATTAAAGGAATCCATATTTGTATTTACGCACCGTCTCTTTTCCTTGCCTAGGTTTTGTCTGGTTTAGATTTTTAGGTGTAGCCAGCTAGCTTTGGGTTTGACTTATATATGTTTAAAAATCTTGTTTCATTTACTTCATTCCTCATTTTTAATTTTTGCATTCGTTTATGCATTTTTGTTTCATCTTTAAAAAAGGTTTTAAATATAAATAAGTTCTCCTAACACCAGACTTACAGTTACTGAACTTGACTTTAGGTTAATAAATAATAATTATAAAGTTTATAAATAAAAAAATTAAAAAATAAATCAAAAATCTTATTCTTTGATCGATTGGTTGATTAAGTACTATATAGGTACCTGTGCCCGCGACTTCGTATACCTACTCGTGGAATTCTAATTATCTTTAATTTCCAAAACTTCTTCGTAAAATAAATAATTAAAATTTTATATAAAGCCTCATAAAATATATAGGAAATTTTAGTCTTTTTAGAATTTCTAAAGTAAGAGTTTTGAAAAAAAGCAGATATATAATTTTATTATGAGCGCTCGTCAATCATTTATTTATGATCTTTTGTAATATATTCTAGTATATGAAATCTTTAAGAATGCTTACGAAAGCTTTTCAGCTTAAGCGTACTTCACATTTATTTGATTCTCTTATTGAATGGAACGCACGGGCAACGAATGCAACAAACTTTTTTGACCTCTTGAACTTTCGGTGTTTGATCGCTAGTGTCACTGTAAGTTCATACCATATCAATAAGTCGACTGTAGTTTTGATTTTTGACTTACAAGTTATTTTATACTAATACTACAAGCTAATTTATAATGAAAAACCAGCCAAGTGTGAGTCTGACGGACATTTCCGTAATTTACAAACACAAACAAAACCAAAAATCGGCTAAGTACGAGTCGGACTCGCGCACGAAGGGTTCCGTACCATTCTATAAAACGGCAAAAACGCAGACGGACGGACGGAGTCTTAGTAATAGGGTCCCGTTTTTTACCCTTTGGGTACGGAACCGTAAAGAGTGTGCCGCTAAGCGGTTAGCGGTCACCCATTCAGTTACTGACCAAGCCCGACGTTGCTTAACTTTGATAATCGTTTCCAACAAACAAATGTTAACGGTAATTTAAGATGATAAATGGATCGGGCTTGTCTCGCACTTGGCCGGTTTTTCTTATTTGTTGTTATACAATAGAGATCTCACACACACTGTTATCACTGCCAGATTGAAGCTTGTATGTGTTACTGTTTTTACGATAAAGCAACTATAATATTATTAAGAGAAACAGTTACCATAAAATGCTTTAACTTTCCACAGTAAAATGCTCTAAGTCTACCCAAATCTATTCGACACATAAAATAAAATAAAAAAACTTTTTCACAAAAAATTAAAAAGACAAAAGAAGAAACTGAAAAAAATAAAATAAAAAAGTAGTTTTATCCATTCGCACAGATCAGGAAAGTCACAACTTTTACCAATAGAGAAAAAAAAGAATAAAGTAATGTAATAAACACTCATACTTATTACAATTCTGTAATATTAAATAGCATGCTACAAAAAAAAGTAATATCATGCAACACAATGAAATATAAATACATTACAATTCCTCATTATTGTTTAGCATAACTAAATAATTAATAATATGAGCTAAATACCAGGAGACTTGGAATTTGGTACATTGAAGTACAAATTACACAGTATAGTGTTGTTATAGTATAGTATTTAGTTGTATAGTGCAAATCATTTTTCTGTCCCGATGGTCAAAAATCAAACCGACAGTCGCTATATTGAAATAGTGGGAAATTACAACGACACTAGCGACCAAACACCCAAGGTCAGAAGGTCAAAAAAGTTTGTTGCATATTAAATAAGTTTATTTTATGTGTCCTTAAAACCATTTAGATAAACAGTTTCCGAAAACCAGAAAAAAAATTAGCTTTTGCCCGCGCTTTTCGGTTATCGGCGTGGGATTTCTACAGTAAGTCTTGGATCATAGTACCCATTACATTACAATACTATAATTAACAGTAAGAAAGTTTGATACTGCAAGATATAGCTATAGTTTGCTCATCTGAAATTAGGTTATAGGTATTAGTGTGGTAACTTTTCTGGCATAAATGTATGTCCTTCTCCATCCTCTCAACTTACTTTTCAGACATAAAGAAGTGTGTCCTTTTCTGTCCTCTTAACAATCTCTGTGCCAAAAGTGTACCAGCTTTAAGCTGCTCTATAACGAAGCTAAGCTCCGCTGCTCTGTAGCGAAGCTAAGCTGTAACATATATAACCTCATTAGGTTATAACTTTTTGAACGTCACTCAAAATTATTACTTTTTATTTATAAATTAGTATAACTGTCAGATGGACATTTTATTTTAGACTCGGTCTTAACTTGATTTTTTATCAAACCACTTCTTTACATTTATTTACATAAGAATTTATAAATCCTTATTTGCTGCAATTATTTTAAGAAGAAAAAAATAAACTCGATTTTATGTGAATACAACTTTTTATTCAAATCTTCATATCTTCGGACTTCATTGATATTTAATGTTTCAATGACAAACTGTGTTCAAGATTGCGCGCATTTTCACTAGTTTGATTTTTAGCTAAAATGCCTCAACCATACCACCAAACTACCCCACCAGGCAAAGTTTTGTCGATTTTTCGCAAAAAGCGACACACGATTTTTTTTCTTCATTGTCTCAACTTAAACTCCCTTTTTAAGTACAAAACATACATGGAAGGATAAAAGACTATTTTTCATTTAAAACGATCCATAAAATCTGGAAAAATACCTTAAGATACTCATACTATAAAAAAATTAAGTGCAAACAAAACTAGGTGACCACCATTTGCTTAGTTCTGTATTTCACTGACATTTCACAACTTTCTTGCCAGGACCAAAAATAAGTTTTGCCTTGCGTTAAAAATTGTACCAAAGACAAAATTCTGTAGCTAGTATACCTTATTAATAGGTAGGCCAAGTAACAGCATTTTACAGTACACATTTATTTATTGGTAACTATAGTTAAAGTTAAACAATATCTGGCTTGGTCAGCGAAATGATGGATGACCGCTAAGCGGCACATATCTTATTTTTCTTTGTGTTCGTAAATTACGTTTTTCACGTGATTTATGCATAAACAAATAGACAAAAAAAATCCAAAACTGATTCTAATATTTTTATAATTCCCCGAAACTATTTATTATTATTATTTACATTTTACTACTATTATCAATATAATAAAAGTAGTAGTATACCTACGCACAGACTAGTATTTTCCTGTGACTTTGACAAACCTACAAATATATCTGGATTCTGATACAAAGTTTCATTCATGTTTTGCCCCCTAGGGAATGATTTTTAAACCAAAATTCAAATATAAATTTTTATGGATTAAGCTTTAAAATTGATGGATTTTCATACGTACTTCCAAGAGACCTACGTCAAGTACGGAACCCAAATGCCAAATGTCAAGTTTCTAAATCGAGCGGTTTGAACTGCGCTTTAATATGTCATTGAATCAGACAGTTTCTTCTTTTATATATATTTTATATATATACATACATATTAATTTATATATACAGACAGATATTGTATTGTGCTCAAGGATAAAAGCCAAGAACTGAATTTCAAAATAAATAAAGTTAATTTTACGAAAGAGCAGTTAATTAGAACCATTCGTGGTTTGTCTGTGTCCAATGCAGACGTAACAACTCTGTTATCTAAGTAATGGTCATGAAATGGAGCAGAAAACTAGAGACTGGCAACTATCGACGACCCACGTACGTAAGGGCTGTGTAAAGGACCTATTTATTACATCTTACATGTTGCTGGAGTTAACGATCTCAGCTGATGAGGTGAATCACTCCTCTAGCCTCGTTCCTCGTAATGGATTAATAATTCTTTTTCTTTTTGAAATAATTTAAAATTATCTCACTCAAGCACCCGTAAGTTTTAAACATCGTGCAAGAAGTTAATAATTTGATAGTTCCAAAAATTTTACCAGTTTTCCTTCGCCAACCTCAGATTTAATGGACGTCGAAAGGAAAGGTGTTACTTTTTGCCCAAATTTAGTCTTCTCACGGTAAGATATTTTTTACGGGTAATACCGTGGGGCACTGTATCTTTTAGTTGCACTTGAGCGTCGTGGTGATCTGATGTTGGTACAAGGATAGTTTGACGACTGTTGAAGAAAGCAGTAAGTCCTTTTCATGCGATCGAGGGGAATATAATATTCATCAGCACTTGATATCGTGGAGCAGCACTTCTTCACGTCGCAATGGAATAACGAGGGGACAACCTGGTGAGTCATAAAGGGATAAATAGTGTTTTATCCCGCTCGAGAGTCCCACGGAAATAAGTTTTCCACTGGTACACAGAGGTATTATATCTTAAGGGGACCCACGTAGGTATAAAGCAAGCTAAAACCATTTTGCACATCACGTTCTTTGTTACTTACCCGTGGTGCGCCTCATTTTTGGATTTTTAAATTTTTTTAAATACAAAAAAGAATTAGGTTCCTTGACTAAATATTCATTCAGATTTTTTTTTTTATTCCAATCGATAGTTCCCCCAGGTATAGATTTTTCTGCGGTTAATGTCACGGTGCACTTTTCCTTTACGTGGCAACGGATCAACGCGCAACGGAGTGTGTTACTTTTTGTCCCGATTAAGAATTGTACGGAAATCGATTTGTCAAGGAAGTTACTCTTGGCAATTTTTGGCACGGGGACAGATGAAGGGGCTGAGAAATAAATTACTTCTAATCCCTGTTATTTAACGATTAGGAAACCCACGGCGATGCATGTGATTTGGCTCAAGGAAAGCCGAAGGCAAAAACTAGTAATATTAATTAGTTGGTCCAGAATTATAAAAGCTTTTTGGCTTTATATTCGTCTCTGCTGTTTAATAAAGCTTTATATGTATGAACAAATTCACGGTTTTTATTCCACTAAGAGGTTAACCAGTGGCTAGAATCACACATCATAATGTGAGTGACAGCCTCTTATCACCAGCCACTTTAGTTCTGCGTGACAAGTGCTGAGCCCATCATCGCAACACTGCATCTGATAGCAGAGACTTTGGACTAAGATGGCTTTATATATGTCCCATTATTTAAAAATAAGCTTTATAATAAAATACCAGGGACAAAACAGAATACCCCTTTGCCAATTCTAGACAAACTATAACACGGGGTATATGTAGAGCCTAATATAGAATATAATTTGGTCTAAATTAATAAAAGCAAATTCAAATTTCGAAGACAAATCAATGCAACGATTATCTAAATCAGTTTCAGCAGCTGGCGGCCGTCCAAGGTATATGCAACTTCCATATAAATGGTACAGTATATGTCTACTACACAGTTGACGATAAATTCAATAATCATGACACCGCAGGTTGTATCAATTCTCGTCTCTCTTAGACTCAATATTTTAATAATAATAATAATCTTGGACTTATCACAGCGCCATCTGGTCCAAAGCTTGTATTAAGAACACCAAACAAAGGATACAAATACTTATAAATTCCTTTTTTGTAAATACATGCGTATCATATATTTTTAAACAAAATATGTCGAGCTTATTTTTGCTCTTTATCGTAGAGTCAGAATACATAATAAAATTAAAGAAAATTTGGCGAAAAAAATGTTTACGGCGATTTGTCTAAAGTTACTGTTCCACTCCTTAGGGTTGAAAGCGTAAGTAATATAGCATAAGACCTTTCACAACAAACGAGCTAATAAACATATTTTATCAAATCACACTGATAGTTCCTGATATTAGCGCTTTGAAACATACAAACTCACAAGCTTTATATGTACCAACATTAAGTATAACACTTAAGCTCCATGTAGTCAAGACATTAAAGTTAAATTAGACTTAGTGTTGGCTTTGCTTACCAAGCCTCATAAAAGCCATAAACTAAGTTGAGTTCTTTACGAATAGTTACCTTTATCCTTTATAATAATAATAAAGTATTTTATTAACGGCGCAAGTCCCATAGGTAAACGTTTTAAAATATTTTAAACAATCTTGTCATGTCATAAAAAATTTAAAAACCACCTAAGTGGCATAAAAAACACAGGTTTCCATATAAACTTTCCGTGTGCCATCAATGTATCCTTGTCTTGTAACCTTAACTGGAAGTGGTCTACAACACATAGTTTTTTCATTAACATTAAGTTATTTAATTTACCTAATCAAAATTATTTTTTAATTTTCTGAAATAAATATTTTTTTAAATAAATTTGACTAAATAATCATAAAAACCATTTGTTTTTTTTAAACTTGATGTTTTAGAAAAATAAAATTAATCCATTATAAAATCTATCCATATATTTATACATGAATAGGAACCAATTCATAATAAAGATTTCATGTTCAAATATATGGTCAAAAGGCCTTTGAGAGGATACGATTCACGGCCCCTCGCAGCAGGCTTCGTACAAACGAATTTCTCATTTAGTCCATTGAAATGTTACAATTTAAGGACCGGATATTGCATTTTTTAGAGGAAGCAATTTATTTTTGGGACATATGTGGGGGGGCAATAGAAGATTAACCTCAAGTTTGTTGGATCGCCACCCTTGTCATCCGGCCGTCATATTGGAAAAAGGGGTTAAAACATTTTTTTCGCGATATCTCGGAAACTATGCGTCTTACAAAAAATTCGTGAAGACATAATTTGTAGCAAATTGTTTAGCCTACAAATATGTTTTGTAACTTTTTGCCCTATCAATGCTCATGAGAATCCGGTCAAAACGAGATGTTTAACTTTTTATTGATTTTTTTTTTATTGTAAATATATCCTTAGTAAAATTTTGTTAAATTCTTACTTATTCATTCCTAACTCTTTTCTCCGCCCCTATGTAGGCGCGTTTTTTTTACGTGGTATACCCAGTAGGTCTCCTCCACGGACATCTTGCTTATAAGGTTATCCTCGACATCATAATATTTTCAATAAAAATATATTATAATTAACTAGAAATCTATTTTTAAACCATTTGTATGAAAAACTAGAATCCTGTATATTTTTTTAACTATAAAATTTAACAGAAAACTGGCACACTGTAGACCTAGATATTTATTACTAGAACATGTCTTCAAAATTTCGTGGTGTTTTATCTGCACGTGTCAAAAATAAGTGAGGAATTCGTTTGTATGAAGCGCGCTGAGAGGCGCTCCGAATCGTATTTTCTTAAGGCTTTGGAGGTATGATAAAATTAAAATAAACGAGTTATGTAATGAGTAAATTAAAAATAAATTTTCTACATTTACAAGAATCAGCATTAAAAAAAAAGGTGCAAATTATCACTTGATTTCGTTATTTCCAGCAACATTTGAGCAGAATGTACATGGGATCGCCGGTATTCGGCAGTTTTGTTCCTTCCTGTTAATTTTCTCGATTATCACATATTTAGAGAGGCAATTTGTTACGTCTTTTTTGTGTTGAGACACATACAAACTACGGATATTCTATTTAGAAGTTTTAATCTACTCTAATATTATAAACAATTCTTTGTCACTTATAAAGTCCTACTACATCAATCTTACAAGTACACAATCTTCATAGATTTAAGGATAAGGATAGGATAAGGAAGGGTTTTAAGGATATAAATAATAACAATAATAATTATATACTTTATTGCATATACCTAAATACATAAAAATAATCTTTCTTCTTTTTGTCTCTCTGAAGTTTAGTCTTTACAGAAAATATATTATACATACTTGCCAGCCTTCATACGTCCCCACTGCTGAGGCACGGCCTCTCTTAAGCGAGAGTGATTGGGCCATAGTCCACACGCGGGCCCAGTGCGGATTGTATACACATACGTCGTTTTTTTTTTCTTGACGTATGCAGGTTTCCTCACGATGTTTTCCTTCACCGAAGAGCCAGTGGTGTGAATAAATTAATCAGTGTACTTGAGAAATTCAGAAAAGACTCATTGGTACACGCCGACCTCGGGGTTCGAACCTCCGCCACTTGGGACGTGAAGTGAAATTTAAACCCCTCGGCCACCACCGACTTTTGCCCTCGGCCACCACCGACTTTTCATCATACATTATACACATTTATTATACATGCGACATCTCAATTATAAGGATGTTAAAAGTTCAAGTCCTGGCTTGAGGTAAATCATTTGACTGCATCTTTGCTATGAAAATATTTTAAACTACATTTTAAAGTGGTAAGGTTTATAAGTTTGGATTTAGAAAGGTAATATCCGAAGCCACTCGTCTAATTACAAAAAATCTTTCATTTATATCTGGAATGGATTTCACGATTGAAATAGGTTATGTATTTCTATAACACCGTTATTACAAAAAGGCTTTTCATGGCGATCCACGGCGGCGTTTCTTTGCGTGCGCTGTCTTAACTATAAGAGATATTTAAAAATGCTTTTTGTAAAAAAAGTTTTAGAACTCAAAAGTCAGGGAAATTTTTATGCACATAGATAAAAGATGCCTTTATAACAACATTGATCTGACAAGTATTTAGATTTTACGATCGTATTTTTGCAAAAATAAAATAAAATACCTACGCATCTGACTTAGCATTTGTAATAGTCAGAATTAATGAATGAATTTGTATGAGGGTTCTAGCGCTTGTATCTAAATGCCATCACTTATGCCACGGGTAGCACCGCGTGGGAGCACCTAGTATTTATTAAAACTGTACTCTCATTTGTATTTAATGCTTTTAAATTTTATTTTTGTGTATTTTGACAACGAGTATTTTATTAACTTAAATAATATAGAAGTTGCACCATGGCGCTTAAAAACAGAACTTAAAATTAATAACTCATCAGCTGTAATATTACCTACAGGAACATAATTATGAATCCATACTAATATGATAAATGCTTAAGCAACTCTGTCTGTCTGTCTATCTGTCTGTTACCTCTTCATGCTTAAACTGCTGAACCGATTTAGATGAAGTTTGGTATGGAAATAGTATGATTGCCGGGAAAGGACATAGGATAGTTTTTATCCCGAAAAAATCAAAATTTCCCACGAGAATAACTATGACCGAGCTTAAACGAAGTATTGCTTGCTATACCAAAGTTCATTAGTATAATTAAGGAGTTAACGTAAGAATCCCACGCCGATTACCAAATTAAGGGTGGGTGGAGCCACTGTCAAAATTTAATAATTAACAGCGATCCAATTAATATAATTAATGCGAAAGTTTGGATGTTTTGTTATTTGTTACTGAATCACGCTTCAACCCCTGGATGGTTTGGGAACCGCAGAACCGATTTAGATGAATTTTGGCACTGAAATAGTTTGAGTCCCGGGGAAGGAAATATGCTCAAAAGTTCCCGCAGGAACAACTACTTATAACGTTGATTACTCAATCCTGCCACTATAAAACATCCAATCGACCTAATTTTTGTACAGAGATATTTAAAGATATGGAGAAGGACATAGGCTTTTATCCCGGATAATTCAAAAGTTCCCGCGGAAGTAACTACATGAACAAACTATAGCTATAGCTTGCTATAACAAATTTTTTTTAGTATAATCACAGAGTTGCGTCAATAACCATATTTAGAGCGCGCGGAACCGCTGGCAAAAGCTAGTTGTAAATAAAAAGGGTAAGATGAAGGCTCAAATTACACATATGTTGCTACTAATCGACTCTTTTTCGTTCTACCCTTCTATGAAGTTTAACTATAGATTAATACTGTGTTGCACACAAACAAACAACGGAGTATGCTATTGAATTGCTTTAACTTAGAAGGTCATTGTCTATATTTTATCACCTTCTACAAGTAATAGGTTTTCCAGTATTATTTTAACAATACGGAAAAAAGTCTAACGTAAAAAGAACGGGTTGACGCAAAAGTATTCAACAAACAAAATAATTACAACCACCAAAAATACAATTGGAAAAATTAAATTATTCAGTTCAGTATCAGTTGAGTTTTATAGTCTGAGAGCAACATAGATCCATAAAACGAGGACATGGGACGCCACTAGTCGCCAGTTTTATTTCTCTTGCTCCAATTCTCGACCGTTACTTGGGAAGTCGAGTCGTTGCTTCTGCACTGGACACACACAAACTGCAGACAGTTGTAATTAACTGCTCTTTCGAAGTTTGAATCAAGAAATCAGACTCCCAATTTTAAGCTTAAGTTTTTGAATATTTTTAATTGTGTTGTTTGCACACAAAAATTTTACTCCATGTTAGTTTTCAATTTGGATAAGACTTTATCGGTTTGGCTGTTGTTTTTGTGAAAAATTTATACCTAATGATATTATAGAATAAAGATAGACTACCTTTAAGTTTACATCTTACTGAAACTCATAGATAAAAAAATTGAACTATAAAATTTAACAGAAAACTGGCACACTGTAGCCCTAGATATTTATTACTAGAACATGTCTTCAAAATTTCGTGGTGTTTTATCTGCACGTGTCAAAAATAAGTCGTATTTTCTTAAGGCTTTGGAGGTATGATAAAATAAAAATAAACGAGTTATGTAATGAGTAAATAAAAAATAAATTTTCTACATTTACAAGAATCAGCATTAAAAAAACGTGCAAATTATCACTTGATTTCGTTATTTCCAGCAACATTTGAGCAGAATGTACATGGGTTCGCCGGTATTCGGCAGTTTTGTTCCTTCCTGTTAATTTTCTCGACTATTACATATTTAGAGAGGCAATTTGTTACGTATTTTTTGTGGTTAGACACATACAAACTACGGATATTCTATTTGAAAGTTTTAATCTACTCTAATATTATAAACAACTCTTTGTCACTTATAAAGTCCTACTACATCAATCTTCATAGATTTAAGAAATACTATAAAAATAAATAATAACAATAATAATTATATACTTTATTGCATATACCTAAGTACATAAAAATAATATTTCTTCTTTTTGTGTCTCTGAAGTTTAGTCTTTAAAGAAAATATATTATACATACTTGCCAGCCTTCATAAGTCCCCACTGCTGAGGCACAGGCTACCCTCTTAAGCGAGAGTGATTGGGCTATAGTCCACACGCGGGCCCAGTGCGGATTGTGTATACATACGTCGTTTTTTTTTTTCTTGACGTATGCACGATGTTTTCCTGCACCGAAGAGCCAGTGGTGTGAATAAATTAATCAGTGTACTTGAGAAATTAAGAAAAGAGTCATTGGTACACGCCGACCCCGGGGTTCGAACCTCCGCCACTTGGGACGTGAAGTGAAATTTAAACCCCTCGGCCACCACCGACTTTTCATCATACATTATACATATTTATTATACATGCGACATCTCAATTATAAGGATGTTAAAAGTTCAAGTCCTGGCTTGAGGTTAATCATTTGACTCCATCTTTGCTATGAAAATATTTAATTACACTAATATTTTTAAGTGGTAAGGTTTGTTAGTTTGGATTTAGAAAGGTAATATCCGAAGTACGAATTTAAACTTTTCTCGAACGATAATGAAGTTTAGCAATTCTGGTAATGTCGAATCCGACATTTCTCGAACGCAAGGCGCTCGAACTGCTTCGAGTGGTCGGGACCGTTCGAGACTACATCTCGCATTCGAATCATGACAAATTTAGTTCAAAATGATTGGGTTCTAAACATTAATTCTACTCTTAGCGTGAACTATATGTTCTAAAATCTAAAGTAACTGTCTAAAATGTAGGTCAGATAAAAAGGGCGGAAAAAATGACTTATATTACCAAGTATGGTATTTTTTTACCTTTATTACTTTCATAATACATTACCAGTCTTTTCTTAATTGATTGATTAGCCGTTTTTTGCGATTATAAAAGTCGCCCATGACAATAATATTCTTCTATTTCTATTGATTTCCATCATAACAAACACTAGATTACATCACATACACAAAAATGTTTGAGGTCCGGCACCGACATCTTTAGTGCTGCGTAGTATTTTGATAATACTAGGTGGTAATTTCATGTGAAAAACATTTAATAAACATAATTACACCGTTGAAAAATAAGAATAACCTAAAATTCTCAACCAAATAAACAAATAAAACACACAACAAAAACAAACATTTTTTTTATTTATGTCCAAATACGTTCCGTTTAAAGATGAAAGCGATTTCTCGAAATAGGGATTTAGTTTACAAACTTAGTTATACTTATTATTTCCTCATTAATAATGATAAAACACAAGTAAAATGTTGCTTCAAACATTTTGTAGTCACCGAACCCTTTTTTTATATATCAAAAGAAGCATATTAGAATAGGCGTTTTTAGAAACGCTCTACAACTGTGCAACGGAACATACCTCATAGCCTAACCGGTTTACTATGGCAACATTTCACCGCTTCGAACGACATTTTGTTTGAAGGTTATTTCGATTGAAGGTTATTTCGATTGATAGTGAGAATATAGCAAACGCGAAAATAATGTCGACGATCGAAATTTTACAGTCGAGATAGTGCCTTCCAGATAATCTCTAATACGAGATTATGTCGGATGAAGTGAGAATTAGGTCCCTGAAGAATGGTTTGCTATCATTTTGAGAGTGATATCTCTGTGTGTGTGTGTGTGTGTGTATGTAGGTTAGCTTTTTTTTGCTCCTTTTTATCTCAAGAAACAATGGACCAATTTTTCTCGTGACCATAAATACTGTACACCACGTCATAACTGATGTAGATCTGAAAAGAGTTTGAACACAAGCGGTTTGTTTAGCTTAAAAACTGTTTTTGTAAAGACGCAGAAAAATGTTCTCAAGAAAAGTTGCTTGTGCTGTACTTGCTACCGAACTAATTATTTTAACATTATAATTGAGCTATAGTTTAAGATAAACGTGAAAGTGGAGTAGAGACAGATAAACATAAAAATATTGTTCAATACGAACCGACTCATAAATAATTTCCACCTGAACTGGGTACCAATATTACAAGAATTTAATAAAGGATGCAGACGAATAGAAACGTGCAATCTGTGCCAACTGTTGGCTTCGATCCAAAGTGAAAGTAAATTAGCGTGACAGCGTACAGAAATTCCAATAGAAGCCAAAGAAATCCAGAATAATCAAATATGTCAAAAAAAACAAAAGCATATTAATTTTTGTATTAGTTTCTAACAATTTCGGACGACTGAACCAATTCCAAAAATCGTTAAAAGTAAAGTGAGAAAAAGAACACTTTATTCACGTTGCGACGAAGTAACATAGAGACCTAATTTGTAACGTTTTGTTCCTATATTAAAATTATATAAATTTCGCTAGCTTCTTATATACCTATGTATTGTTTATGCAAGTTTATGCACGCTTGCAACACCAGGGTTATTGCTTAGGTGTTAGCGACCCTTCAAAATCCCTATATTGTTGTCATTGGGGAAAACCTCGACAAGAAGCTTATTCCACAATCGAAGCACTTGCAGGAGGAAGTTTTTTTTTATACCACTAGGTGGCAAATCCCCACTGTACGTGACCATTTAGGTTTTTAGGGGTAAGGGTGATAAAGTGAGGGAGTGTCTCTAAAACCGCATATATTTTTCTTGTTTTATTGCAATATGATATCATATTGGTTTATTAAATGTTTTCATTTTACAATCTTACTACTGGAGTAGGTCAACCTAGTTAAGCATTTTGTCGACTCACGTAGAATTACCACGTTACATAGTAAGTAGTTGTGACGACAGTCCACAATGTACGCTTTAGCTTAGCAATAGCTTCATTAAGCCTGTACTTAGACTTGTTCGCCTAATCTTATCTCTAAGACAATTGTACTGCCAACGAGAAATTTATTCTAAGACTAAGTCTACTGGGATTGTACTGTCATGAACCAACCTTAAATACCTATTATATTCATGTAGGTTTTGGGTTTTGGATTTCTTTTAGTATAAATTAAAATAAACTGTGCAAGAACCTTCTCCTGATCTAAAAGGAATAGAATAAAAATTGTAGACAGTTAAGAGAGACATAAAGCCAGACAATTTTGCATACAACGCGGAATATGAACGTAGTATATAGGCGAAAAACATAATAATAACTCGAATATTACTATTTGTATTGATATTTTTTTAATAACACTAGATTTTTTATTTAGCAATATTATAATGTAATTTAAGCTAAATTATATGTACCGTAATAAAATAGATGTAGCTTTATCATTTTTGTATGTCAAGAAAATTTAATAGCATCATTTTTTTGCTTATATCAAACATTGGAATTTTTCACCATGGGTGATTTACCTTTATGCTCCCACTTAAATAATCTTTAAAATATAGAAAATGATCTATCAGTGTAAATTGTTACAGATTTTGTGGCTCACAAGCTTCAGAGATAACAAGTGTAAAACGGTCTTATTGAGTGATATGTCAAAAACTATGTCTTATAAAATTGACAATGTGCAACTCCGACTTCTAATCCCCAATCCAGATCAAATTTTCAATAAGTAGGTACTTATATATTTATATTCATGAAAGAACATGGGCGCAAGTTTATTTTACTATTGTTATAATAAACCGATACATGGAGACAGATACCGAAGTCTTACCATTATATGGTTTTTGATATTTTTGACCCCAAAATGATATTCATTAAAACTATAGATGAAGAAGAAATGGGACTGCACTTTATAAAAATAAAAAAACGGAAAACAATCCAGTAAACAACAATTTTATTGTACGCATAAATATTTCTTTACTTTCCGCTCGGCAAAACAGTATATTCATTCATCCATGGCTAGAATTCTTTTAAATCCGTAACTTATCAGTAAAAAAGGTTCATGGCGCCTCTATTGAAGCTAACAAAGTGTAAAAACAGCAGAAGCAAAAGAGATATGAGTAGCTTTTGCTGTTTTCTCGAAAATCCTTCAACAGACAGAATGGACCTTTTTCTGTTTATAGTCCGAAAACACAATACATTTTCCAAACATTTGAATTCAGTGAGCTGTTCAGACGTGTAAGGCCCTACAACAAATGAATATGGTTTAACAATTATATTAATGGAAGGAAGGATATTGTAGTAGGTATAAGAGTTTGTTTTGAAAGTAAAAAAACGAAACTAATGTTTTTAAGAACACTTTTATTTTACTGCGAGAAAATATATTTATTTTAATAATGACAGAAAGATTGGTTGAATTACAGGTACGTATAATGGTTAACCTAATGCCAAATAAATAAATTGTATTTTTTTATGTATTCGGTCAGCAAGAAAATCAGCTGAAAGGTTATTTTGACAGCATAATATGTTTTTATCGGCCACAAAAAGGAACCACCAGCAATACCTGGTCAGCAACTGAATCAAGATTCAAAGTCTAAAAAGCCAAGTTGCAAGGAGCGCAGCGACAGCGACATCGCGTATCTTATAAACAACATTTTGCCAGAATCAAATTGTATGATTGGCAAATCAAATTTAACTTTACGGCTTGCTAAAATTTTCTGAACTGTTATATTTACGGAAAAATTAAAACTTAATTGATTTGTATTGGTATTGCTGCATTTGCAATATTTTAAAAATAAAACATTGTATTTTTTTTTTATACTTCTCAGGTGGCAAACAAGCACACGGTCCGCCTGATGGTAAGCGGTCACCGTGGTCTATGGACGCTTGCAACACCAGGGGTATCACTTGCGCGTTGCCGACCCTTCGAAAATCCAATAACTTCTTTCTTGAAGAACCCCATACTGTAGTCCTTAGAGAAAACCTTGGCAGGGAGCTCATTCCACAACCCAAGCGTTCACGGGGCTTTCTTTTACTTGAAACCGCACTGTACGCGACCATTTGGGTTCTAAAGTATGAGAATGAATTCCTTGCCTATGGCGAACGGTGTGATAGTAGAAAGTAGCCGTGAGCATCATTTCGAACAATTCCTCAGAACACATCCCATTGTACAAGCGGTAGAACACACACAGGGAAGCAAAATCTCTCCTCAGACTTAAGGGTTCGATACGGCAAGTGAGTTTAGGATCGTCAACAATTCTCACAGCCCGTCGCTGAACCGAGTCAGAAAGTCCAAGCTGGTATCCGGGCCGAACCTTCGACTTATGAAGCAGCAACCTCTGCCCCGACGACTTTTTTGGACGCCAGCTTCACCTTATCTTGTAAATGATCTCGGAACTGAACATCGCTGGAGATGTCGACACCAAGGATCCCAATGCTCTTCGAGATGGAGAGTGGAGTGTTCTGGAATTGTGGGACTACAGTGAATGGGGTTTTCTTAGCGGCGAACGCGTAGACTTGTGTCTTTGTAGGGTTGAATTGGACCAAGTTTACCCGTCCCCAGTCAGAGACCTTGGACAGTGTGGTCTTGATTTGAAACAGAAGTTCTCCGCGGTTTTCCTCCACAACGGAACGAGGCATGTTTGCACGACCCGTGTAATAAGCGTCTCCAGTACTGTCATCTGCATAGCAATGTATGTTGTTGATGGATAACATGTCATTGATTGCAGTAGAAAGAGCGTAGGAGACAATTGTAAAGTAGATAATCTAGTGTAAGGTTTTATTGTGTTTTAATATGGAGTTGAAAAAATATAAAAGATTAACTGCTGAGTTTCTTGCTGGTCACCACCGACGAGCCTTTCATCCCGAGGACAGAAGAACCAATCCCGCTCATCCACCGCTACTGCAACCGCCTACAATCTCCTACGAATGTTCGACACTTCTGCGGAATCAATCTATTATTTACGCCTATAGATACTTTTTGGACACAACCTAACTAAAATAGGAGAATAAATAAAGGAAAGCATAAACCGCAAACAAAAAATCAAAAAACGAAATTGTTAGGTCTAACTAAATAAATAAAACAAAAGATGGAAACCACATTTTGCATTGGCTATTACCATTCACGTACTACGAGTACTTAGGTAGGTATATTTAAGAATAGTAACTGAAGCCTAGGGAACCAGACTCTGAAAATAAACACTGCCACTGCGGGAAAATAAAACGCAAGTGTTGGATCACTGCTACAGAAAAACATTCATTCATTGAATATTTAAATTTATGCCTAACCTACTGGTAAACGAAAAAAATCGAAAACACCTTATTAACGACGCAAACTGAATACCATTACAAGACAACAAAATGCACAAGTTGGAATGCCAGTCAAGCAACAAAGGAACAAGAGTTGTAATGCTAACTGGAAACAAACTAAAGCTACACAGATATAAACCAAACAAGCTGGTGCAAATGAATATCAAAGGAGAACCAGAACACAGAAGAGTTTTAAAAGCCAGCACGTAGACCACAAACGGCAAAGCAGTAATTTTTCCCTTCTTGTATATATTCACACTTGTATATATTTATCATCCTGCTGGCTAAAGGGTGCTGGCACCGGTCGGTTCTATCCCTCCAACTCCACATCCTAGACTGCGAAGTCCTACACTATCTGCCCTATCTACTCCGTCTTACTGGTGTCTTGGGCAGAGGTAATAGGCACACATAGGAATGCCATGAGATGGACGGGATACTACTAGAATCACTCACTAATACGGACTGGAAACGCCGCATACCTTCCAGTGGTTGAGGACCCTCCGTTTCTTCAATTACCACCATTGAACGTTTGCGCTGTTCCAGCCCGCAGTTTCAGCACTCTACAGAACCCTCTCATCGACAGTTCTTCTCCTATGTGACCCGTTCCTTGAGTCCTTGCAGTGGAACACTAGCTGGTAAGACGCTGGAACGGAACGGAACGGAACTGCTGAGTTTCTTGCTGGTTCTTCTCGGTAGTAAATCATTCCGAACCAGTGGATTTTTTTGGTATTTTTCATTTAATAATTAAACTGACGATTCAAAAGTGCTGTTCAAAAGTCTACTTGAATAAAAAAGTTCGAGTTTGATTTTTGAGTTTAGTAATATTGTTTCAGATATGTTAGATTTTTAGACAACATCAATTTCAAAGTTGTCCAAATCACCATACTTGCTGACTTATTTAGTTATTTTTGCTGACTACTAGAAGCAGCTCATTGTACTTTGTTTGCTGACAAAATATATTTTAGGGATGACCAAAACCGTTTTAATTAGCTGACCATTTAAATGATAGCCATAATATTTCCTACTGATGCAACTTATTTTTCTCTGCCTACCTGTTCTATGTAATAAGTTACGATAGAATACAATGGGCTGTCACTTTTGCTTTGTAGAGAAGAGAATAGATTTTACACGATAAATGTGTTCCACAAAGAATAGTCGGTAATTTTGTCATTGTCAGACGACAAGAGCTGGAAATTGAGTGGCCATTTCAAAAATAGCTTTCATCTGATGCCTGGTAATGAGAATTCGGCATTCAGACATATTCGAAGGAAAATTAATGTTATTTATCAGAGAATATATGAACTGTCAAACTCAAATATTGTTTAAGGTTTTTTAAATTTTGCATAGTAAAATTACTAGCACTTACATATTATAAATTTTAAAGTGATTTCGTTACTATAGCACGGACGCTAAGCAGGAAGAATTTCGTTCAATAGCCGGTCACTATCTGTCTCTGTTGCACGGCATAATTTTTTGCCGTCGCAATCGCACAGTTGCGATGACCTCTGTCATAGAGGAGCGCAACGGCAAATTATTATGCGCGTGCAACAGAGATAAATAGTGTCCGGTCATTAAACGAAATTCTTCCTGCTTAGCGTCCGTTTAACGTGTGCAGTTATTTAAGATAAAATATTGTACAGACTTATTTTAAATTTAATATTTTATCATAGTAAGGATAAGTTTTACTTCTGATATTTCAGCACAGTTAGATGCACCGTGGTCACGGACGAGGTAATCACGAAAATATTAGTTAATACCTAAGAGTAGTTCCAACGAGAACAACACAGAAAGTTTTATGCTAGATTTTGTGTTTTTATATACCTATCTGAAATATTGATTCGTGTTATTTTTGGTACAATGAAAGTTGGCAGCTTCATTTAGGAAATACAGTTTATCAACTAAAAGCAATTATGACTCTTATTTTATGAGCTTTGATTTAGGTACATAAAATACTGTTTTTTTGATTTTCAATCAAATTATATCACGTTATGATTATATAAGTTATGTCGTACGCAGTACGTCGTCTGCGGATACTTTTGAAACAAAAAAAGTGTTGTTTACTGTTTATTGTTTTTCCAATAATAATATCGGAATTCTTAAGGTAAGCTCATACCAAACAAGACGTGACGCGACGTTAAGCGTAAGTGTGTAAGTGAAGAAGTGTAATCTGACCCTCATACAGCATTTCATGCCCTATCTTGCCCTCTAGGAGGTGATTATCCGAAAACGGCTACACACGTCCATCCTAATTTTTAACCTTAAAGGTAAACGCCGTGGTTTTTTTTTCATACAAAATTGCCATAGTTTTGAAATTCCGTAAATTACACTCTGTATTTTGTTTAGAAAAAAGAAAAAAAAAATAAGTGCCGATTTCGAAAAAAGGGGCCGAAATTTCTTGTATGGAGCAACTTCAAAAAAAATATAAAAAATAATGGCTTATTAGAATCTCATGAAACCAAAGACGGCGAGTTCTTATATTTAGAAAACTTTGCAGATTATGGCAAAATTCATTTTGTGTGAAAACTATCTGCTGTGTTTACCTTAAAGGTCAATGTTTATGTATTTACCTATTTAGCTATTTAAAATGACGGATTTCCATACAAACTTCCGACCCCCATTTTACCCCATAGGGCATGAGAGTTGCAAAATCTTTGTTTTGGTGCCCACTATTATAATAGGAACATCTGTTCGAGCTGTGCGTTAATATATCCGAACAAGCTGGTTTCCGAAAAACCTTTAGTACCATGAACCGCGTACATACGCTCCGCCTGATACAGACTAGCTTAATCGTTATGAAAAAGCTTTCGATTCTATCGAGACCTGGGCGGAATCACATTGACTATCAGTACATCGAAGTACTAAATTATTTGTATAACAGAGCCACCATGGCCACCATGTGAATACCCATATTTAGGGCAAGCAGTCCAGTTAAGTTAGTCCAACTTTAAGAAAGAGGTAAATTAAAAAATCCAGCTTGGTTGAGCAGCTTGTTAAGCTACATCTTATTATCTCAAAATCTCAATGCTCATATAAAGACGAATGTCTACAACCAATGTGTGTTGCTAATGATGACTTACGTTACAGAAACGTGGTTATTTATTGCAATTTTTAATCGTTTTATACATATTGGTTTAATATAAATAAATATAAACATTATAGCCATATAGCCGTTACATTCTTCTACCTAAGACACAGTATGTACCTAATAGCACATCACGTGCACTGTCTCTAAGATATTTTAATTTCTTTTGTTAGTGTACATATTATGGACGTACAATGGCCCTATCATGAGGCTAAGTGCAGAAAACATAAGTCCAACTAACCAACTAGTGGATTATGGAATCACATAAAA
The DNA here is from genome assembly GCA_946406115.1 of Apoda limacodes. Taxonomy (NCBI): domain Eukaryota; kingdom Metazoa; phylum Arthropoda; class Insecta; order Lepidoptera; family Limacodidae; genus Apoda; species Apoda limacodes. The sequence goes on along the minus strand of OX291553.1, from coordinate 10,141,222 downwards.
CACGCCTGCGGTGTATTACAGAAATGTAATATCAAGAAAATATACTTGATATTACATATTCGTATAGTAAAATCTCGATATTACTCTCATGAAAGAAAATAGATATTGAATACAACTGTTGTATTAGTAGCTAGCCTATAGTTTTATAAAAATACTAGCGGCCCGTACCGGCTTCGCACTGGTAAAAACATTGAATAAATGTAATAATGCTACATTTATTCTATGTTTTCCCAAAATTCATGACATAAGTAGTTTTTTTTATTTTCAATTAATATTTTAATCCATTTTTCCTCGTCAAAATATTCAATGTCGATTGCGTTCGCTGCGTAGGAAGGGAAAGAGTCGACCGGGCGTATAACTCGGTATTTCTATCAAGTTTTCACTATTAAAATGATCAGTATTTTGTAGACAGGTTTCGAAAAAGCCACATGTTTTTTTAGTAATCATCACGAACCTTGTCGAAAGGCTGAGAAAGAATTATATAAAAGTTATTATAATAAATTTAAGTTTAATGAGTGGGCTATTTTGGCGGCAGCTAGATCACAGAAATATTTACTAATTTTGTCGTTCGCTGATTAGAATCAATCACAGACTTGTGACAATCAATAACTTTCTACTTTCTATAATGTTCAGAAGAATTAATGCAAAGAAGGAATTATAAGGACAGACACAGATGGATGTATGGACATAAGAATACTAAAAGGCTTGCGTTTTTAGTATTTCGTATTTAGTAATCATTAGTTAAGCCTATTGATTTTTACTACTTTACGATAAACCTCCTCAATTACCTTGTACATAGTTTATTCCGTAGCTATTTGCATTTATTAGCTTTTGCCTAACTAGAGTGGCCCTTCGTCTCGTCTGGCAGCCCTATATTTTACTTTATCGGTAATTGGTCGGTTTAATTCAAGTACATTTTGCGTCCTGACTGCTATAATTAAGTCTATCTGCGTGGCCAGTCCCTTGCCATTTCGTCTTAATATAAAAACATCATGCAATTTTCAAAATTAAAGAAGGTTTTCATATATGTTATCTACACTAATACTATAAAGAGGAAAGATTTGTATTTTTGTATATAGGGCATTTCAAAAACTTTTGTTATTTTGTATTAACTGGATCTGGACGAAATATGTAAATATATTTTATGACTATACTATTTTTTGTTCTTTAATACAATTCTTGTTATATTTTATATTGGTATAATTAGGTTTATCGTTAATTTAAAAGGAAATAAATTCAATACCCTATTACTAGCGTTCAACTTCACCATAAATGCAATCAAGTAGCAATCTATTTAAAAATACAGTTCATTTATCACTGTCTAATTCAGCTGTTCAGCTGCTGATAAGGAATGGAAGTCAATTTAACTGAGCACTGTATATTTCCACACTAGCGTTTTAAATCGATTTCGAATGGAATGTCAAACTTTGCTAACGATTTCAGCTATTCGAAAAATCGAAAAGAAATGTAGAAACACAATTTATTAACTACTGCTTTTTTGAATTGAAAAATGTACTATAAAGTCAAGGACATTATTTCTTGCACATAAACAAAGGAATACAATGAAAGAAGAAAGTACGTATTTACAATTTTGGCGGTATTATCGCTTTCAAGCGAATATTTCCTAAAACTACCTTGTTTACAAACATGATAGATTTAATAAAAAATATTTTCTTAAAGTAGTTTGTTTTAAGTTGAAATTTTTTATACAAATTTTTAGTTGTTTTGATTTTAAATTGAAATCACATTAAATCTCTTGGGTTTTAAAAAATCAGTACAATATTAAGTCCCTAAGGTTAGAATATATAAGGTTGAATAACATATAATTGGACATTATGGTGTTAAAACTTATTTTTCACCGACTGATAAGTTACAACAGAACACAATGAGCCGCCTTCTTTGCTTTGTAGAGCAGAGAATTGAGTTAAAAAAATATTTAAGAGAGGTGGGGCACAGCGAGAACTCGCTCGAATAAGCCGCCTGAACAATCAAAGCGAACCATAGCGAATACTTGCTTGAACAAGCAGCCCGAAATGGGAAAGTACCTGCGCACCTTACAAAAAACCGCGGCTATAATAACGCTAACATTAAGTAGTGTTGTGTTCCTGGTGGTGAGTAAGGTTGCCAGAGCTCCTGAAGATTCGCTGCTCAGACAGCGGAGGACCGGCGGTGCTCGTTGCTGTCATTGCTCGGCGTAGACGCGGCGTGCTGGTACGGCGGTCAGGTATACCTGATGTAACGGCTGACCGCTGGGTCGGGAACGGGTTCCTGAACCCAGGGATCACTTAATCTTTGCCCATCCGCCAATCCTAACCGTCGTGCCTGAGAAGGAGACGCGTGGACCCGGCTACTACAATGGAGGGGGAATAGGGGCCCTTCCGCCGTGCCAGCAACCGTATTATCTGTGCTGAGCTTCAAGAGTTCCAGTACCGCACCTTTCGTCCTCTTAGCTGCCTGTGCAGTGAATTAGTAGTTCATAGTTAGTTTTTAATAACTTTTAAAAAAATGGCCAGGAAAAATAAAAGAAAAAGAGTTTTTACAGCGGCTATTCCATCCACATATAATGTGGATTTTTGCAACATCAAGGGTATTCACGCCAATCTTAACGCAGTCCACCACCATCTCGAGACTGTGCAGCCGACCATTCTTTTTCGAACGGAGACGCAGATATCCTACCCGGCCGAAACATCATACCTACTCGTATTTTATCCCGGCTACAAACTCGAGCACAATTTTGTGAGTCGTGCCGGTGTATGTTTTTCGTCCGGGAGGATATCTGCTGTCGCCGTCTTCATTGCCTGTCGATATTGTGATTGCGCGTAGATCACGGCAACTACACTTGTATCTATGCGTGCCTATACAGGACTCGTAGCGGTGACACGGATGAAGCTCGGCTCTTTACGCACCTGAGTTTGACGACTGACAAAGTTCTATAGCAATATCCCACAGCAGAACTAGTTATTTTGGAAGACTTTAACGTCCACCATCGTGAGTGGCTCAGTTCTCGAACCAACAGCTGCATGTTCATGTGCTCATGAATTTGCTCTGACATATGGTTTCTCTCAGCTGGTACTTTCTCCAACAAGAATACCAGATATAGAGGACCATACCAGCTCCTTAATGTACCTTCTGCTGACTACACGTCCCGACGGATATTCCGTTTCAGTGGATGCACCTCTTGGCTTCTCGGACTCGTTCGGACTCAAGTGTCATGCACACAACCTAATTCATCTGGGCCAACTAATTGGCGTCGCCGTCGTGTGTTGCATTATAAGTTGGCAGACTGGGATGGATTGCGAAATTTTATGCATCGTACCCGTAGAGGCAGCTTTGCTCAGTAGATCCTGATGTCTGCGCGGCTACACTACTGTATACCTAAATTAAATTGAATAAATGTTTAGGCTATAGTTTACAGGTTAGGCTAGGTTTACACTTGTAGCCATAGCTTACTGATTGTTTCATCAGTTGATAAAAAAGGCGCGGCTGGCCTCAGGCTAGTTTTGAGTCCATCTAGTGACAGGCCTCTCCATACTGTATTTACGTAAGACTATATATATAGGCTGGGCCATTACCTTTTTGAGATGAAAAAATTAGTAGCAGGCAACAGTTGGCTGAAATATATAGTTGAGGTCATAAACAATGAAAAAAAAAACTTTCGAACTTGAGATTAAGGGAAGTAGTGAAATGGGGTGCTATTTAAGGGATGAAAACCGTTTTTCGTTATTTGCGGCGGAACCAGACCTTCTAGAGAAAAGTGTTTCATACAAAAGTTGTAGATAATAAAAAAATCTAAATCTTTTATTTTATATATTTTTCGACATAACCTCAAAGTTTTCGAGAAAATGACGAAAAACCGATTTTTATGTTTTTTATTTTTTTCTCGCGTGAAAATTATTTAATTTAAATGAAACTTTGTGTTTTTCAATTATGGAAAATTAATATTTTTCGAGATTTCACCATTTTTCCGAAAAAACACCCTTATCTTTGGTGAACAACTTTATTGATTTTTTTTTGGTTTCTGATGTTGTACAAGGTCTTATTTTTTTCGTCGTGATGTCTACTTTCAAATGGTATATCGATTTTAATTATTCATTGTTATTTAGTAGCTTAAAATTAAGAAAAACCGAAAAAAAAAAAATTCGAATCTCGAACTTACCGATTTTTTTCATTATTTTCAATTTTTTAGCATATTTATGTTAATAATTTATATTTTGATGAAATAACTTACTTTGGTATAAAATGAATAAATTTAAATGAATTTATTTATTGGAAACAACGCTAAAATTTAATAGAATAAAAAATAACAAAATAATGTTACGTATTCAAAAAAAAAATTTACAAAATTTAAAATTTCACAGCATACAGGTATTTGAAATGCCCGCCAAAAACGACTGAAGGTTGGGGAGAGAGAGGGGTAGGATAAAGTGAGCCTGTACAAGAGCAGCAGAGCTCGTTCTGTTGTAGTAGTAAATTTCTATTCGACTAGTTGTGTGAAAATATTTTTTCAGTTGTTGATGCGTCCTTTGTTAACACACGTGGTGATTAAGATTTCAATTAAAATTAAACAAATTATTAATTGACAATAGTTTACTGCCGTTGGATAGTAACAAAGTAAGTTGAGTATTAATTTTATAGCCTTTAACATTGTCAGTAGCTTTTATAATTTTAATATTATTGTAAATTCATACATGATAATTACAATTCTTTAATGTTACAATAATGTTTTGTTTTGATGTGTACGCTTGAAGCTACAACTATTAGCCTTAATTTAATATTATTTCAATTTATTCTGGAGTCATAGGTGATGAAACAATTAACTGCTATCGAGCTCGTGAAGTAGGTGAAAAATCAATGAAATCTGTTATTGGAAACAATTTTGGTAGTGTTAAATTTAAAAAAAACAAACAAAGTAGTTCCTCTCAAAGCACTTCAATCATCAGTAAAAGTTAACGGTGAAAAAGTTATAATTAATCCATTACTGTTATTTCAAAGAATTTCGTTAAATATTAACAGCAAAGATGATATGAAAGAATATTTGAATTATGAACTAGCTCCTTTTCCTCTGTCACTTTTTACAGAAAATGGTCTAAGAAAGAATAAGAAATCCGAGCTGTACGACGAATTCACGAGTATTAGTGCTTTGCCAGTTTGTAGCAATATTTTACACGTTATTGACGGCGGGTTTTTACTACACAAGGTTATTTGGCAAAAATATGATAGTGTCGAGGAAATCTGACAGAAATATCTCAATTATGTTCGAAGTCATTATGCAAATAATAGTTATGTGGTTTTTGATGGATATCCTGAAGTAAATACGACCGTACCTGTCCCCATTGCGTCGGGAACAAAACAATCCGAACGCTCACGTCGCAATAAATCAGCTAAGGTCCCAACATTTGAATATCAAAGTATAAGTAAAATACCCTTTTCACAAGAAATTTTTTTATCTAATCAATATAATAAAAAAAATTTAATCATCACAATATCAAATAAATTACAGTCCGAGGGCTTTATATGTAAGCAAGCTCCTGAAGACGCTGACGCACTGATTGTTAATACTGCGATCCAATTAGCTAAACAAGATGATAAAACTGTAATAATCGTGGGTCAAGACATCGATTTACTTGTTTATTTTACACCAATTAAATTCGAATGGGCTGGAAATTTATTTTCACAAACCAGGCTCGAGCAACTTCAAAGATTCATTTTATACATCCCATTGTTTTAAACACGAACCATACACAAGTGTAATAGCGTTTCTTCATGCTTTCTCTGGATGTGATACAACTTCAAGTTTTGATGGAAAAGGAAAAAAAACTATAGTAAGATCTTTGTTGGACATTAAAAATTTATTAAACCTAGCCAGTGTTTATTATCAAAAAGATGCAGACCACATAACCATAGCAAAAAATGAATCTCAACTTACAGCTAATATTTACAAAAGTAAGAAAATTTATAATTCATTAAATCAATTACGATTTGAGCTGTATCAGCAAGCTACAAACAAATCCACTTTTAAATTGGAAAAACTCCCTCCAACTGAAGAAGCAGCTGCACAACACTCCTACAGAGTCTATTACCAATTGCAAACTTGGTTGGGTAATTTTGACAACGATCAGGACAACAAAAAAGCAAAGCATTGGGGCTGGAACGAAAATGTAGGAAGACTCGTGCCAAAATACATCTCTGACAGTTCCGACTTGATTCCCGAAAAGTTATTAAAAAGCGTCAGCTGCACTTGTGAAAGTGGATGCAATAATCAAAGGTGTGGCTGCCGAAAACACGGCTTAAAATGTACCAATGTGTGCAATTCATGAACTGTTCAAATAGAGACAGAGAAGTATTTGTAGATTTAAGTGATTCTGAAGATATTGATGAAGAGCCAGCAAAGAATAATGACATCGAAGTTGAAGAGCCTGAAAATGCCAATGATTTTGAAGATAATACAGAATTTGAGAGATTGATTGATGAAGAAAACGAACCACAACAAAAAAGGTCTAAAATTGATTAGCTTTTAAAAATTATTTTATTGATTTTCATTTTTATAAGTTATACACAACAAATGTTAATGAAGTAAATATCTGTAAATAAAATAAAGAATTAGTAGCCAATATAAATAAATTGTATGTTGTATTTTATTATATATATTTAGAATAATTTAATAAGCATGTAAAGTTTTTGATACTTAACTGTAGCTTATTAAAATTAATAAAGTACTTATGATTTCCATATAAATGTTAAGTTTCATGAATTTTTCCCTACCTTTCCGTGATGAACTTCATTTAAATTTATTCATTTTATACCAAAGTAAGTTATTTCATCAAAATATTATAAATTATTAACATAAATATGCTAAAAAATTGAAAATAATGAAAAAAATCGGTAAGTTCGAGATTCGAATTTTTTTTTTTCGGTTTTTCTTAATTTTAAGCTACTAAATAACAATGAATAATTAAAATCCATATACCATTTGAAAGTAGACATCACTACGAAAAAATAAGACTTTGTATAATATCGGAAACCAAAAAAAAAATCAATAAAGTTGTTCACCAAAGATAAGGGTGTTTTTTCTGAAAAATTGTAAAATCTCGAAAAATATTAATTTTCCATAATTGAAAAAATTCATGCTTATTGTGTGCAAATAATTACGTATTTTCACAAAGTTTCATTTAAATTAAATAATTTTCACGCGAGAAAAAAATAAAAAACAGAAAAATCGGTTTTTCGTCATTTTCTCGAAAACTTTGAGGTTATGTCGAAAAATATATAAGATTTTTTTACTATCTACAACTTTTGTATGAAACACTTTTCTCTAGGAGGTCTTGTTCCGCCACGAATAACGAAAAACGGTTTTCATCCCTTAAATAGCACCCCATTTCAATACTTCCCTTAATCTCAAGTTCGAAAGTTTTTTTTTTTCATTGTTTATGACCTCAACTACATATTCCAGCCGGCCGTTGCCTGTTACTAATTTTTTTTTTTTTAGCTATAAAAATCCGTAACGGCCCCAGCCTAATAGTGCATATCGATGTTATATTATTAGACCAACGAATCTTCTCTTTCTGACCAGATATATTGATCACTTGATATGTAATACCTAAATTTAACACCTCTTTGAAGCGCTCGCCTTCACCACGTGTAATTAAAAAGTGATCTATTTAAAAATACAGTTCATTTATCACTGTCTAATTCAGCTGTTGAGCTCTTGATAAGAAATTGGAGTCAATTTACTTAAACGTTGTACATTTATATTTCTACATAACATGTATTAAATAAAATGTATTGTGGTACCAAGTACCTTTTATTTATTTATCATACATTACATTATAAAAAAAAAATCATTAAAAAAAAAATCCGACTTCAAAACTGTAATTTATTTAATTAATAACTAAAAGCGTGGGAAAAAAAGTTTTATTTTTTTTATTTTTTAAAGTAAATATGCTTACTATTTTTTATAGTCGGTGCCAGCTTTAATATTTGGAATAAACGTTATCTATCTCACACTGAACACGCCACATATCCGCCTACCGCCCGAACCCTAGCAATGAGCGCCAAACGCGTCGATGTAAGCGAGAGCGCAACTTGAACGTATGTACATGAGGGTACACGTCGTTGCGTGCGGACGCTTCAGAGCGGCACCGACCTCAAATAATAGTTTTTATATTTACTTTAGATATTTTAAAAAATTATTATTTCTGCCTATTTAGTAAGTTCTGAAGCCGGTTAATTTTTTTTATTATCTTTTAAATTTTTTAAATTTCATAATTTAAATTAATTTCTTCTTTCTTATTTTGAGATTAATAAATTTAAACGAAACGTTTAAAAGAATAGGATGTAAGGCACCTGACGGCATGCTTTAAATAAACAAATTCCTCACTTCTATTATACATTTACTGATCAAACACTGTGAAATTTTGTAGACATGATCTAAAGCCAAATATCTATATCGGTGTTTTTCCAAAATGCTAAAAAAAAATTTTATTTACTTCTTTTAATTTTGTTTGAGACAATTTGTATGGAAACCTAGATTCCTGTATAACTTTTAAAATATAATACTGGCATACTACAGGCCTAGATATTTTTTCCTAGAACATGTCTTTTCTTGTCTTTTAGAACAAATTTCATAGTCTTTGATTAGTAAGTGTCAAAAATTAGTAGAATATTCGTCTGTATGAAGCATACTGCGAGGCGCCACAATACGTATATTCCTAAATTTAAAAATAAGTTATTGTAACTACGCACGCGGCAATGATTATGGTGGTGGAAATGAAAGATGCAGTCTAAGATAGAAATACATTTTTTTAAAGTAGGATAAGTTAGTACTTAAGCTATGCATCATAGTAATAGAACAACCAAAGTTAATGAGTCTATTTCCGAATTGGAATCATCGATATTTTATAATTGCAATTCACTAAATTCGATAAATCATATGCATATTTTGATTGACGACATGTTTTTGCCGTGGAAAAAAATTTCAAGTCGCGGAAAAAGTGGTGGTTGGTGCAAAGTCCAGCAAGTATAGAGGATGAGTGATGGTTTCCAACTGCAGTTCTTGTAGTGTTAAAACTGTTACACAAGCAGTGTGACGTCTGGCGTTATCACGGAGCAATAATGGGATCTGCTGTAGATGAGTCAACATTCAGGGTATGCTAACGGCAATTCATGACACAAATTCTTTGGTAGTTAGACACGGATCAGCTTTTTTTTTTTTTTTTTTTTTTTTTTTTTTTTTTTTTTTTTTTTTTTATACCACTAAGGTGGCAAACAAGCTTACGGCCCGCCTGATGGTAAGCGGTCACCGTAGCCTATGGACGCTTGCAACACCAGGGGTATCACTTGCGCGTTGCCGACCCTTCAGAAATCTAATAACTTCTTTCTTGACGAACTCCATACTGTAGTCCTTGCAGAAAATCTTGGCAGGGAGCTCATTCCACAACTTAAGCGTTCGCGGGAGGAAGTTTCTCTGAAACCGCACTGTACGCGACCATTTAGGTTCTAAAGTGTGAGAATGAATTCCCTGCCGATGGCGAGCGGTGCGATGGTAGAAAGTAGCCGTGGGCATCATTTCGAACAATTCCTCAGAACACAACCCATTGTACAAGCGGTAGAACACACACAGTGAGGCAAAGTCTCTCCTCAGACTTAAGGGCTCGATACCGCAAGTGAGTTTGGAATCGTCGACAATTCTCACAGCCCGTCGTTGAACCGAGTCAAAAGGGCCAAGCTGGTATCCGGGTGCACCTGCCCAGAGATGGCAGCAGTACTCCATATGGGGCCGAACTTGCGACTTGTAAAGTAACAACCTTTGCCCCGACGTGAAGTACTGCTTCGCTCTGTTGAGTACACCAAGTTTTTTGGACGCCAGCTTTACCTTATCTTGTAAATGATCTCGGAACTGAACATCGCTGGAGATGTCGACACCAAGGATCCCAATGCTCTTGGAGATGGAAAGGGGAGTGTTCTGGAATTGTGGGACCACAGTGAATGGAGTTTTCTTAGCGGTGAACGCGCACACTTGTGTCTTTGTAGGGTTGAATCGGACCAAGTTTACCCGTCCCCAGTCAGAGACCTGGGACAGTGTGGTCTCGATTTGAGACACAAGTTCTCCGCGGTTTTCCTCCACAACGGAACGAGGGATGTTTGCACGACCCGTGTAAAAAGCGTCTCCAGTACTGTCATCTGCATAGCAATGTATGTTGTTGATGTCCAACATGTCATTGATATGCAGTAGAAACAGCGTAGGAGACAGCACAGAGCCTTGCGGGACACCAGCATTAATGTCCATGCTATCAGAGCAACTACCGTCAACTACAGTTCGTATGCGTCTGCCGGACAAAAAGCTAGCCACCCATTTGCACAAACCCTCGGGCACTCCGTAAGATGGCAACTTCGATAGAAGACCGCGGTGCCAGACCCGATCGAACGCCTTCGCTATGTCCAGGCTACATGCCAATGCCTCCCCCTGACTCTCAATGGCTAGTGCCCATCGGTGTGTGAGATACACTAGAAGGTCACCAGTCGAGCGACCGTGGCGAAAGCCATATTGACGGTCACTGACCAGATCGTGTACTTCTAGGTATCTTAGAAGCTGTGTGTTGATCACACGCTCCATCACCTTAGAGAGGAGAGAGGTAATAGCGATAGGCCTGTAATTCGATGGATCTGATCTATCGCCCTTTTTGGGCACCGGGTGCACATTCGCAGTCTTCCATGTAGACGGAAATTGCCTAGTGTGGTAGGAAAGCGCGAAGAGGCGCGTGAGTACAGGACATAACTCAGGAGCACACTGCTTAAGCACCACTGCTGGTATACCGTCTGGCCCACTCGACTTATGAACGTCTAGAGAAAGCAACGCCCGCCTGACCTCCCGCTGCGTTATGGAGATTTCCGGCATGGACTTACCGCACCACGGTATAGTAGGTGGTACAGCGCCTTCATCGTTCATATTCGAGTTCGAGGCAAAGAGACTGCCCAGTAGATCGGCTTTCTCTTTAGCACTATGGGCCAAGTCACCATCGGTCTTTCGCAGTGGTGGTAACGACGACTGGCAGAAGTTCCCTTCGGCAGCTTTGGCAAGCGACCAGAAAGCACGACTCCCAGAAGGATAGCTCGCAAGTCGCCCACCTATTTTGCCGATGAATTGGAATTTTGCTCTGGCAGTTGCTTTCTTACTGAACCTCGAGGCAGCATTTAATTTGCGTTTTAACTCAGAAATATTCGGATCCTTATTATAACGAGCCGTGGTCCAAGCCTCATATGCATTTTGCTTAAGAATTTTAGCTTTTCTGCAAGACCTATTAAACCACGGTCGTTTTTTGACGCCGGCAGCTACTCGCGGGTTAGGAATATAGCATTCCATACCAGCAAGGATTGTCTCAGTGACTGCGGCTGCGCAGACGTCAGGATCTTCTGAGTTAAAGCAGATCTGCCTCCAGTACGACGTCAGAACTCGTAGTCGAATGCTGCCTCGGTGTATGTTTTGCTTCACGTTAAAAGCTGAATGTAAAAACAATCAAAAATCGAATATCAAACGACATCTCTTTTTTTAAATTAAGAATGTTATAGTTTTCATGTGAAAAAAGTTCTACTCTGGAAACTGACACTATATGCAGGTTTAATTTTTATTTAAAGCCACTACGGTGATTTATTAACGTTCTGTTATAGCTACGTGCGTATAGATACGTACTGTTTTGTAGAAGTGTTCAAAACAAATACAAAGTAGGGTCGAAACAAACAACTGCACAACAAATATCTATATATTTACAAACGTTTGCAGTAATGCAGTTTAACCACACTCCCAGCCCACACTTGGCATTCCAAAGTTTGTTACTCTAACTCAATTTGGATAACAAGCATAAAGCACTGCATTATTTGGATAAACTTGTAAACCATGTAATTTGAAATAGGAATAATGATTTTTTTCTCTGAGCGTCCACTTTTTTTTATATTGTAAGTTTTTTAAGAATATTTTTTATCCAGAATTTAATAGTAATAGATGTGTAAATGAGTGTAATTCAAATATAAAAAAAGTATCCACACAGAATATTTTAGTTATTCAAATGCATAGTATCAAATACCTACGAGTTTTTCTAACAAAATACACTACTTTGTTTTCGGAAATTTAAACCAAAAATAAACAGTGTATGCGAATTGCACCACAGCATTACGTACTACTCATTTCTCTCTCTCGCGCTTTCTAAATAGGCCAAATCGTGGGCACTAAAAAGATGACAAAATCTAAAAGTGTAACATTTTAAATAAAACTAAGGACTCATCGTGAGAATGATTAAAAACCAAGGTTGCCAAACCAAAACCTGAAACAAGGAGTAAGTGGGGTCGTTGTTTCCAAATGGGAGTCAAAATCTAAAACTTGGGTTGCATGAAAAGTGGGTCATCGTATGGAAGGTTTTCGTTCGTACATATTTTCAACCCTAGTATCATAATGAGCCCTAGCTTTTCTATAATTTCATCTTTATAGAAAATCTTTAAGCTTTTTACGGCTGCCGCTTGACTCATAAACAGATCTTACTAATTATAGATTTTAGTAAGTGCAAGAAGGCCAACTAGCCGTCTGGCAACTCTGGCTACGGACATGCAAATTTCATACTGATTGCGTGTTAGACGTTGTTATAGTCTAATCTAATAGTAAAATCCGCGCCATGAATGTGTGACGCAGCAAACGACATACAACGGAACATGCCATGCGCCGCACTCAGCGGCTCGATTCCTTAAAATGACAGCTAACAATTCTCGTTTGAAATCCATAGAATAGAATAGAATAGAATATACTTTTATTGTACACAAAAAACTAAACATTCATACAATCTTATATATTATAGTACAATTAGGCGGCCTTATCGCTATAAAGCGATCTCTTACAGGCAACCTTAAGTTACAAGTAATGAAAAAGGAGCAAGATAAGTAGGTGTCACAGGAGGAGAAAGTTACAAAGAGAAATTAATACTAAATACTTATATAATTTTATAAAATAAATAAATACATGAACATACATATAGTTACATAAACATACTTCTGTATACGTGAATATAAATAAATTTACACATATATACATACATAAATACCTATATTACATTATTGTAAGGATATTCAAATTATACTCAAGTATTAATAGCAAGACAGAATTTATAAATTCAAGTTGAGATAGTGGATTTTAACCAGTTTTTTAAAAGTGTCAGCGGATTGTGAGCGCCTGATAGATAAAGGTAGCGAGTTCAATAATTTTATTGCACAAACATTAAACGATAAACTATAAAAATTGGTACTATGACTGGGTATTTTTAATATGAGGCTAGTAGAGGAGCGGAGAGTTAGAGTAGAAGAGCTAATAAACTGAAATCGCTCCTTTAGGTAGATTGGGGTTGATGGATTGAATAGCACGTTGTATAAAAGACTCAAAACATGAGCATTCCGGCGAAAGCGGATTGGGAGCCACTTGAGTTCAGTGCGAAATTTAGAAATGTGGTCATATTTGCGGAGTCCAAATATAAACCGAATACAAAGATTTTGAAGCCTCTCAAGTTTATCAAGTTGCTCCTCTGTAAGATTTGTACAGCAAGCGTCAGCATAATCGAGGACAGGAAGAAGCAAAGATTGTGCAAGCAAAATTTTAGTGGGAACCGGTAGAAGATTACGTAGACGTCGTAGGAAACCAACTGAGGCAAACATTTTTCGGCTAATTTCTTTTACTTGTGGAATCCAAGTAAAATTATTGTCTAATAAGACTCCAAGATTTTTAACTGTGTCGCTGTATGAAATTGGCATTCCATTAATTTCAATTTGTGGCAAGTAATTCCAGTTAACCCTGGACGTAAGTTTTGGACTACCAATAATTATGGCTTGTGATTTTAAAGGATTAATTCTAAGACCATAATACTCGCACCATTCCACAATATTTTCAAGGTCAGTATTTAATGACTTGATAACATTGTTAAGATGGTCAACAGGTCCACTTGCATAAATTTGAAGATCGTCTGCATAGAGGTGGTAGGGAGAAGAAATCTTTAGAGTGATTGTATTAATGAAAAGTGCAAATAGGAGCGGGGACAACACACCACCTTGTGGTACGCCGGCAGTAATGTTGCACCAGTCAGAAAAGGAATTATCAAATTGGATGCGCTGGCGGCGGCCGCACAAGTAACTACGAAACCAGTCAATTACTGTTGGAGATATGTTAACATAGAAATAAGATATACATTGCGTATTTGAAATGACGTATGAAATTCATCTGTTGTCGCGAAACTGCAATGTATATCTTATTTCTTTCAAAAAAGGTTAGCAATCTTTTACGGAATCGACCCGCAGGCATATTATTATTCTTTCTCTATGTATTTAGAGTGTGTTCGTTTTGGGATAAAAATTGGAACGTTTGATACTTTTCACACTTTTCATAACGCCACTTTTGCCACTGACTTTAGTAGGTAAATAGTTTTTCCATATTTTTAAGGTTCTGTACAATAAACGAAACACAGAACCTTTCTGAGATCACTCTCTTGTCCATCCGTTCGTCTGTCTCAGAGTAGGGAGAGGCAAATTTGATGAAATTTTTCAACTATTGAAATCATTCAAAAAATAATCATTTTGTGTTTAGAATTTCAAGTTTGATGAGAAGAATATTCAAGCACCAATTTTATTTTTAATCAATGCTCAAAAAATTGTTTAAATTAAATATACATTTAATGTTTAGAAGCTTAAAAAAACGAATAGAATGGATTTATTTACTAAAGTATTTAGGCCAAACTATTTTCAAAGGATCTTATGCATAAATATTACGAAAACTAAAACGCTGGAAAGCAATTGAAATACATCTAAGGATTTTGCAATAGTTGAAAGGAACGTGTTAAACGTGATAGTTTACAGTAAAAAACCTTATTTATCAAAATAAACATGAAATATTCAAATAAGTAAACTTAGGCCAAACCTGTAAATTTGATTGTTTCTCCAGTAACATCCATATATAAGCTTTTTGCTAGACAGTTTGCTACAGATGATACTAAAATTTTGTTTTTTTATATCAATTACAGCCAGTACATTCTTAGTGCACATTTTCAAAAAAAAAACAATATTTTTGCCTTAGTATGGCCTTACTGAAAATATGCCTACCATTTTAAAAGATTCACTATTAATTGTAATTAACCATCTTTATTCCACGTCTAGATACAAATAAATTTGGAAAATCCAAAAGTGCACGCCTCATAGCGGTCATTCACATTTAAAAAAAAAATTCTAAAACAAAAACTCAAGTTTTTTAAAATAAAATAACAAATAAGGTGAGGAAAAAATATACTATAAAATAAAAATAAAATATATATATATAGATATACAGTATACAGTGGTATATTAGTTTTTTATAAATTATAATTAAACGACAGTACTTAGAACGCTAATATTAACTAGGAATCAGCACAGTGTAATACTTTATATATTAAAAACAAAAGTATTCCGGTAAGATGAATTTTTCGACCAATTTCTCTGCCACATACATGGTCACATAAACACAGACTCACGGACGTCCAAGAATGATTAGTTTTAATGTTTTTATTTATTATATTAAACAAATTAATTGTTTATAAAATGTACAGACAGATTATTTAACTTCATATTAGTGCACTCATATTATCCTGTAAGTGATATATTAAAAAAAAAAACGTCATTTAAGTTTCGAAAGACTGGGTTTTTTGACGTGACAACGTCTTATAAATTGGTTTGCCGGGTGACACTTCAAGAAACTGCGTTACGCTCCGCTCACGTTATGCGCTCACAATGAGAGCGAGTGAGAGGCACGCGCCCGCCTAAGAGCGAGAGAGACAGACATAAAATCATTGTCACGTAAAACTTTCGCCCGTATACCGACTTTACAGGCAACCAGTTTTTGACATGTCGAGAGTAGAGCACTAATAAAACCTCACCGCTCCGCTTATGAGGCGTGCAATTAGAGTTATTACTTAAATATTTACAATAAACTGATATGATGTCAGATATGACTAATAGGCAAAATGTGTTGTGAGGCAAGGCAACACTCGTCCAGTGCATCGCATTGATTGTTTTGATTTTTCGAACCAAAACCTTATCCTTATAGGAGTAATAAATAACACCTCGCGTATCTTTGTGTTTATGTATCGCTTGACGCTTGGTCTTTTCCTTCTGACCATTAAATTGTAAATACAGTATCTTCACTTTTTTATTTTATTCAAACTAAGTTTCGCCATACGCGAACAATTCCCGATGAATCATTTGGTAATCACCGAGCTTAAATAGCTACTGAGCTCAAAGATATATACCTATATATCTTTGGATCAATCTTTGTATACCAAAACATTGCGCGCATCGCTACTACACACTTCTAATTCTAAATATTATATTAAGTCATCCGCGCGTCAGCAGCTTTACAAAGCTATTATCACCTCTGATAAAGCGGCGAAAACCCTTACTCTACGCAACTACTATCATTTGTTAAAACTTTTCCATACTTATTACCGTTATAAAAAGAAAAAAACAATTACAAAGGCCAGTTCCAAAAACAGATTAATTAGCCTGTATGTATAAATTCTTACCGTCACAAGATTTCTGGTGATGAAAGATAGCACCAGATATCCCCGTGGCAGTGTTTGGTCAATAATAATTAATACGCTTTAATTATTATCCTGTCCAAAATATAGCCTGTCCAAAAAAAGTCAATTAGGAATATCGCAATAGGGTACGAAAAACCAATATCGGTCTTCATACTGAAGAACAGATGAGTAACGCCTTAAAACTTATATCTGATGGCCGAACAATAAGATCTGTGGCTAAATCAACTGCTATTCCATACACAACGTTATATCGATACCATGTCAAGAGTACAAAAAACCCTGATCCTGCAAAACCAGTGAGGCTAACACCTAATTATGCAGTTCATAAGATATTTACTGACGCGGAAGAAAAGGAGATAGTTGATTATATTCTTAAGAGCAGTCAAATGTTCTATGGACTTACTATCACAGACGTTCGCAATCTGATTTATGAAGTAGCACTGTCGAATAACAAAAAAGTGCCAGAAAAGTGGCATGAAACTAAACTAGCAGGTATCGAATATCTATATAATCTTAGAAAGAGAGATAACAGAATATCATTACGAACTCCCGAGGGCTGCAGCTTGAGTCGAGCGACATCTTTCAACCGCCACAATGTTGGTTTATTTTTCGATAACTTAGAGAATGTTATGTCTCGGCAATTGTCTTTGGTAATGGCACCAGAGTTTTTAACCTAGATGAAACGGATACTATGACAGTGCAAAAAAGTGCTAAAGTGCTAGCAGCCAAAGGACAAAGACAGGTTTCAAAGGTTACAAGCGCAGAACGAGGGACGCTAACAACTACTTGTTACATAGTTAGTGCTTTAGGGAATGCACTACCGCCTGTCATGATATAACCAAGGGTGCACTTTAAACAACACATGATTGCGGATGCTCCTGCTGGGACCTTAGGGCTAGCCAACACATCCGGCTGGATGAACTCAGAACTCTTTGTGAAAACGATTCAACATTTTATAACCCACACAAACAGCAGCAAAGACAACCCTAGTTTGCTTATTTACGATAATCACGAATCACACATATGCATAGAAGCCTTGAATCTGGCAAAAGAAAACGGCGTGACCATATTAACCGTACCACCGCATTCCACAGGAAAGCTACAGCCACTGGATGTCGGTGTTTTTGGGCCTTTTAAAACCTATTAATGATTAGGTACTCGAGGAGTAAATATATTTATGTTTAATAGTTGAGTTAGCATTTAACAAATTTCTTATTAAAATGTTTGTTAATGATAACTGAAGAAGTAAATATGTTTATTTGAATAGAGAAGAGAACTTTGTGGAAAGGAAAGGAGAAGAACTGTTGTTTATTTAAACAAAATGTTGATTAGTTTAGGTCTCTTTATACCAGCATAATTTGAAAGACTTGTTAATTTTTGATAAGACTGTGATAGAAGGCTGTCTTAGAATATAAATAAATAATTAATTATGAAGAAAATTGGTATTTTATTGAACTTTTTTTTAAAAGATCCAGTGTAACCCATGAAAAGATCCAAAGTGACCCATCCACGGGTCACAGTGGATCATTTCCCATTTTTTAAAAAACTTTATATAACTTGTAAATTTATGCCGTTTTTACCAATAATTGCACCTGGTTTTGTAGATTAGGGACATATCTTGTGGTTAATTATCATAGATTAATTATTTACGCATAAACTTGGGATTTGTGGAGCTTGAAAAAAAAATTGATCCATTGTTACCCACTCTCCCCTATTCACAATGCAAAAATCGGGAAAATGGTACATGTTTTGCATTTGAACATTTTTGCTTTACGTTACGATGTCATAAAACTAATAATAATAATAATAATAAATAGCAATCCATGAAAACTTACTACACTATATTATAAGCTTGGGATCATTTTCACTTCAGTTTCAGTTCAGTATTTTTAACTATATCTGGAAATAAGTCGTGTACATATGTTTATACGAAACAATTGTGCTCCTCTAAGTTAAAGCAAAATGTCAATTCAGACCTGAGTTGATCACAAAAGTCATTTCATTCTATACTCTGCCGGTGCTCAATTCATATTGCAGTCGGGACAGCAATTGTAGTGCAAGTTTCACATTTTGTGGCTGCAATGGAACTGGAGAATCGAAGCAGTATCTAAAACTATTTATATAAGTACCTAGGAGTCCTTAAATTTATTTCTAGCATTTATAGCCCTTTTTTTGATATTTAGTCCTTAAATATATTTATGTTGTAGCATTTAGAGCCATTCTTGAAATATAATAGTATTTTTTATATAGTACTAATAAAAAAAACTACCGTTAAAAATGCAAGACTTATTATTTTTTTTTATCCTGGCTTGTTTTGTTGTAGAGCAAATTTTTTTTTTTGATAGTCAACAAAATTTCAAGTTTTCTATCGTATGCAAAGTTTGCCTGAATTCAACATGAAAATTGTGCAACTTTTGCGATAGCTATTTTCTCTTGAATTATAGTATACTAATATACAAAACGGACAAGGGTCCTTGTTTTTAGAAACTTCTTTTATTATTTTAACACTTTTTTGATATATTTAACAATTAGAGTTATCATCGAAATAATAATTTTTTACCTAATAATAAACTATTATTGTTTGGAGGTATAGTTTTGGGAGAAGTACCTACTAACAGATTGCTGTACCAGGTATTTTGGCGCTGTTGGTGTAACTGTGTACTGTACTATTACAAGAATATTTTTTCCATTTCGAGTTACAAAATGAAAAAAAAAATAGTTTTGTTAAAAAATTTGTTACTATAATAATATGGCTAATATGGCCCATAACAAATAAAGTTAATATAATAGAACTAGATGTGTACCGCGAAACCTTTCCCTATGGGAATTCTCAGTCAGTATTTAAATAAGTATTCTATGTTCTCCACCACGCTGCTCTAGTGGTGGACTGGTGGTCCTTTAAGACCTCTCACGTGGACTTATAAGACATCATATTATGACAACAACACCCAGGACCGACCATCAGGCAAGCCCTTTAAAGCATGAAGGAGATAATAAAATGTACCATCAGAGCGGTCACTCATCTAGTGACTGACCACACCTGACATTGATTAACCTGATATCTATATAAAAGTAACCCTGTAACTCTGTATGGCTGTCTGTCTGTTTACTCTTCACGCTTAAACCGCTGTACCGATTAAGATGAAATTTAACACGGAGATAGTTTGAGTCTTGGGGAAGAACATTAGCTACTTTCAAACGTCAAGTGTCAGTCGGTTTTTTTCTATAATTGAGAAGTTGCCATTTAAATCCTACACCAATAACCGAATTTAGGGCAGGTGAAACCGTAGGCAAAAGCTAGTACTAATATTTCCGACAGACGAATCCAGTTGGGCCAAACGCTCCTTCAGACCTACATAGATGGTGTACCTATAATGGTAATTTAATGTGTTATTGTCATTTAGGATAACGTATATATTATTACCAATACTATTCAGACATTTCTGTCAGAGAACCCAAGTAAGCCTTCTGTATTGATTTCCACTACAAGCTTCCATTAAAGTGAAGTGCGATGTTGATACTCCCAACTTCTTAGATCACGACCGATCGAGTTGAAACGTGTTGTGTGAGCACTTGGGTGTGTTTACTTTGCCTCGAGGGATTCTCTAGCATTTCCGAAGTCTACATTTATCCAATTTTCATTATGGTTTACAAAAATGTCGTTATTTTAATTCGTGGTTTATATTTATTATCTACACTCATACCGTAAATCGTCTAAAATACGTAGGATAAATGATTGTAGGTAAATAGTAATTGAGACCATATTAAAAAAAGTAGAAGTGGCCGTTTTTAGCAGAAATGCCAACTACAACTCACAGATATTATTTAGAAACTATATAAAACCTTCTAAAAATAGCTTATGACTAGCTTTATATTTGCGACATTTGGATTTTAGAAATTCGTCTTCTACGAAGAGAAAATTGAGGATATCTAATGGCGGCGCTAGTTAGCTGCTATATGCGCCTTAATGGCTGGACCACAGCACCACGTATTGGACCCAAATTTTGCCATTTAATTTTCGGGCACTTATTCAACATTCTTATATTGTGAATATGAGTTATTTTACTCATTTATTAATATATCGACCACAGCGCCACCTACCAGGCATAATTATGAATTCAAACCATCCATGGACCAATTCAAACACGCACAAATATTTTCATTAAAATCGGTGCAGCCGTTTAGGAGTCCAGTGACGTACACGCGTTCAGAAGATTTATATATATTAATAATCTAGGATGTATTTTTAAATTCAAAAGATTTATATACATTATATAGATCTATTTTTTGTATTTTATTTATATGAATGCAGTTAATCGTTACTACAACTTTAGTCGTGGTAGGGTGTAATACCATATGGCCTATGGTGTCTGAACTATATATGTAGAATATAGGCTTCACGTTAGGAATGTACTAGTATTATTCATTGTACGATATTTAAACACTAGTGTGAAACTATTATAGTAACTTAATTTCAGTACAGTGAAGTATCGATTTATCGTCTTTACCATTATTAGCTTAGCTATGTCGAATACTGAACATTTGGCCTTCCACTATGCAGGTCAATTTTAGCCATACATCTGACTTTGTCATCCAAGTAATGCTCAAATTGGTAAGTATTGGAACTGGCCAATACCAGTTGCCATTATAAGAATTTTTTTGTTATCATCGCAAGAGAGCACCTTTTTTTCAACTTAACAAATAAAAATAAGATATAAAATAAAACCTAACAACAAATAATCAAAATACATTCTTCATTTGAATCTTGTTGCAAAATGATCTCTTAAATCTGTACAGGAATTTCCGAGGTGGCCTCTTCAGTACTCTCGTCCTGGTATTCATGATTTAGGTTCCTCACATTCCACTTCAGCAACGAATCCAGTATCGTACAAGAGCTAGGCTCTCAGGGAATAATTACGTTATAGGATTTAGGTAACAGTTTGAAGTGAATCAAAATTTCAGCCCTAAAAGGAAACATTATAACCGTCCAAAATTTAATGGAAAATGTCCATGTGTATAAATCTAAATAAAATAATACTAACTTCCCTCTTAGGAATCAACCAGGGGTTACATATGCCAAATTTGAGTATTGAAAAGTTGATCTTAAAATGAACTGTAAGTTTTCAGTAGTTTTGTCAGGGTATTACTCTTAGTTGCAGCGTCAGTAGTTACTTTAAAGAAAAGAAAAAGGTCAGTGGTGTTACAGGGATTTAAATTTTATCTCGTGTCCTGAGTGAAGGAGGTTAGGCCAAGCGTGTATACCTATTATCAGTATTTTTCTTAATTTCTCATGTACATTCTTAAGTTAGGTTGATCATTCACACCGCTAGCTTTACATAAAGGAAAGCATCGTGAGGGAACCTGCATACATCAAAAAAAGAAGTATGTGAAGTCCACAATCCGCATTGGGTTCGCGTGTGGACTATGACCCGAATCACCCTCGGTGAGGGTAGGCTGTGTTCCAACAGTGGGGTGGGCACATTGTCATTTCTGACTTCTGGCTTTAGTCATTTTTTTTATCAGTTTCATCAAAATTATTTAAAATTAGGATTAAAATTATAATGCGCTACAAAAATAATATTGAAATACAGCCATAACGTTAATTAACTTTTAAACAATAATATCGATAACAGAGCCAAGCATAACTTGATACGTATAAGCTTGTCTTGTGTCTAGAACACGCTTATCAGTATTAGAAACTCTATAACTACACTTAAGTTGCTCAACTAGCTTATTTAATATTGGTATACGAAGTAGCGTATAGTTTTAATTTATTAAATAAATATCATATTTTTTATTATATAATATTCTATCTATAGAGTGCCTGTTATGTATAATAAAAGAACTTTAGAAAACATTTGGCTTAATAGGTTTAGATAGTCCGTAAGTATCTAAAAAGCATTATGCTTTATCATAATTGTGGCAGATACTGGCCACATGCTTTTTGTGACAAGATGAATTGTACAATATTGGTATAAATTGCTCGATATCACAGTGATTTGTGGTTTTAATATAATACAGTCCACAAGGGTCGGAGACAATAATCAACAATATAAATAAATATTTTCATAGCAAAGAAGCAGTCAAAAGATTAACCTCGAGCCAACTTAATCTTTTTACTGCATATTTCCTATGAAAATATTCATTTATAGTTTTTACAATAAAAATAAACTCCTTGGAGCTATTTATTTATCACTTAATATACACATATATACATACATAAATAATATATAACGATAATTATTTGATATATTTCGCCTGTAAGGTAATTATTTGATATATTTATTGTTAGTTAATGTTGTATCTTTGTATGTGTGGTGGGGAGTGAGTGTGTGTGTGCATGCGTGTGTGGGTGTGAGTATATGTGTGTGTGTGAGCAGAGGCGGCTCGTGACAATTTGTAATGTGAACACTCACTAAAGGCAGAAGTGAAAACATGCTGGCTATTTACTTCGTATACATATTTATTAATTATAAATAATAATGTTTGTTTATTTACTTTTTTGACGTATTATATTTGACATCTCAATCTGTCATAGAATTAAAATCCCATATCCAACCTCCCTGTACTACTCATAATCACCATATACTAAAAAAAACGAAACAGCAGGCGCAGGCATACATTTTCGCCGCTCGGTAGAAAGAGAGGGGGATACGTCTTACGGATTTTCGATCAGGTTACGTGACGCGAGTTTCACATTTTTTACCCATCACAAAAAAGTGCACAACGCCGCTTAAGTTTTCACTTCAAAAAAGGAATTGCTCAAATGCTAACCTTTTATTATTCTATTTATAACTAAAATTCATCCGCTGATTTAAATTTATGCGCGTTTATGCTTTCGTGTCACATTTTTGTTACCCTTTGTCTTTATTTCAAGCTGAATTCTATTTTAACATGAAGAGTAATCGAAGCATAATAATTATTTATTTTATTTTAACATCTAAAACATATTGTTTCTTAAGTAGATAATTATTTATGAGAGTGCGCTGCACCAGGGCTCCTTAGGACGAGCCGCTTCTGTGTGTGAGACAGAGTATGTAAAAAAAAAATAATGACATATTTTAAGTTCCGTTTCGTAGTGCGTACCGAGGGCCCAAAAATGATAATTCTAATGATTTTTATTCATTCTTTGCTTTAGAAGGTGTGAATGATTTCAGGATACGAACTGTGTAACAGTCATTAATTTTGTTGTGTAAACGGCTATGTGTATGAATTGGTAGTATATTGTTAGTTATGGAATCAGTGGTATGTCGGTGATTGTTAATTCTTATAAGACGAGGATTTATTGTTGCTCCAATAGAGAATGCAGAATAAAAGCGACACTCTAAAATATAAACACAACAGGTGGTTTTACAAATAGTTTTAGGATATGCTTGATTTATAAGTGAAATGATGAGTAAAGGTGTCAATATTTTGATTGATGTTTGTTTTACGTCGAGGTCGACAGCATAAAACGGTACCGATGGAATTAATTTCTATGTTCGGATTAGTTTTGGAAAGAATACCGACATTTAAAGTTTGGATTTTGAATCGATTTTGGTGGAGGTTTTTGAAGAAGTAGTTTAGTTTCGTCATTCTGTTGTAGAATTAGGAGCAAGTCTTGTAAGATTTTTTTTAAGTTTATTGCTTCCGGTAAAATTAATTTGTTATGAATTTTATTACAATGTCAATGTCATTTTGTCGGTTTGGTATTATTATATTTTCACATAATAAAGCTATCAAACCCGTCAAAAAACCGCCATAGAAACTTAAGAAAAGCCAATTTTCCTCTGTTATACACTCAGCTACGCGACGCTGACTGGTCAACCCTCTATGAGATTGAAAACATTGACGACGCGGTTGAGCATTAATATGACATAATTTATATCCATTTCAACAATACCGTGCTATATAAATCAAATCAAAACCAGCATGGCCGTATCCTGCCTGGTATCAAATAAATAATTAAGTTAAAAAATAAATATCACAAACTATATTTAAAAGTGAACAATCGCAGCTTTACTGTGGCTTATTTTCGTATTACAGAAAGTTGTCTAAGAAAAAAAGACACGAAAATATTACCCAAGGTCCCGACGGCATACCACAGTTTATTGTAAAAGAATGCATAGAGATTAAACTTGCCGCTGCCGGGTTTTCAAGATCTCTCCTGGAGTTCTTTTTAAATTACCCAGCAGACAGGGTACAGTACGTTCTGTATAACGACGCAGAATCTAACCAGTACCAAGTCACTTCTGGTATAGAGCAAGGGAGTAGCCTAGCCTAGGTCCTGTGCTATTTTGGACTTTAATGAACGATCTTCCACTTTTTCTGAGTAACTCCGTTTATCTTATGTACGCAGGTGACGTCAATCTAGCATTACCCATTTACTGCAAAATAACATAAATGCTTTACGAAAATGAGCCACATAACAAACTTACCCTAAATGTATCCAAATGTGCTGTTATGTCGTACTCTCGAGCCTCGTTCTTAACTACTACCTGTTTTGAATTGTTTTGACATATTTTGACTAATGAGTCAAAAGTAATTAATTTGTGTAACATTTTTATTTTAACAATTTTAATAACATTTTTATATTATAACTATAACTATAAGTAAATTGTATACATATATTTACCAAAACTAATAATTGTTGCGTTAGGTATATAAACTGTAAGCAACAAGGTACAACAATAAATAATTAGTAGTTCTGTCTTCGGTAAATATGTTTCATTAAAAAATTATGAGGGTATTTACTTTTAGTTTGGTGGTAAACAAGGTGGTTCGTGTGATGATGGTGGTTTGAATTTGATCAGTGCGGGATATAGATTACTTTGACTATGACTGTCACTTCCTCGTTTTTGTCAATAATGTTTTTAAGTTTTTTGCCAAATTGTACAGCATCTTTTATAAAATTCACCTTATTTATTGGTTTAGATGGGCAAAATGACAGACCCCTGCTAAGAACGGATTTTCAGTGTCTGATATGTTGTAAGAAGAAAGGTTCACTATATAAGTATCTTGTTGAAAAGATGGCATCGAATAATTAGGGCAAGGAAGTGGAGGAAGGGTGAACGGGCTACAAATGTTCAAAGAGACTTTGCCTCCCTGCGTGTGTTTTACCGCTTGTACAATGGGATGTGTACAGAGGAATTGTTCGAAATTATGCCCACGGCTATATTCTACCATTGCACCGCTCGCCATCGGCAGGGAATTAATTCTCACACTCTAGAATCGAAATGGTCGCGTACAGTGCGGTTTCAAAGAAACTTCCTCCCGCGAACGCTTGGGTTGTGGAATGAGCTCCCTGCTAAGGTTTTCTCTAAGGACTGAAGTATGGGGTTCTTCAAGAAAGAAGTTATTGGATTTTTGAAGTGTCGGCAACGTGCGAGTGTTACCCCTGGTGTTACAACGGCTACGTCCATAGGCTACGGTGGCCGCTAACCATCAGGTGGACCGTGTGCTTGTTTGTCACCTTAGTAGTATAAAAGAAAATAAAGATTGTAAATTTTGGTTTAAAGGTTTTTCTGGAAGGTTTACATTCAATGAAGAGAAATTTCATTGAATCTGTAGTATATAATCAATCAGTTTATGTAGTTTTATTCAAAGTCTTGTTTTTCAAAGTTAAATTTAAATTCAAAATCGTTTAAAATAGAATCAAGTTTATTTTTAGAGTCCAAGAATAGGTAGTAATTTTCTGTAAAAAGTACTAACGTTGTTTGAAATCCATAAATATGCTGCAGATAGTCAAAGTCAATTTTTTTTATTCAAATAAGGATTTTACAAACACTTTGAATCGTCAAAGTTATGAAATACTATTTTTTGTTTTTTTCAAAAACTTTACTGAGTACAGCTGGTATTGAAATAGGCCGAAAAAATATTAGGATCTGATGAAATACCTGATTTAAAAAGAGGTATAACTTTGCTTAGTCTCATCTCATCAGGGAACATACCACTATCGACACAAGTATTAAAAATTATGGCTGAGGGTTGCGCTATAACATAAATTATTGAGTTCATAGTTTTCACAGAAAGTCCCCAAAGGTCTGTGGTGTTTTTTATTTATAATGTTTTTAATGTATTTATGATATCAGTAGGACTAATGTTTTTAAATACAAAGGGAACTTTACATTCAGTAGTTCAGTTCAGTTAGTTCATATAGTTGATTGAACCTCTAATTTGTGGTAGCACTCCATCTATAGATCATACATCACTTTGGGTAAAAGTCCTTCAGGTGTAGCTCCTAAAGAAATACATTCACATAAATAATAATAATGTGATAAATACTTCTATCACTTTGATACTATTTTTGGTAAAATGTGAATTATCTGTAATATTTTACAAATATTAGTTTGCAAAAGTAGTTGAAGTCGAGAACATTATTGCATACATCCATACTACTTTACAAGTCGCAAGTTCGGCCCCATATGGAATACTGCTGCCATCGCTGGGCTGGTGCACCCGGATACCAGCTTGGCCCTTTTTACTATATTATTGAAAAAATTGGCGTTTAACGGAATTGGCGCTGGTTTAAATCTTATATCACCAACCGTACACAGAAAGTAGTGTTAAATGATTATGAGTCAGATTTTGTGCCAATCAGTTCGGGAGTGCCGCAAGGTTCAATTTTGGGTCCGCTCAT
Source organism: Apoda limacodes (assembly GCA_946406115.1). Classification (NCBI taxonomy): domain Eukaryota; kingdom Metazoa; phylum Arthropoda; class Insecta; order Lepidoptera; family Limacodidae; genus Apoda; species Apoda limacodes. Next base: position 10,114,015 of record OX291553.1, on the reverse strand, counting down.
ATTTATTATTTTTTTTAATAATGTTCACACTTGTTTTAAAGTTAGCAAGTTCTTACTATACGCTGATGACTTAAAAAAATATCACAAAATCGAACATGAAGAAGACCACCTAAGATTACAAATGGACCTTGATCGTTTTACAGACTACTGTGTTGAGAATAAACTTACACTTAGTATCAATAAATGTAAGTCCCATCACATTTACAAAAAAGAAAAATAAAAGTAACTACAACTTCAGTTTATGCGGTATAAGACTTGATAAAGTAGACTCAATAAGAGATCTAGGAGTTATATTGGACAATAAACTGCATCTAGATTTGCACATTGACACATTAATTAACAAATCATATAGAATGTATGGTTTTATTATGCGCTCAAGTACAAGTTTTACTCAACCTTTATTTATATAAAGCCCTAGTTCGCTCGAACTCTTTACAGTAAATATGGAAAAGCCCTGGAGGCAGTTCAAAAAAATTTTTTGCGCTGTATGAATTACAAGTGTTGTCGTAGTAAAAGTCATATGAAGAGCTCCTTGCAAAATTCAAATATATGAAGTTAGAACGTAGACGTACATATTTACAAGCAATGTTGCTATATGACCAATGTTATAACAGATATGATTATATTCGCTCACAAATAAGCTCTGTTATATGATTCCTTTAAGAACACAAAGCCGTACCTTATGCAAAATGTTTGCTACAGCTCGATTTTGTACTAATGCGGGAAAACGATCACCTTTGTATCGATTAGTTGACTCTTACAATAATGATTTCAATAAAATAGATATTATGTCAATACGCCCAAGTATCTTTTAAAAACTGTTACTTAATAATTTATAACAGTCAAATTCAAATTCAATTTAATTTATTCAGTTTAGGCTACAATAATTGAGCACTTATGAATGTCACTACGCCATCGGTTCGTAAGTCTACAGGGCAGGATACCTGTACTGAGAAGAACCGGCAAGAAACTCAGCAAGGGCATTTCTTTTCTCCCTTTCTCTTACAGCGTCCAATTAAAATATTGGAAAATGCCCTCCCTATCATAAAAGGACACTTTCCATTACGAACATAAAAAAACATGAAATATAAAGCACAAGCACAACATAAAAAAGTATCTAATATAAACAAAAGACAGTTTATGTATTCATCACTAAGGAATAATCAATGTCTTACAGTATTAATAAACAAAACAAAAAAGTAAGACTAAATACTAAGAATACAAAGAAGTTTGCAAGAGCAGACCAGCCTCCACAGGCGGCACCCGTATTTAATAGTATAATTTTTATAATAGTACTTTATTTAATTTATTTACCCTATTACATCACTAGTTCTCTCAACATTAGAAGAAACCCGTATTTATTACCTAATTATTGTGAGGTAAATGATGCTGTAACAATTATTGAAATAAGTTAATTTTTTTTTTTTTAATACTATATATTGTGTCATTGTTTTTAGGGTTCCGTACCCAAAGGGTAATTAGCGGAACCCTATTACTAAGGCTCCGCTGTCCGTCTGTCACCAGGCTGTATCTCATGAACCGTGATAGTAAGACAGTTGAAATTTTCACAGAAGATAGACTGAAGTCTGAAGACAGGCAGATGGCTATCTATACAAGCAAAAAATCTAAAGTATTCACTACAGCTAACGTAGAAAATTATTAATGACGCGCCAGATGAAAAATATTTATATATTGAGGTAGGTTTTTGAAATCTTTGTTTACGTTAAGGTTTAAAGTAAACAAGCTTAAAGTAAATAAAATACTTTTTAAGTTTTCTTTGCTAATTAATTCCGTCGAAAAATTGTTTTCAGATTGTTTAGAATATCGGTTTTGTCACTCGATATTTTTACCTAGTCTAAGGTTTTTTTTATATCAATAATATAACTCATCAGAAGGATCTTTCGGTACCAAAAACAATAAGGTATCTGAGTAAAAATAAAAATAGAGTTAAGCCAGATACAAAACATGCAAATACATTTTTGTTCATGTGTATCCATCGAATGCATAACAATTACGTCACGTCCGCGACGCGCAATAAATAAATTAGTTAGATGCGACGTCACGGACAAGGGTATTACTGGGGATTCAGAGCCTTCAGTCGACAGTACAGAGAAAATCAATATTAACTAAATAAATGAGAAAAAATATATTAAAGAAATAAATATTTTTGGACATTACACACAGCACCGTCTGGCCCCAAAGTAAGCAAGCTTGTGTGATCGGTACCAGACAACGGATACCAATACAAAAATATTCATTTCTTTTGTAAGTACATACATATCATACATAAATACACCCAGACTCAAAACAAACACAAATGTTTATATTATGACATAAATGTTTGTCAAGTACATTAATCGTACCCACACCCTTTGCATAGCAGCTGGCCACACTACCAACTAGGCTGCGAGGGAGTCAATATTATAGTCATACAATTCTTTAATATTAAAATATTAAAATACAAGTTCCTATTTATTAACTTCTTATTTAAATGAGAAATAGTTGTATTCAGTTGTATTGTTGTTTTCTTCACCTTTTGAGACCTAGGGTATCATTTGAACGTTACTTACTAAGTATGAGCCCACTTTAGTAATTTTTTTTAACATAAGCCTATTATTTTATTTTAAGTAGTTTGAGTTTGTGTAAATTCGGTGTAAGACAGATAAGTAACAGAGGGAAAACACGGAGAAAAATCGGCAAAGTGCGAGTCGGACTCGCGTACGAACGGTTCAGTACCATTATCCACAAAAACGAGCCAAAAAAAACACGTTTATTGTATGGGAGCCCCCTTAAATAATATTTATTTTCTGTTTAATAGTATTTGTTGTTATAGCGGCAATAGAAATACATCTTCTGTGAAAATTTCAACTGTCTAACTATAACGATTCATGAGATACAGCCTGGTGACAGTCGGACGGACGGACAGCGAAGCCTTAGTAATAGGGTTCCTAATTACCTTTCAGGTACGAACCCTAAAAAGGGTTAATCTATTAAATTATATAATATGTAAATATGTAATGAACAACGTTCAAAAGGTAAATGTATTAATTGAACCTACTCTGCTCTGTACAATAAACTAACTCCTATAAAGACTTAAAAACTCTTAAATAATCCTATTTAAAACAGAAAAAATTTAGTATAGGTAAAAATAATTACAAATATAAAAAATATTGACGTGTTCATCAATTAATTATAAGATATAAATTGTCGTCAATATTAATAGCAATGGAGAAAGAAGTTGTTGTGTTAAATTTGTGATAACTTATTCCTTACAAAAAAAAATCGATGAGACTCATGTAAATAAATTCATTAATAGGATAAAATAAATTCAATTTTTTTACCTTCTATGTTACCGAATTCATCTTCATTCAACCAATATATTTCACCCGATGAATAATAAGCATGACACGTATCCGTTTCATCTCATGGTTTATAAATCAGTGAGGCCCGACGTAACTGATGAATCTAGGATAGAAAATTATTGGTTAAAATCTTACAATAGATTATTTATTTCTGAAACTCGTAAAAAATTACGCCTAAAATTTTGAAGTATGGAAAAATATAACAAATATTCTTTTACCTAATGAGAGTAAAAATCTGGTTATTTTGCCTAAAATTCTGTCCAATTCTAACTTACTTCTTTTAGTTCTTTAAGAACTGCCAAAGGAAGTATATTATTTTGTCCCTGATCTTACATAAACCACTTACTTTTCTAAATATGGTGGTTGGTTTACGACGAGGGACATATATAGCCCCCTTAGGCTAGATACACTGAAAATTGCATGAAGCAGTGTTGCAGCGATGGGCTCACCACTTGTCACGCAGACAATGGTTTGTAAAAAAGAGGCTTTCCCCAACATTATAATATGGGGGTTCGTGTCCAGCCGCTGATTTCCCCCTTCAGGTTCGTGTAACCGTTACGATATATACATACAAACAGCGTAGAGTAGTAGGGGTGGCAGGGCCGGCCCGCTCGGCGCACTCTTTATGGGGGCGGCTCAATTTCACAATAAATAATAATTATATCTTGTAAATATTTATACCATTTTATATTGCTAACTTGTCTTGTGAAAATGAGTTGAGAAGGAAGCTGTTTTCTTCGTTGAATAGAATTATTGTAGAAATTCTTGAGCGTTTTCAGCAGCTATAGAATTTGGCGTATAAGTTATTTTTTAATCTACCAATAATTTCATGTTTCGAAAATTTATTGACTATAGGCAGAAATATGCGGCTACTCATCATCTGTTGTATAATGTTAGCAAAACTGAGGTTATGATCTTCGAGTTTGGTAAAGGCCCAAGTGTTATACCTCCTGTAAACTTATGTGGCACTACTCTAAAAATTGTCGACTTATTTAAATACCTTAGTCACATAATATCGAGTAACTTGTTAGATGATATTGATTTGGAGAGACAGTGCAGAGGTATTGCCTGTAGGAGTAACATGCTAGCCAGGAGATTTAGTCACTTTTTAAACCAAGTCAAAGTGACCCCGTTTCAAGGCATTCTTCACCAGCCAACTCTGGTACCATCACACAAAAACAGCATATAACGCTCTTCGTGTGCAATACAACAATGCCTTCAGGGCCATGCTCCACTAGCCCTGGCGATGAAGCGCGTTTGGCATGTTTACCAAGAACAGGGTTGATGACTTCTTTGCTGTTTCACGAAGGCATAGGGCCTCCGTTCATATGAGGCTGATGAAGTGTAACAATGAAATTGTAAGGGCGGTTTTCCATACCACTTACATGTTAAGAAAACAGGCTATTCTGACTGCATAGTGCTTTAATTTAATTTAATTTAACAAATTAACATAATAAATATATGTGTATCTGTCTGTCTACAAAAGAAATAATTTAATGTAAAAATAAATAAATATTAATTTTTAATATAATTTTGATATGGTATAATAATTTAATTAACTGTGATTCTATTCTAATCTTTTTAAATGTATATACATGTGTGACAATATATATTATATATTACTATATATTATAGGATAGGAATAATTTAATTAAATTTGATGTAATTCAATTTGATTGATTTGATTTGTTTCTTTTCTTTTGGTTTGATTGGATTTAATTTAATTTAATTTAGACTTTAAAAAAAATCATGTAAAACCTGGGTTAATACCTGTCAGTTAAACATTTTATTATAATTTATTATTATTTTTATTTATTATTATTATTATTTATTATTATTTTTATTTATTATTATTATTATTTATTATTATTATTATTTATTATTATTATTATTTATTATTATTATTATTTATTATAATTATTATTATTTATTATTATTATTATTATTATTTATAATAATAGGACAGTGCCAGCTGTTACATATAATACAGTAATCTAAGCTCATCGATTCTTTGAGGTGCCGATTGAAAATCCGGCGGTGCTCGCAGAGCTAGCCTAGCTAATTAGCTAGAGTCACATTTTGGAAATCAAATCAAATCACAATTACAATATTATATTGTGAAATGTGGACAAATTTATCTAAGAATAGTGTTATGGCATCAAATGCGTTTTTACGTGAAAACTTTGAACGATAACTAAACAAAAAGCATTGATAAAAATATTGTTAGTTTATAGTTTAAACGTCATTATAAGCTTCGAGTTTATACGTTCTCATTTAGTAAATTTCGTTAAATTGTAATATCAAATAAATTGACAGTAAATTACATAATAAAGATTGAAAAAAAGGTACTATTTATACTGTTTTGTCATGGAACTTCATTAAAAGTACCTATCTACATTAATCTGGTCCACAAAACAGCCGAAAATTCGTTTGTCAAAATGAACAATAACCTGAAATTACAGTAGCTGTTCCACTGTAATTTAATTTCATTTCATAATTCCAGTGCCGAAAGCTTAATATCTGCTCACAGAGCTAGCTCTCTCAGAAGAGACACATTTCTAAAATCGTTACTCAATTTCCAGCTCTCGTCGTCGTGATACTGATACACTTAGCTGCCATTCTTTGTTGAATTTACCTTTTTTTTATGCTTACGCTATGTATTTACTTTTTTACGCTTTATATTTTTGTAACAGCTAACAGTATAGACATTATAGTTTTACTATGGTGTATGTCTGTCCTTTTATCACAGTGAATTGGCTTAGTAACTAAGTGCTAAAGTTATCGTCTTAACTTAGCAAACAGTGAGGAGGAAGCGAACAAAACGAGACTTTTCCATTTTGAATGCTTTATTTTTTTTTATAGGTTTTGTGTTGGCAACACTGAACTTCAACTCCTACTTTTTGAACAAACCTATCAAACAGTTACTTTTCTTAAAGAAATTTGAGCACAAAAATAAACACTTCGAACAAAATGAGACTTTTCCAAAAAAAGTAAGGTAACACTAATCTGCCACTGTCAGTAGCGTAGTGATTACATTCTCTTTGCTGTTAGTTGTCTGTCATAAGCATAGATATAGGATTTTTTCACTACGTTCAAAAGACCAATAAAGTGTGGGAGCGAGAAATCCAAATTAAGTGCATAGTGCCCATGAGTAAATGAGATAGAAGAAAATGGACGAATGTGACAATAATTACATTGATAAGCGGCGATATCGGCGGGTCTATTTTATAGCGATTGGAATTTTCTGTTTTCCTCCTTGAATCCTTGATTTATATTTTAGAATATTTAAATTGTAAATTTGGTATCTATTTTGTGAGCCAATGTGACGTTACAAGTCGCAATAATCAGAATAAATACACGTTTTACCGGTGATTTATGATTTTTTTACTGCTTTGTTGTTAATTATATTTTATCGAATTTATCCGAAAAATTAACGTAAAAATGAATTTGTAGTTTATTCAATTTTTAATACCATATTTCATTGCTAAATCAAGATTTGGGGGATATTTTGTGTAAAATATGTAATCATTAAGTTACGATAAAGATTGACTTAGCACTGACGTCATGCGTATCGATATCGATAATAAAGTCTATTAGGAGTTCTTTTTGCGGCAAAGATATATAAGTTTGACGGCTCCGTGGCTCTGTTGGTAGTGAAGACTATCTACGGAAACGAGGGGTGCATGTTCAATCTCCGCACAAGAAAATAAAAGACCAAGATTACAGAGCTACCTACACGGGTACGATGCATAAAAATCCCGCAATCCATCACAATCTGCTGACTTATAATGCCACACACAACGCCAATTAATTGGCGCAGAGGAAACGGTTAGTGTGCATGACACTTGATTCCGGGCGAGAGTTGTGGAAGTAGCCAAGAGGCGCATCCACTGAGACGGAATATCAGTTCGGACGTGTAGTTAGCACTCCTAGCCTCTATATCAGGTATGCTCGTTGGAGAAAGTACGAGTTGAGAGAATTTTGTTTCAGTAATTGTAAAGAATAAAAACCAAATTTGATTAATACGTCTCAATTTTTTTAATGAAAGTATCTTATTTAGTAATAATACTAAAACTATAAGAACATTAAATATAGAAACTATTTGTAAGTAGACTTCTGGTGAACAAAACACCGTCATAAAAACCAAGTATTTTATATTATTTTTGATCATGCAACCTCTTACAATTCACCCCCACCGTGCGCGTAATACATATTGCTTTTCATACTAATTCTATAAATGTGGCTCGAACGGCGCGTACGATACGGATAAATGTGCGATCACCTTTGGATGGCTACGAATAATTATCTTATTAATATTCTATACATGTATAATTACGTAATTCGATACTGATGCCGTCGGTCGCCACCTTGTCAAGCTCTATGGTAAATAAATGTCTACGTATTTTAAGCAAAATACTCTCCGAATCCTCATTTAACAACAAAATAATGATACTCAGTAAATCAAGACAAAAAAAATGCAAGCTATGATTTAAATGGTTTTTTATTTTGTAAAATTCTCAGCTAAAACTGATAAAATATGCATATGACAACAATGCAGTAAAAAATATCATAATTTACCTGTGAAATGTGTACTTATTCGAATTATCTGTTGTGACTTCACATTTACTTACAGTACAAGACACCCTAGTTACCTACAACATTAATAGTGTATGTGAATCCAGGATTATTTAAAAAAAAACCATTCGCCTTAAGAGAAACGTTATGTCCTCTTGTGGTCATATAATTTTGTACTTTTTTTATCATAGACTTTATTTTTTATACGCATGACGTCAGCGCTATGTTAATCTCTATCGTAACTAAATGAATACATATTTTACACAAAATATCCTCCAAATTTTGATTTAGCAACGAAATATGGTATCAAGTCTATAGAAAAACATCTAAACTACGATTCAAATGGTTTATTTCGTTGATTTTCAGCTGTATTAAATAAAATATTCAATCAACAATGCAGTAATTCTGATTATTCCGTCTTGTAAATAAACATTGGCTCACACTAGAAGACAGCTTTTGTATCTAGAAAATATTTTAAATATTAATGACGGATTACAGAAACAAAAAAAAATCCAGTGACAGTAAAAAAATGACGACCTTACCGGATCTTATCGCGGGAGACATTGACATAGGCACCTATTTTCTTCTGTATTATTTTGTCTCGGGCTCTACGCACTTAATTTGAATTTCTCGCCTCCACGCTTTATTGGTCTTTTATTTTCTTGTGCGGAGATTGAACATGCACCCCTCGTTTCCGTAGATAGTCTTCACTACCAACAGAGCCACGGAGCCGTCAAACTTATATATCTTTGCCGCAAAAAGAACTCCTAATAGACTTTATTATCGATATCGATACGCATGACGTCAGTGCTAAGTTAATCTTTATCGTAACTAAATGATAACATAATTTACACAAAATATCCCCCAAATCTTGATTTAGCAATGAAATATGGTATTAAAAATTGAATAAACTACAATTCAAATTCATTTTTACGTAAATTTTTCGGATAAATTCGATAAAATATAATTAACAAAAAAGCAGTAAAAAAATCATAAATCACCGGTAAAACGTGTATTTATTCGGATTATTGCGACTTGTAACGTCACAGTCAAATTTACAATTTAAATATTCTAGAATATAAATCAAGGATTCAAGCACGAAAACAGAAAATTCCAATCGCTATAAAATAGACCCGCCGATATCGCCGCTTATCAATGTAATTATTGTCACATTCGGCCATTTTCCTCTATCTCATTTTCTCATGGGCACTATTCCACGCTTTATTGGTCTTTTGAACGTAGTGAAAAAATCCTATGTCTATGGGCTTTGTCATCTTCACAGTTCGCAGTAAATAGAGTTTTACCACCACAAAATGCCTTCAATGTACAACTTGATCAAACATTCTTTTCTAACTTAAGTCAATTTTGCCGCAGGGTTTCTATAATCAAACGGATTCCTAGAGGAGAAAGAGTTTCTCTAGCTAAGTCTCTCTCGTCAACCATCCAAGATTGTCTTTTGAACACCGAAAAAAGTTGGAAAAATCTATTTACATTTGGTTATACCCACAATACATTTACGAAACGCCACTCGAATTTTATTCTCTCAGGACACTCTTGCTCCTCACAATGATAAGACACTTAAAGGCCTACGTTCAAAGCATCCCTTACATCCAACCTTTTTAGTTTCATCACACCCTATACCGAGTTTAACAAATGTTTTACGAATTGAGGAAAAAGACACATATGATGCCATTATGTCCTTCCCAAACGGCTCTAGCGGTGGCATCGACGGAATAACTCCTCAAAACCTGAAAGATTTAATCAGCTTCTCTGCCGGTGTCCCTGGTAGAATATTATAAAAAGACATTACTAAACTTTGTTATTTCATATTATCTGGAAAAATTAATGATCATATCACTTCAATTTTTTCGGTGCAATGCTTTGTGCCTTTAACAAAGAAGATGGTGGAATTCGGCCTATCGCCATCGGAAACACTTTTCGCCGACTTACCTCAAAATTAGTCTGTAGATACATTTGTTTGACCTTAAAAAAATAATTTCAACCTATTCAGGTAGGTTTTGGAAGCAGAGGAGGCTGCAAAGCAGCTGTACATTTAATCTGTAGCCTTCTCTCAAATGAGAAAGCAGACATTTATTAAAAATCGATGTGAGGAATGCTTTTAAATGTTTAGACAGAAAAACCTTGTTGGACCAAGTACTTTCAAACCTAAAAGAAATATATCCGTATGATTGGCAAAGTTATTCGACTTCTTCTAAATTATTTCATGAAAACGATATTATTGAATCTGCAGTCGGCGTCCAACAAGGCAATCCTTTAGGTCCGGCTCTGTTTAGCTTAGGAATTCACCCTATCATTATAGAATTGAAATCTAAATTTAATATCTGGTATTTAGATGGCGGTACCCTAGGAGGTACAGTAAACGATGTAAAAAATGATCTTTTAGAAGTTATCGAAAAATTCCAAAGTATTAATCTTTCCCTAAATCTTTCTAAATGTGAGCATTTTATTTCAGATAGATTTTCTAACAGCGAAAATAATGTATTTCACAAGATTTTCAGACTACTTGGCAGTTCAGTGTAATAAGTACATTGAACATTCAGAAATTATACATTTTAAATTCACACATAGCATTCACATTATTAAAACATTGCCTTTTCGTTCCTACATTTTTGTACCATCTCCGTTTTCAGTCCAATTTGGAAATTCTCAAGCAGTTTAGATCAATTAGATGCCAGTCTAAAAATTGTTTTTGAGAAAATTTTTAATCTATCCCTTTCGCAAACCGCATGAGATCAATCTTCTCTACCAATAAATTTGGAGGTACTGGCATCAGAAAAATATCAAGTATTGCTCTACCTGCTTTCCTCCCTTCCGCTTATAGTGTTAATGAACTTTGTAAAAAAATCTTATGTGAAAATGACCCAAATATTCTATTTTTGATTGAAGCTACGGAAGAGTGGAAATCTATCTGTACTGGCAAAGATATTCCAAAGGAATTAAACCTTCAGAAACTTTGGGATACTCCGCTGGTCCAGATAGTTAAAAATAATCTATTTCGAAATTGCATTAGTGTCAAGGCTCGCCTGATAGCTGTCTCGGCAAAGGAATCTGGCTACTGGCTTCACTTCAAGCTATTCCATGCTCAAATCTCGGTACTCTGCTCGACAGTGAAAGCTTTAGAATAGCAATTGGACAACGCCTAGGAGTGGAGGTATGCCATCCCCATACTTGGCCGTGTGGTAGTTCCGTAGACGAATTCGGACTTCATGGACTTTCATGCAGAAAAAGTGCAGGCAGATTCTCCCGTCACAGCTGTCTAAATGACATCATCAAAAGGGCTCTTGCCACCATCAACGTACCCTCCATTCTTGAACCTTTAGGGGTGTGCCGTGATGATGGCAAGAAACCCAATGTTATGACGCTTGTTCCTTGGACGCGGGGCCGAGCTTTGCTGTGGGACGCAACATGCGTTGACATCGTGGCTCCGTCTCGCCTCAATAAAACGAGTGTCAGAGTTGCGGCAGGTGCCGAAGCTGCAGAGCTGCTCAAGCAGCGCAAATAAAATAGTCTGTTATCGAACTACGTGCTTGTGCCGTTTGCTGTGGAAACACTAGGCCCATGGGGTCCATGTGCGCATAAGTTTTTTAAAGAAATAGCCCCCAAAATAATAATAATTAGTGCAGGTGACAAGAGGGCTGGCTCTTTCCTTGCTCAGAGAATCAGTATCTCAATTCAGCGAGGAAATTCTGCCAGCGTTCTTGCCACCTTACCACGCGGGCAACAATTATTTGATTAATATATTTTTATTTTTAGATAGGTATTTTTTGTTTTAGGTTTAGTTATATATTAATTTTAACTGTATTTAAATGTTAATAAAAATTATATGAATAAAAGAAAATTCTTATTTTAATTAAGTTTATTTTACAAGAGGGTTTTATTTATTTTGAAACTTTTCCATGTAGTACAGTAAATGACGGTTTTTGGCAAGCAATTCTTTCAAGTAAGATGGATTTCGCTGAAATTTTGACAGTAAGTAGGGAATACCCCAAGGAAAGTTACAAGTACATTAAAAAACCTTAAAATACGTTTTTTAAAAGTTCACTTGCATATAAACTAACGGAGTTATGACGAAAATAAAGTTGATTTATATTTTTTTACGAGAAAAATCAATAATGAAACGCATCTCATTATTACCTTAATTGGAATTAAAGTTAAAAATGTACAAATGACTTTATCTTGACATTATAAATATGATCCAAAAGTTTGACCGATTAATATGCTTATTTTTGAAAAAAACTTATCATTAAAGTGAACTAGGTATTTTTGAAATATTCAAATAAATTGACTTTTTTCAAATTAACTCCAAAGAAAATAAACCATAGGTATACGTACAAATTGCTATAGTACAAAAAGTTATCATTTTCATTCAAAAATATTTTTTATTTTATGTTTTCACTGTAGCCTAAAAACAAGAAATAAAATATATCGAAAAATGGTTTTTTTTTTTCAATTTAATGTCAAAGAGGGTGTTTAAAAGCGGCGTAAGGAATAAAATAGGGGTTGAAAATTTACAAATAGTTTTTATAACTATATAATTATCATTAATCAAAAGCTTTATACTTTTTTTTTATTCCTTAAATGCCTAAATTTGTGAATTTATCATTTTTTGACAATTAGGGGTAGTATTTACCCCTAAAAGTCAAAAGCACACATCGGCATAGATTTTGAAGTGGATGGTAAGTAGAGCTTAATCCCAAATTTTGAAGAAATTCCATCTTTCTTGAAAGAATTGCTAGGTTTTACCATCTTTTTACCGTCATTTACTGTAATAATGAACGATTCCAACAAATTATACCTTTTCCTAAACTTGGTCCATCAAAATGTAACTTTTCCATACTATTCTAAGAAATTGCAACTTTTCCATTTTTCAAAAAATTATATTAATTTTATATTCAATAATAATTATATCTATAAAATGTCATTTAGAAGACATTACTATGCTACTTTTAATCTGTAAATTTGAGAAACATGAATTAAAGGACTGTTGAGGTATTCGTTTTTTTCAATTCCTGTTAAATTTATTGAAATGGAAAAGTCTCATTTTGTTCGCTTGCTCCTCTTAACCTAATGTAGATTAGACACATTTTGGAAAGGTACGACTGACTAATTATAACTTAAAATAAAACTTTAATTATTCTTTAATAATTTAAGTGCACTTAAGTTATTTCATTCCCATTCCTCTTTTAAATAATCTAGATGTGTGTTTCACTGGCTTTTCAAATTCAAATTACCTTAGCTATTGTATAAGATAAATGATTGTTCCACCAATACCTCAGAGAGGTCCTCACTTGATAAGTAAACCTATTGAAACTACACGTTGCCTTTGAACCATTTACCTGTGATTGATGCTTTTCCTTTGCCCAAGACTTAATTGTTTCAAAGGAGCCTATTGAGGTTAATGAATAAGCTGTTATTCTAGAGGCTCCTAGCAGTTTGAGCGTTAGAAAGTATTATATGATGAAAAGACATGTAATTTTGGATACTCTGCACAGACAGACAGGCAAAAACTGGTTGATTGTATTACATCTGATGAAAAAATAATTTGTTAACCGACTAGAGAATGCTAAGAAGGACCGACCTTTCTAGATTTCCATAATATAACTGATAAGAGATGAAACCCTAATTTTATTTGATTACAGCCTATTTTCTCTAAATGTGTTTTTTTTTAATTATTTCTGCACAAACAAAAGTTGGCAAGCTTAGTGCCCCATGGCATTCTATACCAGCTATGTATTGTACAAGTATATATGTCTTTGGATAGAATAACCCCTTAGAAACAGCTCGTTATTCTAATTACAGCTGTGAAGTATAAATAGATAAAATTTGGATTTTTAAAGGTAAATTAACAACAAAAAAAACAACTTTTAAAAACGCATCGCAAAAACATAAATATATTTATTTTACAATTTTATATCAAACAAATTATATTACTTTCCCAAATACTTACTTACTTCATAAAAATGTTCAAGTACTGAAAATAAAGGCATATTATTCTGTATCTGGTCTTTAATTTTACCTTTATTAGTTTAAAACTGGTAATTTACAATGTATGGGACTTATAATATGTAGCCATTCTAGTGCAGATACACTGCTACAGACGCATGGTTGTGGCGATGGGCTCACCACCTGTCAGGCAGGACTGGGGTGGTTGGTGAAAGGACCCTGTCACATTACATTGTTTGAGCTCTTCCTCTTCTTCCGAAGAAAGCGTTTTATTTTTAACCTCATAATTTCTATTTAATTGTAGTACAAAAGGGTGTAAAGTTCTTAAAATCACAAAAAAAGACAAAGATGTTTGTAAATACTAATCTTCTTTTATGTATATAATTCTACCGTACGTGTGTATATCACTATACTCCTTTCTAACAACTCGACCGATTTGAATTAATATTTTTGTATGCGTTTGGGTGGCGCCCTGGATGTTTTTGATTCACAAATCAGCCCGGCAGATGGCGCTGCAGTCGGTATCATGCAGGACAACGTCTGCCCGGTCAGCAAGTATATTATTTATATATATACAAATCGGCTTTCAATTTTTCACATACTTACCCGCAATACTTCTCGTACCTAAAGTTAATGCATGTATGATACATACATACACAGCCAGTTTTTTTAAAACCTAAAAATAAAAACAAATATATAATATAAAAAAAAATATAAACCAATAAGTTTAGTGTTTTTAACGTTAACACAATTAACAGAATTCTCATTTCAATTACACAAACTTTTGTCTTAATATAATCTGTAACATTGAATTTCTAAAGAATGGTTATGAGTTATCTTTTGAAGTGTGACAAAATAAAAATAGAAACAACATTCGCGTACGAATTGTTGTTACGTTATTTTATTTGCAAGATTCACAAAGGATAATTATTATGTTTATAAAAGAAACAAACCTACTATAATATTTTTGTAAAAGATACATTTAAGTAGGTAAGTTACATTGCCAAGTATTTCAAGCTAAATCTTGTGCTAATACATGTTCAACCAATTTTATCTCCTAGACCATTTGTATTGCCAACTAGAATAATTTATTTCTGTACTTATTTAAGGATATTAAGCTTATAATATGGCTTTTTTTTAATGTTCCGAAAGAAAATTTAAATAATGAAACGATTGTGAAATGAATGTTTTAGTTTTAAGATTAGTGTTCGAAGTGTGAAATCTTATACAAAAATAAATTATTTACTTTGTTACTCCTGCTAACTAGCGCCACCAGCTGATAGTTTTAATTTCCTCTTTAAAGGAGGGGATAATCAAAAAAGTGCTTCTACAGAAATATGTTACTAATTATAAGCTTAAGCTGGTCGTGGTTAGCCAGTTCCAATCTGGTAGAAAAAAGTGCTACCTAGACCTATAAATCACTAAGATGGCATACAAGCTAACGATCCTCCTAAAGATAAGTGGTCACCACAGCTAATGGACGCTTGCAACACCAGTGGCAACACTCGTGCATTTCCAACTCCTTAAAAATCTAATAACTTTCTTCTTGAAGAACCCTATATTGTAGTCTTTAGAGAAAATCTTAAGAGCTCATTCCACAACCTAAAGCACGGGTGGGTTACCTTTGTCTCCGTAAAATTAAAGTTCTTGCCATTGTCACGTCACGTTTCCAAAGTGCAGTGCAATAACAACGGGTGACAGTAACAAAACCTTTTTGAAATCGAAGCGTCATTTGCCAAAATGAAATTGGAAGAGACGGTCGTTGTCTGGTGAACTCATCAGACTCAGAAGAAAAAAAAAAAGGAAAAGAATACTTTGGTGTGACAGGCAACTAAGTGGAAAGTTCTCTACTGCATTTTATAAACTTTGAGAATATCCAAAAAAAAAATCGATATTTCCATATGAGTGTTATTTATAAGTTTTGATGAACTTCGCACTTTAGGATCTGCATCAACATACAAAAATACGAACACGACGTTTTGTGTAGACACTAACACCATTTTGCGTACACCAAACTTTAACTTTCTCTGAAACCGCACTGCACGAGACCATTTAGACTCTAAGCTGTAAGGATAATTTCTCTGCCGATGGCGAGCGATATAAAGTAGCCGCGGGCATTGTTTCAAACAATCCTTAGAACAGATCCCATTATACAAACCGTAACACCCACAGGGAGGCAAACTCTCTCCTCAGATTTAAGGGTTCGATAAGGCTTGTGAGTTTGGGATCGTTGGTGGTTCTCTCAGCCCGTCGTTGAAGAAAGTCAAAAAGGCCAAGCTGGTCGGGTGCACCAGAGATGGCAGCAGCACTCAATATGGGGCCGGGCTTCCGAATTCTAAAGCAGCAACCTTTGAAAATAGCTAAGAACTTAGTTCGTATTTCTGTAAAGGTATATTTTTAAAATTCGCTTTGTACAAAAAGAAAATCAAACATGTCCATTGGCGGCGCTAATAGACGTCAGGAACGAATAAAATATTTTATGTGAAATATCAAACAAAATGCATCTGAATTCAAATTATATTTGATATTATTATGTGTTTACCGGTGCGCGCGGATATATAGAGTACCTAATCCGTAAAAACGCTACGCGTTTTTTAAAGTGGGATACCCTCTTTTCGTTCAAAAATAGAACTTTAAGTTCAAAAATAGAAAGAAATAAGAATAAAACTTCGTACAAACAAAATAGAAAAATATTCTCTTCTTTTTATTAATTAATATCGTAGTTTCTTTATTCATTTACATTTGAGTAAAAAAACACAAACAACGTACATCGCCATCAACAAATACGAGAGCACTGTGCTCTTCCCATCATTTTAATTGGATATCGGATTAATTGCAACGTCGGATTTATATCACTTTTAGGTTTTTTTTTAAATTCCTTACCAAGAGCAAAATAATATTGCCACTCTCAATTTTCCTGATAGAGATTTAACTACCTAAAATGTTAAATACTTATTTAAGAGGGCGATATAGGCCAGAAAGCTAATTTCTGTAATACTAACGTTGTGTATGTAAATGTATTTAAAATCATGACACAATGTCATATACATTACTATCAGATATATATTTTATATACTTCCTTAGTAAATTATTCCATGAAGACGCCTTGAAACTTATTTTTTTTTTTGTATGGGATTTAACGTTTTTACCGTTTTGTAGTCATATTTTTTTAGTTTTTGCTACAACTTAGAGTCAATGCACTAGATAACAAGCTATTCTAATTATTTAATCAACTATCATTACAATAAAATGCAACACACGCTTTAAAATTTGCACAAGTTTTGAAACTGGTCACTTCCAGATTTTTTATAGCATTAAATACAATAAATGAAAATCACTCACTAAGGTAATGCACTATACAAAAGCAAGTTTTAGAACATATATTATTTTCAATCCTTTAGGTGCTTTAGTTCAGCCACAAAATTTGCACAAAAACGGTGTATTTACGCGTTTTCGCCTATACCAGCCTTAAGTTATTTTTGTGACAAATTGATAATTCGCAAAAAACTAATGTTTCGTAAATGTTGCTGTCTTATTGCGTAAGTAAGAAATGGTATTATTCATAGAAAAATGATATTCATTATTTAAGGAATTTGAATACACGTTTCATCGTTTGCGGCAACATGTTCTGCGGGCAAAAGATAAAAAATTTATTTAGCTAATTAAGTAACAAAACTAAAATTATCATACTCATAAAAAGAATATTTCATCTAAAGTAAACCCCTGTGGTACAGTACCATTGACACTGGCGGCATTACCTCTCTGCAAAGCCCTTAAAACACCCGACGCAAGAACAAGTCTTTTAGGTAAGTCCTTAACACCAACCAACGATGACCAAGTCTCAAATGCAAGTGCCGCAAATTCATAACGATTAATTAAAGATGAATTTTTGCGGCGCTTACGTACTTGTGCTTGTTCAGCGGCCGCACCAGGTGTAGTAGACGTACTCTGAACGTAGGAAGGAGCATTTAAACATTATTTAAAAAAAATATTGTGCCGTGGCATTAGAGATTGACAAGTTAACTTATGTACTACTGTACAGTACAGTAGGTACTAAAGTGATGCATATATATTGATTGTATCAAGTTCAAGCATGTCATAGAGAGTAGTATGTCAAGGAACAGAGAGCGATGCGGGACTTGTAGGTTATTGGATTAAGTATAGTGCTCTGAAGATCGAATATCCATATTAAGTAACATAATATGGTTGTTATAACTCATTAAATACACAAGGCTAGACAGAATAAAGATACTGCAAGCCCACATGTGTTAATGTGTTTATTAGCGTGAACAAATATCTAAATACGACTTTTTATTGTTTTCCTTACAAATCGATTGAAGCTGTAAAAAAATAACAATATTATAGACTTTGATAATGTACTATTAGTGCATGAGTGTATATTAGGGTTGCCCGAGAATTTTTGAGGCAAGAATTCTCGAGAAATCTGTTTTCAGTCGAGACGGGAAGAATAAACTCTACGCCTCGAAAACTGGAGAAATCAATTCCGGGCGCTAATTTTTTTTTAGGTTATCTATGATGACTGTGATGTTATTTGAAATTAACATAATTGTTTATAATATATAAGGCATTTTTAGTTTAAGTTGGTAGCAAAATGTTTTGATAATAAGTTTTTATAGTTATCTATATATGTACCAGTAATTTTTGTGATCTAATTTTGATAATTATGTTTTATTTAATTAAATAGTGTTGTACATTTGCATAGAGCAACACGGAATCCTGACTCAGGAGGGGAGGTGCCATTGAGTCTTATTCTCGTACAAAATAATCAGCCTCTTTTTGGGGGGGACGGGAAAATATGTACAAAGTACTAAAGAGTTAAAAACAAGTCTGCTCGTCCCACAATTCCATTACACTTCCCTCTCCATCTCCAAGAGCATTGGGATCCTTATTATCGACATCTCCAGCGATGTTCAGTTCCGAGATCATTTGCAAGACAAGACCTTAGTGGTATAAAAAAAATGGCAACTTTGATAGAATACCCCGGTGCCAGACCCGATCGAACGCCTTCGCTATGTCCAGGCTACATGCCAATGCCTCCCCTGTTAAGATTAGTTGGAGATTATCGGTTCAGGTGCTCGATTGACTCGAGTGTGAATAAATTAAGACAAACAAGACAAGCAATAGACTTGCTCGATGAGCTCTATACACACACTTACAAATTACCAGGCCATCACATCTGAGTCGAGAGCTACACTTAATGGAAAGGAGAGAGCCAACCCCACACACTGTTTCAGTCGAGAGCTACACTTAATGGCAAGGAGAGAGCCAACCCCACACACTGTTTCAGTCGAGAGCTACACTTAATGGCAAGGAGAGAGCCAACCCCACACACTGTTTCAGTCGGCGATTCGATGATGACAACAGAATCGATGACGAGACTACTTGATGATGTAACTGGCACTACTGTTCGTATTCTACAAATGCTTATAAATGTGGAAGTTATTAGGATTTGTTTGTCACATTCGATTAAGCTGAAATTTGGCACAAAAATAGTGCTCTACCTACTAATATTAAATAAATAAATATTTTTGGACATTATACACAGCGTCGTCTGGTCCCAAAGTAAGCAAAGCTTGTGTTGTGGATACCAGACAATGGATACAAATACATATATATTTTTTGTAAATACATACATACATATAATACATAGAAAACACCCAGTCTCAAGACAAAAACAAATAATAAATGTATGTCTTGTGCGGGAATCGAGCCCACGCCCCTTGATTCAGCAGTGGGGTTTCTACCCACTGAGCTACGGAGCTGAGCAAAATATTAATGAAAAAGATTGTTTGCTTGTTCGTTACTCAATCAGGTCGCAACAGAGCATCCAATTGTGCTGAAAGGAAAGATAGTTGAGGAGACGAAGAACGGTATTTGCACTTTGTTCTGATAATTTCTTATTATTGAGATTTCATGCATAGATATTTTTTTATTTGGGCTATTAGGTCTTGTATTTCGCTCATCTTGCAACACGAAAGACGTGTACAGCCACACTGATACGCATTTCCGACAGTCTGCGGGCTTTAGTACAAAATTTATGGCAGACACGCCTCTCGAGAAGAAAATCTTGCGTCCGGTGGATGTGCTATCCTGCGCGCATTGGAACCGAGCGGCCGACGGGAGAAATTTCTTAGTCTGCGGGGTCTAGTACAAAATGTATGCACAGAGTGCCTCCCGGCGCGCACTTGAATTTTTCTATCGGAAATATCTCGTTATGTGCGCCTGGCCTAAATATCAAGATTTTATTTTCGATAATATCTGTGTTAAGAGCTAGAGAACAACACTATCGTCTTTTGGCAAATCTAGCCACACACACACACACACACACACACTGGTAATGAAATGACGGGTTGACAAAATTGTTTTTTTTTCTTCCACTTTTGTTAACGGTAGGTTTAAGATGGTGATTTTCGATTAGGTTGCTCAATTCACTACAATGTATTGGTAAACAAATCCAGACAAACAAAAAGTTATTTAAAGTATTAAAGACATGTTTGTGAGTTTGTGATAAAAGTTAATTTACAAATGAAAGGTAATGTCATCTTTTGTAATTTAGACTTCTTACAGCAAAATACAAATCAATTTGACTTTATTGAAGGATTACCTCACAGTTGCGCAACGTGATAAATCCGATTTTAAATATGTAGTTTTGTTACTCGCATATGAGCATCAGGGATAGTACTTTTACCGAGGGGAACGCTATATGGCTTCTCCCCCCTATATGGGGGCCAAGTTGCTTTGTGTACATTTAGGAACTGGTATAGTGACGCAATAATTATAAAAAAGTTAAGTACTACCCTACTCTTTACTTTTTATATAGACCGAGTATAGTTTGTTAAGTTTATGGTTTATCAATTAATAAGTCTTATTTATGGTAACTAAAAATTTATTTCTTTATTCAAAATTTCTTGAGATATTCGAGAAACTCGTAAAATCCTTGTCGATAATTCTCGTGCCTCGATAAGTCGTGAAAAACAGTACGTAAGTTTTTGAGAGACGACATTGTTATTTCAGGCCTTTTAATTTACTTATTTTTTTGCATTTAAACTTGGCATTTTATACAATAATTCTACTTAATTGTATAGTACATGCAACCGATACAAATAAGAAAGTTCTCAAATTTTAATTAAAGCGGCGTTTTTTTTTTTTACACCACCAAGGTGGCAAACAAGCTTATGGTCCGCCTGATGGTAAGAGGTCACCGTAGCCTATGGACGCTTGCAACACTAGGGGTATCACTTGCGCGTTGCCGACACTTCAGAAATCTAATAACTTCTTTCTTGAAGAACTCCATACTGTAGACCTTGCAGAAAACCTTGGCAGGTAGCTCATTCCACAACTTAAGCGTTCGCGGGAGGAAGTGTCTCTGAAACCGCACTGTACGCGACCATTAAGGTTACAAAGAGTGAGATGAATTCACTGCCGATGGCGAGCGGTGCGATGGTAGAAAGTAGCCGTGGGCATCATTTCGAACAATTCCTCAGAACACAACCCATTGCACAAGCGGTAGAACACACACAGGGAGGCAAAGTCTCTCCTCAGACTTAAGGGCTCGATACCGCCAGTGAGTTTGGAATCGTCGACAATTCTCACAGCCCGTCGTTGAACCGAGTCAAAAGGGCCAAGTCTAATTGGTATGTATTTGTTTTTTTAAATAATAAATATTTTTGGCTTTTAGATAACTCATTTGATTGGTAAAATATCAGCCTTATGGAAAATAATTTATTTTATCTTTGTGACATCACTGGCAGAAATGAATTTTTTTCGAAGATAAAAATTACATTACGATTTTAGACAGAATCTAATTTAGGGAAAAGTCCATCAAGTGTCCAACCAAATTGTGAGAAAGGTCGTTTACGGGCACAGACTTGACATTGGCAAATTAAATATTTTTTCTTTAATGTCTTTTGAAGATATATTTTATATTTATTACAAATACGTTTGTAAAAGTATGAAATTTCTTAAGATTTTTATCAACAAATGAATGCCTCTTTGTTGGTGTTGCTGATTAATTATATATTTTTATGATTAAACACGGTTGTAGGTATATATGAGAATTAATGGATAAAAAGGCCAAGTTTTATTTACGGTAAAAAATCTTACTAATATTATAAATCTGAAAGTTTGGATATTTGTTACTCAATCATACTTCAACCAATGGACGGATTGAGATGAAATTTGGCACACATACTTGCAGGTTAAGACCTGGAATAGGACATAGGCTTCTTTTTGTCCCGAAAAAGTACCCAGGAATAACTCAAACCGCGCTTAAACGAACTTTAGCTATGCTATAATAAGTATAATAATTAAGGAGTTGACGTAGAAATTCTACGCCTATAACCGAATTTGGGACGGGCGGAGCCGAGGGTCATGGCAATTTCCACGTTTTTCATTTTATTGTTAATTATTTCGACTTTATTATAATTGGAACAATTAATTGCAGATTTTTATATATCAAGGTAACAAAATTTTAGCTTAACACACATTTATGTTAAAAGAAATAAAAAAAACAGCATATTTTGAACGTCAGTATTCCCACAGAAACAAGAAAATCCTTTCGTTGAACTTTAAGTATCTGTTTACCGTGATCAATAAATTAAATGCCTCTTTAAAGCGTTCACATTTACCACATGCAATCAAATACGAATCTGTTGAAAATATACCTCGTTTATCAATGTCTAATTTCAGTGGTGAACTCAATGACCTTATTGGGTGAACTGCTGAAAAGTACCGGGAAGTAGGCTGTGATTAACACAAACACGGCTATTAAAGTGAGAGGGTATTGTACTATTTGATTTAGTGGGTATAAGAATAAAGTCACATGACAAACAAGGGCACCGTCATATTATCAAAGTAAATACAGCGCTCCATACCGATAAAGTTTAATCGTATATTCTTTATTTATGATTTAACCTCCATGAAATTTTGTATTTAAAATCCGAAACTTATTATTTCTATATATTTTTATATAATTCATACGACTTCAAAAAAAAAAAAATGTCCAAAAAATATAAGTATCAAGATTTTTCGGTAAACTTATTTTGAATTTACTAATTGAGACGTAAGCCTAGGCATTATTTAGTTCATAGATAGATTGCCTCTTATCGAATATGTTTCACAGAAATTTCCTCCTGCGAACGCTTTGGTTGTGGAATGAGCTCCCTGACAAGGTTTTCTCCAAATATTGTGTATGCGGTTCTTCAATTGTTAGATTTTGAAGATATTTTTTTTGAAGTGTCGGCAACGCAGGTGTTGCTAGCGTTCATAGGCTGCGGTGACCGCTTACTATCAGGTGAATCGCAAGCTTGTTTGCCACCTAAAAAAATTATAGTTTTCGTTTTTTTTTTTTTTTTTTTTTTTTATACCACTAAGGTGGCAAACAAGCTTACGGCCCGCCTGATGGTAAGCGGTCACCGTAGCCTATGGACGCTTGCAACACCAGGAGTATCACTTGCGCGTTGCCGACCCTTCAGAAAACTAATAACTTCTTTCTTGAAGAACTCCATACTGTAGTCCTTGCAGAAAACCTTGGCAGGGAGCTCATTCCACAACTTAAGCGTTCGCGGGAGGAAGTTTCTCTGAAACCGCACTGTACGCGACCATTTAGGTTCTAAAGTGTGAGAATGAATTCACTGCCGATGGCGAGCGGTGCGATGGTAGAAAGTAGCCGTGGGCATCATTTCGAACAATTCCTCAGAACACAACCCATTGTACAAGCGGTAGAACACACACAGTGAGGCAAAGTCTCTCCTCAGACTTAAGGGCTCGATACCGCAAGTGAGTTTGGAATCGTTGACAATTCTCACAGCCCGTCGTTGAACCGAGTCAAAAGGGCCAAGCTGGTATCCGGGTGCACCTGCCCAGAGATGGCAGCAGTACTCCATATGGGGCCGAACCTGCGACTTGTAAAGTAACAACCTTTGCCCCGACGTGAAGTACTGCTTCGCTCTGTTGAGTACACCAAGTTTTTTGGACGCCAGCTTCACCTTATCTTGTAAATGATCTCGGAACTGAACATCGCTGGAGATGTCGACACCAAGGATCCCAATGCTCTTGGAGATGGAGAGGGGAGTGTTCTGGAATTGTGGGACCACAGTGAATGGAGTTTTCTTAGCGGTGAACGCGCACACTTGTGTCTTTGTAGGGTTGAATCGGACCAAGTTTACCCGTCCCCAGTCAGAGACCTGGGACAGTGAGGTCTCAATTTGAGACACAAGTTCTCCGCGGTTTTCCTCCACAACGGAACGAGGGATGTTTGCACGACCCGTGTAAAAAGCGTCTCCAGTACTGTCATCTGCATAGCAATGTATGTTTTAGATGTCCAACATGTCATTGATATGCAGCAGAAACAGCGTAGGAGACAGCACAGAGCCTTGCGGGACACCAGCATTAATGTCCATGCTATCAGAGAAACTACCGTCAACTACGGTTCGTATGCGTCTGCCGGACAAAAAGCTAGCCACCCATTTGCACAAACCCTCGGGCACTCCGTAAGATGGCAACTTTGATAGAAGACCGCGGTGCCAGACCCGATCGAACGCCTTCGCTATGTCCAGGCTACATGCCAATGCCTCCCCCTGACTCTCAATGGCTAGTGCCCATCGGTGTGTGAGATACACTAGAAGGTCACCAGTCGAGCGACCGTGGCGAAAGCCATATTGACGGTCACTGACCAGATCGTGTACTTCTAGGTATCTTAGAAGCTGTATGTTGATCACACGCTCCATCACCTTAGAGAGGAGAGAGGTAATAGCGATAGGCCTGTAATTCGATGGATCTGATCTATCGCCCTTTTTGGGCACCGGGTGCACATTCGCAGTCTTCCATGAAGACGGAAATTGCCTAGTGTGGTAGGAAAGCGCGAAGAGGCGCGTGAATACAGGACATAACTCAGGAGCACACTGTTTAAGCACCACTGCTGGTATACCGTCTGGCCCACTTGACTTATGAACGTCTAGAGAGAGCAACGCCCGCCTGACCTCCCGCTGCGTTATGGAGATTTCCGGCATGGTCTAACCGCACCACGGTATAGTAGGTGGTACAGCGCCTTCATCGTTCATATTCGAGTTCGGTTACTAAAAATGTAGAAAATAGATTGTGGATAGTTCAAAAGTTGACCAATAGACATATAATAAAAAAGATAAGCTAATATCAATACTCAAATTGTGCTTTGCGGAGCCTTGGGGCTCCAATAAGTATCTACGAGGGTTCCACCATAATGATATCAACCTAAATTATTTTTTAAAATATTGATTTACTGAATTTCATCAACTTACAGTAGAGTCAATTCATTGTAACTTATTCTTGTATTATGAAATAATAAATGTAAAAACAGCTTTTGCTTGTTTTTGGGCTCCGTAAAATATTTAGTTTTCCACAAGGGTTTTAAGTTTGAGAACCGCTGAGCCTAAGAAAAGATTCTCATATAATATTCCAAAAATCTGTTAAAAAAGTTTGATAACCACTGAGCTAAAGAAAAGGTTTATAACACAATAATATTATAAACTGAATAAATATTATTGTAAAGCAGAATAAAACTTTTCGCACACGGACAGCAAAAATGAAACATTATCAGAGATAACACGCATCAATGAGTCTGTAGGTAATGTAGTGTATTATTTTGTTATTGAGGTTGGTTATAATAATTTACTTTTGAAGGAAAAATAGAATGTGAAAAAACTCTCATACAATACAGAAGCTAAAATTATTTGCTAACACTGAAATAATAATTTGTTTTTCGAATCATTGAACATTATCAAACCATTATGTTCTTAACCGATTATCAAAAAGGAGGTTATCAATTAGACCCATACCTATGTATGTAGTATGAATAATAAATTACAAAATATTCATATATGTCTATGAGGGCCTTCTAAACAGATGTGCCCAATTTCATAAGTGTATGTATGTATGTATGTTTGTTTTAATAATTTTTATTGAATTCTATATAAGTAATCTTACTAGTTTATTAGTTTTAGTGGATTAGGTACCGTTCAACTTGGGGAAAAGTGCAAGTTTCAGTAGAGGGGATTCGTTGGTTCTGGCTCACTACCCTCCAACCCCAACCCCCCGCCTAAAAACTTTTCTGCCCCACACGCGTTGGTTCTGGCTCACTACCCTCCAACCCCAACCCCTCGCCTAAAAACTTTTCTGCCCCGCACGACTCGCGCTTGACCACTCTCAAAACATCGTTGGTTCTGGCTCACTACCCTCCAACCCCAACCCCCCGCCTAAAAACTTTTCTGCCCCACACGACTCGCGCTTGACCACTCTCAAAACCACCCCTGTGTCTGAGGTGTGGCGACTCGCGCTTGACCACTCTCAAAACATCGTTGGTTCTGGCTCACTACCCTCCAACCCCAACCCCTCACCTAAAAACTTTTCTGCCCCGCACGACTCACGCTTGACCACTCTCAAAACCACCCCTGTGTCTGGGGTGTGGCGACTCGCGCTTGACCACTCTCAAAACCACCCCTGTGTCTGGGGCTATGTCGACTCACGCTTGACCAAAACTACTGCGTGACGTCACAGTGGCTCCTGTGTATAACTTGTCTCTAGTTATGTTATGTAATTACATCATTATCGTAATGGGTTATCATGTTTTTCCCCGTTCATAATAAAGTTATTCCTATTTAATTACAATGATGTTGGTGGTGACATTCCAAAAACTAGTCCCCCGAGGGTGTATCTCAAGATTTTAGGGGTGTGTCCACTCACGCTTTACAAAAACAACCTGGAGACGTGTCGGTTCACGCTTGATATGACTTGACATGTTATACCTACAGAAAATCTTCAATTCAAGTCGGTCGAAGTTTAAAGAGAAAAGCTGATAATAGTGTTAAAGATTTACAACTAGCATTGACGTCATCATGATGTGTCAAATATGTGATTTACAGGTTAAGCAAAGATTCTATGCTCAGCACTTACGATCTAAGAAACACAAATAGAAATGTCTTATTCTTAATCATAATTTACTTTATGTGTCTGTTATATCACTCGTGAAGTATTTATAGCATCAATTGAAGAATCAATACTATTTTATTATTCATGCAGATTTTGATCAGGAAACAAAAGATTTAAAAAATTCTTTTGAATTTTTAAATTTGACTATTAGGAATTGGATAAAAAATGGTGAATTAGAAAATTATTCAGAACCTTTAAGTGATGACATTAAAAATAAAATGTGTAATGACACATAGTGATTTAGAAAAAAAAGAAAATGTAGACCTTAAAAAAAAAAAAAAACAGTTTTTAGAAATGCATGTTAATAAGTTTAATCCCTTACGGGGATCTTCGTATATTCGTAAAAAAGAACGATCAACAATGTTTTAAGAGGACTATATCCTGCAAATACACATTCCGATAGGGTATCATCATACTTGAGGCATTAAAATAAACTAACGTTTAATAATATTCATTTCCCAATCAAATTATCTGATATACCCAAGGTAGAAAAACAAAATGACATTAGCATTAATATGTTTGAATTAGAGTTTAACAAAGAAAAAAAAACTTTACAAAATGTTCTAATTAATTACAAATTAACTTATTATTTTTAAACAACGGTTGAAATGGTCATTATTGTATTTATCACGCTTGGTAAATAAACAAATAACAAATTGAAATGACACTATTCATATCTGGGCCGGTTGCCGTAACTATTTTTAATCTAAAGTTAATTTAATTAATCACCAGAAACATGAATGTGCTCAAATTTTTACTGAATAACTAGGAATTCATAAAAAAGAAAAATAATGGTTTAATAGGGAAACAAATAATGATGAAATCTATTTTGATAAATTTCAAAGAATATTAAAATTACATTTTATAATATATGCAGACTTTGTAGCTCATTTAAAACCCGTCACCTATTGTGTCCCTGATCCATCGAAGTCATATACGTAAACAATACATGAACATGTAGTTTGTTCTTATGGATAATATATAAAATGTTCATATGATGATAAACTGTCTATATACAGAACATACTCAGAGCCTAATTGTACAAAAATGTTTATGGAAAGCATTAACAAAGATATTAGCAATATACATAGGATAAATTGTTTTCAAAAATGTCCACTTTCTTTAACTAATGAAGAGAAGGAATCTATAAGAAAATCGCAATTATGTTATATTAGGTGATGAAATCACAGTAGACTATGACTGGAATACTAGTAATTTTAGAGGTGTTAGTCACGAATTATTTAGTAGCACAAAGTATCGTGTTCCATTTTTCATTCCTATTCTATTTCACAATCTAAGCAATTATGATGCTCATTTTATTGTTCATGCTTTGAATTTTAAAGATTGAGAAATAAAAATAATTCCGCAAAATAAGTAAAAATATAATTCATTCTCATGTAAACCTAATATGTCGTATAGTTCATTTGCGGTTTTTAGATTATTTTTAATTTATGATCTACTAGAGTTTAGATATATAGAATATTATATAAAGACATAATCAATTACAAACGAATTTTAATAAACTTATTAGGAAAGGTGTTTTTCTTCATGAATTTGTTATGTCAGCTCAATTTAAATGTAAAAATATGAGCTATAGCTATAGTAAGAATAGAGCTCATTTTCCGTGGCAAAAATATATTATAGATAGGTGTACAGCTTAGTGTAAAAAGAAGAAAATAAATAATAACAATTATATCACATTAGATATAAAAAATTCTAAAGTTATCAGAAATATCAGTGAGTAGCATTACATAAGTTCTTAAATATGGATTGGAATATTCCAACATATTTTTTTGTTTTTCTACCTTGGGTATATCAGATAATTTGATTGGGAAATGAATATTATTAAACGTTAGTTTATTTTAATGCCTCAAGTATGATGATACCCTATCGGAATGTGTATTTGCAGGATATAGTCCTCTTAAAACATTGTTGATCGTTCTTTTTTACGAATATACGAAGATCCCCGTAAGGGATTAAACTTATTAACATGCATTTCTAAAAACTGTTTTTTTTTTTTTTTTTAAGGTCTACATTTTCTTTTTTTTCTAAATCACTATGTGTCATTACACATTTTATTTTTAATGTCATCACTTAAAGGTTCTGAATAATTTTCTAATTCACCATTTTTTATCCAATTCCTAATAGTCAAATTTAAAATTCAAAAGAATTTTTTAAATCTTTTGTTTCCTGATCAAAATCTGCATGAATAATAAAATAGTATTGATTCTTCAATTGATGCTGTAAATACTTCACGAGTGATATAACAGACACATAAAGTAAATTATGATTAAGAATAAGACATTTCTATTTGTGTTTCTTAGATCGTAAGTGCTGAGCATAGAATCTTTGCTTAACCTGTAAATCACATATTTGACACATCATGATGACGTCAATGCTAGTTGTAAATCTTTAACACTATTATCAGCTTTTCTCTTTAAACTTCGACCGACTTGAATTGAAGATTTTCTGTAGGTATAACATGTCAAGTCATATCAAGCGTGAACCGACACGTCTCCAGGTTGTTTTTGTAAAGCGTGAGTGGACACACCCCTAAAATCTTGAGATACACCCTCGGGGGACTAGTTTTTGGAATGTCACCACCAACATCATTGTAATTAAATAGGAATAACTTTATTATGAACGGGGAAAAACATGATAACCCATTACGATAATGATGTAATTACATAACATAACTAGAGACAAGTTATACACAGGAGCCACTGTGACGTCACGCAGTAGTTTTGGTCAAGCGTGAGTCGACATAGCCCCAGACACAGGGGTGGTTTTGAGAGTGGTCAAGCGCGAGTCGCCACACCCCAGACACAGGGGTGGTTTTGAGAGTGGTCAAGCGTGAGTCGTGCGGGGCAGAAAAGTTTTTAGGTGAGGGGTTGGGGTTGGAGGGTAGTGAGCCAGAACCAACGATGTTTTGAGAGTGGTCAAGCGCGAGTCGCCACACCTCAGACACAGGGGTGGTTTTGAGAGTGGTCAAGCGCGAGTCGTGTGGGGCAGAAAAGTTTTTAGGCGGGGGGTTGGGGTTGGAGGGTAGTGAGCCAGAACCAACGATGTTTTGAGAGTGGTCAAGCGCGAGTCGCCACACCCCAGACACAGGGGTGGTTTTGAGAGTGGTCAAGCGTGAGTCGTGCGGGGCAGAAAAGTTTTTAGGTGAGGGGTTGGGGTTGGAGGGTAGTGAGCCAGAACCAACGATGTTTTGAGAGTGGTCAAGCGCGAGTCGCCACACCTCAGACACAGGGGTGGTTTTGAGAGTGGTCAAGCGCGAGTCGTGTGGGGCAGAAAAGTTTTTAGGCGGGGGGTTGGGGTTGGAGGGTAGTGAGCCAGAACCAACGATGTTTTGAGAGTGGTCAAGCGCGAGTCGTGCGGGGCAGAAAAGTTTTTAGGCGAGGGGTTGGGGTTGGAGGGTAGTGAGCCAGAACCAACGTGTGGGGCAGAAAAGTTTTTAGGCGGGGGGTTGGGGTTGGAGGGTAGTGAGCCAGAACCAACGATGTTTTGAGATGTTAGGCGAGGGGTTGAGTATCGAGTCGGTAGTTATCAAGATATGGACTGTTAAGGGGATGGGTACCAATCACTAGAATAACCCGTTGTCGGTTTAACGCATTGGTTTAGGACGCAATTCTAATGTGGACCTTATTGTGTGTATGTATGTTACCCAATATCTTCGCCGATCTTGAGTCATCCAGGGACATTAACTCCCGCATTGGCGCCCGTCAAAAACTCTAAACATCCTCTTCTAGACAAACCCCATACTTTTAATTAATAAGGGTAATCCCCTACTAATATCTTTAATATATATATGTCCAAGTACCTACTTACCAAGAAAAAATAAAAAAAAAATCCTTGTATTTTCTTCTGGAAATGTGTTAATTTTTTTAAGTTCTTTCACAAAAACAAAAGTATAAAGAATAAATTAATGTATTTACTACGCTTAATTTGTTGCAACATAACTAAATAAGTACTTACTAAGTTTTTACTGACATTTTGCGATGACAATAATTAATTTTTTTTCATGGCAAATTTCTTCATTATTTATGTTCTTTTTAGAATTATCTATCAAAAAAAAAAACTAAAAAATATATCGTAGGGGTATTCTATAATATAATTTCCTTTTCTGTCAATCCAGTCTCTTCGTTTTTTTAGTCTTACTTTTCATATAAAAAAATAAGTAATTATATAAAAATAAGTAAAAAAATCTGTTAATATTACGGGCAAACTATAAAGAACTGTTATATAAATATAATAAATGCTATACATTCGTAATTCAAATTATGCAGCAGGCAAGGAGAAATGGAAATACTCAGAAGTTCGTTTCCAACAACAATAGTGTCAGCTTTGCCCCAAGTGTGGGTCACAAAGGTCATTTCAATCTGCACCCGGCATTCAGGACTATTGCTCAGGTCAATTCATATTGCAGTCGAGACAACAATAGTAGTGCAAGTTTTACAATTTGTGGCCGCAGCTTGAGAATATCGATGAACTATCCGGGACTGTGTACAGTCTACAAGATTGACTTATAGCGATGCTTTACAAAAGCTGGATTTCAACTATGTAGAATTAACATAGACTAAACGGTTAAGGTAACTTCCAATTCTGATACATATCATATCTGTAGCGGAATAAAACAGTGTCGAACCTAAAACTGAACAAGTGGGAGGGTAAATATATATATCTGCCCTATATAGCTACCTGCGCTTCACATATCCGCAGTCTGTTCTTGACTAATGTAAATAATAAATATAAATATTTTTTGGACAATACACACAGCGCCGTCTGGCCCCAAAGTAAGCAAAGCTTGTGTTATGGACACCAGACAACGGATACAAATACATTTTAAATTTTTTTTGTAAATACATACATATTATACATAAATACACCCAGACTCAAGACAAACACAAATGTTTATCACATAAATGTTTGTCCAGTGCAGGAATCTAACCCACACCCTCTGCACAGCAGCTGGCCACACTACTAACTAGGCTGCGAGAGAGAATGTAATATATTATACTACGTGTAACATAAGTGTGAGATAATAATGCAGGCGATAATTTATACTGAACAATTAAATTATACTAAACTACTAATTATACAAATATTTTTTTTCGAGATTTCGAGCCATGATTCTTGGGAAAAGCTGTTCAGTATAAGGAGCAACTGCGCCGACATATCAGATACAGAATAAAACGAAAGTAAAAAAGAGAAGAGAAGAAAAGGTTGTGATGGGGCTACAGCAAAACAATATTCGAAAGGTCATATAGTATAGTTTATTTAAAAAATTTAGATTTCTGTTCCGTGTTTCAGAGAGCTCGTAAATTCATCGGTCCAGGCGATTTGTCATATGACAGCAGTCGCTAAGCCAAGTCAGAGGCCTTAAAGACGGCTTGAAAACTTCGACAGTCAAGTGTCCACTAGCTGGATGGTGTCCACCAACCCAAACTAGGTCAGCGTGATGGACTGTGGCCTAAGCCTACTACTTCAATGAAAGGCATGTGCCCAGTGAGCGTTAATCTGTGCCCCTGCAGTGGGGCATATAATTAATCGTCTTACAATGTGGCGATAAATAATTATTTTTAGACAGACAAAGCTTCGCAAACCTTTATGATATTATTTTAACAATTTGATATGGCAATAATCGATATGACAAGACCAAAGACTGTTGGGTATACCTATTTCCTAAGTGTAATAACACGCTCCAAGACTAATAAATTTCTAGATATAAAACTTTTGACATCGACTTCGAGTTTAAGACAAGAAAAACTTAGCAGATTGAGCCGGCTCCTAGATAGACGTTTTCGCTAAATGTAATAATCACATTTTTTCAGATAAAAAGTTTTTCTCTACGCATATGTTTATGGCCCACCTAGTTTTCTATAACGCAGTTACATAAACAATAGCAACACATTATTCTGTACCGATATAATATTGAAAAAAATCACAATTTTCAAAACATTTTTTATACTTAGGCAACAGAAGCCAAAACAATTATCTTCAGAATTTTTCTTTTGTCTGACTGTCTATCTGTATGTTTGTACGCGCATTACACAATAACTACTGCACGAAATTACAGAAAGGAGACACAGACTTATATACTACTGGTGCATGTTTAGTTTTGATACGCCGCCTAGAAGCAATTCTAGATTTAATAACGGGGAACTCCCCTCAAGGCGGTGACTCACCTTCGGGTTCGAGGCTCACGCTGTTCGAAAGGACGCCCTCTTCAGATTCTCACCCCAAAAAGCCCGGTGAAGCAGTAATGGCTGAAACAGTCAACTGCATAGTCAGTTCGGAAAATATATAATTACAAGATCTTCGGTCTTACGGCGTCGGATTTATACAATTCTTACGATATATATATATATATATCGTAAGAATTGTATAAATCCGACGCCGTAAGACCGGAGACGTAGGCAAAAACTTGTAATATATAAATCTTTAATGGCGAGTATAAGAACTTCCTCGCAGCCTAGTTGGTAGTGTGGTCGGCTGCTGTGCAGAGGGTGTGGTTTCGATTCCCGCACTGGACAAACATTTGTGTTTGTCTTGAGTCTGTCTGGGTGTATTTATGTATGATATATATATATTTACAAAAATAAATGTATTCGTGTCCGTTGTCTGGTATCCATAACACAAACTTAGCTTACTTTGGGGCCAGACGGCGCTGTGGTTATGTTCAAAAATATTTATTATTATTTTTAGATCAGATGAGGATAACTTACCAAGTAGGTATCCAAGCACACTTTTTAGTAAAAAAGTTACAAGCATGCTTCAATTAATATGTGTGATAGACACTCCTTGTTGCAAGATCCCGATCGATTGCTGAAACGTGTCGTAAACACTTCAATGTGTTTACTTGCCCCGGGGATTATTGAGTTTTTGGAGTAGGTATCCAATCTTGTTCAGATGAATAAACACGATACATTTTTAATGTGTCTGCATTAACGTTTAATGCGTTTTAAGGGTTTATCCAAGGTGGATAAAAGGGAATAGTGAATAAAAGCTTAATACGAAAATCAGTAAATTAAAAAATACTTTAATAACTGTCTAAAAAGTAAAAAAAATAATTCTTTACATCATACGGAAAGGAGTAGGTGCATTTTAGGGTGCCGTACCCAAAAGTTAAAAACGGGCCTGCATTACTAAGACTCCGCTTTTCGTCCGTCTGTCATCATGCTGTATGTTATGGCCGTGATAGTTAGACAGTTGAAATTCACAGAAGATGTATTTCTGTTGCCGCTATAACAAGAAATACTAAAAAAACAGACAGAATAAATTAAGGGCTTCTATATAACCCTTCGTGCGCGAGTCCGACTCGCACTTGGCCGATTTTTATTTTTGTCCTTGCTACTAGGTGCCAATTTAGCTCTAAATGTCCAATGTTTAGTTGCTACTTGTACTACAACCTTTGTAACATTTATAGTGAATAATAAAGAGGGGAGAGGAAGGATAGGGTAAGGGTAAAAGCTGGAAAATTAGATCTACAGTTGACTTTAGTTGGGTTATTTAACATATCTACAACTTCGCTACTTAACGGTTGACTTTGGGTCATCATACCAACGACTACCTACCGACTTATTGCGCTCCGTATCTCAAGAATGTCTAGTTGCCTAAACTAATATCATAAAGAGCTAAAATTCGTTGGTTTGTAAATAGATACACTATCTCTGCCCCCCCCCCCCCCTTATTCCCAATGTACAGGAATCGATACAATTACTCATACTTTATTTATTTAGTAATCACTTAAAGTACTGATTAAGATTGATTGAAACTAAACCCATAGTCAGTAAACTTCGAAGTTGGTTGTAACCAACTTCGAAGTCAATTACAGGTGCTTTCAGTCAATTATCTACAGACTCAGAGCTTTCACTAAGTTTCTCAGTTATTTCAGTTCCGTGCGAATTTTTTTAAGAACTTGGCACCTTTTATGTCATAGGTCATCTATTCTTACAGTTAAGCAATATTAACAGGCATTAATCACTTCATATTATAAAACTTATCCCTCATGCTACATTTGTTTGCCTGTCTGTTTGTCTGTCTAAATGTGATAAACTCAAAAAGTACTAAACTGATTTTCATACAGCTTTCACTAATGGACAGAAATTCATGAAAAAGGTTTAGGTGTATAATTAACGGGCATTAATCACTACATATTATAAAACTTATCTTCCATTGCACATCTTTCTGCCTCTCTGTCTGAATGCGATTAAATCATAAAGTTCCAAACTGATTTTCATACGGTTTCACCAATGGACAAAAATTCATGAAAAAGGTTTAGGTGTATAATTAACGGGCATTTATGACTACATATTATAAAACTAATCCACCATGCCATCTTTCTGCCTATCTGTCTGAATGCGATAAACTCATAAAGTACCAAACTGATTTTCATACGATTTTCACCAATGTACAGTAATTCATAAAAAAGGTTTAGGTGTATAACTAACGGGCATTAATCAGTACATATTATGAAACTCATCTCCCATTGCATATCTTTCTCTTTCTCTGTCTGAATGCGATAAACTCAAAAAGTACCAAACTGATTTTCATACGGTTTTCACAAAGAAACAGAAATTCATGAAAAAGGCTTAGGTGTATAATTCATTAAAGTGTTGTGTAAATAGGCTGCAATATTATATAGGCTAAATTATTCACGGTTTCTTTAAATATCATGTGGACTGGAAGCTTGGCATTGCGTATGTTGGCTAAATATTAATATATAAGTAGATAAATCAAAATATTGTACAACAGAATTGTTAGACTTAAGAGGATACACTTCGCGGCGCCTCGCAGCGGGCTTCATACAAACGCATTTCTCATTTGTTTTTGACATGTACTGATTAATCACTGTGAAATTTCTTAGTCACAACCCCAAGCCGAATACCTTCTGTCTGTCTGTGGTTTTTCCAAAATCTTAAATTAACTAGAAATATTTTTTTAAAACCTTTTGTATGAAAAATTAGAATCCTGTAAAACTTTTGAACTATAAAATTTTATAGAAAACTAGGACACTGTAGACCTATATATTTATTACTAGAACATGTCTTCAAAATTTCGTGGTGTTTGATCAACAAGTGTCAAAAATAAGTAAGAAATTTGTTTGTATGAAGCCCGCTGCGAGGCGCCGCGAAGTTTATCCTCTTAATGAAGTCCACAAATAAATCCGCGAAGGCATATTATTTTGACCAATATAGTATTGATTCTTATTCTGATATTTATTAATTAAGCATTTAATGTAGAAAAAACTAGTCCCTTATTGAATATAATTCAAGTGGATATTTTAAAATATTTCGCGCAACAAATAATAAATAAATTGTTTCTTTGATGAGACTTACGGCGCTTGACTGGGTAAATTTATCAATTGAACATTACATTTCGCTTTAATTAGATGAAAATAGCTATTTGTTCAACAAGTGGGCAAAGTTGTTTTTTGTGAAGAGCGCCAACTTTAAATCGCGAGCTAGCGAGTGATTCTTATATAGACTACTAAGCACAGCGAGGGATTTAAAGGCCCGAGACCTTTAAAAATAATTTGCTGTTGTGTGAAACATAAGCGCAAATTAACTTTTCATCTCTACCAGTGCGAAAAAATAGGTCTTAGGCAAGGAACACACTGAAGGCCAGATTAAGCAATAAATTTATTCTATTTTACAAATACTACCTACTATACTCTGCTTCTATCAAAAAATAAACAATAGGTAGGTACTAACTATTCTTTTTAGCATTAGCAACTTTTGAAAGTCGCCAATTATTGAACAATTGTTATGCTTTCGGATATTTTTCACGTGAATTCTCTGGTAAAAAGCTTGGTGCAGCATTAAATACTTGTTGTCTTAGATCCTCTGGTGTTAAAGCAATATCTTCGTAACTCGAGTCACTCATTTTTTCAAAAAATAATACAATACTTAAATAAACAATCTAAGTGTAAAATAACTAATTAGTTTTGCGCCATATTATATTCGCTTTCTTTTTTTTTAGACGTGCGTTCAGAAATTTAGTCTATGACACTTTTATTAAAAACAAAGCATAATTTTTTTGAAAAAAAAAATTTTTTATAAATTATGTTAAGTAGGTATTATTAATCATAAATATTAAGTACGTCAACAATGAAAAAATGTAACGTAGTTATACTTTTGATTAAAATGAATTTGTGTCTTAACCAATCATTACGTTGTTTGTTTTTTTCAGTATCGCAAAATCCAAAAGGTAATATTCGAACGTTGCATCACTTTGTCTCACGCTCAAAAATTTTGTCCACCGTTTTTGAACAGCAAAACCACCCTTTTGGTGCTGGAGTGGTAAAATGTCTGAGAGGTAAAACCGCTTGAGCGGTCAAATATTTAATTTTGAAAATGGAACGAACATTTTCTAAACCCGAACATTGATAACTAAGGAGCTAAACTCATCAAGTTTTTTTTAAAATAATGCACCATAAAATTAATTTAAAAAAGTAAAAAAAGGAATCGGCATTTGAACGCGGTGAATTGGCGACAAAATTACCAAAACTACATTTATTATTGTCAATACAGTTATCAATGTAATTATTTTTGTGTTTGAAAAAAGCACTATACAAGCCTTGGCCAAGACTATTCATAACTGGACTATGTGATCTCACGATCGCCTGGTTATGCTGCATTTGAAGCCGCGGCAGTAATGTATTATGCTTAAACAGAGAAAAGACAAGCCAAATGGCTAAACTGATTTCAATGAATTGGGTCTGAAATGAAAGTTATTGATTCCTTGAGTGTAATAGGGTACATAAAACAGTCCAGCGTGAGTCAAAAAATTAAAAAAAAAAAAACAAAACTAAAAATTGTTAATAAAAATAAATAATTAAAAAATAAAAAAAACCCGACTGCAAAAACATTAAGACTGCATAAATATTATTGGCTTGAATTTAAATTTGAACTCGAAACACATAGTTTATTAAGTTTGTAGAGAGTTATATAGCAATGTGATGTTCGAAGTAAATTGACTATACACCTTACAAACTTTGCCATATTATACTGAATTGATAATATACTGAACTTAATATAAATGGAATGCTCCATTCCAATTTCCATTGATTCAAAAAATTCGTAAGTGACACATTATCTAATTATAAGTATCTAGAAAATTACGGAGAAAAATTTTACTTTCACCAACATTCCTATTTACCATGATTTTTAGGGTTCCGCTGTCAAATGAGGAAGTCTTATAGTTTTGCTATTTCTATTTGTCCGTAGGTATGTAGAAGGCCTTTTACATACTTTTATACTTGCAGAGCTAAAATTTGGCACTCGTACAGTCACCCGCAATAAAATATTTAAAAAAAAACTTTTAAAACAATTAATCAGTTAAGGTTTATGAGGTAGGGTATATGTTACCTAAGAAAAATAAAAAAAAAGTAATTAAGTTTGTTAAAAATCCAATACTGTCCTTAAGTTTCCCGTATGTCATTACTTCGCAAAATCCGTTACTTATCAATAACACTATCGAATGGTTTATAAATACAGGCTGTGTTTTTTTTTCAAAATCATCAGGTTCGATTCCTGGCTAGGATTATCAACGTCCAGTTGAAAAATTCATCCTCCATATATGTATATCCATGCCAAATTACAGCAGTCTAATACTAATGGTCTCTGAGCTAAGCCGAAGACAGACGACAGACAGACAGACAGACGGAGATGGCGAAACTATAAGCGTTCTTTGTTGTAACTACGGAACACTTAAAATGTGTAACTTACTTCAGAACTCAACGAGGAAAATAAGATTTAATTTCTTGGCAAAGAGACGGCCTAAGCGGCTCGCCCAAAACGAAAACACGTTTACCCCTGAGTAGAGAACTCTACTATTACGCCTTCTGCAAGACACAAAGCAATAATACTTTAATAAAACTGTTTTATTTGAGTTTTAACAACAATTTAGTTTTATAAATATTGTTTTAGATACATTGTTTTTGATTAAAATTATAAAATCTTTTTTAGTTTTTCATTTGTGTAAATTGACGTTGGCTTTCATATGTAGGTATGCTGCCTTTAAGTTTTCTAGGAGTACATTAGTTAACAATGCCTTTGTATTCAATGGCGTCGAGTCAAATCACTGTCATCTCTAGACATTTTTATGCGAATACATTGTATGAAATGAATAATTTAGCAATAAGACACAGAGATTCTGTTTTTATTCGTTGTACGGAGGGTTATTTTTAGTGTATGTCTCCGATAGTTTATAAAGTAAAAGTTTACATACAACTTTTAGTTTCTATATTCAAATCTCATTTTTTAATGAGCGTATTATAATATAAATCTCATATAATTATATAATAAAGATTAGTACAGTTTTAACCACAAATATTGGGGTTTCGAGGTCATCTGCGCATATCGCAGTCTCATATTAACTCATTTCTCGTTTCAGATTCGTTTTCATACGGGAATTAAACTACTACTAAAAATTAAACTAATTAGCGCATTTCCAAGTACCTACTGTGTGCAAAATTGTTATTATAGTTAATTAATATAAGCATAAACTATATTTAAACACTTATGTGACTCGGTGTACTGTATATGCGCATCATATAACCTTGTAATCCCTACGGACCCCAAGACCCGTATGATTCAAACTATACAAATTCATATGTTTGGACATTACACACACACAACGTCATTTGGTAACAAAGCTTGTACTATGGATACCAGACAACGGATCCATTTATATCATTGATCAACACGGCTTCCTGACGCGGCCATTGGGGTCGTGTTGCGCTATGTATTATACACCTATTTCCGAGACAAATACAAATGTTCAGCACATAAAAGTTGTGCGGGATTCAAACCCACGCCCCTCGATTCAGAACAGTCGGTTCATTACCCAACGGTACCAACAATAGTGTTATAGGTTTGTAAATGTGAATTTCCAAAGTGAATTAAAAGACAATCTAGGATTTTTCCCAGGTTCTTTATAGCTGTTCAATTTTACTTCACACACTAACTATTATATTTTAGTTCCGAGTCTATAAAATAAACCTAATGCTTAAAAAAATTACGTTTATTATGTATCATAGCGTATATCCGAGGAAAATCAATTACTAGAAGAAGTCCAAAACTTACTTTTCCAGAACTCCTTGCATAAAATATAGAGTGAAAATAAAATATTTACACATGTTTCGTTGTTGCTTCTCATACAAATCCTAAATCAAAGCACAAATAAATCAAATAACTATTCGGAACGCGTCCCAAAGCATGGCGCCCACACAACAATCGCGTCACGTGCGCTCCTCTTGTGAATAAACAAGCCTGAGGCGGTTCAACCTTACTTGCGGATAACCACGTCCTGGTTATATGTTAGGGAGTCATAATTCATACCAATATTTAATCTTCTTAGGAAACATAAATTCCATTGAGTTCTTATAAAACTGTAACAGAAATATGTTTGTACTTTGAAGATATTTACAAAATTTTAGTTATTTAAGTTATTAGTTAGAAAGGTTATAGTGGTGTTTTGGTGTACGACCCCAAGTCAGACAGATATACGCAGTACGAATAGTACTAACATAAATTTTGAAAAAAATGCAATAAGACGAAGAAGTTAGTATAAGTGGGGTCCCCATCACAGTTTAAATAAAGTTATGTACTATATTACCACTCTCCATACATATATACAAGAAGTATATTTTTGTTTTTTTAATTTGCTGTATTGTAAAAACGGTAATATACGAACTCCATAAAAGACTTAGCTTTACAGTAAAACAACAAATAATAAAAACCGTTTAAGTGTAAATCGGGCTTATACAATCTGTGGTGATAGGAAAACCTCGGTACGCTAATTTGACTAACCCTTGATCGAAATTAATTGAATTAATTTGTTGAATTACGTTAAAGTTTGCTTAAAAATTTTACTTTAAGTTTATAGTTTGTTTGTAATCTCATTTTACCCGACTGCACGATGCAAAGGAAGGGTAATGTGTTTATCAGCCTATGTATGTATGTATATATGTTTGTTCCTTTGTGGTGCTCTACAGACCAAACGCATGGACCGATTCGATGATTCGTACGTCAATCGAATCGTCTTAATCTTGCGAGGGTCACTAAAGATATGACAGAAATACGCCATATTGTTAAAATCATTTTTAGGTTTCTCTCATCATTTTTCAATATGAATGACCAGTTAGAAGGAAGTTAGTTATATATCTCCATTGTTACCCTTTGGCTACGGACGGAACCTTAATAAGGAGAAATATTTGTAGACTTTCTATATTAAACCTTGATCATCACATAAATAAACGAATAAAAAATATTTGAAGCAGTGTCCCTTAAACCACCAACACACAAAAATCGTGTTACTATGATTCTAGAATATAAATAAAATAACCCAAGACGTCAACAATGTTCCACAACCAATGTTCCGTGCGAAGCTTACCTATTGCGACAATCCTTCGTAATGCATACATGTTGCCTTCATAATTCATTGTATTATACAATGTAATATTATTGTTCACTGTACAGGAAATTCATACGAGATGGAATCCAATTGTCTGGTAATCCGTCTAACATGCACTTAAACAGATGGGTAGATAGCTAGGTAATGGATAATACAATACAATACTAAATATTAATTTACAGAAAGGTATATTGCAGAGCCTTGATAATCCAATACTAGAGATTGGTTAGTTAGTTAGTTGGTAGGGTTGCCATCTGTCCCGGTTTCTCCGGATTTGTCCTAGTTTAGTCTGGGGAGCGTCATTTATAGGTTTCATTTATAGTCCGCGTTTAAAAGTTCCTAAAAACTTTGAGAACCTTTTGTTTTGATAACAGAGTAAAAAATTTCAGGCTGCAAATAATTCGCTCAATCTCAGTAGATCCATTGTTTAGATCCATCATGGATTTTCTTAAAACGGTTTGTTTCATAAGAAGATTGAATTTAGATTTTTTTTTTTTATAAACTTTTGACATGTCCGGGCTCCAAAAAAGCTCCAAAATCCGGGAATTTCAGGCTTCTTGTCCTATTTGCCAGACTTCAGAGATAGCAACCCCAGTTATTTGGGCGTATGTTTTCGGCACTTAGCCTTATAATAGGACCATTGTTCGTAGGTAACCGATTGACACGTCAATTCAGCTCTGTCGAGAAATCCAAGAGGTACTTATCTGATATAAGTTAGTTGTTCTCTCATCGTTTGTGGATTCTTAAGGAGTTTTCCCGTTGGTTGCTCACGCTGTTGCAGTGTAGCATCACGTGAGGAGGTGTCTCCTCCACCTTCATGCAAGGAACAGTCAGCAACGCCGATGTTGGAAAAATGTTTGTTTAGTGGGCAGTGACCTGTTTCTATGCCAACTTTATAGCGTAGGCGATTCCTACTGACTTGCAATACTAGTACTAAGATACTACTAGACATTAATATATAAAAACGAGAGACGCAAAGACTTGTTTAAGGCTTGCTGCACAAATAGGGTATATACGATCAGATATGTATATATTTCGTTAAATATAAAAGACGAACGCTAAATTGAGTAAGGATATAGATTATAAGGAATTGCTCCTACGAAATAACTTTCATAGATAGCATCACAAGATAAGAAGAAAAATAAGCGACGCACTACGCCTAGTATTTATAGTACAAGGCGTGATGAGTGAAAACCAAACGAACGAATCGTTCGTTTGCGTCACTATACACCTTATTTTTTCTAACTGTCTTGTCTTTTTCATGTTTTGAGCCAAATAATATACAGCGTTAGTGTCAGAATTTTAGCATGGAAAGCTTAAAATCAGAAGTGGTCTAGAACACTGTTTGGTAGACAGACAGGCATACGAAGTAATAGAACAAAATTAAAAATGTTTCATTTATTTAACAAGAAGGCCCTCAAAAAAAAAATGAGGCATACCTCAACATTTTCTTAGTTGTTATAAAATATAAATTTGAAAATATAGTAACTAATAGTTAACGTGTTTTAGTTTTCCAAAAGAATAACAAAAGCAAAGGCATGTCAAAAGTTAAACATAAAAGGATATCTAAACTAAATAATGTTGCTAAGCTAATAACAACTATTCACAAAAAGAAACTTCCGTAAAAAGTCAAAAGAACTAACTTAAATCCGTTATGTCTCGCGAACTTTGTGCGACATCCTTTAAAACCTACTATGGCAGTTATGATTTATACCCACAGAAAGTTTTCACAAATAAACATATTCCAAACGAAGATAAATATTTTCTTCTTGGTACTTATACCAAACGTATAACTTATTTTTAATATAGAAAATACTTATTTGTAACAAGCCTTTTATACCGACATTATTCTCGTTAGATACCTAATAATATGCAGTTTGTGTTTATTACAAATTTAATGGAATTTTTACTGAGGCAATAATTTTTATTCGATTTTTTTTTTCTTGTGCATCGTATCTATTATTCAGTGCAGTGGAACTTCCATACAATTTACCCTTATTTAACTCTCTTAGGCAATGATATTCCAAAAATGTTTTAACATGACATTTTTTGCAACTTATAGAGTATAATATCAATTTCCATGGTTCTATTGAAGAAAATAACTGGATTCCTATACTTAGTTTTATCTCCTATTTTATTATGTGTGTCATGACCAGAGATCGGAGAAGGCAGAGCTATTTTTGGTACTTTTATCATGCTGTCAAACTTAGACGTGGTTTTTTATAACCGTTTTTAAAAAAAATTCGTGTTAAAAGGGAAATAATTAAATATAATTTAGGTATTACATATTCATAAATCTAATTTTTATTTTTGGACACACAGCGTTGTTTGGTCCTAAACTAAGCAAAGCTGGCCTTTTGGCTAAGTATCAAACAACGAGTACAAATAGATGTATATACTTTTTTTGTAAATTCATACATAAGTATTATACGTACCCACTACACGCAGTCTCAAAACAAACACAAATAATAAATGTTTGACTTGTGCAGGAATCAAACCAAAGTCCCTCGATTCAACAGTCTAATCATTACTCACTGAGCCATGGAGCTGTCAATTGTTTGTATGTTTATACAGTTTACGTACTTCCGAAATTACTATTTACTATTATCTTTTTTAGCAGGGCAGAGCGGGGTCTCTTAAGCCAAGGGGTCAACTGCACCACCCATAATAGCAGACACATGCTGCATGATAGATACTAGTGCAAGGTGTGTGGCAAAATGGAAGGGGTGTTAAATTAAGCTGCTATTACGCTTGTTGCTGTAGGACATTTAATTTGACTGTGAACATCTTTTATAATCGTTTCGTTCTTATTACGAAAACCAAGTAACTGAATTTTGAATTAGAACTAGTATGTACCTACACACGACAACAATATCAAAAAGACTATGACTCTTATAAAGTGCTTGTGCCTAAGAGAAAATTGGCAATGTTTATGGACAACAACCTGTGGCCAGATGCTGTAGCTTTTCGTCGTTATATATATTTCAAGACTAAGATTGACCTAGAGGACAAGCCTCTGAACAGTAGTAACAAATCTTAAAATTAAAAAAGAAAAATGGATAAGTCTACTCATAAATAGTTTAATTTGGTAAGTTTTAATTGCAAATCCATAATGAGATCTGTAGACTGTGTCAGAGCAATTGCTCAATACGCTGATATTGTTGCACTGCAGGAAACGTGGCTGTTGCCACATGACATACCTTTCTTAGGCAGTATTGATCCAGATTTCGGGTTTACTGGCACATCTGCTGTAGACACTGCGTAAGGGAAATACTACGCGGAAGGAGGTGTAGCAATTATGTGGAGGAAAAGCGTTCTTAAGAGTGTTTCAGTGGTTCAGCGTAAAAATGTGCGTTTATGTGCAATAAAAGCTCT
This sequence comes from Apoda limacodes, assembly GCA_946406115.1. Classification (NCBI taxonomy): domain Eukaryota; kingdom Metazoa; phylum Arthropoda; class Insecta; order Lepidoptera; family Limacodidae; genus Apoda; species Apoda limacodes. Next base: position 10,069,334 of record OX291553.1, on the reverse strand, counting down.
AATATCTGATAGGCAAATATTAATAGTGTGTGTGTACATGCCTACAGAGTCTGTTGATATCTTTAATTCTTATATGGAATGCTTAAGCGAGATTACGGCATTAATAGAAAGTACAAACGTAGAATCTGTATATTACTAGGTGATTTTAATGCACATCCAAGAGGTGTGTTCGGTTCGGAACTGTTAAATTTTAGTACGGACCAAAAATGGGTGTGTACGGACGTCGAAACATTAGGTGAGAACTCGGGTACTTATACGTATGTGAGTGATGCACACGGGACTACGAGTTGGTTAGACCACTGTGTCGTCACGGCTGCGGCCTGGAAGTCTGTTGTTAGCATTAAAGTAAACTATAATGTGCACTGGTCAGACCATTTCCCATTAGAAATATGTCTGGATATTAATTTGAAACGTACGAAAGTTATGTCTGATGTCATCACTTGCAACAAAATACTATGGGGCACAAGGGAAACATCACAAATTGATAAGTATAGGGATATTTGTAATAACAAACTGGAATCAATCGAATTTCCCATAGAACTGACTAATTGTTGTGACAAGCTATGTAGTAATACTGAACACCAAAAACATATCAATAATTTTTATCAAAAACATGTAGATGCACTTAGTCAGGCTGCTATAATGTCATATGACTTAAAACAAGTCAAACCAGGTAAAAACATTGTAGGTTGGAATAGACACGTTCAAAGTGCTCATAGAGAGGCTCGGCGTGGTTTTCAGGAGTGGGTGTCTCACGGCAAACCATCGTCGGGCACTGTATATGACAACATGTGTGAGAGTAGAAAATTCTTTAAAAAGAAATTGAAGTGGTGCCAAGATAATCAACAACAAATTAAAATGGATTTATTGGCCACACATCACAAAAAAAAAACCTTTAAAAAATTTTGGAAACAGACAAACCGACTTAATCCTCGTCAGAGTCTTCCTGTGAGCATAGAGAGCGTGAGCTTTCCCCGCCAAATTGCTTGCTTGTTCCATAAGCACTTTCAAGTACATCCTTTATCAAAAAGTGAGGTGTCCACCGCCGAGGAAAGAGTCGGTGACGTTCAAATTTGTGTTACTGCAAACGAAATTGCAACAGTAATTTCGAAAATGTGCCGGGGTAAATCACCAGGACACGACAGCCTCAGCGTTGAACATCTTAAATATGCGGGTACTCACTTACCTCGTGTACTGGCTTTGTTATTTTCTTTGTGCTTAGGTCATGCTTTTCTGCCCAACGACCGCATTAAGACTGTTGTCGTACCAATTGTTAAAAACAAGACTGGAGACAGTTGCGACATAATTATGAGCCGATCTCTCTTGCCACTGTTATTGCCAAGGTGCTGGACAGTGTGCTTGATCGACAGTTAGGGCTTCATTTGCAATTCAATGACGCACAGTTTGGTTTTCATTTTTTCATTTACTGCCTAAAGCACACTGTCAGGTACTATACAGATAGAAAAACACCAGTATATGCATGTTTCTTGGATTTTGTTCTGGTAAATTATTATATACTGTGGAGAAAGCTATCCAATGAAACAAGTGTACCAAAGGCGTTGATATCAATATTTAAATATTGGTATCAGCACCAGACCAATTGTGTGAGATGGGCAGGTGCAACATCGGAAGTCTACAGAATGAAGTGTGGAGTGAGACAAGGGGGGTTGACGTCTCCTAGACTTTTCAACCTTTATATGAACAGACTGATTGATGGACTCAATAGCGCATCTGTCGGATGCGGATGCGATTTTTGTCGATGGCAAAAGTGTAAATGACATAAGCTATGCTGATGACATGGTGCTGCTGAGTCCATCAATTAGTGCCTTGAGAAGACTGGTTAGAATATGTGAGGAGTACGCTGAGACACATGGCATACAATTCACTAAAAAGTGAAATAATGGTGTTTAAGGCGGGAAATAAAACCTATGACCAGGTCCCTTCGGTAATACTTTCTGGCGCGCCTCTTAAGAGAGTTTCCCAATTTAAGTACCTGGGGCACTGGGTCACAGACACTCTAAAAGATGACCTAGACATTGAAAGGGAGCGCAGAGCACTGTCTGTTACGTGTAATATGTTGACACGTAGATTTGCTCGATGTACGCAGAGTGTTAAAATTACTATGTTTAAAGCATTCTGCCAATCGTTTTACACTTGCAGTCTATGGGTAAACTATACGCAAAAGGCCTATAGTGCTCTGCGAGTTCAATATAATAATGCATTCCGGATACTGATGGGTCTGCCGCGCGACTGTAGCGCATCAGCAATGTTTGCTGAAGCTCGCTCGAGCGATTTTTATGCCATCATGCGCAACAGAATGGCCTCACTGCTAAGCCGTGTACGTGGCAGCCCGAACAGGCTCTTGGAAGCAGCTTCCAAAAGGTTTGATTGCCCCATTTTGCTAGAGTGTGTAGGTGTTCATATAAGACGACGTATGTGAACGATTGTCACTCTCGCAAAACAAAATAATAATAAAAATTTATTTGTTTAGTATTTTGTTATATTGTTATATTATCTGTACAACTAACATAGTTTTTTTAAGTGTATTTGTTACTAACACACTATAGACCTAGGTCTGAAATAAACATTTATTATTATTATTATTATTTTTATAAAAATAAGTTATAATTAACAGTTTTTTGGGTGATACAGCAGATTAAGAAGAAGTCTTCTGGGAAGAAATCATTTGAGACAAAACAATTGGGGTCACTTGAACATGGCATTACTGATACTAGTTTGATAAAAGCTTGCTAAGAAAACAAAATATCGCCCAAAACGTAAATATGCTACGCTTTCCTCAGACTTAAAAGAGAATGAATATTTGGGTCTTGTTCCTATGTGTCGAGTGTAGTCGAGACCTATTTATATAGTCTTATTTATTTACTTATCAAATGTACTTTAAAGGTATACCGCAGATGTTGTTTATATTTAATGTTCTTGTGATGTTTTCATGTAATGTTTTGGCGAAACACGAGCAGGTAAGCCGACTTTAGTATTAATTGTGAACTGTAATGCACTAACTAACTTACGTCAAACACAAAACTTACTCCGAGACGCCTTGTGAACATCTGTGTTCCTCAAGTTATACTAGCGCATTGTGTTTACTAAATGCAGTGCAAGTCCAAGTCCGTATCAAAGTTGGAGCAATAAATCTCAATATACACCGAACATTAGTTGGCTAAGTATTGGCAGGTGCACAATTTACAACTTTGAATTCGAAATTAGCTCGGTTACCGTTTGACTTATATATACTCGTGTACTAGCCACATTACAGAAGCCCTAGACAAGTTAACGTAGCGCTGATGGCGATCACAGAAACGTCATTAGTCATTACCCAACCAACTAAGAAAGATAATTTTTAGGTAATCTTACTAAATAATCTACACACTAATAATTTGTTCAGGTATTAACGTTCTATACGCAACTATAGGTGAGTCTCTTGGAAACTGAAATTTAATTTCATTTACTACGGATTATAGCTCAAATGTTGACAAATGTAGGTATAACACAACTAAGCTACTAAACTAAACTAAGGTTTTACAGCTTTGGTAATTTATAATCGTGATAGTTATTTAAAACTTTTCGATAGCACTAATAAACTACTAAATTATTTCTTGTATTTTAATCAAAATATCAAAGTTGTAGCTGCATTTCGCGTCATTTAGCGTCGCGTCGTTATTTAAATAGGTTTTTTTTTTTTTTGCCTCTAAGGTGGCAAACAAGCTTACGGTCCGCCTAATGGTAAGCGGTCAACGTAGCCAACGTACTGCCAAATAACACTATAAGCCACATATTTTGTAAACTTTATAATACAAAATATGTCAGAAAAATTTCATCTTGATTTCCAAATTCCTTTTCAACGAAGCCTTGCTGCAGGGACATTTTTTGTTTTGCTTAGACAAAAACTCTGTAACGTTAACTAAACCTGTGTGAAGTGAAGTGCAGCGTAAGCACTAACACTCTGGCACTCGCAACTCCGCAGAGTGTGATCTCCTCAAGTCGAGACTAGAGACGAGACGTGGTGTGAACACCGAGTTTCGTTTGCCAAAGCTGCAAGCACTAGTTTTCTTTTAATACTTTAAGTGGATAAAGTTTAGAACTTGCATTGGATGTAAGCGGTTTTAACACTGAAGCAATTGAAAAACTTTGTTTTACCTACGAAGAGGATGATTTTGAAGCTAACCTTTTAAAGGTTTTACAATAAGTGCCACGGGTTGGCCTATAAAGAGAAAGAAAAGAGATTTTGTAATAAGGAAGTGTATGGAGTGTCGCTTGCGGCACTGTATCGCTGTCAGTTAAAAAACCGTAGTTTTTGCGGCATAATAGTTGCGCAACCTAGTTTTTTAATTTACCTTTTGGGTGATAAATTTCAAGTGTCAGAAAACAAGATTTTGCCTCTCCTTTCCTAAAGCTCAGCTTATCATCTCTCGTACCATTACTTGCATAGAATTAATTTGATATTTGCACATAAAAATAGACATGCAGGGAAAGAGAACGACAAAAAATACTTTTATGCCAATCTTGAGTTCTCACGGGAATAGATTATTTCGCGGGTGAGTAACGTTGTAACGGTGCAAAGAGATGACTTGATTTCTAGGTATAGGGATAGTTAAAAGGACAGTATATCCTGATTCATCAATGATTTTCTGTCAGGATTAAATGAAGATGACGATTTTGCGTAAGCGAAGCCGAGTATATATCCTAGTTTACAATATTTATAATTTATTGCGTGTCGGGCGTAAGGCGCTGTGACAACGCACAACGTGAATAACGTGATGCGCTGTGCTGTTTCCTGCGCTGTTTCTACTGCATATTAATGTCATGTTGGACGGCAACAACATACATTGCTATGCAGATGACATTACTGGAGACGCTTATTACATGGGCCGTGGAAAAATCCCCCGTTTCGTCGTAGAGGAGAAGCGCGGAGCACTTGTGGCTTAAATCTAGACTACTCTGTCCAAGGTCTCTGACTGGGGACGGGAAAACTTGGTCCGATTCAAATCTACGAAGATAGAAGTCTGCGCGTTCACCGCTTAGAAACTCTATTTACTAAGGTCCCACAATTCCAGAACATTCTCCTCACCATCTTCAAGAGCATTGGGATCCTTTGTGAGGACATCTCCAGCGATGTTCAATTCCGAGATCATTTGCAAGACAAGGTGAAACTGGCGTCTAAAAAACTTGGGAGTACTCAACAGAGCAAAGCAGTACCTCACCTAGGGGTAAAGGTTGCTGCTTTAAAAGTCGCAACTCCGGCCTCATAAGGAGTACTGCTACCATCTCTGGGCGGAAACACCCGGATACCAGCTTTGCCCTTTGACTCGGTTCAGACTCGGCAGATCTCAAACTCTCAAGCTGTATCGAACCCTAAAGTCTGTGGAAAGACTTTGCGCTCCCAAGTCTACTTTCTACCATCGCACCGCTCGCCATTCATTCTCTCACTTTAGAATTGATGGTCGCGTACAGTGCGGTTTCAGAAAAACTTCCTCCCGTGAATGCTTGGGGTGTGGAATGAGCTCCCTGCCAAGGTTTTCTCTAAGGACTACAGTATGGGGTTCTTTGAGAAAGAAGTTATTAGATTTTGGAAGGGTCGACAACGCGCGAGTGATATCCCTATTGTTGCAAGCATCCATAGGCTACGGTAACCGCTTACCATCAGGCGGATCGTAAGCTTGTTTGCCACTCTAGTGGTATTAAAAAACCACTGATTGTTTATGACGTGAGTGAAAAGTTCCCCATGGTATCAATTATGGAAAAATCTATTTCTGTGTCAACTCTAGATCGGGATTAAAAGTATCCTGTCGCTACTCTTTTTCTAACCCTGTGACTATCATTGTATTGAAAATTAGGTTAGTCCGTCACAAAGTAAAGATTTAGTGGCCCGCCCGCTGTTTCTCCCACAAAAAAACGATTTCCGAGGACAACTTTCGATCCGATCAGTATCCTATATCCTTTTATGTCTTTACAGCTACCTATTTGCCAAAATCAAGTCATTTCGTTGGTTCGTTTTGACTTAAAGAAAGTAACCCGTGGCATCACCCGCGAATATCCTATTTTCGTGGTAATCTTATGTGAATCTACTTCTACTTGTTTGATTTTATGTAAGAAAATAATAATGTACCTGTATATTATTATACTATGATAATGACCACAGAACATTATAAGACCAATGACTTATATTGTTGACTAGCTTTTGCCAGCGGCTTCGCCCGCCCTACATTTGGTTATCGGCATAAGACTCTTACCTCAACTCCTCAATCATAGAAAAAAACCTACTCACACTTGACGTTCTCTCTCTCTCTTCCTCTTTCTCAAAAATAATTAATAATTAACTACTAAAAACTAATTAACTAATGGATTAACCTCTCGAGCATCATACAACTTTGAACCCCCGTTTAGGGGGAGGGTTTTGCAAAATCCTTGCTTAGCGCACGCCTTCATCACAATAGCTATATGTGTGTTAAACTTCAGCTCGATCCGTCCAGTGGTTGGAGCTGTGCGTTGATAGATCAGTCAGTCAGTAATAGTTACTTTCGGCTAACGCTAACTTTAACCAGCGACTTTGTTTACGTAGCTGGTGAAAATATTTTTAAATAATAAGTAGCGCCCGTCCCCCTCATGCACATCATAAACGCGCATTATTTTGCTGCAATGTTATTTTAAAACAGCGATATCTCCTAAGATACCTATTCATTGAAATCGAATGATGTAAAGGCAATTTTGTTTTAAATAAAATACTTGTGATGAATTTATTTGAATAAGGATTATTATCATGTTTATAAAAAGACCTTCGCAAATAATGCATTATTTCAGAACAATTTGGTTAGAATTACCAATTTTTTTTAAACATTTTTCATTGGTGCTCCGCTCCTATTGGTCTGAGCGTAATGATATATAGCCTTTAGCCTTCCTCGGTAAATGATCTATCTAACACTGTAAATTTTTTTCAAATTAGACCCTGTTTACTGAGATTAGCGCGTTTAAGCAAACAAACAAACAAACTCTTTAGCTTTATAATATTTGTATATAAGAAGATTTGCTTATGTTTTAAGTGAGTTTAACCTTTTTGAATAAAATCGAATTGAGTTGTCAAACATGTGTCAAAATAAAATGTAATTTAAATCAAAAGCACTAAGGAGTATTGATATCAACTTCGAAGCAAATCACAGCCAAAATAACTTTCTACCCCTTTTTAACCCCGTTAGGGAATGAATTACAAAAAAATACGAAACAGGTCTTCCATCAATTCTGTCAAAAAAGGTTTATGCAAAATTTGAAGTAGATTGGACCAAGGAATCACGTTGTTCCATACAATCATTGCCCCCCCTTTTCGCCCCCTTAGGGGTAGAATTTCGGAAATTCCCTTTCTTATTGGATACCTACGTCATACAAATAACACACCCTCCAAGTTTCAGGTCTCTACGATCAGCGGTTTAGGCTGTGCGTTGATCCATCAGTAATTCAGGAAAAAGCATTTTATATGTATGGAAGATGTATATAAGTTGTAACATTTGACAAATGTGCGGACTGACTAGGTATATATTATCAAATATTTAAACTAGAAATCCAAATCTGCAATATCTGACTAACCTACATATCTGAAAAACCCGGAATACGCATTATCTGACTATCTTCGTTATGAATAGATGTCACATATTGATTATGGAATCCGAGGTTCAATATTCAAATACATGTTTAAAACTTATATGAGAGTGAATGTTTGCATGCAGCATTCTTTTACTATCCCATTACAGGCACACAACTACTTTCTGTACGAAAAGTACCTAACTAAAATCACAATTATCAAGTTTTTTTACATAGCTGCAAAGGTAGTTTTCTCATATTCTTATGGATATGTATATACCACCACGATACTCATATTACGAACAGGAAGGGAAGATATTACGAACAGTAAATATTGCGGAGCGGTTTCCTTGAAAAACAGTTCCTGTTTGACCTATTAGGGATATCACAGACTTAATAATTATATCAGTAGCTAATATGTATTTCGAACATAGCATTAACATTTTAGTATTAAAAAGAACAGTGGCACTCGAGGACTGCCGCGTTAAAGCTATTGCATAGTATTTTTTATCAACTTATGCAATTATGAATTTTATTTTTTTTATTTATGCTGTTCTCTTATATTAATTCAAGTTTTCTTTGATATAAATTCAAGTTACACTTTTTGAGCGTGGAGATCGATAGAAAACAATTTTTTTCTTTTATTGAATAAATGTGAAGTTAATATCGTTTAAAATATTTTTATTATCTTACAATCTTACAATACATGTAGGTTATTCAGGAATTTTTATCATTGAAACTATAGGTTTATGGTAACTGAAATAAGAAACATAAGTTTGAGACTTGATATCCTCTAAATATCTGGAAAAGAACGCGTCAATGGTGGTCCCATATTTTGTTGCCTGACATTATAAATAAAGATAATAAACTAATTGACCGGGAACGTTGTTTCTCGCCGCCCATTGTGATGAGATTGTACTAATTCAGAAACCTTGCCCGGTGCCTATGTGCATAACAACTTAGACCCTGTCCGACTCGCACTTGACCCTGTCCGACTCGCACTTGACCCTGTCCGACTCGCACTTGAACCTGTTCGACTCGCACTTGACCCTGTCCGACTCGCACTTGACCCTTTTTTCTTTCTCAGAAACCTTCCCCGGCGTTTGCATAACAACTTACCAAAATTTCATTAAAATCGGTTTACTCTTATTGCTCGAGTCCGACTCGCACTTGACCCTGTTTTTGTACTTGACCCCTTTTTTCTTTCTCAGAAACCTTCCCCGGCGTGTGAATAACAACTTACCAAAATTTCATTAAAATCGGTTTACCCTTAGTGCGCGAGTCCGACTCGCACCTAACCGTTTCTTTCTTTCTTGAAAACCTAGCCTTAACAATAACAAACGCAACAAAAAAAGAATTATCCAAATCGGTCCAGCCGTTCTCGAGTTATATCTAGACTAACGAACAGCATTTGATTTTTATATATATAGATGATAAAAAAACACAAACACCGTGCCGAAGTCTGCCGAACTGAAACGACGTTAGACGATTGTTAGGTTTTTTTCGTTACTACGGATTTCGTTACGGAATTTCTTGTATAGGTTGCCGCGCTCACAGCCCGCGATAAAAGCAATGCAATAGCTTAAAAAAACAGTTTTCAAAGTAATCTTTAATTATTTACATTGTAAAACTTTAACATCTTTACAAGTAAAAGTTCTGGTAGTTCGCCTTTCAGATTCTCGCTTTAATTATATATAACAGATTATAGATAAATTATAGATATATAATAGATTTTCCGCTTACTTCTGAAAATCGAAGCATACATAGTGGTTCTTTAATTCGTGTGCGCACTTGGGATGAAGCGTCTACGATAGTAAACTAGGGCGTGGCTCACGGATTGGTAGGGACTCGAAGTAGCCCCTTAATAACACTTGTACGTAACATCCACTTTTAATGGTGGTTATTCATACAAAGGTGATAAGCGGTAAGCCTAACTATTGTCGTTCACACGCACAAACCTTATTTGAAATTGCAATTGCAGTCTAACCGTACTTTTACTGCCCCACTTTTGCCGACTTAGACTCTATCACACCTGTTCCTATATTTTCACAAAACTTGTACCTAAGTTCCTTTGTTGTGTGTAAGTGTTAAGAAACAAATATAAGAAGGTGCTAACTTTTCCTCTAGGTACTCAAACTTTATAAATGTTAGAAATTTTTATAACACAGAATTTATGAGAGCCAGACACTATTCCTTTTAGTTTTTGACAGTTCAATATCGCTTCGACTAAGAAAAATACCTAACTCAGTTATAAGCTTTCGGAGAACAAATTGATATCCACTTGGAAAGGAAAAATTCTCTTACAGTAGGTAAAGTTATGTAAATTAATTATTGAACTTGCATATATATGAAGTTTGTTGTCCAAAAAAGAAATATAATTATTATAGAGAATGAGTTTCTCAAAGTAACTCAAAGTAAAATAGCTTAAAAAAAGATATTTTATGGAATTTGTAAGAAGTGCCATCTTTTCCAAATAACGAAATTACTGATTCAATTATTGAATTTTGGCCTTCCTTATTCTTTGTTTTGGCCCCTATGTTCAGCAGTTCGGTAATATTTAATTTGTTTGCAGGAAATTTTCACAAACAATAAAAAGCATCTACCAAAAAATCACACAAAAAATAGAGTGTATACTAGAAGTTTTGTACTATTACTTATTTTGTACTAAAAGTTGTGTCGTGACGCAGACCACACGAGTATTATATATACTTTACTCGATAGATTCTTTTTACGAGAAAGTTAATTTAGCAGGTTTTATTCCAAAACTATAGAGTATTTGAGCTATATGATTAAAAACATAGTTTAAATATCAGTAAAGGTCTTAACGTAAGAGATATTTTTTAACTGTTGCTATTAATTTTTAAACAATTATTTTTTGATATAACTTTTCATTTTCTTAAAAATAGGAGATATACTTACTTAGCTTGCTTCTCCAGCCATATACCTATTGGAACACTCTTCATTTGATTACATTCTGTATGATAATGATAAATTCGATTTTGGAAAAATATATATAAGATATATATAAAAGATATAGATCTATAGAGAACAGAGGATAGTAAAATTCCAGTTTTTCAAGTGCTTTTATGTCTCAAACCTTATGCGTCATATGCGGACGGTCACCATCCTGGTTGAACACCGCTTCACTTTTTGCTTTATTTTGTATAAATATTACATTATTTATTACATTTTGATAAAACATTGATAATTTTTGAACTTTTAATAACGCGTATCAAATATTGATTGAAAACCAATTACGAAAAATATTTAAGTGTTACAATTTCGGACGGTCCTTTAACCCTTCACAGATGTTGCGACATACATAAGATAAATGTAAAATTTTATTTCGGTTTGTGATTACATTTTAAATATTTTGGTAGAAAATCGTTTAGTACAAATGGCATAAAAAAGTGTATTTCATCGTTTTTCTAATAACTGTGTAATTAGAAAGAAAAAACTAATTATTTATATGATAAATTACTTATTTTTTATATTTCTATATTTAATGTTATAAGAAATATCAAACCTTAGATATTTTGTTGAAATTGAGTTCTTTGTTACGTTTTTTTCATACTAATACAATACATTAGGTACATAAATAAAACACAATACAAAATCACAGTACAATAAATTTAACAACCATTCAAGACGCGTGACAAAGTAAAGTAACCTCACAATGATCGTGTCACGTTTATTTTTGTGAATAAATAACCCAAGAAATTCCCTTTAAGGCTGCGGTATAGGCTAGACCGCGAAAATACGCTGTTTTTGTGCAAATTTTGTGACTAAACTATAGCATCTAAGGGATTGAAAAAAATATATGTTATAAAACTGGCTTTTGTCTAGTACATTACCTTACTGAATGATTTTCATTAATTGTTTTTAATGCAATAAAATGAAAATTGGTTAAATAATTAGAATAGCTTATTATCTAGTGCATTTACTCTAAGTTGTAGCAAAAAGTCAATAAATGTGACTACAAAACGGTAATAACGTTAAATTCCATACAAAAAATTAAAAGTTTCAAGGCGTCATTACGGTATAAATTACTTAAGAAATATATATCTCATAGTAATGTATATGACTTTATCTAATGATTTATAGTGCATTTATATACACAACGTTAGAATTACAGAAATTAGCTTTTTGGCCTATATCGCCCTCTTTAGATAAGCCTATATCAGTTTGGGGATCCTGCCTGCTGTACTGAGGGTACAGGTTCGATCCTAGCATGGAACCAATATCTTTGTGGTGAACTACGTTTGTCTTGTGCCTGGGTGTTATCTGAGTGCTGTTTTGGTATAGCCCCTCTTCCCTCAAATCCGTGCTTCCTCGTGCTTAACTGGGATCCCCTAAATTAATTAACTGGCATAAAAATGTCTATGCTATTCTCTGTCCCTGCAGGCTGACATCGTTTTAACGTGGAGGCCTACAGATTATTTCTAATGAGGACAATGTATTCCATAACCTTTGTCCTTCCAGTTATTATACCTTTGCTAAGAATTAGGGCATACCGATGATATTTTGCGATTTAAGTGTAAAAGCTCCAGTACACGTTGGCGTACTGCGTTTCGTTGGTCGTGTAGATGGACGTAGAGGCAATCGCGGCTGCTTCAATTTACTTGTACAGCGCTTTTAATTTTTACTAGTCTTTGCCCGCGGTTCCGTCCGCCCTAAATTTAGTTATCGGCATAAGAGCCTTACGGCAACTCCTTGATTATACTAAAGAAGTTGGTTATAGCAAGCTATAGCTGCAACTAATAACCACATAATTCGTGGAATTCGTGATTAGTTACCCACGCGGTTTTTTTTTTAATTTTCCATGACAATACCATGTCTTTTTTCGGGGCTCAAAGTATCTCCATACCAAATTTCATCTCAATCGGTAAAGCGGTTTCCGATCCATCCAGTGGTTGAAGCGTGATTGAGTAACAAACAACCAAACATCGAAACTTTTGCATTTATAATATTAATGGGATAGCGGTAATTAATCAATTTTGATAGCGGCTCTACCCGCCTTAAATTTGGTTATCGACGTGGAACTCATTAATTAACTCCTTAATTATACTAATAAAGTTTTGCTATAACAAGCTATAGTTCCTTTAAGCTCGGTTATAGTCATTTCCGCGGAAGAAAAACTAGCCTATGTGTTATTCCAGGGTGTTAGCTACTTCCATACCAATTTTTATCGAAATTGTTCCAGCAGTTTGAGTGTGAAGAAATAACAAACATACACACTCACAAACTTTCGCCTTTATAATATACGTGTGATTTACATGTCTAATATTTTTATGATACTCATGTTTTGGTTTCCATATAATGGGCTTGCTGTGATAAAAATCAATAAATCAAAATATTTCCTCGCTACTCCATGACGCCATGTCTGTAAAAATACCTAACTTCGAATTTTGTTACAATAATGACACTATTATCGACGGCGGCGGCGACCAGCGTACTGAACGCTCGGCCAACGTGTGATCAATGTTGCCGCTTGTCAAACATTAGGTTGCCGTACTGGAGAAATGAAACTACCGTATTTAAACAAAAGTTGCCGTATAAATTATTTTATTATTTCTAGAAATTTAAACAATACATATTTTTCAGGAGTGATTATTCCCATCAAATCTGTATCATTGCCTTAAGTAAATAAAAATAGCTTTAATTCAAGTTCAGCAACTGCATTTTCGTGAGAAGAATTGTCATCAGATTTTTTGAAAAATGAGTGTATTAGCTTAGGATATTTTTAATTTTAGTTTTTTGCATATGTTCAGCATTGGACATGTGTCTTTTTAAAGTTGAGGTTTCTCACGATTGGTATCTTAACATCACACAATCGACAATGTGCCCTATCAATTTTATTTTTGTCAGGGCCAATCCATCTTTTAAATCGCTATTTGTTTCCCATTGAATTCTATATTTTTGGGCCCTGTGTTTACTCTTCTTACACTTCTTAGGTTAAGAAGGACCTGCAGTACCTTCTTCCGAATCTGAGGATATTTTAAACACTTTCTCAGTTAGGTATCACTACACTACACTTTTTCAAAAGTAAACATGAGTGATGAAGCTCACTGCGCAGGTGAGTCAAAGTGTATTAGGGAATTCCCCGTACCAAAGATAAAAAGTTGTCTATTACAAGAGATTCATGCGTGCATGTTTACGCAAAAAAATATTTACGTTTCGTAATCACTTGAGATACATCATATTATTTTTTTACTTTATGTTCTGGTATTTTAGAATACGGCAATGACCACTCTGCCGTATGCCGTACAATTTGTCTTTTAGAAACGTGATTACCGTACGTTTGGCAACGCTGCGTGTGATCGCTGTTTGTATATTGCGGCAAATTATCTTTAACTAGTGCACCAAGAATCGACGGATCGCCAGCGATCATTGGTCGTAAATTGCATATATACGCAAATGGGCCCAGTATACGTTGGGCGAGCGCGTTGGGCCAACAGGCTCGCCCAACGTGTGCTGGTACCTTTTAGTGCCCCACGGTACTAACCACGGAAAAATTTATTCCTGTGTCCACTTTAGATTAAAGAAAAGTACCTTGTACCTGCTGTTTTTCTATCACTGTGTTAAAAATTAGGTCAGCCCGTTGCTATGTCACAACGTAACGTAAAGAAAGAGTGCCCTGGCCACAGTATCTCCTTCGGAAAAATACTATTTCCAAGGAGAACTTTCGATCCAGATAATTTTCTGCCTTTCCAGCTATCTACATGCCAAAATCAGGTCATTCCGTTGCTCCGTCATTACGAAAAGGAATTGTTTAAAAATTTTATTTTTGTAGTAATCTCTTGATCTTTCTCCGTCATATCGACAATTTACAAAACTGATTAAGTTCAGTTAGTTTTATCTCATCAAAATAATCAGAGACACAAAATAAGACTTAGCTGTTTCCTATAAGTAAAACTACCTCTATATTCTTGTACTATGATAATGTAGAATAGTGTTGTAATATGTTAGTTATTTGTTACCATTAAACAAATGTGATAAGTAAAACCAACCTGATAAAATTTGAATTCTGCGCGGATAATGTACATTATTCGGAGATAATTAAATATTAAAACGAGAAATCTAAATCCGATACCCAGAATATTCAACATCTGTATCTTCGTTCTGAATAGATGTCACATGTCAGACAAGATATGATTCGCGGATTATGGAATCCGAGTTTCAATATTCAAATACTATATATACATGTTCAAAACTGATGTGAGAGTGACAGTTTGCATGCAACATACTTTTGCTATTCCACTTCAGCCACAAAAACCGCTTTCTATACGAAAAGTACGACCTAAAAATACAATATTCAAGTTTGTTTTTACCCGACTGACAAGAAAGGGTTAAGTTTTTCACGCGTATCTTGTATGTATGCATGTATTTTTTTTTATACCACTAAGGTGGCAAACAAACTTACGGTCCGCCTGATGGTAGCGGTCACCGTAGCCTATGAACGCTTGCAACACCAAGGGTATCACTCGCGCGTTTGCGACCCTTAAATAAATATACTTATATAATTAAATAAATAAAAAAAAAACCCGACTGCAAAAACATTAAGACCTTAAAAGTAATAAACAAGTGAACCTAAAACATACCAAATATTTAGTGAATAACTTAGTTATGATAGTTTTCCTTTTAATATCGTTATATATAGGGATTGCAATCCCGCAAAACGGGATCCCGCTGCTTTTATTAATTTGCTGGATCCCGCACTTTCGAAACGCGGATCCCGCAAATGGAAAATTTGGCACTTAAACATTCGCGTAAATCGCGAGTAGCACGAGTGCGACGTTTCAGTTGTTCATATATGGCACTGCGCTGCGCCAGCGTATGTCACCTGTAGCTGACGAGTGTTTCGTTTTCACTGTCCGGCGTTTAATACAGCGATATAATAAACACCATTTGATTCTTAAGAGGATACTATTCGCGGCGCCTCGCAGCGGGCTTCATACAAACGAATTTCTTATTTGTTTTTGACATTTACTCATCAATCACTGTGAAATTTCTTGGTCATAATCCCAAGCCGAATACATATGTCTGTGGTTTTCCAACATTTTTTAAAATGATTTTACTAACTAGAAATCTTTTTAAACCATTTGTATGAAAAACTAGAATCCTGTATATCTTTGAACTATAAAATTTTACAGAAAACTGACACTGCAGACCTAGATATTTATTTTCAAAACATATCTTAACAATATGGTGGTATTATATCAGCAAGTGTCAAAATAAGTGAAAAATTCTTTTGGTATGAAGCACGCTGAGAGGCGCTCCGAATAGTATTCTCTTAAGAGCGTATTTTTAAAAGTGATCACCACAGGTTGATATTATAGTAATAGCATCTAAGAGAAAGTTTTGATTTGTTATTAGTTATTATATGAATAAGACTGAATCAAAAATATAAAACTAATGTTAGGAGTAAGGGGAAAATTAAACAAAACTAATTAATTATGCCAAACATTTAAAGATGAATCTGAGAAAAGAGATAACTAATTACTTATACTTAATTGATAGAAAATAAATTATTTCTGTTGCTTAAAGTAAGAAATGATTAATAAAAGTTGATTTTTACACAAAAATCTGTAGTTTCAAATTGATTTTAAAACATAATTTCAAAGATGCGGGATCCCGCGTGATCCCGCGCGGGATTGAATGAGCTGCGGGATTGCAATCCCTAGTTATATATGCTACTTCCCTGACTTTTTTCAGCGACACCCAAGAGCAGCCATTTAGCTGGCAATGGGGGAAGACACTGGGCTCTAACAAATAATTTCACTTTAAAGCTTAATATTTCGCAAACGCATCACTGAACCGAAAAACATACCCACAATATTATTAAACGAGCTATCCAACGATACACGGAGGACGAGAAAAAAAATCATCCCACTTTACGTGTAGGGAACGTATCTAAAAAAATTATTCTTTTCAATTTTGTTTTACAACTTTGTTGGCCAAATTATAGCTTTCTAGTAGGTACTAATGGTCTCTGAACTAAGCCGCGGACAGACAGGCAGACGGACAGACAAACGGACATGGCAAAACTATACATATTACATGTTGACTATACGGAATCCTAAAAAACAACGTTGCCAGGGACATATATGACTGACCAGTGAAATTTTTTGCTAAGTAAACACCCAGCAGCGAGACAGCGAGTGGCGAGGCGCAATGTGACGTCACAGCGGGTCACGTTGCCGGACACTCGCAGAGAGCGGCAAATACCACTTTACTTGTCAATATCTCATCTATTTTTTTTTAAATAAAAAAAACCCGCTTAAACTCGTTATTTTTGATATATTTTTTGATACTTATTACAAAAATCGATTGTCAGACTCATTATAAGGGTTCCTTGTTTGATTTAGGAACCCAAAGCTTCATATGACATATCTAAATATTCATTAATAAAATACAAATACCTAATCAAAAAACATACCTCGCGTAAGATACCTTTGAACCCTAAAAGTTTTGCAGCGATTGTTGTACAAGAAACAATATAAAATGAATACGCTTTTCTAACTGAAGACTGCAATTAACTTCCTTGGCCTTTGTGTCTGTTCATTTGAACCTCTGCTCTTGTTATATCTTTGTAAAGTTACTTGGAAAATACTTCGATGTCTCGATATTACTTCCTGCTTGCGAGAAGTTTTAAAGGAAATTTGTTATAGAGATACCTGATTCGTAATATCAGAAATTCTAGTTTCTCGTTGATATTATTGTAAACTACAATTATTCTGTTCGTTACAGAATTTACTACTTACCTACGTTTCCATAGTAAGTATTAGTCATATTTACCGGATTTTCAAAAACAAAAAACCATTTATGAAAATCATACAAAAAAATATTTCTTTATGGTTTTCGTAAATAGCTTTTTGTTTTTTTTTTGTATTTACCTCAATTGCTAAACTAATTTCATCTGCTAATTTATTTTAAGCAAGAGTTTTGTTTACCAAGCTCAGCTTGTAACCTTTGCCTGCGTGCATCAAATGCACAAATGAGTAGAAATCTGTTAACTACGAGTCTGATATTACTATAGACTTCGAGTTCTATAATCTGTCTAGTCTATGGACTGCACGCAGTAATTGGCTACACGTTAGGAGACAAAGCGAACCTGCGGTTTCTTTTCTCTTTTTATTATCGTCAGCCACTTCGTATGTTGATGTTTATTAAAACGAGTTAGTAAGAGATAAGAGACCTTCGCTTCGTTTCTGTCACGCTTTTGCGACCATTTTTTTATAGATGGCTAGGAAATAAGCAGTGCAGTTATCTATGTCTATGGTGTTACGTTACACAGCCACCGCCAAAAAATGGCACGAAAAGCTGGTGTGTTTCTTTTTCGTTTTTTAATCATTTAATTGCTTGACGGGTTGCTATGGTATTGCTTACCTCAAATTGGTAGTTCTGTTGCAGCTACATGGACCACGTCTGTCTGCCCTGATGTCCTCTAAGGGGACTTAAGGGAGCCCTTAATTACAGCTTAAATTTAAATAGAGACATAAAAGTATGGACAGGATCTAAAATCTTAGGGTGATCAAACTTGACAACTAGAGTGTTGCCAGAAAACGAAAGGTTGCGTTCGTCTTGTAATGCGTCGCAGATAGTTGCTATCTGCAACGGTACGAAACATGGTGGATCGTAAATCTCGTCACAGATTAAGATATTTACGCCGAGCGTGCGAAGGTTTAAACGAAACTAAATGGTAAATGATAAGG
This sequence comes from Apoda limacodes, assembly GCA_946406115.1. Taxonomy (NCBI): domain Eukaryota; kingdom Metazoa; phylum Arthropoda; class Insecta; order Lepidoptera; family Limacodidae; genus Apoda; species Apoda limacodes. The sequence continues at coordinate 10,051,032 of OX291553.1, read as the reverse complement.
TAAAATTTGGGGTACGTGCTGTTAGGGAGGGGCAAATAATGTCTGTTCTGTATGTTAATATAAGATGTTGTATTACACTGCCGCACAGCGACTAGGCATAGGGGAGAGTTGGGTAATACCGAGCCCCTAAGGGAATTATCCTATAACTAAGCTCAGGTTAGGTTAAAATAAAAACGAAATATAATAGAAGGTGGACAATTTATCTGACGACACTAACGGAAATTTAAATTTATCAAAAAACAAACAAAAACAATAATTCGAGCGAATAATTAAAAATTGGGAAAGCGCAGTATTATCAAACTGGTCTGATAATATCGTGCCCCAGGTAGGTAATTGCGCACTGGGTGATGCGAAAAGCATCACACAATGTGTCAGTCAGAGAGTGGAACCCTGGAGACTGAATTGGAAATAGGTACAGACTCCAGATTTCACAAAATGTTTAGTATTAACCTAAGTGATTGACAATTTGACATTGACAAGACAAGAAAACAATTATTATATTACCTAGTACTTTTACTCAGGTATAAATACTGACACTTATAAGAATAATATACTTACATATTCTTTCAGAGATTTATAATAATCACAACCATATTATATAGCTGGGCACAATGTCAACGCGCCCTACGCGCGGCATTATCAAACAAGATCATTTTATTTTGTAACCTCAAAAACATAAACAAACTCAAAGGATTAATTTAAAATTATTCTACACATAAGTTATACATTATTTTTACACTATAAATGAGTATAATTTATTACTGAGTGTGAAATATTCATTGACTCACCTCTTATTGAAATCACCCAAAAAACTATAGCGATCGCGCGGAAAACCTACAAGCTCGCGGCCTTGCTCTCTGGATACTCGGCGGCAGTTGGTGGTGCTCGAGTAGGGTAGGGGGTACATAAAGCTATGATTTTACTAATATTGCAGGCGCGTTTTGTTGACTGTTTCAAAGAAACCGAGGGGCGCGGAATTTTCAACCGCGCGGTATTACCCAACTCTCCCCTATACTATTATCTGTACTGTAGTGAGCCAGCACGTTAGACGAGCTCTGCGGTAAGTACATTTTTTCAGCACAAACTACAGTGAGTTCGAAATGCATCTGCTAGTCAGAATATTACGCAAACATACCAATTATATAAAAAGGCTTTAAGTTTGTGTCACTTCTTTGCTCAAGTATACGAATATACCAAAATAAAAAACGGATGGTTTTGAAACTTTTTTCTATTAGTAGCATATATGTATTTTTAACGTTTTACTATAGTGTGAAACAATGCCAGTCTACTGTCAATGGACAAGAATATTGAATGCACTTTTGAAACTTTTTTCTAATGATAGAGCATGCAGAAAATATACTTCCTTTCAAATAACCTTGTTTTTAATGTTCCGCACGTCCAAGTGAAAAAATGGTGAAACCCTTATAGAATCAGTCGTGTGTCTGTCTGTCCGACTTTTGGTCCGAATTTATTGGACCGATTAATTTAAAATTGGGTACCTACACATTATGATTTTTCTGTGCCCCTAACATAGACATGTAAGATCAGTAAATTAATTTTGTGTAAATATTTACTAATTGCTAGCTATTTGCGAGCTATTTTTGCATAAAAATTGGGGAAAAAAATCATGACCAAACCTAACCTAACGCCAGTATTTCAGTAAAGTAAAAAATTTTTGTTCTAAAACTATTATTTTTCGCCGATTTTTGTGTTTAAGGAGATGCTTCTATATCGATTAACAATCTTTTTATGGAAAAGTAGCTCGTGCCCAATAAGATAATATTTTACCGAATTTTGAATACAGGGGTCACTTATGGTTTTAAATTAGGTAATTTAAAAAAGTTCTGTGAACTGTACCTATGTGATGTATGAAATGAAAGCGCGTATTGTGTGGACCTCAAATTTTTTTGCTTTATGGTAGAAACAGTCATACTTACAAACTTCAAACTTGCAGTGAAAACTAGTGTGAACTCAAAGTCAAACTCAAATCAAACTTTATTCAAGTAGGTTTCAAAAACACTTTTGAATCGTCAATACAATGTAAACAATGTTAATTTCTGCCAAAAAGAGCTAGCAAAAAGTTCAGTTTAAAGTAGTAATACAATACTTTGATAATTAGCTAAAGAGTATACAATATGCCCTGAAACACTTATTAGGTAATAAAAAATAAGTTAGTAAGCTACTAAAAACAAAGTCAAACATGTCATTTTTTTTTGTTTTTTTGTAGCATAGAAGGCGCACCGCGTGAAGCGTCAAATATCGTTAATCGAGTGAAGGAATTAAGATATCTAAGAGAATTCCGATATTTTATTCGAATAGTACTAGTGGCATTAGCGCCATCATAATTATAATTTGCACAATCATATGTACATACATATATTTGCATATACTTAAAATTATCCATACTATCCATGAATATAATATAATAATAAATATTATAAATGCGAAAGTAAATCTGTCTGTTACCTTTTCGCGGTGAAACCACTGTACCGATTAAGATGAAATTTGGCATGCAGATAGTTTTGAGTCCCGGAAAAGGATATAAGCTTGCAAACGTCAAGTATTATTCGTTTAGTAATTGACCAGTTGCCGTTGAAATCCTACACCGATTATCGAATACTAAGAATTTAAAGAAATTTGCAAGAGCAGACCATCCTCCAAAGCGGCATCTGTTCACAAGTATGACACTTTAATCAGTCATCGCTTCGCTCAACCATATTTTAGGGAACGTAACGACCCGACACACACGCTACCACCGCAGAGACACTTTGAGAGAGCATGACACAAGCAACTCCAATAAAACTTCGATTGTATTAGTTGCAATGTGTGTAGTAAAGGAATAAAATATAAATCCGACTCATATTGAGATTTACACACACAAGCTTACATTTAACATTACAGAGTGAACAAACGTACTCTGAACTTAAAACTGATTTATATTAAAACACAATGTGTCAAAAAATTATACTACTAGACAAATATACATATATGTATAAACTTACATAGGTACAAGTATAATAAATATAGGATTAATAACCCGCTGCAATCCACCACCGGCTGCACAGCGCCAGAGAGGTTCCAAATGCGAGAGAGCGCATTACACAAACGTGCACACATACCCATATGCATACACATACTCACAGACGTTGTATATCATGAAGTAGCCCAGCTCCCACACGACATTCCGGCAACAAATGCACATCATTTAACGTACTGTCACTTCGGAAACAAACCTAAGGGAAGAAGAAGTGACAAGAAACTTCCCGGGTGTACACCTGTTACCATCAATCATGCAGGAACCAGGCCAACCAATACACAAAATCTATGCAAATATGTGTAAACACACATACATGTACACGTCTATGCGCCACACCCACCCGCATCCAGAACCCTCCAACACCAAGCAGCCAACGGTGGATGACTATCCATGGTGCATCCCCTAATCGTAATGTGTCATTAATTATCAACTACATAATTCATAGATGGATGTCCAGTATTGGGCCCATACCTTTAATTCCAGGCATTATTATCTTTGTTGAATTCTTCCCCAGTATAGTATCCCTTGTTAATAAGAACCTTAAGAAGGTTAAAAATATTCTCTATAGATATTAAATCATGAAAGAGCGACGCACCTTCTGAAGGCGACATTTTGGAATCGCAAGTTTATTTTAATTTCTAGTATAAACATTGTGTATGTCACTATTTTTAACAAATAAACTTAGGTTTTTACGTACATACAGTAAGCACGCGTAAATATACTGAGAAGCTACAGTAAGTATATAAATCATTTTAAAGAGGTCACGAAGAGAATCCCGACGTGATAAGTTATACATTGATCTTATTGCATTTTTTTGAAGTATAAAATAGTTTCTATATCGGCCGCCCTTCCCCACAATAAAATACCATATGACAAAAGGGAATGGAAATAACTAAAGTATACTAACCGAGCAGGTTCTATATTAGTAAATTGAGCAACTTTTCTGACAGCAGAATCGGCGGAGCTAAGTTTTCGAGCTAAGACGGAAATATGTGAGTGCCATTGCAATTTAGTATCTAAAGTGATGCCCAAGAAGACTGTTGACTCAACTAGTTTGAGTGCTTCAACGTTTATAAATAATTGTGTTGGAGTGTCTTTGACAATTGGTAAAGAAAAATTTTAAACATTTTGTTTTCTGTGCATTCAGTAAAAGATTATTTGATGTGAACCAACTAAGAACTTGCGAAAGTGTATGATTTATATCGTCCTTTGCATCTTTGTTTCTATCAACATTAAATATCAAAGACGTATCATCTGCAAACAATACAATTTTGCACAGGTTTTCTACATAAAAAGGCAGATCGTTAATATACACTAAGAATAAAAAGGGACCTAGTATAGAACCCTGGGGTACTCCAATCACAACAGGTGATCCAGAATTTTTCTCTATCTCTATTAAATATGAATAAATAAGTTTATGAGCCGTATCTACAACACCATAATGAATCAGCTTTCCAATAAGAGTCTTGTGTTCAACACAATCAAATGCCTTAGACAAGTCGCAGAAAATTCCAATGGCATTCTGCGACCTTGCCCATGCGCCAAAAATATGTTTTACTAGATCAACACCTACGTCGGTAGTGGACCTACCTTTCGTAAATCCGAACTGTTGACTGTGTAGCAGTTTATGGATATTTAAATATCTAAGTAGTTGATTGAGCATGATTTTCTCGAAAATCTTGTTCAAAGCTGGTAATATCGAAATTAGTCTAAAGTTAGTAGGTTCACTTTTACTTCCAGGTTGAATAGTGGTATGATTTTACTATTTTTCATTTAATCGGGAAAGACTCCCTCGTCTACACATTTATTGAAAATGAATGGTAAGATAGATGATATACTGTTTATAATACCTACAAGTGATTTTACTGATATACCCCAAAGATCCGCTGTCTTTTTAGGATTAAGAGATTAAAAAGTTTTGAAGATTTCATCAGGGGTAACATGTTCAAATTTAATTCTGCTTCTGACGGGAATGACTTAAGCGAGCTAGTAGTCAGAGCAGGCATATCCTTAAAACATTTTTCAAATGCATTAGCTACATCAACATCTGATTTAACAGTATCTGCTCCAATGTTTAAACTATAATGACTATCACGTGGTTTGAGTTTGCCTGTTTCGCTACTAATGAAACTCCACGTGGCTTTAATTTTATTGTCAGAATTTCTAATTTTATTACTAAGAAACATTGACTTAGCAGCAACACAGACTTTTTCAAATGTTTTAGAAACTCTAATGTTTATCTACAAATAATAAAACCAGCCAAGTGAGACGGGCCTAAGCCATTACCATTTTAAAATGCCAGTACTATGCCATCTAGCAATATTTTAAAGAGAAACCGTAACACATTTGTTTGGGGGGTCTCCATACAAGAACCATATTTTCGTTGTTTTTGCTCTATAGTATAAACATTAATAATATATACAAACTTGCAGTGAATAAAAAAAAATAAAAACCGGCCAAGAGTGAGACGGGCCCAAGCCATTACTATTCTATATTAACGGTAATCTAAATTAACGTCATTACGAGAAACAGTAACACATTTGTTTGTTGGAAACGATATTCAAAGTTAAATGGATGGGTGACCGCTTATTGCGTACATTTACATTCGTGTTATTAAAATCGGTTAAGCGCAAGAAAGACTAGCGCACCGTAGGTTCCGTAGTATCAGTTACGTTATTTACAAATTAATTTAAGCGGTCGATTTTTTTGAGTGATAAACGAAAACCTTTAGGGCCCGTGACAACACCGGCTCGCACCACTGGTGGTGTCAAGAGGAGTTTTTCTGTCCTCATGCCACCACCATAGTGTTTTCACTTACTCCATCGATGAATATCTGTCATACTAGTTCCATTGAAAAAATACAAGTGTTTTTTTCGGGTTTACTAACTCAAATGAAAATTTAAGTTTGTAAAAAAGACCAATTCATACTTGGCACATGATATACTAACAATACTACCTGCGACGGCAAGTAATGACGCGCGTGCAACAGAGACAAATAGTGACCGGTCATTGAACGAAATTCTTCCTGCTTAGCGTCCGTGCTATACCAAATGTTAGTCAGATACAAACATGTATTAATACTAATGGCGAGCAATTAGAACTTGTTGATTCAACAGTCTTTCTTGGCATAACTTAGCCAAAACAACTTAGCTCTGCTGTGTATACGATCAAGAAAATAAGACAATTGACCGATGTCAACACTGCAGAAAAAGTATATTTTAGCTATTTCCATAGTTTTATGACATATGGTATCTTGTTTTAGGGTAGCGCTGCTGATGTAAAGACAATATTTTTGTTACAAAAACGGGCAAAGTCGCGCTATGTATAACTTAGGATTCTAGGATATCTCTGAGGGATAGGTTCAGGGAAGTAAATATTTTAAATTTAGCGTCGCAGTACACATATGAAAATCTTTTATATGTACATAAAAATATCAATAGTTTCAGCAAGAAAAGTGACGTTCACAAAGTAAATACTAGAAAATAGTTTTCAAAAAATAGTATTTCATAACTTTGACGATTCATAAGTGTTTGTAAAATCCTAATTTGAATAAAAAAATTTGACTTTGACTTTGATACCTTGGTAAGTTGTCCTTTTTGCAATGTAACTAAATTAAACGTAGTCCATTTTGTAGTTTCTACCTTATTGTTGAATGAGAAACAAGATTTTTACTACATATTAAGAGAAATATCAGGCTGGTTTTCCACATACCAACGTATTCCCCTGTTTGCTCCCTGGATTTAGGCATAAGACCTATAATTTTCATATATGGTAGATACATTCAGTTACTATGTCTGTTTGTTTTGCTTTTTAGGGTTCCGTACCTGAAAGGTAATTATTAGAGTTCCGTACCTGAAAGGTAATTATTAGGGTTCCGTACCTGAAAGGTAATTATTAGGGTTCCGTACCTGAAAGGAAATTAGGAACCCTATTACTAAGGCTTTGCTGTCCGTCCGTCCGTCCGTCTGTCACCAGGCTGTATCTCATGAACCGTGATATTTAGACAGTTGAAATTTTCACAGAAGATGTATTTCTGTTGCCGCTATAACAGCAAATACTAAAGAACCGAAAAAAAAAAAACAATATTTAAGGGGGCTCCCATACAACATACGTGATTTTTTTTGCTCGTTTTTGTAGATAATGGTCCAGAACCCTTCGTGCGCGAGACCAACTCGCACTTGGCCGATTTTTTTTTTAAATGTCATTCGAATAAATAACTGGGGCAAGAGTCCTAAATATTGCCTTTTTATGCAATCTTCAATCGTGCTCTGTACGAATATGTAAACCAATTTTTAAGAAAACAAAACATAAAGACATAAATTATTCATTAAATCCCAGGTTAATTAATTTCAATACAATTCAGTTGAAATTTGGGAAGCAAAGTGGGTAATACAAAACACTGGTTTTAATTATTGTGACTAGGTATAATTAGCTCAAAGCGCAGTTGTCCCTATCGCACACCAGTATCTTAGCGCGATAGCAATTGTATTTCCAAATACTCATGTGTGTATTCGCTTGGGTCTGATATTTCCTCTTAATTTAATCTCTCTTATATGCATTTTTCTAGAATGAGGTGCTATTGATAGGTTGCATGTTTGCAAAAAAAATAGGCTGATATTTCAAGAACACTATTCTCAATTTATTCATAATTTCAAAAGCATTTAAAGCACATTTTCATTAGAAGACTTAAACATTTCACGCAGCTCTAGAACATGTTTGTTTTTGGTGTAACTCTTAATATTTCGTACGTCGGTTCTTCTGTTGATATGAACTCTAGCACCTTCTTTACCGGACCAGGCTTTAGCAATGGAAACCAGCTTGCTCCAGGGCATAGGCCATTCTCCACGAAAAAACTGAAAACAAAGTATAAATAAGCGTCAAACTCGATTACTATAACATGTGTCAGGTGTCCAGATAAACGATAACATCACTGATTGTTGATCGAGTCGAACCTAGAGTGAATTACGAAAGTAAGAAAAGTAATAAAACAATACTTAGTAGCAGAAAATTATATGAAATTGGGCAATCAGCCAAAATTGGTATAGTTATTCCTTGAGGTGTCCCGATTTGCTACAACGAAGCAAAGCAATGATTGGTAGTAATCCAACGCGTGGATCCGATTCAGGTACCTTAGACTTCTTAAATTTTGCGTCACGAAAAAAAGAATGGAATCAAACAAAATGTATGAACATAAAGTTTATGACGTCACTTGCTATCGATCGAAAAAAAATCATCGACTTGTTGCTTTTATATGCTATGGATACCATCGCCAAGCCATTGTGGAGCGCCGAAACGAAAGTCGTCTATACATTAGGTAGCCATATTACAACTTTATAAACGCGATACCTTTTTAGGGTTCCGTACCCGAAGGGTAATTAGCGGAACCCTATTACTAAGGCTCGTCCGTCCGTCCGTCCGTCCGTCCGTCTGTCACCAAGCTGTATCTCATGAGCCGTGATAGTTAGACAGTTGAAATTTTCACAGAAGATGTATTTCTTTTGCCGCTATAACAAAAATAATAAAAAACAGGGTGAAATAAATATTTAAGGGGGCTCCCATACAACGAACATGATTTTTTGCTCGATTTTGCTCGATATTGATAACGGCAAAAGGAAGCCGCTTAAAATATGCACAGAATATTTAGTTATACAATATTTAAAGGAATACCCCCAAATCCCTTAAAGGGGTTGTAGGGTATTCAGTACACAAGCATTTAGTAATGGGCCCAAGGTTGAAATCATTAACCTGAAGAATCCGCAGCTTTCAGAAATTTGGTGAAAGCTTGAAAAGAACATCTCCTTAAACTCAGCTGTGTGGGGGTCGATAACCGTTCATTTTGTCAAAATTTGTGATGAAATATCTGAATCATTTTTTCTATTTTTACCTACAGGTGATGTCTCTGTGAGGCTAATTTAATAAAAAAAAGTAGTTTAAGACCTTTTGCTTTAACTTTTTATTTTTAAATTTATGAGTGATATGACAAGAAAATTATTTCCAAATAATTTATACATCGTAAAATGTTCTTTATCGCTAATAAAGATACATGTTTCGTTATTTTAATTTTTCAATACGCTTGTTCAATTTAGAATATTAGTGCAGACCGGTCTAGTTATTACTAGCCACGTTACGTGCAACATGTTAAGATTGTGTTTTAATAAATTTTAATTACAAAAAAACTTAGTCAATGTCTCTACTGCGATTCGTTGTTCTTTGAAAAACCCGGACATCATAAAATTGTGCAGAGTGAGAAGGAAGATTTTTCTCTTTTCTGCACATATTTTATCTAAAGGGTTCTTCATAAATAATTACATGTTTTTCGTAATTAACGAAAAATTGGTTTAAATTTTACAATAGTGAAAAGATTCCATCAGATTCTTTTTACAGAATATAAATTAAACAAAAAATAATAAAAATAAAGAAATTAAAATTTTAATTAAAAAAATATCAGAAGGCTCAGCTCTTGTATAATAGACTACTGGCCCATGCTGAAAAAATTATGGGTCATTTGAACCACCAGGTGACCTATCTAGAACGATATAAGAGCATAAAATAATAAGATTCAGCACTATGCCGTCACTTGTAAGCTGTCCAACTGAGTGCAGGTGAGAATTCGAAAGTACAGGTAGAGTGAGTACATTTTGGTCACATATTTTTGTACGGCATTCTTACCACCGATAGATCCATGAAAAATAATAAGAAAACGCACAGTGCCGTAAAAAAATGGTGCGCCACAAAGTCGGATTTTTTTTTTATTTTCCGACAATCACCAGGGTAAATTTGGTCATTTGATTTTGTACGGCATCTGTGTCATACTATTTCAATACTGCTTCTAATCCATTATTCCGCAACGCCGTACAAAAATCATGCGACAAGGGGAAAAAATCGAGGGTTGCAATCCCCTCTCTTTCCGTGGTCTAGGGGGTGATTTGACACAACATGAAATAAATTTATTTTGAAAGTATTTTATGCATAGATAATATTTTCTCATATGCCGTACATTTTCGTTCGTCCAAAGGGGAAAAAAACTGAAAAAGAAAAAATCAAAAAGAAAAAATCCATATAACGAAATGTAAGGTGAAATTTTTTTTATACGGCATTTAGATAGTTTATTTGTACTAATTTTCATAGTCTTTTCGTGATTCTAGGTTCCTAGTTAGAAACTATGTTAAATATGGGTTTGTATACTATGGATTTATACCAAAATATAGATATGTTGTCACTGATAATTCCAAAATACAACATATTTTTGAGAAGTACTCATGACACTGAAGTTAGCAGACACCTGTAAAATTTAAGCTTTTATTTCAGAAATGAATAAGTAGAAAAAAAAAATTTAAAAATTTGTACTTACAGTTTTTTGAATTATGTAGATGTGTGTTTGAAATCTACCAATTCATTTACATATATATAGAATTTTTCTAAAAAATGATTGTTTTATTTATTCACATCATTACAATGAAACAAATCAATTATATGTATGTATCAATAATGTTTGAAGTATATATTAAACCAAAAAGTATATAAAACTGTTGATACTGGGATTGACAGTTTCAATTCTTGGCCATAATATACACACCGTTTCAGTTCAGTTAGACGCCATAGTGATTTTATCATATTATCAATTGTTCTCTTCAAAAATATGTTTATACCGTACTGTATCAGATGGCCATAAAGTACCCTTAAAATTGTAGCGTCACTTTCATCAGCCTAAAAGATATGGTCTGCATAAAAATGTACGGCATCATTTTTTCCTAATTTATCTATGTCAATACTATTTAAAACAAGGGATAAAATGTAAAAAACTGCTATATTTCATTAATCTATGATATTTAAACTTTTACAATAATTTGCAAAATTTCAGTTTTTGTATTTCTCTATAATTCTTTTTAGAACGGTTTCTTTTGAACGGCAATACTATGTAACAATTGTATTTTACAATATCATGTTAAAAAAAAAGTTCCCGTACAGGATCAAATGATTTTACAAAAAATCTAAAAATCAAGGATACGATGAAATGGAGATAATTAATGATATACATTCAAATGAACAATCATTTTTTGACGGCATTATTTTTAATAGTACTTTTGAGTGCTAGATAATGTTTTGGAACCGAAGCCGTACTTTTTCAAATCACCCCCTTGACCACGGAAAGAGAGGCGATTGCAACCCTCGATTTTTTCCCCTTGTCGTATGATTTTTGTACGGCGTTGCGGAATAATGGATTAGAAGCAGTATTGAAATAGTGTGACACAGATGCCGTACAAAATCAAATGACCAAATTTACCCTGGTGATTGTCGGAAAATAAAAAAAAAAATCCGACTTTGTGGCGCACCATTTTTTTACGGCATTGTGTGTTTTCTTATTATTTTTCATGGATCTATCGGTGGTAAGAATGCCGTACAAAAATATGTGACCAAAATGTACTTACTCTACCTGTACTTTCGAATTCTCACCTGCACTCAGTTGGACAGCTTACAAGTGACGGCATAGTGCTGAATCTTATTATTTTATGCTCTTATATAGTTCTAGATAGGTCACCTGGTGGTTCAAATGACCCATAATTTTTTCAGCATGGGCCAGTAGTCTATAACGTTTTGAGTGAAGTAATAAAATAATTTCTACTAGATCATATCTCATAATTTTGTACCCATTACACCTAAGCTATTAGGGCAATTGAGTTCATTAAAATTGTCATAGCAGTCGTTTTTAATGTGAGCTTCTAAATTCCATGTACCAGGATTTCATAGAACACTGTTAGCGTTTCGGACAAAGTTGATAAAAGAACAAAACGGTACCCCAATTTTCGAAATGAAGAATTCGCGCTAATAATTTGCTCTACGACGATTGGTCAACGCCCACCTGGAGCCTGGGTTATTTGGGAATTCTCGGCAAAACTACCATACAATTGGGAATTATGATCACTATTAGTAATCACAAGAATATCACTTTGTAATTTTTGCAAAATAAGTAATAGCTACTTCTTAGTTTTTAATAGTCGTATTACAAAAAATGAAACAACTATAATGTCACGTTCCCGTTTACGCTTGTATTCACACATTCATTTTCAGGTAAATCTTATTAAATAACTTTTTGCCTGTCGATCGTAATCATGATTTGTTAAAATGAATAGATGATGATAAAGAAAACAAACTTAAGCCCCTCGGAGTACCTAGGAGAGGATTTTGTTACCTGTGTAGAGTCGGCACAGATAACAGAATACCTACCTACTAACCGCGCCACAAAAAATCATACCTACTTTTACTGACATATCCAGGGATCAAATCAAATAATAATTATTTGAATTAGTAGGTTGCTGAGAACACTTTTGAATCGTCGATACAATCTATTTAACAACGTGAATTTGTGGCGAAAAGAGCCGGCAAGATTCTTAATTATTATTATTAAAAGTAATTATACAATACTTTGATAACCAACTAACAAGTAGGTATACAATCTGTATTAAAGCATATTCTTCTTATCTTATCTACAGATGGTACAAAAAAAACCTCTGTATGGCAACACTTTTTAGTTTAAAACGTAATAGCACAATCTGGACAATAGGTCCTGTACCTACATACTACATTCACTTTATCTATCGATCAAAATCTTCAGTCAAAAGCCGACGGCACGCGACGTCATTGTTTTCTTTTAATTAAATGAGTGAAATTCGTTATTTAAGTTGTTTTTTTAATAAAGTGGGTGAATTTCATTAGCAAATACAACAAGATGATTCTGTGTGTTGGAGTCTTTGAAAATAACGATTTGAGTCAAGGGCAAAATATGTATGTAGAGCGTTTTATCAACGGGAGACCATCGTAAGCATCAAAGGTTTCCGTCATATGCAGGCAGAAGCATGTCACTGCGGCTACAAATACTATTATCTGTGCTGCGGCTGTGCTATGGCTGGCACATGCTACTACTACTCCCATAAAGCAAACGTGATTTTTTTGCCATTTTTGTAGATAATGGTACGGAACCCTTCGTGCGCGAGTCCGACTCGCACTTGGTCGATTTTTAATATTCGTTGAACTTGCGCTTGCCTAGACCCTGCGGATAAGCTTTGCGATTGCAAATGGCGGCTTGAAATCTATTGTGGATAATTATTAATATTTTTAAGAGTTTAAGTATTTTGTTTATTAGGTATTTAAATGTGATTTTTGTATTTAATATTTGTATTATAGGTATCTATTTGTCTCTTATATGAAAAAAATATACCTACCTTAATAAAGATGCTTATTAAGGTATATTGAATCTTTAATTATTGTCATATTTTCACAACATTATAAGCAACTTTTTGTAATTAAATATGATGCTATTATTTAAAATCTCTTTCTAATTTCTAATTCAACAGATTCATAGTAAATGTATAGCTAGATTTTTGTTTCACTAAAATATACCTATTTCAGATAAACTAGGTACCTACTTAAAACATAAAAACATTTCAATATTCAATACAATAAATACCTTAATTTTTTTTATTTTAAAAACAACGATGAGTAAGTTGAATGAAAATAAAAGCAATAATGAAACACCACATTACATAGTACCTATAAACAAAAAAACAAAATAATAAGCGATTTTCGATAATCATATTGTAGAGTTTTCCAGCCGACGCCCACAGAACAGCGTTTTCGAAGTCTACCACGATCGTTTCGAAAACGCTCTCTCTATAGCGATACTGCACGATCTTTTGATTGTAACTTGTCTAAGGCTCTAGTACCGCGACGCGTGCTTTGAACCGAGTTATTTTATCTTAATAGAAATTTGTGCATTTCGATGTGAAGATATAAGACAATAGGGAATGTAAATTTTTAGATTTACCCGAATGCAGTTATTAATATTAAAATTAAAAAAAAGATATGAATGAATGAGCCCTACTCGCACTTGATCGGTTTTTTTACGACGGAGCAAAAACAAATGCTTTTCTTTTATTTTAAATATTTTTTTTGAAGTGAAAACTTCTTTAGCGGCGTTGTGCACTTTTTTTGGTATGGGTAAAAAATGATAAACTCGCGTCAGGTCACGTGTCCTAATCGTGGAAATTCGTAAGACGGAAACCGTAATGCCACGCCTATTATAATTTTTATTTTTAGTATTCGCGATTATGAGTAGTACAGGGAGGTTGGATATGGAATTTTAATTCTATGACAGATTGCGATGTCAAATATACTACGTCAAAAAGTAAATAAACATTATTATTATTTCTTGACAATGTCAAAGACATGTCTTGTGACATATTTGAGTGTTAAGCGCGAATCGTGTGTAAAGGTTTTCACTTCTGCCGGCACTCCCGGAGTGCAACTCGTTTTTTTTTTCTGAACCCGCCATAACATTCTGTTTTCACAGATAACAGGACTATCTTGTAAACCTTTGTAAAGACTGACTGACAGCGTAGGCTTAGCAATAGGGCTCCGTTAGCACCCTTTGGGTAAGGAACCCTAACAAAACGCACTTGGTATAATTTTTTGCGATTTGCGAGCGACCAGCGTCAATAAGATTGTTTTTAATTGCGTTGGATAACTATCACTACAAATCCATATAACACGCTCGAAGCGCGCATCCTAGCTAACTTTGCTTTGAATACGAAGAATTTTTCGCTTTGCTTCGATTCCGCTATAATGTGAACTGAGCGATGAAATTGAGAAAGTTAGGTAAAGCCTATGTCAAGCAGTTGACATTTGTAGGCTGATTTGGTGATGAATTAAAATATTTCCACAAAAGGGAGATTGTCTATGCTCATTTAGGTAGAGTTCAACACGGTTCACTTTTGTTTTCTTCATCAATTCCGTTCCGTTCTAGCATCTTATCAGCCAGCGTTCCACTGCCAGGACATAAGGAGCGGGTCACATAGGAAAAGACGGTCAATGGCGGGGATCTGTACAGTGCTTAAAACTGCAGGCTGAAACAGTGCAAGCATTCAAAAAAGTGGCAAATTAAGAAAGGGTCCTGAACCACTAGAAGGTATGCAGGGTTTCCAGTCCGCATTAGTGAGTGATTCTAGCAATGTCCCGTCCATCTTACGATATGTCATGTGGGCCTATTACCTCTGCCCAAGACACCAGTAAGACGGCGTAGATAGGACAGGTATTGTAGGACTACCTTTAGCCAACAGGGTTCACTTTTGTTTTTTTTTTTTCATTTAATTAAAGTTATTTACGCTTTGTGGTGAAAGTCAACTTTTTACTTGTTTTTTACCACAAAATCCTTTTGAACATCCTTTACATACCTGATCAAAAGGCTGTCTTCCAATATGAAACATGATGTAGAGCAGTGGCGCTTTGTTTAGCGATATATCAGCGTCACATGTCTCCTGCATACCCAGGTCCTTATAAATTTTCTCCGCATGCCTTTGGAGATGGTCATATATTACCTATTAAAACATACTAGCATTATAAAGAAAATATTCGTGAAAAGATTAAAATGTTAAACCCGCATGTACATAACTACACATTGGACATCGCTTTATTCATGAGTACTACTACTACTAATACAAGCAGTAACAGGCTCGTAATAGAGAGGTGGTGAGGTCACAATAGAGAGTGGCAAACAATGGCCATCATACCACATGAAGTACTATTTATACTCTACCAGTCGTCATCTCAGCAGTGATTCGTTCCCTGACAGTCGCAGGCCTTCTACATATGTCTCCACTCCAAACTATGGTCTGTTTTGAGCCGCCTGCTTCCACTGGCTTTCAATACTTAGGACACAGGCAGGTTGTCTTTCCCCCTGGTTGGTGGCCATCCCACGCTCCGTCTTGCAATCTGTGGTCGAAAAAAATTAAAGTACTTACCCTAAGGCTATCTCTTCCCGGCCCAGTCATCAGTATTTCACTAGTTAGAGCTGCAGCATCACTTGATCGCTCTGCATTCGATCCCGCCACTTCACCCTAAAAATGTAATTTTTATGCGCTACATGAGAGTATATTCACTCCAACGATTTTCATAAAGTTTTGTACGCAGGGGGTGCCTGGGGCAATAAATCGATCTAGCTAGGTTTTATTTTTAGAAAACGTCGTTTTATCAGTGTTTTCAGGCAATGATAAACTAACAAATATGACTCTTCTTGACATCTATTGGCGAGTAGTAATACTAGTATTTTTACTGACACAGCAACACTAAAGCTGCTTGACAATAGATGGCGTTGTTGACCAACATTCAAGCTACTTGACAATAGATGGCGTTGTTCAAAAAAACGAGCAAAGCTCGGTCCCCAGGTACTAGATATTAAACTAGTAACAGTTTTTTTAATTTCTTACTCTAGACTTACCTCATCGAAAAACTCAGCGAATTTAGGAAAGTCCTCCAAACCGAATTGACTCGACAGTTTGATAGTTTTCTTGGACTGTGCGATAAGCTGTTCGATCTCTTGCGTGTGTTTGTTGTCTTCGTCGATTGAGCACAATGCTTCGGCGATCGCAAGCGCGATGGACGACGGTGTACTGTAACTGCCGTCGAAACTCACAGAACTTGATGTATCTAAATGTTGAGAGAATTATTTTAGTTGCACAACTTATATAACATAAAGTCATAAAACATATTAGAAAACGAAACGTATTCAGTAATAAAGTAAGGGAAAATAATCAAGGTAAAGTGTATCTAGGTATATGTATGTATATATCCTGTTCCTTATTAGCCTCATACGTCCCCACTGTTGGGGTATGGCCTACCCTCTAATTCTATTCTATCACACATAATTTTTATTTTTCATGTATGTAAAAATGTATTTTTTTTGTTTGTTTCTATAATATTTATCTTATTGCACTGAAACTTTGGTGAGTTCTAGTAACATTTGTGGTGTAATGTAATAACTTTAGTGTAAGCTATATCTTTTTGAGTAATATCAAAATTTTCAAACGTAATTATTTAACGCAAATTCAGTCAGTCAAAAATCGAGAGCAGGTTCTCAAGTTATCCATATTATTATAATATTATAAAAGCGGAACTGAGTTTTTTTATTACAGACATAGGTCTTTTTTATCTCGAACCATTGAATATTTTTTGTCGGAATAACTGTTCACTTATTCCACACAGTCCAAGTACTCTAGCAACCTTTCTTACTATACTCAAGCAGTCATCGTAGTCATCTCACGCCAATAACCAAATTAGGCGCGGGCGGAGCCGCTGACAGAATCTAGTCATAAATAAATCGGTATCATAACGTGATACTTACTGTTTTGACTGATACCAACAATCCTGACATGTTTAGGTTTGTTTTTTACATTCATAGTGCGCGGCTCACCGTTAGCTTCCGACGACACTAAAAACAGTTAATTAAATTATTTCTAGTCAAAAATTAAGTGCTATCAATAGGCGAAGTAATCATTCGAATAAATTAATCAAAATACTGATTACTAAACAACTGGATATGCTGTTAAAGTTAGAAGAACTCAGTTTTATACAACCTAAGTTACACTTTTGGCAAGGATTTTCCGGATCCGCTCAGTAGATCTGACTGACATTTAGGTCATGGCTATATGCTTTAGGATATGGTTCGAATCCTAATAAACATGAAAACATGGTTTATAATCTTTTGATCGTTAAGAAATGAAACTGGTCCCTTTTAATTTTTTTTTAATGTTTTATTGGCGAAGAAATCTTCAATCTTAATATATAATTATAAATATAGTGATATTAAACCCTTACAAAAAGGATTTTACTTACCAACTTTTTCCTTATCTGCCTCTTTTTTAGCCAAATTAAGTATCTCCTCGTAAGCAATGGTTATTAACATTTGCAGCAACACTGATCCCCCCACTGGGTTAACAGTGGAAGGTAAGGTTTTCTCTATTATCGTGGCTGCGTTGAAGAAGCAACGAGGTATACTGTCCAGAGATCTTGATATGCAAGTCAGACAAAGAGACATGGTCTGAAAAAAAAAGTTAATAAAAACAACAATAGTCACACGCCACAGCTTTTATCACAATTCTCCCGGGGTAGGGTTTTTTAGAAGTTTTTGATCGTTGTCAATACTCTGATTATTTTTCATTTTAAAACGCCAACTTGATTAATATTTATAGTAAAGGTAATGTATATTTTTTCAAACATGGTACGATATGCAACCATATCTTGCACCAGTTTTTATGGGATAAATCGTACTTGCAGTACTTTGTAGTAGGGCTCCACTAAGGAGTTTGCAAAATTCATCCCCCAAAGTAGTAAAATGGGGGTAGGAAGTTTGAACAAAAAAATGAAATTCGTAAATTTTGAAGCTAAATGCATGGAAAATGGTATTTGGCCTTAAGATTAAAAATTAAGATTGACATTTTACACTTTTTTTGAAAAATCATCCTTTTAGGAGATACCGATATTTTTGTATATACCGGAAACAATTATAACTTTTCTTATTTCATAAGTCCATGCGGACGAAGATGCGGGGAAATGTTAATATACGATATAACCACTTTTTGAGTAACGATATATTTATAATTACTATTATAGATATTTAATGCAATGAAGTAGTTATTGGTTCGAGAACGCGAGTACTCACTATTCTTTTATTGTTTGGGTGGCTTATTCGAGCGAGCACTCGCTGTGCCCTATCTCTCCTCTGCAGAATACAAATTTTGTTACATACTTTTTTATCCACATAAAATACGAACTACTTCTGGTATGAGCCCACATAATAAAAAAAAATATTAGAAACATAAAAGCTTGATGTACAGATAAAAATCCCAAATAAGTACCTGATACATCGACGCTCCAGTTTGTATGGCATTTACCAACATCGTAGGCAGAAACAGTAATGCAGAGCCAACTACAGCCAGAATACCCGCTAACCATGGAGGTCTACGGTCGCACCATACCTAAACAAAACGGAACCCTTATTAGAATCGTAAGTACGTAGACTGTCTACAAAACCTTGGTACCGCGTACCCCTCTACTATATTTCATAAGACTGTGTAGTCTTAATAAAAAAACTGTGTTGTATGGTTGTGTAATATAAGCATGGTTTGTACTTTTTGTAGTTTTTACTAAGATTAATATAAATGAATATTTTCATAGCAAAGATGCAGTCAAAAGATTAATCTCGAGCAAGCACTTGAACCTGCACCAAGGCTTACAGTCCATGTAAGTGATTACATTGATATAGCCATAGATATAAAACTGGAATGGAAATTTCTTATAGAAAAAGTACATTTATTTTCATACATTACTTAAATAAACAACAACTACCTAAAAACACCGGAGAAAACAAAATTTTCATATTCAATTAGTAAATGAGGGACAATAAAACGAAAAGTCTTGCACCGAAAAGAATATGGAATTCTCAAAGTCGCTGTTTACCAATCAAATACTTCACAAGGAAGCTTTCTTCGATAACTTATAACTTACCTGTCGTTTGTCCAAGCACGCAGCCCAATTACTTCCAGAAATCTCCAAAGCATAGCAAAGCGTTGATTTCAGTTCGGCTTTGCTGCCGATAGTTGCCATGATGTAAGTCATGGCACCACTAGCTCTAGCATAGTCTTCGCCAACTATGAACAAGTGATAGAGAATCTATAAATCACCCAGCGTCATCGGGTCCAAAATAAGCTAGACTTGTACTATGTGACTTGTGCAATTGGTAGGTTACACTGCAATTGGGTTATATCAGGTTTTTTTTATTTCTTTAAGGCGCAGTTACTACTATTTTTCATTTCCTCTTCGTACATAAGAAATTTTAAAACTGTTACAAACCAATTATTTTGAACGAGTGGCAAGCTATTTTTATAACGTTTATAACGTTTATTCGTAATTTTCATTAATATACCTGAGTCGTGTGACAGTACCGCTATCTACAACTCACAGGTATATTCTATTTCTAGATTATTCCGAAAATAGTTAATATCTAGTTATTTATATTTGGTTTGTAACATTTTTGAAATGTATTTGGTACAAAGAGGAAATAAAGAGTATCTATTGGCAGTGCTACATTTGGCGAGGCGTAATCTCGGCTTTGCATTTGTGTGAGTGATCGCCAAAAGAGGAGTTAGACAAAAAATACATATGTTTTTTTTCATTGTACATAAAATTTTACACAATTTTGTCATTATATCTTCATATTTTTTTTTTCTTTTACTGCACGATCACAAACATTTTTGCATTGTTGTACAGAGATCGAGCCAACTTTTCCTTCGCTAATCTCATTATAGTATTTATAAACACGTTTATTTTTGGCCACGTACGCTCCAATTATAGCCCATATATTTTCAATTGGATTGAAAGAGAGAACACAAAGAACGCTGTGACCGTATTCTCTAAGCAAAGTATAAATTTTATATTCAATAAATCTTGTTTTATTTTAGAAGTATCAATTGATAAAAATGTGGTTTAAGCATTAATGCAAAGTGAACTATATTTCGATATTCAAGCAATCCATTATAACTTTGTGTGTTCTACCAATTTTATAATGGGATGTGTTCTGAAGAATTGTTCAAAATAATGCCCGCGGCTACTTTCTACAATCGCACTGCTCGCTATTGGCAGGGAATTTATCCTCACACCTAGAACCTAAATGGTCATGTAAAGTGCGATTTTAGCTAAACTTTCTCCCACAAACACTTAGTTTGTGAAATCAGCTCCCTGTCAAGATTTTCTTTAAAGACTACAGTATGGGGTTGTTCAAGAAAGAAGTTATTAGATTTTTGAAGGGTCGGCAACGGCGCGATTTATGCCCCAGGTGTTGGCAAGCGTCTTAAGGCTACGGTGAATGCTTACTATCAGGCGGACTGTAAGCATGTTTGTCACCTTAGTGGTATAAAAATAAAGAATAGACGCGATATCTACGACCACAACAGAATTCAGCTTTAAATATGGTATTACCTGCGTTTTTAACATTTTGTGTTATTCTCTGTATTTATTTCGATGACATGAAAGTTATGAATTATTCTTCAAATAACTGCTTTGTCAAAATCAATAGCAATAATGTTTTTTCTATATTTCGTCTTTTTCGGCGAATTAAATTTGTTTCCGTCTTCTCCAAGACGTTTTCCCTCAAATAAAACGTTTCTTACAGTGAACGACGGAAATCCTGTCGATGTTGTTACTAACCGGGCTGATTTAGTGACATATCTTTATCTTTGATGTCTTTAAATCATCCTACTACTTGTGATGGTTGTGGATGCCTTTCATTTGATATTAATCATGCACTTTGTTGCAAAACTGGAGGCTTGATTTGAAGGCGCTATAACGAAGTGAGTGATCTTTTTTGTGAGTTATATCAATACGCTTTGAGAAAAAATGTTAATGAACTAGTGATCTCAGCAGATGGTTAAGGCCTACGTGTTGATATTACTAGTCGTGGGGTGTGGAATCCTCAGAGGGAGGCAATGTTTAATATTTGTATCTTAGATACTGCTCCCTGTATTAAAATCAGCTGAAGAGGAAAAGAAAAGGAAATACACTTATATTGTGGAAAGAGTTAATGCTGCCTTCACTCCAATTGTGATATCACTTGATGGAATTTTCGGCTCTTGTACAAACTCTTATAAAAACTTATGTAAGTACTATCAGATAGATGGCGGAAACCTAAGAATTTCATTTTAAATTGGGTTTGAGCTCTAATAGCTTTCGCAGTCATTAGAGCTTCCTCAATGTACATTCGTGGGAAAGAAAGAAATGGAGGATTGGAAGCATTTTAGGATTTGAAGATGGAGCAAAACTTTAAATTGTTTGTTTTTTTTTTTGGCTTATGTTTATCTTAATTTTGGTGTAATGTGTGATTACTTTTATAATAAATGTATTTTTTATTAATGTCTTTAAAATAGTCTGTTCAATTTTATCATTTTTAGGGTTCCGTACCTCGAAAGGAAAAGAAAGGAAAAAAACGGAACCCTTATAGGATCACTTTGTTGTCCGTCCGTCCGTCCGTCTGTCATTCTCAGGAACGCGTGGAGGTCAAGCTTAAATTTATATCAAATACTCAGGTGTACTGTCCCTTGGATTTGTGAAACTTCTAAGGTAACGCAATCAAAAGATACAGCCGTTTATGCCGCAAATTTCCGCAAATTTTCAAAACTCGCAAGAGAATCAAAACATACAGGGTACTTCCCGTAAACTCATCATCTTGAAATTTGGTACGAAGCAACTTCTTATAGCATATATAAAGGAAAAATTGCAAAAACTGTAAATTTTTAGTTACATCATATGATAAAAATATTTGTAATAATATACCCTCGGTCCGCGAGCCAAAATCGCACTTGGCCGGTTTTTTCTTTATTTGGCTAGATAATTTAAATTAAATTAATAAAAAAATTATGCGATGGGTGCTTCATGTGTCATACTTGTGAACGGGTGCCGCCTGTGGAGGCTGGTCTGTCCTTGCAAACTTCTTTGTATTCTTAGTATTTAGTCTCACTTTTTTGTTTTGTTTATCAATATTGTAAGACATTGATTATTTCTAAGTGATAAATACATAAACTGTTTTTTTTTTATATTTTGCAATTCGATACTTTTTTATGTTGTGCTTGTGCTTTAAATTTCATGTTTTTTATGTTTATCGCATTAATAATATACTAGATATGGCCTGCGGTTTCACCAGCCTTAATTTCGGTCTAAGGTGTAGGATTTCAACGGCAACTCCTTAATTATGGAAAAAAAAACGGATAATACTTGACGTTTTCAAGTAGCTATGTCCTTTTCTGGGACTCAGACTATCTGCATATCAAATTTCATCTTGATCGGTTCAGCGGTTTCAGCTTAAAGAGGTAACAGACAGATTTACTTTAACATTGATTATTATATTATATTCATGGATAGTTTTAAGCATGTGTAAGTATATGTATGTACAATGTACATATGTTTGTGAAAAAATATAATTATGATGGCGCTAATGCTACTAGTACTATTAAATATCGGAATACTCTTAAATATCTGAATTCCTTCACTCGATTGACGATATTTGACGCTTCACATGGTACATAAAAACAAAAAAATAATAATCGACATGTTTGACTTTGTTTTTAGTAACTTACTTACTTATTTTTATAACCTAATAAGTGTTTCGGTACATATTGTATACTCTTTAGCTAATTATCAAAGTATTGTATTATTACTTTAAATAGAACTTCTTGCCAGCTCTTTTTGGCAGAAATTAACATTGTTTACATTGTATTGACGATTCAAAAGAGTTCTGAGAAACCTATTATAATTTTAATTAAAATATTATTTGATTTGAATGGTTTTCTCAATTTGCATAAAGAAGGAGCCATGTAACTGATAATAAAATATAACTCGTCACTAACAACAATCTAGAAATCATCACAAAATACAACAAGTTACGCTGCAAGCGGTACCAAAGGTCAAGCGAGGAAAGGGCGCGGCAGGGTGGCGGACACGTGGGGCAACGTGTACAAACTAGTATAATCAGTGCGGGGGGACGCTTTGCGACTCAAGCCGATTGAGATTTTACACTATCGGTGTGCACTCACACAAATGCAAAGCTGAGTTTACGCCTGGTGAACTGTATTAAGGTAGTCACTGCGCTTTAAGATAAATATTGAAATGTCATACTTAATACAAAATGTCTATAATTTCGTACGTATATCGTTCATCGGAAATTAGTACGTTAAAAAACGTTGGCTAAACCCGCTAGACGCAGGCAAGTCGACGTTACAGGCAGGACCATGTTTGTCGGATCCGCTAGTACTAATAATTTTTTTCAAAAGAACATAGATATACTTTTTACCTAAAATCATGACTAACGATTATCACATAAATGTTCGTTGAGTTCGGGGATCAATACTACCACAGAGCAGGATACAGCAAACCCTGACATAACGAATAAAACGCCATTATGAAACATAAGCAAAAGAACAGTTCAGATTCAAAGTTCATTGAACCTGCGTTAGGCAATACAAGAAAAATAATACTTTTACAAATTTAGTGTTGGTTAGAAAATGTGACAAGATACTGGCAATTCAGTCGACCTTTGAAGGCGTCTAGAGTGAGCAATCGTGACGTAAAGTGTGCAGCGAGACAGGGGGATAGTGGACTCGACTATATAGCCTATGTCGTTACATATGGCTAGTCAGATGCTGAATAGAGAAAGTCATACATTTTTTCGCGGCGCCATTACTCTCATAGTGCAGTCATTGAAGCGTTATTGCTCCAATTTTTTTTACTGTGAACCGATTTGCATGAAATTTTGGAATAAGGCTCATCTTACCCTTAAATTCAAAAGTGAAAATGATATGAACTCCGCACCCACCCTGGGGGTGGTTGCCACCCCTTCTCGGTGGTGTAAATATTTTTTTTCAAAATAACCTATATCGATCGAATATCGGATATCGATAGAAGGCCTAATTTTAAGACAAAAGTGTTCTTTAAAATTTTTCAAAAAACCCAATACTTTTCAAGTTATTTGCAATTGAAAATTCGCGCACAGTCGGAGTCTTTCTCGACATGGAGAAGGCTTTCGACCGAGTTTGGCACGAGGGCTTATTACACAAGCTGTTAGAGACGGACACTCCACCGATGCTCGGGCGAGTAATAGCCTCGCTTCTGGACAAACGGAGCTTTTATGTCTCGGTCGAGAACAACCAGTCAGCATGTAAACCCATTAGAGCAGGGGTCTATCGCCACTGCTCTCTGCGTTTTTCACCAACGACATCCCCACTCTCAGTGACCCCGGTTTAGCTGAAGATGTTGAAGGCGTCCTCCTAGCCCTTTACGCGGACGATAGTGCCTATATGTCCTCCTCCCGCAAAGCTAAGTTAGAAGCCAACAAAATGCAGCGACTATTGGATATTTTGCCTGGCTGGCTGGACAAGTTATTGAGTGACAACCCAGCGTAAAGTACCTCGGTTGTATTATAGACCGCCCCTTGCGCATGCGCAAAATGCTAGGCCATGTGTCAGCAGGCGCGGTCGCATCGCGGGCGTGCTTTAGACCAGTACTTTCCTCTGACTTGCCACTCAGAACTAAAATTCGCCAGTACAAATTGTACATCCGGTCGAGACTGACCTACGCAGCGCCTGCTCGGTACGGTCTTCTATCTTCTACCAGTAAACGTAAGCTCCAGGTTGTCCAAAATAAGTCGCTGAGAATAATAACCGGCGCGGGACGCTATGTCCGTAACTCCATCATCGCTAGAGACATCAAAACCGAGTCACTCGCAGATTTCACATCTGGTTTGTCGAAACGACTATTCACCCGCGCTGACAACAGCCACCACACTCACCTCAGGGGCATAGCGCCCTTACACGCTCGTCCGCCGGAAGGCAGGCCACTACCTCGAGAGCTTATCCCTGTGGGTGAATAATTTTACTTATTCACCCTCCTACATACTCACTTGCTTCCCTTGTTTTTTAATACGATCTTAATTCTTATTTCGCTTTTATCTTGTTTTATTTTTCGTTTTTATTTCGCTTGTATTTTGTTTTTATTTTGCTTTTATTTTTGTTTTTTGGTTTCGTTTGTTTTTGCTGTGCTTCGTTTTTATTTTATTTTTGTTTCGTTCTTTTGCGTTGTTTGTATTTTTATTTAATTTTTATTTTTGGCGCCTCAGTTCGTTTTCATTTTCTTTTCATATCGCCTCAGGCGATACAATATATTCACAATCAGGGGGCCTGAAAAGTAGGCTTCCCTTTAATTTTTACCGGGGGTGTTCAACACCCCTGAGCTTCTGCCCGGGTCATGGTGGGAGGTAAATTCCCCTTCCCCGACACCCGCACCTCAACACCCATAGGGTGAAAGAGAAGACACCCACGAATTGAAAATTCGAAATTTTTTCACGTATTCCGTCTAGAATTTACTTTAATATAAAGAGTTTGATGGATTCTCGCAGTTTGGCTGCTTTATTGGACTGATTTGGACACATATTTTTCAAAAAAATCAAGATTTTAAGAAAAAAAAAATTTCGAATTTTTACAATAAACACCTTTTCATAATATCTCAAAAATGACGAAAGATACGTATAAAAGTATATGAAAAAAAATGTAGGTCTTTTTCTGACAAAAAATTTTGTTGTTTTTTTTTTCTGTCACACAAAAATTTACGGAGATATGATTGTTTAAAGAGCGCGCAGCAGCGCAATCACAGTCTCTCTCGAGCCCTTTGACCCCTCACTGTTTTTAAGTAAAAGGTTTTTCACTATATATTGTATTGAAAAAAGTTGTAGCTCTTTTAATTACTTTTAAAATGGTTTTTTATAAGTTGTGATAGCATCAAAATTGGAGGAGGTCCAAAAACTAATCGTATTTTTTTCTCTACTTAGTACACTGAAAATTTCGGAGTGTGAATATTTGAAGCAAAGTGGAAGTAAACAGTAATAGTGACCCAAAACTATGTATTATGTAAATAAATATATGTATATTATGTGCATATATATTTTGGAAATGTAGGCATGAAAATGGTGATTTCTTACTCTATAATAAAATTATTTTTAAATGTGTAATCATTTATATTTACTGTGTTAATTTAGGGGTAGTTTTAAGGGTTGAAAAGCTTGAGAATAATATAATCATTTTCGAGAATGTGGAATAACATTTAAATGCTTTTAATTTTTTAGCAAGGGGTTTTTTTTAAGGGTCGAAAGGGGGTTAAAAAATCGATAATTAAGATATAGAACACAAAATATTATTTACTCTATACTTAAATCTTTTTATGCCATACTAAAGGATTTTTTTGTGATTTTTTCAATTTAGGGGTTTTTGCAAGGGTTGTAAGATTTTCAAGGGGTTGAAAATGATTTTATTATGACGTGATTGTGTTAGAAAACACTTTACAATTTCACCCCTTAATATAAAACACGTTTTCTAGCGATAAAATGGCTTAATGTAAATTTTTCAATTAAGGGATTGTTTACACCCCTTAAAAATAATAGGCGGAGCTCAGATCATTTTCACTTTTGAAGTTAAGGGTAAGATCAGCCTAATTCTAAAATTTTATGCAAATCGGTTCACGGTAAAAAAAATCGGAGATAAGACCTTATTTTTCGCTGACTGCATTATTAGGACGTTGTCGGATTCATCAAAGGCGATTACCGACTCTACGAATGAAATGAATATTTAAGGTATGGCATCAGTTAGAATTAACTAATATTTACCTGTATCGTCACCTTTGAAGTTGCAAAATCCATCAGCGGTACATAAAAAGCCATTACATTTATTCTGTTTCCCGTGAACGCTGTACCACAGTCCATCGGCAGGCCATCGAGAATTGTCTGAGGACATGTTTTTAATTGATTGGATTAGAAGAATACGAACTAGGTGACAGTCGCGCATCATCAATACCTGTAAATACAAATAAATTGTTTTAGTTACTATTTAATTAGTTGATGATAAGTTCTATCTCCCTCTTACACACACCCACACTCACACACACTTCACTATTTTCTTTCTTTTTTTACCATTATTTATCTCTTTTGTAAAATTTTATTTGGCAGCAGTCTACGGACGGATCTATCTTTTGGGTACGAAATCCTAAAAATACTCTAATTCCCATGTTAAAAATCTGTGAATAAATCATAATATACCTATATAGTACCACATTTTAAAGAGAGGAAGTGCACAGCGAGTACTCACTCGAATGAGCAGCCTGAACTGGGGAAGTTCCTCCGCCTTCCACAATAACGATAACATTAAGTAGTGTTGTGTTCCTAACGGTGAGTAAGGTTGCCAGAGCTCTTTAAGGATTCGCTGTCGGACAGCGGAGGACCGGCGGTCGTAACTAGTGCGTAGACGCGGCGTGCTGGTACGGTGGTCAGGGAGACCTGATGACTACAACAGGGTTCAACCTGGTCTACTTTTCCGGCACAACTACTGCTTCAGAGACTTTACACAGGTTGGCGGTTCAGCCTCCCAGGACGGAGATTGCTATGCCTTGCTTGAATTACTCAGGCGGCTTATTCCAGCGAGTACTCGCTGTGCCCTACCTCTCTTAATCTCCCTGTCAAGGTTTTCCCTGAGGACTACAGTTTGGGGTTCTCCAAGAAAGAAATTATTAGGTTTTTGAAGAGTCGACAACACGCGAGTGATACCCCTGGTGTTGCAATGGCTAGGCTAGGCTACGGTGACCGCTTACCATCAGGTAGACCGTAAGCTTGTTTGCCACCTTAGTGGTAAAAAAAAAAACTTTTCTTTAAATATTCATAAAATGGCGATCTCTCGAGAACCATGCAAGTTCCGGTCATTTCTTTTATTGTCCTTTAAAATATGCACGAAGATTCGGATTTTCCACACCGCAGACTTTAGAGAAACTGCAGAGTTAATGGGTGCCTGTATTTTTTTCATTATATCTTTAAAACAACGAGGTAACACGGCCCTTTCATGATATACCACTTACTTCGGCGCACTCTGTGTTTATATTTGACTTCTTTTTAAAATATACACAATCCCAAAGTTACGCTGTTTTAAAACTGTTTCAGATTTCGTGTTAGTAGTTCGTGTAGTGCAACAAAGTTTTTTAACCCGGTGGTCAAAGATCAAAGCTACAGTCGCCATATTGAAAAGTTTGTAACACTGTACATACTATTACAGTCCAGATAGGCGACTGTGACAGACAAGTGATTTCTCTATAAACAAGTTTAATTTAAATAGATTTTTTATGATGTAAATACATTTAATGCACGAATGGTAGATGACGTTGGCCCTGATTAAGTGCATTAGAATAACTCATGATGCTAAACTTTTAAATCAACATACATACCTTTACCAACAAAGACCAAGATGGCTGGGGCTGTGCCAGTAATACAATCAGTTCTAAGCCAATAGCAGTTTTTAAAGGCAATTCGTGTGTGCTTTTTACAGTAACATCGAGGATGGAGTCAAAAAGCTTCGGGCAGGCAAATGTGAACCAAGGATATGGACAATCTTTTCTAGATACATTCAGTTCTTCATTGTCTTTAAATGCCTGCAAACATTAGCATAATGGTATACCTTATTTGTAATGGCACATATCAGCTATTTATTGACTTTACTAGTACACGTGTCACGGGAACTTAATTATGAAGTAACATTTTATGTCATATTCACTCCGATAAGCTAAAGTTGCACACATACCTTAACCAATTCCTTATACACATGTTTTGCTTAAATCACACTCCAGCAGACTCAATCTATACATTTGAAAATAAATGTTTCTTTCTTTGTAAAATCTCTTTAAATGCGTCCCTAAAACGTTCATCCGATTGCTTTGAAACTTGTAGTAAGCCCGTGCCTACGACTAGGAAGGTTTCTGAATTGGGACCACCATTTGACAATCAATGGTGCACGATTTGTTTAAATAAATAATTGTATTTCATATATTTTACTGGCAGTACGTTTCGGTGTTAATTAAGTCGAGAGAGTGGCACAGGAGGGAAATAAAGGCAAATAGGACAAGTGAAAAGGGGGCAGAGATGGTGAACTAGGCCTTCACGTCTGCCCCGGCATTCACAGGTTTTTTTTATATTACATAGTACTTTCTTAGCGGTATTCAAGTTACTTCTCAATACATTGATAGTCGGTTAATTTTATAGCTTCTTACACAGCGTTTTTTCTTAGTTTGATTATTATAGCTGTCTTTCACAATCAAACATATCAATTATTTACCTGATGTATGAAATGTATTTCTGCACCCCTATACACAAGGCACTTGAAGAGCTCATTGCATTTGGCATGGACATCTCTGACGTCTCTCGATTGATGCGTCAGTTCCAAACCGGCCAAGTCCGAGCCACTACTACAAATATACGGCAACAATTGAGCGACACATAATAGAATGTTCAAAATGTCGTTGATGAGCAGCGGAGTTGTAGTGTCTGTCGTGTTTGTCTGAGAACAAAGAAGCAAAATTAACATTTCAAATCAAATCACATTTGAATAGTCAAATACAACACTGATTGCTGACGAAAAGAGCCGACAAGAAACTTAATTCTTTAAAGTAATAATACACTACGATTATGATGTGGAGTTTCATCTCATGACATTTAAGCACTCAGCTTTACTGCAATTTCTCAATTCTCGGCTGGGTACCCAGTACCCAATTGCTAAGTCTCAAATTTTCTTCATGAAGTGTGTGTGTGTAACTTTTGTTGAATGGAGAATCAGAAAGAAAATAAAAGGGCATGGTTTTTTAGTCTTAACTGTTCAAAGAAAAAAAAAGACGGGAGACGGAATATAATAATAGACAGAAAACAAATAAGCCTCTAAAGCAGAATGCTTTGCAAAATCATCAGTCTATTAAAAAAAAACACTTATTATTATCAGTTGTTATTTGACTACTAAACATATTTTTAGGTACATAAAAAAATAGGAAGGCCTTGCCTGTGGACGCCAATTTTTACCTTTTTGAAATCATAATAGCTTATTAACTTGTATGTGACAAAAACGGAAGGAGGGATTAGTGTATATATAACATGCGAACAGAGCGTTTGTATTTTCCATAAGTTTTGCCTTAGTGTTAAAAGTAAGCGTGATTTTCGTCAGCTGGATATTTTTGATGCATTGTCCGAAGTTTGCTTTTGCTGAAATGCTAGAAGCCTTAGCCCTCTTTGCGGACGATACCGCTGTCTATACCACCGATAGGCAAGTGAGTCGAATCACTAAGAGACTCCAACCCGCTATCACCGCCCTAGGCGCATGGTTTCGGAAATGGAGAATCGAGGTGAATCCCGACAAAAGCTCTGCCGTCCTCTTTACCGTAAGCTGCCCTCCGCGGCCACATCCGCTTTCTCTCTTCGGTCGTGCCATTCCCTGGCAAAATGAGACCAAATATCTCGGTGCGACCATAGATAGTCGTTTGAACTTCCACGCTCACACCAAAATAGTCAGAGATCGAGCCGCTTTTGTCCTCGGTCGTCTTTATCCCATGATAGGCAAGTACAGTAAGATGTCGCTTAGAAATAAGCTAAATCTTTACACAACTTGCATCCGCCCCATACTAGCTTATGCTAGCGTAGTCTTTGCGTTATCCAAGCGCAATCTCCACAAACTCCGGACCCTTCAAAACCGCTTTCTCAGAGCGCCCTCTGGGGCCTCTTGGTACGTCCGCAACGCGGATCTACACAGAGACTTCGAACTCCCCACGATTCCCCAATATTTCAAAGACAAAAAAAAAATCACCCGAATCGATTAATTGTGCAATCCACGACGTATCATCCCCCCGATCGACGCGGGCACGGTCGTAAAACTATAGTTAGGCGGCCTCGGCACGTACTAAAGGCCCCAGATGACGATCTCGCTGTCCGGATAGCGAGATTAGTCTCTACGTCCTCCCCGAATAGGGCCTCCCTCCAAAACTCCTTCAGAGTCTCGCCCCAAAAGCCCGGTGAAGCAGTAATGGCTGCAACAGCCAACTGCAGTCAGCTCAGAAAAAAAAAAAGGAAAGTAATTTTTAGTAACTTCAGAAGGTAATTTTAATTTAGATTTTGTTTATAGGTTGTGCTACTTTTAAATATATTTATCAAAATTGATTTCAGTTTTATGTTTTTTGAAGTGAAAACTTCTTTAGCGGCGTTGTGAACTTTTTTTGGTATGGGTTAAAAATGATAAACTCGCGTCAGGTCACGTGTCCTAATCGTGGAAATTCGTAAGACGGAAACCGTAATGCCACGCCTATTATAATTTTTATTTTTTTTCTATTATATGTGTTTTTCTCGTGGGGATGCCTTACCGCTTACATATTTCGATGGCTTAACGTCCCCCCCCCTTTTTTTTTTTTTGAAGTGAAAACTTCTTTAGCGGCGTTGTGCACTTTTTTTGGTATGGGTAAAATATGATAAACTCGCGTCAGGTCACGTGTCCTAATCGTGGAAATTCGTAAGACGGAAACCGTAATGCCACGCCTATTATAATTTTTATTTTTAGTATTCGCGATTATGAGTAGTACAGGGAGGTTGGATATGGAATTTTAATTCTATGACAGATTGCGATGTCAAATATACTACGTCAAAAAAGTAAATAAACAAACATTATTATTTCTTGACAATGTCAAAGACATGTCTTGTGACATATTTGATTGTTAAGCGCGAATCGTGTGTAAAGGTTTTCACTTCTGCCGGCACTCCCGGAGTGCAACTCGTTTTTTTCAAAGTTTAATCATCATAGAAGTTGTTTTGTTTTTATGTTGATTACAAAAATAAATTAATTTAAAACATCTTGTATCTGATACAACTTTATAAAAAAGATGTTCAATTCCGATATTAGTAACGGAATCCCGATATTAAAATCTAATATCGGAAATCGATATCGGAATTGAAAACCTTCCGATATTACATGCCCTAGTAATAAGAAATCGTTACAATTAAAAAATCAAAATACCCGACTGCGAAAAAAGCCGGCCATACTTTTAAAATCAACAAAATGAGCCTTTATTGAATGATTTGAAAAAAAAACATTGGTACACAATGGCGTTTTATGGTCGCCATGTTTTTTAATAGTTACCAGTCCAGTTTTAAAGTGCTACCACACATTTGAAATCCATTTAGCCACTAGAATAATACGAGGAAATAAATAATAACACATACATACATGTTGCAGTCTGGTAATAGTAATAGAAAATGACCACAATTACGATCCGCTAGTCTGGTATAATAATCTTTCGTATACGTCTTATAAGTCTACCTGGCAATATCTCACTGTTAGAATGGTTAAAGTTTCGTTCAACATTCCAGCAAATATCCTTTGAGCCATCCTAGGGGGAACAGTATCCCACAAATCCTTTCTGCTGCCTGAAATGAGAATGAGAAGAAATTATCGTATCCGTTCCCGACTTCCTTATAGATTATCTAGAATTGGCTATGGGTTGCATTATTATGTCCCTGGTCTTTCATTTTAACACTTATTAGTATAAAGCTGGTATTTATGACTTACAAGACATATATAAAGCCACCTTAGTGCAGATACACCGCATCAGAAGCAGCTCCAGCTTTCAGTTACTGATTAACTTGTTCAGGGTATAAAACCGTTACATTTCGGTACATTTTATTCCATAAGACTGCTAAGAAAGTCCTGTAGAAGTCGCGCACAGTAAGAACCACGTAACTTTGTGGTTGAGAAAATCTCCTTTCTGTGACTTAACACATCAAACTCTTCTCGCTCATAAATAAATGTAAACATGCATATTATGCCTAACTATGACCCACAAAGTTACGAGGCAGTTTGAGCACAGAATTCCCATTATTTGTGGAATCCATATTCCATGTTCAATTACCCCACAGAAAAATATATTCCCGTGGGAGCTCTAGATGGAAATAAAAGGTATCATACGATACCTTCATATATCCTACAGTGTCCCTTTGACTTTTTCTGTGCCTTATGGATCGGATGCTCTGTTGGAACTTTAAGCATTATTTGGCATGTGACACAGCATCTGTGAGATGGCGTTGTACTACTTCCGTTCAATTTCAACCAAGGGTGCATGCAGCCGGTCAGCGCTTTATAGCGTCGTTACTTCTCGTTCGAGCAACATCGTTGTTGATAATAAGAAAAGTTCAAGTGAATTGCATATTTTTAATTATTAAATGAATATAAAATGTTTATAAAAAAATATTTAAAATAAACATTTAAAATTTGTGGTGAATTTTGAGTGATAAGAAAATTAAAATAGACTCCTATCCTGGTGTTGTGGTTTATACCGAATCCCAGCCTGTACCAGCCAAAGTATCGTCTGTACCACGGCGTATTCGGATTCGGATTCATTACAGTCCGAGTCATAGCATGTTTCTTCAGGCAGGTCAAAATGTCGGAAGCGCCAAGGTGATGAGTCTAACGCCGAGGTGGTGAGTAGTTAGTAAGGGTGATCAGTATTTTTTCGAACAAAGTGAATGCGTACCAACCCTTTGGCCCACGCTTATAACGTGTCGGGAAGTGTACCATACTAGTTCTTATTATATAGATAGCACGTCAACTGCTGCCATGACGACCACGTGTTGCCCGGCTGATGCAGGTTACACCGTTGCTTGTTTCCCTATCTACCCATACTTATACGAACGCTGCTACCGTACCCAGCTCGTAACTAGTGCGGAAGCTTGTTTGGCCTACGTTTGTGTATGTACCTACATTAGTAAGAATGCTGCTGCCGTAACCGGCTCGTAACCGGTGCCGCGAGCTTGTTTGATCTATGTTTGACTATATGCCAACGGTTATACTTATGCTGCTGCCGCATTCTGCTCGTAACCGGTGCCGGAGCTTGTTGAGTCTACATCGTTTAAATTTAGCCTTAACCACAAGCGTTAGTATTGATTGACGGCTTAGTGGAAGTACCACGGCTGAATTTGATTATAAGAGATACGTCACTATACTGCGCAGCGTACCTAATTATGTGTGAAACAGTTTAATACATTACAACGTTTTAGTACTTGATATACTGAAACTCTAAAAATCCATTTGGCTGACCAATAGGAAAGCACAGTACTTGTCAAACGAGGGCACTAGGATCATCATATATCTGGACGACATTTGAGTCCGAGCAAGTCGCAGCAATTGTTACACACCTGCTCAAAATGATAGGTCTAACACTATAAAAACTCTGTGATACAACCTAGGCGTGTAATAATAAAACACAGCAAAATTTCAAATGTATACCAACTTAAAAAACCAGTCAATGTTGGAACAAATGACTTACAAGTTAAAAATAATCTCAAATCATATTAGGAACTCACAACTTTGCTAATTTTGTAAAATCATGTAGTCATTGTCGTCAACTGCAGGGACACTGCAGAAATATAAAGCATCTTCAGCCTCGCAAATCGGTTACAGTTCAAACTGTCGTATTGGAGGACCTATAATGGTGGATCGTTATCAAATATCAATCAAATAAAACTTTATTCAAATAGGTTTCTATGAACACTTTTGAATCGTCAATACAATGTAAACAATGTTAATTTCTGCCAAAAAGAGCTGGCAAGTTCTATTTAAAGTAATAACACAATACTTTTATAATGAGCTAAAGAGTATACAATATGTACCGAAACACTGATTAGGTAATAAAAATAAGTTAGTAAGCTACTGAAACAAAGTCAAACATGTCAATTATTATTTTTTTGTTTTTATGTAGCATAGAGGGCGCACCATGTGAAGCGTCAAATATTGTCAATCGAGTGAAGGAATACAGATATTTCAGAGTACTAGTGGCATTAGCGCCATCATAATTATATTTTTGCACAATCATATGTACATACATACTTACATATACTTAAAACAATCCATACTATTCAAGAATATAATATAATAATAAATATTATAAATGCGAAAGTAAATCCGTCTGTTACCTCTTCATGCTGAAACCGCTGTACCGATCAAGATGAAAATTGGCATGCAGATAGTTTGAGTCCCGGAAAATGCAGATAGTTTGAGTCCCGGAAAAGGACATAAGCTACTTGAAAACGTCAACTATTATCCGTTCGTTTTTTTCCCATAATTGAGGTGTTTCCGTTGAAATCCTACACCGATGACCGAATACTAAGAATACAAGGAAGTTTGTCAGAGCAGACCAGTCTCCACAGCGGCACCCGTTCACAAGTATGACACATGAATCAGCCATCGCTTCGCTCAACCATGTTTTAGGGAACGTAAGGACCCGACGCACATGCCACCACCGCAGAGACACTTTGAGAGAGCATGACACACTCAAGCAACTCCAATAAAACTTCTATTGTACTAGTTACAATGTGTGTAGTAAAGGAAGAAAATATAAATCCCATTCATATTGAGATTTACACACACAAGTTTACATTTAACATCACACGGCGAACACACGTACTCCACTTAAAACTGATTTATAGTTGCTTTTAAAAATATTTAGATAAGAGAAGATTGGAAGGTCAAAAGCATTTACTAAATTATCAAATTTCTTACAATAATATTACTAAATAAATATATAAATAGATACTCAAGGACACACATAAATATACATAAAACACAAACAGTGTATCAAAAATTGATTCTACTAGGAAAAAAAAAACAAAAAACTATAAATATTTGTATAAACTTACATAGGTACAAGTATAATAATATAATAAATACAGTATTAATAACCGGCTGCAATCCACCATCGGCCGCCCAGCGCCAGAGAGGCTTCCAAATGCGTGAGGGCGCATCACACAAACGTGCACACATTCCCATTTGCATACACATACTCACAGACGTTATATATCATGAAGTATACTGAAAGGACTTCTATACTCTATCTTTTTCTATACTAGATATAGCCTTTTGCATTCACATCACTTTTTGACCGCGGATGCATTTCGGGTGGGGTGCTAACTGGACGGTTGAGCGATATCAGAGGTATGGCACCCAGATAAGATCAGATCAGACATATTTAGGGACGCCACTTAGTTCTTCAGTCAGACAACCGAACAGTTGCCATACATCCATAAGGGAGGCTAAACACGTTTAGTTGCCTTGTTAAATTTTGTAATACGATGGAAACATGATCAATAGAATACTTGGCAACATTTTGCAATGCGATTGAAAATTTAGCTAGCATATTAGTTTCCCCAGCCGAGCTTGCTTACCAGAGTATAACATCACCTAAACCCTGCCGAAGGACTGTTACTGTTGGTTTTACGATGTGGAAGAGAGCATCCGGGCTCCCGACCCTGCGCAGACGAGCTCTTGCCAAGGCTACGAATGCTGTGAAATTTGATCAGCAATTAATAGATTAGAGTGCCGGCCGGGCACCATCTGACGTTAAAGAAACGGAGCTATATGTCTAGAAGATTGGGGCTGGAGAGATAATTAAAAATTGGTTTGAGCCCGACAAAGATTTCATAAGATTTAGCTGGAAAGTGTAGTCACTTTCTACTATCTTAGTTAGTAAGATAAGGGATCTTAGTTGTCCCGGTGATCCGCTACTCATAGAAAATTTGGCTTAGCCACAAATTTTACTTTACAAATCAGTAATTTAAGCTTTTGATCAGACAACTAATAATGGAAATCTAAACTTAGATTTAATTCGGTCAAACACATATTAAATGTAAACGACATATTACCTCTTCGTAAGCTGTTCACCAATGCGCTAGAAGATGTTTTCAAAACCTTGGACTGGGCTGGGCGGGGCATAAACATAAACGGCGAA
This sequence comes from Apoda limacodes, assembly GCA_946406115.1. Classification (NCBI taxonomy): domain Eukaryota; kingdom Metazoa; phylum Arthropoda; class Insecta; order Lepidoptera; family Limacodidae; genus Apoda; species Apoda limacodes. The sequence goes on along the minus strand of OX291553.1, from coordinate 10,014,011 downwards.
TACATCGCACACCTAAGGTTTGCTGACGACATCGTTATTATGGCAGAGTCATTGGAAGAACTGAGCGAAATGTTGCACTCCCTAGATAAATCCTCTCGACGAGTGGGCCTTGGCATGAATTTGGATAAGAAAAAAGTCATGTTCAACCAACAGGTCGTGCCAATGCCAGTATACGTCGCGGGTACCTTACTCGAAGTTGTCCACCTTGGCCAATAAATCCAACTAGGCCAGAACAATTTTGAGAAGGAAACCGACAGGAGGATCTAGCTGGGGTGGGCAGCATTTGGTAAACTTCGTCAAGTCTTCACGTCGCTGATACCGCAAAGTCTAAAGACGAAAGTCTTTGACCAGTGCGTCCTACCAGTCATGACTTACGCCGCCGAAACGTGAACACTTACAGCAGGGCTGGTCCACAAGTTCAAGGTCGCACAGCTTGCAATGGAGCGAGCTATGCTCGGAGGGTCTCTAAGGGATTGAATCCGAAATGAACATCCGGAAGTGAACCAAAGTTACAGACACAGCTCGCAGAAGAAGCAAGTGGCAGTGAGCTGGCCACGTCTGTCGGAGGACCGATGGCCGATGGAGCAGACGTGTCCTAGAGTGGAGACCGCGTATGAAAAGGCGAAGCGTGGGACGCCGTCCAGCCCGGTGGACCGACGACCTTAAAAAGGTGGCTGGTGGTGGCTGGATGCAGAAGGCAGAGGACCGGGAGGAATGGCGTGCCATAGAGGAGGCTTATGTCCAGCAGTGGACCAATATAAGCTGATATGATATGATGAAGCTGAGAACAGTAAAACTAATTAGGATCAAATATACTTGCCCGCTTGGTTGCAAAATAACTCGGGAAATTATTGAATTTATCTAACGCAACCCGTAGGTTGGCTTGCATTTTACTTCCTCTATCTTTACTAAATATTATGAAGATTAAAGCGATGACATTATTTTAAATCCAGACATCGATTCAAAAACATTCCCGTAATTAAGCTTCAAAAAGTCGTCAGGTTAGATACACAAAGATTAACGGTTGTTTTTGTAACAATGCAAGCAGTAGGGCTATCTCAAAAACTGAAATAGGTTGCTGGGTTAAAACCGTACCGTACTTCGGGATACAGGTATCTCTTTACTCCTGGCTGCTAGCGTTCAGTTACGCACATGAAGTGTATTTTCTTTAACGTTGTTAATATCAAATTATAATTATGATTTATACCTTCATGGATTTTCGGTAGAGCAATCAAAATTAAATTAATATTTAAAATTATTATAAAACTATAAACTCAGATAAATACTGAGAATTGAGAAAAATCCATTACCTATTTCATACTATTAATTATTATCCATAGCGTCATTAAGTGGTCACCAGGAGTTATAAACACGTCTCTCACAGATGCTGTGCATAGTGCACATGCCAAATAAAGATTTAAGTTTAACATAAAAATACAACTTTTATTATTTGCAGAGACGATGCTGCATGCACCCTCCTGGGGCTACGCAATCGAATACTTAACGCTGATTAGTCACGTTGGTGGGGAGATCGCGAATTGGTTGAAATATAACGGAAGTACTACAACGCCATCTTACAGATGCTATGCATCGTCTCTGCTAATAATACAAGTTTTATTTTTATGTAAAACTTGCATCATTAACAAATAGACTTTTTGCATTTATATATTAAGTTAGGGTTAGTTATATATGGCCATAGAAACTAATCAATAGCGGTAATAGAACTAAGCATTTACCATTCATATAGAGCCACCAGCCTTGAATAGACGGAGTGCCGGCCTGATGTACAATTCTTGATTGGTCATCTATTGGTCTTCCACCAGAATCTTGGAGTATGGACAGCGATAGGACGCGGTTATGAAGATCTAACACTCTCTCAGCTACCGCCTCGGACATGGTCACATAGCGCTTGTAACAAGCCTGAAAATACTTTTTTATAATTCACTGCAAAAAAGCTATTTAGTTAGTTAGTTAGTAATGATAGGGCCATTGTGCGTAGATAACCGGTTCATATCATTGGTTACTCATACCATCCCAGCTCCGTCCAGAAGTCAGGGAGGCGTCTGACGTTATTCAACGCCTCTCTCATGGTTGGTGGATTCTTAAGGAGCCTTGTCGGTTGGTCGCTCACGCTTTTGCAATGTAGAACTACGTGAGGAGGTGTCTCGTCGGCCTAAAAAAGCTAGTAAACAAGATGAATAAGCAAACTTTATTCATAAAATTTTAAGTTATCTATATAATATTATACCTGTGAACGTTTGAATATTTTTTACTTCCTGAAGTCGCAACGAAGCATCCAATCAAGCCGAATTATAATAATTGGAAGCGCGGGTTAATGGTTCTGATACTTTTTACCCCGATCTAAAGGTTTTGTGTTTCAAAATTCCTTTTTTTGTTGATGTTTTAGGTAACTTTATTATTGGCAGGGGTAGCTGGTAGGGACAGAAAATAACAACACTTTTTTTATCCTGGTTGATCAAAGGGTTCCACGGCAAGATCCGAATCTAGTGCGGGCGAAGACGTAGGCAAAAGCTAATAATAAGTAAATGGTGATTTTCATCAAAACGGCATATGTTATGTCCAAATAATTTTATTAGTATTATTTTGTTTGCCATTTTAATAATAAACTCGAATCATAAATACAGGCCTGAATTAAAATAAAATGAATACCGAAGACATTAAAACTTCCAGCTAACTTAAGATCTTAGATCTTAAGTTAGCAACAGTTTGTGAACTGATAAAAGTTGCATCAAGAATATTTAATGTCCGAAAAGCGGCGTTTATCTTTCAGGTGTAAAGTGGATTTTAAGATTTATACATTACGCTATAGACGACACTCTATAGCGTAATGTTTTACTTTATAATGAAATTAAGGGGTTTTTACCGTGATTACGAATCGTCCCGAACGCAAGTTTGACAAATTCCAGCCTCCCGAACAAGCCGGAACAAGGCTTTAGTATCATGGACCATATGCATACGCTGGCCAGATTATACAGAAGACAGAGGAGTATAATCGTCCTCTTTGCGTAGCTTTCGTGGACTATGAAAAAGCCTTCGATTCTATCGAGACCTGGGTGGTGTTAGTCTATCCAGCGGTGCCACATTGACTATCGGTACATCGCAGTGTTGAAGTGTTTGTATAAGAACGCCACTATGTCTGTCCGACTACAAGACCAGAACACGAAACCAATCCATGTGCAGAAAGGTGTGAGACAGGGAGACGTTATTTTTCCGAAACTGTATACAACTGCGTTGGAAGATATTTTTAAGCTTCTGGACTGGGAATATGTTTAGGCACTATATTTCTTCTTTCTACAGAAATAAGCAGTAAAATACTTTCTTATTAAATACCAAGGTCATAAACGAAGTCAAATGTCTTTCGAATTATTTAATCTGTATTGATAAGTCATTTAATTGAGAATTCTCTCTGTGTACTAGTTATTTGCTATTTTCTTGGCTGAATTGATGTGACATATGGACTGACATGACAAGATTCCATTTTTCCAAATTTTAGGGTTTAGCTACGAAATCCTGTTCATTCACCCTTCCGCGTTCCAGATACTGTACCATATCTCTCACCGTCTCCGGGCCATCATCCGGGTACATCAATTAAGCCGTACTCGCTCCGCAACTTAATGATATCTACGTGTCCGGTGTGACGAGTGCGAGTTTTTGCGTCTTTGTAACTCTACTATCGCGTTCGCGTATTCATTAAAAGTCCTATGAGAAAAAAATGTCTTAAGACGCGTCCGCTAGAGGCACTCTTTCATTTCCATACATTTATTTCGTTGACGCGAACGCGACAGTAGCGTTAAAAACTCACACTAGGCCCACGGATGAATCTCGGATAACACGGATAATCCTGTATACGTCTCACAAGATTAGCGCGGTAGTTATGCTACAGATATTGTTGAATTTTGTCATTAATTTGTATTAAGAATTAGAAAATGCACCGCTGTGTTTTTACATATAATCACTTTTACACCTATCATACTTTACGTAGGGTTGCCAAGCATCCGGATAAAGCCGGACACAGTCAGGCTTTTTGGTTGTGTACGCGACCAAATTAGACTGTGTCCAGCCTGTCTGGCTTTTGTTAGGCTTTTTAAATTTGTTTTTTCTACAAATTGTCATGTGTTTGATCCCACTTTCGCCACTCATAATAGGAAGAATATGGCGTCAACTAAAATGGCGAGTACATCACTCACCTTCGATTTGCCGACAACATAGCAGGTCATGGCAGAATCGCTGGGAGACCTAGACACGATGCTCGGAGACATTAGAGAGTTTCCCAACAGGTTAAAGGAGAGGCCTTAAAAAAGTGAGCTTTGGAAAGAGTTATGCTTAGCGTCTCTTTGCGCGACAAAATACGAGAAAATTCGCCGAAGAACTAAGGTTACCGACAACAGTTAGCAAGCTGAAGTGGCAATGGGCAGGGCACATCGCTTGGCGAATCGATAACCGATGGGGAAGAAAGGTTCTCGAGTGGCGACCACGGTTCGGAAGACGCAGGGTAGGACGGCCTCCTACCAGGTAGACAGACGACCTGGTCAGAGTCGCTGGAAGCCGATGGGCTCAGGACCGGCCGTTGTGAAGACATATAGGGGAGGGGAGGCCTACGTTCGACTGAATATGAACTCTGAATCTTTAAAACAACTTCTAGTGTATTGTGCCATTTACTATGACACTCATCTAATAAGAAAATGTCACTGCTTACTTGCAACATTGTTTGCCTTTCGGAGCTGCCCATATCTTCAACATGTTGCAAATAACAATGCAAGCTATTCTTCAGCAAGGCAGCAGCTCCCAAGGTGGCAGTCAGTACTGGGAGATCAGCATGATCTAAAGCTTCTTGAGCCAACATGTGAAGGTGTTCTAAAACATATAAATGTCTCGAAGTAGGTACTTTACCAGCTCAGCAGTGTTAGTACAGCTCACTAAGCCGTGACAATAACCAGGGCAAAGATTAAATTTTCCTTTTCTATTTTTTTCTTCTCTATTCAAGAATTATTGAAATGTAAGAATCTTATGCGTAGTCATAACTAATTCTTATAAGACTAGAGTGCATAAATGATCATTTTTACTAACAAATCTTAGTACGTGATGATTGTTTCAAGTCACGTACCTACTAACATTTGTACAACTGATGAAGTCCACTAATACTATATAAACTATTAGATATTGAATTAGATTCGGACTATACTTAAGGATTTATAGCTGCATGAAGAATGAATTCTCAGTAACTGACAACGCAATCTATGGGTAGGTGAATGTTTTCACTAGGTGAGTGTTTGGTTCATTGCATGGGTCAATGAAGAATGGAACAATGAGATCAAGGTCCGTATTGAAATAGCTGGTGCGTCTTTCAATAAAATGAAAAAGGAACTTTGCAATAAAAAACTCGACGTTAATCTAAGAGTACGAATGCTTCAGTGCTACGTCTGGCCAATAGTATTTTATAGCTGTGAGGCATGGATCATTAAAGAGCACATACGCCAAAAACTAGAGGCCTTAGAAATGTGGTTTTACCGACGTATGCTCCGAATAAGCTGGGTTCACAGAGTCAGGAATGAAGAAGTACTTCGACGTGTCAAGAAATCCCGAGAACTCATGAAAAATATCAAGAGAAGAAAAGTAGCCTATCTGGGACATGTATTGAGACATGAGCGTTATCATCATCTCCAGACAGAATAATGATGGGAAAGATTGAGAGGAAAAGACGCGCCAGAAGAAGAAAAATGTCTTGGCTGTGAAATATTAGACAATGGACCGGTATCGCCAACGTAGAAGAACTTTTTCGTCTGGCGAGGGACAAGGAGAGATATGCGCAGTTGACGGCCAACCTCCAATAGTGGAGAGGTACCGTAAGAAGAAGAAGTGTGTTTGGTTAGGAAGAAAAAGCTAGAACATCAAAAATGTTCCAAAATCGTTACCATATCAACATTCCAGCTAAGACTTAAGAAACGAGTAAATTGGGGACGCAATTTTAAAAGAAACTGGAATATCAAAATTTAAGCTCTTACCTAATAATGAATCAGCCGATTTAATTGCTAGTTGCACAAATTTGTCAGGATCAGAGGTCTTTGCAACACCACCGTCAGACTTTTCATCTTCGAAAGTTGTGACGAACATTCCAGATCCCTGTCTAGAAAGCAATATAAAATGCTGTTTTTTAATTTTGTAGCATACCAGTTTTGCCTGCAACTTGGTCGGCGTGAATCATGCTATGTACCTTATCTATGGTTATCCTGAATGGATTTGGATTTTAAGTTAAACTCCAAACTATCAAATGGTAAAAGCTGCACTTTTTTTTTTATACCACTAAGGTGGCAAATAAGCTTACGGTCCTCCTGATGGTCACGCGGTCAGCGGTCACCGTAGCCTATGGACGCTTGCAACACCACGGGCATCACTCGCGCGTTGCTGACCCTTCAGAAATCTTATAACTTCTTTTTTGAAGAACCCCATACTGTAGTCATTGGAGAAAACCTTGGCAGGGAGCTCCTTCCACAACTCAAGCGTTTGTGAGAGGAAGTTTCTCTGAAACTGCACTGTACGCGACCATTTCGGTTCTAAAGTGTGAGAATGAATTCCCTGCCGATGGCTAGCGGTGCAATGGTAAAAAGTAGCCGTGGGCATCATTTCGAACAATTCCTCAGAACACAACCCATTGTACAAGCGGTAGGAACCCACACAAGGAGGCAAAGTCTCTCCTCAGACTTAAGGGCTCGATACCGCAAGTGAGTTTGGAATCGTCGACAATTCTGACAGCCCGTCGTTGAACCGAGACAAAAGGGAAATGAGCAATGCACTGCAATCAGCGAACTAGTGTTTGAGTAATATTATGACAAACAGACATTCATGGTGCACATAGGTATCGGAGAGTTGATTTTGAGTACTCGGACTTCTATTGCGAAGCATTTTATAGGTTTTCAAATTGTCGCCGCGCAATAATAAGCGAATGATTGAAAAAAAATTTTTTGGGACATCTTGTACTATTTAGTTTACGGTCCACTCGATGGTAAGCAGCCTATGGACGCTTGCAACGACATATTATGTAGTTTCCCAACACATATAAATTTAATATTCTAGCACAAACGTAAAAAACCTATGCCATGTTCAAATCTAAGCTAACGGTGAACTAGGTAGTTAACGATATTTTAAAAATGCTTTAAATAAAACAGATTAAAAGCACAAAATTAAACATACTTGAAGGCGATAGAAAATTCATCTTCGAGCCACAAAACAATTTTTACGGCGGCAAAAGAGGCATTTCTCGGGAAGTCCATTCGTCCACCCACAACTCCACAGCATACATTTTCAGAGAGTACTGTTTGATTCTTCTGAAACATTATTGTACGATATTTTTAGCAGATAAAATTGCAACAGGGTTGGTACCAGGATTGCACATGCTTGTTCAGTTTGCATATTTTACTATGAAACAAGCAATTTCTTTTGATGTTATTTAAGTACATAGGTGAATAGTATTGTAGACACATTGTGTTTGGTTAAGTATACAAAAGTAGGTAAATTTGTATAAAAACGGTTTTAACAATTTTGTTGGGAAAACAATGACTATTTTGGACTAGGGAAAAACGATTATCAAGTCTTGTAATGAGAGTAACATAAAAAATATCGTATAAAATAATTGTAGGTAATTATTGAGCACCAAGTTCTTATAAAATTATTTATAATAGTCAGGTAAAATTATTTTGATTTTAAGAAGAAACAACTTTAGTATTTATAACGTAAAAGTGACGGTTAATACTAACTTTTCAATTTATTGATAAATAATATTTTTTTCGAAGAGTAGATAATTAATTAACTGATTTGGAGTAATTCTTCGACAATTTGTAGCGAAATATCGATGTTTACACTATTTTACACAGACATAGTCTTAACTGCACAGTACCTAAAATTTTTAAGTTTTATGGAAAGTGAGATGAGCTTCGATCTTGATTTCGAGTGGGGCAAAAAATAGAAATCTAGAGTAATATCAAAACTTTCTTTATTTGAACAATAATAAAATATGAAATATGTAAAACCACTTTATGAACTTATTTTTTAAAGGTGCGTCTCTTCTCTTTTTTAAAGGTATAAAATTTCTATTTATATTAAGATGTTTGAATATTGAATATTCAATTTTATTAAGTAGTTGTTGATTTAAATGAATAAGTCAGCCATAGTTGGCCAAGCGCCCAATCCTGCCCTACCGCGGCTACGCCCATGGAGAGTAGCAATAATTCTGAGCCACTAAAGATGATGTTACATACGACATCTATTGTACTAGTTATATTACTATTTGATATATTACATAAGTATTTACTATTCTTATTGAAAGTAAATGGTAAATGGAAGGATACCCTAAGGGGATAAATTTTTTTTTTTTTTAATAATAGATAAAAACGGCCAAGTGCGAGTGGGACTCGCGCACCGAGGGTTCCATAAAAAGTAAAACCTATTGAGGGACAAACTAAACTTTGCCGTTGGACAACTGTTGTCTCAATACATCGAGTATATAATAGGTCGCGTTAGTTTACCAACTGCAAATAAGTTTATAATTGCAAAAAAATATTTTTTTGTGATCTTTCAACAAATTTACGGTTTTCAGATTTACTCCTTTATATGTACTACATGGCATTGCTTCTTGCCATATTTCATGATTTTAGTTCAACTACAACTGCAAATTACCAATTTCCTGTTTTTTATTTTATTATTTTATATTAATTTCATACCTTTATGTCTTCCTGAGAAAAGGGTCTTGACAGACAGACAGACAGACAACAAAGTAATCCTATAAGGGCTCCTTTTTTCCTTTTTAGGTACGGAACCCTTAAAATTGCGTTCTATGATTGATAAAATTGTATACTATTAATTACTAAAATTATTTTTTCTCACCTGATAGTACTCCAAATCTCTTTGCAACAAAATAGGGATCCGATCCATAATATTTCCATCTTCAATAACCTCCATTTTGAATTTAAATAAAAGCAGAACTTATCATTTAAAAT